>OY723405.1:46588740-47844869 GCA_963210345.1 Inga oerstediana
AATAACAGAATTGTCATTAATGTAATTTAATCTTTGATGTATGTATGTAAGTGAAAAGATAAGGAACTTAGTCAAAACAACATTGTCATGGTTGTATGATTTCCTTGCATTATGATTCTGTCTATGATTGTGAGTTTATTATTCATGGTTGTTTTCCTTGCTTCTGTTTCGGCCAGCACTGTTTAAGCACAAGGGATTTGAGTTTTAATATGTTCCAATGAGTTTTAAGTCTCTCACATGTCATTAATATGTTAGTTATATAATCTGTAAGAAAAGATTTATTTGAATGTCGTTGAACTGGCTGCTGCTTGCTGAGTGAAATGTTTTACAGGGGAAATGGCTTGCTGGGTATATCTTTAAAACAAATATATTAAAAAAAAATTCAACTTTTAAAATCGGTTCTCTCCAAAACCAGTCTAAAAAGTACATTTAAGACCGGTTTTGGAGAGAACTAGTCTAAAAATTCGACTTTTTAGACCGGTTTTATTAAGAACCGGTCTAAAAAGTATTACTTTTTAGACCGGTTCTTAATAAAACCGGTCTAAAAAGTAATACTTTTAGACCAATTTTTCATACAACCGGTCTAAAATTTTAACCTTTTAGATCGGTTCCTTTGATAACCAGTCTAAAAATATTTATTTTTTAACCGATTTTATACTAACCGATCTCAAAACTATTTTTTAAGACTGGTTCCATAATCGGTCTAAAAAGTAGCATACTTTTTAGACCGGCTATATTAAGACCGGATCCAAAACCGGTCTAAAATGTCTTTTTTAACCGATCTTAAAAATGATTTTTCCACTAGTGATATATGCCTCCTACAAAATCAAAAAAATATATACCCAATATAAACACAAACTCATAGCTACTAAGATATAAAAAATCTGATCTCATGCCAAACAGCCCACCATTACAAATTATACTACTCCCTCACATTCACTAGCATTTATATATTTACTCCCTCACATCTATATCTTAACGTGAGCACACACACACATAAAAAAAAAAAAAAAAACTTTTATGCATACAGGGCACACTAGCTTTTACACAAATAAATAGATTGCACAAAGACATTAAAAAAAGTTATAAACCAAACAAATAAATTTTTTTTATTTATTAATAGGAATAAGTATATGTACATACATAACAAAAACATAATATTCAGTATCCTTTCCTTTGAAGATTATGAACATAGGTTATAAAAATCATAAATACAAAAAGTAAATATGAAATATCAACAAAATTTTGGGTATTTAATTAAAGATAGTTATTTACTCATCAATCTTCGAACAGTTGTTTAGCTCCCTTGCATCTTGTGATTCCTCTTCTCAAAGCAGTCTTCCCATCAGGTCCTTTTATTTTCCCAGGCAAATGGACAATAGAGTGCATATTTAGTTCATAAAATTTAACACCGTTAATGTTATTAAGAGAACATGTTGATTAGTCAAAGTTAAATGATGGCTTTGCAATGCTAACTAAGTCAGATTAATTTTTTTTTAAAAAAAATCTGATTTTAATTAAAACAACGACGACGACTCATCTTTTTTAATTTATCTTTTTTGTCTGCTTTGTGTTCTCCCCCCTGTATGGGAACCCCTCTTCTATCGTCAAAGCCCTTCTTCCACCTTGAATCTCCACGTCTAAACACCCAACAAAAAGTTTATTATTAATTATTTTTATAATATCAAATCCCTTCCCCTGCTTTGAATTTTCGTCTTCTTCTACTTGTTTGTGCCAGACTTATCAGTCAGTACTTATTACTACTAGAACAGAACGATTTGGCGAGAAAATCAAAATTTTTGAAGAATATGGAATTGTATTGTTGAGGCTAGGGGTGGAAATAGGCTAGGTTATGCTAGGCTTTGTCGAAATAGGCCTGGGCCTGTAACAAAGATTCAAAGCCTGGGCCTGGACCTGAGCCTGTATGTAGGCCTTTTTTTAGGCCTGAGCCTGGGCCTTCAGAAGGCCTGACAAAGTCTGAAGCCTGTTTAAAAGCCTACTTAAAATGTAGGACTTTAAATAGCCTTTAAAGCCTATGCTGCCAAATTCATATATAACCCTTCATGCTTATATACAATCCTACATTATGTCTTAAAAGCCTAACATCTATTCTTGTAGTAATATTAAAGCTTAGTAAGGAAAAGAAAATAATGTCTAGTGACAACACTTGTTCGAGCAAATAGGAATAAGAAAAACTAATCGACTGTTGACTAATGAGATATATTTTTTAAAATCGACTAAGCATAACAAATAACATGTAAAACTAGACTTTTACCTATTTTATTCTTTTCACGTAAATTGGGACAAACTACTCTTGTTAAGATTATAATATTTCATTTGACACTAAAATAAACTCATAACATTTTTTATACTTTAGTGGAGGGCACAAATTAGGGGAGATAGTGAGTTAGTATTGCCATCTCCAGTGATCGAAGAGAAGAGATGTAGAGGTGAATTATTTATGCGAAAACAAGGGATGAGTATAATGACGATGAAATATGAAACTTACAATTAAGATTAAGTTGGTAAATTTATAAAATTATTTAGATGATATTATATATACTTATATAATAATATATTTTTTAAAATAAAAAATTAAATAGGCCAGGCCTGTAGGCTTATAGGTTAGGCCTTATAAAAATAGGTCTGGCCTGTTTATTTAAATAGGCCTAGCAATATGTCTGAGTCTGAGCCTGACCTATTTACTAAATAGGCTAGGATAGGCTTTATGTAGGCTAGGCCGTAGGCCCCTCTTAGGGCCTGACCTATTTCCATCCCTAGTTGAGGCGAAAAGTGATTCCATCTTCATGGTTGAATTAAATCCCTCTTCCAAACTCAGCATTATATAAAAACGTAACTGAGGAAGATGGGATTGGGGATTCTTCCAAAGGATATTCCGGAAAGATACATGGAAAATCAAGAAGCGGGTTAGATCAGAAAAGGCAAGGAAGTACTTAAACAAGCCCACAACGAAAAACCAATCACCTTCAAAGAGCCTTAAATCCGACCTTCGACACAGAAGGAGGAGGCTTAAACTCAACAATTTTTTTTTTTTTTTTTTTTTGCCAAGTAAACTCAACACTTCCCTCAATTTAAAAAAAAGATGGCTTTATCAGTATTACGCAGTAACTACTTAACTATGTTTATTCAATATTTTCTGTTAATAACATTAATTGTTTTAAGTTGTAAAGACTGAAAATGTACTCTATAAAATTAAAGGACTAAAGAAAACCTTGTGTAAACTTAATAAATATAATTTTGACCAACTATATTTAATTGGGTTTCCGTTCGTAAACGAAATATATATGTATAGTATATTCTTCGTATAGCCAACGATGAAGATGTTCTCTTCAATTATATGTATAAGATAATTTTCATGCACAGCAAAAAAAAAAAATAATAATAATAATAATAATTTGAGCTAGAATAATGTTTGTGACATGTTCTCTTACCTACTAGATTTTGCATGTAATTCTTCATTTCTCTTATCTTTGCTCTTTCTTTAAGTATACATGAGCCTATCCATGTTTGGTAACGTGGTTTCTCAACAAATTCCAACTCCCAAACTAGTAACGATTCAATACTGATTATGGCAGATGTGATATATTTCAACTCGTATATTTCATGTGTTAATTCAAATGAAACAATCATCAACTAACACAAGTTTCTCATATGTAATAAGCTCTTAAAACACACAAAATCAGACAAAGTAGTGATAACAAATCACTTAAAACTACATATACAACTCGCTAGACAAAGAAAGAAAATAAGAAGATTAAGATCAAGATAAAGAATTTATAACATAATACAAAGCCACATTCTCGAGGTTATTCATTCTTCAATTTGCACGAGCTCTATTTCTCATCTTTTGGCTTGTTTCTTGGATTGACCTCCAAAAGTTCTAACAAGCCATTGAGGTTTTCCAATTGAGAACACAATATATCCCATGAAAATTCCAAATACCATTCCACATCCATATCCCAAGGCTACTGGTTTCCAACCAAATCCAAATTTCTCATCAGAATCAAACATTGATGATGATGGTGTTGGCGATTCTCCTTCGTCTTGCAAGTTTTTGACAATGGAACACCACACAATCCTAAATTTTTCTCGTATGAATCATTTTGGAATGTATCAAATTGTTTACCTTTTTGAATCATCCCCTCAAGCTGATTTTGTGAAAGGTCCAAAATAGCAAGAAAGTTGAGATTTGTCAATTCTTGAGGTATCTCACCCATGAGCTTGTTGCAAGATAGATCTAATGATTCTAGATTTATCAAATGTCCAATTGATTTTGGAATAGAACCAGTGACTCTATCGTAGGAGAGATTAAGCCCTTTTAGTGCATGTGGCTCTCCAATGACTTTAGGAATCACCCCAATCAAATCTATTATTTGACAAGTCAATGGTGGTGAATATTATCAAGATCCTTTCCAACTCTGTGGTATAGCCTTTCCACATGATCATCACTGAATCCATACATGCTAGATGATTTGTACTTCGCATATATAGTGAATCAGCTTCCACGTTATCTGTTTTCATCATTCATTTAAACTGCTTGATGTATGTTGTTGGCAAAGATCCATTAAAATGGTTGCAGGAAATGTCAAAAATCCTTAACTTAGGAAATGGATGCTTGGTATTGGAACTAGAAATGGCCCCATAAAACCTATTCTCTCTTAAAACAAGCACTTGTAACTCTGGCAAATCATTAAGCCACCTTGGAAATATATCCTCGGTCCAATTGTGTTCAACATCAAAAATTTCTAATTGATTACAATGAGCCAAAGATAGAGGCAACGGTCCCTTGAGTCGGTTGCTATTGAAATGCAAAGTTTGCAAGACATTACTCTTTAAAAATTTGTTTGGTAAAGTCCTAGAAAAACCATTCATTTGTAGATCTAGAACTGAGAGATTGGAGAGGCCAATAAGACATTGGAAATAGGTCCTGACAAGCTGTTGTGAGACAAGCTGATTATCTCAAGTGAGCTTGCTTGCAAAACAGAAAGGAAATATCTCCACTAAATTTATTTTTTGAGACTGAGAAAAACTGAGCTCCAAAGAATGGGATTGGGAGATTCTCTTATAACATGTTGAAACTAAGATCCAGAAATGTGACACTTGTATTTGAAAGGGACGAAGGGACTTGACCACTAAAATTATTATTATTAAGATTAATTCAAATATTGTAATTCATGAAGCTTCCCACAAACATCCGGTATTTCACCGCTAAAATTATTTATTGAAAGATCTAAGTTGTAGAGATGTTCAAAGTTTGAACGTGATAATGGTATTTGACCGCTAAAACTATTATTGGAAACTAATAAGAAAGTGAGATTTACAAGTGTTGAAAGAAATGAGATCCCACCACCGAGGAAAGGTCCAAATCAGTGAGTTGAGTGAGTGGTGAAAGAAATGAGATCCCATCACTAAATTTGTTTGAAGAAAGGTCCAAATGAGTAAGTTGAGTGAGATTCTTGAAATTTGGAGGAATAGGCCCTTTTAATTGGCAATACGAAAGATGTAAATCTTCAAGAGATTTCAAATCGCCTACGGAATTTGGTAATTCTCCCTAGAGAGGTATGCCAATGAGATACAAAAACATCATGGGCGAGCTCCAGTTGAGCTTTGGAAGTTGAATGGTAATATTTGTATTGCATCCCAAATTTAGAAATTTCAGCTTTTCAAAATACAAAATGTTGTTTGTTATATCACCTTGCAAAGAAGTTATCCAAAGAAAGATAGATCAAAGAGGACGACAAATTCATGAATAATAAAGACAAGGAGTTTGGTGTAACTGATGACATGTTCAACAATCTAACCTAAGTATCCTTTAGTTGTGTTTAGAATAAGCCTTTCCCTAATAGTTGGTTCAAGTTGTAGTGATGAACTCCTGTTCATGTCAAAATGAAAAGACAAGTCAAGTGAGACCAATTTAGACAATTGTGAGATTTTGGAGTGGATTTCACCAAAAAAATCATTGTCTTCAAGGTATAAGGACGTAAGATGTTCAAGGTTTGAAATGAATAAGATCTCACCTCTGAACATATTTGAAGAAAAGTTCAAATAAGTTAGTTGAGTGAGATTGTTCAAATCAAGAGGGACCCACCCTTCAAAATTATAGGAGCTTAGATCCAAATGAGTAAGATATTTCAAATGGCCAATAGAATTAAGCAGTACTTCTCCTAAGAAATTTATACCACAGAGATCTAAAAGTGACATTGGAGAGCTCCAATTGGACTTCGGAAGTTGACCATTGAGATCCCAATTAAGTGACAAATCAAGTTGTTGAAATGCCACTTGTAATATTCCCCTGCAAGCCAGTATAAGAAAGTCTAAGGGCGACCAAAGAGGATGACAAATTCGTGAGCAAAAACAATTTCTCGTGGATCAGTCATGTTCAGAACAAGCTTCTCCCAAGTGGATGGTTTGAGTCTTAAACTCAGCCATTCATTTAAGAGAAATCCATTCCCAGACTAATCAAGAGAGACCAATTTAGACAATTTTGCAATCTTAGAAGGAATTTTACCAACAAAATGAGAGTGGCTTAAGTTTAGATGAATGAGAGTGGAGAGATCACCAAATTGAGATGATATCAAAGGCCCACGAAAACCATTGAAAGCCAAGTTGAGTGTCTGGAAATGAGAAAGTTGGAAGAGGGTGCTATTCGGATGGAGTTGGCCTTGGAGCCATCTGCAACTGAGGTTAAGGCCAATCACATGACCAGACATGGAGTCACATGTGAGCCCATCCCACAAGCAACAGTTTGAATCAGTTCCCCATGAAGCTGTCTCTGGGTAAGATAAGTTCTTCATTAAAAAAAAGGGAGCAGAGTAACAATCTGAGTCATCAAAAAACTCATCACACCATGTTGAAGCAGAATGATTAATAGAGAAAGAGTTTTTGAATTGGAGAAGCACAAAGGAGTCAGGAGAATTACACAACGGGGGGTTGAGATAAGAAGAGAAGGAAGAAGAAAGAAAGAACATGTAGAAACAGAAGACGATTGGAAATGCCACAAGTGAATATGGAAGACAAAGAAGTGAAAGATTGATATGGAGTCTAACGAAGACGCTATATTTATAATGGTACCTACCCTACATATGGCTGGTGTGATACACATGCCAGCTAAAGATATTGGCTACCAAAGGAATCTTAAAAGAAAATAAAATAAAAAAATAATTGTTCTTTGAAAAAGGAGATCAGCAAAAAATTTGGTCACGGTCACAAATGGCTTAATTTGCTAATGTTTTCTTACTTGATTTGGTCGGTAAAAGAAAAGAATTATTACAGAAAAAACATAATAAACGAAACTTGGTGGTTGTTTCTTAGTGGACTTCGCTGTTGATTTTTCTCCAATATGGGCAGATATTTTAATTTTACTTGACATGAAAGATCCTCGTGCAATTGATCTCTAACAAGACTTTTCCCCATAAATTATGGGCGTGGTAATATAATGCACCATAAGAATCTCACTCACTCATTCTAAGTATATCTATATAGATAAACATGTTAGTTAATTCATAATTTTCATCAAAGTTATTTAAAAATATAATTAAAAAACGATACATGTTAATTGTTAATTTATGTTCATAATTTACACGGAAAAGTCTCCGTCTTGCTTTTTTCTCGGGAGACATGGACAACATTAAAAATTCAAAGTAGCTCATTCAACATAAATATAGGTACATCAATGACAGTTAAAGATAGAGGTTTAAGCAACATATATTTTGATTTTAAAGAAGGTCTACCTAGGTTTTCAAAATATAATGGAGGTCTAATTTAGAGTAAATAAAGGGGACGCTGATGTATTTTGCTCCCATTAATTATTATTAAGCTTCAAATATTGTAATTCAATAACCTTTCCTAATTAAACAATCCGGTATTTCACCATTAAAACTTTATTCCAAACATTAGTTATCTCAGCACTAAAATTTTATTATTGAGAGATGTAATAAGTAGTTGAGATGTTCAAATTAAAGTTTGAAAGTGATGATGGGATTATTTGACCCCTAAAACTATTATTGAAAAAGATAGAACTGAGATTTACAAGGAATGAAACCCTACCACTATTTGATCAAAAAAAAAAAAAACCCTACCACTACATTTGCTTGAGGAAAGGTCCATAAACTATAAAAAAAAGAGAGAGAAAATTTCTGACAAATTTTCCGACGGAATGATGATATTTGCGACGAAATTCCATTTCGACAGAATGGAGTCAAAAGGGTGTCTCAAGCAGGAAAATATTTAAGATATTTAGATCCAGAACTAAAAGAAATTGTGTATCAAGAAGTAGACGTAAGTAGAGCAATGAGCATATTAGAGAATCTTTTACTGTGAGTTTGAAGAAAGAATGTTTAAGGAATCGGAAGAACAGTTAAGAAAAGAAAAATTAGATGAAGCAAAAAGAAAAATTAGGTTGTTAAAACTTTGTAGTCCAAAATACCTAGAAAACTATCTGTGTCAATTTAAAGAAAGTTGGTATGAAGGTATATTTGGAGATCCAGTTAACGAAGAATATAAAACTTATGCAGATATGATATTTGAAAAAATTAAAGAACCATGGGGAAAAATAATACAAGAATATAATACAGAATTAGAAAAGGATGGAACAAGAACCATTAGTAATACACTAGGAAGAAGAATAGTTTTTATAAAGAAATGGTTTGAAGAAAGATGTTTAAAGGCATCGATAAATAATCAATTGAAAAAATGGGTAAATCAAAGGTTCTTTTGCTCTGCCCAACAAGTCGTACACCAATGGGGTTGTGACAGAAAGCAAAAGAGAAAATTTAAACTGACAAAATGGAAGAAGAAAAAATATAAATTTAAACCTAAGAAGGGTTTATGGCAAAAGAAAAGACAGTTTAGGAAGATACCTAAAAAAAGAAGTACATGTTGTATCTGTCAAAAACCAGGACATTATGCTCCTGATTGTCCTGAAAAACACAAAAATAAAGAAAAGGTCAAAATACTTCAAGAAATTGAAGAAAAATTTGATCTAGTGCCTTCTGAAGAAGAAATTGAGTCTGATAATGAAAGTCTAGAATTATATGAATTAACAAGTGAAAGTGAAGATGAATATGACTGTCAAGATGAATAAAGAACACACTAGGTATGACTCAAAAGTCGCTAGGGAAATAGAAAAACAGGGTTTAACTCTGAAACCACAAGATATTCTTGAAATAAATCAAGTAAAAGAAGTTTTTAATAAGGTGTTAAAGAAGAAAAAAGATAGATACTGTATAGTTAAAAGATTAACCATCCCTATAATACAACCAGATTTTAGTATAACCACTCGAGAAAGGAATAAAGAACAAGCACTAAGATTGTGTTTTAAATTAGAAGGAATTGATATGATTCCAGGAACTGATGATTTAACAGTTGAAACAAAAGTCTTACATGCATTTACCAGAAACCATGAGATTTATAGAAAAAGTGATAAAAGACTAATGGTACCAAAATTATGTAAGACTTGTGTACATATAGAACAAGCACCTGAAGATGAGAAAAAAATCCATGAAGTAGTAAAGATGGAATTTAAAAGAAATCATCAAAAGCATCTTGAAATGTCAAGATTAAGTTTCGATGAAAGAAGCCTTACTATTAGAAATAAACCATCTCAAATAAAAATTTAATAGAACAAAAGGCAGGACCTACCGAAATAAAACCTCGTCCATTCATGATTAGTATTTCTATACTAAATGAAAATGTTAATTTTCAACCCGCAATAATCACAACAGAAGCGGGTAGTAAGGTCACATATAGATAAAAGGTTAATAAAACAAATTGAAATGATAAAAATAGATCCTCCCAGGAGATATAAAGTAGAAGGAGAACAACCCTTCCTTGTAGAATTTGAAGTTCAAATCTGTTGTATTCTTCTTGATAAGAATCATACAGAAGTTAAAATATTACACACTTTTGAAATATTGCAAAACCCAAAAAATAGTATATTAATTGGACAAGATTTCCTCTCAAAACACGAATATAGTTTATGCCGAGATACCGTATAATAGATGACTAATAAACAATTTACATCTTCAATGATTTCCACTGCAACTCGGTCTTTCACACTCCCTCCAGGTTCAAAGATTCGCACTTCAAAAAATATGTACAACCCTAAGTAGCAGCAAAATAAAGCCAGTTACTCTTAAGTCTAATCTCAAAATCAAATAAACAATAACAGCCACAAATAAATTCAGGGGTCTCCGGGAAAAGAACCAAACAAAGCCCCAGATAACGTCGGTCAGCGATATCTTCCTCGCTTTCTTCTTTGATGAAGTTCAGCGTGTCTTTATGGAGGAAGATTTACAACGACGGTCACTGATGAAATAGGAGAAAGCGACTGAGACGAAGATGGTAGCCGAGCTGAGTGGACGTAGACGAGGACAGCGAGAGATGATGAGGCCGAGATTTTGCAGCGAGAACTGTCGAAGATTTAGCTCAACCCAGCGTCCCAGCCGTCCCTAGCTCTTCAATCGGCCAACCCTCTTCTTTTATTTAGCTCTCCCAAGCACTGTTTGTGAACCGGTTGATTGGCGATTCGGACCGAAAACAGCCGAATCGGTCGTAAAATCAGTTCGGTTTGGAGTTCGGTCGGGGATCACTGTTTTTTCAAAAAAAAAAAAATTTTTTTTTTTTGAATTTCATATTAATAAATCTAAAATCTTCAATTTTTCATCGGTTTAGTTCTGATCTGACCCACTGACCCTTAACCCAATATCCCGATTGATTCAGTATCCGGTCTGGATTTTAATACCTTACTCCCAAGTCCCAATTGCTCCCCTCTTTTATGTAAAAAACGACATCACTTGATGCCTATTATTAATTAGATTTTGTTGAGTTTAAATACTCATTATCATAATATTTACCTCAAATTTATATTAAGATTAACTTAAATTTAAATATAAGGGAAAATTTAGATTTTATCAAACTAACAATAATATTTAGACTTTACAACAAAAAATATTAACATAATGTATTTGAATAATAAATTAATTAATATATAATAAATAGATTAATGTTTAATTAAAAAATCATAATAAAAACTTTTAAAAAAATTAATATATATTTCCGACGGAATTTCCGTCGGAAATATCTCATAACGATTTCAGATAGAAATTCTGTCAGAAATCTCTCACGAAAATAAATTGTCACACATTTCGTCGCAAATAAACTTTTTGATAGGATTATCGACGGAAAATTTCTATCAGAAATTCCGTCAGAAAGTTTCTGACTAAATTTCCGATGATCTTCGAACGATTTTTGCGACATAATTTTTTTCAGTCTCAAATTCCGTCCAAAATGGCCGGTTTTCTTATAGTGATAAGAGGGACTTGAGTAAGACTCTTGAAACTTGGAGAAAATGTATACTGTAGTAATTGATTACTCTGTTAATGTTTGTTGTTGTGAGTTCAACCTGTGAACATGAATGTGTAATACCTTCAATATTAAGTTATAAAATGTTATTTTTGTCTCTTATATTTTTAACATATGAGATAAAAATATAATAATTTTACTATGGCTAGTATGACCACAATCATTAACAAATTCAGTAGCAGCCTGTTGGACGCATCACAAATCACTTTATGTTATTGGATATCTCTGAGAAAATACTTCAAATTGATGGGTGCACCTTAACCCAAAAATAAATTAATTCGTGCTGGGTAATTGGTTATGAATTTAATTTAATTATATAATTAGAATTGGTTTGTTATGAATTTAATTTAATTAGATGTTTAGAATTAGTTCTGAATTTAAAAGTTAAATTAGTTTGATTAAAGGAAAAATTTCAATTAAATCCAGCTGAAATATTAATTTTCAAACTTAGGCCTACACTTTCAATATATTCCCAATCAGGCTGTGAGGTCTAATTGGGGATTTTTAAATGTTGTTAATATACCAAAATGCCCCTCAATGGTTCAAAAGGATAATTGAAATTGTGAGTGCATGCCTGATTTCTATTTTGATTATAAGTAGATTTAATTAGGACTTAATTATAATTATTTGGGATTTAATTGCTAAAATATAGGGTATTACATCAAGCACAAAGAGCACCTATCAAGTACAATTCTAATATCAGCAATTAAAACTGGACTTTCTGACAGGGACGAACATGGTTTACGGCTCATCACAATCTCTGCTCAAACCTATATTGACACCCCACTCGAATTTGCTTAACTACTTAATGAAGGGCTGATTTAAAATGAATAACAATGCTTGATTCAACTCCTTCATCACTAAGCAAAACTCCCCACCTGTGCACAGTATGAAAGCCAATTATTCCTTAATCTAATTTTTAAGGTGAGGCAAATGTTTTCATATTGCAATACAGCAAAGAAATTTCATCACAATTAACACAGTTATATAATTTAATATTAAATAATAACTGGTATAATCAAAATTGACATTGTTATGGGTCAATGAACTGAATTATTATAATTTATGACATAAAAATAACAACACTAAAATAAATTATTTAACATATTTTAATAAAGTTTTTATGATGATTACAAAATTTTTGATAGGTGAGTTTTATGTGTTTGAGCAATGTGGGAAAATTCAACCCGGAAACGTAAATTAAAAGAACTTAATATTGAATTTTCATTGAACTAAAATATATTTATTTAAATAACTTAAAGGCCGCTTATATTTTATTTTAAAATGTTTTATTATAATATTTTTGAAGGTTTTAGTTATATATATTAAAAATTATAAAATTATTTATATATATTTTCCCAAAATATAATCATTCCATGTGAGAGACCACTTGGGAGGGGCAAAATAATCAGATTTTTAATTATAGAGGGGTATTACCGTATTATAGTGTTTTAACAATATTCAAAAATCCTTAATCACACTAAGAGGTCTGATTAAGAATTTATCGAAAGTGTATGCCTAAATTTAGATATTAATATTTCATCTGGATTTAATTGGGATTTTCTTTTAAATAAATCTAGATTATTTCACGAAATAATGGAAAGATTATAGGATGTGGTGAAAGAGAATCAAGGTATTAAAACTCGGACCGGGCATTGAACCGGTAGGGGTACTGGGTTAAGGGTCAGTGGGTCAGATCGGGGTCAAACCGGTGAGAAATTGAAAATTTTAGACTTATAATATGAAATTCTAAAAGAAAAATTTTTAAAAAAAAATTTAAAAATATGAACCCAACAGGTCCGGTCCGGTCTGGGTTCAAGAACTTTGATGAGAATATAGGAGGTTTATTTAAAAATAATTTAGTATTTTTAAATTTATATTTTATTATTTAGTCATTCTAAATAATTATATTTCTTAAGCTCCGCTCGATTATACATAATTCCCATTTGACGTTGTAATTTGAGGAAAAACGTAATGGTGGGACCCGTGAGTTATTGTGTTTTATAATTTTTTATAAATGTCATGTAAGATTCCAGGTGGATTAAAAATGATGTGACTTGATCCATTGTAACTGAACAAACCACAAATGATGTGGTCAACTTGGTTCATTCTAGAATTTCTCTATTCCTTCTATATACAAACTTTTGTATGCAATAATCATCATATTTAAAATTAATTTCTATATTTTAACTTGATTCCACAGTAAGATCAATTTTTTGGGTGAACTATTTTAGACAAAAGATAATTGAACATCATCCAAAGAAAATTTAAAAATTCAAATAATATATATATATATATAACTGTAAATCATTGTAAAGTAGTCATTTTTCTTTATTTGACTTAAAATTACTTAGTGCCCGTTTGGTTCACAGAATTAAAGATAATGTAATGGTATGTAATATACTGATGATTATATAATTTTTTTGGTTCATCATTAGGGAAAAGAGATGAATATGCATAAAAATATTTGGTTATATTATATTGAACATGATAATATATGAAAATAATATAGTAAAGGATAAAATTACCCTTATTACACATATAATAATGTATGGGTCATTATAATTTTTTTTTTCATTGTATACAGTGTACATGTTGGGTTTATAGTAATTTTTTAATATTTAATAGTGGAAATATTATGTAGTGTACAGGTTCAGTTCATGTTAACTTTTTAATATTTAATGATGGGAATATTATTTAATAGGATATTTTAATACTTTTTTAATGATGGAATATAATTTTTTAAATTTTTTTAATGGGGGAATATTTCTTAAATTTCTATATCATTAATTAATTTTTTAATATTTAAAGGTTGCAAATAAAATTTTTTAATATTTAACAGGATTTATGGGTGGCCACTTTGGTCAATTTAAAATTCTATAATCTCAATAGTATTATTTTCACTTGATTACAGGATATATCATCCTCATTTTAGCAGTGTAATCCTAATTATACTAAATGATGTAATTAGGATTACAAAATATAATACTCTTTACATTACATAAGCCTAACAAAACACTGTAATTAGTTTATTACATCAAGATTATAAATAATCATCTCTCATATAATCAAATCAAACGGCCATTAGAAGCGTGCTTTATATGACTAAGATCAATCCTTGGTTTTTTTTTCTGATAAGAAGCCAATACATTAGATAAAATGATCATTCCATAAGGTAACAGTATTTTGGGCCCAACGATGGCAACAAAAAAAGTAGTTTGGGCCCAATAGTTAAAATACATGGATTGCATTCCAGCTTACAAAAGTATTTGAGCCCAATGTAATATCCCGAAATTTAGTAAAATGTTAAATTTTCCTAAAAGAAAATTGGGTTAAAGGTCATTTTTGTCCTGAAAGTATTCACTTGGGACAAATTTTACCCGGAAAGTTTTTTGAGACACAATTTTGCCCTGGAAGTGTCAAATTTGGAGTAATTTTTCCCTTGGCGTTTGTTAACCGTTAGTCGGGGCAAATTTACTCCTGAGTTAAAACTTTCAGGGCATTTTGTCGTCAATGTCACTTTTTATTAAGGTGCAAATTTGCCTTAAAAGTTTTAACTCAGGAGCAAATTTGTCCCGACTAACGGTCAACAAACACCAAGGGTAAAATTGCTCCAAATTTGACACTTCCGGAGCAAAATTGGCCCCAGTGAATATTTCCGGGGCAAAAATGACATTTAACCCAAGAAATTTTAAATGGTATTAGAGATTAATCTTGGGAATTAAAGGCCTATTTTCTCAAAAAATTCGAGGAACAATAATTAGATATCATAATTTGACTTAGGAATTTTGAAAAATTATTTTAAGGCTTTATGAAGTTAATTAAGGAAGAAAATCCTTAAAAATTATTAAGGATTGATTTATGGAATTAGATAATAAATCAAATTATGGAACTTATAAAATTTAAGGAATCTTAAGTTAGACAAAAGGGAAATATTAGAGCCTAGTGTGTGTAACTAATAGGATAAAAATATACCTATATATATCTAAAAACACACACACCACACTTGGCCTTTTATAAGAGCACATCAACAACCCTACCTCAGATATAACTTACTACTGTCTGCTGTCATTAGAAAATTCATGGTCCATTCACAAACACACACTTACACCCTTACGTAGACAAAAACTCAACACCTCACCTCACTTTTATCCATCCACAACACCCGCACACACCCGACCATTTAATTAGACATTCACTCACCTCTCCGATCCATTCACCAAGTTGTTCAAAGAAGAGAGAGCAAAAGAAACAGAAAAACAAAATAGAGAAAACAGAATAGAGAGAGAGAGACGTGAGTGAGGAGGTGAACTAGAAGGAAGTAGAGGCTACAAATCACACATGCAACTCCATATTCTAGTCAAGGTGAGTCTACTACACCTTAAGCTTGCTTTTTCCATTGGATTTGAGGATATTTTCTTGGCTGTTTCATTGCTGGAATGAGAAACGTTACGAAAAACATCTCTTTCAACCCATAAGTTTTAAACAAGAGTTTGTATGTCAATTTTAGGTGGAATTTTTGGTTTCTTTGGTTCTGAAATTGGATCATTAACTTTAGGACATATTTGTATGAGAGTATAGAGTTAAAGTTTGTGAGGTTTAGAATATAAATGTATGACTACATATTAGTTTTCTTCACCCTGATCTACTTGTTGGAAAACAGAGGTTCTGCCGAAAAGTTGTAGAAACTTAAATAGAGGCTAGAGATGGATTTTTTGTCTGGGTCTTTTGGTATGGAAAGTTTATGATGTGTAGTAGGTGATACAATCAAGAAGAGTACAATTTACAATGAAAATAAATGAGTTCTTGATTTTTAAAGTCAGATTGTCAAAACTAACATTTTTGAAAGACAGTCAGTTTTATGTTAAGTTTTGACCAGACAAGTCTTATTCAATGACTATGAAATTTTACAGGGAAATAGTAGACATCCATATCTTTAAAATGATCCAAGAATGTGTCAATTGGATACCTAAAGAGAAATTTATGATTTTTGAAAGTTAAGTCAGAAACAGGAAAAATTTTGGACGTCCAGGTTCTAGCAGTTGGTTGTATTATATTTTTTAATAACATAATCTTGTCCAATGGCCAAGAAACATTCCAGAACAAAAGTATCCACGCTAAGCTTTAATTTGATATATAATGTCTGTTATTTGGATCAGTATATTAAGATATATGAATTTTTAAAGTTAGTTGCTGTCAGATTATGTTTCTGGAAGTCAATTTGGTTTTGGCAAGATTTTGGAAAATTAAATGTTGGCTAAAAATTATGAAACTTTCTAGATTTAAAGTAGACATTTAGAACTTTAATTTGAAGATAGAACATATTTTTTGGACTAGTAGATTAAATATATTATTTTTCAAAGTTGTACTCTGTTTTTAGAATGCAATCTAGGAACATGGGAGTTTGGCGAATTTCTAGGAAGAATATGATAACATTGACCAGCCTTAGATATTTTTCCATGAAAATACACTTAGAGAGCTATACATAGGCTTTAGAATTAGTCAATTTAGAATTTTCTAGAATTAATGATGAATTTTCAAACTTGACTGAAAATCTGCCAGCTTTCTAGAATTGTGAAATTGTACTGTGTAGAATTGTACTATGCAGAAATTGTTGAAGCCTTGATAGATAACTAGTAAAATATGATTAAAAGACAGTAGTAATGCAAGTAATAAACAATTATTTGGTAACTTAAATTTATAGGAATCAATAATAGCCTGAGCCGAATTCAAGTTGTTGGACAAACAAGGGAACTGAAAAAGGACTCAGGTAGTACCCTATCCCTTATATCATATGTACTGCTCTGTATGTATTTTCTGTCATCTGTGCATGTGCAGGACAGGTAGTCCTTATGCAGTAAGACCCGTAAGTACAAGTTGCATTGGGAGTAACCTGGAGGCATCTTGAGCCAGGTAAGCTCGAGGCAGAAAGCCTGTGAGTGCACCTTGTATGGGGAAGAGGCCCTAGGCTACTAGATTGAGATCGCCAAGCGCTATGGTATTGTGGTAAGAGGTCAGTTAGGTCCTTGGTTTGCGGCATACTGTAAGTGTTATTGCTTTGATGATTGCTTTACATGCTTAGTATTCTGCATATCATATAAGTGATCTAAGTACTACTGAGATTCTTTTGAATCTCACCCTTTTTCAACAAATGATATACAACAAAAATGTCCAGCTCTAAGGGCAAGGAAGGTAAAATGGACAGGCGAAGAAAAGGCTAATTAAATAAGGATAATCTGGTTACCTTTTATGTTGGATGACTGTATAATATGTGAATATAATTAAGTAGAAGTAGCATAGTAGTACAAGTAACCGTGACGCCAATTGTATTAGTGTAACCAGTATACTAAGATTTTGTCCAACATGCTAGTATCCAAACACGATAATTGAACTAGAATCGGGCAACCAAACACTAAAAACCCATAAGTTAACCACCATTATGAGGGTTTTGGATTGAGAACGCTCTGACTTTAATTAAATGAATTAAGAAATGATGAGTTATAATGAAGTTACAAACTGTATTGAGACTATACTTAAAAATATTTTAAAAGTTTTTAAAAACCCATTCAAGTGCAGGTTCAACCTATATTAAAGTTAGGAATGCAACTATTTCCAAGTGAACATTAGTCTCAGGTTTGAAGTCATTATATGTTCAAACTCATCTAAAGGCTTTGGAAAATTATGGTGTTACAAGTAACATACTAGTAAGTCTAAGATAATAACTATTGCAAAAGGGGCAGCTCCATAGCATGAGACACGAGCAGGGGACACAAAGCTTTCCTGCCAGGAGCAACAAGCAGACACCTGGGAAGTGGCTGAACGTGATGAAGAAGAGTTGATAACCCAGCAACGTATGATCCAACCATAGAGTGGCACAGCATGGAGATGCTTAGGCACGCCATAAAGAAGAACCAACCAAGATTGGTGCTTTGCAACGTCTACACTTGGGTAAGCATTTGAAGCTGGAATACTTGTACAAACCCGCAAGAGTGCTTGCAGAGAACCTACGAAAGAAAGAAGCAAACCTGCAAAAGAGAAAACTAAAGAGGACAGTAGTAATAGTATTATGTTATATAAGAGTAGCTGATACAAAATAATCACTCTGTAATGATGTTGCAGAAGTAGAGTCATGGTGAGTGGCGAGCCCGGGATGATGGTGGCTCCCCTATACCCAGAGTAAGTTCTGTATACAAATTAATAGTTTTTCTCTATTTTGGTTATTTGTATGAATATAAAAAATTGGTAACTGTCTAAAGATGGAATGCAGCACAGATTGAAAATAGACCAATTCATCCCACAATTTCTTTTACCTTTTATTTTGACCGATAGACCCCTAAATTTAAGGGGCCTGTTTGTCTTATTTTAGAAACAATTTTTATTTTTAAAAACCAAAAAATAAAACAATTTGTTCTGTTGTTAATTTTTTTTATTTGACTAAACGTTTCCCTTTTGGGGGTGAGCCTGCTTACCATCTCAATCAATTGTTTGTTGCTTGATTGTTAATTTTTAATTAAGTGTTTATCAAACAAAACAATAGAAATATGCTTTTAAAAAAGAATCAAACAACTTTTACTTATTTTATTGTTTTATATATTTTTGTTTTTATTTTTCTATTTTTTAATTCTTGTAATATTGTCTGATAAAAGAGATTTGCAGTAATCGTTTCTCTAGTTTAAGTAAAAAAAGCTTAGATTTTTTTTTTTTTTGGAAACACTGGAGTGGGCGAATAACATTTTATGATGAGTAGATGAATTTATGTGTTGTGAACAGAGGTTTGTAGAACTTCAAAGAATTTATGCCTACTTGGCTGGTCAACAGTTGACATGGCATAAATCGCTGATGTGGTATCTATTTATTGGTCCCATGTGCTTTGTTGACTGATGACATGGACAAAGACTCCACGTCATTGTCTTCAACCTTCAGCCGAGTCAACTTGACCTAGTTGGAGTTGCAAACTTCGAAAAGTCATATCTTCCTCGATTTAACTCTGTTTTTCGTGTTCTTGGTATCGTTAGAATCTTATCTGAACAAGCCTAAGATCCATGGCTTTTATTTGATCCAAAAATGTATTTTGTAGAAATCAAATCGCGAGTTAATTGACAACAGTGAAAAGGCAACCCACCAACTTCTCTCATTTGTTTCTTCCTCGTCCGAAATCCTTTTGACACGTTCTAAGTATCTTTGGAATTGTTTCTTTGAGCTCTACACATCCATGACTTCACATTGGGCAAAAACACTCAATTTTGAAAACCCAATTTTTCATTGTCATTGACAGCACCCCGTAACATTATTTGGGTATGTTTTCTCTATGATTTAAGAGCTCTTCTACCTTTTGAGGGTTAAAATCTCTTGTTTTTTGTTCCACATAGATTCCAAAAACTCAACCTTGATCATATCAAAAAAGTGAGGAGGAGGAGAAGAAGTATGATATTGATATATACAAAGCTTTTAAACTCAAGAACCTAAAATCATATCCACGTACAGGCAGAGAGCATGCATTTCAAAAGTTTCAAATAAAAGAAACTCAGGAAAAAAAGGGCAAAAACCGTTCGGCCAATATGCATATAAAAGTAAGGAAGATGTGACAGGGAAATAACAATTAACTCAAGCTTATGTATTGTGGCAGCATGCATTCATATGAAAAGCAATATATATAATTTTTCTTTAAATAATACAGGAGGATATTCACAGTATGCATATATTAAATCATTAAAATTATATATTCACATACATATATATATATATATATATGGTAGCACGGCGGAAATAGATGGAGATATAAACATATTTATATCACAAACTTATTCACAAAGAATAAATCATCACAACCTTAGGATCATCCAGCTCTGGTACCAATGAAGAAAAAAATAAGTAAGAGAGAAGAATTGCGTACCGGGGTAAATTCACATTCCGATCCAGGTCAAAGCTTTAATGCTCTATAACTCGAATATAATAATGTTTACACAATAATTAGACTACTATATCCTAAATAGAATGTGCACAGTAGATCACCAGAACAAAAAAGATGTTAGGAGAGCAGATAGCTCAATAGCAAGGGTGAGGTTCAATTGAAAGAGGCACATCCTATTTATAGAGGTATAGGGAGACCACTAATTAGGAAGTTATATGCATTCCTACTTGCCCTTTAAGTAATAATCAGGAAATTAATTCTTGATTGATTTCCCAATATGTAATTACTTATTTCTCAATTAACAAATTCATAATTAATGTTGATTTGTTTCTTATTTGATAAAGCTACTTATTTCTTAATTAAATGATTTGACCCATCAAGCACCACTACAAAAATGGGTTTTTATAGCACGCTTTATGTAATTCTTATTTTACTAAGTGCTATAATTATAAGGGAGCAAATATATTGTAGCACCTAGTAACTTGAGTGCTACAATAGGTTGATATCTATTGTAGTTCTTTCTTGATAAAATGCTATAAAATCCTTCCTTAAATTACTTTAAAACAAACAATTTGTATACTGTAGTGCTTTATTAAATAAGTGTTACAATAGGTATAATTATTTTTTAAAGAAAATCAATTATTTTTTTTTAAAATCATGTATTTTGAAAGAAATTCTGGGCAAGCACTACAATATGTTTTAATATCTTTTTAAATAATTAAAATAAAATGACATAATGTAGCATTTGTTTAAGAAAGAGCTACATTATCTTTTTTTAATATTTAAAATGATCTATTATAGCTTTTTTCTGGAAAAGTGTTACAATAGGTTTAATTATTTTTTTTAAGAAAATCAATTATATTTTAAACACAAATTATGTATTTTTTTAAAAAAAAAAAACCTTGACAAGCATTATAATATGTTATTAAAATAGTTGAAATAAAAATATAATAATCTAATGTAGCGCTTGTTTAAGAAAGACTTACAATTGGTTTTTTAAAAATTTAAAATAAAATGATATATTTTAGCACTTGTTTGGGAAAGCGTTACAATATTATTTTTTAATATTTTTTGAACTCTAATGTTACTCTACTAACCCCACTATCAGCGCCACTTACTCAAATGACGGGAACCTTTTCCCTCTTCTTGGCTCAAAGCTTTCCACACCGGCAACCAAAGTCCCTTTTTAATATTTATCTTCTTCTTCTCCAGCGTCGCTATTCGTGTCCCTTACCCATATTCGTGACCTCACTACCGTTTGTGGCCTTGAAGTTCCATGTTGCCATCAAGGATTGTGCCTTTGTTGAAGTTTTGCATCTATTTAGGTACAAGCTTTTTTTCAATGATATGTTGATGTGATGTACTATTGAAATGAAATTCTTTACAAATATATCCATGAGAAAATTCAAACTTATCAACCAGAGAAAATACCGCCTATGAATGTTGTCGCCCGAGATTCAGCTATATGGATTAAATTCAATGGCTCTTGCAATAGCAAGCAAAAAAGCAAATCAACTGAAGAGATAGATGGAACGAAAACCACACTCTTTAGAGAATCCTAACAAGACTTTTTATCTTGTTCATTTGATTTCTCTTCTCTACTTCTCTCACCATAAATTTTAAAATGATCACACACACTATGAAGTGTTGCTTAAATGCCCCACTGGGCTCGATGGTTTTTTCCATCCTCATTCAAAAGCAATATAATAGTAGTAGCAATTTGATTAATTCAGTAAATAGTTGTGTGAATCTTGAGGGCTTTGATCTCGCTGGCAATAGGACGGTTTGATTTTAAAGGGCTCTTCTTCAGGCTTTGGCTCTAATCTTGATACCATATGTAGCATATGTTAATAAAAAAATAAATAAATAAAATAATTGAAATCAACTTATTGTTATGTTAGTGCGCAGATATGACAGGAAGTTTCAATACAATGTTGAAATCTATGACTTTGTGCAGAGTGGAGTATATATCTTAATGGGTCATGGATTATGGGGATGAAGTAGAGCTACCCTTATAATTATTATACATATCTGAACAAATAATAAGTAATAAATAAAAAAAAGAAAAGCAATAACTGATTTGTTTAGTCCTAAAGAAACTCTGTTCACATTTTGGCTGCATTGAAATTCAACGTTGAAAAATTTATCAATCCTTGATTTTTTTCCACTGTCATGTAGTTTAAATTCAACAGTAAAAAGCCCCTATCCTTTCATTGTCCTGTTGCTTTCCAGAAATTAATGGAGAAATTTGGAATTAGATTCACATTGATGGATTTGCATCTCTCTTTAGGAGACATACCATTTTTTTTTATTTTTTTCTTATTAATTATGAGCTATAGGTTGATGGATTTTTTTTTCTTTGATTTGCGTCTCAACTTAAAGGAATTGCAAAATAAATAAAATAAAAACATCTAGAAGTTATCTATAGCATAAAAGTGATGATCTTTTCCCCTATCACCCCACTAAACACTAAATGACAAGAACGTAAACCCTATAACTTCCTTATAATTATTTAAAGTTATCTGTTAAAGCTATAACTTTTTAAAATCTTTTTGTTTATTTTTTGGGGGTTTTTTTAGTATAATCATGAAAAGCTTATCACTTGTTGGAGACTCATTTTATTCAAGGTAAGCATTAAATACCCATTCTCATTTTTAGAAGCTGTAATATATCATTGTGACACTTTTTCTTTTTGGCTATGTTTTGAACTTTTGTACTTATTTTCTATTTTACATATAATATATTGGTAAATATTATTTCTATTGTTATAGGTTGTTAACAATGAATAAAGATATGATGGATTAATTGTTTGATTAGTTACCTTATCATTCTTTTTCTTTATCATGTAATTTTATTCATGTTAATTTAATTGTTTGTTTTATATGAAGGTACTTATCAACCACACAATGCTAACTATGGATATTACACTATGAAATTCATGAATTGCAACTCAAGATCAAATTTCTGTTCCTGACAATGTATGCTATTGTTTTTTTAAAATTAATTGAGTTCTAATAAATACTTAATATTTATTTTTATAATATGCTGTGTCAATTATTTTACAGTATTATACTGATGCATATTGTCCAAAATACACCAACAACTAAGTGAATGATGCCATTGAAGAGTGTCACAAGCGTGTGTTCGAAGCTTTTAATTAAGTCTTAGTGTAATCATGGTTATCAAATGTTTATTTTACAATTAATTGAATAGGAGTAGATTGACTTCAATGAGAAGTAGTAATATAAGTTTATTAAGTTGATATTCATATTAAAAGTTAATTGTATTGCAATTCTTATATTGATTGTCTAATATAAGTTTATTAGACATGGTAACAGGAGAAATCAATACACACACATACACATATATATAAAACAACTAGCCATTTGATTATGCAAATATTTTAAAAAATAAATACATTTTGTAGCTCTTTTTTTTAAGAAAGTGCTACAATAGGTGAATATTTTTTTAAAAATAATTACAGCATAATGGTTATCTATTGTAGCGCTACTCTAACGATGCGCTACAAAAGATTAATTATTTTTTTATAAAGAATAAACTATTATAGCGCTTTGTCACAAAAATACTACAAAAGAATCCACCTATTATAGCTCTTTTTAAGCGCTACAAAAATCTATTGTAGCACAAACTTTTGGAGCGCTTACAAAGGTATACAAAAATGTAAAAATAAGAGTTACAAATTAACTTTTTTGTAGTAGTGAAGGGTGGACCTGAATCCAAAGTTCAACATATTTTTGTTTGACTTAGAAATTAGAAGCATGATTTATGACTAATAAGATCATCAATCTCTGTAATATCTTTTCCCTATCTTATTATTTTTGAGATTCTAAGAAAATTAGTGGTAAAATTCAGTGGACCATCTAAAGATGGAATACCGTGAAGCTGGTGCCAATAGAACACTTGATCCCACAATTTATTTATTTTTTCTTTTTATAAACAGACACCTACATTTAAATCTTCGGCTAACTAAGACTATTTACAAATAAAATATTTTATCCCCCCTCTCTCTACATATCCTAAATCTTTATCCTGTTATATACTTTTTTGCAAAATTTCCAGATTTTTTCGTGTAGAATTCCAAACTCTGTAATATTCTATGCAAATAGCAATTTGCATTACGGGTTTCTCTAGCTCAAAAAAGAAACAATAAACTTAGAAAAATTTATTGTAATTTTTTAAAAATAATGGAGTCAAAGAATGACATTTTATGATATGCGAAACTGAATTAATGTGCCGGGAATAAAGGGCTTGTAGCGTCATCTTATAAAATTTTCAAAATGGGTCACATGTTAATAAACTAGGGATAATTAATATGCAAGTTCTTATAGTTTTGATGTTCAAAAAAAAGTATTATATTTTCAACTAATTTTTAATCAGGTCCTTATAATTTATTTAATTTTATGAGGTCCTTATAATCTCAGTTGTTTTTAATCAAGTCCTTATAGTTTTTTTTATTAAGTCCTTGTAGTTTCATATAACTTTTAATTAGCTCCCCATAATTTTTTTATTCTTCAGTTTATAAATTCTAATAATATTATTCTATGAATTAACATAATATTCTTCCCAAAATATAAAATATAATGTTATTAGGTATAATACTTTATATTATAGTGTACACAATATTATTCCATAAATAATAAGTTATTCTAATAATTTTATTTTAATATTATTTCAAATTTTTTAATTAAACTTATAATTATATTATTTATTTTATAATAATTTTTATTTATATGTACAATTATAAAATTTGAATCATAATAATAAATTTTTTAAAATAAAACATAATTATAACTAATCATTCTAATTATATTAATTATTTATATACAGATTTATTAAATTATTATATTTTATAATTATGAATTAAAATTTAGATTTTAATTTTATTTTTGTATTCAATTTTATATTAAATTAATGAATAAATAACAATACAGGGACTTGATTAAAAGAATCATATAAAACTTTAACTATCTAATAAAAAGGAAAAAATTACAAGGACATAATTGAAAACACGTTAAAGGATAGTTTTAATGAGAACTGTGATATGCCAACCAATGGGGGGTTTTAATTTTTTTGCCAACCAATGTATAGTTTTAATGATGAGAACTGTGATATTGATAATTATATTATTAGTTACATATTTTTGAATGGATAATACCTTAAATAATAAGTTATGAAACGTACTTTTTGCTTCTTATATATTTAAAACATGAGATAAAACTATAATAATTTCATTGTGACTGTCAGTATGACCACAATAATCATACTAATTAATTATGACTAGTGCCTTAACAAATTCAGTAGCCAATTCTAATTATAAAACCATTGATAAAGGGAAAAGGGCAGAGAAAAACGTTATGAGTTCTGGAAACAATATAAAAGTACAGAAACCCCAAAAGAAGAATGGAATGAGGATAAGACAACTTAATAAGTTTCATTAAATTCCATTCAAGTTTATAAAGTTACATTTTATTAACAAAACTTTAAGCTATGTTTGCTAATCATGCCTACTAGATCAAATTTGAAGAAAACAATCATTGTATACTTTTTTTTTTTTTTTTATGTCATGGCATCATAATTTACTGTAAAAGCCATCCAGAAAAAGTTAAAAAAATTATAGAACAATGTACTACGTACATATATGATTTTCTAAAAGTACTACAATATTACTCTTTTTTAACACATAACATTAAGTCAACCATAGTTGGCAAAAATAAAAAAAGGTCAACCATTAGTGCAAGACACAAGCATTTTGTAACCCGACTTTAATTGACTGTGTACTAAATTATAAATAGTTGGTTGAGGTCTTGAGGACTGTGAAATAACTACCATCATTAGTCATTTTTTATCTATGAATAATATAATTTTTCAGATTTTTATATTATAGTTAAACTATAAATATATAAATTGTGATTTTATTAAGTTTGAATTGAATCCGACTGTTGATAATTTATGAATATAAATATAATAAATTTTTTTATCTATGCCAACACTTTTAAACAAGTTGTCTATGTCCTTTTAGAGTTGGCATGGAAGGATTTCATGTCGGGAAGAGTGACGAGGGATGATTATAGTGCTAAAAACAAGGCTCTTGGTTCTTTTTACATGAAAAGTTATGTTTGGGTTGAAGTTTTTGTCTGTGGGAGAGAGATTATTTATGTTGTGCTTCAAACTTCTAATGCATGGTTAATAGCTAGTCACTTAAGATTCAGCTCCTTGTGCTTGTTCAGTGTATTTGCATATGTTGTTCATCCTTAGCTTTATATGTGCTTGTCATCACTTTTTATATTTGAGCAAGACATGAGCTAGTTCAGTGTGTATGAAAATACTATTCATCTTCAAGCTGGTGTGGTGACTTCTCATTTGTTGGCATGTTGACTGTGCTTTTTCTGGTATGAGGTTGGGTGTTGTCCTCCTTGAGAATTCTTTTGTATCAAGGAATTGGATCATGAACCATTATTGTATATGGATTTTCATGGAAGCAAATTTGGTAGCTGATCGGATTACCAAAGTTTCATTGGATTTGTCTTACCCTCTGGATTAGGTATTTCAACCTCCATCTCAAGTACAAACTTTATTGGTATTGGATGTTCATGAAGCTTCTACTTATCCAATTTTAAGTTGTATCTGCTTCGAAGACTATCAAGTCGTTGGTTTTTTAAATCTGTTTTGTTATTTATGTTCTGAATATGTTTGTATTTTCAGTTTGAGGGACGTTGTTCTATTTGTTGAGTTTGAGACCTTGTGGCTTCTCTACGTTATTTATATAATATATCAATATATAATTAAATTATGTTCCCTTACACAGAGAAGTGAAGAAAATATTCATAAGTTGGTTAGCCGATTAACAGTGTTCAGCCCATCTTGGGCTCAGTGCTCCTGATCTAGGTTTTGCGTTTTGAGCTTCCCTCATTATCCTTCAATATTTCTTTTCCCTTTCTCTCTCCAGAATCTTCATCCCATTCCTTGCCGCTGATACATATTTTCTCCCCTTTCATTTCCCGCGATGGAGGCGGAGATGAATGCAAACATTGAGATTCTGACACTGATCGGGAGAAGAGTGAAGAACAAGAAGGGACGCTGGAGGATTTCCACACTGATTGAAAGCTTGGACTGACTCTTGTAAGGTTTGATTTCCGCACAATTTTCCCATTTCTTGAAGAACTTAGAGCTCAATTGAATTGCAAAACCTTTCATTTTTCCCTTTCCACCGGAAATCATGGCAGCACAAGCTTCGTCCTCCACACCTCAACCTCTCATGGTCACCCTCACTCTTATTGACAGAGCTGCTTCTAAGGGAGCTGGTATCGCACTCTACCTTCTCTTCTTTAAAATAAAAATGAGATCTACTTCCCCCATTTATGCTTTTATTGCTTTATTTTCTTCTTTGGCCATTTCTACCCCTTCATACTGTCACTACCATTCCTGCTCTCTCTTTAAAAAAGCAAGATTCTTTTAACGACTTGATTATTTGATTGTTGCCTTCAACCATAACCCACTCGGGCCAGAGCTCGCAACCAATTGATCAATGAATCCCTGCCTTTTCTGCTCTTTTTAGTTTTTTTAGTATTCAATTCAGTCTTGGATTAGCAGGGTTGAGATCTTTAGACAATAACTGGTCGATAGTTATCATTTCTCGTGAAATGCTTCTTCCCTTCAAATTTTTGGACTTTAACAAGTTTCTGGGTTTAATTGATCAACTTCCATCACCTCTTGCAAATTCACTCAACTTTACCAAATGTGACTTTACTCAATACTGAATCTGAATCCATCGGTTAACTATACTTTCTCATCTAAAAAAATCTATGTTTGTCACACAATCGATTTTTTTTATTGAACTTTGTTTTGACAAATTACTGACAATATGTGGTTAACATAGTTCTATGGCCATGTATGTTTCCAGATTATATATATTCAGACTACTGCATAAGTTTGCTTTCCTCACTTAATCATATTGTTAAAATTAATTCTAATAAGGCCTAATTAGGAGACTGACTCCCTCATTTACTGGGTTTCAAATTTTGGATTGATTTTAATTGTGTTCAATTTTTGTTCATTATCTTATCGTTTCGTTTGATGATTCCGCTTATTGCGTTCAGTTATCACTTATGGTAAGCATAAATATGCTGCTGAACTTTTTGTGTTTAATGCGAGTGTCTAATTGTTTGACAAGGACATAATTCCTTTGTTGAAGTGTTCACACTTCATAAGTTGTAATTTTTTTGTAGAAAAGAAAAGGATAAAAAAAAAGGATGAGAAAGAACCAATTGTTGTCTTATATGGTAAAGTGCAGTGCCACTTTTAAAAGCAGCAAAAGCTACTGGATGTGGTGTAGTACAAGTGCACATTTGATTTTTATTCCCCTGTGTCACTTTTTTCCCTATTAGGTTTAATATTTTGGACCTTATTTGCTATTTACTAATTATGATCTTGGTCAATGTAGATTAACTTGGTCACATAAGCGATTAAATGCTTCCTTCCTTCCTTGTATTCTCGGATAATCCTTTTTTGTTGTTTCATGCTTCTTATACCGTGTCAAGACTCGATAGAGGGTGAAAAATATTGAGGGGCATTTCCTTTTTCTAAGTTTGTCATAAAGTTTAAGTATGAAAATATAAAACAATGCATTTTATATGCCTTAGACACTGCCATATGATCTTTTCTTTTTCATTTTTTTGATTTGGTATGTCATAAGATATGGACTAACATTTTGTCCACTCACTGTCTCTTGCTGAGACCTTGAGATACGTGCTACTCTAAAAACACAAAATCTTGCTTACTTTTGTTAAAGAAATGGTAAATGGAAAATGATAACAATGAGCTATTTTTTTTGTCTAATACAAGCTAGAACTAATAAAACACATGATTTTAAAAAAGGAGACAATATATTATCACTAAACACATGTTTTCATTCATATACAGAATTGCTTTGTCCAGCTTTTGTATTTAATGTGTTTGCCTTTGAGTAGAATATGCTATATAGGCATTTCAGCTTTCACATTTTTTCATAGGCACAGTTGTTGAAGTCTACAAAGTATATAGGGTCTGATGTATAAAGTCTACAGAGGTTTAGGGATAGACTTGACAAGTGAAAGTGATGGGACCTTTACTTGTGGGTAGTTGAACAGATGTTAAGGGATAGATTGTGCAAGTGAAAGTGATGGGAGCTTTACTTATGGGTAGCTAAACAAAGCATACTACGTACCTCTTACTACATCTAGGTATATGCAGAAAGTTGAAGGATGCACTCTTAGTTTAAAAGGGAAGTCTGTAACTTAACGGAGTAAGTTAAGAGTCTATAGCCCATAGTGGTTTATTGATTCATTCAATATGAGAAAGGAAAGTTTGACCAATTTAATATTATGAATAACAGAAATAACTTCATGTAACTAGGTCAAGAGCAATGCCTTTCTCCTCAAAGATGTTGGAAAATTAGTATATGCAAAATTGTTACCTAAATGTGTATTTCACCAAACCTCATGCTAGATAATATGATCATTCTCCATATTGATATACACAATTTTGTAGTCATGAGCCTTAACGTTTGTTGATTCTAAAAGCAAACAATAAGTGGAATAGGCAAGGGAAGGTGATGTAAGAGGAAGTGTAAGAGTTCCAAACCTATGTATCTTTATATAGATGTAGAGGCACAACATGACTTATGAATAGTGTTTTCCTTTTATTTCCATGGATTCTCTACTCATCTAATGGGTGTAACACGTTTTTGGATGCGCACAAACTCCATATAGTGTTTAGCTTCTATTCCCTTACATCACACCTCTCAACTTTTTTTAAATATTCTTTCACTACCCATGATCTGCCACCCCCCCTCCAATTGTCTTATTTTTCCTCACCTTTGTTGTCATATTTTTCTCATTTTTCTTGTTCATCATATCATCTTCATGTCACTTCCTTCTCATTTAATGTGTCCACACTTTTCGGTCCACCATTTTTATGTCTCCCCCTCGCACACTTTTTCAAAGCTCACTTGCTTTTGCCTTTTCCACATACTGTTCCCTTCTACTTTGTTCTCACATACTATTCCCTTCTACTTTCTTCTCATATAAGTCAAAAGAATGATCTCATACTGTATGTCCCTTTTACTTGCCTATTCCACATGCTGCTCTCATAGGGCCCAATAAGTGAAAAGAATGCTGTCATAAACATCATCGCTCCTATAGTTATGAAATATCCAGCCCTTGACATAATTGTTAACACAGAATTGTTTTTCCTGGCTAATTGTTTTTAAGATAGAGTTTACCTCTCTGGGGTGTTTGGTTGAGTAGGGGGATCTTGACTTCTAGTAGGTTTTTTATTTCACTATGCATTCATTTCTATAATGTATATGCCAAAGCAATTTTTCCATTTTCTTATAAAAACACTCGCTGCTCTTTATGCAAGGACAACTTTATTTCTATTTTTCCCTCTTTCAAGGGTTAGTAGCCATCTGTGTTGGCCTACTTTGATAGGTATAGTTGCCATTTGTGTTGGCCTACTTTGACGGAGGAAATTGTAATACCCCGAATTTTGAGACTTGAGGCTAGAGAATAAGCCTGAAATTAGTGGATTGCTAAGCCCCAGTTTAGCAAAATCCCAAATTATGATTAAGAGATATTGACTCCAAAAGTGGATGTCATTAGTGATAAATGAACCCTTTTGGAGATTATGTTGTGAGTTGGCACCCGATGTGATTCGTATGTGCCGAAAACCCTGTATTTAAGCTCAATTATGGATTAACATCTAAATTGACTTAAAATAGAGGGAAGGCGTATATTGTGGCTAAATGAAACGATATGAAGTGTTTGGTGGTGATTCAATGAAAATTACCGAAATCAGGGGCTAAACGGTAAAGTTACCGACCAATTGGTCAGTTACCGAAGAGGAAACTCATTGGTAACTTCAAGATCAATGGTTGAGATTGATTTGTACAATAGATCAAAGGGTGGAATCCCATGTGGTTGTGCTCATGTGAACTCATGGTTGATGGAACAAGATCTTGACATGTGGCACTTTTTGGACCCTTGGATCAAGTCAAATGTTCAAAGCTTGCTTTTTCCTTTTCCCTCTCTCTATTAGGTCGGTTTTCATGCTTGTGAGGGGCCAAAAATCTGATGTTCTATGTTCATTTCATCTCTCTCCTTCATTCTCCATTTTCGTTAAGCTTAAGGAGGAAAGAGGAAGAAAGGAGTTCAAGGTAAGTTTTGGCTTATGTAATGTCCTCTAATGCTAAAACACCTTTCTATAAAGTTGTTCATAGTGATGAGAGCTTCATCTCTATGGTTTTAGATTCTTGATTGGAGGTGTTTGATGGCTTGAGGAAATTTGGAAAGATGGAGAATCAAAGAATTGGTTTGGGAAAGAGGAAGAGGTGAGTATTTGAAACCTTTTGATCTAAGTTTTGTGATTTGTGGATGAGTATTGTGAATTTTGGTTTTTGCCCTGATTTTGGTGGAATTGTGAAATGTATGAATTGTCATGTGTTTTGTGTTGAAAATGGTGTTTTGTTGTGGTATTTGGTCATTGGAATTGATTTGAGAACTTGGAATGAAAAGAATGGCAATGTGGTATTTGTGTTGTGATTTGTGATGACATGTTGTGAATGTTGGTAAAACATGTCAATATAATGTGAATTTGGTTGTTTTGGTGTTTCCAATGGATTCCTTGTGAAATTTTGTGTGAGAATGATGTTTGATATGAAAATTGGACCATTGGAAGCCAATTGTGCAAATTTGGAAATCTGTCCATTGAAGTTCTTTTCTGGGCAGTCAGTTTGTGTGAGCGTTTTGAATGACCAAATGGTCTCTAAAAATTCTGAAACTTTCCAGTCTTGAAGTTCACATCTTAAGCTTCAAAATGGACATATAAATTGTGTCATTTCATTTTGTGAACTGAGATTTATGTTTGCCCAAAGTTTGATGTCGAAACTGGGTGCAAATCTGGAACAGCAAGGCAAGTTTGTGTAAATCTGGATTTGTGTGGTGATTTCCAGTAATGAGCCATATTTTTCCTATGAAGAGGACTTAAAAATCTTTCATTTGGCTTTGGGATCATCTCATTTCGATTTTTGTGGAATTAGTTATGAATTTTCAAAGTTGCCTTGGCTGCAGCAGAAAATTCTGGCTCCAGCGCAAAACTTTCTGTGTGTGTCCTGGCCGCAGCCAGAAATTCTTGGCTGCAGCCAAAATGTATCTGTGACGTTTTTAGCCAGTTTTGGCTGCAGCCAGAGAATTCTTGGCTGCAACCAGAACCCAATTTTCAGCAATTTGTGATTTTGAAAGGTGATTTCCAACCTAGTACGTCCCAATCCTTTAGGCTTTCGTTAAGCTTATTTTAGCCACCTAAAGGGTGTGAATGGTAACCAACTTTAAGTGAAATGGAAGTAAGGATTTGGAATTTAGATTGACCCTATGTCCTTGATTTGGTTATAGGGTTGGATATTCGCCCTGATCGTGAGCAGCCGGAGCTGGAGCTTACGTGGAAAGAGTGTAGGGAACATATCTCTTCTGCCTGTATTTGATATATGTGTTAGTGTGTTGGTGCATGTCTTAGCTTTGCATAATTGTGTGTAATTTGAAGCTATGTTTCAATTTATGCTATGGCCATAGGTATATTGTTCGAAGCATTGAGCTTGCAAATTGTCATTGTGTTATCATGAGTTGTGTGATGCAAGCATGTCATGCATTAAACATCTATCGTACATGCATATTGATATTGTTTACCTACTGAGATTCTCTAGAATCTCACCCTCCCCTACTGACCTTTCAGACAGGGTAGTGGATCGAGGATTGAGCATGCAACCAAGGGCGATGAGGTCTCCTTCGGGATTGAAGTTGGTAGTTGGTTATCTTAGTTGGGATGTATATTTGGATAATTGTATTTGGTTATTTGAATGAATATATGTGGAAGAGGATTTGATTATTTGTATTGAGATTTGTTGTGTAATCCCCATATGAGGGCTTGTATGGGCTAATGCGCCCTATGAAGCTTGAGTAAATAAATGGAATCCGGAATTGCCGGACTTATTACATTAAGTACTCTGGTTTATTGAATGTGATTTATCTTTGTGTAGTAATTGTATTCGGAAATGTGAATGTGAGACCAGGTTATGAATGATTTCGAAAGGTATTCGTGAAAACCCCGTCTGGTAGATGGGTTTGTAAAATGTTATTTGTTTCTTATTGGTCTCTATTTCACTTTAATTTTGTAATCCGAATATTAATTACGGCAGGGGGTTACAGAAATGATGAAAAAGTTATGCAATGTATTTTGTCCTTCATATAGGTCTATGAGATTGTTGTGCAGGGGAGTAGTTTTCTATAATGCCTTTTCTTTGACATATGATGTCATTACATTTAATTGTAAATGCTGCTCATTTTATCAATATTTAATTACCAAACATGTTATAGTCATAGTGGGCCTTTTTTTTGCTCAATAATACATATATGCATGTATTCACAAATAATTAGAATTGGTCAATAAGAATAAGAAAGTAATGCAGTATCTATGGGTATTTGTTTCTGTTTGATTTTTTAACATCAATTCATGTTTATCAAAGTCATAATAAAGGCCTACTTGACTGACTCAAACATGAGTGAATTGGATGGTGATGGAACACATTTAAGTACTTTTGTCTAAGTTAGAGTTGAACTAACATGTTCAAAACTTTTCATTATCTATTTCAGATGGTCAAAAATTCTACAAGAATTCAATAGTGTTAGCCTATAAGTCCTTGGTCAATTCATTACCCACTCCATTGTTTAACATTTCTTATCAAAGTACTCTTTATTCATTTACATTTGTCATTGATTTTTTTCCTTTTTTTGGTGTAATTATTATTTTATAATTTATTAACATTTTATTTATTTATTATAACAACATTTTCCTTCATGTGAAAACCATAGACTGAAGTACTTTTAGAAAATTGCGGTTTGGATATGATAAGGAAAACTGTAGCTTTGATATTGTGCTATGAAGCCATGGACTGAATACCACTTAAGCAATGAAAAGGCTATGGCAATTTCCTTTAGAACTTAATTCTGTAGCTACAGTTTGCCAGTCATAGCATGGATTACAATGTCCATAGGCATCACATAGCTACTTTCCTAGGTAGTTCTTTCCCACTTAATTTAATGCTAGAACTATACTTTTTTTGTATCTTTGACTGTTTACTTTTAATATTAATGAAACTATGTAGCATATAGCCTTTTATTGAATCTGTATCATTTCCACATGACAGGAGGATCTTTTTCCCTGTTTCAGGATATATTTTTCTGCTTTGATTCAACAACAAAGGGGAGCAATTATTTCTTTACATCTAATCAATTTTTCCCCAGCTATTTGGTTCATTGTATACTATATTAAATGTTTCATTCAGAAAACAGAGCAACACAAGGTTAAAAAATTATTGGTCAATTATGTTTGCCCATGCATAAACCTTTGACATTGAAGGAAGTAGTGATAAGATATTATAAGGGAATTTGTTTGAATGTTTGTATAATCAATATGGGTGGATGAATGATTTTTTATAGACTTGTATCAAAAAAAAAATTTTAATAGAAAAATATGGGATTTTTCTGTATCCCTTTTGGTTAGAGATTATGTTCTCACATTAATGAAATGTTTTCATAACCTCTGATGATAAGTTCTTTCATATTGATCATTCTCTTCCTTTTTTGCCAATGAAGTTGTCGAAGCTTTATAGGTATTGTATAGCTTTTTCCACCTACTCCAATATCTGTAGATTTGTTCATGTATATAGGAATTGCATAGATAAATAGGTTGGAGTATGTATTTAGATATAGTCCTTTTTAAAAGTGGTTGTCGGAGCAACTTTGGGAACATAATTTCAGATTTGGTTGTCTTTTTTGCTGCATTAGGAGTTGTTGAGCTTGATATAATTGAGAAATATTTTTACCCATTCCTTAATCTTTTTTTTCCTATACGATATATTAAAAATTTATTTTTTTAGTTTCACTATGGTACTATGCATATCACCTTTTTATTGTGACGTTGATATAGTAGGTATAGTTTATCTTCCTAGCTTTGTTTTGTTCTCCACTACTTGGTTGCTCTTTGTAACTTGCTAAGGATTATTTAAGATGACAAAAAAACAAAGCGAGAATTGTATGGATTTAACATTGTGTTGGTATGGTAAGTGACAATAATGTAGGTGCAATTCTTTGAGGAGATCTTTGCTGCCAATGAATTGCTGGCAATAAAGGTGCCTCACTATTTTAAATTGCAAAAACATGGCTATTGTATCAGGCATTAATTGTCATGTGATATTTCCATGACATCCATAGTCAATGGTATAAAGTATTCCATGGTTTCCAAGAGGTGTCAGTCCAAACAAATGCATAAAAATTTCCCTTTGTTTCATTTTTCATATCACAAAAACAAGCAGCTTTTACTCGTAAATCAAAATCATGATGATTGAAAAACATAGTGGTTCTTGCACAATGTAAGATTTATCTCCTTATAAGGAACTGTATGGGCTGCTTTAATAGGACATTTTATACCACTTTTTGGTAATATAAAGAAAAGTTAGGTCACAAGGAAAAGTGATGCTATATTTGCATAGTTCCCCATGCCACTTTTTGGTAATATAAGGAAAAGTTAGGTCACAAGGAAAAGTGATGCCATATTTGCATAGTCCCCCATGCTATGTGATACAATAAAAACTTGTGTCACGAAGTAATTGACATTAGAAAAAAGGATATATTTGACATACTCAAAAGGAATTGTATCGCCTAGATTGCTAGCTAAATGATTATGCTTCTTTCTAAGAACTTGATATGATACAAATCTGAACTTCTAGCTATGTATAGGTTCTTGGTGCCATGTGATGTATATAATAGGAATAAAATGTTGGAACTTCTATAGATATAGATATGCATAGCACCAATAAGTGATGTATATAATTGCATGTATATCGCAAGCATTTTTTTTTGTTTGATCTACTTGGCAACTTGGCTATGAAAATTAGCGGCTGATTAAACTTTTGGGGAAGATGCGCAGCTAGAGGAAGTGAAAAAAATGTTTAAAGAGTTTGAATCTCAACTGGCTCACCTTTGCGGGCAAGCTAATGTGGCAACATCTAGAAGTTGTGTGGATGATAGAACAAAAATTATGAATCTGGAACCAAACAACCCCTATCTATATAAATAAAGGTCCTCCCATAGCACATAATAATCGTAAACCAAAACTTCTTATTCCTGATGTAATCCCATCATCTTCCCAAAATATACAATTGCAAAGGACTTCGGGGAAAGCTTTAACAAGTACTGACTCTGAATCCAATCCATCATTCTCCAGTTGCTCAACTATTGGTGTTACAGTAAAAGAGGAAAAGTCTCAAGAAGTTTCTACAAATGAGGAAGTAAAGGACATCAAGTATAAAGGCACAAAAAGGAAGCTTGGTAAAAGATTCATTTCTGTTAGTTTTTATTGCTACTTTTGATATGTATTGAGCCTATTTGTGCTTTTATTGACTTGATCCAAGCTATTTTCTTCCTCTTTATTTCAAGATTGTTGTTGGTTGATACTAAGTTTCATGTACAAGAAATTTCTTTGATTTTTAGAGCATAACAACGCTTAGTACATTGTAAATCAACCAGCCTTATCCCAAGTCAACACAAGAGGAAGTTGCGTAGTCTTGCTTTGTGTCCCGTGAATGATCATCTTTTTCCAACCAGGTGATGAAATTGATTTATAATTTTCCATGACAATTGTGTATGAGCAATTTGTCAAAACTTTAAAGTTGACTCATGTCAAATGTTTCAAAGTGGATTATCATTCAATTTATTCCCTACTCTGACATTTGATTACGGTAGGTTTGATCTCTAATGTTTATTTTTGTCAACTGGTATGACGGGTTCTAACTAGGCTTTTAGTTTCCAAGTGATGCTTCTGGAGTCACTACTCACTACCATGACTTTTAACTTTATTTAGAAACAATAGCTAGCAAACTTATGTGATATAGAAATCATAGAATGCTTTGCTTGCAAGCTTTATATGAAAGTACGGGTTTTTCTTTTTGGATGTGATAGCTCTTTTTATCCTCAGGTCTAATGTAAATATAAATAAAGTTTAAGTCGTTCTATTTCCCCCCAAAACGGTGTCTGACTTTTGCTATTTTTGGGAATGCTTTCAGTGCTTTGGATGGAGTGGTTAAGTTATAGCGCATTCAGTCTAAAGGGTATGCCTTATAATTTATTTATCTTTCATTTTGTAGCTCTCTTAGTGTGTCCTGTATTTTAATTGAATCTTAGCTTTATAACGTCAATTAATATATGATCTCAAGTTATATGATTAACATATGCATCAATAAGTCCAATGAATGGTAAGGTTTGACAAATGACAACGTTTTTAGTTATTAAAATGTTTTTATGGACACATTTTGTTGAAGTTGGATTTTGTTACTTGGTTTATGAAAAGTTTCTTTAGCCATCTACATACAGGTATTGAGCTATCTATTTTCATATTCTCTCTGGAGGCATTATAGGTACTTTTGATTTATTGGTTTGTTCTGAGTGACAATTTTTTCATCACAATAAATGAATTTTTGCATAAGTAATTGATGATTTAATAGTTCTAAATATTTTAAAAATCTTACATATGTCACATATTTTTTCTCCATCTTAAACTGTAGATCAGGAGTGTCTTCTCTTAGCTCTACTGATTGTGTATCCCTAGAACAGAGGAGATGGCTAGAAGATATAGCTTGGCATCCAGATCCAAGTAGCCTATATTCAATTTACATTGCTGATGCAGGAGAATCTCAAATATTAGTTATAAATCTGAACAAAAGACAAAGGGTAAGGCTTATTATCAATATTTAATATTGACAGAAGCAATATGGCTTGAAAATCGTACTTTGGAATCAGGTTAACTGATTGAAATCTATATTATATGTGTTTCTGTTTTTGGTTAGAGAGAATGTGTGAATTTCTTATAGGACAAGCCTCATTCTGAAAATGTCATAAATAGCATTGTCTTTATGCCCCGGGAAGATATCTGCTTTGTGACTGGAGGATCTAACCATGCTGTTATACTTTAGAGTGAGGATAGTGAGAAAATATGGAAGCCAAAATCATTGCACAAGAATCTCCATTCATCTGCTGTCATGGTAGAATAACAGTCAGCTTTTTCAATACTTAGATTTCTAATTCATGAATTATGAATTATCCTTAGATTTCTAATTCATGAATTATCCTGTTCCTAGAGTTGTGATGTCACATAGGAGTTATGATGATTGAAATTTAGTCTTCATTTTACCCATTTTGTTGATGTCAATTCGGTCTCCCATGAATTATTAGCTGACATTTCTCCTCTTTAACCAGAATTGCTCATGGCCTACACTACTACAAAAGAGGGATTTAATGGCGGCCCTTTTTCTGCTCAAGTAATAGCTTTTTTTAAAAAAAAAAGTTTAGAAGCTACTTTGCTTCTTAATATAAGAATTAGAGCTTAGTACTTGGTTTGTGCGGCACTTTCTTAAATGAGCGCCATACAAAATAGTTATTTTTTTTAAAAAAAAGAAAGCCAAAGCTACACCGCTTCTGAAGAAAGTGTCGTAGCTAGTATAATTTTTTAGCATTTTTGTTATTTGAAAAAAAATTATTCGGCGCTTAAGAATAAAGTGCCGTATAAGTTTGAAGCATGACATTTATTATAATGCATTATTGTTCAGAATCTCTTGTCGTTGAAAGTCAAAAATGTTCTTTTAAGAATTCATTATCCATTGTATTCGTCTTATTTCACAAAAAAAAAATCAAATATGAAGTTTAATTTGTTGATTATTCACTTGATTAATTTTATTTTCCCCTACTTCCAAAACATTAAAATCCTTCACCCAATTGCTTGTTAACAACTTTGTTTGCATTGCAATTTCTGTTTGCATCAAAAGCCCTCACTATGATGAATTTTGGACTTTGGATCAAAAAAAATATTTAAGAAAATATTTCAAAAAAAATATTTGAAAAAAAAGAACCTTGCAAGCGCAGGCCAAGGTGTCGGCAAACCAGACGTTGGCTGGTGCCAGCCAAGGGTAATAACTTGGTCGACGCTTGCATGGAAAGCGCCAGCCATGGCCAATCAAGCCCGACCCTTGGCCAGCGCTTGCCACGCAATCGTGTGGCAAGCGCCGGCCAAGGTTCGGCTGCTTGCCAACAATGCCACTATATGGCCTTGTCACATGCCTGCCAAGGCTAGCCCTTGGCAGGCGCACAAGGCCACAGCAACCTTGCATATTATATATTTATAGACTTAGTACTTGGCCTTCAGAGCTGAGCAAGGAGCGCGTGAGAGATCAGAGACGAAGCTTCGTAAGCTTCATTCATCTTTTATATTGTAAGGACATGCACCCAAGCTGATTAGTTAAGGAAATCCATAAGCTCCACTGAAAAGTCGAAGTTAATTAAGCAGGCAAACTTCCTTCCTCATTTAGTTTATATTGTTTTTGCATTGTTTTAGTATGTTTTTTTCCATTTAATTTGCCAATTAATGCTTTCCCTTAGAATTATTTCATTAGGGGGTTTTAGATTATTTTTTTTGTATTTGAACTTATTTTCTTTTCTTTTCTTTTTTGTTTAATAATAACAAGAAGCCAAGAACTTGCAGGTAATTTCACTGTTCTTGTATGTATGTATGTATGTATGTATGTATGTATGCATGCATGCATGCATGCATGCATGCATGTATGTATGTATGTATGTATGTTAACACTTCATGGCTTTATGCTTTGAACTATGATTAGAAAAGTGGCTTTATGCTTTGAACTATGATCAGAACAAGAGGAGTAAGCACTGAAGATACCAAATAAGCTAGCCACTATCATTGTATATATTTGGAAAACCTAACTTCTCAAGTCTTAATAATAATAAGACTATTAATTTGTCTTTTTTCATATCAATATTTTTGGTCAAACTTACTTTAGATTACATGTTTGAAAAAGTACTGGACAATTTATTTTTTAGAAGGATGTCGTATATTTGTTAATATATTATGGATTCAACGACGCTTTTAAGTGAAGCACAGGAGCTTTATAATGCCTTCTACGAAAGCACCGAACAAGGTTACATTTTGACCAGCGCTTATAAATAAAGAGCCATACAAGGTGACTTAAATTTTCACTCCCCGCCATTTGTAGCCATTTTCCCCAACCATTATCATCTTTCTTACGTGTCCTCCAGCTCTCCATATCCAGAACTAATTGGTCCTCCACGTTATCTACGTTCGGTCCCCACTTACCTTTCCTTATCCATTGTCTCTACTCCCTCCTCTCTTTGACGGCAGGAATCAGAAGCTTCGTTGGTCCCACTTTTTGATTTCTTGTCTCCTCGTGCGCATTTCTTCAAATCTTTTTGGTCACCACACTTCCGTTACAGTACAAAGCTTAGTCACCCACATTCTATGCTTTTTCTAAACCTTCTACAAAAAGTTTCCCAGCTCGTAAGTTTTTTTCAGATATAAGTTTAAGATTTTTTTTTGTTAAAATTTGTCATAAATCTTATATGTATATGCTCATCATTGTTTTTCAAGTTTTTAGTTGAAATTTCAACTGTCTCCTTAAAGTCTTAAAGCTTGGTCTCCGTTTGTTCCCTGATTCAACCTACAGAAGTTTCTAGCTTGTAAGTATTTATGTATTTTTTTTATACACAAGCTTAAGTCGTACATTTTTTTATTTCCTTTTAAATTTTGGTGCCTGAATATTTGTTATCAATTTAGAATAGTTGATTGCTTGAAGATTTCTTATATGTCCTACTAATCATTAAAGGAGTGTTGAACCAGAACATTAAATATTATTGAACTATGTAATATTCCTTTGATTTATTTTATTGTGGGTTGTGGAAGATTATTATGATGTTGCTGGATTAATTGGTTGATTTAATACTTGGAAAACTTAAAATTTGAGGACGTTGTGCTGCTGATTTTTTTAAAATAAATGGCAGTACATAAAAGTAATTAGTAACTGTAAGAGGCAAGCAACTAACTAGTTTTAAAAATATGTTTAAGGTAGATGGATAGAAAATTGATGTCATTTGATTGATGCTCAAGGGAATATATAGATGGGGTCAAAGAGTTTATTAGATTTGTAAGTGAGTATACAAATGATCCTAACAAAATCTTGTGTTCTTGCTTATCTTGTCATGGAATTGATTAATCATACATGATTCACGTAGTGATCGAATGAATCCATGATCGGCCCTTCGAATGAGTTTGATCGAAGCATGTGTGATGACAGGACGATGGTCTTCAAGAAATGCTAAATGCAATAGAAGGGTATGGTATTTTCCTATTGTTGTGAGATTCAAGCGACTATATAGTAATGCTGAGATTGCTAAGCTGTTGACGTGGCATACCGATGAAAGGGTTGAAGACACGTGTTAGAACAAGCGTTTCACCCAAGAGGGGGGGTGAATTGAGTGATACTAAAAAATTCGTCGCAAATATAAACTTTGACAGTGAATTTAAAGCAATAAGGAGTAAGAAGAAATATCACCGAAGTGTACACCAGGAGTTATACTGGTTCGGCCACAACCACTTTGACCTACGTCCAGTCCTCAGAACTTCTCTGAGAGTTTCACTATAACTTCCAAGATTCAGTGGGTTCTTGGCACCTCAGTACAAGTAAGTTCCTTCACCTGGACACTCGCTCCCCCTTACAAGTTGTAATCCAATCCCAACTCAAGGTTCCATTACCTTAAGTTATCTCAATAACAAATATTGAGTTTGAATGAAATATCTCTCTCAAGAGTGAATAAGAATCACTGAAGTACAGAATTTCAATTACAATGAAAAAATAGAGTAATGAACTTGATGATACGTTTGAGTGTAATCTTGTTGTTCTGTATGTATATGTGTGTCCTTCTCTGTTTGGATGTTCCCATATATATAGATATGTTGTTGATGACTGTTGGAACATTTTCTTCTTGTCCGTTGGAGAGTGCGCAGCCACTATTGACTTTTCCAGTTTTTGAAAAATATCCGTTGGCGGTGGTTGGCGTTTGAACGTTTCATTTGACTTCTCTTGATATGATTTCTTCATTGTTTATCTATAAATATGCTAGAAATACTAAACAATGAAAGGTTAATCATATAGGAAACAAATTAATGAACATTTGAATGATTTCTAAATTTCTGGGTTTTCTTACTCGAGTATCCCTTAAAGTTTACTTGAGTACCTACTCGAGTATCATCGGGAAAGCTTTGATTAACTTCAAGTCAATGAACAAATACAAGATTACTCGGGTAGTGCATGAAATAAACTAAATCTCAAATATCTGGAAATAGTTGTTTACTCGGGTACCTACTCGAGTAATGCACTCATTTCTGCATAGGTTACTCGGGTACCAACTTGAGTAAACCTTCAAATAAACTTTTGTTTACTCGATGCCTTACTCCAGTAATGTTGCAGGATTTCAAGGCCGAGAGCACTTAAAGTTTGATTACCTTGTTACTCGAGTACCTACTCTAGTAAACTTACTTTTTGTACATCACTTACTCGGGTAATGACTTGAGGTTTTCCTTCAAACATAACACTTCTTACTCGGGTACATACTCGAGTAATCCACTTAAAAAGAATCATTAAATCCTTGCATACTAGAGTAATGACTCGAGGAAAGTGAGATAAAGTTAAATCAAGATTATCGAGTACTACCTTCAAGTTTTTACTTACCTTAGTGCGTTACTCGAGTAGCTACTCGAGTAATGTTGCACTGGTACAAAATGCCGAGAGCAACACATTTTCTGAAACAGAGTAACTCGAGTACCTACTCGAGTATCATTGGCAGGCTGAGAGCAACTGGAAGAGTTTCACATGGTTACTCGAGTAGCTCCTCGAGTAACGTTGGCAGGCCGAGAGCAACTCCAAGTTATTTACCTGGTTACTCGAGTAGCTACTCGAGTAACATTGGTAGGCCGAGAGCAACTAGAAAACTTTTACACTATTACTCGAGTACTTACTCGAGTAACGTTGGCAGGTTACTGGAAGGTGTCTCTGGTTACTTCAAGTTTTGTCTCATTACCCGAGTACGTACTAGAGTAATGCCTTAGAAGACTTGCTTCTGATCAAGTTTCTCAGCTTTTTCCTTTGGCTTTTCTTCGTTACTCCATTGCTTACTTTAAGTGATGCTTATCCCTATTATTACTTTGTTCAAACTTATTTATTAACCAAATCTTTTTCAAACCATTCTTTGTTATCATCAAAACATGAGATCTAACATTCTCCCCCTTTTTGATGATGACAAAACTTGGTGATTTTGAACAAAATTTTGAAAGTAAGTTCTCAAATAAACATATCTTGAATTCTATGATAAAATTTGAAAAACCTTGTTAAGTTTATATTTGAAAAATATTGAAATTATAACATATTCACCTTGCATACATAATAAACTTCATTAGTCCAACAATGTATCATAATTTAAAGCTTAAATGGACTTGGAAATGAAATCATAACTTAAATAAACTTGCATTAAACTTAAAAGTTGTATCTTACAAGATAACAAGATAAAACTTAACAAGCAAAAGAACTAACAAGATAAAAGCTTAACAAGTTTCAAAAGACTCCCTAGAACCCATATACACCCAAATACCCAAAATAAGCATAGACACTTCCACAAAATCACTCTCAAGTTCTTCTCCCCTTTTTTGTCTTCATCAATCAAGAGGAGGACTAGAAGGCTTGACCATGGAGATGGGTGTTACTGGAAGAACCATAGAATCATCTGAACCAGAAGTATCAAATGAGCTAGAGGGGACAGGTTCAGGCAGATTCACTGGAGGGATAGGGATGTCATCTCTGGGAGGGATAGGAGAGGGTTGGAAGACAACCATAGTAGAGGTTTCAACCTCAGGAGTAATCTCAACCTCTGGAGTATGATGTTTAGAGGAGGAGGAGGGAGATATTTCCTCAGTGTGGGCAGGAGATGGAATAGGTTTAGGAGTGGGTTCAGGCTGAGGTTTGGGAGGTGAATCATCGATGATGATGTGAATGGTCTCATTGGTGTCTAGGTTGTCCACTGTATACAGGATGTCTTTGGCTTGTGGCTCAGGTGGACTAGAGACCGGAGGAATAGGTTCGTCCTCAATGAGAGGAGTATCAGATGGAGGGTTCTCTGGAGGTGGTGGAGGTGCAAAAGAAGATGGACCGGCAAAAGGTCCGGGACCCGATGAATCTATTCGTGCCAGAATCAGTCTCAGAGTCTCACCCTGGGCACGTTGCTCTGCTAGCAACTCCTCATGCCTCTTGTCCATTTTCTCAACCAACTCCACCATCTTGAAGTTCATGTTGGTAATCAATTCAGCGTTCGTGTTGGTGATATCCACATGGAATCCTCTGAGTATGTTTTCCATGAAGTGCTAAAGAGTGGCATTGAGGAAGGATGGTGAGGATGTGGTGGCAGCTGGAGCCGATGACTGAGTGTCATCTATCTTGCTAGTCTCAGCTTCAGTCTTCTTCTTCTTCTTTGACCCAGACTCCAGAGGGCCTTTGAGAGGGATGTCAATATTTAGCTTCCCAATTTGATTTCTCCCAATCGGAGTCATCCTCTCAATGGGCTCCTTGCTATCCAAATACCATATCTTATTCTCTTTCAGGATCAGTGACACTATCTGAGGATATGGCATTGGTGTTGTAGCCTTTCCATCCACTCTATACCTCTTCATTTCAGAGAAAATATATTCCCCCAAATCCTTCTGTTCCTTCAGGAGAAGTGAAGCAAACCACCTAAAGTCCCTATCAGAGAAGTGGGTATAATTGTTGGCCTTGTTCACAAGGGACCTAGAATAGATGTACCATAGGACCCTGTGATGATCACACATATCACTTGGTTTGAAATTTAGAGGGCCAACTAGCTCACCGGGTTTAAGAACAGAGAATATTTGGTTTGGCTCAAGTTGGGAGTAAATATCATCTGGGGGGTTCTCTATCCCTAACCACAAGTTAATCCTAGAGGGTGATATGAGAATCTTTTGGCCTCTTACTGTGGTGGTCATCTCTTCCTCAGCTGAGGTTCTGTTTGGCTCATCTATGATCTCTAGATTACAGTAAAAGTGTGTGATCACTTTAGTGCAAAAAGGTAATCTAATCGAAAGCCAGGGCATAAAAGGATCTAAATAAGAACTGAGGTCATACTTCAATACCTCCTGAAGTAACTTAAGATCAACATAGTGTGTCTTGCACACTTTCCTTCTGGAGAACTGAGACAGATACTTCGGAGACTCTACCAACTTGTTGACATTGAACCCTTTTGGAGGGTTGGTGATCTCCTCTTCTGGAAATTTGGATTTCTTGGAAGGTTGCCCCTTCTCCATCTAATCTAGTATGCTTGCCATAGCCTTAGCCACATTCTTGTCATACTTGGGCTTTTTGGTAGGCTTTGGTGTGAAAGAGGGGGTAGAGGAATCAGAGGGAGGAGGTGAGGGAGATTTGGCACTCTTCCCTTTCCCAGTTGAGGTACTCTTTTTGGATTGAGCCCTTGTAACAATAGGCTCTTTAATCACCACTCCTTTAGGTTTCGGTTGAGATTGAGGTTGAATATGAATTTTGGCTTTTGATCTCGGGGTAAGTTTTCTTCTCTTTGTGGGAGGAGAAGAAAGAGGGTCAGGGTTTTGTTGTGAATCAGAGGAATCTGAGGGGGTAAGATTTTTAGTTCTCACCATTCTGAATGATTGAAAACTGAAATTCTCAGAAAGAAGAAACACAGTCACAGGTTAGGGCACTGAGAATCTGAGCAAAATAGGAGGTTTTTGGTGATGAAATCTGTTGGGTTTTGATCGAAAAGATGCAAGGAATTGATTGTGAAAAGTTTTTGAGAGAGTGTATAGTGATTTACTCGAGGAGATTTTGTGGAAATGACCAAGTTTGGACAGATAAAGACCTAGGACCCGACATTACTCGAGGCCTTACTCGAGTAACCTTCAAGTTTACTCGAGGCCTTCCTCGGGTGTTCATACAGAAAAACTCTAAAATAATTTATTTAAATTGCGTACCTGGCATGAATAATATTGTAGTTATCCATGGATGTTCCCTCGATCATTTATAACCAATTCTAAGCAGATTTGAGTCATTTTTCATCAATTTGAAAATCTGGACTTGTAGTTACTCGAGTCCTTACTTGAGTAAGCTTCAAGTTTACTCAAGGCTCGCCTCGGGTAACCTGTCTTTTCAACTTCAGACTCTTCATTTCTTTGTAATTGAACCGTTAGATTTAAATTCCAAGTAACTTGATCCGTTACTTCCAGTTTTGAAGTCCATTACTCGAGTACATAGTCGAGTAAAGTGTTACTTTACTTCAAGTTGTTCCTCGGGTAATGCTTATCTGTTAGTCATAACTTCAAGTTGGTACTCCAGTAAATGTGTCCTCTGATAACCTCTATTTTTGTTTCTCAAAACAGAGTTTCATCCTTCCTGCAAAACAAGTTTCTATATACTCCGATGCTTAAGTTAATAATCATCAAAACATTATCGAATGACTTCATCTAATATTATGAAAAGCTGAAATAACTTATAACTCATTGGGATTTACCATTCCCAATTCTCTTCTAATATATAGAAATTGTTCTTTTGCAAGAGGTTTTGTGAAGATATCAGCTAATTGAAGATGAGTAGGAATGAATATCACTTTTACATCTTTCTTTTGGACATGGTCTCTGATGAAGTGATGTCTGACATCAATATGCTTGGTTTTAGAATGTTGAACTGGATTCTTGGCCAAGCTTATTGTACTGGTATTGTCACAATAGATTGGTATTTCTTTGAGATAAATACCAAGATCTTGTAGTTGTTGTTTTAACCATATCACTTGAGCACAACAACTTGAGACTGCAACATATTCGGCTTCTGTTGACGAAAGAGACACAGTATTTTGTTTCTTGCTAAACCATGATACAAGTGATCCTCCAAGAAATTGTCCTTGTCTGCTGGTGCTCTTTCTGTCTGTTTTGTATCCTCCATGATCAGAATCTGAATATGCAACAAGATATTCACTTCTTCCTTTGGGATACCACAGACCCAATTCGGGTGTGTCAGCAAGGTATCTAAAGATTCATTTGACCATTTCAGCATGTGATTCCTTTGGTGCCGATTGATATCTTGCACATATGCCAACACTAAATTGGATGTCCGGTCTACTTGCCGTAAGATAGAGTAATGATCCAATCATTCCTCTATATTTTGTAATGTTGTAGTCTTTTCCCTTGACATCGGCATCAAGTAATGTAGTTGAGCTCATAGGCGTGTCCGTGCCATTTGCTTCATCCATTCCATACTTCTTCAACAACTCTCTCAAATACTTTGTTTGAGATATGAAGATTCCATTCTTTCTTTGTTTGATTTGCAAACCAAGAAAGAAATTTAATTCTCCCATCATTGACATCTCAAACTCTCCCTGCATTATCTCAGAAAATTCCTTACACAGAGATTCATTAGTAGCACCGAAAACAATATCATCAACATATATTTGAACAATCAAAATATCATTGTGTTTTCGTTTTATAAAGAGTGTTGTATCAACTTTTCCCCGTATAAAACCTTGATCAATAAGAAACTTACTGAGCCGTTCATACCAAGCTCTAGGAGCTTGTTTTAAACCATATAAAGCCTTCTTGAGTTTGAAAACATGGTCAGGTTTAGTAACATCCTCAAAACCTGGAGGTTGTTCTACATACACTTCTTCCATGATGTAACCATTTAGAAATGCACTCTTTACATCCATTTGATAGAGTTTGAATCCTTTGATGCATGCAAAGGCTAAGAGTACAAGTATAGCTTCCAACCTAGCTACTGGAGCATACGTTTCCTCATAATCAATCCCTTCTTCCTGATTATAGCCTTTGGCCACCAATCTTGCCTTGTTTCTGACAATAATTATGGATTCATCGAGTTTGTTTTTGAATACCTATTTAGTACCAATGATCGGATGATCCTTGGGTCGGGGTACCAAATCCCAAACTTGATTTCTCTCAAATTGATTTAGTTCTTCTTTCATTGCTATAACCCAATCATTGTCTGATAGGGCTTCATCAATGTTAGAAGGTTCAATCTCAGAAATAAAAGTAGAAAAACTTACTTCATTGAAAATTTTATTTCTAGTTTTGATCCCTTCATTCACATCTCCTATGACTTGATCTAAGGGATGACTTTTGTTGTATTTCCAAGCTCTAGGTTGTCCTAGGGATTGCTCTTCTTCCTTAGTTTCATCAACTTCTGGAATGAGAGACTTAGAAATAGATTAATCATTTTCTTGATCTAAAACAACTTCCTGTTCTTCATCAATGGTTTTGTCAGAGGATTCAAATTCATCAAATAATATATGAATTGATTCTTCAACAACACAAGTTCTTTTATTGAAAACTCTATATGCTTTACTTCAGTTAGAATATCCTAGGAAAATTCCTTCATCAGTTTTAGAATCAAATTTTCCCAAGTTATCTTTACCATTATTATGAATAAAACACTTACAACTGAAGATGTGTAGATGAGCAATGTTTGGTTTTCTTCCTTTATACAGCTCATATGGTGTCTTCCCAAGTTTTGTTCTGATGTAGGCTCTATTCGAGATGTAGCATGCTGTACTCATAGCATCAGCCCAAAATACTTAATACACATTCTTTTCATTCAACATCGCTCTAGCCATTTCAGTGAGCACTCTATTCTTGCGTTCCACAACTCCATTTTGTTGAGGTGTCCTTGGAGCAGAGAAATTGTGATCAATGCCATTAGTATCACAATATTCTTCAAAAGCTTGATTTTCAAATTCTCCACCATGATTAGTCCTAATACCTGCAATGGACATACCTTTCTCATTTTGCACTTTCTTGGCAAAAACAATAAATTCTTCAAAGGTTTCATCTTTAGATGATAGAAAAATAACCCATGTAAATATGGAGAAATCATCAACAATGACCAATGAATATAGGTTACCACTAAGAATTTTTACTCTTGTTGGACCAACTAAATCCATATGCAATAATTGTAGTGGTCTATTTGTTGAAATTTCATTTTTCAATTTGAAAGATGATTTAGTTTGTTTACCCTTTTGATATGCATCACAAATTAAATCATTTTTGAAAGTTACTTTGGGTAATCCAAGAACTAAATCCTTTTTGAGTAATTTACCTAATTGATGCATATTGACATGAGCCAATCTCTTGTGCCATAGCCAACTTTCATCAGTATTACTCAGAAAACAGTTTTCAGATTCATTTCTACTAATATCTAGAGTATAGCAATTACCTTCTCTTTTTGCTCTGAGCTTAGCCTTGATATTCTCCTTATCAAGTTATAAGTCATTCTTGTTGATAATTAAATATTCCTCTGAGTCAAATATTACCCAGTTGTCTTTATCTGCACTTTGACTTACGCTCAGCAAATTATGACACAAACCTTCAATATAATATACATCTTTGACTTGTATTCCTTTGTCATTTTTGATTTCACCAATTCCTGCTATCCTTCCGGATTGATTTCCTCCAAATTTTATCTTTCCACCTTCCTTAGGTTGCAATGTGGTAAAACTTTCGAAATCTTCGGTCATATGTCTAGAGCATCCACTATCTATGTACCACTTGCTATTATTGGATGCTTTGAGACATACCTGCAATCAAATGACTAAGTCTTAGGTACCCATATCTTTTTGGGTCCTTTTGGGTTAGTACAAATAACTTTCTGAACATATGAACCTTTAGGTACCCATTTGTAGGTTCCTATTGTTCCTTTCTTCTTATGAACGTATGAAGAAGTATAATGACCTTTTCTATTACAGTAAATACAAAATGCAAAGGGATTTTATGTATGTACAGAATACTGGAAATAATTCAAATATGACTTACCTCCTGCTTTCTTTCTACCTTTCGTTCTATTTGACTTTGGATCATATCCAATTCCAGATCGGTCATTTACAAATCATTGAGCTTTTAAAATAACATTTAGCATCTCACTTCCTTGTGTAAATTTTTCAAGAGTTTTTGTGAGATCAATATTTTTCTTTTTCAAAGAGGAACAATTTTCACAAACCTTTTCTGAACTTTCTTTAAGTTCAATTTCAAGAGTTTTGTTTTTCTTTTTGAAAACAACCAATTCTTTAACTACTTTGATGAATTCAGAATGTAACGCATTATATTCGGAAAGTAATTCATCATAGGTAGGTTCAGAATCATTTACCTCTTCTTCTCTTTCTTCTTGAGCAACAAGACATATATTAGCTACTTCTTCATCATCACTTTCTTCGTTAGAAGAGCTATCACCCTATATAGCAGATACGAAGGCCTTCTTTTTGTTGAAGAATTTGCCTTTTCTCTTTTCTTTGCTCTTTTGGTTCAGCTCTGGACATTCTAACTTGATATGTCCTTGTTTCCCACATTCATAGCAAATGATATGATCTTTGCTGCTATTTCCTCCTTTCTGAAAGTGTTTGAATCCTTGTCCTTTCTTGTAGAACTTTCTGAATCGTTTTATGATTAGACCTATTTCGTCATCGTCAAACTCCTCATTTTCATCTTGATTCTCTTCTTTTGCTTTTAGTGCTAGACCTTTCTTTTTCTTGTCACCAATGTCATCTAGTTCTCGTTTGAACTTTAGTTTGCTTTCATATTCAGAAAGACTCCCAAATAAAGAAGCAACTGATCTCATTGATTCTCCTTTTGCCTCTTCTATTGCAGTGACTTTGGCCTCCCACTCTTTAGAAAGAATATTTAAAATCTTTCGTACCTGGGTATGTTGATCATAGACTTTCCCAAGTGCTGCAAGTTGATTAACAAGATGAGTATATCTAAGTTCAAATTCAAATATTGATTCACCTGATTTCATTCGAAGTAAATCGAATTCAGTGACCAAGGTGTTGATACGATTCTCCTTTATTCCAGAAGTTCCTTCATGAGCTATTTCTAGAGCTTCCCACATTTCCTTTGCTGTTGGAAGTGTGCAAATTCTGAAATATTCACTTTGACTCAAAGCACTTTGTAACATCAGAATCACCTTGCTGTTGAGAGTGATAAGTTTCTTGTCATTCTCATCATATTCTGTTGGTGTCTTGGGAATTTTCTGAGAATCTACAGTCTTTGTAGGTTGATAGTTTCCACTTTCAATAACATCCCATAGCCCATATTCGGTAGCCATCACGAACACTCTGAATTTTGCTTTCCAAAAGGAAAAGTGTTCTCCACTGAAACCGGGAGGTCTAGTGATGGATGCTCCGTCGGGAAGAATTCCTTCACCCATGCTTGCCATTGGATCCTTCTTAGGTTGTTATACCTTAATAAGGAGACCTACACTCTGATACCAAATGTTAGAACAAGCGTTTCACCCAAGAGGGGGGTGAATTGGGTGATACTAAAAAATTCGTCGCAAATATAAACTTTGACAGTGAATTTAAAGCAGTAAGGAGTAAGGAGAAATATCACCGAAGTGTACACCAGGAGTTATACTGGTTCGGCCACAACCACTTTGACCTACGTCCAGTCCTCAGAACTTCTCTGAGAGTTTCACTATAACTTCCAAGATTCAGTGGGTTCATGGCACCTTAGTACAAGCAAGTTCCTTCACCTGGACACTCGCTCCCCCTTACAAGTTGTAATCCAATCCCAACTCAAGGTTCCATTACCTTAAGTTATCTCAATAACAAATATTGAGTTTGAATGAAATATCTCTCTCAAGAGTGAATAAGAATCACTGAAGTACAGAATTTCAATTACAATGAAAAAACAGAGTAATGAACTTGATGATACGTTTGAGTGTAAGCAAGTTGTTCTGTATGTATATGTGTGTCCTTCTCTATTTGGATGTTCCCATATATATAGATATGTTGTTGATGACTGTTGGAACATTTTCTTCTTGTCCGTTGGAGAGTGCGCAGCCACTATTGACTTTTCCAGTTTTTGAAAAATATCCATTGGCGGTGGTTGGCGTTTGAACGTTTCATTTGACTTCTCTTACTTGATATGATTTCTTCATTGTTTATCTGTAAATATGCTAGAAATACTAAACAATGAAAGGTTAATCATATAGGAAACAAATTAATGAACATTTGAATGATTTCTAAATTTCTGGGTTTGCTTACTCGAGTAGCTACTCGAGTATCCCTTAAAGTTTACTCGAGTATCATCGGGAAAGCTTTGATTAACTTCAAGTCAATGAACAAATACAAGATTACTCGGGTAGTGTATAGAATAAACTAAATCTCAAACCTTTGGAAATAGTTGTTTACTCGGGTTCCTACGCGAGTAATGCACTCATTTCTGGATAGGTTACTCGGGTACCAACTCAAGTAAACCTTCAAATAAACTTTTGTTTACTCGATGCCTTACTCCAGTAATGTTGCAGGATTTCAAGGCAGAGAGCACTTAAAGTTTGATTACCTTATTACTCGAGTACCTACTCTAGTAAACTTACTTTTTGTACATCACTTACTCGGGTAATGACTTGAGGCTTTCCTTCAAACATAACACTTCTTACTCGGGTACATACTCGAGTAATCCACTTAAAAAGAATCATTAAATCCTTGCATACTAGAGTAATGACTCGAGGAAAGTGAGATAAAGTTAAATCAAGATTATCGAGTACTACCTTCAAGTTTTTACTTACCTTAGTGCGTTACTCGAGTAGCTACTCGAGTAATGTTGCAGTGGTACAAAATGCCGAGAGCAACACATTTTCTGAAACAGAGTAACTCGAGTACCTACTCGAGTATCATTGGCAGGCCGAGAGCAACTGGAAGAGTTTCACATGGTTACTCGAGTAGCTCCTCGAGTAACGTTGGCAGGCCGAGAACAACTCCAAGTTATTTACCTGGTTACTCGAGTAGCTACTCGAGTAACATTGGTAGGCCGAGAGCAACTAGAAAACTTTTACACTATTACTCGAGTACTTACTCAAGTAACGTTGGCAGGTTACTGGAAGGTGTCTCTGGTTACTTCAAATTTTGTCTCATTACCCGAGTACGTACTCGAGTAATGCCTTAGAAGACTTGCTTCTGATCAAGTTTCTCAGCTTTTTCCTTTGGCTTTTATTCATTATTACTTTGTTCAAACTTATTTATTAACCAAATCTTTTTCAAACCATTCTTTGTTATCATCAAAACATGAGATCTAACAACACGAACTTTAGGCACCCTGCAGACGCCCCTCAATCAAAAAAAGTTGATCATGACCACCTTAACTTTACAAATGAAGCAAGGAACCTATGCCTTGCATTTTTAATTAATGGAATCAATCCTCATGGGTTCAGAGTAGTACACACAGTACGTGGCCAGTGATATTGATGATTTATAACCTTCCTTCACACTTGATTATGAAACATAAGTTTATGATGTTGTCCATATTAAATTTGGGGCCAAGTTAACCTAAGAATGATATAGATGTATACTTAGCTCCTTTAATTGATGACTTAAAACTACTTTAGGAGAAAGGCATCAGTATGTATGATGAGCACATCACTACAAAAAAATGGGATTTTTTTAGCGATGAATTTGTAGCGGTTTCAACATAAACCGCTACAATATTGTAGCAGCAATCTCGCGCCAAGTGGTGTGACAGATTAGCAATATTATTTGTAGCGGTTAATAAAAACTAACTGCTACAAATATGGCACGAGATTCCTGACACTTGGCGCCACCAAGCCGCACCAATAGTGTATCATTTTTTGTAGCGGTTACTACGAATTGAATTGCTATAAAAAATGAAAGGTCGCCTATTTGTAGCGGTTCTGGAAACATAATCGTTACAAAACTTCAAAGATCATCACATTTGTAGCAGTTATACTTTCATAACCGCTATAGAACTTCAAGGGTCTTAAAACCGCTACAAAGTTTGGTCACCCTAACTTTTTTGTAGCTGTTGATGTAGCATTTTTCTAAAAAACAGCTACAAAATCCTTAACTATAAAAGGCTCCCCACCTCTCCTTTTTCCTATTTTGCTATTTTGTTTTCTAAAGTTTCTCTTAAAGTTTTCCTTTAGATCTGAACGTTTTAACATCTGTCGGAGAGTTTTCTTTCTAGTATTTGTCATTATCAATTGAGGTACGGACAATACTTATTTTATTTTTATTATAATTTTACATATAAATGTGACTAAATATGTTTTTTTTTAATTTTTATAGTTTGTATGGCTTCAAGGATGAACAAGGGGAAGGAGCCTGTAGTCCCCAGCCGATTCTACAGGGTGGCAGCAGCAGAGGAGCGGGCAGTGGGAGGGGGTAGCGTGGAGGGCGGGCGACCGTGCCATTTTAGCCATCTCCCCACAGCAGCCACAGGAGTCGGCCCTACCACAGCTACCGCAGATAGTCATCCCATAGGAGACGACCGCACTAGAGGTGCCTGATTTGGGAGAGGGAGATAACAACATCGATGACTATGATGCGAATGAGGACTTTGAGGTCCCGATTGGGATCAGAGAGATGGAGCAGTTCCTCGATAAGGAGGAGGCTCTGCGAGGGTTGTCTTCGCTGTCTATTGGGTTTGAGGTGCAGGTTCAAGGTGAATAAAATTTTTTATTTAATAAATTATATATTTAAATTCAAAATTTTAAATTTGAATTACAATTTATCTAACGTAAGGAAAATTGTGCAGATGAGCAGGGGAATGTGTCTATGAGGAGGTTGGACGTGGCTAGCTTGAACAGCATGGACCGGACACTACGAGTTGTAGTGTCGCGGAAAGAGGGCACAGAATAGTCCATCGACAATAGGGGTCACCTATTCTACCCCTTCCTGAACGAGTTGGGCTAGAATTGGATGCGGTTCCCCCTTCATTTCAGGACGTGGAGGAACGTTCCGAAGAGGCCAAAGTACCTGACGTGGGAGGAGGTGGTGCACGTAATTAATAGTATTTAAATAATATTTTTTGTAATTAATTCTATTTAATTAATATTTTTTAATAGGATATTTGTAATTATTCATATTTAAATATTTTTTACAGCTGAGGTTTGTTGTCCGGGCCAATCGAAAGAGGTACACGCTGATGAAGATGGGCAACGGCTGGAGGAACAGGAGGAATCGTCTCTTCCACAGTATAGATAAGGATGGGATGATGCCTCTGGAGTAGCTGATTGAGAGCATCCCGGTCGGCGTCCCGCCGAACGACTGGGCGAGTTTCATCCAGTTCAAGAGGAGCGCTGAGGGGCAGGTAATATATTTATTAGATTATTTATATATAATTCTGTATTTGATAATTATTAAATTATAATTTAAATTTAATTAATTTTATGATTTTATTAATTTTATATTGTTTTAATACATTTAATATATTTTTTCCAGGCGCTTTCTCAGAGGAACACAAGGCACAATAAATGATTTCCCTGTTTATGATAATTTGTCTAGATATAGCGTCAAAGGATATTGTGTGTGCCCTATATGTGCAGATGACACTCATTCAGTACGACTAGATCATTGTAAGAAAAATGTCTACATGGGACATCGAAGATTCTTACTATCAAAACATCATTGGAGGAAGTCGAAAAAGGCTTTCAATGGTAAGTCAGAAGAAGGTAGCCCACTGAAGATATTGACCGGTGCCCAGGTTTTTGAGAAGGTCAAACACTTGGATAACAATTTTGGCAAACCTTTTGCAAAACAAATCGAGATAAGCGGTTAGAAGAAGAAGTTATTTTCTTTGAGCTCCCATATTGGAAGTCCTTATATGTGAGACATTTTCTTGATATGATGCACATAGAAAAAAAATATTTGTGATAGTCTAATTGGCACGTTGCTCAATATATAATGGAAGAACAAGGATAGTTTAAATGCTAGGTTGGATTTGGTTAACCGGGGAATCAGAGAAGAATTAGCACTGGTTGAGTACAGGCATTGCTCTTATCTTCCTCCAGCGGCTTACACTCTGTCGAGGAAAGAGAAACAGTTACTTTGCGAGTTTCTTGAAGGCATCAAAGTTCCAGAGGGCTATTCTTCAAATATAAAGAATCTTGTATCAGTGAAAGAGTTGAAGCTAAAGAACCTTAAATCTCATGATTGTCATGTGCTAATGTAAAATTTCATACTGGTTGGTATACGGTCAATCTTACCCAAAAAAGTAAGGAATTCTATAACTACACTTTGCATGTTCTTCAAGTTGATTTGCAGTAAAGTGGATGATTCAACAAAGTTACAAGATTTCTAAAGGCTTATTGTTTGTACTTTGTGTGAACTTGAAATGTATTTTCCACCTTCATTTTTTGACATTATGGTCCATCTAACAGTACACTTGGTGAATGAAGTTCAATTGTTGGCCCAGTAGATGTACTCAAATGAGCGATTTATGAAAATTTTAAACAGGTATGTGAAAAATAGATATCAACCAGAGGGGTGTATAGTTGAGTGTTATATGGTTAAAGAAGCAAGTGACTTCTGTGCTGATTTTCTTTCAAATGTTGACCCTGTAGGGATCCCAAAGTCTCGTCATGATGGGCAAACATTAGGGAAAGGAACAAGTGGAAAGGATGTAATCAGGATATCAGTGACTGAATGGGAGCAATCTCACTTGTATGTGCTACATAACACTGATGAGGTTGAACCGTATGTTGAAGAACATAAGGATGCTCTTTGATTGGCACATGATGAGAGGAATGAAAATTTGATAACAAAAGAGCACAATTGACATTTTCCAACTTGATTAAAAAGGCGCGTTAATGATGATGTACGTGGAGAGGAATCTTGATTTAGTTTCTAAAAACTTAAGATGGCTATTGAATGGACTAAGCTTAAATGTATTATCTTATAATGGTTATGCAATCAACGGTTACACATTCTATACACAAAAACATGATACAATGAGCACGATACAGAATAGTGGAGTAACACTTGTTGCTGATTCTTGGCACAGATCCAGTGCCAAAGATGTACACCCTATCTACACAACAATGCCATATTTTGGTGCCATTGAACGAATATGGGAATTAGATTACACTATATTGAGGGTCCTTGTCTTCATATGTAAGTGGGTTAAGAACAACAGTGAATTGCGGACAGATGAGCTAGTATTTGTTCAAGTGGATCTTTCTAAAGTTTGGTATAAAGACGATCCATTCATTTTAGCATCACAAGCAGAACAAGTGTTTTCATTCTTGATCCTGCTAAGAAGAACTGGCCTATTGTACTTCCATCAAATAAGAATCATCAAGAACAAGTTAATGCTGAAAGTAATGAGTATTTGAATATTCATGAGGATGATCTTTCCTTTAACATGTTGTGGTCAAAATATATTGATATAAATGAAGATGAAAATGAAGATAACCCCTCATACATGATAATATCAATCATTTATCGCTGGAGATGTACGATGGAATAATAACTCAAGAGCAATAGGATGAGTTTGTGAGCACACATACTTCTACGGAATTTGAGGTAATATATTATTATTAGCCTTTATGGAGTATATGTAATGTATTTATAATTAATATTTACTAATGTAAATCATTTGGATGTCAACAGGAAAGAAGTGAGAAAAATCACGCAAACACATCCAACATGCAATACCGGTATATGAAAGGACCAATATCGTACACAATGCTGGAACAACAATTAGTAAGAATTAATCACTATTTCATATGAATATAATTTCTATGACTAATTTTTAACTACCACTAACTTTGATTTGCAGATAGAAGACTCATCATTTTGATGTCACACACATACCAAGACATGATTTGTGGTTGGCCGGCTGCACAAATAAAAAGGTTGACATCCCCACCGAACAAGCCAAAAAAGTAGCAGAATATTGTGTAAGTCATTGATTATGCATATAATAAAGATTTACCTTTACTTAAATTATTCTTTTTTATAATATCTACTATTGTTGAAATTGTTTTTGTGATAGCGCACAATGATGCAAGAGCAGCCAGAGTTGCTGGATTACATTATTCATGACGATTTGCTTAGCAAAGCTCTTGGAGCTCCTGAGTATACTGGTAGTGTTCGGGGTACTGGTTTTGCAGTAACCCAAATATCTTACTTTGGATCCCAAAATCGACCCAACAAAAATGACTTCTTACAACTAAAAGAGGAGGTTGTTGGTTACAAGCAGGAGATGAGTGCGCACATGCGTTTGCTGGAAGAGCAAAATGTGTTATTGAAGGCTCAACTTGATGCCTTGCTTCAGTCTAGGCCAGCAACTAGTCCAACGTGTGACATTACAAGTGCAAGGGATAGTTGCCCATCCACCCCTAAAGTTCTTATTCCTTTGATAAATAATTTCCTTTATAGTTAAATGTTTCTTACGTTATACATTAGTGTACCTGCATATATTAATTATATGTTTTAAAGGGTGATCGAAGTGCAAGTTGCATGTCGACGAGTCTTTCAGGCACACAATTGTTGTAAGTGTGACCTACAACACCAACAACGATATACTTCATAATTCACCATTGCCCCCAAACACACTTCGAGTAAGGGTTGATGTATGCATAAACGATGACGCTGTCCTACCAATCCCTTCTCAGGATGAACATATAATGGTCAGAGAAGTTGTCGGTGGTTATGTTGCATGGCTAATAGGTCTGATTGAGCCATATCAAAAGGTAGTTAATTACAATTCTTTCTACTTTTTTATGCACTTCCATCTACAACTCTATGATTTAATTTCGCATGATTTTTATAAGTTGCTGGTCGACATAAAGGAAAAAGAATTGAAGGGTTTGGGAAAAACTCAAAGTATTCAGCAACCCAACAGAAGTCCCAACCCTCAACCAGCAACATAAGTAACGAACAAATAGTCTCATATTGCCAACAATTGGCATCATTGGCACCACATTTGAACAACCAAGGAGGTCAAGAAATACCTTTTGGTGGCAAAATCTATCACACAGTGATAAATGATCATGTCGATAGTAGTGTACTAAACAAAATTATTACTCATGGATGGGTGGCCATCAACATGTGGATTAGGTACTTTATCATCATCATCATCTATCACACTTGTTATTATTCATCATCTAATTTATTTTTGGTTTTAATGACATTGTTTGTTTTCTATATAGGTACTTGTACCACAATCTATTAGTAGGAACATCAGTCGTGAATAGATTTGTATTTGTCGGCCCACACCTCTTTGGCTAGCATAGGGGGAGCGCTTTGGAAGGACAATCTAACGATCTTAAGGACATCTTCATGCGGAGAGCAACCCCAAATGTGTTCTGTATTTTGCCATACAATCCAGGGTAAGTTATTTGTGATAATATTTTAATAATGTATTTTTTTTATTCTTTCACTTTTACCATAACATTATTGTAGAAGTAAAATTTTCAAAATATTTTAGGTTACATTGGATTGTACTTGTTATCCATCCTGCGTTCACTGGAGGCCCTCGTATCTATTATGTGGATACTCTGGTGGCTGGTTATCCACATAATCAGCCGAATATGATGTTTATAGTCAATAAGTAAGTTTATGTGTGTGTGTGTGTGTGTAAATATTTGCATGTGTGTTTATTGAATAACCAAAATTAATCAGTCACTACTTGTTTTGTAAGTGCATTGATCGCTTACCGAAGAAACATTAGAATGAGCTATTCTACACATAAAGACCCAGTCAAAGCCTATATGTGGAGGAAGATTGCGGTGCTTATATATGAATTTACTCAACTTTGTGATTCAAAATTTTTTCTTCAAAAATTGACTTTACTATTTCTTTGTATTGTTGTAGTGCCCATTCCAACCAAACGATAATGATTGCGGTTATTACATTATGAAATTTATGAAAGATGTAGTTACTCATCATGATCTAAATTAAATCCATGTGAAAATAAGTTCAATCTTTTACCGCAGTTCATACTATGTATTAAATTTAATTAACAAGTGTCTAAGTTAATTGATTTTTAATGATTTTATTTCTTTCTATGCATCAATTTTATGTAGTATTATGAAGATTAACGTTATGACCAATTGACTGACCAACAAGTGGATGAAATCATTAAGGAATAGTGTGAATATATGGTCAAATAATTAGCTAGGTACATGCGTTAGGTTGTTTCTCGCCTATTCTTGTATGTTTTGTTTATTCTATAAATTAGTTGTACATTACAATTTGTTATTACGTTGTAATTCAATACATACAATTAATAATCATTATATGAATTAGTTATGTGTTGTTTCTCATTTTATTTTGCTTCTTTTATTTCATTCTATTTAACTTCTTTTTTTCCTCTCGATTTGAATTGCTATGGATTTGATGAATTGCGTTCAGGAAAAAAAATAATTACTTAAAATAATATTAAAAAAAATTCCACCTCCTACGGCGCTTCTCTAGAGAAGGGCCATAGGAGAATATAAACTCCTACGGTGCTTCATTCTTGAAGCATAGGAGGAGGCACCATGTCTCCTCCAGCACTTTAAGATTGAACCACCGGCGCTTCATGCTGAAGCGTCGCATGCTCAAGCACCGAAGGAGGCCTCCTTTAACGCTTTTTCAGCTTCAATTAAAATTTAAAAAAAACTGCAAGCTACGGCACTTTTAGAAATTCAAGAAGCATCGTAGCTTGCTTTTACGGCATTGACACCTATGCGTTTGGTAAGCGCCGTAGTATTCATAAATGTGAGCGCCGTTTATTAGCTTTTTTGTAGTAGTGCTAATTCTATACTGTGATGTCTTTTTGCAGCAGTGTTATATCTCTGCACATCTTTTTACTGGTTACATCGTTGAATCTCTAACTATCCATATCTCTTTTAGTGCTAATCTTCTAAGTTTTTCTTAATACTTTATAGTTATGTGACATGGAATTAAATCATTGCTATTAATACATGGTAATTGAATGTGAATGTATATATGTTGATTCAATGCATGAGATTATTGTGCAGGGAAGTAATTTCTTATAATATATTTTCTTCAAGAATTTGATTGCAAATGCTACTAATTTTATTAGTGTCATATTACCAAACATATTTTAGTTAATTATAGTGGGGCTTATTTTTTGCTTAATAATACACATATGCATGTTTACTTACTGTTTGCACAACTTCGAGAAAGTTATCTTATGTTTGTGCTTAAGAAAACAAATTCAGGAGTTCATTATCAATGTAGGCAAGTAGGGAAGAATTTGTAACTATATTAGTAGAGCTACATGTTTATCATAATAAAGTGTAAAAATAACTGTTGTCATATTATGCATAGATTAATGTTTTAAATGCATTGTTGTAATAAACAATATTATTTAATATGATGTAACAATAATTCACTACTATAGAAGATACTTATAAAGTCCCTAAAGGACGTCCCTTTTTGAAAAAGGGACGCCCAAAATATGGTCAGGTTCAAATTTTATCTTTTGGCGCGTCAGATTACCATTAAACGTCATAAAAAAAAAAAAGAAATCCTTTAGACGTCCCCAGCCCAGCTGGGGACGTCTAAAGGTACCTTTAGACGTCCCCAGCTGGGCTGGGGACGTCTAAACACAACCTTTAGACGTCCCCAGCTGGGCTGGGGACGTCTAAACACAAACTTTAGACGTCCCCAGCTGGGCTGGGGACGTCTAAACACTACCTTTAGACGTCCCCAGCTGGGCTGGGGACGTCTAAACCCTCCCTTTAGACGTCCCCAGCTGGGCTGGGGACGTCTAAACCCTCCCTTTAGACGTCCCCAGCTGAGCTGGGGACGTCTAAAGGTATGTATAGACGTCCCCAGCCCAGCTGGGGACGTTGTAGACCATCACATGCGCCTGTTATGAAGTGACCGGTGCATGTGATTATGTCAGAGAGCTCTTCTTCCTCCCATCTATCTCTCCTCCTCCCAACTTTACTCATTCACTCCCATCTCCGTTAGACTTCGCGCGTCCCCATTGCTGCAGTTTTTTCATTATTTCTCCTTTCCCATTCCACTCCCCTGCTGCATCTCCTCCCAAATTCATCACTCCATCCCCATTGATCGGTCTCCTCTCCCTTTCTTGGTTTTTTAATTTCTTTCTCCAAAGCTTCCTCAGTTCCGTCATCAGGCCATCTTCTTTGCTCCCCTGCTGCAGTTTTTGAGATTCTTGGTTTGCAGATTCTCCACCACCGTCGGCCTCCTCCAAAGCTGTGAGAAATTTTCAGGTTAGCATGCATTTTCGTTTTGAACAAGATGACAGGGCGTTTTATTATTAGTTTTGTATGAATTGAATAAGTGTTTAATTTTTTATATTTTTAGTATTAGTTAGAGGTGTATTTTATTATTCTGTTTATGCATTTTGATTAGGTTGATGATGGTAACTATTAGTTTTGGCACATGATAATTGCTTTTAATTAGTAGGGGAAGGAAAAGAAATACAGGGCGTTTTATTATTCTTTTTATTATTAGTTTTGTATGATGAATTGAATAAGTGTTTAATTTTTTATATTTTTAGTATAGTATATTTTTAGTATTAGTTAGAGGTTTATTTTATTACTCTGTTTATGCATTTTGATTAGGTTGATGATGGTAACTATTAGTTTTGGCACATGCTTTTAATTAGTAGGGAAAGGAAAAGAAATGAGAAAAGAATAAAGAATAAAAAGAAAGTAAAAAAATACAAAAAAAATTATCTTGTAGACACACAATATTTTTTTTTCCATAAGACACACGCATTAATATATATATTTAGTGCTAGAATTAGGCAATCTTATTGTAACTTAGTGTACGTAGACATTAATATAAGAAATTCGCGTACTTGCATTTTTTTTTTTACAATTTTTCATTAAATACGCGTACTTGATTTAATAATTTGATTGCTAAAATATAAGTGTATTATGTTTGTGCTTGGTGCTAGAAGCTAAAGTTTTGTTTCATTTAAATTAAGCTGAGATGGTTTGTTATTTTGATTTTGGGATGTCTCAATTTTAAGGGGAAATGCTGCCAAAATTTTGAAAAACATGCTTGTAAAAGGCAATTCCCCGTGTTTTCAATTATTCTAAACTTGAGTGTAAATGGAAATGGCATAGGTGGTAATAAAATGGATCATAGTTGGATGAATGCTCTGAGAACAAGTGAAGAATATGAGAATGGGGTTGAAAACTTTATTGAATTTGCTAGGAGAAACGTTCCAGCAAAAAATGGGATGTATTTTTGTCCCTGTGTCAATTGTTTAAATGAGAGAAAACGGGATGTTGAAGTTATAAGGGATCACCTACTTTGTGATGGAATAAATCTTCGATACACAAGGTGGATATGGCATGGTGAGGAAGTAACTGATTGTCCGTCACACAAGAAGGAAGCTGTGGATGTCATAGATGAAGATACAATGGAGAGAATGATTCACGATGTTGAGGTAGAATCGTTTGCGCAGTCGCATGAATATGACAGCCTGCGGAGTGATGCAGAGACACCGTTGTACCCTGGGAGTAAGTACACACGGCTCACAGGAACATTACATTTGGTTAACTTAAAAGCAACTTGTGGGTGGATCGATAGTAGTTTCACATTGCTGCTTGAACTGTTGTGTGATATGTTTCCAGACGATAATGTACTTCCAAATCGTATGTATGAGGCCAAGAAAATCCTATCGACAATGGGTATGGAGTATAAAAAGATACACGCTTGCCCTAATGACTGTGTACTGTACAGAAAGGAGTATGAAGGCCTGAGTGAGTGCCCTAAGTGTCAAACCGCACGATACAAAGTGAAGAAAGATGGTGGTTGTGGCGATGGGAAGACTAAAAGGCAACCTGTAAAAGTTTTGTGGTATCTTCCATTAATACCGCCCTTTAAGCGTTTATTTGGCACTGCAAAAAAGGCGAAGAAGTTGAGATGGCATTCGGATGACAGAATATCCGACGGAAAATATCTTCAGCACTCGGCTGACTCTCCACAGTGGAAGAAAATAGATGAAATGTTCCCTGAATTTGGCAGCGAGCCGAGAAACCTTCGGCTTGGGCTCTGTACAGATGGCATGAATCCGTATGGAACTCTTAATAGCACACACAGTGCGTGGCCAGTACTCCTTGTAATATACAACTTGCCTCCCTGGCTTTGTATGAAACGCAAGTATGTGATGCTTTCGATGATGATTTCTGGACCAAAACAGCCAGGAAACGATATCGATGTCTACCTGGCGCCTTTGATTGAGGACTTGAAGAAGTTGTGGGAGGAAGGCGTAGATGTGTTTGATGCGTATAAGAATGAGTCATTCAAGCTACGTGCAATGCTGTTCACCACCATAAATGACTTCCCTGCCTACGGAAACCTCTCAGGGTACAGTGTGAAGGGGCATAAAGCATGTCCGATCTGTGAAGCAGACACTCACTTCCACCAACTGAAACATGGAAGAAAAACGGTCTACCTAGGTCACAGGAGGTTCCTTCCTAGATTCCACCCGTATCGTAGGTTAAGAAAGCGTTTTAACGGCTTGCCGGAGCATGGAATGGCTCCAAAGGCATTAACCGGAGAGGAAGTTTACAGTCAGGTTGAACGTATCAATGTCTTACTCGGTAAGAATCATAAGACTTCGGGTGAGAAGAACATATGGAAGAAGAGATCAATTTTCTTTGATCTTCCATATTGGCGTAGTCTTGACGTGAGGCACAGTATTGATGTAATGCACGTGGAGAAAAACGTTTGTGATAGCCTTGTCAGTACACTTTTGCACATTCCAGGGAAGACCAAGGATGGGATTAATGCGAGACTAGACCTTGTTGATATGGGAATAAGAGAACGGTTACATCCACTGCTACGAGATGATGGTAGGAGGGCATACATGGAGCCAGCAGCGCATACACTATCAAAAGCGGAGAAAAGAAGTTTGTGTGGGTGTTTGCATGAAATTAAGGTACCACAAGGATATTCTTCGAATGTGAGAAGGTGTGTGTCAATGGACGATTTGAAGTTAGTGGGAATGAAGTCCCATGATTATCATGTGTTGATGCAACAACTGTTACCAGTAGCTATTAGAGGGATTATGAAAGATGAAGTTCGAAACACTGTGACAAGATTGTGTGTTTTCTTTAATGCTATCTGTAACAAAGTCATTGACACTGAAAAGCTGGATGAACTGGAAGCTGAGGGTTATATCATATTGTCCCAATTAGAGATGCACTTTCCTCCTTCTTTTTTTGATACAATGGTCCATTTGATAGTTCATTTGGTAAGGGAGGTAAGGCTCTGCGGTCCAGTTTACCTGAGGTGGATGTACCCTTTCGAGCGATACATGAAGATCTTAAAAGGGTACTCTAAAAATCCCTATCGACCAGAAGCCTCAATAGTTGAAAGGTATGTTGTTGAAGAGGCTATGGACTTCTGCAGCGATTATCTATCAGGGAAGAAGGAACAATCTCGGCATGAAGAGGGGAGGAGCAAGGGAACACGAGGACTGAAAGTGAAGACTATGCCTCGTGGAGAGGTGTTGCAAGCACACCTTTATATCCTGAATAACATGGCAGAAGTGCAACCGTACATAGAGGAACACAGAAACAGATTGAAGAAAGAGAATCCGAGGAAGAATGACATGCAGATTACTATTGAGCAAAATAAGACATTCATTCAGTGGTTTGAGGAAAAGGTTTTGCATGAGTCCGGTGTGTCTGGGACAATAGAGTGGCTAGCCTGGGGGCCTTCGTTTCAGATCATTACTTGGAGCGGTTATGATATAAACGGGTATTCTTTCTACACAAAAGACCAAGATGACAGGAGTACCATGCAAAATAGTGGGGTGATGGTAGAAGCTGAATCCATGCACTTTTCCAGTTCGAAAGACAAAAATCCCATATTAGCATCCATGGCCTATTATGGAGTGATAGAAGAAATATGGGAAATCACTTACAACAAGTTCAAAGTTGCTTTATTCAAATGTAAGTGGGTTAGCAATAATGCTGTGGTAATAGATCAACAATTTGGATTTGTCTCAGTTGATCTTGAAAGAGTAGGTTATAGGGATGAGCCCTTCATTCTAGCAAGCCAGGCGAAACAAGTGTTCTATGTCACAGATCCCGCAAATAAGAAAATGTCCATTGTACTTTAGAGTAAAAAACAGAAGCATGGTGATCCGACCTTCAACCTTGACGACACACCACCTTTCACAATTAATCCACCTACAACAATTGAAGAAAGAGAATTGGTAGATGATGAAGAATATGCTGTGAGAAATGATCATGGTGAAGGAATATGGGAAACAATCTAGAGTAAGAGCTTAACTTAGAAAATAGTAATGTGTGCTGTTTGTTTTATTACGTCTCAGTTTATTCATTTACTTACAATTTATTCACCTATCTAACAATGATTTTTGTGCTTACAGGAATATGGACGACTCTGGTGACTCTCCAAGTGATAGGGACAATGAAATGAATAGGCCTGAAGGTGATGCGACACGTGAACCGGTTGCGAGACGAAGGGTTAGAGGCAGTACAAAAATGCCTGCATTGGTAGCACGTCATAACCATCAACAGGAGAGGTTGCATATTGACTTTGATCAAGATATGAAACCAATTGGTCCGGAGGAAGACCATTTCATTAGCTACGTAGGTTTTTTGGCTCGAAGCAAAGTTCGCATTACCTATGCTAATTGGAAGTTGGTTGCACCAAAAACCAAAGACTTGATTTGGCAACAACTTTTGGTATATAAGTTTCAATACATCTGCATTATATCTTTATTCCTATCGCTTCAAATATAATTAACGTATGTTTTTACCTTGCAGCAAACCTATGATGTCCCTGACACCGCGGAGATGTATAAGGAGTGGATGATGGAGGTTCGTCTACGATGGAAAGATTTCAAGAACAGGCTCACACGAGATTACATTCGAGGGGAGTTGAGGGGTAAGGATCCATGTCATGAGTATCCATTTTTGTCTCCAGAGGACTGGAGGTTGTTTATGGCATCACGAGAAGATCCAAACTTTTTGGTAAGATTTCTGTAATCATAGTGTTTTATTTGAATATAGTTGACATTATTGATTCGGTGTTCGTTGTTTTCCTTTAAAAGGCATTAAGTGCAGCAAATGCAGAGAGGCAAGCAGCTAATAACTATCAACATTGCATGTCTCGTGGTGGTTATCGGAAGCTTCAGCTACAGATGATGGCAGAAGAGTTGGAGAAATTGAAGGAAGCAGCCACATTAGATCCTACCGTTGTGGTCCAGCCCCCGCCACCTCCACCACGTCACAAAAAATGGAAAGCAGGGAGGCTTAAGGGTGGGAAGTACGTAAATCCGACTGTTGCTGAGGTCGCCGCAAGAATTGTAAGTAGTTAGAGCATAATTACAAACTTATTTTTTCATATTGGGAGTGCTTACGATAACTTTTATGCTGCAGGATGAACTGGAAGATCATAGTAGCCAAGGTTCGTTCACTCCAAGTGGACGGATGGACATCTTGTCAACGGCGATTGGGAAGCCAGATCACCCTGGTCATGTTCGAGGGGAGGCAGTTGGAGTTCGTGTCACGAAGTATTTTGGCCCAACCTCACATCCTTATTCGTCACAAGCTGAACCCAGTAGGGAGCTTGTGGCCAAGATTCGTCAGGAAGTCTCACAAGAGCTCGAGGCCAACCTTCGCGACAAGCTCCGATAAGAGCTGTTGCCAGAGCTACGTCTTGAGCTGATGCCTGAGCTACGAGCTGAAATGCAGAAGATGTTTGAATCGCAGATGGCAACTACCGAGCGTAGAACCCATTCATCCCCGGCCTTCCACAGCACCAAAGGAAGTTACAACCCTGCGGAGGAACCACTTGGCGAACCTTCTCATACTCCAGCGCCGGGAGAACCTGCCATCCTCTCTTTGGATGCCCCAGTACTGCGTGTAGTTGCAGATGCTCTCGTTCACACAGAAGCTACTACCCACCATCATCAGCAAATTCCACAGCATTTGCGTAGGGTGACTGTGACGTGTGTTCGAGCGGGGGAAGAAGGTACAGCAATCCCTATTCCTGATGCCGAGGTTGCCACGATAGCTCAGGCGAGAGGATCTTTCATCCTTTGGCCTGTACATCTTATTGGCTTGTTACCACAAACACCTCCAATGGTATGGAACTACCTCACTTTTACTTGAGATGTGTTGACATCCTACTAACAGTATGTGTTTTTATGTTCTAAAAGAACGAGCAGGAAGTAGAGAAATGGCCCTTCTTAGCACGATTGCAGCATATCTATAAAGGCATTCGCCAGATTGATTTGCATATGCCTCCAGGGATTGTGGGCCAGAATACAGAGTATCACTTCACAATTGATAAACATGATCTTAAACAGTTCATGAAGTTCGAGGAGCTAGATATTGGATGGGGCAAATTTGCAATCCTGTAAGTTTTTTATTTCCCATTTTTTGATTCATTTAGTTAAGTTGATTTTAACTAGCTAATACATTCATCATTTTAATTCTATTATAGCTCCTTCCGTCGTATATGCATTGACTATCAGAAAGTTGATTTATATGGATTCTTGTCTCCTGCACATACGACAAGGGTTGAGAATACATTGAAACGAAGGACGAACTATGTGGGCTTTACATTGTCAGAGGACGAGTATACTTGTTATCTAGCACCGATTGTTCAAGGGTACTCATTTTAATTTTGTGTATTTGAGATTTTTAGTAAATAATTGCCTTGCCATCTAGATCAATTTTAATCTGTATATGTTGTGATAGTTATCACTGGAGTTTGTGTGTTGTCTGTCCTTGGTCGCACGTTGTTTACTGGTTTGATTCCTTAAATAGAAGACCAGATAAAGAAACTAAAAGCGTCTTCAACCAGTAAGTTATTTTTTTGTATTTCATTGCTTCTTGATTCTTGACTTAATGAATTATTCTAATTTATGTTGATTTTCATTTTCATGATAGCGTATGCACGACGTATCGAGCGCTTGGCGGGCCACGCGAACGTAGAGGTGGCAAAGATCCAAAATGGTTGTTTCCAAAGGTACGTAGTTTCAAATCAAGTTCTTTTGATTGACGGTCGTTTTAGATATGCCTTTATTGATTTTAACCATTTGCTTTTGATTTATAGTGCCCTCGACAACCTGGCGGCTGGGAATGTGGATATTATGTCTTGCTTTATATGTATAACATCATTCAGAGTGGCATTACGATAGATTTTGAACAAGTAATCGCTTCTTCATTCTCTGAGGATAATATTCTTGGTGTTGTGATTCAATGGGAATTCATTCACTTCATTCATTATTTCATCTAAGCTTATTTTCTAATTTACAGATTTTTGACAATGAAGATGCCTACTCATATGAAGACTTAAATATGATCAGAGACTTTATGGCTGGACATCTTCTTCAACGTGTACCAGAAGAGTAAAGTCTTTAGTAGTTTGTGTAGGACATACTTTTGTGGTAGTACATATAATTAGCGTTATTGTTGTTGGATATGGATTGGATTTTAGTCTTGGTTATTGTACAAACTGGGGACTTGGATATAGATTGCTGTGTAGTTTGTCTGGTTTGAAAGTTTGTGTGGCATGTAGTAGACTTGGATATAGATTGTTGTGTAGTTTGTGTGGTTTGAAAGTTTGTGTGGCATGTAGTAGCCTTGGGTTGATCACTGTGTTTGTTGTTGTTTTCATTCTGCTGAACTGCTGTTGTTTTACTCTGTTGTTGGAATTCTATTTCTGCAGTTTACATATTTTCCAGACAGTGCAATATGTATAAAAGGTCCATTTAAAAAAAAAACTTTCAACGTCCTTAATAAAAAAAGGGACGTGGAAAGTACTGCTGGCGACACTTTAGACGTCCCCAGGTTCAACTGGGGACGTCTAAGGTCCACCTTAGACGTCCCCAGAAGACCTGGGGACGTCTAAAGTGGACCTTAGACGTCCCCAGGTCTTCTGGGGACGTCTAAGGTGGACCTTAGACGTCCCCAGTTGAACCTGGGGACGTCTAAGGTGGGATGTCTACCTTAGACGTCCCCAGTGCACTGGGGACGTCTAAGGTCCCACTTTAGACGTCCCCAGTGAACTGGGGACGTCTAAAGTCCACTTTCTACGTCCCCAGTTTTACAGACGTTAATGACGTTTTTTTCTACGACCCTCACATAGACGTCCCTCTGTTTTCAGACGTTGAAAGGCCAAAAAAAGGGACGTTAAAACCCTTTTTTCTAGTAGTGATTATTTAGGCCTCAAGTAAAATAGTATAACTGGTTAAGTATAAAAGAAAGAGAAAATGTATCAGTATGTAAAAGCTCTCCATGCAATGCACGGGAAGCACATGCTCGTTTCTTTGATGGCAAGAAAAATTTATGAATAGTGCAATTTTTATTTATTTTATATTATAATTTACATGAATTTATAATAAATAAATATACACATTTTTAATCAACTATAACATACTATAGAGAAATACTTACATACTCCTAGAGCATCACCTCATATGGACTCTGACTAATTAAAATATAACAATTCATCTTATTTTAATCCTACATGGTAGATGAGTCATCTAAAAAAATTTAAATTTTATAATTTTGAAAAACATAAACTTCATAATTTAGAAAAACAAAAGACGTAATTCCCTCCCATGAATTCTCATTTTTTTAAAATTATAAATTTGAATTTCTCTAGATGACTCATTTGTCTTATAGGATTAAAGTAAGATGAATTGTTATATTTTAATTAGTCAGAGTATAGATAAGGTAGCACTCCTGAAGTATGGAAGTATTTCTCCATACTATAAACTTTAAATTTGAACAACCTCTCCATGCAATTTATTGACGGTCTTCATGCAAATAATAAAAAAGACATCATTTAAAATAGATTTTGATTCAATATGGTCTTGCGCAATTTCAGCCTAGTTTTATCAGATAAATTATTTATTTTAACTTCTAATCTGTTATTAATCTTAAAGCCACATTACTTGGTTCGATTTTCACAACATGATTTGTTTCATTCAGTGTAGTAAATAATGTAGAGCCAAACGCCATATAACAAAAATGAAGCATTTTTAAATATAAATAAATAGAGTAATGTAGCAATGATCAAGGTCTAAAATATATGATATAGGTACTGCTTTTAAAAGAACTGGATGCTTTCTTAATCCACATGTGGATATAATCATATCCATCTTAAATGCTTCAATAAATCCTATTGTCGGCGGAGACTTGAGTTCAACTAGACCTGGTCACTTTCATTAAACAAACTCATAGTGTGACATAAAATGGTATCGCAGACAATTTGATTTAAATATCTTTTAAATCCATATAATTGAAATTAAATTTATCAATATTCATAATTTATCATACTCAATAAAGATTTTTTATAAAATTCATATATAAAGCCCCGAGCATGATCAAATCCAAAAGACTAATATGAGTTTAAGAGTGAGTTAACACAATTTTGTAAACTAAAAATGTAAAAACGGTAAACTCAGTGTGTGAACTCATGAGTTTAACATAATTTACAATTATCACAAATTTAACAATGACTCGACACAATTTGATAAAGTATAAATGTTAAAACGGTAAACTCGGAGAGTTAACTCATGGATTTGACAACAACGTGGCAGACAACGTGGAATGGAAAGTTTACACTTGACTAGACATGTCTTGGTTGCCTCTGTCTTGCATCTCTGGGTTTGCATGATCCTTCTGCCAAAAAGGCTCGTGTGGCTACAATATCACACTTTGGTCTTCTATCAGTCATGGAATAATGGCGACTCGTGGATTTTACTTCTAATATTTGGTTTGTTTTGTTTCTAGTGTACTTGGTTTTCTTCTCTAGTAAGTATGTTTGTTGCTTTTTGCCTGTTTATTAATCACATTTGGCGTGTGTTCGGGAAAGAAATAAAAAAGCGCTTTTTGACCCAAACCATGGTTTTGGGTGAAATCTGCCGAACACCACATTATTTCACAGAATCCCGTTTTTGATCCAAACCATGATTTTGGGCAAAAAAAAAAAAGCTATTCTGGGCTGAAGCTATTTTCGAATGCTTTTGGGTCAGAAATTTCAGACCGTTGGGAGTAATTATTGCGCCCTATCCTTTTCTCTTTCCCCTTTCCTGTCTTCTCTTGTTCATTCCCGTGATCTCCATTTTTCTTCCTTCTTCTTGCGTCTCTGCATCTCTTTCCCTTGTCCTTTCCTTCTTGTTCCTTCTCATCTCTGCCTCCCGGTCGGGGTTCCGTCTTCGCCTCTTCGGCCCTCAACAGATTCCCTCTTCCCCTTCTCGTTCCCATTGTCTCGTGGATCTGAAACACTTGGCTGAGCGTGGCTTCGATCTTGCCTTGCTCCATTTTCTGGCGGTGAACGGACGGTGGTGCTATTTTCGGTGGCCAGTCCTCTGTCCTGTGATCTAGTTTTAATTGGGTTGACGGAAAATCGGCTGCGAAATCTTGCCGGTGACTTTGTGAGGTTCGGCGACCCAGATCTTGGCCAGCGACTTCGTGAAGGTAGTGGACTTCCTACAGGTTGGTGTGCCATTTTCCTCTGCGTGTGTGTTGTCTGGTGGCCTTGCATTGTGTTTTCCCTTTGCGTTGGCCATGTGTTCTTGGTGTCATTTTCGTTTTGCGTTTGTGGTGTCATTTTCGTTTTGCATTGGCCTTGTGTTCTCTGGTATTGGTGCTCTGGTTATGGTGCTCTGGTTTCAGTGCTCTGGTTATGGTGCTATGGTTTCTGGTTTCGTTGGTCTGGTTAGTTTCGGTGCTCTGGTTATTTTCGGTGATCTGATTATATCATAATTTTTCTCTTTTCCCTATGTAATAAGAGTTAGATTTTGTTTCTTTGTGTGGGTTGGTTTTCTGTGTACAGGATAGCATTGCTATGGACTTTTCCTTTAAACAGAGATGAAATTTATGTATGAGAGACTGTGGAGTTTCCCACCCTCACAGGAAATTTTTTTTTTTTGGTGAAAAATATAGGGATTTTAGCTCATCTCAATTATTTTCCCTTACAAGAAAATTTAACAGTGGTGAACTTCGTTTTGCTTGAATTCTCCTTTAAAGCACGAAATGGAATTTCCTTCCAAGTTTTGTGTATGAATTCATGTGTTTCCTCATAAGAAAACTTTACAAACAGTGTATTTTTAAAATTGGGACGTTGGTCGTTGCAATTGAGTCAAGGCATTCCCAGTATGAATTACCTTGGCAAAGGGTGTTAAAAAGTAAACTTGCTGTCAGTAAGAATTGAGAGCGTTAAATGCCTTGCTTATTCTTTGCTCCAATACTAGAGTTGCTAAATGAGTGGTGGAGTCACTGATTTGTACTTTGGTGTTTAATTTGAATCGTAAAGGGTGCTGATTTGGTTATTGTTTGGCCATGAATTGACATATATTCATTGAATATTTTATAACTTTTATGATCTTTAACTTAAAATGATATATGGGTATGTTTTTCAAAGTATTTTGTTTTGCTATTTTAAATGTATTTTTAGAATTTATATACTTATCAATTTAGAAAATATGTTGTTCCAAACTTCGTCATCATCAACCATGCAATCATCCATGTCATTTTCCATGTAGCTGATAGAACCCTCTACTCTAACAAGAAGCTTGTAACAAATAAAAAACCAGATTAACTAGTTATTTTTAGAAAGTTCTATTGGATATTTCTCAGCTTCAACCTGCTTCCATACTAGTATTCAGCTATCTTTTCTTACACTTGAAGTTTCTGAATATAATACTAGAAATAGGGAAGGCATGATGCTACTAACCTCAAAGCTTGTTTTCTTGATGCAAATAATGGTATCACATTTAATCTGAATCCTGCATGTGTATAAACTAGGTTACACCGGAAGCCTCTCATTCTTAGCCTTTGTCGAAGATCATCTATCTTTCGAACCTGTGATTCCTCATTAACACATTAATTAGAACCATGATTGAGAAATATTTTTTTTCAAAAAACATAAAAATCACTATCATCAATACATAAACATCTTACCTTCTTGCCTGGTTTCACACAGTAGGAATAACACCTAGAACTAAAACCACTCACATACTCTTCAATACATTCCTCATCTTCATCTTCACCTTCAATCCCAACCAACCTAAGTACCCTTGATCTAATATTTTCACCAGGCCATCTGCACTCAACATGAGCTTCATAATCTGCATCAACCATCAAATCCTTCCATGGATAGTACATTTCACTCCCACTGTTACACACTAAAGCATCAAATTCTTCTATGTTTATATTGCAGGTGTTTAATGCTTCAATTGTCTCTTTCAAACTTAAACCTGTTAAGATCACAAATCCTACTTTTCCTGATCCTATTCCTGGTCCTGCAGATTTCATCACACTTTTGATAATTTCCTCAAAAGCGCCAGTTCTGTTTCCTTCTCTGTCATAACAATCTGCAGCAATCACAACAAGTCTTTGCCTTCTACCAGGATGAAATTGAAAACTGGCTTTGGAATTACCAGTTGATGAGACTTTATGTTTTATGGCTTCAATAAGTTCTTTTTGTCTTGTTGCTGGATCAATTTCTGCATTATTGAACTTGGATTCTGATTCAATGGAGAATCCCAGGGAAAGGTCTTCTACATCTCTTAGAGAATCACTTATGGGTTCTTCTGGAATTGGTTGGATTTCCAAGCGAGAAGTTGGGTGGTGGTTTCTGCAATGTTGAATATGGGAGAGATAGTTGTGGCAGTGCTCTGGCCATGAAAAACGATGGATGTTTCTTAGGCCATTTTTGCGGCATTCTAGCCAAAGATTTTTGTCAGCTACAAGCTTTAGTAGTGCATCTGCTATGGCTTTTTGATTATGGGGATCAATCAAGAGTCCATTGTTGAGTACCTTGTATGATATATGAACATGTATAAGATAAATAACTAATAATATATATATCTTTAGAAACTAGGCAGCCACGGACACACTTGCAAAAATCAAAACCATTCCAAAGAATTTAATGACGAATAATAATATATATATCTTTAGAAACTAGGCAGGAGTGGTAAAAAAAGCAAAAATTAAAGACACGGACACACTTGCAAAAATCAAAACCATTCCAAAAAATTTAATGACGAATAATAATATATATATCTTTAGAAACTAGGCAGGAGTGGTAAAAAAAACAGAAATTAAAGATACGAACACACTTGCAAAAATCAAAACCATTCCAAAGAATTTAATGAAGAATAATACAGTGGGTTTGGCAAGAGATAACCCAGGTTGTCAAAGGAGATGAAAATTAATATAGTGTACGTCTTCAATATGTACGTTTGATCTAATTTTGTAATTTACTACATAATTGACTAATGTTATAATTTTATAATTTTTGCATCTATTTTTTTATATTACATAATTGAAAAATGTTCTAATTTAAAAATTTTTGGACAAATTTATTTCATTTATTGTAATTATTATGCAATTTAATGTCAAATAATACTTAAAATATAATATTATCCTTTATATTTAATTATCATAAAATTTAATGTCCTTTTTAGTCATTTGACCATGAAAAAAGCTATTCTGATAAAATCATCCAAACATTCTCATTTTATCAAAATCACTTTTTCCCATAATCTATTTTCATATAATCTATTCTCCAAAAGCTATTCTCTTCAGAATCTATTCTCTAAAAACTAATAAGAACACACCCTTGGATATTATCATATGAGATTTGTTGCTGGCTTTCTCTGCCTTTTTTTGTCAGGTCTCTTGCTTTTGGATATTCTTTCCATTTGTGTTTTCAATATCCTTTGAGATATCTGAGCTCTTTACCCTAGTGGTGATCATTTGAGTGGTCATTACTATGCGCTCTCTGTAATGCAAAGGTATCTCTTCGCCACCTACCTTGCTTCTAGCAATGTTCTTCGTATGTGCAATGTCTGGAATGCAATGGTAAACCAGTTCATGGTCTTTCATTCTTGTCTCCATTTGGTTGTAATAGTTGTTTTTATGTTTTTATGGGTTTCAATTTTTGCATTTTTTTATTTTGCTTTGAGTGGTTTAGGCTTCGTCATAATAATGCTAAGTTTATTATCTAATGCACAACGACCCAATTTTTATGCATCATTTTATCTTATTTTAATAAATTGTCTTATTGCTTTTAAAAGATTATGGGTCAAATTGCTTCACATTTTTCTCTTGGATGCCAATAATTCTTCTGATAAAAATGAAAATGTAATTTTTTTTATCAAAGGATAAAAATGTAATTTAACCCTATATAGAATCACATTTGAATCTCATGTAGCATAAATAGTACTCCCCCCTCCCATTTTTTTTATAAGCAACTTTCTTTCTCTTGAGTTTGATCCTTTTTATAAGCAATTTTCTCCTTATGTCTCAAAATTTAAACCATTTTTTCCTTTTATATCCCTATTAAATACACATCTTTATATTAATTACCCCCCACTCACCACTAATCCTCTTTCATTTACTCATTTATTATAAATTCTCTCTCATATTTTATATCCATACTCTTTCATACCTATTTGTTATTAACTCTCTTTCTTATACTGTTTTCATAAAATTTGGAAGAAACATGATATTTTTTACATATTTATTATTTTTAACTAATATTAACTATCAGTTCATTTTATATAATAAAGATAAAAATTATTTATAAAAAAGACCGGAGGAGTAACTGAAAAGAATGAATTTGGCTACTTACTATTATTATATATTCAATTTTTTAATAGTAAAGATAAACTTGGAAAAAGAAAACACAAGGAATTAGCCTTTTCACATACATCTGGGCTAATGCTAGTGGCCCAATAAGCTTTCAATCACAGAGTTAGACCCAAACATTTTCTCACATTGAATATTATTTTATTCAAAGCATTTCAATGAGCTGAGAAAACAGCGCGTGTGAAAATCTAATTGGTTAATCTAGGCCCAGGTGATAAAAACAACCACCACAACAACAACGGCAGAAGAAATCCAAGCCCATGCCTTGTGGCACCGTTGGTTTAGCTTTTTTTTTTTTTTTTTTACCATGAGTCATAAATGGGAAGACAAAACGAGAATTGTGCAAGACATTGGGACTGGTGTTCTGGAATCTGGATGCTACTTTTGGTGTCTCAAAATTCTTTTGGATAAACTAACTTCTACTATTAATGGGAGTTGATCCAAGTGGTAAACGGTTTGGTTCCACTTAAGCAAGATTTCGGGTTCGAGTCTTGTGTATGCAGAAAATTCTCATTGGGAGACTCTCCCACCATAGCCAGGTGCGCGACGCGGGTCGGATTCGGATGTAGTCGAGGCAAAGCTCCGGTGAACCGGGTGGACAAAAAAAAAAAAAAACTAACTTCTACTAAACCTCTGTTTGAATAGAAAAAATTATTTTAGTCCATCTAAAAAACTTAAAAATCAAAGAAAGGTCAGTTTGGAAAACACAACTACTTTTTGTTGTAACCTCATAGTTTAGTAATGTTATGCAGCTTTCATTCAAAAAAAAAAAACTACGTAGGTAGAGGTTGCTTACCATCTTGAAAGTTATAATACTAAGCATAATAATAATTTTTTTTTTTTTTTACGTTGGAAAGGGTATATATGCTGTGGTTCATAACTTTGAAGCTATTCTCTTAAATTTTAGTGAGAAGGCATCTTGATCTGTGTTGAAGTTTTAAAATGTCAAATGTTAAGGTATAAGATCATTTTCATGTACAGTAAAAATGGTTTAAGCAAGAATAGTATTTTTGGGATGTCATAAAGATAAAAAGAATAAATAAATAAACCATTTGATTGATATGAATGTAAATTTAATTTCTTATATAAATCTCCGAAATTATTTTCATTTTTATATAGTGTGCTATTTAAATGAAATAGTCAACTACTTACTAAGACAAGTTGTTCATATGTGCAAACAAGAAAAACAAATTTTTTGCTAAAAAATTATACTTTATTCGCCTTCAAAACACAAAAGGAAAAAAACAGTGATAACAAATCACTTAAAAATTGCATAAACAAAATAACAGGCTATTACATTTAAAAGAAAACATAATACATCCTTACTGTTGCTAGAATACTTAATAGACATTATACAACAAGCCAAACAAAGAAAACAAACACCAAGAACTTACAACATAACACAAAACCACAGTCTCTAGGCAATTCATTCTTCAATTTGCAAGAGCTCTATTTCTCATCCTTTTGGCTTGTTTCTTGGATTGACCCCCAAAAGTCTTGACAAGCCATTGAGGTTTTCCAATTGAAAACATAATGTATCCCATGAGGATTCCAAATACCATTCCACATCCATATCCCAAGGCCACTGGTTTCCAACCAAATCCAAATTTCTGATCATCAGCATCAAACATTGCTGAAAATGGTGTTGGAGATTCTCCTTCATCAGTATTGCAAGATTTTGACAATGGAGCACCACACAATCCTAAATTTCCCTTATATGAATCATTTTGGAATGTATCAAATTGTTTACCTTTTGGTATCATCCCCTCAAGCTGATTTTGTGAAACGTTCAAAGTAGAAAGAAAGTTGAGATTCGTCATTGCTGAAGGAATCTCACCCACAAGCTTGTTGCATGATAGATCTAGCCATTCTAAACTTGTCAATTTTCCAATTGATTTTGGAATAGAACCACTGATTCTGTTGTGCGAGAGATTAAGCCCTATTAGTGCATGTAGCTCTCCAATAGCTTTTGGAATCTCCCCATCAAAACTATTATTCGACAAGTCCATAGTGGTGAATATTGTCAAGATCCTTTCCAGCTCCATGTTATAACCTTTCCAAGTGATCATAACTGAATCCATATATGCTGAATAATTTTTGCTTCCCATATACTGCGAACTAGCTTCAACATTGTCTACCTTCATCATTCCTTTAAACTCCTTGATGTATGTTGTTGGCAAAGATCCATAAAAATGGTTGTTGGAAATGTCAAAAATCCTTAACTTAGGAAATGGATGCTTGGTATTGGAACTAGAAATAGCACCATAAAACCTATTCTCTCTTAAAACAAGCACTTGTAACTCTGGCAAATCATCAAGCCAACTTGGAAATGTATCTTTCATCTTGTTGCGCCCAACATCAAAAATTTCTAGCTGGGTACAACGAGCCAAAGATAGAGGCAATGATCCATTGAGTCGGTTGCTATTAACATGCAAAGTTTGCAGGACATTATTTTTTGAAAATTTGTTTGGTAGAGTTCCAGAAAAGACATTCATCTGAAGATCTAGAACTGAGAGATTGGGGAGGCCAACAAGACATTGTGGAATAGGTCCTGACAAGTTGTTGTGAGACAAGTTGAGTATCTCAAGTGAGCTTGCATTGCAAAACAGAAAGGAAATATCTCCACTAAATTTATTGTTTGAGACTGAGAAAAAGTGAGCTCCAAAGAGTGGGATTGGGAGATTTCCTTGTAACATGTTGAAGCTAAGATCTAGAAAAGTGACACTTGTATTTGAAAGGGATGAAGGGACTTGACCACTGAAATTATTATTATTAAGTATCAAAGATTGTAATTCACTCTTCTTCCCAAAAACATCCCGTATTTCACCACTAAAATTATTTATTGAAAGATCTAAGGAGTAGAGATGTTCAAAGTTTGAAAGTGATGATGGTATTTGACCGCTAAAACTATTATTGGAAAGGGATAAGGAAGTGAGATTTACAAGTGTTGAAAGAAATGAGATCCCACCACTAAATTTATTTGAGGAAAGGTCCAAATCAGTGAGTTGAGTGAGTGTTGAAAGAAATGAAAGCCCACCACTAAATTTGTTGGAGGAAAGGAACAAATATTTGAGTTGAGTGAGGCTTTTCAAACTTGGAGGAATGGATCCTTCGAATTGGCAATATGAAAGATCTAACCATTCAATGGACTTCAAATGGCCTATGGAATCTGGTACTTCTCCTGAGAAAGGTATACCACTGAGACACAAAAACATTATTGAGCTCCAGCTGAGTTTTGAAAGTTGAACCTTAATATTTGTGTTCCATCTTAAATTTAGAGATTTAAGATTTTCTAACTGCAAAATAGTATTTGTTATATCACCTTGCAAAGAAGTGTACCCAAGAGAAAGAAGAATCAAAGAGGACGACAAATTCATGAGTGAAGACAAGGAGTTTGGTGTAACAGAGGACATATTCACATAATCTAACCTAAGCACCCTTAAGTTGGTTGTGTTTAGAATCAGCTTTTCCCAAGTAGATGGTTCAAGTCTTAGTAATGAACTCCCCTTCATATCAAAATTGAATGACAAGTCAAGTGAGACCAATTCAGACAATTGTGAGATTTTGGAGTGTATTTCACCAAAAAAATTATTGTCTTCAAGGTTTACTTGTGTGAGATGTTCCAGGTTTGAAAGGAATGAGATCTCACCACTAAACTTGTTCCCAGCAAGGTTCAAATAAGTTAGTTGAGTGAGATTGCTCAAACCAAGAGGAACCCGCCCTTGGAGTTCACATAACATTAGATCCAAATGATTAAGATATTTCAAGTGGCTAATGCAATCAGGCAGTGCTTCTCCTGAGAAAGTTGTGTATCTGAGATCCAAAAATGACAAAGGAGAGCTCCAATTGGACTTTGGAAGTTGACCATTGAGATTCAAATTATATGACAAATCTAGTTGTTGGAGGTTTTCTAAACAGAGAATGTCACTTATCATATTCCCCTGCAACTCAGTAGCAGAAAGTCTAAGGGAGACCAAAGAGGATGACAAATTCATGAGCAAAGACAAGGAGCTTGGTGCAATGGAAGACATATTCACATAATCTAAAACAAGTTCTCGTAGATCAGTCATGTTCAGAACAAGCTTCTCCCAAGTGGATGGTTCAAGTCTTAAAATCAACCATTCATGTAAGAAAAGAGAATTCAAAGACAAATCAAGAGAGACCAATTTAGACAATTCTGTAATTTTAGAAGGAATTTCACCAACAAAATGAGAGTGGCTTAAGTTTAGATGCATGAGAGTGGAAAGATCACCAAATTGAGATGATATCAAAGACCCACCAAAATCATTGAAAGCCAAGTTGAGTGTTTGGAGATGAGAAAGTTGGAAGAGAGTGCTATTAGGATGGAGTTGACCTTGAAGCCAACTGCAACTGAGGTCGAGGCCAATCACGTGACCAGACATGGAGTCGCATGTGACCCCATCCCACAAGCAGCAATTTGAATCATTTCCCCATGAAGCTACCTTTGGGAAAGATGAGTTCTTAAACCGAATGGTGGCAGAGTAATAATAATCTGAGTCAACATAAAACTCATCACACCCTATTGAAGCAGAATGGTTAAGAGAGAAAGAGTTTTTGAATTGAAGAAGCGCAGAGGATTCGTGAGAATTACATAATGGTGGGTTGAGAGAAGAAGAAAGGGAAAAGGAAAGAAAGAACAAGTAGAAACAGATGATGATTTGAAGTGCCATAAGTGAAGTTGGAAGGTTATGAAGTAGTGAAGGATTGATACATGGACTCTAACAAAAGAGGCCATATTTATAATGGTATCTACACAACAAATGGCGTGATGCACATGCAAACTCAAGATTTTTGGCTACCAAAGGAAACCGAAAAGAAAAAAATGAATGAATAATTGTTCTTTGAAAAAGGAGAAGCAAAAATTCTGGTCACTATCACAAATGGCTTAATTTTATACGTTGCCCACTTTTAGTCGTTACTCAAAACAAAAGAAAAACATGGAAATTTGCAAATGTTTTCTTACTTGACTTGGTCCATAAAAGAAAATAATTACAGAAAAAGATAATAAACGAAACTTGGTGGTTGTTTCTTAGAGGACTTTACTATTGATATTTCTCCAATATGAGCAGATATTTCTTTTTCACTTGACTTGAAAGATTTTCATTATGTCACTCATTCTAAAGTAAATTTCTACAGACACACATGTTAGTTAATTCATAATTTTCATCAAAGTCATTAATAAATATAATTAAAAATGCATGTTAGTTTTAAATTGATGTTCATAATTTATACGGACAATTATTAGTGTTGCTTTTTTTTTTTCACTCGGTCCAATTCCAGAAATAATAAAAAGTCAAAGTAGATCAATCAACGTAAAATAATCCGTTCGTTTGGATCGTTTGATTCCACAATTGATATAATAATTAAATAAAAATAATACTATATACAAATATAAAATAATATAAGTATACAAATAAAATATTAGAAACTAAATAATTTTAAATAATCTAATTTTATGATGAGTTAATTATCTTATTAGTATTATACTTATGTCACATATAATTAAAAATAATATGTATATGAATGAAGTTTTATTTATTTGTTAAAAGTAATTTGAATATGAAATATTATTTTGCTAAAAACGGTTGGAAAAACTAGTTTCTATTTTGAGTTCTTCTTTATTATTTTTAAAAGGGATAATATATTAAGTATAAGTAAATTCACGTGATGAGTGACTTTTGGGTTTTGGCAGGCCTGAGAATAAGAAACCTGATACTCCCCTCTTTTGTTGGATGGATAAACAATGAATTTTATGTTCTACTGGACAATTCCCATCAATTGTTGTTTCCTCTTCGTCTCTTGTTTTGCAATTTGCAGTCTGGCGTCTCAGTCTCTACTCTCTTTCACTTAAAACTCAACATACAGCTCCTATTGCTTTTTTATCTTTCTTATTGGAGTTTCAGCTTATATTTTTCTCACCTTTTATTATTTTTTTTCTATCCGATTTCCTCCTCCTCCTCTTCTTTTTCAGTGGGTAGTTTCTGAGATTTTAGACCGTCGGTTGTTGAATACTCGGAACGGATTCCAACCTAAAAGCGGCCAAATTTTCCAGATTGTTTTCGCAGAGTTTCAAACTCCTGTAATATTCTATGCAAATCACGATTTGCATTATGGGTTTCTCTAGCTCAAAGAAAAATACTTAGAAAAATTTATATTTTTTCCTTTAAAAAAAATGGAGTGAGCGGATAAAATTTTGATATGTGTGGATGAATTGATATATCGTGGACCAAGGTTTGTAGCGTCAACTTAAGAGAATTTTCAAAGTGGGTCCCATATTAACAAATTTATGGACCACATGTGATGCGCCGGATATGCAATACTTTTCTTCCTAATTAATTAAAATCCTTTATTGCAAAAGTCTAAAAATATTTTCTTGGCCACAATAGTTATACATTCCACTTCTTTGATTATGACGCAAAATTATTTCAGTGGAAGGAGACATGGATACACATAATGGCAGCATTTTACCACTTTTTTTCTTTTCTTTTTTTTATTTTTGAACAAAAATTTGATCCCATATAAAGTTGAAAAGTGATAATTATATTGAACAAATTCCATTTGCATGGATCTAAACTATTAAGCAACAAATAAACAGTTACAATTAATGGACCATCCAAATAATGAATAATGTGCCTATAAGTTATCAGGATTTTTTTTTGGGGACAATCATTATGAATTTTAAAAATGGTGTGAACTATCATTTTAAGAATTGATGAATGATGTTTGAAACCTCTACTGATCTATCATATTGGAGTTAAATTTGTCTTCTTAAATTCTAATGTAATGTTCCATAAATTTTATGGACCGAAAACTGTAACATTTATTTATTATGTTAGTTACTTATTTTGAGTTCGGTTTATAATGCCAAACTTTGTCATATATGTTTGAGTGTTTTTTTTTTTTTTTGAGCAATTATATGTTTGAGTGTTCATTATTTGCCAATGGGATTCAAAAAATGATAATAACTTTAATGTTAAGTTAAAAAATGTTATTTTTCTGGCACAAAAAAACAAAGAAATGTTATTTTTGTTTCTTGTATACTTGATTTATGAGATAAACATATAATAATTTTGTTATGGCTAGTATGACCACAATCATACTAATTAATTATGAATAGTGCCTTAACAAATTCAGTATCCTACAAATTCTAAAACTTATCACTTTTTTTTTTTTTGACCTGGAAATATTTCGATATATTGCTAACAGAGAAAACAACCAAGGAGTCCAAATAACATAACACAACTAAAAATGAATAACAGCAAATACACCAGCAGAAATACAAGGCGATAATCTAAACATAGACAATTAAAAGCGGGATCCACATAACAGCCCCAGTTATTGCCACCTCTTGAAGAGGATCTTAGCCAACTCCTTCACGGTTGAAGACATCCTGGGATTCTCTAGAAATGGATGGCACTGATGGAGTAAAACCAGAACAGCCAGAATTAACAGCATCACGGGTAATCAAATCAAAAAGAGAAGGTGATGGTAGAGATACCCACCCCGGAGGACACACCTTCTTTCGAACAGAGACTGCTATACAGTCAGCAGCAAGATTTCCCTCCCGATTAGAGAAAGAGAAAAATAAACCAGACCGAGATGAAGCTAAATTCTGAGTTTCCATAAGAAGATGCCACCCACACCAATCACTTCTAGTCTGAGATCTTGAGTTCAAGCAGGTGAATAGGTCTTCATTGTCTGTTTCAATTATTGCTGAAGTGATATCAAGATCCCTACACAACAGGACAGCTTTTCTCACCGCCATTAGCTCAGAGATAAAGGCGGATGTAGCATTTACACTTTCACCAAAAGCCCATAAAAAAGATCCAGAACTGTTTCGGCATATCACTCCTATTGCTGCAGTATTATCAGTGGACTTATATGAACCATCACAGTTTACTTTAAGCCACCCGATGGGAGGTCCTCGCCAACCAATAGAGCGGGAAGGCGTTGCACTCCCATCAGCCGATGGATTCATAGAGACGGCAGCCCAGAATTCTTTAACCCCCGCACGAGCTTTGGCTAGAACAGCATATGGATCAGGGGATTTATGATTAAAGACCACTTCATTCCGCTCCTTCCAAATAAACCAAAGTAACCAGACCAGCAGGAGCGATCTTCGTCCTGCAAAGCATCCTGTTGGCATAGAAGCTTAGAGAACCATTCCTCAAAAGACTTGATATTAAGCTGATCTATTCGCAAAGACAATTGGCAACCAAACCAAATACATCTTACCCAAGGGCAGAAAAACAGTAAATGTTCCAATGATTCATGTTGGGAGAAATAGACCGGGCATAGTGGGTTAATTGAGCATAAAACTTATCACTTTGATCCTTCGGTTTGAAGTATGAAGGAAGAAAAAAAGAAAATAAAAAAGAAAAGAAGAATATTGAAGTTATTGTGTTAGTTATTGGTGTTCTGCACAAGAAGAGGAACAAGAAATGAGTTTTGGAAACAATAAAAGTAGAGAAATCCAAAAAGAAGAATATAATGCAGAGAAGACAACTTGATAGGTTTCATTAAATTAAATTCTATTGAAGTTTATAAAGTTATTTTTTATTAATAAAATTTTAAACAATACCACCTCCAGTCCGCAATATAAGATCTCGTTCACATAGTATAATTGGCACTACCAACGACATTTCATATAAAAAACCAGAGGTAATATGTATTAATCATGCCTTCTAAATGAAATTTGGAAAGAAAAAATCATTGAATACATGTATTTTTTAAGTCATAGCAACATAATTTACTGTAAAAGCCAATCAAAAACAAAATATAAAACAGTTAAAGTGAATTTTGCCTTAGAAACATTTTCGGTGGAGTTATCAATGCACTGAAAAATTGATAAAGCAATGGAGTACATATATAATTTTTTAAAATACAGAATAATATTGTTCTTTCAAAAAGGAGAAGCAAAAATTTTGGTCTATGGAGCCCACTATTAGTTGATACTCAAAATGTAAAGAAAAACATGGAAATTTGCTAGTATTTTCTCATTTGACTTGGTCCATAAAAGTAAACATAATTACAGAAAAAAGATAATGAACGAAACTGGGTGGTTGTTTCTTACTGGATTGTGATATTGATATTTCTCCAATATGGGCAGATATTATAAGCAAATTTGAAAGGGCTTATGATGGGTTGTATTTCTTTTTCACTTGACTTGGAAAATTTTTGTCCACAAAAACCTTTGAATCTCAGTCGTTCAATTCAATCATAGTAAATATATAATTCAAAGATATTAAAAAACGACATAACTATAAAAGATACATAATTGTTAAATGTTGATAATTCATGCAGACAAATCTTAGTCTTGTTTTTTTTTTCGGGCGCTCAAGTCAAGACTTAGACATAATATATAAAACAAATCAAAGTAGTTCATTCAATGTAAACTAAAAAAAGATAGAACAGTGATGTTAAGTTAATTGCAACAAATTAAATATAATATACTAATTTTCTTCACAATTAAACAGAATCCACCGTTATTATATTTGTAAGCTCAAAGATTAAAAGACTTACAATGTATAGGAAGTTTAAGAAGATAGAGTTGACACTTTAAATAAATACTTGAAAATAAAATTATGAGCACACATATAAGATTCATGACAGATTTTAACTAAAAAAACGTAGACCAAATGTTGAAAAAGAAATACTTACACGCTAGAAAGCTTATGAAGTAGGCCAAGACAAGGGGAAAAAACACGTGGGAGAGGAATCTTTATACTGCAACGGAGTTCTGGGAAATGGATGAGTTAGAAGAAACACGAGAAGATGAAAATAAAAATGAAAATGAAAATGGCAAACTGTGAAAATTATATAGCACCTTATATGTGGCTTTATATTATATAGTGTAACACCCCAAATTTTATATTCACCAAATATATTATAATTATTTGGAAAATTCAATAAAATGGTGAATATTCATGAATTTGGAATTTATGAATTTCATAAATGTTCAATTTCATGGAAATTGGGCAAAAATAATTATGGAATTAATTTTGGTAATTTAAAAAGCCCAATATTAAGGTCCAAAAATGAAGGAATATTAGAGAAAATATTTGGTCCAAAAATAGATGGAAATTGGCCAAAGAAAAAATAAGAGAAGAAATTGGATTAGAAAGATAACGGCAAAATCGTAATTTTGCCAAAATAGCACAAAATAAATTGTTTTTCAATTAATTGAAGTTAATTTCAATTAATTAAGAAAAATAAAGTTTAAAAATATATTTAGAATATTTTGGTCAATTTAATATGAATTTATGAAAAATTTGAGCAAAAAGTGCAATTTTGATCAAAATTGAGACTTTACGTGTATATGTAATCGGAACAAGTTGTGAAGCCAATTGAGACCATAGGTAGGGACCCCTAGGTGTCTCCTAAACATTGCAAGAGGAAGGAAATATTGGTTAGGCTTAATGAGCTTAGTTACATATACATAGGGTTTATGTACATAAAATTGATTTTGGAATTTTTGGAAATTCCATAAATCATTAAAAAAATCATATAATATAATAAAAACACTTTATCATCATCTTCCTCAGCTCATTTTCGTGCCCAACCAGATCTGAACTAGTGAGAGAAAGTGTGAAATTCTAGAGAGAGAAAAAGAAGAAAAACTTGCAAAGGTAAGTGATTTCTTCGGTAAATCGGTTCCTAATACGTATAATTCCGTTCTTAAGCTACTCTACTATGTTATTCAAGGTTTGAAAAACTCAAATTTGGTGTTCAAGGACCTAGAGTTTCAGCCAAGAAGAGAAAAAGCTAGTGGGAGCTTGAGGTAACTTCCAAACCTTTGTATATTGTCTATTCTGGCTGCTGTGGGCAATTTAATCGGTGAAATTTCGCTGGATTGCCATTGGTTTTAAATTTAGGAAAAGTGTGTGCCTAAGGGTTATGCTGCCCAATTTCAGTTCAAATGGTTGTTATAACTCAATTGGATGGTTAATAAAGTGATTAGGAGTAGAAAGGAACGCGTTTACGGAGCCGAAATCACAAAACATCGATTTTGCCCGGAGGACTCCATAATTTCGGTCAGGGCCAGATCTAGGGTTAGGAGTTGTATTTTCAATGATTTGATGATTTCATTGGATTCAGTGGCCAAAAATAGGTGGAGTTACAGTTGGGTACATTTTCAGAAAAGGCTGAGAAAGCATAATTACGGAAACGCCCCTAAAACCCTAAAAGTAGGGCTGCCAAGGGCAATTTCGTAATTTGACATTGAATTTGGTAATTTTGAGTTCGGAAATGGATTCCTTGGACGAAAATACGTTAGGATAGCCCTAGTCAAAAATTTGGGAAAACGTGCCATCGGGCCGGGCTGGGGTCCCAGGGGCATTTTGGTAAATTTTCGCCATAGGCTAATATAACCACAAGAAACACTATGGAAGAGTCTAAAATGATACTTGGATAGGTTATGACCTATTTCTTGTACATTTAATATTTTAGGACTGAATCGAGAGCCGAAAGTCAACACGTTTCACGAGGCACACAAAAAGGGGTCGATAGAACTTCGAGGTAGGGACATTATCCTTCATACATCATGCCATAGTTTTATGATTGTGTGGATGCCATTGTTTGTAAATGCACTTTATTAATCAACATGTTTTGCCCAGAAAGGGGCCAGTAGTGCTAGAGGCACTTACATTGGAGTTGGCGGAATACCAACCGGTGCAGATTAGTGGGGCTGGGCCCTACTCATATATACATGCAAATGATATGTTTATATTGTTCATTAATTGGTGCATACATTGCATACATCATATTTACTTTTTACATTTTCTATGAACGATAGCATGTTTTTACTGTGATTCTTCAGAATCTCACCCCTTTTTCTAAACCAAACATCTCAGCGGGCGCTAATGGATCAAAAGGCAAGAATGTAGACCAAGGGAAGTGACTGGCATGTGCCTCGAGGCAAATACAAAGTTCGTGGTTATAGATAGTCTATGTCTAAAATACTTTTAGATATTTTGTAATAGTGGTGTATATTGTCGCATTCTGTATGGTTGACTTTGGGCTGTAAACAAATACTTTTATCAGTATATATGTACTCTTCTGTATGCCTGTGGAACTTGGTCTCTATTACTCTCTGTATATCGAAATGGAAACGAGTGTTGACATATAGCACTTTGTATGGCGCTTTATATAGAAGCGTCATACAATGTGGGAGAAGCTACGACACTTTGTGTTAAAGCTCCATAACTTCACAATTTAGAGAAAAAAAAATTGAAAGCCTTGAAATTTCCAAGACATTAAAAAAAATTGAAATGACTTTGTATGGCGCTGTATATAGAAGTGTCATATAAGGTCTTCCCAATTGGATAAAAAAAAATTGAAAGCCTTAGAAGGCGCTTCAATGTAAAGCGCGTTTGAAGGCATTAAAAAAATTAGGTATTTAAATTTTTTTTTCCCTAACTAGTTGGACCGATTTCATTTTTTTAATTATTTTTTAATTATTATTTTGTGCTATTTTTTAGGGGAAAATGAAATGTTGAAGACCAAGATGAAGAGAACAGTAGGTAAAGACAGAACAAATCTAAAAAAAAAGAAGATAATGAAAAAAATTGTTTAAAAGGATATAATAATTATAAGAAATAAGATATTATTGAATAAGTATAGATATTATAACTAATATTAATAGATTTTAAGCTTTTTTCTCTAAATATCTTCATTTTTATCTATAGAAGTTTAAAAATATAGTAATATATATTGTCACTAATAAATTATAATTTTTTAATATAATCGGTCTGACCACCGATTAAATCCTGATTAACACATTAACTTTTAAACCTATACCGTGACCGATTTATTGTTGGGTTTGATTTTTTTCCTTGCATTTTATATATGAATAGATGAATTGACGTGCCGTGAATAAAGGTCTGCCGCGTCAACTTTAAAGAATTTTCTAAATGGGTCCCATGTTAATAAATTATACAGTAGATCACAACTATTTCAATGAAGGTAGAGATGGATACACACAATGGCAGCATTTACCACAACAGTACATATTTTTCATTTTTATTTTTTAACAAAAATTTGATCCCATAAAAAGCTGAAAAATAATAATTTTATCGAACAAACTATTTTTGTAGTATTTTTGTAGGGAGTCCGAGATAAACCGTAATGTTTTAAAGTTTGCCTGCAAGCTTCAAACACTTTTTTATAATTTATATATATTGACTAATGGAAGATTTTTTTTCAAGGTAAAAGTTAAACTAAGTTATATATCTAATATTATATAATGAATTTATATATAGCATTTTTTTTAATGTCTGAACTCTTGTAAGGAAACTTCGAGGAAACTACAGGTCAAAAATAAATGTAAACAAAAAAGCACACAGAATTAATAACTAGAAAGAAGACTTATATTGCTGGCAAAAATAGAAAGAAGACTTGTTTTTCTTTCTTTGACATCAAATTACTTAGAAGCATGCTTTATGACTAAGACCAGTCACTATCAATAAATCAAGAAGTTTGAACGATCTTGTTAATTTGAATTGATCTAAAATACTATTTAACAGATAATAACTTAAAATTAATGGACCGTCCAAAGAATGAATGATGTGTAGTGCCTAAAAGCTATATTAGGAGTTTTTTCTGGACAACCATCATTATGCATTTTAAAAACATAGTGAAGGAAAACTTTATATAGATAAAACTTATAATCTAAATCTTTAAAGGAAGTAGCAATTAGCAGGAGTTTCTTTACTTGTAACAAAACTTCGAAAAATTCTTTTTTCAAAAATTTTTTTGCTATCAAAACTAAGAAAAATTCATTGTAATTTACTCAAAAGAAAATTTTGTGAATTAATAATGGTGCGTAAATAAGGGGTTGTAGAGTTATAGGGAACTTTCAAAACTTGGAAAAGTAGTCATATATTCAAAAGGGGCCCCTTTTAATAAATTGTACTGACCATACATTGCATTATCAAGAATAAGATGTGACGAGCAAACAAATACTTTTTGTTCATGATTAAATTAACATCACATCTAAAATTATTATTGATAAAGAAATCGAAATTCTTACATTCACACTTATTATTTAATATTAACTACAAATCAAGAATTTGAATGATCTCATTCACTCATTGATTTAATCACTCAGGGTTCTTACTCATTTGAAATCATGAGTGATTGAGTGAGTACTTGCAGGTGAACTCGTTGTATAAACCTATATAAATTGTAATTGATGATTTCTTAATAGGAAAATCTATTGAAAGTTTTTAGGAGACTGAATGTAGGTCAGGGGACCAAACCAATATAAATGGATTGTGTTCATCTCTATACAACTATGGGCCCGTTTGGTTCGATCACATTACACCCTGCGGTGCAGTGCAATGCGATGCAATGGTAATGCAATGCGATATTAATTACAAGGGTAGTGTTTGGTTTGATTTTTAAGCAATGTGCAATGAGTTAATATTTTAACAATTATTTAAAATTAATTATTACACAAAGTCTATTTTACCCCTTAATATAATCTTTGTAGAAAAAATAGTTACAAGACGGCGACGGCGGGGATGGAGGAGGAAGAGGTAGTGGTGGTGGCAATGGGCAGTGGAGGAGGTGGTGGTGGGTGATAGGCGATGGGTCGGTGGGGGCGGTGAGTCAGTGGGGGTGGCGGGGTACGGGTGGCGGCGGATGAGGAGGTGGTGATGGCGGCGGCGGCGGCAATGGGCGGTGGGGGGTGGAGGAGGAGGTGGTGGCGGTAGGCGAGGGTGGCGGAGGAGGAGGTGGTGGTGGTGGTGGTGGGCGGTGGGGGTGGAGGAGGTGGTGGTGGGCAATGGGCGATGGGGGTGGAGGCGGTGGGTTGGTGGGGGTGGCGGCGGAGGAGGAGGTGGTGGAGGTGGCGGCGGCTGCAATGGGCGGTGGAGGGTGGAGGAGGAGGTGGTGGCGGTGGCGGCGGCTGCAATGGGCGGTGGGGGGTGGAGGAGGAGGTGGTGGTGGTAGGCGAGGGTGGCGGCGGAGGAGGAGGTGGTGGTGGTGGGCGGTGGGGATGGAGGAGGTGGTGGTGGGCGATAGGCGGTGGGTCGGTGGGGGCGGCAGGGGTGAGGGTGACGGCGGAGGAGGAGGAGGTGGTGGTGGCAATGGGCGGTGGGGGTGGAGGAGGTGGTGGTAGGCAGTGGGCGGTGGGGGTAGCGGGGGTGAGGGTGGCGGTGGGAAGAGGAGGTGGTAGTGGCGGCGGCGATGGAGAAGGAGGTGGCGGCGGTGGCGGTGGGAGGCGGGGGGTGGAGAAGCACACTGTTTTAGAGAATAAATATCATTGTTGACATATTTTTGGTTGGTGAGGGTAAATCTTGTCTTTTTATTAAATTAGTAGGGTCAAAATTGAGATTTCATCAATGATTACACGCCTGCAATGAGTTTTCATAGGGGTCCCCCTATGAATGTTGATTACCAAAAAATATGCAATCTATTTTGCAATTGTAATCTACATTACCATTAATAAGCCCAACCAAACAGGCCACCAATGGTAATGCAATCAAGATTACCATCGCATGTGTGCAATGTAATCTAACCAAACGGGCCCTATATATCTATGCATAAACAAACACACATTGACAAACCAAATTTGCCATTGGCATGACCTAATATTTATTTTATTTTCAAAAAATGATTGTTCATTAGTTCAACTTTTCATTAAAAAAAAAAAAGCGCGCGTGCGCGAACACACATACATATATATGTCTATACACACACATATAAAAGTTGATCATGTGGCAATTCCCATGAAATGTTTTTATTAAGGTTATTAATCCCAGCTCGGACTGGTAGGTTCGACTTGGAAACTAGCCAACTAACTGATCCAGGTGAACCACTAAAGTGGTTCACTATTTTTTTTTAAAAAAATTAATTTGATTTTTTTATTTCCTTCAGAATTTTATATTAATAACTTTGGCATCTTTATTTCCTCGCCAATTTGGCCCCGGATTATCTTCAATTTGACTCTAATATGACCCACTAACCCTTAACTCAATACCTTAATCAATTCAATATCCAGTCCAAACTTAATAATCATGGTTTTTATAGCACATGTTACATCTTCCTTTTCCAACTCAATTCCCTATATCTGTACTCATTTGAACCCATTATGTTGTTGGGCCTTAAGTGTCAAAACCTTGAGCTATAAAAAACTTGGGCCTCGATCATCTTTGCTATCGACTAAAATTGATATCTTATCTCAAAAAATTAATAACTAATTAGAAAAAAAAATTGTTTGAGGATAATTATAATTTATAAATTTATTTGTACCATTCCTCTTCTGGGGGAAAATGCTTTCGGGCAATCCAACACTCCACTTCATATATTTAATCACTAAAATCCATTGTCTAAAATCTATTTTTAGGAAACTCCAAATTCCAATTACTTACTTTAAAAAATCATAATTCATGAAAATCATTTGGATTTGGTTTTGGTGTCCAATTAAATTTCATCGAGGCAAAGTATATGCTAAACACTTAGTTACACAGAACATTCCAAAGCATCACTCAAGTATTGCTTCCCTAGAAGACTTTCAAGAACTATTTTCAAAACATATAACCCATAACTTTAAAAATGATATTGTGTTACATAGGTGGTTTAGGTTTTTTGGAAAGCTTAGGATGCCAACTTTAAGCTATGAAACCTTAGTTTGAATTTTATAACTTTAAGTGACCGACCTCCTTGTCCAAAGCCATAATTTAAATCTTAAACTCTTCAATTCATATCTTCTACTTTCTAACTTGAAAATGCATAGTAACAGCAATAGGCTATGGATAATACCATTTGCATTGAAACTCTTGTGTTGAAAAATGTTTATGGATTATAGTTTTCATGCACTAACGGTTGTTAAGATTTTTGAGTTGCCATTGAACTCAATGTGGGAATCAATCATCCATTTACTAATAATCTATAACCCTCTATTTATTTTCATCCCTAAAATTCCACCAATTCAAATTGCCACCCCTACCGTTGAAATGTAGCATAATGCAACTCATATACGTCTCACATGCCCCAAGTTACACCTTCTACTTCCTTGAATAATTAGTCATTTAATAATAATTAATTAAATTTATTAACAGTTACTATACCTATTGTATGCAATTCCTCATAAGTGGTCTCATCTGCAGATGTGTTCTCAACCAAGCACCCTCCTTACTCATTTATTTATTTGTAATTCATCATTTGGAAAATTACAAATTGAAAACTATCGTGCCCTCTTAATCCCTCCAAAATAGAATATATAATTGACGACAAAAGGGCACTTGGGTTATTATCACATATATCTTATAAAGTTTGTTTCATGTAAGAAGACACCGCCATCTCTACCTGGAAGGTTGGCATGATTTTGGTGGATGATTAGGTATATATGTAGTACTTTTCCACCATTCCTTTTGGTACTTTTCCTGTTATTACTTATGGGGACTGTGAAATATATGACATATCAGGATAACGCTACTATTATGTTAATTCAAATATGCACAATTGAATGGCGTTGCGGTAAACAAAGACTGTCAATAATTGAGTACAACCCATATATCAAAACAAGAAAGATGTGAGTCTTAATATCACCACAACTAATTCAGTTACACATTCCTATACACTTCTTAAGATCTGTGCAAATCAGGTTCACAGTTTCAAGAATGTGACAAAAGGTTACCCCCAATCCTTTCTTGCATTTAGAGAGCCAACATCTATCTGCTCGGGCAGAAACTGAGGAATCCAACTCCTAAACAAATTTTGGGGCCTTATTTAAGGGAATAACAATTGCAACTTCGTGGACAAGAGGCCAAAAAATCGCATCACCCAAATGCGACCACAAATGGTGCAATGATGCCCGCTCACGATTACAATTATGGAATTGCAATCTTACTTGGTTCACAATACAAGGTCCGATTCCAACTTTTGGGGTTTGATTTATGCGGTTTAAAACAATAACATACAATGAAAGAAAAATAGTAGACAATCAAACATCCAGATGACTTGAACCAAACAAAATACAGATAAAAGGCATGTTGTTGGGGGTGGAAATTACTAATTTTTTTGGGACAAAAAAATTTTGGCCAATCTTGAATAAGAAAATCATTTTTCCTGTGATCTACCCATCAAATACTTAACAAAGCTTTGAAGTATTTCAGGCTAAGATTTGATTTTAGAGACTCTAACCAAGATATTTGTATGATTATCCTTCCTCATTCTCCAACCACTAGAACACTATTCACACTTTTTTGAAACAAAACAAGTCAACAATTCACAAAATTTTACTTGTACAGCTACCACCAATGGTTTCTTTTTTTGCTCCTTCTTCCCAAGTGAAACGGGATCCAATATCTTTTGAAAAACATGATACTTTTACCAGCTATGATGTTTTTACATAGCGAGGGGAAACAAAAAAATCAAATATGAGACATATTACCATGTAAAATACACCAGCCCATGCAACGCACAGGAAGAATACCTAGTTCCTATAACTAAAGCAAGTCATAATAATTTAAAAAATTGTAAACCGCAATTTCAGTCAAAATTAATGATAATTTTTTTATTAATGATTATTAGTTTAATGATTAAAGCATTGTAGGTAGGAATATTTTGTTATCATTTATCTATTTTAATAATTTGTTAGGAAGCCTAGCGCACTATGGCGCAGTTGGTAAGGCATGAGGCCTCAGTGCCTCAACATCCGGGTTCGATCCCGGCCCGCATCCAGTAGGATGCTACTCAAAAAAAAAAAAAATTTGTTAGGAAGAATATTTAGTGATTATTGATTATAGTGTCATTGTATGGTGGATTGATACTATGAGGTCAATATGTAAAAGAAATTGTAAAGAATGTTAGATAAATATATTATTATTTTATTTGTATTACAAGATATTAAATTAATTTTAGATGACTGTACTATAATGAGAATTTAAATTATTTTTTAATTTTTTATTCTTCATCAGTCTAACCCTCAAGTAGACTCCGACCTGATCCACTAGAGTCAGTGGCTTAATCAGTTCAATGGTCCGGTAAAAACATTTTTTTAACCTAATGAGTGCTTGGGTAACTCTGAACCATGGTTTCTCAGACACTGCTGTGCCCATGAACCACATTTCCTCATTCAACTCTGCTTGGCCGAAGCACGAAATCATGGTTAACATGCCAAAAGTGAAATGCTTTGTTTTCTAGCTCATTTTACGTTCCATCCATTACTGCACTTAGTCTGGCTCGCAGACGAACGTCGTCTACTGTTGTTTCTCCTTGCGTGGTTGCTCTCCGATAAGTATTGAAGAAGGTTTGAACCCTAAGGATTTGTCTTCTCCCAAAATTCGGTAAGACTGATTTTGAAACGGTGGCAGACACAAACAATGGAGTTGGTGTGGTGGAGTCGTTAGCTTTTCCTTTTTGACTAATTAAGTTGCTTTTGACTAATTAATTACACCTCCTTTTGCTGTAGCTTCATTATGGTGTTTATTTTCATGATTATGTTTCCTTCCTAATTAGTATAAATAGGAGGGTCTCTGGCTTTGTAATGCACTCAGAGTTTGATTAAGAAACATAGTGTATGGTTTCTGAACCATTTTTAGTACCAGAGCCTTGTTCCAAAGGTAGAGAAAATGAGAGAGTGAGGAATAGGTTGAGAAACAAAATGTTGGAGAAACAGGGTGTGCAAATCCCATCCTCTCTACGTCTTCTCAAAAAGTTGACCTCGCCATCGTGTTCGGAACGTCCCAAAACACCAGACAAGCTTCGGCCACCGCCCTGAAACGTCTTCACGCACTCTCACCCGCCACACCGGAGAGCCACGCACCGTCAATGGCATCCACGTGTTGCTCGGAGGTTGAAGACGACCACATTAGCGTCCATGTCAGCAGGGTCTATCCAGTCAATGACAGCTCATCCACTCCCTGTCAGGCAAGTGTCCCAAACAACACGTCATTATCGCCGTCAGCCACCTGCCACGTCATCCGACCAGTCATCAGCCACGTCAACCAGATCAGCTGAGTTAACGCCAACTTGGCCAATAGTTGACTGCCACGTGTCCATATTGCCACGCTAGCATAACGGTCAACCAACATTTTTGTTAAAATTACATTTTGTGCCCTAAATTCTGCCAAAATTAAAGTTAGGCCCCTAAACTTTCAGAAATTAGATTTTGACCCCTATATTCTGTCAAAATTACATTTCAGACCCCTAAACTTTTTGAAATTACATTTTGACCCCCAGATTCTGCCAAAATTACATTTTGACCACCAAATTTTGCCAAAATTACTTTTCAGACCCCCTGAACTTTCTGAAATTACATTTTGACCCTTAAATTCTACCAAAATTACATTGTTGCCCAAATTTCCTGTTTTTTTTACTCTTGACTTGTCCATAGACACAAATCCTTCCCCTACCCTTCTACCTTGTACCTAATAACTGCGTACTTAAGTCATAACTTGTTAAACAAACTACAAAATGCCTCTAAGACGCAGGAATAAACACGAGATTGAGATGGAGGAGATGAGATGCCAGATTCAAGAACTAGAGGCCACTATAGAATAACAGCAAGCCTTGCTCGAAACTCGTAGAGACCACTCAGAAGATTGTTTGAATAGCCACAGTTCGTCATCCCCTGACTACCGTCATATCCTCGATAACAACTATTCCACCTTAATGACATTAAGGTAGACATTCCTGAATTTTAGGGAAGACTCCAACCTGACGAATTCATTGACTGGCTACAAATAGTTGAACGAGTCTTTGAGTACAAAGATTCCGGATGAGCAGAAAGTTAAAATTGTCACCATCAAACTGAAGAAACATACCTCCATATGGTGGGAGAATCTCAAAAGAAGGCGTGAAAGAGAAGGAAAGAGCAAGATACGAATGTGGGGCAAGATGCGAAGCGAGCTCTCACGTAAGTTTCTTCCCGAAAATTATTATCAAGATAATTTCCTTCAATTACATAATCTCCGCCAAAAGACTATGTCTGTATAGGAATATAGCAGGGAATTTGAGAAACTTATGATGAAATGTGATATACAAGAAAGGGAGGAGCAAACAATAGCTCATTATTTTAGAGGGTTAAATACGAACATCGCTCATCCAGTACAACTCCAGCAATATTGGACTCTGGACGATGTCATTCATTTAGCCATCTGTATCGAGAAACAGTTTCCCAGAAGGCCTCCGTACCAACCGTCTTCCTCAACCGGAATTCCTTTTGATGGGCGTAAGCCACAAATGCATCATCCTAGCTCTTCAAGCACACCTCCACCTAAGGCTACTAGGGAATTCAGCTCCAAAGCACCTAAATGCTTCAAATGCCAAGGGTTCGGTCATATCGCGTCTAACTGCCCTAACCGCAGAGTTGTTACCATTATTGAAGGGGAAGCTTCTACAGTATTTTAAGAAGAAAGGGAGCCTATAACAGAACCAATATTTGATGAGGAGCCAGTATTTGATGAGGAAGTTACTCCTGCTGATCACAATGAATCACTTATGATTAGGAGAAGCCTACATACAACAACTATGAATGAAGAGCCTTGGCTACGTCACAACATTTTTCATACTCGCTGCACTACTCATGGTAAAGTCTATGATGTCATCATTGACAACGGAAGCTGTGAAAATGTAGTTTTCAATTATATGGTAGAAAAGTTGCATCTACAGACTCACAACCATCCGTGCCCTTACAAGCTCCAATGGCTTAACCAGGATAGCGAGGTAAGAGTTTCAAAACAATGCCTTATTACTTTTTCTATTGGTAAAAGGTATCATGCTGAAGTTTGGTGTGATGTTGTTCCTATGGATGCCTGTCATCTTCTTCTGGGGAGACCTTAGCAATATGATCGACATGTTCTGTATGACGGTCACGCAAACACATATTCCTTCCAGAAGGATGGCGTGAAGATCCAGCTCGGTCCTTTGCCACTTGATAAACACAATAAAGGCAAAAATGAATCCAAACCATTAGTATCTTTAATCGAGAAGGTGACCAAAACAGAAAGCCAAGTAATGGGTTTTCTTCTCTTACTCGAGGCAAATAACGGAACCGACATTCCACCTGAAGTGCAGCCATTATTAGATGAATTTCCTAATATAATTCCAAATGAAATGCCTCCAGGATTACCACCCATGCGAGACATTCAACATGCTATGGATTTCATTCCAGGAGTAGTAATTCCTAACCGGCCAGCTTACAGAATGAGTCCTCGAGAAAATGATGAAGTTTAAAGCCAAATTAAAGAATTGCTGAAAAGGGGATTAATCTGAGAAATTGTCAGCCCTTGTGCCGTACCTGTACTCCTAGTCCCCAAGAAAGATAGAAGTTGAAGAATGTGCATAGATTGCCGTGCAGCCAACAAGATCACAATTAAGTATCGGTTTCTGATACCCAGACTTGATGACATGCTCGACCAGTTATATGGCTCTACTACTTCCTCTAAGATTGACCTTCGTAGCAGATACCATCAAATCTGAATTCACCCTGGAGATGAATGGAAGACAGCTTTCAAAACTAGAGATGAGTTGTATGAATGGAATGTTGTTGCTAGAGATGGGTTGACAAATACTCCTAGTACATTTATGTACCTGATGAATCAGGTCCTTCGCCCTTTCATTGGCAAGATTGTTGTTGTTTACTTTGACGACATTCTTATCTACAGCAAAAGCCTAACGGACCATTTAGAGCATTTACGACAAGTGTTGCAAGTTCTTCGAGAGCAGAAACTTTATGCTAATTTGAAGAAGTGTACTTTCTTGACAAATGAAGTCATTTTTCTGGGCTATATTATCATTGCAGAGGGTGTACGAGGTGATCCAAGCAAAATTGAAGCCATTAACAATTGGACAACACCGCAATCCATCCAAGAAGTCAGAAGTTTCCATGGATTAACTTCCTTTTATAGGCGATTGATTCGAAACTACAGTTCCATTGCCGCACCCCTCACGGAATGCATCAAGGGAGACAAGTTCCAATAGACAAAGAAAGCTCATAAAAGTTTTGAAGAACTGAAGAAACATTTGACAGAAACTCCTATGCTAGCCCTTCCTAATTTTGACCAAGTTTTTGAGGTCAGTTGTGACGCCTCTAACATTGGAATTGGTGTCGTCCTGAGTCAAGAAGGCCATCCAATTGCTTTCTTAAGTGAGAAGCTTAATGATGCTAAGCTCAAATATTCTACATATGATAAGAAATTTTATGCCATTGTTCGTGTTCTACAATATTGGAGTCATTATCTCCTAAATAGAGTTCATACTCTTTTCTGATCATGAAGCCCTCAAGTATCTAAAATCTCAGCAAAAGATCAGTCGTAAGCATGTGCGTTGGAGTGAAATCTTACAGTCTTATATGTTTCTAATAAAACATAAGGCTAGAATTTTAAACTCACTAGCTGATGCTCTTAGTCGCCGTCATGCATTACTATCAACAATTCAAGCCAAAGTTGTTGGGTTTGAATGCGTCAAGGAGTTGTACCAGGATGACCTAGATTTTTGTGGAATGTGGGAGGCGACTGCAGGTCAACCTTTCCACCAATATTACAGACATGATGAGTTTTTATTTTAAGGTAAAACCCTGTGCATCCCTCAGTGTTCTTTGCGGGAGGCAATAACTTGGGAAGCTCATGATGGAGGTTTAGCTGGTCATTTCGGTAGAGATAAAACAGTTGCTCTAGTCAAGGAGAATTTCTACTGGCCAAGACTTGAACAAGATATCAACAGGCACATACAAAGATGTAGAATATGTCATTTGGCTAAAACCAAGGGTCAAAATACAGGATTATACATGCCTTTACCAGTCCTAGAAGCACAATGAGAAGATGTAAGCATGGATTTTGTGCTGGGATTACCACGAACTCAGAGGCAGAAAGATTCTGTCATGGTGGTTGTGGATCGATTTTCAAAGATGGCCCATTTTATTCCTTGTCAGAAGACTAATGATGCTGTGCAAGTTACTGAACTGTACTTTAAAGACATTGTTCGTATCTATGGCATTCCCAAGACTATCACGTCTGATCGTGATGTTAAGTTTCTTAGCCATTTTTGGAGAACTCTATAGAAAAAGATGGGTACTAAACTTCAGTTTAGCAGTGCTAGTCACCCTCAAATGGACGGACAAACAGAAGCTATAAACAAGATTCTTGGCAATCTTCTACGAAGCTTTATTGGAAAGAATTTGAAGCAGTGGGATCTTATCCTTGCTCAGGTTGAATTTGCTTATAACAATTCAATCAACCAAGCTATTGGAAAGTGCCCTTTTGAAGTTGTTTATGGCACTCGACCTCTCAATCTATTCAACCTTATTCCTTCAGCTAGCAAATAGTATTACAGTGCAGATGCAGACCAAAGGGCTGAAGAAATCAATAAACTACATAAGCAGGTCTGAGATAGGATCCAGAAGCAAAATTTGAAAATTAAAGCATAAAGGGACAAGCATCGAAGGCAACAAATTTTTAATGTGGGAGATCTGGTTTGGATACATTTGAGGAAAGAACGTTTTCCTAAACATCCAAACGCCAAGTTGTCTCCTCGAGCTGATGGTCCATTCAAGATTGTGCAGAAAATCAACAACAACGCCTACAAAGTGGAATTTCCAGGTGCCTACTGTGTTTCAGCCACTTTCAATGTTACGGATCTATCTCCGTATGTTGATGATGTTGTTGATTCTAACTCGAGGACGAGTCCTGTCCAACCCCGGGAGAATGAAACGGTGGCAGATACAAACAATGGAGTTGGTGTGGTGGAGTCGTTAGCTTTTCCTTTTTGACTAATTAATTACACCTCCTTTTGCTATAGCTTCATTATGATGTTTATTTACATGATTATGTTTCCTTCCTAATTAGTATAAATAGGAGGATCTCTGGCTTTGTAATGCATTCAAAGTTTGATTAAGAAATAGAGTGTATGGTTTCTGAACCAGATTTGTTCAATCTGATTTTGAATCTTTAAATTCTTTCCCTGCGTCATCTGTTCCCTACGTGTTTTTAAATACTGTTGGACGCCATCTCACCGTTTCCTGCTCTCTCTCTTTTTTTTGAATTTTGCGGTTTTAATTTGGCTCTGAATCTGGTCGTTTAATCGATTGAATATTGACGCTTTACAACCTAGGAATATTTCCAGATTGATTTTTTTAGCTTTAATTGTTGGTTTTTGCTTGAATGGTCCGTAATTGGTTACTATACTTCTGCTTTCTTCATTTTCATTTTGATTACTAGCAATATGCTTTGGCTCGTGTGGTTATGCCATGTTGGATTTGTTATGTATTGGAATTTTGTTTATTAATGTCTTTATATTATCATTAATTTAGAAAATTCTCATGGTATTTGTGATGTATGATTCGGTCAATGACTTGGCTCGATTTTCATCTAGCCATTTAGAAGCTTGAGTCTACATTATTTATCAAAAACAATTAATTGCGCACGTTAGTTGCTCTAGGCAACATTTTTCATAATTATAAATTGCAAGATGAAATTGGAAGATCATAAATTGAAAGAGTGTTTTCATTGCCATTCTTTAGTGGCCTGGAGGAGTTACCTGAATCAATTGGCTTACTAAATCATCTTAGTTAAAGTATCTTCAAAAAAAGTTTGAAAGGGTATGATATCAACTATGCTTATTCCAAAGATTTCATTGGTGGCAGATGCCCCCACTGAGTGTAATATAGGTCCTCCTATGCTTCTTATATGGTTTCATATAATTAGTTCATTATGAGTAATGAGGTTCTCATATATTTCTTGAATGGTCATTTAATCAGGAGGGTTATGTTAAATGTGTCATTTTGTTTTAATCTGAATTATTTGCAGTTGTTTCAATGGACAAGGAATGGTCTGAATCGAGTTATGAACCATAACATGGTAGGGATGATCAAGAGGATTCTCCATTGAGGGAGCAATATGATGATTTGGAACAAGTGGGGACAAACAAGTCTAGCAAGCATAGCAGCAAGGATAGGAAGAATAGCAGTCAAGGTGAAGACAAGGAGCATAGAAGTAAAGACCAGGATAAGCAAAAGAGAACTATGGAGGATGTTTCAAAAGAAAGAGAAAAAGAGGCAAGAGATCTAGAAAAGGATAGAATAGGCAGCCGGGAAAGGAAAAGGGAGGATAGGGATGAACGTGAAAAGGATAAGAGTAGAGATAGTAAATTGAGGGAGAAGGACTATGATAGGGAGACGTATAGGGATAAAGACCGTGAGAGGCACAAAGATAAGAAGGAATAGGGTAAGGATAAGGATCATGAGAAGGAAAGGGAGATGGAGAAAGAAATTGATAGAGGGCGGGAGAAGGAGAGGGGAAAAGCGAAAGCTAGGGATAGGGATAGAGAAAGGAAAGGGACAAGGCGAAGGAAAGGGGGAGAGAGAGGCATAGAGATCGTGAAAAGGATAGGGAAAGCTACAGAGATGGAGACAAAGATAAGGGGTGTCAACACCCGTTTCCATTTTGATATGCGCAGGGCAATAATGAACAAGTCCATAGGCAAACAGAAAAGTACAGTTATACTGATAATAAGTATTTGTTTACAGATAGTCATTAACAGAGCAGAAGTCGATAATAATGACAAATATGTACAGTATGTTCCCAAAACTATTTCACATACAGACTATACAACCACTGTATTCATCTTGGGAAACGTGCCCGTCAGTTTCCCTTCTCTGCATCCTTGGCTTTCGAGCCACTGGCACCGCTGAGACATTTTGATTAGAAAAAGGGGTGAGATTCCAAGGAATCTCAGTAGAAACATACGATCAACATATAAAATGCGAAAATTAAATATGCAATGCACCGTATCAAGTAAAATGAAAATTCATATCATCCGTGTGTGTACACAAAATTCAGGGCCAACTAACCCGTTGAAACCCCTGCATGTACCTCAGCCGAGTCCTTGACTACAGCTAGGTAAGACCAGTGTACCTCAGCTAGGTCCTAGACCACAGCTAGGTAATGTGCCTCCAGCACGTGTTCAGATCACAAAATACAGTAACACGCATCATACAAATAGTCACATAGTATATGAGAGATAGTAGTCCCTACCTTAACCTCTTTCTTGTATCAAAGGGCCCGCCTCGTAAAATGTGTCAACTAAAGGCGTCCAACTCGGTCCTAAAACATCAAATGTACAAGAAATAGGTTATAACCTATCCAAGTATCATTTTAGACATTTACATAGTGTTTCTTGTGGTTATATTAGCCTATGGTGAAAATTTACCAAAATGCCCCCGGGACCCCGGCCCCGCCGTACCCGGCCTGATGGCACATTTTTTCAAATTTTTGACTAGGGCTATCCTGACGTATTTTTGTCTAAGGAATCCATTTCCGGACTCAAAACTACCAAATTCAATGTCAAATTACGAAATTGCCCTTGGCAGCCCTACTTTTAGGGTTTTAGGGGCGTTTCCGTAATTATGCTTTCTCAGCCTTTTCTGAAAAAGTGCCCAACTGTAACCCCACCTATTTTCACCCACTGAATCCAATGGAATCATAAAATCATTGAAAATCCAACTCTAAGGCCCTCAAACATCCCTGGCCGAAATAATTGTGTTCTCCGGGAAAAATCGGGGTTTTACGATTTCGGCTCCGTAAACACGTTCCTTTCTACTCCTAACCACTTTATTAACCATCTAATTGAGTTATAACAACCATTTAAACTAAAATTGGGCAGCATAACCCTTAGATACACACTTTTCCAAAATTTAAAACCAATGGCAATCCGGCGAAATTTCACCGAGTAAATTGCCCACAGTAGCCAGAATAGTTAATATAAGGTTTGGAAGTTACCTCAAGCTCGCACAAGCTTTTCCCAAAAATGGCTGAAACCCTAACCTTTAGAGAACAGATTTTTGAGCCTCCAAACCTTAAAGAACAAAGAGGAGTAGCTTAGAGTTGGAGTTATACGCGTTAGGAGCTAAATCGTCAGAGAAATCGGCTTACCTTGTGATTTTTCTTCTCTTTCTCTCTCTAAACTCTCTCAACCTTCTCTCTCTATGGTTCAGGTCTGTTGAGCACGAAAATGTGCTGAAGAGGATGATGATATATTTATTTATCATATATTTTACAATATTTTATTTATTTGTTTTGTTTTCCAAAGTTTCAAAAATGAACTTATGTACATAAATCCCTATGTACATATAACCATGCTCATTAAGCCCAATCAATATTTCCTTATTTATGCCACATGAAGTAGACACCTAGGGGTCCCTCCCTATGGTCTCAATTGACTTCACAACTTGTTTCGGTTACGTATACACGCAAAGTCTCAATTTTGGTCAAAATTGCACCTTTTGCTCAAATTTTCCATAAATTCATATTAAATTGACCAAAATATTCTAAATATATTTTTAACTTTTATTTTATTTAATTAATTGAAATTAACTTCCATTAATTGAAAAATAATTTATTTTGTGCTATTTTGGCAAAATTACGATTTTGCCATTACCTTTCAAATCCAATTTCTTTTCTTATTTTTCTTTGGCCAATTTCCTTCTATTTTTGGACCAAATATTTCTCTAATATTCTTTCATTTTTGGAACTTAATATTGGGCTTTTTAAATTACCCAAATTAATTCCATAATTATTTGTGCCCAATTTCCCATGAAATTGAACATTTATGAAATTCATAAATTCCAAATTCATGAATATTCACCATTTTATTGAATTTCTCAAATATTTACAATAATTTTGGTGAATATAAATTTTGGGGTGTTACAAGGGGAAGGATAAGATCCGTGGCAAAGAAGAAAGGGAAGTAGATCAAGATAAAGAAAGGTCAAGAGATAGAGTAACCAAGAAGACTCTTGAAGAAGATGAAGATTACAAAGCGGACATCCATGACAAGAGAGATGAAGAGGTTGGGAAGCAAGGGAAGGCATCAAATCTTGATGGGGGTGAGCAAAATGGTGAAGCCTCGCCAAATACATCAGTGACGGAACTTGAAGAGCGCATTTTGAAGCAAGTACAATGTCTTGTTTATCTTTTTATGCTTGCATTGTTCTTTATTTTTTTGTCCCTTTTTTCTTTCTAAACCATTGTCCCTATTTTTACTGGTAGATCCTGGAATTATTTTGTTGAAACTTGCTACTTCTTCCTACGAGAAAGGTTATGAAAATTGGGATCCTATCTTATTAGAAGAGGGGCTTTTGTGAGATTTGATTAAGAGATCCTATATTTATATGTTTAATACAAATATGGTGATAATTTTTATGCTTCCTGAGCATCCTAGGTAATAATAACTTTTCGAGAGAAAACTCAATGGTCCCTTAAGAAATTACTTGACCTCACTTGTTAAACCAAAATAATCTCCCAAAAAAAACCCATTACAAATAGAGGAATGACTGAAGATATCCAGTGATGCTTGCTTTGGTCATGTTTTATGTGTCCCATATCTTCCTTTTTTTTGAAAAAAAGTGTTTGGTGTAAACGATTCAAAGAATTGAATTGTTTCAGAATATTATTGCAGCAAAATGCATTAAAATGTTAGCAAATGTCCTTGAAAGTAAACTGGAGCTTTAAGTCCAATTATTGATATCTAAAATTATGCCATACTGCATCCTTATTCTAATTTTAATTCTTTTAAACATTGTTGTTTTTACATGTTTGGATTTATTTTGATTACACTAGCCCCCATCATAGATTGACAGATACTATAATAGTTGATATATCAATTACATGCATTTCAGCTAAAATTTTGTTCTTTCAAATTGTGAAAATCATTTCTTCCACATGCTTCTCTTGTTCTTTTTTTTATATTAATGCATCATTATAGTGAAATTATTGGCAAAAAGCAAGTTTTAATATGAAAACGCATTTATTCAGACCATTAAAAAGCCTTGGCCCTGTGAAAAATACAAATGAAACAAATGTGGAACATAATTTATTTATTAATCAAAACTGTTGATGGAGAAGCCAGAAAAATGGAAGAAAATGAAAAGACTAGGATTATTATATGTCGACTTGAATCTCATATGGATTATTATGTAATGTTTATCATGTGTTGAAATGTTCATTTTTTTTATTTATGTTTGAAGTTTTAACTTTGTAATATTTCTGTTTTGGCAAGCTATCTCTATAGTTTAAAGTATAGCCCATTTATGCTTTGTGAAGATGCTGATTGCCTATAAATTATTACTCGTACTATCCAATAAAACATACAAAGGAGATTGTCACTTTTTATTGACACTGGAGAAACTAAAAGGAAAGAGAATAAAACCAGATTAGGTGAGAATGTGGTAAAGAGAGTTGGGCATATCTTGATTAAATGAGATCATTCTAGATCAATGGGTGATCCAAACCTAGAAAACTATTTTTCTGGTAAATTCAGGATAATGCTAACAACACTAAGAATTGAAAAGAAGATATGCCCAAATGTGTAGTAACCTTATCTTTATTTTTTTGTCTGCAGATTTGCACGATTTACTTAACATCTTGCAATTGGGGCAGCTAGATTTTAGGCTCATCTTAGTAATACATAGAATCTATGTGCTTTATTGGTCACAAGCTTTGACAGATTTTATCATTTACTGCATCCTTTTTTCATAGTAATAGTACTTAGTCTTTTTATTTTAGATTTTGAAGGTAATATTATCTGATTGCATCTACAAAACGTGCATAAATTTTATAAGAATGGAAAACATTCTATTATGACAATGCTTGTTTTTGTTTTGTTTGGTTTTGGATGATAGGATGAAAGAAGCAAGGTTAAGCAAACAATCTGAAGGTGCTTCTGAGATCTTATCATGGGTCAGTAGAAGCCGTAAACTTGAGGATAAAAAGAATGCTGAAAAAGAGAGAGCATTGTAGCTCTCAAAGATTTTTGAGGAGCAGGTTTTTTGTTTTCTTTTTCTGTTTTTAATTTCAAATCTTTAAATAGTTCTACAAGAAACTGTGATTCCATGTTTGATCAATGACATGATATTTATTTTTTACAGGACAACATTGCTCTAGAAGAAAGTGAAGATGAGGGTGCAACCCAACACACAACTGGTAAAGTTCTCACCCTATTCTCCCAAAAAAAAAAAGTCTCTTGGCTCCTTGCTGATCCATAAAATTTGTATTGTTTGCAACTTGCAATACGCTTGTGAAATTCCAATTTCTTAGTAGAGATTTTAAGAAAAAAGTTTTTGGTGCTTTTTTTTAATAATCACTTTGGAGGTTGACATCAAATTTAGAACCTGAATATATTAGTCAGATGTTCTTTGAAATATCTTCCTTATTTCAAAACAATATTCAAGTTATCCTTTGATAGAGCCCTGCTCTAGATGCCGAAAATAAGGCAGCAGAAAAGACAACAACTGAATGATACTGAGGTTTGATATTAGTTGATCACCCAGAATCAGAGTTACAAAAGGGACACTACACTGATTCTGGAGAAACCCCACCCAAAATAAAAAGGAAATCATAAGGAAACAGAACACAAATCACACACAAGGTTCTCTCTGGTGTTGCAAGAGATCAACCTCTCCCCACTACTCTCAAAATACAAAATAAGCCATGCCAACTCTAGAGGCAGCAGGTCCCTAAATATTACAAAAAGTGTATGTCACAGTCCCCAAGGCATTTTCAATGTAACAGCTAACAGCAAGCCTACAGCCTTTATTCCTTTCTCCAACTTGGTAGGAATCTCTAGGTCAACATTTTAAGTCACAAAGGGCAGTGTTCCACTTTCATGAATCTGCCTAGGTTTTCTTTTATATGTGTGGGCAGCAAAAAGTAATTGCATCATCCTTATTCTTAATTGTCCAAGGCAATTTTCTTAATCAGTTTCTTAGTTTTTTTTTTAGTTTGTTGAGAAGAATTGATAGATGAATCAAGGATGACGATTATTGTTATACATGAATAATTGCAAGCTTTTTATAGTGTTCTTTTTGCATGGACCACATTCTTATCTGTTTTCTCACAAGTCTCTCTCTTCTCTCTCTTTCTTGTCTCTTTCTCTTCTTTTTTCTATCACAATCATCTATCAGTGTCATAAACATTTAGTCTTTTGGTAACCCCCTCCATGACTTTGATTACTGGAAAATGCCTATGTGATCTATCACTCTTTTAGATTTAAATCTTTCTTTGACATCTTTTATTCATTCTCTTTTATTGCCGCAAAATACCGTAGAATATTCCCTGTGTTTCTGATCTGTGAGTGGGTTCCCTTTAACACTTTTCTTCTCATCCTTGGCATCCTTGGTCTTTTATTTCACATAGACTTGGCCCACAAAGCTACAGGCTTACCAAGGTGGCGTCTTGGTTAAGGTCTTGATGAAATAATGGATAAAGGATGACGGCTGATTGATAGTTGAGGAGGTGTTTACAAATCAATCAAAGTTGAATTTTCAATTTTCTCTTTTTAAAGCAACCCTTTAAAATCTTTATTCCTAAGTAATTCTCTAGCCATGGATGTATGGGTAAAATCCCTTTTCCATTTTATTTTCTTCCCTGTAAAGACATGGGTTGGGGATTGAAGACATCCCAGAATAACATACTGAAAGATAGCATGTTCCCTAATATGATATACCTGCAATTATGATATGTAGTTTTAACATGTAAGAAAATAATAGATCATCTTATTGAAATTAACTCCAAAGCAAGTGATTTTCATTAAATTGATGTATGCAATCAATATGGAGTTAATTCTAATAAATGATCTATTGTTTTCTTACACATTACAAGCTATATATTATATGTCCCTTTGTGCAAGAATGCTGTATTGATCGGCTCGTTTGCCTCTAGTATGTTTTGTATTTCTTGCCTTTGCTAGGAGGGTGTCTGAAGACGTTCATAAAACATGTTTATCTAGAATGAAAACTAGGTCTTGTATTCCAATGCTAAAGTAGGAATGTTGTATCCCACTTGTACTTGGCTCCTCTCATGAATTAGATTATTTACTCTAAAAAGGTAAAAGGCTATCTTTGTCTAAAGACAGAACTGTTCTGATGAAGCATGACTATATATATGTTTGAATAGTTTCTTGAAATCCTCTTACTCTTGTTAATTGGAATATGACCCATAGCGTTGTAAAGGCATATTCTTTCTCTTCAATAGTAACCAGTGACCCTTCATACACATGCTGTAACAATAAATTGACCTTTAGTCTGTATAAGGTTGTGAGAGTTGAGTAACACTATAGGACATCTAATGAATTAAATGTTTTAAAACTAATCCTTCTGTAACATTTCTTGCCTATCTTGTGTCAATATAAGGGGGAAAATGTTTTGTTTACACAATAAAAAAGAAATGTTATTACTTAGTAGAAGATAATGTATATGAGAAGAGATAAAGAAGTTGAAAGTTCTAGGAAGGGGGGAGAGGAAGAGATTATGTTTGCGTTGTTTGGACTACTAATGAGAAAAGTGCGGGCAGAGAAAAAATTTATGTATTAAAAATATAAGACAAGAATAGTAAATAACACAAGCTTTAAAATATAAGTTTCTGCTCTGTTACCCCTAATTTTAGTTTTAGCACATTAAATAAAATTTGATAATAGTGATTGCCAAACATAAATAACATTTGCTACTGTCCTAGAAGCCATCCAGCATTATTGGCCTTTTACTTGTATATGAGAAACTTAAATCTACATGTGCTTTATGATAATGTTACAATATTGTAATCTAGTATGAGAGAGAAAGAGGGACAGAGAAGAGAGACAGGGGACATAGATAGGAAATGAACCAGAGATCAGAGGGGAAAGAGGAGAGCTGGCAAGGTTGGGAAAATAGAGGAATAGAGATGAAGTAATTTACTTCAATATGCATATGATCACAACACACTAACAAATTTAGGAATGAGCCTGTATATGTGGCCCATCCTAATCCTAGTAGTTATATTCATAACTAACTTTTATATTTATCATAGCCTTAGCATAACTGACTCCTCTAACTGTCATGTGTTAATAATAATTATCATCATCATCATTATTATTAGTTATTATTATATAATAGATAATATCGTAGGTCAAATTACTTAAATCAAATATTTTCTTTTCAGATAATTTAGTAGGGGTCAAAGTTCTTCATGGTCTTGACAAAGTAATGGAAGGTGGTACTATAGTTCTAACTATTAAAGATCAGCCCATACTTGCTGATGGTGACATTAATCAAGGTACAACTTCATTGTGCTCTCATGTTACTCAAGGTTGCAATCTATTAATGACATGCATTTTTTGTGTAACAGAGCCTTTTGTTCTGACATGGCAGATATTGATATGCTTGAGAATGTGGAAATTGGACAACAAAAACAATAGGATGAGGCTTACAAGGCTGCAAAAAAGAAAATTGGTGTCTATGATGATAAGTAAGATGATCATTTCTGTTGCCTGCTTTCTTAATAGAACAATAGCAACTTCAAACAAGAATAAAGTTTGAGCCTGTTCGCTAAATTTCAGGTTTAATGATGACCCTACTGCAGAGAAGAAAATACTTCCACAATATGATGATCCAGCTACTGAAGAAGTTTGATGCCTTTTGTATTTCTCAAATTCATAAGCAATAGATGATTGAGTAAAGGTGTTTGAGCGGATAAGACTTATAACTAATCGTATTCTTCTATTTTGGATGAAAGGGGAAGATTTTCTAGAGAAGCAGAGAAAAAACTTGAAGAGGTTAGCCATTTCTTTTATATAGTACTTTGGAAGAGAGTAGAGATAAAGCTCCAATTATTTTAGGGTGGTAAGCTTTTTATTATTGAATAAGAAATTGGGTCATGTCTTTATTTTTGTGACTTCTTATGTTTGTTTATCCTATTGCCAGCTTTGTAGGAGGTTAACAAGTGTCTCCACAAACACCTTTGAAGATCTAAATTCTTTTGGAAAGGTATCATCAAATTACTACACTCATAAAGAAATGCTTTAATTTAAGAAGCCCAAGAAGAAAAAACCCTTGCGAAAGATAGAGAAGCTAGACCTAAATGCTCTTGAAGCTGAAGCTGTCTCTACAGGATTAGGTGTTGGTGATCTTGGTTCTCAGAATGATGCCAAGAGGCAGGCCATTAAGGAAGAGCAAGATAGACTAGAGGCTGAAAAAAGAAATGATGCTTATCAGTCTGCATATGCTAAAGCATATGAAGCTTCCAAATTGTTGCGTCTAGAACAAATACTAAATGTCAAAAATAAGGAAGATGAAGCTCTATTTTTTGCAGATGACGATGACGATCTTCATAAATCATTTGAAAGAACTAGGAGACTAGCTATTAAAAAGGAGGAAGAAGCACCATCTGGCCCCCAAGCTATTGCATTGCTTGCCTCCTCAAATCCTAGTAATGAGACAGTGGATGATCAAAATCCTGCACCTGGTGAGTCAGAAAACAAAGTGGTCTTCACTAAGATGGAAGAATTTGTCTAGGGTCTCCAGATTAATGAAGGTAGTTTTTCATTTAACTATGTTTCAATTTTGATACAATTTATATTATGCAAACTTTCTGAGATATGTCATCTTGATCGAATGGAAAATGGAATTGTATTTTATTTCACATCTATCTGTTATTAGTGACTAAGAGTTTTGTAGTATAATGTATTAACTAATGATGGAACCTGTAATATTTTTTATTAATCCCAAATAGGTCTGGTGTACAGCTCAATGATAAAATGAGCTCAATCAAGGCAAAATTACACTGGTGAGCATAACCAGGTCTAAAATAGTGAATGAACAAGAGAGATGAAAATAGTAACAGAAATGAAATGCTTTTCCTGACTTTCGAGAGGTTATGACCTCTCTTTGTAAAAACCATCTTCCTAGAAATGCTCCTACTCAATTCCACCTTGGCTGCCTTATTAGATACCAGCTCAGCCTCTGACTCATCAGCTTCACTTGTAGTTCCTTTATTCCTTTCTTAGGGTAAACTTGACCTGTAAATGAACCAGGCCCATAAGTTAATAAATTGTCTTTTGAATTGCCCAAATGCTTTTGCTATTTCTTTTAGTTTTCTTCCACTTTATTTTCCAATTTTTTAATCGATGTGCTCCCTTGTTTTCTTTTTGTTCATTCTTGAGTCCACATCTGAATTGATGTTATATCACCCTCTTGGTTTATTGATTTTATTTTTTAATTTTTCAGAGGCATGGAAACCAGAAAGTGAAGATGTTTTTATGCATGAAGATGAAGGAGCAAATGATGCCGATGAAGGAATCAATGATGAGACTGGTAGATGGGCTGAAGTTAAAGAAACTAGTGAAGATGAAAAACCAGATTCAAAAGACAAGAAGGAGGTTGTTCCTCATGAAACTATCTATGAAGTTGCTGTAGGGAAAGGCTTGTCGGGTGCATTAAAACTTCTTAAAGATCGTGGAACACTTAAAGAAACTGTTGAGTAGGGTGGCTGAAACATGAACAAAAAGAAAAGCAAACTAGTTGGGATCATTGATGATGATCAATCAAAGAATGCACATAATAAAAGAGATCCGCATTGAGAGAACAGATGAGTTTAGGAGAATTGTAAGTGTTCCATGATCTAAACACAATTATATGTCTTTTATCATTATAGAATTGCATTATGTTATGGTTGATGATCATTGCATGGGCATGTTTGTAAAGAAAGAACCCTAGGGGCACAGAATTATGTAAAATGCTAAGTTTTCAGTGCAAAATTGGATGTTTTATACTTCAAGCTCTAATTGGTACATGTAGGGTGTGTATGGATTAGCTTTTGTTGAATAGATTTTGGGGAAAAGTGATTTAAGGAATAGATTTTGTGAAAATGATTTGAGTAGAATAGATTTTGTGAAAAAGCGATTATTTGGAAGTTGTTCTCCCTAGCTTATACCAAACTCCTGGTTTCTTTGGAAAAATAGATTATGGAAAAAAATGAGTGTTTGGGTAGGTTATACGTAAACCTTGGTTTTGGTGGAAAGATGTACTATCAAAAATTAGTGAGTGTTTGAGTTGTTCTCTCCAAAACTATGGTTCTCTCTGAAATAAGTGATATTGAGGAGCGTCATAACTCACTTATACTGTGGAGGTAAAAGGGAGTCCTGTTCCTGAGAGATTTAATTGGTCTTCTATTGTGGGCTTTAAGGCAGCTTGGCTGTGGAGACCGATTTATGGAGGAGGGTGGGACTGTGATTTGGAAGATGGGTAAGGTGAAGTTCCCTGCTTTGACAGAATATACCCTTCATCCAAGCTTGTTGTTTTATGGTGAAGGATGACCTAAATTCTGTGAATGTTTATGATGAGTTTTTCATAATAGGTTAAACTTCGCTTTTATCACTCCTGTCCCTAAGAGGGATTGGTCTATTGGAGCATGTTACTTTATAGCCTGCTGATTGGTGTTTAGAAGATCATCATAAGGGTGTCAGGTTCGTTTAGTGAGTTTAGGGATACTATCTTTGAGAACAAAAGTTCCTTTGTGGCATGAAAGAGAAGCTTAATTGCTGGGCTAGTAGCAAATGGAGTACGGGAGGACAATAAATGTAGAAACAAAACAGAGGGGTTTGGTTTGTAAGATAGATTTGTAGGAAGATTATGATGAGGTCAACTAGGGAGTTCTTGATAAAATTCTTTGTCACGGGTATAGGGTTAGATGAAGAAAATGGATTTACTGCTACTTCTTGTATGTTGCTTTTATTATCATGTTTAATTGTGAACCAAAAGAGTATTTGAGTTAAAAAAAGTTGTGACTGTGAGGAAAGGAGATCCTTATCTCCTTTTTTGTATACACTTGATATTTCAATCCACATTTTCCTTTGCATGTATGTTTGTGTTTTTAAACGAAGTTGTGTTATATCAGTAGCCATATGCATCTATTAAATCATACTGCTATATGATCCTTAATATTGGATTTTTGCAAAGGCTTGAAATTTGCATTGGTCTCAAATGCATACCATTGAAATCAATGTTTTAGGTCTTTAAAAGTAGTACAGGGCATCTTCTATCCTTGATTCCTTAATCTCTTTGTTTTGCTGCCAGTTGACCCCTAAAGAAGCCTTTTAGTTGATTTCTCATAAATTCCATGGTAAAGGACCGGGTAAAATGAAGCAAGAGAAGCGCATGAAGCAGTATTATGAAGAATTGAAGATGAAGTAAATGAAGAGTTCATATTCACCATCATTGTCTGTGGAGAGAATGAGGGAATCTCAAGCTCATTTAAATACACCTTATATTGTTCTCAGCAGTCATGTTAAGCAGGGTATGCTTCTAACTCAAAGGATCATTAGTTGTAAGGTCTTGCTATTAATAATAGTTGTGTCACATGCAATATCGTAGTTGTCAGTATTCTTTTTTATTAATTTTTAGATGTTTTTGAATGAAAATTAATTCAATAATTTTTACAGGAGAAAAATAGAACTAGTCTTCACATGCATTTTAACATTCTTTATCTTGGAGTGCATATATGATTGTATAGGCTTTAAAATAAAACTTGTGGTATTTTAATTTGAGTCAAACTTGAGATCTATACAAAAAGTTATTTAATGGAAATCAATATAACATGCAACAAATGGAAAAACATGTCTAGTTTGGGTTAAAATGTAGGGTATAAAAGAAGGGGAAAATTAATCTTTTAGAAGTCTTGAAAGTTCCATATCAGTTCAATTGTTGAAAGGTGAGGTGGGTTGTGGTTTGTAATTTGTGAAGGTGCACAAGAGTGAGCATGTGATGTGGGCTTGCATATTATCTACTCCACTTACGGCAAAGAATGAGTGTCACCGGCCAGTTTTTTGGATTTCAATTACACTGAAATAAAGAGTTGCTTTAGGGGGGAAAACAATGAAAACAAAAAGGAAGGAGATTCAATATCAGGATATGAATAATAAATGTTAGATATTCAATGAAAGACAGACTAATATTAAACTATCTTCTTTTCCTTTATACCTTTGTACTATGGCATAATTGCATTTTGGAGTATACACACTTGATTTTAATGTTTGATATCTTGGACACTTGTTTTTTATTAGGGTTCATATTCTGTTATGATAAACTAATTCCAGGGAAATGGGAAGACAATATCCATTTATTGTTGGATAATATCACATATGGGGTCGCATTACCAAAACAGCTATGCAAATAATTTGTTGTGCTTGAAATCCTTTATATATGGTGAAATCATTTTTGGCTGGTCCAAAAGTAAGAACCTACCTACTCTTCTGGTGTTGGTCTATATTGATGAGAATCAGATTCCATTACAAGACAAGATACTTCATTTTGATTGTGTATTTATGGTAGTGCTCCGCCCTGAACAAGGGTGTTAATTGCAGTTGGAGTTTTACACAACTTGGTCTTTTATCTTTTCACATGGGCTTAAGGATGTGGTTATACATGTAGGGGCAGAAATGATTGTACAGGATTTTTCAAGTTTTAAGGATTTTTTTAATATTAAAATATTAAAGAAACATATAGCATCTCCCTTCTCTATTTCTCTTCAACAGTTTGATAAATTGACTTTTTATTATTATTATTTTTTTTCTCCTCTACAGACAAACTAGTAGGCCTAAAAGTGGGTTTGATACCGTTGAGAAAGATCTTCCAGGGGGCTTGACACCAATGCTTGGTGATTGAAAGGTAATTTATACTTATCAATGAATATGCTGCTTTGACTGCAAAAACCTCATTGATCAAAATGTAGACAATCTGAAGCATGTTTTGTGGACCATCAATTTTAGATCTTGGGTTCAAGATGTATAATATCTTGAAAACTTAATGTGGTTAAATTTTCCTCGATAGTGCAGCAACAAGGCTTACCCCTTCCCCTTTTTGTTTGTAACACCCCAAATTTTATATTCACCAAATATATTGTAATTATTTGGGAAATTCAATAAAATGGTGAATATTCATGAATTTGGAATTTATGAATTTATAAATGTTCAATTTCATGGGAAATTGGGCAAAAAATAATTATGGAATTAATTTGGGTAACTTAAAAAGCCCAATATTAAGGTCCAAAAGTGAAGGAATATTAGAGAAAATATTTGGTCCAAAAATAGATGAAAATTGGTGAAAGAAAAATAAGAGAAGAAATTGGATTTGAAAGGTAATGGCAAAATCGTAATTTTGCCAAAATAGCACAAAATAAATTATTTTCCAATTAATTGAAGTTAATTTCAATTAATTAAGGAAAATAAAGGTTAAAAATATATTTAGAATATTTTGGTCAATTTAATATGAATTTATGGAAAATTTGAGCAAAAAGTGCAATTTTGACCAAAATTGAGACTTTACGTGTATACGTAACCGAAACAAGTTGTGAAGCCAATTGAGACCATAGGGAGGGACCCCTAGGTGTCTCCTACCTGTGGCATAAATAAGGAAATATTGATTGGGCTTAATGAGCATGGTTATATGTACATAAGGATTTATGTACATAAGTTCATTTTTGAAATTTTGGAAAATAAAACAAATAAGTAAAATATTGTAAAACATATGATAAATAAATATATCATCATCCTCTTCAGCCATTTTCGTGCTCAGCAACCTGAACCATAGAGAGAGAAGGTTGAGAGAGTTTAGAGAGAGAAATAGAAGAAAAATCACAAGGTAAGCCGATTTCTCCGACGATTTCGCTCCTAACGCGTATAACTCCGACTCTAAGCTACTCCTCTTTGTTCTTTAGGGTTTGGAGGCTCAAAAATCTGTTCTCTAAAGGTTAGGGTTTCAGCCATTTTTGGGAAAAGCTTGTTGGAGCTTGAGGTAACTTCCAAACCTTCGTGTATTGACTATTCTAGCTGCTGTGGGCAATTTAATCGGTGAAATTTCGCTGGATTGCCATTGGTTTTAATTTTTGGAAATGGGTATGTGGGGCTGTTATGCTGCCCAAATTGTTACTAAATGGTAGTTGTAACCTAATGGAATAGTCAATAAAGTGGTTAGGAGTAGAAAGGAACGTGTTTACGGAGCCGAAACCGAAAAACCCCAATTTTCCCCTTAAAACCTATATATTTCGGTCAGCATTGTAAATGGGTCTTAGAGTTGGATTTTCAATGATTTGATGATTCCATTGGATTCAGTGGGCGAAAATAGGTGGGGTTACAGTTGGGCACTTTTTCAGAAAAGGCTGAGAAAGCATAATTACGGAAATGCCCCTAAAACCCTAAAAGTAGGGCTGCCAAGGGCAATTTCGTAATTTGACATTGAATTTAGTAGTTTTGAGTCCGGAAATGGATTCTTTGGACGAAAATACGTCAGGATAGCCCTAGTCAAAAATTTGGAAAAACGTGCCATCGGGCCGGGTACGGCGGGGCCGGGGTCCCGGGGGCATTTTGGTAAATTTTCACCATAGGCTAATATAACCACAAGAAACACTATGGAGGTGTCTAAAATGATACTTGGATAGGTTATGACCTATTTCTTGTATGTTTGACGTTTTAGGACCGAGTTGGACGCCTATAGTCGACACGTTTTACGAGGCAAACCCTTTGAGACAGGAAAGAGGTTAAGGTAGGGACTACTATCTCTCATATACTATGTGACTATTTGTATGATGCGTGTTACTGTATTTTGTGCTCTGAACACGTGCTGGAGGCACATTACCTAGCTGTGGTCTAGGACCTAGCTGAGGTACACTGGTCTTACCTAGCTGTAGTCAAGGACTCGGCTGAGGTACATGCAGGGGTTTCAACGGGTTAGTTGGCCCTGAATTTTGTGTACACACACGGATGATATGAATTTTCATTTTACTTGATACGGTGCATTGCATATTTAATTTTCGCATTTTATATGTTGATCGTATGTTTCTACTGAGATTCCTTGGAATCTCACCCCTTTTTCTAATCAAAATGTCTCAGCGGGTGCCAGTGGCTCAAAAGCCAAGGATGCAGAGAAGGGAAACTGACAGGCACATTTCCCAAGATAAATACAGTGGTTGTATATAGTCTGTATGTGAAATAGTTTTGGGACATTTTGTACATATTTGTCATTATTATCGACTTCTGCTCTGTTAATGACTGTCTGTAAACAAATACTTATTATCAGTATAACTGTACTTTTCTGTTTGCCTATGGAACTTGTTCATTATTGCCCTGCGCATATCAAAATGGAAACGGGTGTTGACATTGTTCGTCTCATTTTTTGATAGTGATGTATGTATCACCCTCGTACTTGTTGACAACAACAAAGCCTTATCCCACTTGGTGAGGTCGGCTACATCGATCACACAATGCCATTGTACTCTATCAAAAGCAAAATCTTTAGATAGATTATTAACCAATAGATCCTACTCTATAACCTCATTGAGGGTTCTCTTCGGTCTTCTTCTACCTCTTTTTAGGGGCTCCAAACTACTTGATCGATCCTCCTCACCGGCGCACCCAATGTCCGTTTTTGGACGTGTCTGAACCAACTCAGATATACTAGTTTCTCCTTAATAGGTGTAACTTCAACTCGTTCACGTATATGATCATTAAAAATATTATCTTTTCTTATATGACCATACATCTAACTAGCATCCTCATTTCCAGTACCTATTGACAAAAAAAACATCCCAGCACCTGATAGTTCTGTAAATGATCTGGGCATTTCAATTTTTCGTTTTTTGTTTTTCTTTCACAAACATAGCGTTTCAATTGTATTTCACATTTTTCTATTATTGAAAACATGTTTATTCCTTTCAGGTGGAGCACTTTCTGGGAATCAAGAGGAAAGATGAGCCATCAAGTTCAAATGCACCAAAGAAGCCAAAATCTTGAGTCTTTTATTTCTTTGTCCTAAGGATCCTTAACCTAATATCCACGCAAAGCAGTGCGAGAGCCACATGGTATGAGACACTGAAAATCCTTAAAGAAACTATTGAGGGCATTTTTAAACCATCGATTTAAATATGAAATAGAAGGCATCTTGATCATGCAATGGGAAGAAGTCGAGATCCTGAGTTTTGGCCACTGATACTAGAAGTTTATGTATAATAATAGCCAATTGTATTTAATTTCTTTATACTGTATATTAGTTGCATTTTTCACCTATTTTTTACTATCTGCATTTTTCCTTCAAATTGGCATGTATATATATTATTAGTCAAATCAAGTTTTAACCAGAGGCAAAAGACAATTATTAGTTTCAAATAAATTTTTTGAACTTTCCATCATTTTGTTATTGTTAATCTCTATAATAATGAAACTTGAGCCCTCTTCCATGACTCATCCGATGTGACAATAACAGTGACTAACACTGTTAGAAGATGACATCCTCGTTGCTCCCACAACAGATTACGAATTAATAAAGACTCAAGGCTTTGATTTTCACATTACGGGCGTCTCAAACAACAATTAATAATTCATTAATTTAAAGTTTCTTATACTATTCTCTTTTTTTTATGGAAAGTGAATGTCCGATACTTAAATGTTTGGGTCCTTAAAACCAATAGATACTTTTGTTTAGAGGAAATCAGACCCCAGAAAACTTCTCTAATTCTTTGGTAAAATAATAAGGCACTTGTAGGCAAAAAACACCATAAGATTTTATACAATTTTCAGCAAAATAAAAATGAAAACACTTTTTTCACATACAAAAACATTATATAAGCTCTCAAATTAATAATATTGGGATGCACTCATCCATTCCTATCTGACAAGCTGGAAGAAAACCCATTCAAAGCCAACTTTCTATTCACTCGTATGATTCGAGCAGTCAAGGGGGACCACCGCGGGTCCTTAATTCTCGAGAATTCATATATCCCTTATTAGTATGGTGACAGTTATCTCTTGAGCACCTGTTTAGGTTTAGCCTTGATGGAAAAATAAAAATGGAGTGAAGCAAAAACTGTCATTTTAGTCCTTTAACTTCATACAAGTTTTTATTTTTAAATATTGTAAAGTGTCTTTTAGTCCTATAACTCTAACATCACTACTTTTATTTATAAAAATTTATACACTGAAATTTTAAATGTTGACAAAACATTAACACCTGCTAACATATTAAGCTTAATTTTTTTAAAAAAATAACAATGATTAGCATAACAAATTATTTTTCAAAAATAACACTGTTAAAATTAAAGAACTAAAATGATAATTTGTAAAATTGAGAAACTAAATTAAAACTTTGTATAAAGTTAGAGGACTATAGGTATATTTTTTATTAAAAATAAAAAGAAATATTACACTCCTATTATTGCTAGAGTAGTTAAAGTGCATGATACCTATGGCAAACAAAAAGCCAAAAGGGGGGGGGGAAGCTGAAAAATGCTTACAAATATTAACAGCATACAAAACCAAATTCTCCAGCTAATTCATTCTTCTTTGATTTGCGTGAGCTCTATTTCTTGTCTTTTTTCTGTGTGTCTTATATTGACCTCCAAAAGTTCTAACAAGCCAATGAGGTTTTCCAATTAAGAAAACAATATATCCCATGAAAATTCCAAATATCATCCCACTTCCATATCCAATGGCCACTAGTTTCCAACCAAAACCAAAAGTTGATGAAGATTCTAGTTGTGGCAATTTTCCTTCATCCTTGTTGCAACTTTTTGTCAATGGAACTCCACATAATCCTGAATTTCCCTCATATGAATCTTTTGAGAATGTGTTGAACTGCTTACCTCTTGGTATGATTCCTTCAAGCTTGTTCTGTGAAAGGTTCAAAATAGCCAGAAAGTTGAGATTCGTCAATGTTGGAGGAATCTCACCCACAAGCTTGTTCCATGATAGATCTAACCATTCTAAATTTGTCAAATTCCCCATTGATTGAGGAATAGAACTAGTGATTCTATTGTGGGAGTAATTTAGTCCTTTCACTAAATATAACTCTCCAATCACTTTTGGAATCTCCCCATCAAATTCATTACTTGACAAGTCAAGAGTGGTGAATATTTCCAAGATCTTTACAAGGGATCAATTCTATTTTCCATGTATAGAGATCCTTTTTCAACATTGTCCATCTTCATCATTCCTTTAAATTCTTTAATGCATGCTTCTGGCAACAATCCATTGAAATGGTTGCTGGAAATGTAAAAAATCATCAACTTCAAAAAGGGATGCTTGGTTTTGGAACTAGTGATAGCTCCATTGAACTTGTTATTCCTTAAAATAAGTACCTCCAACTTTAGTAGACCTCCAAGCCAGTTGGGAAATGTGTCCTCAATCTTGTTCTCTCCCACATCCAAAATTTGTAGTTGATCACAAAAAGCCAAGGATCTAGGGAATGGTCCCTCAAGTTTGTTATTGTTGAGACTCAAAGTTTGCAGTGAGCTATTTTTTGAAAAATTGTCAGGCATAGTTCCAGTAAGGCTATTTTTGCATAGATCAAGATTATAAATGGCTGGGAAGGCTACAAGGCACTGTGGAATAGGGCCTGACAAATTGTTGTAAGACAAGTAGAATACCATCAGTGAGCTTGCATTGCAAATCAGTGATGAAATGTGCCCACTTATTTTGTTGTTTAAAACTAAGAAGAACACAGTACCAAATGGTGGAACTGGTAGATTTCCTTGCAACTTGTTGAAACTAAGGTGTCAACACCCGTTTCCATTTTGATAATCAAAGAGTAATAAAGACGAAAATCAATGGGCATATAGAAAAGTACAATTATACTAATAAAAATATTCGTTTACAATTCAGATATTGTTCGTCAACGGAAACAAAAAATACAGCGGAAGTTTTAATATTTACAATTTCACCAAAATATCACAAAATAGACTAATTATGCCCACGATCTTATCCTCGCCTTGAGACACGTGTTGTTCACTTTCTGGTGTCTACGTCTTTCCCCTTTGCCCCACTTGTACCCGCTGAGGTATTGGTTTTACAAATAGGGTGAGATTCCAAAGAATCCCCGCAGAAACATGTTATCGTTCATAGAAAATGTGAAAAGTAAATATGATATATGCCATGCATGCACCAATTAATGAATATTATAAACATATCATCTGCATGTATACATGAGTAGGGCCCAACCCCACTATTCTGCACCGGTTGGGTTTTCACCAACTCCAGTGTAAGTGCCTCTGACACTTCTGGCCCCTCTTTGGGCAAATAGTGTTGATTAATAAAGCACATTTACAAACATTGGCATCCACACAATCACATAACTTATGGCATAATGTATGAAGGATAATGTCCCTATCTCAAAGCTTTAATATCCCCTTTTTAAATGTGCCTCAAAGAATGTGTCGTATCCGGCCTCCAAATCGGTCATAAAATATTAAATGTACCAGAAATAAGTCATAACCTATCCAAGTATCATTTTAGACTCTTCCATAGTTTTTATTGTGGTTATATTAGTCTATGATGAAAATTTACAAAAATGCCCCCGGGAACCCAGCCCGGCCCCGCCGTACCCGGCCCGATGGCACATTTTCCCAAAATTTTGACTAAGGCTATTCTGACTTATTTTTGCCCAAGGAATCCTTTTCCGGGCTCGAAATTACCAAATTCACTATCAAATTACAAAAACACCCTTGACAGCCCCAATTTAGTGATTTCAGTGGTGTTTTCGTAATTATGCTTTTTCGGCCTCTACCGAAAAAGTGCACAACTGTAACCCCACCTATTTTTTCCCACTGAGTCCAATGGAATCATTTATTTCATGAAAATCCAACTCCTTGTATAAGTTCTGGCCGAAATTATTAGGGAAAAATGGAAAAATGAGGTTTTGTGTTTTAGCTCCCAAAACTTGTACTTTTCCACTTCTAATCCTTAGTTAACTCATTTAAACACTTCATAACCATGATTTAAAGGATTCTGGGTAGCATAACCCCTTAGGGTTATGGCTTTTCTAATTTTACAACTCAACCCAAAAATCACAAAACCAAACAATAACCACCAACAACAACTTCAATACACTAAGAAGTTGAGATTTTGGAGATTACCTCTTGATCTTTGATGTTTCTCTCTCTAGGACGTCCTCTCTCTCCCCTCAACCTTGAAGATTAGCTTGCTAAACCATGATTTCCATGACGAATAAGAGATTAGAGGATGATTACACAAAATAAGAAGCTTAAATCACTTTGGAACACAAGCTCTTACCTTGATTTTCTTCCTCTTTCTCTCTAGCCTTAAGAGCTTCACAAACTCACTCTCTCTTCCTTTTCTCTATGGCTTGGACGAAATATGCACAAGGGGAGGGAGAAAATGTGTTTTAGTATTTTAATCTTCATGCTTCATCCTAGCCCTTAATCTAGTCCATGGTTGGGATTTCTCCACCTTACATGCACACCACTCCTCCAACCATACCTCCCACCATACCCTCTCCTTTATGCCATACTCCCTTACTTTATGCCATGCCTTCCCATCACTTATTTTTAATTGGGTTTGTACTAAATTTTCCCTTAATTTCCATGCATTGGACAAAAATTATGAGGGGAAGGGAAGGAAAAATTATTTGTCACTCATTCCATATAATCATGTGTGTCCTCTTCCAAGCACTCAAGTCTTCCTCTCCTTCACTCAAGCTTACCATCATGCAATCAAGTATCTCCCTTCCTTTACTCAAGCTATCCCTTCATGCATTCACCATACTTCCAAGTTGTGTACACTCATCCTTTGGCATCATGACTCTCTTCATGTAGAAATTAGGCATGTGCTCATGAAATCAAATTTTCTCCTCATTCATGTGTGGTTGGACGAAATTTCAAGAGGGAAGGAAAGGGAAAAAATGATTTTAACAATTCCACAATTGACATAATTGGTTTTATGTATAATCCCCCTTAATTTCCCCAATTCTAGATTTATTCTACTAAGAATAATCCCATTATGCATTTTCTTTTATTTTCCTTGATTAATTGAAATTAACTCCAATTAATTGGAAAATAATTAATCTTGGGCTAAATTGGCAAAATTATGATTTTGCTATCCCCTTTGTAATTTAATTCGATGTTTGAATTAATTTGCCCATTTCCTTATGAATATGAATATTTCAAAATTCACAAGATCCAACTTCATGAATATTCACCACTTTATTGAATTATTCAAATAATTACAATATATTTTTGGTGAATAAAATGTGGGGTGTTACATAAGGTCAAGAATTTTGATATTTATCATTGCAAGATGCTCAACTAAAGTCAAAAGATTGTGAGAGAGATCCAAAGCGGCTAATGAACCATTTCCCAAATCATTGAACCATTTGGGTATTGTCCCTTGAATTTTGTTGTTTGAAAGAGATAAAGTGATCAAATTTGGAAGCTTCACTAAAAATTGGTGGAAGTTATTGATGTTACAAGAAGATAAATTTAGCCATGAAAGATAGGTTAATGGTGGACCAACATCTTCATTAAAGCTAATTAATGAAAGAAATTTTGTTGTTTGAAAGATCAAGAGTCCCTAGTTTTTGGAGCTTTGAAAATTGGTACAAATCAACAAGACCACTCAAATTATTTGAGGATAGACTCAAGGAAGAAAGATTTGTAAGACCAAAAATTGACTCCGGGAAATTACCTTCCAACTTGTTGTTGGAGAGATCCCACCCCACCAATGAATCACTTGAGAATTGGCCAATGGACCCAATGAGATGATTGTCATTAACATTCAAAGTATTCAAAGATGGTGAAGAATAACACCCTGAAGGAATTGTTCCGTTGAACAAGTTATGAGACAATTCTAGCTTAACCAACTTAGAAAGTTTGCAAATTTCATTTGGAATTAGACCAACTAATTTGTTAAAGCTCCAATCAAAAGAAGAGAGTTGAGCTAGATTAGACAAAGATGGTAGTTTTCCTCCTATGTTGTTTCTAGAAATTGATAAACTCTCTAGTTTGCTAAGCTCTCCAAACACATTTGTGACTTCAGCATTGAAATTATTGTTTGAAAAATCTAAGACAGTGAGATGTTTCAGGCTTGAAAGTGATGATGTGATTTGTCCACTAAAATTATTAAATCTAAGGATTAAGGAAGATAGAAGTTTTAGGTTTGAAAGGAATGAAATCTCACCACTGAATTTGTTTGAGCCAAGGTACAAATGAGTTAGCTGAGTGAGATTCCTGAAACTTGGAGGCATTGGTCCTTCAAATCCACAACTTTCTAGATCCAAATTATTAAGGTGCCTCAAACCACCTATGGAAACAAAGATTCTTCCTGAGAATGATGTGAAGCTGAGATCTAGAAATGATAAAGGAGATCTCCAATTGGCCTTTGGAAGTTGACCTTTAAGGTTTCTATTCAGTAACAAATCTAGCAGTTGAAGATTTTTTGATTAAAGAATGTCACTTGTGACATTTCCCTGCAACTCAGTATCTTTAAGTCTAAGGGAAACCAAAGACGATGATAAAGTCGTAAACAAATTGAAGGAGCTTGGTATAATAAAAGACAAATTTACATAATCTAAAACAGGTTCTCTTAAATCAGTCATGTTTAAAATGAAATTTTCCCATGTGGATTGTTTAGTCTCAAATTGCCCCATTAAATATTCATATAATTCCTCAAGTGGACTCTTATAAAAAGCATCAAAATAATTCAAATTTCAAACTCTTCCAAAAAGGATCATAGAGAATACTTTGTTTGTTCCTCTCATCACTACAGGTAAAATAAGTTGCAAGCTGCTCTTCTAATCATATCTATAAGGTAGGGGGGAAGAATCTTTTTTATCATGTTTATAAGTCACATTATCAAATTTTTCGCATGAATATACAGTTTTACCTTTCATTTATTAATACATAGACTTTGTACTCATGGAGTATAAATTAATGTATATTAAATAGGGTTCAAGTTTGAAAATCATTAAATTTTAAGACATAATTAATGAGATTTAAGGTTTTTTTATTCCAGCGAAACATGTTGGAAATGACTTATGAATAGGCTAGAGAAGTATATATAAATAAGTCATAGATGTAACTTTATTATAAGGAACAACCTCACAAATTTAATGATGATCCTATAAGAAATTGACTAGTGGCTTATTAATGAGATATTACCTCTCTCCATCATTTAGATGAGGACATAATTTAATAAATGAGTTAGACGAAGATGGCTTGTGTGGAATATTCACTCTGATTCTTATTATAAGGTATCAACTAACAATTCTTTTAAATCAATAAAAACAATTAAGGTCATTAAATTTGTCCTAAAATTTAAGTAATCTCCAATATTACCCATACTAATTACACTACATTCTAATATCATATTGTATTAATTGTTACTCTGTCTCACTACCCTTATTAAATATGGGCATTCATGGAAAAAAAAATAATTAATGCTCTTTGGAAACAAAGATCAAGAACACTTATTAGTTGGTGTCTTATAATAAGGACCAGACGAAGTATCTTGTTTTCATGACAACAAAACTAGGAAAAAAAATTGTTTCTCAGGGCTATATAGTAAGAAGATAATGAGATCAATGGATCAATATTAGAAGTTTGAAAAAGAAGACCAAAGCTTAGCTTTCATTAAATTTAATCATACAAATGAGTTTTCAAAATTGAAAGTTAGTCCTTTTGATTGCAAAAACTTATAAAAGCTTCAAATTGAAAGTTGGTCCTTTTAAACTCGTGAAGTTTATTTCCTTAATGTGCAAGATATGCCACTAAACGTGTTATTTTATGCTTGATGCGTTTAATCATCCTCTCTAGAAAAATCATAACACATACCTAACACATTGATCTAGTCTTTGTTTACTTATTTCACTTCATTGATTCAATTAGCGCGCTAAGTCTATTCTTTAAAATGTTTACTTATCTTCATGGAATAAGGTTGTGTGCTCAGTAAAATTTCTAACATGTTAGTCCTTTTGACTAACTTGTTACCAAGCTTTAATGTTTAAAGTCCAAAAATTGAGCATATCATCCTTAACACGCTAACATTCTTAACTAACACAATATCCAAGCGTTTCATAAAGTCAAGTGTTTAATTTGTCTCTGAGAAAATTCTAGTTGATAGAATGCTTGTTTTTTATGATTTTAACTGTTCATAATATGAATTAATTAATCCTGACATGAGCGTGTATATAACTCGAGCAGCCTATTCTAGTCATTAATCTCTTCAGTGTCAGATGCAATAGTTTAGTGAAGATATTCGTGCTTGATTGTTGTTAAGTATTTCGAGTAATATGCTCAAGTTACGCTTCTTATATCAAACCTTCCATGATGAGTTGAACTAATTGTTTCGTATGTAGCAGTCCGAGTCATACACTGGGACATTGTTGATCTTTGTGATGATCAACTTATGATCTGTCACTTGAACCATTGTTGGAAGTTATAATCATGACTAAGTTCCAGAGATTAAGTTGCTCGAGTCATACACTCGTGTCAGTGAGGTTATATTGCTATATCTCATTCATTACACTAAAAAAAAATATGGAATTACAGATGTTATCGGCGTAAAATTTCTGTTGAAAAATACAATTTCTAATAGAATTAACAGCGAAATTTTTTGTAAGGAATTACCAATAAAAATCCCTTTAGTAATTTGTCACAAAAATTTTTGATAGATTAATGACAGAATAATTTTATAGCTAATTCCGTAGGAAATTGTATTTTCCAACAGAATTTACTTTAAAATATTATAGACTTACATGCAACTTACCCAAAATTTATTTTATTGGATTTTTGTATAATTAAACCATAGATAAAAACTAATTTGCAAACTAATTTTCTGTAATTCAAAATCTGAAACGTAATGTTTGTTAAGCTTGGCAATTGTTATGTACAAAATTTAATTAACTTATGCTCAAATTCATAATTTACCTCGAGAAAATATATATGTACAAGTATGCATTTAGGAATGCATGCAATTAATAATACTACATGTGGGTGGCTTAGCTAGGTGTTAATTGTTTATTGATGCTTGTCAAAAAAAAAAATTTGTTTATTGATGAAAGAGAGATGAATTTACAAGGACACATCTAGAACAGCCTTGACTTTTCTGCAACGGCTTGTCAAGAACAGAACTGTGTTGATTCTATCATTGACTTGGACTCATTCAAAAGCAAGACTAGCTAAGACCTTGTTTAGCAAACTCTCATAATCACTTAATAAAACTCTTGTTTTTTATTTTTTTATGAAACAAAATTCACCTCATATATTTATCTAGAATAATATAAAATCACTTAAAATAAGTTAATTTAAATACCCCACAAAATGATAATTTATCTTGGATTGTTCACAGAACGAAATACGAGTGGAACATTTCATCTCATAAAATGATGTGGAATGACTTTTCCATTTCGTGCATCTTCCCAACTCAAGTTGCCCCAATAAACTCCCCATGTCAGTAATGGAAATGAAAATTAGAGACCCATTGTCATGGATTAATCAATAAACATATGCATCCATAAGGTTATTTTTATGGATAAATAGTGAGAAAAGTTTTACTGAATTTTATTAAGATGACTAAAGTAATGACATAAGGTTTGCTATTAAAAATTAAAATTTTAAGAGAATAAATTTAAACTTTAAAATATCAAAGATGTTACCTACAATGAATCAAAATTTAAGAGGTTTTATAAAATTAGTAACTTATATAGGATGCTAATTGAAAAGTCATATGTCTTTTATTCATCTAACATTGTAATTTTTATTAAAAAAATAATGGTAAGTTAGTGGCAAAAGGTTTATGATAAAAATAAAAAATTTGGGTATTAAATTTAAATTTTAAAATGTCATGAAAAATATAAAAAAATTTGTCTATTTTAGCCTTTCCATTTTCAATGTTCCCCCTGCGGAAAAACGCGGGAAATTACTACCAATCACTTGACTTACTCTTCTCTTCAATGATCAACATTCCGACGCTCGCACATCAATACAGTTACCATCGCACTAACATCCCCAAGTTTCAAAGCTTCTTTTTCTCTGCTTATTCATTCAGCACACTCATACTTCCATTTGGGGTTCCCCCCCCCCCCCCCCCCATCTTCTACCATTTTTTTCAGCAGCACCATATACAAAAATGGAACCCAGATTGGGGTTTCCACTTCTCTTCTTCTTGTTATTCTCTATCTGTTTCAAAGCTGAATCAAAATGTAACAAAGGATGCGAGCTAGCTCTTGCCTCCTACTATGTTTGGGTTGGATTTTCAAATCTCTCGACCCTTTCGCAAATTATGCAATCCCCCATTCTTCAAACCCCCCAAGATATCGTCAACTATAACAAAGATCAACTATCTGGCATAAATTATGTCCAAACCACAACTCGCGTAAACGTTCCGTTCCCTTGCTATTGCATCGGCGGTGAATTTCTAGGTTACGTGTTCAAGTACCCGATTCAAGCAGGAGATACTTATGTGAAGGTTGCGAATCAGAGCTATTCGAATCTCACCACTGCTTCGTGGTTGCAGAGCCTGAATAGCTATCCGCCGAATAATTTTCCTAATTCTGGAATGCTGAATGTGACGGTGAACTGTTCGTGTGGGGATAGCCATGTTTCGAAAGATTATGGGTTGTTCATCACTTACCCGCTTAGAGCTGGGGATTCTTTGGATTCAATTGCGAACCAGACGAACCTTGATCGAACATTGTTGCAGAGGTATAATCCTGGTGTTGATTTTAGCAAAGGGAGTGGTGTGGTTTATATACCGGGGAAAGGTACACTAATTTATTTGATTGCGCGTAATCTAGTTCGATTGTTAAGTCACATAACCATAATTTAATTTAAACTTATGATTGAATCCGATGTTAATTTTAGAGCTCAACTACCTTTTTGTATAATAATAAATGACAGTCGAACACTTTTTGGCTAGTTCTAGTATGGTATAATAAATTCCTTCTCATGTTTGGGTCCTCTTTTTCGACTTTAGTGAAAATTGATTTATATTCTTATCGAAGTGTATTTAGTTCTGGTAAGTTGACTTCGAAAATTGCTTTTTGGCTGGGAAAACAGAGCTACCGTATTTTCTTACTGGAGCATGGTCTACGATATAATCTTTGAACGAAATTAACTCTACTTTTGGTATTAGTGATTGTGATTTCAGTCAACTAATGTGAATCATGTAACAAAGATGATAAAATTCATTAATGATTTCTGATAATTTGTCGTCGAAAAATCCCAAGGAAAGAAAAGCATTGGGGTTTATGGCTAACTAACAAATATATGTTTTTTTGCTGTCTCAAGTTGTTTCTGGGAGGGATATTATAACTATTTCTGCATTTTCCTCACTTTTTTTGCTTTCATTTTTCAGGCAAAAACAGTGCCTATGTGCCCCTGCCCACTAGGTAAATGCCCTTTTTTCATGTGTACATGAAGCTGCATAGGTTTTTTCTTTCCTCTTGTAAGATTTTTGAATAAATTATTGGAAGTTCCTCACTTTTTCAAAGTCTACATGTGCTTCACTTAAAAATCGAGATGCACTGCATTTCTATTCAAATTTTTTTCCCCAAAATACCTTTCATTAACCTAAATGCATTTTTTTTATTAAAAAATAGAGAAAACAAAGTCTTCTCTTTTTTATATTTATTTAGGGAAAATTGCCTCTAAAGACATCATTGGAAATTTATTTACCAAATGAGACCTGAAAGCATTTAAGAGAAAATCTTTACACATGGGAAAGACTGTTTGAACATAAGGGAAGATCTTTTACACATAGGGAAGATTGCTTGCATACAAGGAAAGATCACTTAGGAAAGATATATTAAACACAAGGGAAGATCTTTTACACATGGGAAATATTGTTTAAACACAAGGTCTCATTTAGCAAATAAATTTTCAATGAGGTATTTAAGGGCAATTTTCCCTTTTATTTATGCCTATTTGGAAAAAACCCATATTTGTATGATTTAGTTAATGGAGGGTACTTTTAGTTTAAAAAAAATTTGAAATTGTAGTAAAGTTTATATTTGGAAATGGTTCTGTGTAATTTTAGTAAAATTCAGGGGAAAGTTCTTGTTATAATCCTAATGTGTGTTCTCTGTTTTTTTGTCCAGTCCAAAAGGTTTGTCCTTCTTTCTCCTCAAAAAGTTGCTCATTTGGTGCACAGCTTGGTAAGAATACGCAGAAATCGAAAGGTCAATGCAACTTTGAACTTATAGAGTGTTTCTTTCTTAATAAGCAGGTCTAAAAGGTATGGCTATTGCTGGTGTATCTGCTGGGGCAATAGTTGGGTTTCTGTTATTAACAGTTTGTCCTTATCTTGTGTATTACCGAAAGAAGAAGGAGGAAGAGCAAAAATTGCTTTCAGAATTAGCAGTATACTCTGCAGAATCTGGGAAGGGTATACAGATATCTATGTCTGCTCCGTTTTCCTTTACATTGTATTTCCTGTCAAATATGGGTGAAACTAAAATGTAACAAGTTCCAAAGGGTTAAACGGCTTCATAACTCTCATGTGACTCTAACATTCAAGTAAAACTGAAAAAACCTTGTGACATGCTCAATTAGTTCATATTGCTTGTACAAAATGGCCTCCAATTGGCAGAAAGATTATTGATTGATGGAGAAACCTAGTTGGCATTTGGCAATCCATTCAATCAGCTCAAGTTCATGCTCTTGCTGCTGTAAATGGCAGTGAATGGCGGACAAGATCAAATTCTTTGATGCAAAGTTGAAAATTTTGTCATAAGCTGGACAGGTTGTCCAAAACCTTTTGTCAATACTTGGAGCAAAAGTGAACGATGAAAGACTAAATCATTACCCTAAATATTTCCAAGTTTTGACAATTTCTAGCTGGATACAGATCGTTCCAAAAGATTTGATAGCTGTGTCACTATCTGGAATTTCTCAATCCGTCATTGTATTTGTTAGAAGTAGAATAGTTTATTTCACTCACCTTATTTTCTGTCAGCATAGTTCACTGAAACAAACGGATGAAATGAATAAAAAATGACAATGTAATTGATTCTTTCATATAGTGATTCTGAGTATAAAATTTCAGATTCGAATGCTTCTTCGGCTGCTGTTGATACTAGCATCAAAGGCATTACTGTGGACAAATCAGTGGAGTTCTCATATGAAGAACTATCTCAAGCAACAAATGACTTCAGTATGGAAAATAAAATTGGTCAAGGTGGTTTTGGGGCTGTCTACTATGCGGAGCTGAGAGGCGAGGTATGTAATTTTCATGTACTATTAAATTTGATTTAATTACGTGCATTGGAAAGAAAAGTTATGTTTCATTAATATTCATAAGAGGACATTTTTATCAATGATGCATATAATTTTTTTTTGGCTGAATCTATCTTTTTACCTTGAGTATGTGAAAAATATTTAAATAAGAGAGTTACAGTCTTGCTCTGTTGATGATTCATAGCTGCATTTGACAAAATATGAGAGTATTACATGTGTGGTGGATTTGAAATGGATCCATTGGAGGTTGGAAAAGCCAAGAACTTCAGTAATGTATAATTCATCAATGAAATGTCGAATTTAGAATGGATGTGTCATAGTGTATTGGTATTTAAAATGAGGCTTTTCTTTGAATACGCATACTAGAGAAGATAGGTAACCTATGAGACTTGTGTTCACCAGATTGTCCTTGCGTCAAGTATAATTTCTTTGCTATGGGATGGAAAAGACAAGTAATACTAAAAGGGACTGGAGAGTGAAAGAGTCACTTTCAAAGTGTTAATTCAAAGAGCTAAACTCTGACTGAATAGATACATGAAGATCCAAGTCAAGAACACTCCATTCACCTATGCTATTTTCTTTTTCCCATTACTGTTGCTAAAAAATGTTGTTCTTTCAATTACTTATTTATGTTATAACCCAAAATTTCAGATCTAACCCGTTACTTTTCACCTCATGCAGTATTGCAATTTACATATAAGATTATATCATAACACACTTAGGATGTCATTGAATTTGTTTGTTCTTCTTTGTGGCCATTTTATTTTTCTTATGATCTGATTAAATAAACCTCTTAAAGAGATTTTCCTTTGCAGAAAACTGCAATAAAAAAGATGGAGTCACAAAAATCAAGGGAGTTTCTTGCTGAATTGAAAGTGTTAACGCGTGTTCATCACCTAAACTTGGTATGATAACTTTTGAACCAAAGCATATGGTAGGGCTAGTTTTTTAACTGTATAAGTAGATATTTTGTTTCTTTTGAAGCTAAATTATGTATGATTTTGATTTTTTTTTTTTTTTGACTTCCCTTGAATGATATGGGCAGATGGTGATTTTTCTAAATGAAGGGATTCAACATTAGTCTAAGCATTGGCATGAAGATGTCAATTTCATTATTTTGAACTTAGAGTAGTAAAGTATATGTCACGATAGAATTGGAAGGTTATCCCATTTGGGAATTAGTCTTGAGTTCTTTTTTTTTCACAATAAAGTGAATGATATAATTCCCATGTTCGTTAGTTTCATTTTAAAGCATGATAGCATCAAATTCTATTCTCCAAGGTTCAGCAATTTCCCCCTCTCCTTGTAGGTGCGCTTGATTGGATATTGTGTTAAGAAGGATTCTCTTTTCCTTGTATATGAATACATTGACAATGGAAACTTAAGACAACACTTGCGAGATTCAGGTGAGAAAAGCATTCCACCAACGTCTACTTCTGTGATGGGACACACATTTTTCTGTGCATTGCATAAGCACAAGGTCCAAGAAATGAGTCATATTTTATACAGCTATTAAATAATATGGCTTGTAATAGCTTTTCTATTTTATATTGATGATCAAGTCATTTTATGACAGGGAGAGAACCCTTGCCATGGTCCATGCGGGTGCAAATTGCACTGGATTCAGCCAGAGGTCTTGAATATATTCACGAGCATACTGTGCCTGTATATGTTCATCGTGACATAAAGTCAGCTAATATATTGATAGATAGAAACTTCCATGCCAAGGTTTAATTTTCATTCAAAATCCTTAGAGCCTGTGCGTATATTTCTTTTTTGGGATGACTTGTAATTCCTTAAATACTCATCTTTGCAGGTTGCGGATTTTGGGTTGACCAAGCTCACTGAAGTGGGAAGTTCAGCACATGCCACTAATAATCTTGCAGGCACATTTGGTTATATGCCACCTGAGTACGTCAACTTCTACTTTTTTGTTTGGGCAGTAGCTAACTGAAGGAGATAGTTACTTAATATTTTAATTATTTAAAATATTAAATAACAAAGGTAAGTTGATAGCATAGTGGCACTAGAGGTTGTTGAACATCCTTGAGGTGCTGGGTTTGAACTAATTGGCATTTTGTGTTAAAAATTATTGCTAAATGATGAGTTATAATTGTTTATTTGGGAATTTTGAGACCCAAATTATTGGGAATGACCTGATTTGTAGCTAATATTCTCATACTTGCAACTCGCTTTTCACCAAATTTTTTTTGGAACCTATTAAACTTTTCTTTCGAGACCTAGGCGTTTGAATAACTCGATTGGATATGCATATCAAGAAAGTTTGTGTTCATGTGAAACTCTTGCTTTCCTTAAAATGGTTTTTAGGGAAATCTTTTCTGATTAAGGGAGGTACTTTCTTTCTTTTTTTCTTTTTTTTTTTTGTCGAAAGGGAGGTACTTTCTTAGTATAAGGAAAAATGAGTTCTTTTTTCCCCTTTTCTGACAGCAAAAAATTGAGTTCACTTTTGTGTGCTTAGGTTTGATTACTTTTCTCACTTTTGCAGATATGCATATGGTAGTGTTTCACCAAAAATTGACGTCTTTGCCTTCGGAGTTGTCCTCTATGAACTTATATCTGCCAAAGAAGCTTTGTTCAGGGCTGGTGAATCTGGTTCTGATACAAAAGGCCTTGTCTCCTTGGTGATTCTTGACTTCCTCATTAAAAATGATTTATTTACTATTTTCTTAAAATACAAATCAAGTGAATTTACTAGAATATTTAAGGGTTTATATTTGCCTTGGTTGGTACAGTTTGAAGAAGCTCTTGAGAAGCCTAATCCAAAGGAACATCTTCAAAAGCTTGTTGATCCTAGGCTCGGTGATCAATACACAATCGATTCAGTTTATAAGGTGAGCAAATAAATTGAACTGTTTAAACTTTTGAATTTGAAAAATACCCATGTGTTCGCTGTCAAGTTCTAGGCCATAAAACTATGTCTACCAACACTTGTAAACAGAGAACTTAATAGCAACTATATAAAGAACTTAGAAACCAAGATAAGTGTGTCAATGAAAAGAAAATACAGTACAGTTTATGAGTTGTTGATACAGTTTGTGAGTTATCAATTTAATTAAGTCGTGAAGATATCATTCATGTATTTTGATCCAACATCTATCTTTACACCACAAAGCCACAAACTCACCAATGTGTTTGTGTTCTGCACAGTACTATAATTAATTTTAAGATATTAAGAAAATTAATTATAGTTATTTGTAACAAATGTATGATGATTTTACTAAAATAGTCTCTTTAACCATTATCTCATTGATAAAAATCCCTTTAATATCTTGTATTGGAAATCAACATCAACTACCCTGATGTTATTTCTTAATTACATCTAGCACTCTAATCTTATTTATGATACATCTAACACTCTAATGTTATGTATTTGCAGTGCATTTGGCACCCTAAACCATAAATAAGATTAGGGTGCCAGATGTAACTGGAAAATAATATTAAAGGGTGTTGAATGCATCAGGAAAATAACATTAGGGTGATAGATGTACCATAAATAGGATTATGGTGCTGGATGTTACCTCTCCTATTATTTTTTAGGGGGAAATTGGTGAAAAGTCTCCAATTAAAAATTTTAGGGAAAATTACATTATGATCCTAGGCAAGAGAAAAAATAAAAAAATAGTCCTTTGAAATCTCAAAATTTTCAAAAAGTCCTGTGTGACTTTTTTGTAATAAATTCCAATTCCGCTGACAAGTCTATGGGCGTGTCATTGATTAGTCTAGGGGCGTTCGTTGATAAGTTCAGGGGCACCTGTTGACAAGTCTATGAGCGTCCATTGACAAATCCATGATTGAAATTTATTGCAAAAAAGTTTCACGGGACTTTTTGGCAATTTTTAAAATTTAAGAGACCATTTTTTCATTTTTTTTCTCTTTTCTGAACTTGAATGTAATTTTCTCAAAATTTTACTGGTGAAAATGACTTAATAAATTTTTATGCATAAAAGTATTGGTACTACGCCAATTTGTGCACAGAAGTACTGATCGGGGTGAGCATGGTGCCCAGAAGCCCAGTATGCCCACCCGAGCCTAGTCAAAAATTGTCCTACCCAACTCAAAAAAAGTGGCCCGAAAAAATTTTGGACATCTTTGGGCAGGGCAAACTATCGAGCAGGGCTGGGCATCGGGCTGGAGGTACCGCCCTACCCATTTAGCCCTACCCAGAAATTTATATACAATTTATTTAAAATATATATTATTTTATATAAAATAAATAGTATTCTATATGTATTACTTTATTTAATATATATATTAGTTTATTTTTATGAAACATTTTATATTATTATTTAATATCTATCCACTATAGTTTACATATAACCCATTGCTTTTTGGATGGACATAGTTTTTTTTATTTGGATGGATGATAAAAAGTATTAAAAAGTTGAGATCAAAGACAAAAATTTTAGTTTCTTTGGAGTCTTTATCGCAATTGCACCTATTCATATAAATTAATATTCATACACAACACATATTATTTCATAATTTGTCATGTAATTATTAAGACATATGTTAGTTTTTTTTTTAATATCATGACTTAAGTTATAGATTTATTTTGAAATATCTCAAAATGTGAAATTATAGAATGCATTTGAAGTTTTTAATAGTATTTATTAGGTATAATTAGAGTTTTTATATATATGGTATTGGTTAGGGAGTTACCACTTGAGCAGAGAAGCCCGCCCTGCTTAGCCCCCCTTGCCCTGCCCAAAATGGTTAAGGCTTCTATCGGGTAGGGCCGGGCATTGGGCTGGATTTATCCTTTGGGCTAGGCATCGGGCAGGGGTTTCGCCATGCCTAGCCTTGCCCATGCCCACCCCTAAGTACTGATATTCTAATTTATGTCTTTTTTGTCAGTAAAATTTTCTATGAGTCTTTTCCCTAGTTTTTCCGAGTTTTTTATCGGATTGAGTAGAATATATGATTTTGTTTAGAATCCAAATGGATTAATACCATCCTTGATTCTTCAAGTTTGTTTTCATTTTGATTTTGCGCCATTAAATTTTAAATCATAGGCTTTGATTCTTCAAATTTCATTTCGTTTCAAATTAATATTAGTCTCTGTAACTTAATAAAAGCCTGGATAATTTTGCTTTTTAAAGAATTAAAACTCATGGTTTGAAACTTGATGGACCAAAACTAAAAGACAAATTTTATAGACCAAATATTATATTAACCCAATCCAATTATATCCTTGGATATTGCTACTTACAAATATATATATATATATATATATATGGTACTTGTAGATTGCACAGCGAGCCAAAGTGTGCACGGATGGAGACCCACACCAACGTCCAATTATGAGATCTGTTGTGGTGACTCTGATGACACTTTCTTCTGCTTCTGTGGAATGAGATACTGCCTCCTTGCATGAAAATCCAACATTCTCAGATATGTTCTCCTCAAGGTAGATGTAGAAAATTTGTAAATAAGTGGCAAAAAAAGAAAGAGAAAATATATGTTAATAATATTTAAATTAAGCAATTCACATGTTATTTTTAAATCCAAAATAATAGTAATAATAATTTTATCAAATGAAAGTTTTTCATATCTGTATATTTTAATATAAATATTTTTATTTAGATAACATTATATGTTGTCTGCAAAATTTCACATGTATTTTTTACATCAAAATATTTTCTCCCATATATGAATAATGTTATGTTTACCGTTATTTCACTTTCACAAGCCCTTACTTCTATACAAAAGATGCTATCCTTTTCATTAAGTATCCCCTGAAAACATGTTTATCATTAGTTTAAGAACCCAAACAATAATATAAAAATAATTAACTGAAGGTATTAGACTTTTGTCTGTAACTACGTAGCCAAAAAGGCATTATATAAAAAAGAAAGACAGTTTTAACCCACAAGATTTATTTATTAAAGGCGGGATTTTGTTATTCTTTTGATTATAGGTCCTTGCTCTATAAAATTAGGTTTAGTCTATTGGCTAATTTTAACTGAAAACCAGTAAACTAAGCTAGGCAAGATCCTGATAGTTCACAACTGAATCGTTATTATTATTATTATTTTACCATCGTTTCACAACTGAATGTGTTTGCAAAATGGAAACAAAAATGACTTTAAACTATGAGCCACATAGGTTGGTCTAAGAAACATGACCCTTCCTGTCTTGCAAACAATGCTTATTACTCTCATAGGAAGTGAATATTTACATTATAGAGATTAACAAATTAGTTTAGTTACATTTTATGAAAAATTAGTGTGTTGATTTTTCTAAAGCACATCTTTTAATCATTTGCGTTAAAAAGTACTCTCTTAATAAAAAAAAAACTAAGGGAGAATTATAATGAGGTCCCAAGGAAAGAAAAAATGAAGAAATGGTCCCTGTAGATTGCAAAATGAAAAAATGGTCCCATTAACAACTCCAGGAGTCTGTATTGACAACTCGTTAACAACTTCATGAGCCTGTATTAACAACTCCATGGGACCATTTTTTTATTTTACAATCTATTTGGACCATTTTTTTATTTCTCTTCTTCCATGGGACCTTAGTGTAATTCTCCCAAAAACTAAAGCTAGTTAAAAAGGTTGGCCTTTCATGGGTCAGGGTCTAAATGACCCTTGTTATGACCGGCTAAAAAAAAATAGTCATTTTTAAGGCCCGACCCTTTAATGTAAAGGCCAGGGCCAATCTTGCAGGGTTGGAAGTCCTTTTAACAATATTTTATTATTTTCTTTAAAAAATATTAGAATAATGAAAATCCTAATTTAATATATAAATGTTATCAAAATTAAGGTATAAATGGTACGTATCATGAAATAAATAAAAACAATCACTAAGTCATAATCAAAGGTAAATTATTGTCCACATATTACAATTACAAACAATTAATGAGAAGACTTGACAAAAAAAAAAATACTTCTTATAAATATGTCTTAAAAAGTGTAAGTAGTTAACAAAATAAACAATACAAGATATAAACAAAACAATCACTAGAAAATAAATTTAAAAAATACAAAGTTAATAAGAATATTTATGAAATAAGAAATATCTTTTATAAATTTTTAATTTTTAGGATTATTAATACAAAATGTTCTCATGAAACTTAATTCTTAAAAAGATAATAACAACTAAATATTTGCAACATCACTGACAAAGCATAAAAATTCAATAATATTATTGTCATATAAATAATTTAAAAAAATAGATACGAGCCGATCCTTTTAGGCCTATTTTCACTTTTGAGGTGAAAATTTAAATCCGGTTCTTACAAATTCAAGGTGTGCCCGTTTTCCCAACTATAAAAAAACTCCTTAACATGATTAATCAATGGGGCGGAGGCTATCCTGTCCCATTTATAACATTGTTATCTACAAGTTTGTCGTAATTTTATTCTATTTCCAAGAACAAGTGGTATTGTGGTAATTTAGCCATCAAAGTCTTAGCCAAGAATCTAAAAAAGAACTAGAAAGGTTCTCACAACTTGAACATGAATAAAAATTAAAGAGCCCATTGACCGAGGATGGTGATAATAACGTTCAGAACTTTCCTAAGAAAGGGTTGGCAAAAAGTTTAGTGGGATCACAAGTCAAACAACCAAAAGTTAACTAATTAAATGTGTGTGACCGTATAATCTTTGCAATTGTAAAGAATATAAGGATAAAATGATTCTGCAGAATCACTTAATTCCCATGAAATTCTAAAAAACATTTTTTTACGAAATGATCTACCTCCTCTTATATTTTAAATTTTTTTAAAAAAAAAACTCCATCCACTTCTAGCAGCCATATATGTTCCACGCGCGACATGAGAACTATTGAGAAAGGTATAACTTATAAATGAATGATGATTTCACTTTAACAAATAACGACTATGGTTATATGAAATGACGAGAAAATTTTCAGCATTGCCAACTATTATTTTAAGTGTTAATAGTAACCTAGAGATCAATTACCACTTCGCTTTAACAAATAACAACTTAAATTATATTAAATAGCAATAAAAAGAAGCGACAACCTTAAGAAGTCCCCCCCCCCCCAAAAAAAGACAACCTTAAGAAGTGGCGGTTGGAGCTCTAATGGCCTGTAGTGGTGGGAAGGGTTTTTTTTTTTTTAAATTCCGTAAGGATAGTTAGACTATTTAAAAAAAAGGTTAATTCCAAAAAGTTCTCAAAAACTTAAAAGGGATCATCTATGTTTTCCACCCTAACTCACATTAAAATGACTCCAAAAGCAAGGAGTATATATGGTTGCGTATTTGTGCGCCACATTTGGCAACAAGATTATAAAAACATTAACTTTTTTATTGAATATATAAAGATGCCCTAATTATTTTCTTTCAAATAAGAAATTCTACCATTATTATTAGAGAAATAACTTCTATAATATAAGAAAGAGCTATCTTGACTGCAAGAAATGCAATGCATGAGACAGTAACAAGAGTCAAGTGGTTCAGCCACACGTGACAATTGCTTTAGCTCCATATAGCACTACTCATATATGTTTTTGTCTACCTAGTTATTTGGAGGAGTTATAAAAGAAGAATAAGTTATAATATGAGTCCATAAAGGGAAAGGGTGCATGAAGAAATAATTAGTCAAATAAGTACTAATGAAATGAGCCACAATATCATCCGTATGACTCCTAGAGTTTTTTTAACATTATGTGATTTACTTGAAAGAGAGGGGTGATTAAAAGCCATAAGATGGGCTACTGTGAAAGAACAAGTGGCAAAAACTCTTTACATTTTATGCTATGGAGCAAAAAATCATGTGGTAAATTTCTTCTTTCGACAATCAGGTGAGACAATTAGTTATCATCTTCATAATGTGTCAAGAGCCATCGTTGAAGTATAAGATAAGTTTGTTGTACAACCTGATGGAACGATAGTCCTTCCTAAAATCCATGCAAATGATAGGTTATACCCCCTTTTTTAAGAATTGTGTTAGTATCATATATGGAACACATTAATATTACTGTGTAAGTGTCTGGTAAGGATGCTCCTCAATATTGTGGCAAGAAAGAATTCCCCACATAAAATGTGTTAGCAGCTTGCTCATTTGATTTGAAATTCACTTAGTGCTTACTAGATGTGAGGGCACAACATCTGACTCTAGGATTATGAAAAATAAATTGACATGAGAAGATAATCTCAAAATTCCTAATGGTAAATATTACCTTGTGGATGTTGGCTTATGCTAACTACTAGACTCATTACACCTTATAGAGGAGTTTGTTATCACTTGAAAGAGTATTCAAAAAGAAATCCCCCCCAAAACTATAGAGAATTTTTCAATTTGAGGCATTCATCACTACATAATGCGATTGAAAGAGCTTTTGGTGTTTTGAAAAAAAGATTTAGCATTTTAGCTAATTCATCTGAACCTACTTATTGAGTAAAAACTCAAACAATCATTGGAGCATGTTGCAATCTTCATAACTACTTACTGAGTGTAGACCGTAATGACAATTTCATAGAAGAAGTAAATCATGAACTTGCTACTCAATTTGAGTTTGTTGATAATAGGTGTGATCGTTGCATTGACAATGAGGAGGCCACCTGGGGGCAGCTTATTAGAGATATTATAGCAAATGAGATGTGGATAAATTATCAAAATAGGCTAATGAGATGTTAACCTAATTTGTTTGAAGTTTATGCTATGATGGATTTGTTTTAAGTTTATTTCAAGTTTAAGGGTTGATGTGGTTTAGTATGCCATTGAGTCAAATAAGTTTGAAGTTAGACAGACTTTATGTATCTTGTTATTTGACATTTGCATCTTGATGCTTTATTATATTGTTATTTGATGTTTGCATCGTGATGCTTTATATATGTATTGTCATTTGAAGTTTGGATCTTAATATATTGTTATTTTTTCAATGTGTTCTAATAACTCTTTTTTTCGTATACTTTTATTACTTTCGAAATAGTATGTCGCAAAAATCTAACAACCATAGGCAATGTTTGAGCTAGACAAGAGCTATAGATGACTAACTTATTGATGCATTCATCAAACAATATAATTGTGGCAACAAGGTGAATGGTACATTCACATGCACATCATATGATAACATTGTAGAAGTGATGAGCGACTTGCTTGATATGGAAATGGACAAAGACAAAATTAAGAACAGGTGGAAAACATTGGAAAAAAAAGTTCTTTGAAGTTTATGACAGTTTTAAACATGGATTAAATGGTTTTGGTTGGAACGCAATATCGCATATGTGGGAGGCAACGGATCAAGTCCGGGAGCAACTTATTGAACTTAGTTTATCTTAACATTTGTTGTGGAGTATTTTTCAAACAAATTTATTTGCATACAATTTATTCACTAATATTAACTATTGTTTAAAATTTGCCTTATGTGGTCCAAGCCTCAAGTTGCAAATTGAAGATATGTTCATATCCCCAACTATGATAAGATAGTCATTTTGTATGAGACTGATAGAGCATTAGGGAATGGAACTCATATGCTTGGTGAGATGCTAAAGAGACATCACACACTCAATGAGGTGGGCTTAGTTGATGTAGCCAACAACATTGATAATGTTGGTTCCCAACATGATATAAATATAGTCTATTTTGAAGCTTTTGATAATAGTACCAATCAAAAGAACTCACCTGGAGTTATAAGTGGTTCCTCTAGAAAGAAGCAAAAGGTGAATTCAAATAAAGAAAAAGACTCTGACTTAGTTGAACTTAAGGACGTCATGTATGAAGTTGCACATGCAATCAATATTGGAAATCAAGCAATGAGTGCTGGAAATGAAGCATTAAAAGAAGCAAATGAAATAGCTCGACAAGGAATTGTAGTAGCTACAAAAAAAATTGAAGTAGCTAGAAAACTTCCTCACTTGTCTGGTGAAGAAATATGGAATATGATTCAAGATTTTGGCTTTTCAGCAGCCCATGTTTCCAAGATCTATAGAGTTATTATGCCTATTGATGACCTACTAAGGACATTTATTGAATATAACCTTCTTTCTTGTGAGGACTTGTTTATGGATGTTGTGAAAGACTTAGTAATTTGATTTGCTAACCATTTGGATACTTTTGATCTTACAACATCTTGCCTATTAGGCCATCAGTTTTTATAATCACTTGCTAACCATATGGATATATATTTTGAAAGATTTAGCAATATAAGACTTGTGTAGTTTGCTAACCATATGAAAACTTCTAATGTTATGTAAAAGGTTTGGCTTTTTTACTTTTGATTATGTAAAGCTTCTTCTCTCTTTGGATTCTCGAGATGTCCAAAAAGCAGCCGAGTTTCATGATGAAACCTGGTCTATCTGCTAGTTGTTTGCAGAATTTAGAATGACATTCCACTCTATATAAATTATCTTCCAGTTCATCCTTTTTTACTAACATCAAAAGTTAAGAAATAAGTGTTTTAGTCTGATTACAAGAATAAGAAAACATTTAGTAAAGATGCCATAAGTCATGAGGATATGGTATTTGGACTGATTTATGCGTTGGTAGTGTGAACTCTATGGTTATGTCAAATCTGTTCCACAACTGCGGCTAATATTTAATTTTAAAATTAATATTCTGTAAACTTTAGGGGTTTGATAGCAAAATTAATTAATTTGGGCTTCCACTTTCTATCAAATTATCATGGATGGATATTGCTTTTTTTTTATTTTTAAATATTATGGTTTTTTTTTAAATGTATGTAAATTTTTTTATTGTACACAAGTAAGGAATCGGGTTTTTTGAGATTTATAAATTAAGAAATAATAATTTTGATATAAAAATTTTTAAAGAAGGAATACATACAGTTAAAGATAAGAGCATATTTGTAAACTTATAATTAGTTTCCCTCACCTACCCTCATAAACTAAATAAGAAACAAAACATCCCCTCTTTTCCTGTTCAAACAAAAAAAAAAGATCATAACCTCCCCTAAGGGTTGAAACTAGATCTAGAGATGAGGTGGCAAGATGTAAATGAAGATGGAAATTGGAATATGATGTGGTGGGAATTAAAGGTTTGTTTGATTCTATTCTCTATTTTTTTGTTCTGAAAAACAATTTTATAAAATAATTTTTGAAAACAAGTTTTAAAAATAAAAAAAAATTGTTTGGATAGTTATTTTGAAAAATATGTTTTTGAAGTGATGAGGTGGTGTGAATACAAATAAGTTGCTGCTTTAAAAAATAAAAAATAGAAAAAAAACTGAAAAAAAAAACTAAAAAATGTTTTTATATTTTAGTTTTTAAAAACAACTTTTCATTTGTTGTATTTAAAATTATTTTTTGAAAATAGTTTACCAAACAGGTTTTATTGTTTTGTTATTTTTAAAAACAAAAAAAATATTTTTTAAAAGCAACTCTTTTTTTTGTTTTTAAATTTCTTGTGATGTAGTCCTAATTCCATGTGATCCCCCTTCTTATGTGTGTATTATCAAAATTAAAAATTAAAATAAAATCTTGCATTCTTATTAATTCCATCTTTACCCTCTTCATTAAAACTCAAATCCTTCTTGACCAACTGATAATTCTTGTACCACATCACCCACAAATAATAAAATAATAAGGAAGGATCGTAAGAAATATTTAAGAGTCATAAATCATAAATATTAATAAAAACATGAAAATTTATATACTTGTAAACTACCAAAATAACCTTGCCATTAAAGTGCAGGTGCACATTTATTCTAAATCATGATCAATTAACCCTCAAGAGAAATACTTACGTACTTCAAAAACGTCACTTCATCTATATTCTAACGAATTAAAATGTGACAACTCATATTTTTTTAGTCCTATATGAAAGATGAGTCATTTAGAGAAATTCAAATTTTATGATTTTAAAAAACATAAACTTCTTAATTTAGAGAAATAAAAAACGCAATTTTATCCTATCATCCCTAAAATCATAAAATTTGAATTTCTCCAGATGATTCATCTGCCATGCATGTTAAAATAAGATGAGTTGTAGCATTTTAATTGGTCAGAGTAAATATGAGGTGGCGCTCCTAGAGCATGTAAGTATTTTTCACCCATTAAAGCTCTCAAAAACCTAAAGTTAATCACTAAATCAAATTGAAACACTCCTTTAGTCTTTGTATACAAGTTTCAAATAATATAATTACACAAGATAAAAAAATAATTGAATTGCATAGATTAAGAAATTGGGGCAAATTGGTAAAAGATAATAAAAATTTAAAAAAATATAACTTATTTTTCCAAAACAACTTTATTTATGTTGATGGTAAGTGATAGAAAATGAGTGGGAAAATAAATTAGAGAGAATAGGTAGAAAAAATATATGAAAAGAATATATGTGTTATAAAATCAAGAAAGTATAAGAGATTGAGATGAAGGGAATGAAGAAATACAAGAGAAAAATAGAGAGCAAGGAGGAAGTGATTCTTATTCATTTGGATGCAAACAAAGTGTAGTACATAGTGCTCTATTTATAGGCCCTCAACCACAACTAAGAGTTACACAAAGTAAATGGCAAACTTTAATCCTCATGAGTGCACACATTGTAACCTTTGAGTTATGGGCATGAAAACTCCTAAAGATCATTCATTGGAGAGGTTATGAGATGTAGAAAATGAAAGGTCAAGAGTTGGGAGCTCATGGACATCCACCTTAATTAGTATTTTACAACACTCCCCCTTGGATGTCCATAAAAAATATTGTGCCTCATTAAAACCTTACTAGGAAAAACCCAATGGGACAAAAACCTAGTAAAGGAAAAAGAGTACACAATACAAATCAAAACTGCCTCATTAAAAACCTTACCAGGAAAACCCAATGGGACAAAACCTTGGTTAAGGAAAAGAGTACAGCATGGTCTCTATTTCACACGAGGATAATATTGTATTTACTCCCCCTGATAATAACATCAGTTTTACTTCCCTGATAAGAACATCACTTCTAATATATTGTTGAGCATATCATTCTTTTAGCCACCAAACTATGAATGATACATTGTCACCAAATATTCTGCTAGATGTATTCCTCTTACATATCTTCTGGATATGCTAAAATATCAGTATATTATGCCTTTATCTTATTCATCGTGAAAACAATAAAGAAAAATTATTCTGAAAATCATCAAAATATATCTTACATCCACATATTCAGTTTGTTTTGAACAAAATAATATTATATAATATGTTAATAGTGAATATTACATGAGAGTCTTTGAAGGATCTAAAATGCCAGAAGCATATACAAGAAAATCATTCTATATATAAAATGTTGTACGGGTTTGAAAATAATTCAAACATATATAATTGATTGAAAAATATATTGAAAAATGAGTAATTTTACATTTTACTTAACTTATAGATCAAGTTATCAAATGCATCAATGATTTCAAAATCACATATTTTTACCGTGGTGAATTCTCTTGTAAAGATACATTGAATTTAATGGTCTAGAAGTACCTTATACTTTATGAGAATATTTTTGTATTATGCTAATATTGTATCTATTATGATTTTATTGATAAAAATTAGTTCTTGCAAGTGAACAGTGGATAACAAAAATGAGATTTGGTGTGATAGTCCTATTAACATATTATATAAGAATACTAAGGAGTAGAAGATGTAATATCCCGAATTTTGGGATTGGAGGCTTGAGAATAAGCCTAAATTAAATGGACTGCTAAGCCCCAGTTTAGTAGATGTCTCAAATTTATCCCCTAATGATTTCTATATCTTTGGGGTATTAAGAAAGTAAAATGGTGAATTTTGGAGAATATAATTATGTTTTCGGTAAAATCGCCTATGAGGCAGTGAGCTTATCATAAGGTTTTGGAAGACTAAATGATAAGAAAAAATTATGAAATTTTACAGGATGAAAGTAAACATCCTAAGTTTTAATTTGATAGGTCATATAAATCAATTAGAGCTATACACAAAAAGATATGAATTTTTGAAGTTAGCACAGAAAAACTGTGAAATTTCTGGAACAACATGCAAAGAATGAAATTCTGGGAATTTTGTGATTCCATAAAGTAAAAGTCTATATTTTTCCTTGAAACTAGACTCAATAAGAGTTCTATAGGCTTTGGAATCACCTCATTTCTATTTTTCTAGAATTAGTTATGATTTTTCAAAGTTTGGGTAGAAATCTGCCAGAATTTTGTAAAATCCGAAATTTTTGGAAAATTAGTAAATGAATAAAATAGAATATATAATATGATATAAGCATATTCCTTCTTCTTCCTTCAGCTTAAACTGACGCAAATACCAGCTGAACATAGAGAGAGAGTTTAGAGAGAGAAAGAGAGGAGAAAACTCACGAGATAGGTCGATTTCTTCGGTGAATTCGTACCTAACGTGTATAATCCTTCTCCTAAGCTTATCTCCTATGTTGTTTGAGGTGTTTGAAGCAAGATTCATGGTGTTTTGAAGTTAGGGTTTTCAGCCACAAGAAGGAAAAGCTAGTGGGAGCTTGAGGTAACTTCCAAACTCTTGCATATTGACTATTCTGGCTGCTATAGACAATTTAATCGGTGAAATTTCGCCGAATTATCTTTATTTGTGAATTTTGGAAATGGGTTTCCTTAGGGGATATGCTGCCCAAATTGAGTCTAAATGGTAGTTTGAACCTAATGGAATAGTCAATAAAGTGGTTAGGAGTAGAAAGGAACGCGTTTACGCAGCCGAAACCGAAAAACCCCGATTTTCCCCTTAAAACCTATATATTTCGGCCAGCATTGTAAATGGGTCTTAGAGTTGGATTTTCAATGATTTGATGATTCCATTGGATTCAGTGGGCGAAAATAGGTGGGGTTACAGTTGGGCACTTTTTCAAAAAAGGCTGAGAAAGCATAATTACGGAAACACCCCTAAAACCCTAAAAGTAGGGCTGCCAAGGGCAATTTCGTAATTTGACATTGAATTTGATAATTCTAAGTCCGGAAATGGATTCTTTGGGTGAAAATATGTAAGAATAGCCCATGTCAAAATTTCGGGAAAAGTACAGCCGAACCGGGTAAGGCAGGGCCGGGCCGGGGTCCCGGGGGCATTTTGGTAAATTTTCAAGATAGACTCATATAACCCCCAGAAACACTATGGAAGTGTCTAAATAGTACATTTGACATTGTAGGATCAAATATGGAGCCCTGAGCTGTTTGCACATAGATCGAGGCACGCGTTTCGAGGCGGAAAAGGGTTAAGGTAGGGGACTTACCTTACTTGCATGTATTTGATATCTTTGCTTGTGTAGTGATGTATGTGATTGCTTTACTTGATTATGTAGAGCATATTTGAATAAATGAAGCTTTGTTTCTGTTTTGCTGTGGCCATAGTTTTGTTACATGAAACATTGAGCATGCAGAAATGTCATTATGGGGCATACATCTAGATAAAGCTAACATGCCATACACATAGCATCAATCATGCATGCATTATGGTATCTGTTTCCTACTGAGATTATCTCGAATCTCACCCTCCCCTACCAACAATTTAGACAGGAGACGACAGAAGATATGTAAACAACAATGCAGAGTACCGTACGAGGGGATTACAGTAGTGGAACGAAGACGGGAAGAAGTCTCCGTTTCACTGGGATGAGTTTAGACACCCTAGTAGTCTTGTGCGGCTACACTAATTGTAATTATCAGGTACGAATCCCTTAGGGGAATTTCTGTAATCATGCACATATTATCAGTATAGTTATGCTATTCCTGTGTTGCCTACCGAACCGCATATCGTTTTCTGTAAAAACTCTGGTAAATGTGAAATTAAGATATGGGCGTTGACATTTTGGTATCAGAACAAGGATTCTGGCCACAGAATTGTCTGCTCAGAGTAATGCGGCGGTTCTGGCAACAGGATGGTATACTGATATGGTCCTGATTACACAATGCTAGAAAATATGCCCGGATGGAAGGTACCAAAGGAGGGTATCTTCCCAATTTGTGAATCATCCTTGAGAAATGGTGAGTACCAAAGGGCAGCTAGTGGTGTAATACTAGACGAGAATGATCTAAGGATATTGCGGAACCCAAGGATATGGGTACGGCCAAGGCTAATGTGCGTTCCACACTCAATATTTTGGTGACCGGAGATAGCCGGCATATCTTTTGAGACGAGGGTAGTCACGGGGTACCCATGGACTGAAGCAATAGAAGCTAATATCTACGTTTGGGTATAGGTACGCGAAAGTTAACTGTGCTCAACCCAGGGAAATCCCAAAATAGGTGACCTCCTAGGAAGTGATTTTATAGGGTCATGAAGATTTGAGACATAATAATTGTCTTAAGGTTTCTCCATGACTCATGATTATTTATGTTAGATGATTTAAATGGTGTGACAGGGGGTGGATTTACCAAATTTGATGAATAGTGCCTATGGGTACATCGAACATAGTGCCTTCAGGTACATCGAATATAGTGCATATGGGTACATTGAGTATGATCGAGCATGGTACCTACGGGTACATTGAACTGCATATTGTTATTCTGATTCAGATCGATAACAAGTGGTATGTAATGATCAATGATTATCAAGAAGGTTATCCAAGAAAGGCCAATGTAGTAACTATAATCTCTCATACACTATGTGATAGTTAATATGTTGTATGTTCTGTATTCTGTGATATGAACACGTGCCTAGGGCACATTACCTAGTTGTAGTCTGGGACTCAGCTGAGGTACACAAACTTTACCTGGTTGTGGTTGGGTGCCCAGCTGAGGTACAGGAATATTATCTAGCTGTGGTGCGGGAAGTGTATATGTACCGTCCGATGGGAAGTGTATATGTACCGTTCGATGGGAAGTGTATATGTACCATTCGGCCTAGTAAGGACCCAGCTATGATACACGATTTACCTAGCCGTAGTCGGTGACTCGGCTGAGGTACACTTAAGGGTTTCAACTGGATGGTTAGCCCTGAACTTTGTGTACACACACGGATTGTTGTTTTAACTAGGTGTTTAGCCCTGAACTTTGTGTACACACGGATTGATGTGATTTTCATTTTACACTATATAGTGCATGACATATTTATCTATCACATTTTCTATAGATGATTGTGGGTTACTACGGAGGGCCATGTGGTGTGAATAAAAAGGCACCCTACCTGACGAGGTTGCTAGCCACGTCCTAAGGGACTCGGGTACGAGGCCAAGAAGGGCTACGGGTGTGACAATAATAAAAAAGAGGGATGAGATGTTTATATCGAAATTTCCCAGAACTCAACATTATGCATGGGATGATGATTGTGAGAGGAGCTTCAGAGAGCTGAAACAAAAAAATTTATTAAAGTACCAACACTGATAATCCCAGATCCATAGTGGGCCTTTGTTGTCTTCACTGATGCCAGATGGCATGGATTGGGAAGGGAATTGAATCCCCAGATGCGAGCAAGCATAGATCGAGATGAGAATTGATGCGAGCCGAGTGAGGGCATACGCATCTCGTCAGCTGAAGCTTCGGGAATTGAACTATTCCATCTATAATCTTGAGTTGATGATAAGAATGTTTGTATTGAATCGGGAAACGTTACCTTTATGGCATAATGGTGGAGTTGTACTGCGACCACAAAGATTGAAAGTTCTTATCGGAGAAGGCTACCTACGGTGAAATCTGATCGGAAAGGGCTACCTACGGTGAAATCTGATCGGAGAGGGCTACCTAAGGAAAGTTCTGATCGGAAGGGGGCTGACTAGGTGTATGGGCGCCTGGGTGAAGCACCGAGTACAGAACCCTAGAGTGCAGCCACCGTGACGACTAACCCGCGAGTACAGCCTCCGTGACGACAAGCCCTAGAGTCCAGCCGCCATGAAGTTGAATCGTAGAGTAGAGCTACGGAAACGTTAGTCCTCAGCGATGGGGTATAGTAATGAATCCCACATTGAATATGTTTTCTTGAGATAAGATTTTATATGGATCAAAATGATTCAAGTTAAATCGGGCAAAGAGTGGGCACAGAGGAATATAGATTGTGAGTGCTGTCAAGTGTCATGGGAGGTTCCTGTGAGACTCTTATTAAATTATCTTGACAGTATTAAAGCTCATATGAGGAGATAGATCTCAGAGTGGGCAGCAGAAGCATGGTAAATTTATGCTTAATCTTTAGGCACCGATGATTTGTTTGAGGTTGTTAGTCTCGATATGTATTCAGCAAAGATAATGAATTGTATTAAGCTATAAGACCTGACGGACTAGTAAGTCCTTAGGTCGATAAAATGTGATATGTCGGAAAATTGTGACGAGCCGAGGCTCGAGGTGGTAAGATCTGATGTTCAAGGTTGCATAGGGCAGTGTCCCTAGGCTGTAAGACTTGTGTGTCTAGTGTTGTGGGCCTAGTGTGATGACATTAGATCAGTGTGTTCAAGGTAATGTTTTGAGGTTGATAGAACATTCAAATCATACTAGGTTGTAGCGGAGGCATTAAGGCCAGTGTGACCAAGCGTTTTGGTGTCCAATGGTACTATGTCTCACATGAGGTGTGATATTCTACCATGGGAGGAACCTAACGAAGTGAACCATGGCCGGCTCACTAGCCCAACAGACCTCATAAGGGGGTGAGGGACATCCAATAGGCCTCGTTAAAGGGGTGAGGATTGGGCCGTTAAAAAAAAAAGTGATTGTGTGAATTCGGGTGAAGTCCCGAAGAGGCTGTAAGGCCTATGGAACCAAGCGCTATGGGAACCTGTGTTTGATTGCACGCTACATACTGTGTACAAAATGGATGATGAATGCTGAATGCTATCTGAGATTAGTAATGGAAGTATGACTACGGTGTTACATGGCTTTTGAGCTTGCATGGGACAATAAAATGAGATAGGATTAATCCCTAAGCTATAGACGTTCAAATTTCGAGGACGAAATTTATTGAACGGGGGGAGAAATGTAATATCCCGAATTTTGGGCTTGGAGGCTTGAGAATAAGCCTAAATTAAGTGAACTGCTAAACCCCAGTTTAGTAGATGTCCCAAATTTATCCCCTAATGATTTCTATATCTTTGGGGTATTAAGAAAGTAAAATGGTGAATTTTGGAGAATATAATTATGTTTTCGGTAAAATCGCCTATGAGGCAGTGAGCTTATCATAAGGTTTTTGAAGACTAAATGATAAGCAAAAATTATGAAATTTTACAGGATGAAATTAAACATCCTAAGCTTTAATTTGATAGGTCATATGAATCAATTAGAGCTATACACAAAAAGATATGAATTTTTGAAGTCAGCACAGAAAAACTGTGAAATTTCTGGAACAACATGCAAAGAATGAAATTCTGGGAATTTTGTGATTCCATAAAGTAAAAGTCTATATTTTTCCTTGAAAATAGACTCAATAAGAGTTCTATAGGCTTTGGAATCACCTCATTTCTATTTTTCTAGAATTAGTTATGATTTTTCAAAGTTTGGGTAGAAATCTGCCAGAATTTTGTAAAATCCGAAATTTTTGGAAAATTAGTAAATGAATAAAATAGAATATATAATATGATATAAGCATATTCCTTCTTCTTCCTTCAGCTTAAACTGACGCAAATATCAGCTGAACATAGAGAGAGAGTTTAGAGAGAGAAGGAGAGGAGAAAACTCACGAGATAGGTCGATTTCTTCGGTGAATTCGAACCTAACGTGTATAATCCTTCTCCTAAGCTTATCTCCTATGTTGTTTGAGGTGTTTGAAGCAAGATTCATGGTGTTTTGAAGTTAGGGTTTTCAGCCACAAGAAGGAAAAGCTAGTGGGAGCTTGAGGTAACTTCCAAACTCTTGCATATTGACTATTCTGGCTGCTATAGACAATTTAATCGGTGAAATTTCGCCGGATTATCTTTGTTTGTGATTTTTGGAAATGGGTTTCCTTAGGGGTTATGCTACCCAAATTGAGTCTAAATGGTAGTTGCAACCTAATGGAATAGTCAATAAAGTGGTTAGGAGTAGAAAGGAACGCGTTTACGCAGCCGAAACCGAAAAACCCCGATTTTCCCCTTAAAACCTATATATTTCGGCCAGCATTGTAAATGGGTCTTAGAGTTGGATTTTCAATGATTTGATGATTCCATTGGATTCAGTGGGCGAAAATAGGTGGGGTTACAGTTGGGCACTTTTTCAAAAAAGGCCGAGAAAGCATAATTACGGAAACACCCCTAAAACCCTAAAAGTAGGGCTGCCAAGGGCAATTTCGTAATTTGACATTGAATTTGAAAATTCTGAATCCGGAAATGGATTCTTTGGGTAAAAATATGTAAGAATAGCCCATGTCAAAATTTCGGGAAAAGTACAGCCGGACCGGGTACGGCGGGGCCGGGCCGGGGTCCCGGGGGCATTTTGGTAAATTTTCAAGATAGACTCATATAACCCCCAGAAACACTATGGAAGTGTCTAAATAGTACATTTGACATTGTAGGATCAAATATGGAGCCCTGAGCTGTTTGCACGTAGATCGAGGCACGCGTTTCGAGGCGGAAAAGGGTTAAGGTAGGGGACTTACCTTACTTGCATGTATTTGATATCTTTGCTTGTGTAGTGATGTATGTGATTGCTTTACTTGATTGTGTAGAGCATATTTGAATAAATGAAGCTTTGTTTCTGTTTTGCTGTGGCCATAGTTTTGTTACATGAAACATTGAGCATGCAGAAATGTCATTATGGGGCATACATCTAGATAAAGCTAACATGCCATACACATAGCATCAATCATGCATGCATTATGGTATCTGTTTCCTACTGAGATTATCTCGAATCTCACCCTCCCCTACCAACAATTTAGACAGGAGACGACAGAAGATATGTAAACAACAATGCAGAGTACCGTACGAGGGGATTACAGTAGTGGAACGAAGACGGGAAGAAGTCTCCGTTTCACTGGGATGAGTTTAGACACCCTAGTAGTCTTGTGCGGCTACACTAATTGTAATTATCAGGTACGAATCCCTTAGGGGAATTTCTGTAATCATGCACATATTATCAGTATAGTTATGCTATTCCTGTGTTGCCTACCGAACCGCATATCGTTTTCCGTAAAAACTCTGGTAAATGTGAAATTAAGATATGGGCGTGACAGAAGAAATGTTAATACAATGAATTGGGAAATGAGGCAATAAATTATCAATACTAAAATAAAATACAAATTGAAGAGTATTTGTATGCCTTTCAATAATGAAAGTTTGGAACTAAGAAAAATTGCATATATATGTAAGGCAACATAAAAGTGCTCAAGAAGAGAAAGAGATGGAAGACAAGTCTAAAATGAAAAATATGACTAATAATGAAAGAACGTACATTGATGTTGAGGTATATGAGTTGAATATTTGTTGGGAAATCTTTTGTGCAACAGAGAAATACAAGTCCCAAGAAGAAAATAGAGGTGGTAAACTCCATTGATGTATGAATAGTATTCACATACACAATATACTTAAAATTACAAATAAATTGTACAATTATACATAAAGAAAGTAATTAAACAACTTAACTTTATAATTGAAGGTTATATGAATAAATACTGAAAACCATTTGATATGGGAGTTATAAGGATTAACCATGAGGTAGTTAGAATCCTAAAAAGACATGAAATCAAAATATATCAACAATTACCAATAATGTTTACATTTGTAAATAAATTGGCACTATACTAAAATTTTAAAATGACCAATCATTACCTTTTTATCTATTTGCTTTCATATATCACTCATGTTGATATCACAATGTTAAATAATAATTTCTCTATCACAAATTAATCACAATCAATTTAAATTTAAACATAAAGAATCAAAATCATATAGCCTTTAGGGCTTACAATTATTTCTTTTGGCTATACAAGCTGATTATCTTTCTCCATAACTTATTGCTTTAAGTATCATAACTATTTTTGATATTTTTCACAATATTTCATGGTCTTTTTTGCTTCACAGCCATTTTGATCTTTATTTTCAATAAATTAATACATATTTGTCTATATGACTTCTGGTCATATTATACCATTTTTTTTCTATCCATATGACTTCTAGTCATAGTATGATATTTGCTCATAAGTTTGATCACCTTAGAAATGTTATTATTTCCACGATTGTAGTTCAGTAGCTAAGACAAAGTATTCTCAGCTTTCAACTATCAATTCTACAAATGCAATACAGCATGTTCATTTTCACTCTTACATATTTTCTTTACTTTCAATAGCATCATCAATTTCTCCAAATATTGGTCTTCAGGATCACAGCAAAAATCTTGCAAAGCTATTTTTTTTTAGTTTAATATTTGGAACCTTTAGCCTTCAGGGCTTTGATATTTGTAACAATTAAATCATCAAAGTGTCAAAATTTTTCTTGTCAATCTTGCAATTTAATGAAACCAATAGCGTTCTTTCTCATAAGAGTTAGTACAAAAGTGATGTGACTTTTGGTCATCTAATCATGAAATTAAGCATACTAGAAAATAAATTAAATAAATTCAAATTCATAATAAAAAAATAAATAATAGATAAGCCCATGATCATATAGACCACATCACATGCTCATATATAATACTATTATATATTAATGTAATATAATAAACAAATGAAAATAAAAGATTGACATAATGATATAACAATAATGTATTAATATAAATAAATGAAATGTAAATAAAATAACAATAAAACAAGAAGAAATAAATGACATAAAATAAAGAAACAAACAATAATATATAACATAAAATGTAAATAAAATAAAGAAATATAAATGTTAAATAAGTGTAAATAAAATTAAACAACATAACATAAAAAGTAAAGAATAATAGAATATAAAACAAATAAATATAAATTTTGCATAATAAGAGATTAATGGAAAACGATAAATAAAAGTTAAAAGAAAGAAAATTTGCGGAGGATGATATAATCTCAAATCTTAGCCATGGAATCCGATGTATAAAACAATCGGTAAAAGAGTCTATTTAATTCCATGTAATGGCTTAGATTATCCCAGATATATGTAAAAAATAACAACAGGATGAATAAAAATAGATAGCGTAAAAGAAAAATAATATAGAACAATAGATTGATAATGTAGACTAGAAAGATAAAATAACATAGAGAATAAACAATATAAAACAAATTATGTAAATGAGAAAGTTAGAGAGTAGAAGAGATAGAAAACTAGATCATAGGCCTTCTGAGCAAGTTTGTGCTGATAACGTGTTATAAAATCAAGAAAGTATAAGAGATTGAGATGAAAGGAATGAAGAAATACAAGAGAGAAATAGAGAGCAAGAAGGGAGTGATTCTTATTCATTTGGATGCAAACAAAGTGTAGTACATAGTGCTCTATTTATAGGCTCTCAACCACAACTAAGAGTTACATAAAGTAAATGGTAAACTTTAATCCTCATGAGTGCACACATTGTAACCTTTGAGTTATGGGCATGAAAACTCCTAAAGATCATTCATTGGAGAGGTTATGGGATGTAGAAAATGAAAGGTCAAGAGTTGGGAGCTCATGGACATCCACCTTAATTAGTATTTTACAACAATATGATTGATTATGAGTAACCATGAAAAAAAATGTATTAAATATTCAGACATCTCCATAATAAAACTTATAAAATTAGACCTATTGAAAAATTGAAGTTTACAGGGAAAATCGCAATATGGTTACAGGGGACCGAATAAATATATAAAAAAAAGTCCTCAAATATAATGCTCTAGCTAAATTTTCTCAAGAACTTCAATAATATATATTCAAATTTTGAAATTAGCTATTTGCCCTCATTATCAATATGACATAAATTTGTCAACGGTAACATTATGACTTGTCAATATATCACATACACTTGTTAACAGTAATACTATGACTTATCAATATATCACATATACTTATCAATAGATGGACTTATCAATGATAATACTATAACTTATCAATAGGGCAAACAATTAATTTCACAATTTGAATCTATATCACTGATGCAACTTGATAGTTTTTATATAATAAATAATATGCTAAAACGTTTTTGATATTTTTAATGACAAGATTTTCCCAAGTTTATAAGAAGAACCCGGGTACATGCATTTATCATATGCCAAAATTCCCGCCATGAACTTCTTCTGCGGGCTGACTTCTAGTAGTGCTGACAGTTACGTGACTGAGGCTTCTATGGTTAACATTTAATATTCCCACCAAATTCAATTCCTCCATGATTTCGTTGTTTAATCCCAACGTGAATCATTTCTTTCTTTCCCTGATTATAGAAAAGAAAATTCTTCCCCAATTAATTCATTCTTTCTCCCTGCTTGTTCACTCAGCGCACTCATTTCCATTTGGGAATTGTTTCGACTTTTCAGCACGACCACATATATACATACAAATGGTACCCAGATTTGGGTTTCGACTTCTCTTCTTGTTGATATTCTCTCTTTTTCTCAATGCAGAATCAAAGTGTAAGAAAGGATGTGAGCTGGCTCTTGCCTCCTACTACATTTGGGTCGGTCTTCTTGATATTACTTACCTTCCACAGATCATGAAATCCCCAGTTCTTCAAACAACTCAGGATATCATCAACTATAAGAATGGCCAATTATTGAGCGAAAACTATGTCGAAACCGGAGCTCGTGTGAACGTTCCGTTCCCTTGCGATTGCATCAATGGCGAATTTCTAGGTTACGTATTTGAGTACCAAATTCAGAAAGGAGACACCTATGCGTTGATTGCGAATCGGGATTATGCCAATTTGACCACCGTTTCGATGTTGGAGAGTGCAAATAGGTATTCGCCGGATAATATTCCTGACTCTGGAACTATCAATGTGACGGTGAACTGTTCGTGTGGGGATAGCAAAGTTTCGAAAGACTATGGGTTGTTCGTCACTTATCCACTTAGAGCTGAGGATTCTTTGGATTCCATTGCCAACATGACGGGGCTTCATCAAGAGTTGCTGCAGAGGTATAATCCTGGTGTTGATTTCAACAAAGGGAGTGGTTTGGTGTATATCCCGGGAAAAGGTACATTAATTTAATTAATCACATTTGTCAGCATATAGTAATAGATAATCTTAGGGGAATTACAATTAGGTCCCTTAGGTAGACAAATTATTAGTGGCACATTGATATAAAATCCCAAGAGACCTTTGTGGGATTTCTTGGAATTGCCAAAAAAAAAAAAAGAGTTTATTGGACTTATTTTTAGTGGCACATTGATATGTCAATTGAGGCATCTGACTTGTCACTGGTTGAATGTCTGACTTGTCAATCATGTAACCTTAACTTGTTAATTGAGATGCCCTAACTTGTCATTAGTGACATAGTTACTTGTCATATTCTGATTTGTTATTAATGGCACATTGACTTGTCAATTGAGATGTTCTGACTACTTATTAGTGGTAACTTGATTTGTCATTAGTGGCATATTGGCTTGTCAATGGATAAGTTAGGGTAAATTCATCTTTTCATAGTTTTAACAATCGCACATATGTCCCTTGGGACCTCATATCAATTTGATGATTTCATAGGACTTGACAATAATAATTTTTCTTACTTGAAACCCCAATGTAATTTCCCAATAATCTTAAATCACTTTTTATCAAGGGAAAATCACACTTAGGTTCCAAGAACCAGAAAAAATAACTAAAAAGTCTTATTATAGATTCACCTATCAAGAAAGTCCCTAAGGAACTCAGTGATATAAATTCCGAATGTGAAACTACCTTCTTGCCCTTAGTAATTGATATTTGGATGTTATATGATATTAAGTGATATGACTAGGTTCAAGTACTTGTCAATCATCACTCTAAGACTTGTCAATATAGGTATATCCACTTGTCAACGAGAGCTGTTTTGGTTAACATAGATGATCTTGTCAATAGCTACTCTATGACTTGTCAATATAGTCACATTAACTTGTCAATGGGAGCTGTTTTAAATTATACTAGAAAATGGCCATAGTTAACATAGATGGGTCTTGTTAATGACCATTCTTTGACTTATCATTATAGGCACATAAACTTGTCAAAAAATAGAAACATAAATTTGTTAAAATATGAACATACATTTGCTAATATATAATTGCCATTATAGACATGTAAACTTACCAAAATAGGCACATAAATTTGTTAAAATATGTACATACACTTGCCAATGTATAACTTGTCAAAATATGCATATAAAATTGTCAAAATAGGTACATAAACTTATCAAAATAGGCACATACACTTGCCAATGTATAACTTGCTATTGTAGGTACATAAACTTGTCATAATAGGTGCATATACTTGCCAATGTATAACTTGTCAAAATACACACATTGACCTATTCATCCTTGTGTGAACCATGGTTGGACTAGAGGGTTTTGACAATAGGTCAATGTGTTTATTTTGACAAGTTATACATTGGTAAGTATAAGTGCCTATTTTGATAAGTTTATGCTCTTATTTTGACAAGTTTATGTGCCTATAATGACAAGTTATACATTGGTGAGTGTATCTGCCTATTTTGACAAGTTATACACTGGCAAGTGTGTTTCTATTTTGACAAGTTTATATGCCTATAATGACAAGTCATACATTGGCGAGTTTATGTACTTATTTTGACAAGTTATACATTGACGGTATGTACATATTTTGATAAGTTTATGTGCCTATTTTAGCAAGTTTATATGCCTATAATGACAAGTTATACATTAACAAGTGTATGTGCCTATTTTGTCAAGTTTATGTGCCTATAATGACAAGTCATAGAGTGGCCATTAACAAGCCCATCTATGTACTAAAACAGCTCCTGTTGACAAGTGGATGTGTCTTTATTGACAAGTCATAGGATGACGATTGACAAATACATGAAACTAGTCATATAATATAATATAATATAATATCCAATATCAATTACTAAGGGCAAGAAAGTAATTCCACATTCGGAATTTATATCATTGTGGTGCCTAGGGATTTTTTTGATAGGAGAACTACAATGAAACTTTTTTGTTATTTTTTCTTGTTCTTGGGACCTACATGTGATTTTCCCTTTTATCAATTGAACTTTTAAGAAAATAGGACTACAGTATAATAAATTCTTCTCATGGTTTGGTCTTCTTTTGAACTCTAGTATCTTTTGCCAAAATCGCATCTCATGCGTATGAAAAGATATTCTGAGCTGGGAATTTTACGTTGAAACCTGTAGCAGGAAATCTAATGTTATGCTCAATTCTCTATATAGTAACTAACAAGAACTTTAGGTCAATCTATATGGAGTTATAGGATGAAGCTGCTTTTTTTTTTTTTTGAATGATAGGAGGCTGAAACACCCTAAATTAAATTAAGGAACAATGTGGGAATTGATTCCAAATATATCAATATGATGAAGATCCCTTTTACAGTTGGGAACATTACTAAGCACTATAGTGTGCCAAGTCATCGGCAAGAGCATTATAAATTCAAGAGACATGTCTGAAGTGAATACCCTTAGATGAAACTTCCGGTAAATGGTTTCAATGAAAGAACGACACTTCAAGTGCATTATGGGCACTATAGGAAGAAGCTGTTATGCTGCTAATTTTCTTACCCTAATGAGAGGAATATTCTTAAAGTAGTAATCATTTCACTTTCAAAGTTGACTTTTGGTTTGGGCATTAGTGATGACTTCACTGTCAGATAATGTGAATCATGAAACAAAGATAAGAAATGGATAATAACCATTATTGATTTTTTATTATCTTAAAATGCTCACAAGGTAAGAAATGGATAATAACCATTAAAATGCTCACAAGTTTTCTGTCCTTTCTATTTGTTCATGGGATACCATAAAAATTTCAACACCTGCCTAATTTTTTTTTTAATTTTCATTTCACTTTTCAGACCAAAATGGTGTCTTTGCGCCGCTGCCCCGTAGGTAACTCCCCTACTTTCTGGGTGACTTGTACATGAAATTGCATAGGTTTTTTATGCTCTTTTAAACCTTTTCTTTAGTACGAATTTTGAGTAAATCAACGAAGTTGCCCTCTGTTTTCAAAATATACATGCAACTCTCGTGCAACAAAAAGGCAAACAAATTTTTGTCCAATTTTAAAATTTCTTACTAGTGTACCCTTCAATAACCTAAATGCAATTTTTTTGGGTTAAATTTTGTGAAACTTTTTTAATTTTTATTTTTGCATACTTGGACATAATACATATTTGTATATGTAATTAAATATAGGGTTTTTGGTTTAAAAAAAAATCAAACGATGATTAAATTGTATATTTTGGAAATGGGTATGTGTGGTTTCAGCAAAAGTTGAGAGTTCTTGTAATTTACTCTTAATGTTTTTTATCCTAATGTGAGTTATCATTTTCCTTTGCAGCACGAAAGGTTTGATCATCTCTCTCCTTAGAAAGTTGCTCATTTGTTGGATGCTTTGGTAAGGATATACTGAAATATAGGGCCAGTGTCGTTTTGAACTTGTACAATTTCTCAATGAGCAGGTCTAAATGGTGGGGCTGTTGCTGGATTATCTGCTGGGGCAGTAGTTGGGTTTCTCTTATTGGCAACTTGTTTGTATGTTGTATATTACCATAGGAAGGAGAAGGAAAAACTCCTTTGTGAAGAATTAGTAGTCTACTCTGCTGAAACTGGGAATGGTAAATAGATATCTACTTCTTTTCATTCTCCTTCATACTATACATTTAATAAAATATGAGTAAAATGTAATATGTTCCAAAGGCTTAAATGATGTAACAACTCTCCTCTAACTTCTTTAGCATTCTGAAGCAAAACTGAAATAACCTTAAAACATTCTCAATTGTTGGTCTCATTTCCTGATTATCTGAAAGGAAAAAGTTTGCAGTGTGATGATCTCTTTGGTTAATTTTCTTAAAGCATCCCATAGAAAACTCTCCTCTAACTTTAACATTCTGAAGTAGAACTAAAATAACCTTGTAACATGCTCAATTGGTGGTCACGTTTCTTTGTCTCTCTTGCTAACTATCTGAAAGGGAAAAGTTTTCAGTTTGTTGCTTCCTATAGTTAATTTTCACAAAACATCACAAATACTTGCTGCCATATGGTTCATATTCATTGTAAAAGCACAACATCCAATTAGCTGAAAAATCACTGACAGAGGAAGCAAAGTGATCGATAATTCCATTTAATCAGCCCAAGTGCAACTTCTTTCCGGCTGCCATAAAAGTGAAGTGGATAGTGCCCAATATCAAATGCTTTGATGCAAAGTTGAAACTTTTATCTGTCATAGGGTGGACAATTGGAGCAGATGTAAATGATTAAAGACTGAATTAGTACTCTGAAAATTTCTGCTTGTTTGTAAGTGAATGCAGATCGTTCCAGATATCTGTTTGCGGTGTTACTCTCTGAAATTTCTCAGTCCATCTTCCAAAATTTGTTTGAGCTAGAATTATTTGGTTCACTCAACTTATTTTCTGTCAGATGAATGCACTGAAACTCCACTTGCATTGGCTCAAAGTTGTTGGGTCAACGCATTCTTCTTCAGCATTAACTCAAATTCTGAAAGTGTCTAGACTTGTACGTTAATTTAGATTGTTTTAGTATCCATGTCAGTCCAAATATTCCTCTTTTTATTTGACTTGAAGTTCACATAGTATCCAAAACTTAATGTAGTTATTAACTCAATACTATAAGACCTATCATGCATACATAGCCACACTATGCGGCTCTGTTGGCAAACTGAACTCCATTTGGACAGACATTACTTGCAGTTCAAGGGTTCCCACTAGAAGAAACAGTCATCATCAGACAAGATGAGTCCTCAAATGGGGATTAGTTGTGGCACCTGATTGTTTTACCGAATTTAAAAGCCCAAAACACAACACAAAGGAAAATTTTCCCAATTGATATACCATATGGCCATATCAAATGTAGATTGAACTTTTGTTGATTAGAGCCAAAAGCATGTAACTTCTGATAAAATCTTAGAGCAAAATGTTCTCTCTTAGGCATTAAATCCATAACTTTTTCTTATAAAGCATTTGTTGTAATCAAAATGAGAAACAGAACTCACATATGGTCCACAAGGTTAGTAAAATATTGCTTGTTCTTTTTATAAATGCTTTTTGGCATTTGATATGAAGAAACATATGCATAGAAAATGACAATATAGTTGACGATTTAATATAGTAATTCTGGATGTACAATTTTAGATTCCAATGGTCCTCCTGCTGCTGCTATTATTACTGTGGAGAAGTCAGTGGAGTTCTCATATGAAGAACTAGCTCGAGCGACACACAACTTCAGTATGGCAAATAAAATTGGTGAAGGTGGTTTTGGGGCTGTCTACTATGCGGAGCCGAGAGGCGAGGTTTGTAATCTCACGTGCTATTAAATTTAATTACATGTTTTTTTTTACTAGAAAAGTTGTGTTTCATTCATATTCCATATGACGACAATATTATCAATGATGCATATATATATTTATTCAACTGAATCTATTGTTTTAGCGACATCATGTGAAAAATATTGAAACAAGAAGGTCACAGTCTTTCCATACTGATGAATATAATAATGTTGAGGCTGAAAAGGTGAGCTTCAGTAAATTACAATTCATCAATTAAATAATTTAATTAATATATGTTTATCATATTGGTATTTAAAATGAGGCTTTTCTTTGAATATGCATAACAGAAAAGATAGATAAACTAGAGACTTGTGTTCTATAGACTTACTTTGTGCAAACTCTGTGGGAATATCTTGTCCCTATTGTAAATATTCTTTTTCTGATTGTATTGTTTATTAGCATTTATTAGCTGTTACTCCCGTCTTCTCTCATTGTATAAATTCTGGTGTAATCCACTTTTCAGTCAAGAATACTCTGTTCATCCAAGCATTTTTCTTTTCCTATTGCTGTTGCTTGAAAATGATATTATTTCAATTAATCGTTTGTATTTTAACCCAAAATTTCATATCTAAGCCGTTAATTTTCACCTCATCCAAGGTTATAGATCAGATGATAATATAATACTTTTAAGATGCATGTGAATTTGTTTGTTCTTTTTTTATTATGATTTTACTTTCCTTATACTCTGATTAAATAAACCACTGAAACGGATTTTCCTTTGCAGAAAGCTGCAGTTAAAAAGATGAAATCACAAGATAAGAAAGTTTCTTTCTGAATTGAAAGTGTTGGCACATGTTCATCACTTGAACTTGGTATGATAACTTTTGAATAAAAACATGTATTCTTGAGCATATAAGTAAATATAATGCTTCTTTTGAAGCTAGATTATGTAAGATTTTGACAGTTTTTATAGTGAAGGGATTCAACATTAATCTAGGCATTGGCTTGAAGACACCAATTTCATTATTTTGAACTCAGATACGTTACCATTAGAATTGGAAGTCTATCTCGATTTGGGATGAGTTATGATTTATTTTAAAGCTTGATAGCATCAAATTCTATTCTCCAAGAATAAGCTATTTTTTCCTCTGCACAACTCATTTCTGTACTCCTGATATCGTCTTTATTTTTTTGCTTAGAAGTTTATTGTAAATAATCATTCTCACTTTCAGAGTCTCTCTCCTCCAGCCTGCGTATTTTGTTTTACTCCTGCAGTATTTTTTTTTTTTTTTTTGGTTCTGATTTGATGAGGGTATAATCCCTTTCAAGGTTTAAAGAATAAAGGGTTTTCGCTTCTTCCAATAACATTTTCTGGGATTTTAACATGTTTTCTCCTCCTACCGGAATGAGGTCGCTTACCACCTCAACTGAATATCCTTGCAATCATTTGTATCAAAGGGAATCATCTCTGTTTTTTTTTTTTTTTTTTTGGATTGCAAAGGGAATCATCTCAGCACCATGCACTTGCTTCTTAAAAATATAAAGCACAACAGAGTAAGAAAGTCAGTGAGTGGAGTCTTTACTAGGTTTTGATATCTTCCATATATCGTGTCATATGCTTGCAATCTTGTGAGAGAATTAACACATAGTCCTCTGTTCACAATTTAAGATACCCTCGACAGAACCACAGCACAGCCCAATGATCATGCCAACTTTCCCTTAATCCCCCAATAGAATGTTATTAACGTAAAATTAACAGCTTATAAGTCATACGAATATGCGATTAGTATATAAAATTGATGAGAAGCTGTTCTGGATTGGTCTTGTGATTTATTAAGTTCCATGCAAATATTGGTTGTAATGTTCTGCCTTGTCATTAGTTGTATTAGTGTTTTATTACTGCATGTTCAGAATTGCAAGCATCCATTTTATGGGTGGTTTACAATTACTGTTTACTTCATTTTTAAGTTCAATTAATTAGGCTGTTAAGAACTGTGTAGGTACGCTTGATTGGATATTGTGTTAAGAAGCATTTTCTTTTCCTTGTATATGAATATATTGACAATGGAAACTTACGCGAACACTTGGATCCAGGTGAGAAAAGCATTTCGCCATTATCTATTTCAGTTTTGCACATTGATTTGATTATTGCATTAATTTATCTAGGCACACTTCCTCAAAATTACAATTCTAAGAAATATATCATATTATTTATAACTTATAAATAGTACAGCTTACAATAGATTTTGTATCAACGATCAAGTCATTTTTTGATAGGGAGAGAACCCTTGCCATGGTCAATGCGAGTGCGAATTGCTCTAGATTCGGCCAGAGGTCTTGAATACATTCATGAGCATACGGTGCCCACATATATTCATCGTGACATAAAGCCAGCTAATATATTGATAGACCGAGGCTTCCATGTAAAGGTTGAATTTTTGTCCAATATATGTAGAGTCTATCTAATGGTGAGCCTTAGGGCAAGGATAAGGTTATTTGCATATGACGTGGAGGTCCCGGGTCAAATTCTAGAAACAGCCTCTCCCTTGTGGGGTAAGACTGTGTACATCTATCCTTCTTTAGACCCCACCTGGTGGGAGCCTTGTGCACTGGGCCACCTTCTTTATGTAGAGTCTCTATTTTTCTGTTTTGGGATGACTTGTAAGTACTTGATAATTCATCTTTTCAGGTTGCAGATTTTGGGTTAACCAAACTCATTGAAGTTGGAAGTTCATCATATCTCTCTGAACATCTTCCAGGAACATTTGGTTATATACCACTCCAGCACGGCAACTTCTACTTTTCCTTTAAGGCTGTAGCTAACTTAGGCATAGAAGTTAAGAATTGCAGATTGTGTGGAAATATGGAGTTAGAACATGAGGCCATCCAGTAGATTTAGTACACATTTATTATTAGAATCCCTCTTTTTACTTGTAAAATTGATTAATTTTTGCCAGCTAACAAACATGACTAAAAAGAGCACTCACATATTAAGTCATAAAAAATGAATTTTTTTTTTTTTTTGCATGCACAGATATCCTCCTAGTGGAGGCAATAATATGAGGTACTCTCCCAGCAGATTCGAACTTTAGTTTGTCAATATGCAAGAGACTTGCCCCTTTAACTAGATCCCACTCCTATTGGTTAAAAATGAAGTTATTTTTAAACAAAATGCACACTATGGAGAACCTATTTGCATCTTCTGTTAAGTAAAAGTGTTTTAGGTGTTAAAAATTGCTTCTTTCTGTTCTCTCTTTCACTGCTTTACTTGGATATGAATATCCACAAAGTTTTCCTCAGTGTGAAACTCCTTGATTTCCTTGAAATGGTTTCTAGGGAGAAGTTTTTCTGATTAATAGATGAACTTCTCTTTTTGCGTAGGAATGATGGGAGTGCTAAAACCGATGTCTATGCTTTTGGAGTTGTTCTCTACGAACTTATATCTGCTAAAGAAGCTGTGCTCAGTGTTGGTGAAGCTGGTTCTGAAGCAAAAACCCTTGTCTCTTTGGTGATTCTTGGCTTCTTTCCATTATAAATATTTTTTTTATTTTGATTTTTAAATACAAACCTATCGATTTTAGTCCAATAATTTAATGAGGGTTATATTTGCCTTGGTTTTTACAGTTTGAAGAAGCTCTTGAGCAGCCTAATCCTGAAGAATATCTTCTAAAGCTTGTTGATCCCAGGCTTGAAGGCGAATATACATTTGATTCAATTTACAAGGTGAGCAAATAAATTGAACTGTTTAAACGTTTGAGTTTGGGAAATATATGTGGGTTCGCCGTCAAGTTGTAGGCATAAAGGTATACTCCCTCTATCCCTATTTATAACATTCTATCAACCGAATTGCATTGATCAAGAGATCACAACGAAGTTAGTTTTAGTTAAGTTAGTTAATATGATATACACTATCTTTTTTAAATCACTCCAATCATCTTTCATAATTTTTTTCATCTCTCTTGTACTTGATTATGACCGAGGGAGCATCAATAGGAGTAAATTGAGAAAATGCTCACAAATATATGAAATAGTTATTACATTTTAAACCAATATCAACTTCACAATCAAGTTTTACATTAAGTTCCGGAGGGTGTAATAAATATGCAAGAAACATACTTTTTTGTTTTTTTAAACATATGCTAAGTAGGTAAGTTAGAGGAGTAAAAATGAATGAAAGAGAGTGTATGGGAAAAATTGATTAGGGGCAACACTGGTAATGCATTTAATCTTCAAACCACCCCAAAGAAAATCTTACAAAGGAGGACGAAGGGAGTATTAACCAAGCTCATTGAACTTCATTGCAAATATGCCAAAACTCAAAAACCAAGATAATTGTGTCAAAAAAGTGAAGGAATACAGGGCAGTTTGTGAGTTTTTAATCCAATTCATAGCGGTGAAGATCTCATTCTTTATTTTTGTTTGAAAGCTATCATCATGCCACATCATGTACTATATAAAAAGAGAAATTGACACTTTAAAATCTTTCTGCAAATCAAATGCAGAAATTCTCTACTGCCTAAGCATATTGCATCGGGTAAAGCCTCGCACAAGCAAGGTGGTGGATCCCACCTCCCAACATCTAGGTGGGATCCACTACCTTGCCTATTTGTTTGTCTCTTGCACTGTTGCACATTGTTTGCACAACAGATAAGTTGCGCTCCAAAATGACATGGTGTGATAACAACTACCAAAACAACCGACAAGTCTTATTTTATTAGATGGGATTGGTTACATAGATTGTACGGTGCTATTGTGTTCTATTAATAACTAAATCTTTTAAATATATTACTAAAGACCTTATAATTTAGTGGTATGGATGCTCCCCTATAAATAAAGTAGAAGGTCACGAGCTTGATCTAGCTTGTAACTTTGACTGTTAGTGCCTACCTTTATAACTCAAAAATATTTAAATAAATTATTAATCAAAATGTCTTGGTCAATATTCTCATTGACTGAACTCTTCAATCTTCCCCTATGATTTTAGGAGATTTCATATTGTCTAATATACCTTCCACACCTGTGCATTCAATGGTCAATTTTGTACATACCTGAATCACCTGAAATGATTTTTTGTCATTTTCTCTTAACCAGACGCTATGCTAACTCTTCCTTGTATATATTCATTACAAATCTTATATTTTTGTTTGGTATAACTACACATCCATCTCCATATCCTTATATTTGTATTATGTTTCCCAACTTTATGCTCTAGTTGTCTTATTAGAGCAAAATTGATGGATAAATTTTTTTTACTAGATGGGATAGGATATCATAGCTTGTATAGAATTCAAATCTGTTGATGAATCTAACCACTTGCAACGTCTATTTATGGGACTGCAGATGGTCCAATTAGCCAAGGCGTGTGCACAGAGGAAAAACCAGACCAACGTCCAAGTATGAGATCTGTTGTGGTGGCTCTAATGACACTCTTGTCTTCTATGGAGTAGGGAAATATTGCGTACTTGTGTGAAAACCCAACACTCACAAATATGATGTCAGTGGAAGTAGAAAGTGTGTGAGTAATATTTAATTAAGTTGTTCACCAAAATAAGGGTATGTTTAGTTCAGCTTATTGGGCAGAAATAAGCCCATTTTTGGATAATAAGCATAAATAAAAATGGTTGCGTTTTTGTAGTGTTTGGTTCAGCTTATTTTAACGTGTTGCGTTTTTTATTAAGTCACTTATTACGTAAGTTGAAATAAAACTCTTCTCACATACTTGCCTCATATATCGTAAATCACGATTTATAAGCAGTTATTGTCCAAAAATAAATCGCTCATTCAAACATAAATCACATTACAAAAAATGATTTTTCTATTAAGTCATTTTTAATAAGTCAAAATCATAATAAGTCATTTTTCATACCGCTATCCCAAACACACTAAAACATTTAAATTAAGTAACATTCATGTTATTTTGAATCTCCCTTCATTTCAAATCCGTAACAACAACAAAAACAGTATCACCCAATGAAGGTGAGATGTGAAACTCAACTCAACTAAATTTTTGTATTATATATAAAAAAAACAATTTTGGCTTTTAATTCGGTCCCTTAATTTTTCAAAAGTGTATTTTGACTTTTTTAACCTTAATATTGTTAGTCTCATTAGCATAAAATGCAAACATTGTGATTTTAATTGGGAACAAAGCATTCTAAATGCTAATATATTAAGTTTAATTTTTAAAATTAAATATTGACTAAAAGATTGTCATTTAAAAAAAAATCTTTAGCATTTGAAACTGTAAGATCATTTTTTGTGCGTGAAATTAATTGTGATAAATTTGGATGACAAAAAAGAAACTTCATAAATTTAAGGGACTACATTGAAAAATTGTGTAAAGTTAGAATGCTAAAAGTGTACTAAAGGAGGTGGTGAGTTATATACCCATGTTGCCAAAATATGGGTGGGTGTGTGTGGTGGGTGTGCGAGTCTCTTTCCTCTTGGGGGAGGGGTTTCAAATTGTCTCAATTAATTCTCTAATTTTTTTTTTTAAAAAAAATCTTATGAAAGGTAAACTTATGCATCGTTTATAAAGTTTCTCTTTTTATTTCTTGGGTTTTGTTATATGCAGGAGATATTAACCCGCATATAAATCAAGTAAAAAGATAAGAAAATGTCATTTAAACTTCAAAATCTCAAATTAGTCTTGTTGTCTATAAGAGTATAGGTATTACTTACATTTATATAGCAATTGACAATTTATTTTAGTAGGAAATCAATAATTTAAGATTTTGAAGTTTAAGTGATATTTTCTTATTTTTTCCCTATAAATGATGTTATGTGTGTCCTCACTTCACATTACCCTTTTTCATGTAAATATACGAGAATTTCATGCAAGGGAACTAATTCCAATTACATCCCTTAAAATAGGGAAACATTATTTAAATCTCAAGAAGCTTCAATAAAATAAAAAATTTAAAAACATTTAATAAAAAAGGCCTCAGATTTCTTCCAAAAAACTAAAATCCACTATGAAGATGGGGCGGCACATATTCATCGGGCCACCAATGGCATTTGATTTACAAAGAGAGGGCAATAGATTAATGCCTCACGAGAGGTATTGGCACTTAAATTCCCACAAAATGGTAAAATGTAATTGTAATTCTGAGGAGCTTTAATGAAATTAAAAATTAAAACACACTTTAATTATATTAAAAATTAAATCACATTCAACCCAAGATCTTATGGTATTAGCGTATTGCTAAAATTAATAGTGACCATAAGCCATGCAACACTCTTTACTATATAACGCAAAGTATTATATATACATACTTACATTGCTCAAAAAAATGCATGCATACATACATACATACATACATGTATGAATGTATATGTATGTGTGTGTATAAAATTGAAGAAGTGAGTTGGTAACAACTAGTTTATCAGAATTTATGACTTTGTTATAATAAATTAACAAGCACCTTTTAGAAATAAACAACTTCGGAACCCAACATTGACTTCAAAGTTAGGAAGAATTACTCTTTGAAATCAACAAGAATCTTTCAGCAAGTCAAACTTCTGATAGTTCAGAGGTCACCCAAGAAATCCGTACTTATTCCTTATATATAAAATCATTTCAAACAAATCACGGAATTTTAGAAAATAGTTAAAATTAGTTGGAAATAATAAATATATAAGAAATATTTTTTTTTTTCTAAAGATGCCCTTATTTATAAATAAATAAGAGAGAGAGAGAGTAATAACCAAAGGTCTTGTAGTTTAGTGGTATGGATGGTCCTTTATACGTGAGAGGTCACGGGTTCGATTTTGTCCTTATAACATAGGTTGTTAGTGTTTGCCCTTGTAACTAGAGAGAGAGAGAGAGAGAGAGAGTCATAATGAGAAAAGGAAGAAAGGGGATGTATAGTAAATAAATGATGTAAGAGAATGAAGGTAAAATGGGTAAAAATATATTTATTATTTGGGTTAAAGGGCAAAAATGCCCATATTAATATATCAAAAAAGCTATTGGCACCATATTAAAATACTAGGTGCACAAATATCTATGAGGACTTAAAAATGGTTCAAAAAAGGTAAAGGTGCATCCAGCACCCTGAATTATTTTTGAAGGTGCAATCAGCACCCTAAAGTATTTAAGTTTGTAATCATCACCCTAAACTAATTAAAGGTGCAATTAGCACCCTCAACTAATTTTGGAGGTATAATCAGTAGTACCCTAATGTATTAAAAATGAAGCAACCACAATGTTCAATGACAACAACCACGACGGAGAACAACAAAACCAGGATTGGATGAAGCAGAAGAAACTTTATTTGATTTTTTTAATGCATTATCTCGACTCAAAATTTAGACTTCAATGTTTTTTTACTTGAGGAATTTAATAGAATTTAATATATTCTTGCATATGTGATTGAAACTTATAATTTACTATGACTAAAACTTTCATCTGATTTCGATTTGGCTTATTCTTTTATTTGGGTTTCGAGATTCAACAAGACCGAGGTGCTGATTGCAACTCTAAAAATACTTTAGGATTCTGATTACACCTCCAAAAATAATTTAAGGTGTTGATTGTATCCTTAAATACTCTAGGGTGCTGATTACACCTCCAAAATTAATTTGAGAAGTTGGATGCAACTTTCCCCATTCAAAAAATGCAACTGCCATTAAAATTGACAAACCGTCCGTCGATAGCTTGTTTGGGACCCCTTTTATTTTTCCAGCTGTAATCTTCTACTTTTGTTGACCATGTACGTAGAGCTAAGAGAAGGTAAAGCCTGCCAAACGGACACATGCACCCGTATTTCCTCATTGTATATATGTTTCAAATTTCTTAATATTATCGGTGTTTTATATTCTTTAGAAAAAATGCTTACTGGAAAGAAATAAAGATCTACGGGAGGAAGTGAAATTTTTTCTCCCCTTCTCATATAGGTTTTAACTTTCTAGGCAACTGATCTTCACTTTTTTGTTCTGGCAGATTAGTTGTCACAGTGTGGAGGGGATGAACTACAGCGGCGGAATTCGGCGGATGAAGAGCAGGATGTTGAGAGCTTGAATGAAGAAGGAACAGAGGATGGCGTGGAGACAAAGTTGGTTATAGGACTACCTACCCAGAGATGAATACCGCCTTGAAACACTCGTCATATATATTCGTAAATCTTGTGTGTTCAATAATGCTACTCTGAAAAGTGAAAAACTTACCCCCAACAAACCTGCGAGAATTTTCGTATCTTTCCTCCGATGACGACGTCGAAGCTGATGACATTGTGCTCATCATCAAGGATCTCCAACTGCTCGATGCTAGACACGATGAGGGGGCCGTATACTATGTAGACCTCTAGGACAGCGCGCGCCGTCGTGAATGCAGTGGTCAACACCGTCAATGATGTGACAGCTCTTTGCGAAATGCTTGTGGGCCTGGGGGTTATCGAAACGGTGAACCACAGACCAGACAGAGGAGATGGGTGTGTAGATGGACAGGATCATGACGAAGTAACATTGACCGGGTCCCACCTCTTGCGCGTACTGGAAAAGAATCGACTCGGAAATCGGAGGAAGATCAAGCTTGGTAGAGGAGAGAGGAATGACCAAGCAGCATGTGGAGAGCGGTGGAGGCTACTTAGGGCAGTCCAAGGCAGTGCTGGGTTGAAGGGGTGGTGGAGTTGAAGGGAAGAAGAAAAGCATGATGAAGAAGAAGAAGAAGGCAGTACGGGATACAGGGTTTAATAACCCCCTCACTCAACCTGTTAATCTCTCACTTGCCCCGTTCACTATCAACAAAAGTAGATGATTACAACTAGACAAAAAAATGGGTCCCACATAAGCAATGTAACGGACATTTTGTCACTTTAACAGTAGTTGCATTTTTGAACCATAGGTATTTGTGCACCTAGTGTTTTAATATGATACCAGCAGCTCTATTAAGATATTAACGTCAGTATTTTTATCCCTTAACTCTTTAGTATTTAGACAAAGTAAAATGGGACATGATAAAAATGGGACAAACCCATTAAAAAACAGATACCTCCCATATGGAGACAGAGGGAATAAATTCTAGGACATAATAAGTTTTGGACATAAAAGTCAATTTCAAAAGGCCATCAATTCCATTTAAAAACAGAGAGAGAGAGAGAGAGAGAGAGAGAGAGAGAGTAATAAATAAATGATGTGAGAGAATAATGATAAAATAGGTAAAAATGTATTTACTATTTAGACAAAGTGAAATAAGACCCGATAAAAATGAGACAGCCCCATTCTAAAAATGGGCCGTATATATGGACACAGAGGGAATGGACATAATAAGTTTTGGATATAAAAGTCAATTTCCAAGTCTATGATTTCCATTCAAATAATCATATTTTAATTAAATCAATGAAGAGATTATTAGTTAAATACTCATACTTTAATTAAAAAAGATTATGTGATTCAACTAAAAAGGTGGTTATTTTTATTAAAATTAATTATGAAACCAACAACCATGTTTCTCAAAAACAGCCCTAGCATGTTTCAGGTGCATTCGGATTAACGCTATGTTGGTTAAAATAGGGCTTATAGGATTGATTTATGAACATAATTGATCATTAAAAATAGGGTGTTTGGATAAATTTTAATCAAAGTATAATTGAAAAGGATAATAGTAGCTTATGAAATAGCTATAATTTTTTTTTCATAATTAGTTTTGGCATGTATAGAAGTGTTTGACCGCTCTTGAGATAACCATAATTCTGAGTTCATAATTGATGTTGGTATGTATAAAAACGTTGGATACTCTATGAGATAACCATGATTTTATGTTCATAATTGATTTTGTATGTATATGAGTGTATCTAGTATCGTATGTGATAACCAATATTTTTGGGTTAATGATTGATCATTTAAAAGTAAAGTATTGGAAGGAGTCATCCAATGAAGAAGAAGTAACATTGAAGTCTCTTTTTTATCCATCATACCACAGGTTCAGCAGTCAAAGAGTTGGACAGTCTCTCTAATGGGAGAGGGTTTGATTGCTGCAAAAATTGTAGTGTTTGGAGAGACATCTTCCTAGCTAAGGTAAATACTTTGTAAGTTGCCTCGTACCTTTGGGGTGTGAATTATGGGTTTGTTGCCTTGCTCTTGATTTGGCGGGGAGTTCTACCCCTTGTCTCATGAGGAGGTGAGAAAGGAAGAAGGATGAGTGAGAGGAAGAGGTGTGTCGATGATGGTAATTCAAATGGGGAGCGAACAATGAAGAAGGAGGAAGGAAAGAGAAAGGAGAAGTGTTTGGAAGAAAGGCGAAGAAGATACAAGAGGAATTCTTTCTTCTAGGAGATGATGAGGTGGAGGTAGTGAGGATGGAATGTTATGCGGCTGCCATGTAAGTAAGTTTGGTCAAACATGCATGCTATTAATGGTCAATATTAAGAAGTGATAAATTGCGTCTACGATTTTGAACCATGTAGCAACATTGATTAAACTCAATAAAAACTTCCAATACCTAAACTTTTTGGGATTGTTTGGTGTGCGGGGAGGGGAGGGAAAGTAGGCGGAAGGAAAATTTTTTTGAGTTGAATTTAAAAAAATTAGAGAAGTGGGGTTAAAAATTTTTAATTAATTTTTCTTACTTTTTTATCTTTCATATTTTCTTTATTAAAATTTTATTACCCCACTTCTTCAATATTTTAAAATTCAACTCACAAAAATCCCCCCTTACCTCCAAATCCCTCACACCTGGGAAATTTGTTTATTAAGGGCTTGTTTGTTACACGGAATATAGAGGAGGAAAAGGGAAGATTGTAATGTTCCTTAGCTTGAAACGCGTTTGGCTGCTCAAAGTGTCGGCAACCCATATTCCTGTCAAGGTGAATGTTCCTTTAAATATGGGAAATTGAGTTCCCACAAAAAATGGGATGAACTTCAAAATGTTCCCGGCTGTGATAAAATGTGGACAAAAATGCCCTTAAAAACATATAATAAAGATTAAAGACGAAGGCAGAACGCGTGCAAGGATTTGGTGAACTAACTTGGTATAATGTCGAAAGCTTGTCTGAAAAAGGGAAGAGGCGAACTGCGTGTGAAATAGAACTCTGAATCAATTTGTGGGTTAATTTAATATGAGCTTATAAATTGATATGTTTGCGATGTGGGTTATATTGGATGAACAGATGCAAAAGAAAAACAGAGTCGAAAGCTGAAACGATGAACAGTACCATGAGGAAGACAATGAACAGTGAAGACAAGGTCGAGTTCAAACTGGGGTTATTAAGTTTGATCTGGGTTATTAAGTTTAAACTGGGGTTATTAAGTTTGATCTGGGTTATTAAGTTCAAACTGGGGTTATTAAGTTTGATCTGGGTTATTAAGTTCGAATTGGAATGTTAAGTTTGAACTTGAACTTCTGATGAGGAAGACGATAAATAGTGAAGACGAGGTCGAGTTTGAACTGGGGTTATTAAGTTTGATCTGGGCTGTTAAGCTCAAACTAGAATGTTAAGTTTGAACTTGAACTTCTGGTGAAGTTTTAGGGGTATTTTAGGTTTTTCACACAATCTTCCCACTTAAACCACTCTCTTTTCTTCTAACCAAACATCTCATCTTTCCTCAACTTATGTTCCGTTCCCATGTCTACCAAACAGCTTACTCTTTTAATTTCCCTTTCAATCTTCCCTTCCTTTCCGTTCCCTCCTAAAATGTTCCTTGCACCAATCAGGCCTTAAGAAAGCAATTTTTCATCATCCTGTCAAGTACGCAATCGAGGAACTGCTTTGGCAGGCTAATTGATGCATCGTAAGTCCTAGCTTTGACTTTTGGTTTCCAGTCTTTCATTTTGCTACCTATCAGTCAAAATTCTAGCAAGTCGTCGTCTCTCTCTCACAGTCCTGGTTGGATTACGCGGGAAACTTCTGTTCTTCAATTGACTTGACTTCAATCACTACTAACATTCAAATAAAATCTACAAGTCCGCTATCATTTCGTTGTTTAATGTTTAATCCCACAGCGAAACATTGCGTACATTCCCATTACATTACCCCAATTTCTGAGCTTCTTTCTCTCTGCTTTTTCACCAAAATCCCATATAGAAATGGTTCCCAGATTCGGGTTTCCACTCCTCTTCTTCTTGTTATTATTTTCCCTTTGTTTCAACGCAAAATAAAAGTGCGAGAAATGATGCGACTTGGCTTTAGCCTACTACTACCTTTCAGACCAAATCGGCGATCTCACGAACCTTTCGAAGATTATTGTTGACAGGAGTCATATCTGATTTAAGAGCTGAACAATATCTTTCATTGAATCAACTTACTGTATTACACAATATGAGCACTGTATTTATACACCTAATAACCACAGTGACTGAAGCACTGAGGCCCAATATGCACACGGCCCAATTACATCAGCCTGAACTTAATAACAAACAATTTACATGTTAAGTCTGAATATCTCAACACCCCCCTTCAAGTTGGGGGCTATACAAATCTATAGATCCTAACTTGCTAAGCATCCTATCTTGTATTTCTTTACCCACTGCCTTTGTCAAGATATCAGCCTCTTGACTATAAGATCGAACATGCTGCAAGGCAATTACCTTCTTTAAAAGCTTTTCTCGAACAAAATGAAGATCTATCTCAATATGCTTAGTTCTCTCATGGACAACGGGGTTTGAAGCAATATGTAAGGTAGCTTTATTATCACAATAAACATTCACAGGAGTTAAATGCTCATAACCAATTTCTTTGAGTAATCCAACTGCCCATACAACTTCAGCTACTGCAGATCCTAATGCCCGGTATTCTGCTTCAGCTGAAGACTTCAAAACGGTTTGCTGTTTCTTAGTCTTCCATACTATAAGCGAACCACCAAGCTTGAGAAGATACCCTGTAACCGATCTTCTTGTTGTCTCACATACTCCCCAATCGGCATCACAGAAGCAATCTAACGTAGCAGTGCCTTCTGGACTAATAAGCACTCCTACCCCAAGGCTTTGCTTTAGGTACCGCAACACATGCAAAGCAGCTGTCATGTGACACTTCATGGGCTGGTGCATGAATTGACTCAAGACCTGTACAGAAAAACAAATATCAGGTCTGGTAGCAGTCAAATAGATCAACTTACCCACTAATCTTTGATATCTTTCTGGATCATCAAACAAATCCTCCTTCTTGTGCTTTCCTTTCTCATAGGCCGAGAGTTTAAGTGTGGTAGCCATAGGTATTGAGAGTGGTTTGCAGCCACTCATTCCCGTTTCTGCAAGCAAATCTAGAATATATTTTCTTTGGGAAAGCACGATACCCTTTGCGGACCTAGCTACTTCAATGCCAAGGAAATATTTCATTATTCCCAAATCCTTGACTTTGAAGTTGCTATGCAACAAGTCCTTCACTTCTTGAACTTGCATTTCGGAGCTACCAGTAATAATCATATCATTGACATATACGAGAACTAGAACAATATCAGCACCATATTTCTTAAAGAATAAAGAGTAATCATGTTTACTACGTTTAAATCCACCAGAAATTAATGCAGCACACAATTTATCATTCCATTGTCGAGAGCCTGTTTAAATCCATGTTCCCCCCTTTGCTTTCAAAGCCTTGGGGAATAGTCATATATACTTCCTCATGGAGATCTCCCTGCAAAAACGCATTATCCACATCCATTTGAAATAATTTCCATTCATGCATAACAGCTAATTTTAAAACAATTCTAACTGTAATCATTTTAACCACAGGTGAAAATGTCTCATGATAATCGATTCCTTTTCTTTGGGTGAAACCTTTAGCAACTAAACGGGCTTTATACTTATCAATAGTCCCATCAGATTTATACTTAACCTTATAAACCCATTTGCAACCAATAGGCTTTCTCCCCTTTGGAAGCGTGACAATGTCCCATGTTTTGTTACGCTCTAAGGCTGTAATTTCTAGATTCATTTCTTGAACCCACCTTTCATCTTTCATTGCTTCATAGTAAGAAGTAGGTTCAACTACTGAATCTATAATACACAAGAAACACATGTGGGAACTAGAAATGTGATTATAAGATATATACTTCTCAATGGGATACAAACATTTACTGTGCTCTTTATGTGCTTTTGATTCAGAAACAATAAGTCCACATACATAATCAGTAACCCATATAGGGGGTCTACGGTCCCGTGTTGTCCTACCACGGTCAGCAACTAATCTTTGTGAATCTGATCCATTATCTCTATGTTCAGAGTCAGCATGGTCAGTATATGTGGTTTCATGATGAGCATGTTCTCTTGACAAAGGAGGTACAATAGGCTGTATACTAACATGATCAAAGGTACATCATCATCATCAAACAAAAACATTTTTTGAAATTCTGCCTTTTCATTTAGTTGATTAGTAGGCGCAATGTCCTGGAAAGGAAATGCATCTTCAATAAAAACGTGTCTACTAACCAAAATGCTATTAGTACGCAAGTTAAAGAGAATATACCCCTTTTGGTGATTCGGATAACCAAGAAACACACAAGGAATAACATGAGATTGAAATTTATCACTGTTAGTCAAATCAGTAGCATATGCTAAACAACCAAAGGTTTTTAAGCAATTATAATCAGGTTGTTTCTTGTATACCCGCTCATAGGGAGCCTGAAAACCTAAGATCCTAGAGGGTACTCGATTAATCAGGTATGCTGCCATCTTGACACACTCCCCCCAGAACCGAATGGGTATGTGTGAGTGAAGCATAAGACTCCTAGAGACTTGCATAAGAGTCCTATGTTTTCGCTCCACAATTCCATTTTGTTCTGGGGTGTAGGGATAAGATGTTTCATGTATAATGCCCTTTTCAAGAAAATATGTTTGTAGATTATTATTCACAAACTCAGTCCCATTATCACTACGTATTCGTTTAACATGAAAAGCAAATTGATTAAGGACATAAGCAACAAAGTTCTTTATATATCCAGCAGTTTCATATTTATGTCTCATTAGGAAAACCCAAGTAGCTCTTGAATAGTCATCAACAATTGTAAGAAAGAATTGATGACCTTGATGCTTGGGTGTCCTATATGGACCCCATACATCCATGTGAAGTAGCTTAAAACAATGGACAGATTTAATACAGCTAGATGAAAATGGGAGTTTTGTTTGCTTTGATTGAATGCAAACCTCACAACTTTTATTCATATCAGAATCTTTATCTTTTACAAAATTGAGATGCCTCAAAACTGACAATGGGGCATGCCCCAACCTATTATGTAAAGTCCAAATATCTATAGGTTCATGCTGATCACAAATCCCTTTATCAACCAAATTGACAAGATGTATATCAGTAATGGGTTCATTTTGCAGAATGTAAAGACCATCAATTAGTCTACCAATCGCCCTCATTTTCCCAGCTTGAAGGCCCTGCAAAATGCAGTGATTAGGGAAGAAAGTAACCATGCAATGTGTATCATTTGTAACCCTTGAGACAGAGATCAAATTAAACTACAATTTTGGTGCATATAAAACATTATGTAACTCAAAACTATTAGAAAACTTAACGCTGCCTACATGGGTAACCACTACCCTATCACCATTAGGGATTTTAATAGTTTTAATTGGCCCTATATATTTTTCAAATGTGTTTAAGAGAGACAGATCACCAACCAAATGAGTAGTTGCACCAGAATCTATCACCCAATTAACATGTGAATAATGATAGTGAGAAGAGTGCAAACCTGTACCAGTCAGGGCATGGTTATTCATACTCGGTTCAGTGTCCTTTTTAAGGAATTGTATGAGCTTGTCATATTGTTCACGAGTAAACGTTGGGGCAATCATTTCATCATCCGATGTAATACCTTCCTTGATAGATTGAGTGAGATTAGCTGCCTAAACTATCTTGGATCGATTCCCTTTAAAATCAGCAGGGAAGCCTATCAAATGCCAGCAATTTTCTTTGACATGTCCTTTATTGTTACAGTGGGAGCATTCTGGCAGTGGAGAAGTTCTTCCTCTTCCTCTGCCATGCCCCCTTCCACGAGCTATCATGGCCACTCCTTCGAGAGGGTGTGCTTGAACATTGCTACTCAGGTTACGTTGAGCCTCATCCTCTATAATCATACTAAAAGCTTGGTTTACAGTTGGTAAGGGGCTCATGAGCAGAATTTGACTCTTGGGTGCACTGTAGGTGTCATTGAGGCCGAGCAAAAATTGCAACAGTTTCTGTTGCTGAAGACGTTGGGAATAAACTTGAGAGGTAGAGCACTTACACGAGGGAAGTGGCAACAGAACGGATTCTTCATCCCAAAGTTCTTTCATCTTAGAATAATACTATGACACCGTGAGAGTTCCTTGGCGCATGGAGGTAATTTAGCGGTGAAGGCTGAAAATCCGAGACCCTGTGACCTTGTCGAAACATTCTTGCAAATCGACCCAAACAAGATGGGCTTCTTGACGAAAGATGACACTATTGGCTAGATCCTTAAAAAGTGAATGTAGCAACCAAGAGAGTACAACAGCGTTGCACCGTTCCCATTGATCATGAAGACGAGGATCCTGGGAATTCTTGGTGCAGGAACCATCGATAAAACCCAACTTCTGTTTCGCTTTAAGCGCAATTCGCATCGACCTGCTCCATATGGTGTAATTTTCATAGCCAGTAAGCACTTGTGGTATGAGAGCCGATCCTTGTGTATCGGAAGGGTAAAGGTACAAAGGATGAGTGAATGGAAGGGAGTCAACAGTGAGTTCATCTTTTCTCTCAGCCATGGCTGATTAAAGCAAAAAAGACTGACGAGGGAGAATGATGTACAGGAGGTCGGCGATGTGGTTGTAAGATGAATACCTGGAAGAGTTTAGATTAGGAAAAACGGCGGTGATTGTGAAATCATGGAAGTTTCTGGATTCGGGCATGCGTCGTTCTGGAATTGTGGAGATCAGATCTGAAATTTGATAGATCCAAAATCAAGAATGCAGATCCCAAATTCGGTCATGCATCGCTCTGGTTCGTATCGCTCTGGTTTGTAAAGATCCGGCGTCTATGGCTCTGGATTGTGTAGTGAGTAGCAGATCTTGAAGATCCGACTTGGGTCCCGTATGTGATGATCTCTGGATCACGTGAAGAAGACGAATATTATGGGCTAGACTTCTTTGACTGGTCGAAGCCTGGAATGACAGGATTCTTGAAACAAAACCTTCGTGTGTCTAACGCTGTGTTGAATCTTGTGATGACAACCAAAATGTGGGCTGACTTCTTGAATTATGGGCCTCTAAAGACGAAGCTTGAGGCATAAACTAGGACTCCTAACCTAGTGCTCTTGTACCATGTTGACAGGAGTCATATCTGATTTAAGAGCTGAACAATATCTTTCATTGAATCAACTTACTGTATTACACAATATGAGCACTATATTTATACACCTAATAACCACAGTGACTGAAGCACTGAGGCCCAATATGCACACGGCCCAATTACATCAGCCTGAACTTAATAACAAACAATTTACATGTTAAGTCTGAATATCTCAACAATTATGAAATCCCCAGTTCTTCAAAAATCTGAAGATATCTTCAGCTATAACAAAGACACAATTACCAACGAAGACTATATCCCAAGGAACACTCGAGTGAACGTTCCGTTCCCTTGTGATTGCATCAATGAGAGGGCAAATCTAGGTTACGTATTTAAGTACTTGATTCAGAAAGCGGACACCTATACGAAGATTGCCCAATCAGATCTATTCCAACTTGACAACTGATTCGTCGTTGCAGAGCCAGAATTTATATTTGTCGAACAATATTCCCGATTATGTAACGCTCGATGTTGCCGTGAACTGTAGGTGTGGGGATAGCCACATTTCGAAAGAGTATGGCTTGTTCATCACGTACCCACTTAGAGCTAAGGATTCTCTGGATTCAGTTGCGAACCAGACGAAGGTTGATCCAGAGTTGCTGAGAAGGTATAATCCTGGTGCTGATTTCAACAAAGGGAGTGGTTTGGACTTTGGTGTACATACCCGGAAAAGGTACATTAATTTATGTCATATCACGTGATCTGATTTCTTCTTCTTCTTTTTTATCATAATCTGATTTATTCTTTCAAGTCATATTAATTTAATTATAGACTGTGGTTGAATTGGATCATGATTTTAGACTAACTTCTCTATCATGTGTCAACAACATATATAAATTTCTGACCCCATAAACGTCTTTTTTTTTTTTGATAGAACATGAAATACTACAATAACCTCAGGAATTATCCTCCTGAGTCAGAAAACATTCTACAATTATTATTATCAGTAAATAACAAACTCATAATCGCTGTAGGAGGCGAATCGGTGATATAGAGATCCATTGCCATATTCCAAGCTTCCTTTGCCATAGCATCAGCAACTGTGTTGACATCTCGATTACAATGAAGCATCTCCACTTCCCAATCTCTGTCCATCAACGTGCGAACTTCCATGATAAGATGAAAATCAGGATGTTCCTGAGACACCGTGGCTTGAATAAGTTCCATGATTTCACTACAATCACACTCAATAAGAATTTTTCTGTATCCTCTATCCCATGCAAGCTTGAGTCCCCACAATACACCCCAAGCTTCAGCGGAGACCACCGTCCCATGGCCAATCCGATACATAAATCCTAGCAAAAAATCACCATTGTGATCCCGCAACACACCTCCATAAGTACACTTCCCTAATTTTTCACTTCTGGATCCATCAGTATTAATCTTCACCCATCCAATAGGTGGTGGCTTCCAATAGAGACGACCTCCTTCCTCATTATCTTTTCGAAGCAGACTTATATTCCCCCATGCTAAACAGGCACGAGCACGGGCTAAAATGGCCGTACTACTCCAAGAGATGTTATTAAAGCAACGTTCATTACGAGCTAACCAGATATTTCGGCATAGGACCGTAAACCAAAGACGAAATTCAAATCCCTGAAATATGTCCTTTCTCCTTATACATGATGCAAGCCAATCATTTGTATCCAAAATGCCAAAAAACAACTCATGCCAAGCCAGCGGTAAAAAACCATACCAGAACTCAGAAGCAACTGGGCAATCCCGAAGAACGTGCAGAATTGACCCGCGAGAATTATGGCAAATTCCACAATTACCCGTGGGATGACAACCACGCTGGAACCGTACCATGTTTGTCATTAAACGCCCGTGAAAACACAGCCACAAAAAAGTACGATACCTTTGAGGGACCTTAATTTTCCAAAGACATCTCCATCGGTATTTAGCGTGAGGCCGCGGGGTACCATTTAGATATTTATAAGCAGAGCTTATGGAAAATATTCCATCAGAAGACCATCTCCATACTGGGAAATCTTGCCCATTTAATTGACAGATATTGACACGTCTGATAGCTGTACATACATATCCTGGAAGTAGATAATCAAACTTGCTCATATCCCACTGTCCGGAGGGAGTGATACAATCAGCTACTCTCCACTCAGTAACATCACGTGGTAAAGCACGGGTTGTTAAACTGTTAAGCTTATCCAAATGTGGCACCCAAACATCCTGCCAAAAAGAAATGTTCCTGCCATCGATGACTCTCCATGCTATGCTATCTGTGATCTTTTCCCAACTCTTACAGATACCTTTCCACGTACTAGACTCCGACCGACGCTTCTCAACTTTAGGAATGATATCATCACCAGCTTTATACTTTTCTCGCAAAAACTTGACCCATAACGAGTCACGTCTATTAATCATACTCCATCTAAGCTTCATAATGAATGCCTGGTTTTGGTAATGAGCCTTCCTAAGTCCCAAGCCTCCATTCTCTTTTCGAGCACACACCAAATCCCAGGAAACCAGATGAGGCTTTCTGTTGGTCAAGCTACTCCCCCAGAGAAAGTTACGACATCGTTTATCAATTTCATCACAAGTCCCCATCGGAAGAGGCACTGTCTGCATAGCATAAGATGGCATAGCCGACATTACAGAAGATACTAGCGTATGTCTGGCTGCCAACGATAACATGTTGGATTTCCAATTAGCCAGACGAGCATCCATTTTATTCAGGAGAAAATTATACGTTGCCTTTGAGCTCCTTTTATGTAATAAAGGCATTCCCAAATATTTTCCTAGATCCGACGTCGGAGTAAAATTCAAGAAATCACTGATTTCTTTGCATCTAATGTGATTAACATTTCTTGAGAAGTAAATTCTTGACTTTCCAGCATTCACTTTCTGTCCTGAAATGTCACAAAAATCATCCAGAATGGCCTTCACAGTCCCTGCGTGATCTAGATCTACTTCTGCAAACAAAAATAGATCATCAGCAAAAAATAGATGAGAGACAGGAGTACCTCGTTTGGATAGCCTAAAAGGCTGCCAGTCACCCTCTTCCACTGCCGTTTGGATAAGATGCCCCAACCTTTCCATCATAATAACAAAAAGGTACGGTGATATAGGGTCACCCTGACGAACACCACGGGAAGGACAAAACATATTAGTAGCCTCTCCATTCCAAAGCATTTGCATTTTAGACGTCGATATACAAGCATTGATAACTTTAAGAAGATATTCAGGAATCTTGATTTCCCTTAAACAGTCGGTTATAAAATCCCATCTGACACGGTCATAAGCCTTCTCCAGATCAATTTTAATGGCCATGAAGCCTTTCTTCCTTTTTAAAGACTTCATAGAGTGAATGATCTCCTGAGCTAGAATAATATTGTCCGAGCTCTGACGCCCTCTAATAAAACTACATTGGTTCGGGGCTATTACTAAAGGCATGACAGCCTTTAGTCTATTTGATATAACTTTCGTAATTATCTTGTACACAACATTGCACAGACTTATGGGGTGAAAATCACGAATTGTCTCTGGATGGTCCACTTTTGGTATGAGTACTATTTGAGTACCATTGATATGCCGAATCCACATAGGATCATCAAAAACTCTTTTAACTAAGCTAATAACAGATGTTCCCACGGTTTCCCATTGGCTCTGGTAAAATAACGGATTGAAACCGTCAGGTCCTGGCGCTTTAAGAGGTCCCATATCAAACAAAGCTCGTTTAATCTCGTGATCTGTAACCGCTCTCCCCAGGCTACGCAAATTCACATCGTCAATATCAGGATAAGTGCATCTGAATACCAATGATCCATTATACATGTAGGTCTCTTTATACAAATTTTCAAGAAACTGGCTTCCCATTCTCATAATTTCCGCTGCATCATAAGTCCACTCCCCTGAGTCAAGTCTCAAGGCCTCTATTTTATTCTTTCTCCGTCTCCCATTAGCCACAGAATGGAAATATTTAGTATTTCTATCCCCATCCACATACCAGTTAGCCCGAGAGTATTGGATCCACATAACTTCTTCCTTTGCCAAGAGCTTCTCAAGATCGCCCCATATCTCCCCTCGTAACTTCTCAAGATGATGCGAAAGACCTCCCAAAGCCGTCTTTGCGTTAATCCCATCTAATCTTTTATATAATCTGTCTTTCATATAAGAGATGTTACCGAAGACCTCCTTGTTCCATAACCTCAAATCCTCAGTAAACTGTTTAGCAGATCCGCACCAGTCATCTTCCACCCCCTAATGAGATTCTACAAATTTCTTGAAATCATCATGCATAACCCAAGGGGCAAAAAATCTAAAAGGCCTCCGATTCTTAGCCGTAAGAACATGGGATTCAGTATCAACCAACACCGGACAATGATCGGATTTATATTTTGGCAGATGTGTAACTGTGGCATTAGGGTTATCTATAAACCAGCTGTTATTCACCCAAGCTCTGTCTATTCTGCTCTGGCTAGTCAAATTGCCCCAAGTAAATTGAGGACCAGTAAAACCAATATCAATTAAATTACTGCCCAAAAGCCAATTACGGTATGACCTATCAATACCAGTATTAACCGTATGATTTTTATTCCAGCGTTCTTCAGTACAGGAAACAGCATTAAAGTCTCCAATTACTACCCATCCTCCAACAACCACCTGTTGAATATCCTCAAGAGATTGCCAAAGCTGGCGTCTAATAACCATATTTGGATGCCTATAAACCACAGTAAGCGACCACTCATCGGTTGAGCCTTTATTTACCATTCCATGAATGAATTGATTCCCTGAAGAAGTCACAGAGAAAGATAATGTAGAGTCCCAGAACAGCCATATACCTCCACTAAATCCACGTGCTTCAACAACGTGCATATTCGTCCAACCCAGCTTCCTAGCAATGAGCTTCGCTTTCATCCCATCCTATCTTAGTTCTAGCAAAGCAAACAAATTAACACTATGCCTGGACACAACATCGCTAATTAACCTGCAAAAAGAGGCACCACCGGCACCCCGGGTATTCCAAGTCATAATAATCATTAAAAACTTAATACAAAAGAGTAAGAACACAACCAAATCAGGCATTATTGAGGCATATGACCCTCCTGCCCAGAATCAACACCATGCATCCTCACGTCATCAAAGCCTCCAAGTAGATTAACTTGAGTTTCTGTAGATTCCTTTCCTCCTGCTCCTGGGTCAAGAGGATTGGATGCTTGTATACGAATAGTGGGGGAAATGGAATTCATTTTTAAGGCATTCTTTTTGATTTTTGACCCCATCTCCCCACTTGAAATACTCGACGGTCCAGATTCTTGGGTTGACAGATGAGAGTTCAACAAATAAGATCTTTGGTAAGCTCCTTCTTCAATCCCCTTCTTCTTATCTGACTGGATCACACGTGGTTTATTCAACTTTTTTAATAGTCCAACATTATTCCCAGCATCAGAAATTCTATCATTTCTCCCTACATTTATAATATCCGATCCATTATTCCCTTTGCTTCCTTTATTTGATTCAGATAATTGACCAGATTTAACCTTTGATTCACGCGATCTCTCTCCTATCTTCGAATTAGCACGAATCTTCTCTTGATTTATGCTGTCATCATGACCTCCAGCATTAGTTCCCATATCTTCAGTATTAAGAGCCTCAAAACGTGATCCTCCTCCCATATTTCGAGAACGTACATCACGCCTAGACTCACGCCCGTTATTGTTGTTACCTGCATTTGAGATCCATTGCCCCCTTCTCCTACGCGGCGCCACCATCCACTCACCATACATTCCATCGATATGCTCCGGTGTTGTATCTGTAGAAACCGACGAGTTCACCATACATGACGACTTTGACGTGCTTTTCGTTTGATTATTAGGGCAATGTTCCGTATCATGACCATATCGCCCACATGAGAAGCAAATCAAATGCAAACCCTCATAAACAATCTTCTTTTCTTTCCCATTTATTAACAAAGACGGGAGTAAAGGCGCATTTAAATCAATCTCAACACATATACGAGCAAAACGCCCTTTGGTTTGCTGAAGAGTATTAGTATCCACTTTCAAAACCCGTCCAATTTGGTTACCCACCACATATAAAATACCTTTATCATAAAAATCAACAGGAAACTTAGGAATTCTTACCCATACTGCAATCTTAGCGACCTCGCCAGCATCAGGATCGAACTCTGATTTCCATGGTTGTACAGCCAGATAATGATCCATGTATAACCAAGGGCCACCTGTCAACGCAAAATCATAATCCTCCTTATTACTCACACGTACCATAAAATACCCAGACCCTATCTCAATAGTTTCGACTTCCCCTCTACGTCCCCACAGTTGTTGTAGCTTACGACCCAGTTGATCCTCCCGTACCATCCTTCCAAGAAGTCTAACGATCAACGATGTCGACCATTTCCGCGCTAGCTTCTTCTTAAATTCTGAAGACACAATAATATTTGGTCCCTTTTGCGTCATTTCTACCTCAATCCTTGACTTCCAACCATCCCCTTTCCACCAATCATCTTCTTCATCTGAAGCATCCTTTAATGTCTGATCCTCAGTACATGCATCCTTGTATGACCTTTTAGGCAACTCTGGTGTATTGGTATCCTCTCCAATAATATCATCACTCATCCAATCCTCAACCCGTGGGGCTAACGATTGTTTATTTGTGAATTGAACATCATCATCACGAATTTTCTTCGTATTACGCTCCAAGACCTCAATATTCTCTACTCTTGGAGATGAAGTCATTCTCTCGCGACTTCGATCTCTCTCCCTTTCACTCATCATTTGCACTCTGTTTAAAGAAATTTAAGTTTTAAATGCAGTAGACCACTTATACTTTCCCCAGCCGCAGCCCCAAGCCGTCAAAACGGAGGCTGCGGCGAGAGAACACAACAGCAAAGTCCTCCTTTCTCCTTTTAAAATTCAGAACCACAGAACCACAGAGCAATAGAATTATAGAATGACAGAATATCAGCAAGCCAATCAGAACAACAAACTACATAAAATTCCTAGAACCACAGATTTACAGACACAACGGAAGAGAAGCAAGCCAACTGACCCAACTTCACATAACCACCGAACCAGAACAGAATCACTACGCGAATGGTCAGTTCAACACCACAGAACCAGAACAGAATCACTACGCTAATGCTCAGTTCGACACCACAGAACCAGAACAGAATCGCTACGGGAATGCTCAGTTCGACAGCAAAACCAGAACAGATCACCATAAGCAACGAAGACAAACCTGGGTGACAACTCAGAAGCAGCTCGACGAGGTTATTAAAGCAATTCCACAGATCCACAGATTGGGAAAGAAACAGATCAGCGTCTCCCGTCGGATCAGACCTTCAGAACCCCGAGAGATCCGTCGACTTTGTACAGCACACACCCAGCAATTACACAGACCCAGATCGAGGAATAAGCATAGCAGATCTTCAGAAACCCGAGAGACCCGTCGGAGCCGGAGACCGTTGCCGATGCAACGGTCAAAAGCTCAGAATCGCGTCTCAGACTCAGCGAATGCACTGTAGCTCAGAGAAAACGGTCGGAAGGCATCCTTTTTCTCTTCCCCATAAACGTCTTTTTGTCCACCTCAACTATAGTGTAATAAATTCTTACGGTTTGGTCTTCTTTAGTGATTTTCTCTTTTTGTTAAAACGCCATTTCATTCGCGTATAAAGGGGTATTCAGAACTGATACACCCAACAACAACAAAAAGCATTTAGAACTGGTAATTTACGAATGAGTCTAAGTCTTGGTCTTTTGCTTTGTAAAATTGAGCTCCGATGTCTACATTACAAACATAATTTCCCTTACCACCCACCTGGACCATTTAGATTTTTTTCCCATTTCTATTTTGTTTTGTTTTTATTATGATTTTTTCTTTTTTTTCCCTTCTTTTTTTGGAGTTGAGAATCAAAAGATTATTTGTATTCTATATTTTGCATCTTTTAAGAATTAAAAATTTTAAAGTATAAAATAAATTATTTAATGGATCTGGACTATCCAGACCCCATTTCCTAGGTTGTTCTATTTTGATGGGATGATAGTATAGGTCACAACAGCATCTTGTGTTTCTTTTTCTTACGGATTATTTGCGAAATACGATAGGCAATCAATGACATTTAATAGAACTTCAAGCGTTTCTCCTTTTTAATACAATGAGAAAACAAGTTAGTTTGGTTTGCTTTCTACAGAGGTCCTTATAAGCCGGGACAATCCATCCTTTACCTAGCCTGAATTCTGACTGATATAAACTTATAACTGTTTTCTTCTAATGAATGATAAAGTAACTGTATAAATTGAGACTATGTAAAATATGTCATATGAGGGAGAGTATCAGGAGGTGATTTGGTCTTAGCAGAGAATGCAGTTTCTTATGGTGGCGGTCAGGTTATGCATTAGTTTACCGTTGGGTACTCTAGTAACCGTATAAATTGAGACTTCATAAAAAATAAGGACGATGGTAAACTAAACTGACCATATAGTATCAGGAGACCACATGTTATACCCACAACGTTCTAAATACAAACTATACAGTAACTTATAAGAACTTAAATCTATTTCTAAGTTATAGGATGAAGCCATTATGTTTCTAATTCTTTATCCTAATTGGAGAAACATTCTAAAAGTAGTAATCATTTTTCTTTCAAAATTAACTTTACTTTTGGCATTAGTGTTTGTGATTTTGTGATTTCACTGTCGACTAATGTGAATCATGAAATAAATATGAGAAAATGATAATGGCAACATATATATATATATATATGTGTGTGTGTGTGTATAAGAAAATGGCAATAACCATTTCTGATAATTTATAATCTAAAAATATCACAAGGTAAGAAAGGCATTCAGTTCTGTGCTTAACTAACAAGTACGATGATTTTAGATTTTTCAATGTGCTTTTGGGATACTAAAAATAGTTCTAGACATGCCTCATATTTTTTTCACTTTCACTTCTCAGGCCAGAATGGTGCCGATGTGCCAATGCCCCCGAGGTAATTTTGCTACTCTCTGCACAATTTGTACATGAAGTTGCATATGTTTTTTCTTTTCTCTAGCAAGTTTTTGGAGTAAATTAAATAAAGTTTCACTCTATTTTTGGATTAATCCATCGGTATCCAACGTTACTGGCAACCGAATAGTCCGGTTCGCGGGAATGTAAGCCCACAATGGGAATACCTCATTACCTCCAAGTAATTATCATGGCTACATACTCAGGGCTTGAACACGAGACCACTGGTTAAGCTGGCTACATGTACTTTTCTTGAAACAAAGTTGCTCCACATTTAAGACCAAGTTTTGAAATTTCGTACTCCAGCGCCCATCAATAATTGCATTTTTTCTGGTAGTCAAAATTCATGAAAACCAAATCTGCTCTGTTTTATTTTTACTTTCCTACCTAATAAAATACATATTTGTCTCTTCAACTAGTGTTTTAGCAATAAATAAATTGGACTAAATTGTATCTTCTGGAAATGGACTTGCAATTTTAGCAAAACTCAGGAGTTCTTGTAATTTACTCTAAAATTCTTAATCCTAATGTGTGCGCTCTCTCTTTTTCCTTTGCAGCACAAAAGGTTTGGCTATCTCTGTTCAGAAGTTAGTTATTTGATGAATGCGTTGGTAAGAGTATGCTGACATTATAAGGCCAATGCTGCTTTGATCTTATATAGTCTCTAAATAAGCATGTCTAAAAGGTGGGGCTATTGCTGGAATATCTGCTGGTGGAGCAGTTGGTGTTCTCTTATCTGCTTGTGTGTGTGCTGTATATTACCAAAAGAAGAAGGAGGAAGAGGTAAAGCTGCTTTCAGGCGAATTAGCGGTCTACTCTTCTCAACATGGGAAAGGTACATAGATTTCTACTTCTTCTTTTTCTCTTTCCCATTGTACTTCTTCCTGATAAAATATGAGTGAAATGTAGTATGTTCAAAAGTCTTAAATGATTGAATATAGTAATGTTGGATATAAAATTTTAGGTTCCAATGGTCCTCCTGCTTCTATTAATACCAGCATCACTTCCATTACTATGGACAAATCAGTGGAGTTCTCATATGAAGAACTAGCTCAAGCCACAAATAACTTCTGTATTGCAAATAAATTTGGTCAAGGTGGTTTTAGGGCAATCTACTATGCAGAGTTGAGAGGTGAGGTTTGTAATCTCATGTATTATTAAGTTTAATATAATTGCATGCATTTTTACAAGAAAAGTTGTGTTTCATTTATATTCAAATAAGGGCAGTTCTATTGTTTGATTCATGTGATTTTTTTGGGAAAACCCATTTGCAAGAACCTATACTTTTCTTCAATTTTTAATTTGGTGCCAGTGTGTTTTTTCTCCCCTAATTAAATACTTTGATTTTGCTATATTCACATCATTAACTCAAGTACAGGGGCAACATAACTAACATATCGAAGTTATAGAAGCCAACAGTGTTAATAGAGCAAAATTAATGATTTAATTAAGGAAAAAACACACGGGTACCAAATTAAAAATTGAGAGAAAGTATAGGTACCTACAATATGGTTTTCCCTTTTTTTTAATGAACTCTTTTTTTAGTAAAGGCATGTGTAAAATATCTAAACAAAAAGGTTGCATTCTTGTGCTATTGATGAGTTCTAGCATTTAGCCAAATCTAGCAGATTTGGAATACAAATACTATAAGAATATTAGAGGCTGAAAAGCTGAACTTCGGTAAGGTATAACTCATCAGTAGATTAATAGAACTTAATATATATGCTTCATATTAGTATTTAAATTTTAAAAAAATGAGGCTTTTCTCTGACTCTGTATACTGGAGAAGAGAGATAGGCAAGATACTTGTATTTGACAGATTGTCTCTGCGGTAACTATAATTTCTTGGTTATCGAAAAGACAAGTAACTGTTTAACTCATGTTATAAAGGACTGGAGAGATTATGAAGAGTCACTTCCTAAATGTTAGAAGAAAGAGTGAGACCGGATAGAGACACGAGCATCTCAGTCAAGAACACTTCATTCATCTATTCATTTTTCTTTTCCTATTGTTCTTGCTAAGAAATTTTGGCATTACAATTGCAGAATTATGTTTTGACCCTGATTTTCAGATCTATACCATTCTTGTTCACTTCATGCTGCATTACATGTTATATAGGACAATGTTATAGTATTTTTAGGATGTATATGCCTTTGTTTATTCTTCTTTATTGACATTTTATTTTCCTTATTCTATAATTAAATAAAGCTCATAAAGAGGTTTTCCTTTACAGAAAGCTGCAATAAAAATGATGGAGTCGCAGAAATCAAAAGAGTTTCTTGTTGAATTGAAAGTGTTAATACGTGCTCATCACCTAAACCTGGTATGACAAATTTTGGATGAAAGTATGTATAGTGTTAGTTTTGTTGTGCAAATAAGTACATATATTGTTTCAGTCAAAGCTAAATTATGCAGGATTTTAATAATTTCCTGGCTTCCCTTGAATGATATGGTAGATGGAGAGAATTTTTAACATTAGTCTAAGATTTGGCATGAATACATCAATTTCGTTATTTTGAATTCAGAATATTAGTGATGATATATTAACCCTTAAAATTGGAAAGTTGTCATTTGGGGATTGGTCGTGATTCTATCACATTAAGGTGAATGATGTAATTCTCATGATCTTAGTTTAATTTTAAAACATGATAGAATCACATTCAATTCTCCAAGACTAAGCTACTTTTCCCCTCTGTATTTACCTTGTTCTATGGAATTCCTGAATCACTCTTAAATATTATTACTGCAAATCATCACTCTCGCTTTCTCAGGGAGATTATTATAGACACACTTTAGATCTAGGTCTATTAGTCGTGTCATTTACTTGTAAAAGCATTCAGGATAAAGTATAAACAACTTCTCATTCAGCTCTTTCAAAAGCTTCTCAACTCATCCAACATTTTCAACTATTAATTTGTTGGGAATCCAATCTATTTTGCTGTTTTTTCTTGGTTCTTCTTTCTCTTTGTCTATTTCCTTCTTCAATTCCCTCTGCTTATTTTCTTTACATTTGTATTACTTTGTATAAAAAAGAATCATCTCTGCACCATGAATGTGTTTCACTAAATTATAAAGCTCAACATAATATGAAAATTAGTTAATTGAGTCTCCATTAAGCTCTATATCTTCCATATATTGTGTCATGTGCTTGCGTTTTTGTTATTTTCGTGCCAAACTACCTGCACAGATCAACCTCCAACTAATAAATTACCTGCTTCATGCACAGGAGACAGGATATAAGATGTATTCCAAGTGTTTGGATGGAAGGTTACTGCATAGTAAATCTGCTGTTATTGGCTGAAATAAATTGTCTTCGACTCAAAAAAGAAAGTATTAAGGCATAGTCCACCGTTCACTATTTAAGATACCCCCCAACAAAAAAACCTAGAACACTTCACTATTTATAAATGAAAAAAATGTGAAAATGTTAGGTTTGGCTAGGGCATAAAGTTAATAGCTTAGAAGGCATATGATCAGTATATATAATTACTGAGAGGCTCTTCTTGATTGGTGTGTGACTTCAATTAAGTTCTATGAGAATATTCGATTTAATATGCTTGTACACAAAAGGTAATATTGAAGCTATCTGCCTTTGTTGTTGGGAGCAATTTGTCATTTTCTACTTTGTCATTCATTGTGTTAGTGTTTTTATGTCTGCACGTTAATGATTTCAAAAATCCCATTTTTTAGGTCGTTTCCAATTGTTGTTTAAACCATATTATACTTTGTATTACATTCAATCTACCTGTTAAAATTCATGTAGGTACGCTTGATTGGATATTGTGTTAAGAAGGATTCTCTTTTCCTTGTATATGAATACATTGACAATGGAAACTTAAGCCAACACCTGCGAGTTTCAGGTGAGAAAAGCATTTCACCATTGTCTGTTTTTGGGATAGTACATCAATCTAATTATTAGACTCCCTTCATTTCAAACATAAGGTATTTTCACCTAGCACATATACACCAAGAGAAAAAAAATAGGCAGTTAACAACAACAACAACAACAAAGCCTTTATCCCACTAAGTAGGGTCGGCTACATGGATCGCACGACACCATTGTGCTCTATCGAAAACTATATCTTTAGGTATATTATTAATCAAAAGGTCTCTCTCAATGACCTCATTAGGCGTTCGCTTCGGCTTTCCGCGACCTCGTTTTACAGGACTTCATACGGCTTGATCCACCCTCCTCACTGGTGCATTCAACGGCCTTCGTTGAACATGTCCAAACCACCTCAAACGACTTTTTACCATTTTTTCTTCAATAGGGGCCACTCCAATTTGTTCACGTATATAATTATTACGAATCTTATCTTTTCTTGTATGACCACACATCCACCTCAACATCCTTATCTTGATCACCCCCATTTTATGCTCATGTAATCCCTTTAAAGCCCAACACTCACTACCATATAGCATTGCTGGTCTTATAGCAGTGCGGTAGAACTGCCCTTTTACTTTATTAGGTACTTTCCAGTCACAAATAAATTTAGTAGTTTTTCTCCATTTATACCACCCAGCTTGAATTCTGTGATTGACATCTCCATTAATTTCATCATCTTGTTGTATAATTGATCTTAAATACCTAAATCTAGTCACTTGCGGAATGACTTGCCCCTCCAATTTAACTTCCACTTCATTTCGACCTTATCTATTATCATACTTACAATGCATATATTCAGTTTTGCTCCCAAAGTCCATCTCCATATCTCAAGTTTAGAATTCATTTCCTCCCTAGAATTAGCCAACATAACTATATCATCTGTAAAAAGCATGCATTTAGGGATTTCCTCTCTTATAGGCTCAGTTAGAACATCTACCACTAGGTTAAACAAATAAGGGCTCAAAGCTGATCTCTGATGTAGGCCAACCCTTATAGGAAAGTCCTTTGTTACACCTCCTGGCGTTCTAACATTGGTTGTAACCCCCTCATACATATCCTGAATGGCTTTGATATATAAAAACCGCACCCTCTTCTTTTCCAAGGCTTTCCAAAGTATATCTCTTGGCACACAGTCATATACTTTTTCCAAATCAATGAAAACCATATGCAAATCTCATCCTTTGCTCCTATACTTTTCCATAAACCCCCTTAATAAATAAATTGCTTCTGTTGTAGACCTTCCTGGCATGAATCCAAATTGGTTTTCATCCATTTCAGTCTCTAACCTCAACCTGCGTTCAATCACCTTTTCCCATAATTTCATTGTATGACTCATAAGCTTGATTCCTCTATAGTTTGCACAATTTTGAATTTCCCCTTTATTCTTATAAATAGAAATCAAAGTACTTTTCCTCCACTCATCTGGCATTTTCTTGAACCATAAAATCTCATTAAATAATTTTGTGAGCCAAAAAACACCCTCTTCACCAAAACATTTCCAAACTTCAATATGAATCCCATCAGGCCCAACAGCTTTACCATTTTCCATTTTCTTAAGAGCTTCCCTAACCCCACCAACTCGAATCCTGTGGTAAAATGACAAATTGAGATCACTTTCTCGAGTTGTCAAATCTCCGCAATCATAAGGCCCTCCCCCTCTATCATTGAACAACTTATAAAAGTAGGCTTCCCACCTATTCTTAATATCTCCATCAGTAACCAAAACTTTGCCTTCTTCATCCTTTATACACCTCATTTGATCCAAATCTCTCGATTTTCTCTCATTGTTCTTTGCAATCTTGTAAATCTTATACTCTCCGGCCTTTGTTCCTAACTCCTTATAAAACTCCTCATATGCTTTATTACAAGCTTCACTTACTGCCTTCTTAGTCAAACGATACCTTTCCCCATTGTCAACATATTATACAAATGTATTGCTATAAAACAATCTTTCTTATGCTTGACTTTCTCTTTAACAGTCTCATCCCACCACTAAGTCTCCTTATCTTGCCAACCAAAACCTTTTGATTCTCCCAAAATTACTTTAGCAAAAAATGAAACGAAAGAAAGATGAGGGTGAGGCCTCCGAAAACCAGAGGAATCACCTACAGGCATGTTCAGATAGCACTTCCTTGTAACTCCCACTCCCCCTCCTCCAAAATAGTTCTCTTAAAAACCTCTCGCTTCTCCCCCTTTAACTGCCACCACCTAACCCTTGGATTTAAAACTTGCCGATACTTTTGTTTTACATACTTAATATTCACATCAAGGACCAAAACCTTATGTTGTGTTGTCACGCCATCCCCAGAGATCACTTTGCAGTTAGTACAAAGTCTTCTATCAGAGTTCCTTACCAAAAAGAAGTCAATTTGTGTCTTGGAAGCTCCACTTTTATATGTTATTAAATGCTCCTCCTCTTCTTAAAGCAAATATTGACAATCTTGAGGTTATATGCGAGGGTGAAATCAATAATAGATTGACCTTCACTATTTAGCACCCCAAATCCAAAACCCCCATGAGCCCTTGCATGAGGTTCTACCTCCTTACCAATATGTCCATTAAGATCTCCTCCAATAAAAATCTTTTCGGTTAGTAGGATACTCTGAATTAGTCCCTCTAAATCTTCCTAGAACTTTTCCTTAAGATGTGCTTCTACCCCTATTTGAGGTGCATACGCACTGATAATGTTGATAATATCCTTTCCAACAATCATTTTTAAGGAAATGATTCTATCCTCAACTCTTTCAACTTCTACCACATTCTTTCTGCATTCATTATCAGTGATGATACCAACACCATTTGTTCCATTGATTTTCCTGTATACCAAAGCTTAAAACCATTAATTTCCTGAGACTTTTCTCCAGCCCATTTAGTTTCTTGAAGGCACAAGATATTAATCTTTCGATCATTCATTACGCCCACCACCTCCAAAGATTTGGCATTCAGAGTCCCAACGTTCCAAGTGCCAAATCTGATCTTGCTCTCATGAACTAGCTTCTTTAGCTGCCTCCGTTCAGAAGAGAGCGGTAGCCCTTACTCATTTAACACTACAACCGGGCGACAATGCAGTGGCCCTTGCTCACTTATCATTGTACTCGAGCCATACAGCGCGTTACTTACAGGAAACGACCTAGTATTAGCACAATTTCTTCGTTGATCCATGTTCATAAGAGATTCGACAGGGTTTTACGTTGGCTGTCGGGGCCTAAGATGTTAAATTTTTTTTCAACTTTGCCCTTCTTTAATACCTATTTTTAATGGAAGGCAAGTGATTTTTGACATATTCCAAGGGGCATTTCAGGTAAAAAGACATTAATTGCATTTAGAATTCCGTGAAATTCTTTGCATATTGAAACATAGGTCTTCACAAAAAATGTCCTTTGTTTGAAATGGAGATAGTATTAATTTAATTAAACTCATTTCTATGTGCATTGCAAAGAGTCAAGCAAATGAGTTATGCTCCTCTGGTCCTTAATGGTAGACCTAATTAACTTATTTCATTAGATTAAGGAAGTTAGTTAAATTAGTTAATATGACATATTTTTTTTAAAACACCCTAAATATCTTTATTAATTCCTTCTCTGCCTCTTCTACCAGATTACTATTGAGGGTATTTCAATATGTCTAATTTGGAAAAAAATTGATAAATATTTCAAATAAGTCTTATATTTAAGACCAATATCAACTCTTCAATTAGGTCCTACATTGAGGACTGAAGGAGTATTATTTATGTCTTGCAAAAATAGTATGGCATGCAATAGATTTTATGCTTTTTATGATGATCAAGTAACATTTGATAGGGAGAGAAACCTTGCTATGGTCTACCCGTTTGCAAATTGCTCTGAATTCAGCTAGAGTTCTTGAATACATTCATGAGCATACATGGCCTGTATATATTCATCATGACATAAAGTCGGCTAATATATTGATAGATCAAAACTTATGTACAAAGGTTGAATTTTTGTTCAATATCTACATATCTTCTTTCTCTATGTATATTTTTTTATCATGTCATTTAACATCTTTGCAGGTTGCAGATTTTGGGTTGACCAAGCTGACTGAAGTGGGAAGTTCATCAATTTCCACTACTAATTTTGCAGGCACATTTGGTTATATGCCACCCGAGTACAATCACTTCTACTTTTGTTTTTAGGTGGTAGCCAACGTAGGCATATAAATTAAGATTTACAGTTTGTTTGTTCCATGTGGAACTGAGAATTTGTTAAGAATTAGTGAAGTTCTCTAACCAAAACTCAGGAACAATGTCAATGGCAATTGGGGAGCTTAAGTTTATGTTAATTCTCCTGAACAAATATTGCAACTGTTTCAGATTCAAAATCCACCATACTGCATAAACCTCGTTTACTACAACAACACAACCTTCAAGACCAAAATAAGCTTGGCTGGCTCTCTCCACCCTAAGCCTCTCCAAAGATCTTCTTTGCCCTTATCCTTCCCCTATATTCCACTTTGTTTTTTAACTGCTCCTTCATGCCCTTCATTACTCAATTGCTCCCTCATGCCCTTCTTCATTACTCCTTTATTTTGCCCCTCTACTTTCTATCTCGTCTCACTTTCAACCTCTATGTTTCCCTTTGGACCAACAGTACCCAATTTTCTGCCTTTTTGCCACTCCCACATGCCTCTTTCTGCATTTTTTGGCAGTAGGAGGAGGTTGGGTCTTATTAGAATCTGAGGCCAGACTGTGGATTCTACAAATTTTTACGCTTTGAAATGGATTGTCACACATATCAGCACAAACATGACTAAAAGGAGCAGTCACCCATATATCCATAAAGAATACGGCTATCTTCAAGAATGCATAGGTACACTGTGCAGAAACTGTATGCATCCACTGTCAATAAATGTGTTTTACACGTTAAAGATTTTCTTTCTCTGATGTCCTTTTCAATGTTTTACTGTTTTGAATAACTTAATTAGGTATGGATATCAAGAAAGTTTGTGTTGGTGTGAAACTATTGCTTGCCTTGAAATAGGTTTTAGGGAGAAGTATTCAGATAAGTGTATTACTATACATTTAAGAAGAAAACGAGTTCACTTTTGATTGATAGGTTTGATGATATCATTCTCCAATCTGCAGATATGCATATGGTAGTGTTTCACCAAAAATCGACGTCTATGCCTTCGGAGTTGTTCTTTATGAACTTATATCTGCTAAAGAAGCTGTGTTGAGGGTTGGTGAAGCTGGTTCTGCAACAACAATAGGCCTTGTCTCTTTGGTAGTTGCTGACTTCCCCTTTACAATTGTTTTATTTACTATGATTTTAAAATATCAACCTAGTGATTTTACTTGAATAATTAAGGATTATATTTGCCTTGGTTGATGAAGTTTGATGAAGCTCTTGAGCAGCCTAATCCTAAAGAACATCTTCAAAAGCTTGTTGATCCTATGCTCGGAGGCCAAAACCCAATTGACTCAGTCTATAAGGTGAGCAAATAACTTGGAATGCTTAAACTTTTTTAGTTTGGAATATGATTGTTGTCAAGTGCTAGGCTAAAGAATGATCTATACCCCCCAACTTTTTTAATCAAAGAACTTTATACTAAAAAGGTTAATACAAAATCATTGGTCCCTTCAGGGCCAAAAAAAATCATTGCTTTTTTAAATTTGTCCCCATTTTTTGTTTTGGTTCCTCAATTTTTATTTTATTTAAAACACCGGTCCCTATAATTTATAAAAACATGGACCATTTTCCCCTTAAGGGACCAAAACCCATGATTTGAAACTTGAGGGACCAAAAATTATATTATCCCGTTGCAAAAATATGAAAAGCTTCAAAAGCCTAGATAAGTATGTCAATGAAGCACACCAGTATAGTGTAGTTAGTGAGTTTTAATTAATCAAATACCAAGAGTTGTGAAGATCTCGTCTGTCTATTATGATTTGAGGGTTATCATCATGCCATGTCATCTACTATCCACTATTAAACTTACAACAAATGACATGATGTGATGATAACCATCAAATCCAAATGGACAGACGAGATTTTTCAACCCGAGTAGATGAAATATCAGTTTGTATAGAATTCTGATGTGGCGTTGAATCTAACAATGGGCTATATCTATTTTTTCAAAAAAAAATAATTATATAGTACATGATTTACTGGTGCATGTGCTTTTTAAAGCCAATATACTCGAAACCGGGACTGGTCATTAAATTGATTGAGGAAGTGGTTTAAGGATCTTTGTTCCGATCATGGTTGAACTATGATTAAATTAATATAATTTAATTAAACATATGTAACCCTGAAAAGAGTAATATTTAAATTAAAAGACATATTAACACGCAAGTAAATGGAATATTAGTGTATAAATCACACATAATCCAACAAAACGTAACTACCAAACCACAAGGTTGATACGCAATTTTCTTTTTCTAAACTCAACATCATTCAATAGGGGAGGAAAAAAGTATAAAATTCGATCCAGTCAACATATCCAAAACTCTTGATCAAATCAGTTAGAGGACTAGTCCCCCTAGTTTGATTGGCTGACCTGAGTTGGGTTTTAATACCTTGTTTTTAGCGCTTCCTTCATAAGTCGTCCCATAAGTCTAGCATCACACCCTTTTGACTTTGACTACCTGGAATAGGATTCAGAGTCTGTGATTCCTTTGATGGATCTAACAACTTGCAAATCTATATTGTATGGGACTTGCAGATGGCACAAATAGCCAAAATGTGCACAGAGGCAACCCCAGAGCGACGTCTAAGTATGAGATCTATCGCTGTGTCTCTAATGACACTTTCGTCTACTTCTGTGGAATGGGATATTGCCTCCTTGCAAGAAAATCCAACACTTGCAAATATGATGTCATGAAGGTAGAGTTATGTGTATAAAACTAGAGGCTTCTCCCCGTTTGTCAGGTCATTGTGCACTGAACGATAATATATCGGAAAATAAAAATGCAGAGTAATGTGTTTTATTGTAACCAAAGTAGATGGAATGTTTTGTTAAGGGTTAGACAATGGTGGCGTACACATAAATTATATTACATGGCTAGGTCAAAAGTTCGATATGAAAGAACTGTAATGGTACGTCTTATTTCATATATAGTGTGGGGATGTGGACAACCGCATAGCCTGTTTTGTCTTTTTGACACTTTTAATTGTTCACTCTCGAGGTACAGATTCATATAGAAAGGTCTTCATTTCTTCGGAAAATCGCACTCAGGTTTCAGGGACCAGATAAAATAGTAAAAAAATCCTATAGTAGATTCCCTTGTCAGAAAGCTTTTTAGGGATAGTAGTGATATAAATCCCGAATGTGAAATTACCTTATTGCCCACATTGATTAAAAAAAGGAAAAGAGAAGCAGTGATTTATGATTAGGTAGAGGTATTTGTCAATCATTACTCTTTGACTTGTCAAAATAGGCATATCCCCTTGTTAGTGGAAGTTATTTTAGTTAATATAGATGGACTTGTCAATGAGCATTTTATGACTAGTCAAAATAGACATATACACTTTTCAATATCAATATATTTATAACTTCTCTTCCACCAAGCCATGGCTCAAACGGCTTATCTCATGACTCTAGACTCATTTTACTGTTCATAAGAATTTGGTGGCTTGAAAAGAGAATTTTTGGGCTTGGTGTCAACTGGCTTACGAAAAAGGGTGCGTGCAACATATAAAAAGACTTTAAATGATGTTTTGAAAATGGTAAAATCTGACTTGGATGACGTGGTAGGAATAAAACAAAAATTATTTTGTAAGTTAATCAGTTTTAAAAATAAAATCTCATAATATCTTTCAATATTTATTAAAAATCTTATAAAATCTTTTGAAATATATAATAAGCAAAGAATTTATTATTATTAAAAACATAATTATAAATCATTTTTTAAGTTAATATATTATTCTACGTTTTCTTTTTAAATAAATCAAAAGAAATGAGAAAATAATGGTTTACACGTGATCACTTGCATCCATTATAGCCCATTTAACTCAATTTTATACGAAAGAATTACATGGAATCTTGATGTAATAGATTGATTACATCACTTAGTTAGAATTATGTAATGTAAAGAGGATTATATTTTATAATCATGATTACATTATTTAATGTAATCAGGATTATACTATTAGGGCTGATAAATGAGGATGCAGATATCCTGTAATCAACTGAAAAAGACATTATTGTCATTATAATTTTTTTTAACTTGATCAAAGTATCAACCCATAAATGTTGTTAAATATTAAATAATTACCACCATTAAATATTAACAAAATTAATTAATAATATAAAATTTTTAAAATATTCCCCACTAAAAAATTTTAAAAATTATATTACACAATTAAAAATATTAAAATATCACATTAAATAATATTCCAACAATTAAATATTAAAAAATTAACATGAATCCAATATGTACACTACATAATATTTTCACCATTATATATTAAAGAATTATTATGAACCCAACATGGGCATAGCACAAATTGAAAAATCATCATGAACCTAATGTGTACATTATACATATATGTGGATAGGAGTACTTTTATCTCTTATTATATTATTCCCATATATTCTCATGTTCGATATAATCCAACCAAACGTTGTTATGCATATGTATCATTTTTTCTTAATGACGAACCAAATAAGTTCATATAATCATCATTACATTACATTCCATTATATTATCTCATATTCCGTGAACCAAATGGACACTTATGGTTTTGTGGAATCATTATTAAATAGATAATTATTTATAAAATTTAAGTATTTTTTTAATAATTTATAAAATGCTTAAGTTATATGTTTCTTTTTGAAAAATTTTCATTTTAAAGAATCAGCGAAAAAAACAAACGCATCATCACTGACCAAAAAAATTGGAACGCAGCAGTTTGTGAGGCTCCAAGCTCTTTTCCACTTCTATGTTAGGGTTCAAATGGCGCAGAAAAAAGAAGGTGGACAAAGTAACAGGATTGGAGCAAAATGGCAGGAGCTGAGGGTGGAACAACAAAAGAATGGTCTTATACAAGCCATCTCTCTCCTTCTTTACCCTTTCCCACTCTCTCTCTTTATGATATGTCAAAATCTTACCTGAAATTGTGCCTCTCCCCTCTTCTTCCCTTTCACCGAGGCTCGACTCTGTCTCCATTTCTTTCCTTTCCCTCCATTCTTTCAAATTTCAAAGTTTGAATTTGAATTCCAAAATTCAATATTTATATATTTGTCAAGCCTGGGGATGAACAGATGGGGATGATGGAGGTAGGTTAATAATGATACAGAAGCGAAAGAGCCTTTGTGCTTCGTTGCCTCTACTCTCTACCTTCATGCTTTCTATGCTTTGTTTTTCTCTTCTGCTTACTTCTATGTCCCCTCAATCTTTTTTCATTTGAGTTATGGGTTTGCTTTCTTCATTTGAGTTTGCAGATACAATCGAATGAAAAGAGAAGGGCAAATTCTCTTCAAATGATGAGGGACAAGAGGATAAAAGCTATGCGTAGGGAGATCATCTGTCAACTCTACAAGTTCGCCGTCCAAGCACACCTCTTGAGTCTTGAGGGTAGGAACCAAAATCAATTTCATTGCTTCTGTTTCATCTGTCCCTTTATCTTTTTACCTCGCTTAATCTAATGATTTGAGGAATGAACTACTCTGATTGTCCTTCGGTTAACACGCATTATATTAGTTTAAGCCATATTTTTCTTTAGTCAAATAAAATATAACACAGTGGAAATTGGTTCCTTAAATATTGGAGCTGGTTGATATTTTATGAACATACATTCCTTCTCTTTAAATGAAACTACTTTAATAGAACTATCTGTACAATCAGAGTATGTGAACTCATTAGAAATTTTTATGGTTCTATTATTGCATGCTATTTATGAAACCTTTTTTCTTAAATCTTACTGGAATTAATCAAATTTATATTTAATGTAGAAAATATGTTGGAGGTTTTGGTTATTCAAGCTTCTCCTTCATCTTTACTGTAACAAGAAGGAAGTGAATAGAGTGATTCATCGGTGAAAATGAAGGATACTGATTATGAGATAATCCCATAGGAGGCCCTTGTTGGAAATTGTGCCCTAAGGGCCAATCATTGTACTTTGAACATTATTATTTTAATGGAATTTCTCCATTCTGTTATCATATTATTTGCATGTTAATTGTGATAATTGTATCCTTGGATAATTTATAAAGATTGTCCTAAAATGTTCCTGATCGGTCATCTATGCGGGAGCAGAGATGAAACAAGATCAGTATGACTTTGATAAGATATGGAGATACGAATCAAAGTCTTAGGCACTTGTAAGAGTACAAGGTGCTGGACCGACCCACTATGAGAAAGCTACATGGATCAAGTCATAAGCTTTTCTCATGTATAACCACGTCACAATGCCCTTAGACCTGAGGTCTTCATGGATTCCTACATGAGAGTTGCTAAGCTTTGTACTAGTCAAAAGTCACTTTTGACCGGGTGATGATAAAGGCTACGATCGGGCTTGGTGGTTTTTCATGCAGAGGAATATGAATGATCAAGATGGAATTTGTCCCTCACATTAGTAGAGAGATATTACTGGGCCCCTCGATGAGTGAGTTTGAGAAATGTATGGCCATACTATGATGAAAGGAGTTTCTGTCTCTGTTATCAGGCTACTCAGGAATCGAGAAAGTAATGGTCAGGAACAAGAGGATGACATTATCCATGCCTTATCCTTGATCGATATATCGTGTGACAAAAGGGACGTGACATGGTTGTATGACAGGTTGCATCGTGATAACGATCCTCATATGAATTGGGTAGTCTTAATGTCTTGCTAGAGGCTGCTTGCGACTTTTGGATTAGTATAGTTATTGGCCCATTGCCAACTTCATATGGGCCTACAGGGTCGTACACAAGAATGGCCTAACACGAGATAATGTTTAATTTAGGGTGGATGAATTTTATATTTATATATATATAATATAAAATTCAATAATATTATATAGATATATATATTTTCGAAATATATATCTTATATATATATGTATATATATTATATGATATTATTATATTGTTAGTTTTAAATTTAATTTATTAAGATATATTAAATTTAATAACTAACATGATAGAGATATAGTATCTCAGATTTAATTTATGAAGATAAATTAAATCTTATGGCTCTTTGTTTGGATTAAATAAATAGGTTAAATTAAAACTGTTGGACAGATTTAATTTAAACTGAATTTATTTAATTAGCTCATCAAGATAATTAATTGTTAATTAATTTCAAAATTAATGATGATTAATTTTGAAATTTGAAAATAACCCTCATAGGTTATAAACTTGATAGAGCAGAAATATTGATACGCACATGAGAATTGAGAGCCGCAAGTGAAACCCTAGGAGACATTAGAGGCGCTAGCACGCAGTCTCGGCTAGAGAGCATTCGTGTGGATACCGATAGAGGGAGCGCACCTGACGTGTTGGCTCCTAGAGATCGTGAAAACTCTGAATCATCAAAAGGTATGAATCCTTCCAACTTGGTTTAAACGCCGTTGATAGATCTTCGATTAGGATCGGTCAAAATTTTTAAAATTCTTCCGCTGTGCCTACTGATTCTAACAGCCCTAGCATCCCTACCTATATGAAATTATACAGCAAAATGTATAGCGAAAAATAGTCCCATCTTTACTTACATGAAAGTCATTTTTCATATTTGAAGTGCATCATTCTGATTCAGACAAATATGAAAATTAGATAATGTGGTTCTAAGATTTACTAAATGCATATACAGTGATTTGTTTGGCCTCAACCTTTTGATGACTGAGACAAAAATTTATGATATGAACTCATGGGATGTGCTTGATCTGCAGATGGATGTCAAATCTGCAACATTATACGTATGGTTTACATATGTTTTACTTTGGTCTCAAATAATGTTGCATAGTTATTTCCTTGAAAACTTTTGACAGTATCATAGAATGATGATTCCTTTTCTCTCTATTATGCTCATTGAAACCTTTTCAGTTGCAATGGAATGTGTTTTAGTAAATGACGTCTAAGTCATAATTTGGTCTTATTTTTAACAAAGTGATTTTTAGTTAAGGTGAGATGTCCAACTTTGCAGCAAATAGAAGAATAACAAATATGAATCCTAACGTAAATCACAATTGAAAATATATGAAAATAAAAACCCAACAAACAAAATCAAAGTGTCGTCTTACTTTTCTTTCAATTTTCTTCAGAAAAAACACAGCCTTGTGAATGATTTCAGCAAACCTCAAATGTCAATGAATCATTTGTTCCCCTTCAAGTCTTCATAATGTGACCAGGAGAACTTCTGAAGTTTGGGGGACACTTTGCAGGATTGAGGCATTTCAATATTCAGAATTGAACATTTATTGCACGGTTCCATCTTCAAGTGACATCTTATATAGACCTTCTAGCATGAGTTGTTCTATATAACTTCACAAATGAAGTGAGAAGCCCTTAGCAACAAACTAAAATTTGGCATATTAAAAGTTGGCCATTGAAAGATATTCGTTGTATTGTGATGTAATGTTTTTTGAAACAAAATGTTATTTTTCTTTTAATTTCAGTTAGACTGAAATAACTTCTAATGTATAAGCTATGTGCAGTGATGAATATATATTCTTAGTGGTTAGGATCTGATAATTATTAAATCATATTACGCCGAGATTTTTCCTCATATAATTCCTGATCCTTAGGGCTTTTATTCTAAGTGCAGAACTAATTTTTTGGCTTATTTATTAAATTTAATTAGGAATGAAATGAAAATACTATAATTCCATATTGTTGGGCTTATATTCCAACCGTTTGTAACACTATTTTTTCACATTTTTATTACATGTAATCAAATGATTTCAAAGTTATTTGAAATTATATAGTTGAATTGCTATAATATTCTTATTCTTATACATTGTATTTGATTAAATATCACTGTTAGTAAATTACATTGTATTTTGTCAAATTTCCCTTCAATTTAGTTTAATTGTGATAATGTTCTTTTTACGTTTTATTCCATAAAAAATAAATAATTTTTTAATTATTTATATTATATTGTTACTGTTATTTGATTAAATCTTAAAAGGTAAGGGGTATAAAAATAAATTATAAATATATTAATTATAGAATAGAGAAATATTTATCATTATGTTTCTCTTTGAACCTTTGGTTATCCTATGTGTTTTGTGGTTAAAATACTATTGTTGAAAAGAAAATTGATTACATTTAGGGAGGAGAGTAATTGTACAAATGTTTATTAGAGAGACTATGAAAAAGAACTCTGGAGTACATGCTCAACGCATTTTTATTTTAGAGCGGGGATTGAGAAATTTTTTATGATTATCTTGATCAAAGGTTGTTTTTTGATTTATTTTATGTGTAGGAGTTCTTTCTTGATAATAGAGCCGGGAATTCGGGCCGAACCCGTCGGGCCGGCCTGTTTAGGCCCGAGCCCTTCAAGGGCCGGGCTTATGATTTAGAAGCTAAAAAAAGAAGCGGGCCTAAAAGGGCTGGCCCTGTAGGGCCGCAAGCCCTGTAGGGCTGGCCCTTTTAGGCCTGTTTAATATTTTTTTTAAAATAAATTAATAAATATAATATCATTATATCAAATTATCAATATGAGAGACACCTGAGTACCTAATAAAGTATTAATAATAGGCAAACACTTATTAATTGATTTGATTTATTTTATTTTCTACAATGACTTATTAATTTAAACTTTAAAAAATAGGTTAATTTGGACATTATATGATTATTTTAACCAAAAATTTATGAGTTTTAAGAATAATGTATCTCAATTTAAAGCAAAATAATAAATAAATTGTAAAAATGAAAAAGAAATTTTTTTGAATTAAAATGAATTTAAGCCCGTTTAGGCCCGAGCCCGTAAAGGGCCAGCCCTGTAGTGCCGAGGGCCTAAAAAATATTGTACTTTTTAGTAAATGGGCCTAAACGGGCCGGCCCGTTTAGGCCCGAGCCCGTGAAGGACCGGCCCTGTAGGGCCGGGCCGGCCCGTATTCCCGGCTCTGCTTGATAATAGCAAAAAGGAAGTTTTTGAAGCTAACTCTCCCGTGTAACGAGTTTGTTTGTAGGGGGCATTGTAGCCTAAATGAGTAAATGGTACCAAATACCTTCTTTCTCAAGATTGAGGCTGTGAATTTGAATCTTCTATAAAGAATATAATAAGTGCATTAGTTATGACAAAAAAATGGATTTCGTTTAATATAAAGAATAATCTATTTCTAACTTATTTTAATTAGTTTATCCAATTAGCTTTTTTTTTTAAAAAAATGAAAAATATATTATCCACATAAAAAAATTCCCTCCAACCTCCCCACCTAAATATTTTTTAATTTTTTTGTGGGAACTTAAAGTATCCTAAATTACTTTGGACATAAACCTAATCTCTGTTGAGTTGAGAGCGTTAGGGTTAAAGTCCTTTCAACAAGTGTGCTTCTCAGGATTTAAATTTGTATTTTTCATTTTAAGAGGGTGAGACTTCTTACCATCTCAACCAATAACTTAATTTGTTTATTATTATTATTTTTAATTTGAAACAAACTTGTTTTAGTTTTCGTAGCTTATAAATAATTATTGACATTTTTTAGAGAGTTTTTAAGAATGAGGCGTAGACGTGTAGTTGAGATTGTTAAGAATAGTCAAACTAAGTGGCCTATTGGTCCATTAAGCAGACTTTAGAAGAAGCAAATTCATTGGGCCAACTGCCAAGTGAACTGAGCGGGAAGGCCCAATGGTGAAGAGCAGACAAAAAGCAATTGAGGCTTGGGCATGGGACCCATAAGGGTTTTGCGTCTCACCTTTTTTTTTTTTTTTTTAAATACATCAGAACAATTTTGCGTCTCAGACCTATGACAAGGAGTTTTTTGTTGTGTTTGGGAGAGAGCTCAGCCTGAGGAGAGTTGACCCTTGAGTTTACTTTTGTTAGTTTTCATTCTCCAATAAAAAGAAATTTATAAAAAGTTTTAATTGTTAACGTAATGGTACGAGAAAATATCAGAAATATACTTGAAAATTTATAAAGGATAAATCAGGGAATTTTAATAATCCCAAATTAAGCTCATTGTATCAAAATGGATTTTGAAATGTTTGTGATTTTACAATATTACCCTCATTTTTTAAAAAAAGAGAGGGAAAAAAAAGCCACTCAGTTGCCCCCTCGCAGCCAGACCAAAGGCCGAAGCTCCAACAATGGCGACTGGGATTTTTTTGGGCATTTATATTACTCCCTCCGGTCCTAATTATAGGACAACATTTGGAAGTTGATCTTGGTCCTAATTATAGGACAAAATTTTAATTTTTGTCAATTTGTTCTCAAAATACCCCCATTGCTTTAGATAATGGTTTGATTACCTCATGGTAGACTCATGTAATATTCCTAAATCACCCCTATTAAATAAGGGCATTTTTGGAAAATCAATAAAATTAACTAATTTAACTACTATCCTTAATTTCTCCAAAGTTAGGTAAATATGTCCTATAATTAGGACCGGAGGGAGTACTGTGTTTGGATCCATGTTTGGTAAAACAAGCAATCTAAACAATAAAAGTACTATGGGGCCAAATTTTTTTATTTGGATTGGCGGCCAGCGATTGGACTCTTTTTTAAAAAGCTAGATCAAAGTATAAGTAGGGGACTAGGGGCCACACCATTTGTGACAAATCATGACAAATAAATCTCTAAAGTGGTAATTAATAAGAGTTGAGTCTAGTAGAAGGGGCTAATCTCTTAAAATATGATGAACCAATGTTTGAATTTTTGTTAGGAGAGGTGTCCATATTTAATACTCGACAGTGCCTTGAATAGGAGGATACCTGTGCTTAGGGGGAGAAATCTCTCAAGTGGTAGCTATATAAATTAAATGTTGGATTAAATTTTATAACTGTGTAGAATAGCATTAATTCATTATTGATAATATTACTCTTTTTTTACCTTGTAATATTAAGCCTAAGAGATCGGCCCTTGTTTCTATGCGTGTTCTGTGATAGGTTGGCTCACACACAAGACAATTGGGTAGAGATTCCAATCTACAGCCCTTTTAGGGCTTAATGGTTAGTGGTTCTCTATCACAACCTGACAATTATATATATATATATATATATTTTACAACATATGGATGAAGACTACTTGATGGATTTTAGAGAGAACATATTTTCTAAAATTTTCTTAAACGAGAGAAAAAGAGCTCATATGAGTTCATATTTATTACTAGTCTATAGTATCATTAAACAACTTAACATCCTTCTATTTGTTTCTCCCCTTATTCATCTAGACATATTCTCTTCACTTTTGTCTTTCACTTTTTTTTTCTCATCTCATTTTCTCTCTAGTAATCCAAAGAAAAAAAAATCATGCTCATCAAAGTCATATTCTCCAATAAACTACTCTAACAAGTGGTGAATGAAGAGGCAATATTATTGTCCAAAAACAAGGGAGAGGCAATATTATGCATGGCAGCAAAACTGGACAATTGTGGCTAGTCTTCTTTGTCTTTTTACCTTTGACATTCTTGAATAATTGAACTGTACCATGGGTGGGTGGGTGATTGATTTGATTGCTTTTGTTTAATTTGATTTGTGCATCCATTAGCTGCTAGAATGTATATAAAACAAAGACCTTGACCGTAAATATAATAATTAGTTAGTATGTTTGTTTTGATTTTAAATGTAAGACCCTAATCAATTTATTTTCTTGAATTTTTAATTTTTTTAGGCTATCTTTATTTATTACACATATAAAAAGGGGATTTTATTAGTAGAGGCATAGGAGGAAGGGGTGTTCAAATCCGGGACCGGGATCCCCCACTCCCAGTCCCGGTCCCGATTTTTGGCTGGGATGCAAATTGCATCCCGGTACCAGTACCGGTACCGGTCCCGGTAATCCCGGAACGAGACCAGGACCAAATCGGGAAATCCCGGTTTTGTTTTTTAAAAAATTAAATTTAAAAAATATTATTATTTTAGTTAATTTTTCTATAATTTAGTGTTTAAAGTGATTATTTAACACTTAATAAGGCTATAATAATCACACAAATTGATCTAGAATTGAAGAATAACATTTTATTATTATTATTATGACCACATTCATCATTTTTGTTATTATCTTTACACATTATATAGTTAAAATTAGTATCACGATATATATAGTTTAACTCCAACTAAATATGTGATAAACATTGTATCAAATAATAATTTAATTTATGGGATAAAAAAATACAAAAATACAAGAATAACTTTGTTTTTAAGGGAAAAAAATAAAAAAAAAATAAAAAAAAAAAACCAGGACCGGGACCGGGACGAGACTGGGATTACAAGATGTGTGCCCGGTCCCGGTCCTGGGTCCAATAGATCCTGATCCTAGTTTTCCCAATCTTGGCCGGGATGGAATATTCCCGGGATCAAAATGCCTGGGATCGGCCCCGAACAATCGGGACCGGGACACTTTAAACAACCCTAATAGGAGATGCTTTCTAGTATAAATGATTAAAATGGTATTTTAGAGAAAATCAATACACATTTCTTATAAACAATTAACATTTAACTAATTTTTCTAATTTCCCTAAATTAGTTAATTAACTTTTACCTTTAATACTGAATAAAGTAACTTTTATTTAAATAGTAAGCTTTGAAAGAAATGTGCATTTATCAACTCGATTGGATATGTCATACCCTTATCTGACTTTCCATATTATCAAAGTGCTTAAGCGTCATTCGGTGAGCAATACATGAATAGCGTAAAAATACCGATATATAGTACATTATCACATTGAAGAATTCCCTTCAGGGTTAGGTAATATATACAATTTCTCAAAATATTTAAAAGTAAAGACTATATATAACCATTGACTTTGTCTCAGGAAACGTGCCCTTTAGTTCCCCATGTCTACATCCTTGCCTCTCGAGCCGCTGGCACCCGCTGAGACATTTTATTTATAAAAAGGGGTAAAATTCTATGGAATCTCAGTAGAAACATACTATCAACAGATAAAATACGAGAATTAAATATGCAATGCACCATATCAAATAAAATGAAAAGTCACATCAATCCGTGTGTACACAAAGTTCAGGGCCAACCATCCAGTTGAAATCCCTACGTGTACCTCAGCCAAGTCACCGACTATAGCTAGGCAATACCAGTGTACCTTGGCTACGCATCGAACCACAACCAAGTAATGTGCCTCCCGCACGTGTTCAAATCACAAAATATAGTAACACGCATCATACAAATAGTTACATAGTATATGAGAGGTGGTAGTTCCTACCTTATCCCTTTCTCGCCTCAAAATGTTTGCCTTGTAAAGTATGCCAACCTTGGGCTCCCAATTCGGTCATAAAATATCAAATGTACAAGAATTAGATTAAAACCCATTCATGTATCATTTTAGGCACTTCCATAATGTTTATAGTGGTTATATTAGCATACAGTGAAAATTTACCAAAATGCCCCCGTGACCCTGACTTGGCCCTACCGTACCTTGTCTAACCGTACTTTTTCTCGAAATTTTGACCTAGGCTATTTCTGACATATTTTCGCCCAAGGAATCCATTTTCGGACTTAGAATTATCAAATTCACTACAAAAAGATGAACTTGCCCTTAACATCCCCTATTTAGGGTTTTAGGGCTATATTTGCAATTTCACATTCGGGGGCTTTTCTGAAAAAGTGTTCAACATCAACCCCACCTAATTTCCCTCATGAACACCATGGAATCATCATATATATGAAGATCCATCCCCAACCCCTCAGAACAAGTCTAGCCGAACTATGACAAGGGAAAAGGGAAAATGTAACTTTGGTTTTCAACTTCGGAAGCTTGTCCCTTTCCACTCTAATCCACTTGATTAACTACTTAAACACTAAATGAACATGATTAGAGAAAATTTTGGCAACATTTATTCTTAGGGTTTCATAATCCATTTTCACAAAACCAAGCAAAACCAAACCAAATTCAACAACAACCACCCAACATCATCATATAGCACAAGAGGATTAAATTCATGAGATTACCTCTTGATTTTACCTCTTTTCACTTCATGTTCATGCCCTTAATATCACTAAAACCCTAAGGTTACTATTCAGAAAAAATAGGGCAGCATAATATTACCTCAAAAATTCAACCAAATTTCAAGACACTTAGGTCAAAACAAAGCTTGTGCTTACCTCTTTGCTTGGCTATAGCCCTTTCTTGAACCCTCCAACTTCAACACCACTTAGATGGCACAAAAATCCTCCTTTCAAGAAACTAAAACTATAGAAATAAAGATCTTAATGAGAGGAACAATTTTGATGAAGGTCTTAAGAGCTAAAAATGGAGTCTTGATAGAGAAAATGACTCAAGAACATATACCTTCACCTCTTACTTCTTTGCTCTTTCTACTTTTGTCCCTTTCCCTTTCTCTCTTTGTTTTTCCCTTTGGCAAACTTGAAATGAATGGGAGTGAGAAGGAAATCCACTTAAATATTTGTTCTCTCTTCCTTAGCCTCTTAACCGACTTTGGAGAGTGAATGAGCATTGAGACTTATTTAATTACATGTGTGTATGAGTGTATGGGTAAAAAGTGGCCATGTGTTTCAATGTGAAGGTATGTTGAATATTGGACCAAATTACTCCTTCTTTCCTTGTCCTAATCATCCTTATTGAGCCAAAAGATGAGGAGGATATTTTAATTCAATTCCCTCTCTCCTTTCCTTGCTTTTAACCAACTTTTGAGTATAAAAAGATTAGGAAAATATGTTAGCTACCCTCCTCTCTCCCTTTCTCTTATGATTAGCCGATTTTGTTAACTTAAAGGGAAATAACATATCGAATAAACTCTCTCCACTCTTGTCTTTTGTTGCTGGCCGAAATATGTGAGTCAAGGGAAGAGAAAATATCAATTTCAATCTTACATCTATGAACATGAAGTGTGAGGGTGACAAGTGTCTCAATTGTTGACCAAACTCTCTTTCTCTCTTTGTTGTGTTGGGATGGAAATATGGCAAGAAAGAGATGAAGGAAGCTTTAAAATATCTTACACCTTTTCCTTAATTAATAAATGTTACAATATTGGTTTTATGACATCACTTTTGCATTTGACTTTATCTTCATCAAATTTGTGTCATAATCTCCATCCAACTTAAACTAATTCCCTTCCCTTTCCATGGCCAAGTTCATGCCACTTAGGATCCTTCAATTCAATTAGCTTTTTTCTATTTGTCTCATATTTACAAGATTGCTATCACATTTTTTTTTTCATTTTCAGATTTGTGGCAATTCTGCAGATTTTCTACCCAAATTTTGAAAAATCATAACTTAATTTGTAGATATCAAATTGGAGTGATTTTAAAAGCTACAGAACCCTTATTGAGCCTAGTTTCAAGAAAAAATATAGTCTTTAGCCAATTGGAAGCACATAATTCCTAGATTTTTAGTCTTTGGAAGCTATCCCAGAAACTTTCAGATTTTCTGGGCTAACGTCAAAAACTCATAACTTTTTGTATATAGCTCTAATTGAGTCATATGACCTATCAAATTAAAACTTAGGATGTCTACTTTCACCCTATAAAATTTCATAATTTTTGAACATCATTTGATCAACAAAATGCATTATACAACAACATTGCCTCACTGGAAGCAATGAAATTTCATGCACTTGCAACTCCAACAAATTCCATTTTTGTATACAAATTTCCCATACTCTTTAATTCACTATTTTATTCCCTTTAATATCTCAAAGATATAAGAAACGTTAGGGAATAAATTTGAGATACCTGCTAAACCGGGGTTTAGCTATTCACTTAATTTAGGCTTATTCTCAAGCCTCAAATCTTAAAATTCAGGATATTACAGGATATCTTTCACAATTTTAATGCATATAGATTATGAGTCAAATAGTGACATGTGGTCCCATATAATTTATTACTCGGTTTGTGCCTTTTTATATGAAACAACTACCACTAATGGCTTGTTCCATTTATAAGAAACACTCTGTGCGTGTCTTAAGACTTTTTTTTTCTTTGTTGATTTCCCATTTTAACCTCATTTAATTATTCATATTATCAATATCATTATATTTGATTCCCATGCATTCTCTTTTTTCCACTTAAATGAGGGTATTTCTGACAAAACAAAGTTGCATTTTTAACATCTTTATTATCTTTATCTAACTCTTTGATCCATGTGATTCGGTTAAATATGTCATATAAAAAAATAATGGAGGAGTAACAATTTGTTAGGAATTAAATTTAATTAAGGTGCAATATATAGATTCATAAACAAAAGATATTAGAAGCACTTGCAATACTACAGAAAGCATTTTTAATGTCCGTTTTGTCAAACCTCTTTTAATTCGACATTTATATCATAGTGACGTCGCACAGTTCAGTGGCCAAACAGAAATAACATAAATACTAACATAAAATACTTGATTACATTACAGGAGTATCCTCATAGGATTTGAAGTAAAATATTTACAATATCCAAAAATTACAAAAAGTACTACAGATAACCAACGTTTATACTCAAATTGGACCGAAACCCTCAATTGCCGGTATCTACATCTTTACCCTTTGAGTTGCTCCTTCTAGCTGAATAATTTAAATTTTATGGAAAGGGTGAAATTCATACGAATTTCAGTAGTCACATATAATCAATCATATAAAATGCAATAAATAAACATGCAATGTACCATATCATGTAACAGAAATAAACACTATAGTCTATCTGTCTGTTTGGTCTTAAGGATCAAAATGACTATTTTGTCCCTACTAGCCATTCTGTGTTCACCATTCAGGATCAATTGACAAATTCATAAGGTGTAATATATACACTTGCATTCTCTCCTTCCCAAACAATGTGGGACTTGTTCCATTTGACATACCTACATGCAACTTAAAACTCCAACAATCCCCACATGTGTTAAAAGGAACGCCTTTAGCTTAGTTGCACACACGGGTATAACCATTATATCTAGTGGTCCTTAGGACTATGAACTAGACCTAGATTAATAACACTTAGTACACAAAGATGTCAGTGGTCCTATGGACTATGAACTCACATCTCTTAGGCGTATACTAGAGGCATTAGAAGTCAGATTATACCCCCACATTTCGCTGTTAACGTGGTTTTGCATGTTAAGACTGCCATGCTCGTGCCTGGTGCATAATGAATACTCTAGAGATTTTGACACAACCTCATAAGAGCAGCCCCACTCCATATTCATAGAGGTGATTTCACTAAATGTACCTGCAATGAGCACACCATTTTATAGAATTATGAAATCATTAAGATCTTTTCTCATCCTCGCTAAAATGCATTCTAGCACATTCTCGGCATCATAGGAAGGGACTAACAATTTACTTTAGTGCTAGCAGAACTAACGCACGACTTGTTCTTACCCATTAAACCTCATTCATAGGATCACCAATCACAGAGGTTGGTTGCTATCACTGTTAATTTCGTAATAGCTTAAGTCCCATTCCCCTCGATGAATCAAAGATTTGTTTCCTTCCTAGGGGTTTTGTAAACGGATCCACAAGGTTCACTGCTGACCTTAGATAATCAATTGAGATTACACTATCTTTTAGCAGCTGCCTTATTATATTATGTCTCAATCGAATATGTCTGCTTTTACCATTAAAGATTTTATTTTTAGCTGTAGCTATCGCAGATTGGCTATCACAATATAAAGACACTGATGGTGTTGGTTTTCCACCTAGTGTGATATTCGCCAAGAAGTTTTTCAACCACTCGCCTTAATACCAGCCAACTCCATGCAATAAACTCAGAGTCCTTTGAGGAGCTGGTTAAGATAGTTTGTTTGACTTACTTCTATGTTATGGCACACCACCAAGAGTGAAAACATAGCCACTAGTGGATTTGCTCTCCTCTAAATCTGAGATCCAGTTAGCATCATTGTATCCTTCCAATATATCAGGAAATCCACTATAATGAATACTATAATTAATGGTACATCTCAAGTATCTCAATATACTTACCAGAGCCTTCCAATGCTCATTGCTTGGACAACGAGTATATCGGCTCAATCTACAAAAGCATATGCTATGTCTGACTTGGTATAGTTCATTAAATGCAACATACTCCCAATAATCTGTACATATTTAGATTGAGCAATTGGTTTTCCTCCATTTTTCTTTAAATGCACATTAGGATCACAAGGAGTATTCATAGGAGACTCATCAAACAATTCAAACTTTTTTAAAATTTTCTTAATGTAATGTTCTTCAGAAAGATGATACCATTATCATTCCTTATGATCTTTACACCCAAAATCATTTTTGCTTCACCCAAATCTTTCATATCAAAATTAGAAGACAGAAAATGTTTTGTCTCAAGCACTAAATCCATGCTAGTACCAAAGATAAGCATGTCATCCACATACAAACAAATAATCACACAATCATTATTTATAAGTTTAGTATAAACACATCTTTCTACCTCAATAGTAGAGAAACTGCCACTTAACAAAACTTGATCCAGGTTTTCATTACATTGTTTAGGCGCTTGTTTCAAACCATACAAGGATTTAACAACTTTTCAAACTTTATTTTCCTGCCCATGAACAATATAGCCTTCAGGTTGCACCATATAAATCTCCTTTTCTAAATCACCATTTAAAAAAAGGTGTTTTAACATCCATTTGATGAATGAAAAGTTTATGAATAGAAGCTAAGGCAATTAGGATTCTAACATAAGAAATCCTAGTCACAGGAGAGAAGGTGTCAAAATAATCAACATTTTCTTTTTGAGTATACCCTTTTGCTACTAGTTTAGCTTTGCATTTATCAATCCCTCTTACAACCAATAGGCTTTTCTCCTGGAGACAAGTTTACCAAAACCCAATTTTTATTTTGATTTAAAGAATCAATTTCAGCTATTATTGCTTCTTTCCAAAAAGATTCATCCGGAGAAGAAATAGCTTCATAAAAATTTTTGGGTTCATCTCGTACCAAGTAAGTATAAAAATCATCTCCAAAAGATGTTTGTTTTCTTTGTCTTTTACTTCTCCTTAAATCTTCAACCAAAACTTCATTTGAATTTTGTTTAGAAGAAGCAAAGGAATTTTGAACTCTTTTAGAAATGTGCTCAACCTTCAAAGGAAATATATATTCAAAAAACTCTATATCTTTTGTTTCAACAATTGTGTTATGATCTAAAACATCACTTTTCAAAACCAGAAAACGATAAGAAGCACTTTATTGAACATATCCAATAAACATGCAATCAGAAGTTTTATAACTAATTTTTCTCTTTTTAACATCAGGTAGTAAAACTTTAGCAAGACACCTTTACAGTTTCAAATATTGAAGATTAGGCAAAAAACCTTTCCATAATTCATAAGGCATCTTCTTAGTTTTCTTGTGAGCTATTCTATTTTGTAAAAAACAAGCAGACAACAAAGCTTTACCACACAAGTTATTAGGTGCTACAGAATTTATAAGTAAGGCATTCATTATTTCTTTTAAAGTTCTATTTTTCCTTTCTGCAACACTATTAGACTCAAGTGAATAAGTAGGAGTTACTTCATGTATTATACCTTCTTTTTCACAAAAATCGTTTAGTAATAAATATTCCCTTCCTCTATCTGATCTAACTCGTTTAATCCTTTTATTTAATTGGTTTTCTACTTCTGCTTTGTATAAAAGAAATTTGTCAAAAGATTCATCTTTATTTCTCAATAAATATACTTTAGTATATCTTGAAAAATCATCGAAGAATGTGATATAATATCTTTTACCTCATATGGTTTCAGTTTATTTTAAATCATCTAAATCAGTATGAATCAAGGGCAACAACTTAGTTTCTCTTTGTGTAGAAAAGTGTGTCCTCTTGGTTAATTTAGTTTCTACATAAACTTCGCATTTACTTTGAAATTCATTTTTAGTTTTAAAGATCAGCCCGAGATTCTGTAGCCTCTTAATATAAGATTTATGAACATGTCATAATCTAGCATGCCACACATCATAAGAATCAATCAAGTAAGCAGAAGAAGATACATTCTCATTCATTTCAGAAACACTAAGAACAAACAGCCCCTTATTACAATAGCCCTTTCCAACAAGAACATTGTTCTTAGTCATGACAATCTTTTCAGATTCAAAACATATCCTAACCCCAACTTTCCCAAGCAACACCACAGAGACTAAGTTAGCTCTGACTTCAAGTACATACAGCACACCATTTAGTGCTAAGGTCTTTCCAGATGTGAGCTTCAGTACCACCCTCCCTTTTCTATGAACCTTAGCGGTTCAGGAGTCAGCCAAATAAACGTGGTCTTCCCTTTCTTCAAAGGAGGTAAACATCTCTTTGTTTGCACATATGTGCTTGGTGGCTCCTGAGTCTACCACCCAATTCTTCACATCAGAGACAAGAAGGGCCTGTGACACTATAGCAACAATGATTTCTTCATCACTGCTATTATCTCCTTCAACTAAATTCACATTTGGCTTAGGAGGATTTCCACCCTTTTGAGAGTTATCTCCCTTAGCCCTTTTCCTGCACTGCACTGCATAATGACCTAGTTTTCCACAGACAAAACCACTACCTGTCTTCTTCTTGGGGTTAGTATCCTTGGGCTTGTAGTAAGGTTTCCTGTATTTATTCTTTTTGTTTTTATAGTCATACCTCTTATTGTGCGGCTTTTCCTCAACTAAGTTTGCTTTAGGAGCCATTTCTTTGCCCTTACAGCTTGTATAGCCTTTCGGTTGATATCTTCAATGATGATATGTGTGATCAGATCATTCAGGGGCAATTGTTTCTGTTTATGTTTTAACTGTTGCTTGTAGTTATTCCATGAATCTGGCAACTTTTCGATTAGTACACTAGCCACAAACTCATATAGAAAATTGATCTTCTCAGCCCGATGCTCCTCATTCAACTTGTGGTACTTGTTGATCTGGAGCTTGATGTCTTTGTCATCTGTCATCTCCCACTTGTAAAAGTTTCCTTTTACGAACTTCTACTTTTCAGCATCCTCAACCATATACTTGAGGATAATTGATCCCCATATCTCATTTTCTTCTTTGTAAACATGGTACGCATTGAACAGATTGTTACAGAAAGTAGTAAGAAGAGTGTGTCAGCACACCTTATTAGCATAGGCCCAAGCATCCTTCTGAGCTTGGTTAGCATCTGAGGATAGTGCAGATTGTGTAAGTGCATCAGCAACTCCATGCATGTCAAGAATAGTGTAGACACGTTCCTGCAAGCGTATGAAGTTCTTCCCTTCAAATTGGTCTATCTTGGAAATATCTAGAAACTGTCTGGGCATAGGTACTGCCATCGGAACAGAACCAACACCAGTGTTGTTAGCTTCAGAAGCAGTAGCATTGTTAGCTTGGGCACTAGTTCTAGAACTAGCAGGAGGAACATAAGCCATATATTAGCTCTTAAGATTGTTGGCGAACTTATGCAAACACACTGTGTAATCCGAGTCACATTAAAGGATGTTGTCCTTAAGAGTTATTCCGCAACCACCGACTGACTGGAAGCAGCACTCCCTAGGATAAAACGGACCCTTCCTCTCTTTCATTCTCTCTTTTCCAAGTAATGTGGGACTTGTTCCATTTGGCACATCCACATGCAACTTAAAACTCCAATAAATAACACAAGTTTGAATCTTGGAAACACACTGTAACCCCTGCACTTAAATAGGCCGTAATTAGCTTTTAAACATGTTTTATAATTGAATAAGAGATCAAGGATAATTTAAAAATTTTTACAAAAATCGTATAATACGATCTCTATTCATTTTTAAATAAAAACATTTGGCCTGTTCGGTTTGTCACATACACAATATCAGAGTGCTAGCAATTTCCCGACATTCACCTGGGATATATTCAATAACCAAAGGGTTTTATAGGGCATCTTTGCCCATCTCAGTTTCCCATACTGGGAATTACACAACAACTACAATTCTATGGTCAACATGTTTATACAATTGTCCAAAATGATAACCAAAAACCAAAGGCTAAAACTACTGCTGGCAATCCAAGTTGCCTTTGTTCACTTGCTTGTCCCTTGACCCGCTTGCCCTGACTAAAATGGTTAATTGGAAAGAGTGAGATTCAAAAGAATTCCAGTAATAACATTTCACGTATATGATGCATAATTAAACAAAGCTTATAAGTATATATCACAATTCAGCAATATTAGCATTCAAAGTCGGGCTACCCGCCACGACTCAAACATTCATTCAAGGCCGAGCTAACTGCCACAGACCCAAACAGCAACATTCCAGGTTTATTGTCATGCCCTGTAATCCCACTGCCCCGCAGACATAGTCCTCTACCATGGGTTATGTAATCCCATCCGTAATTATATTTGAAATACGCGATTAAAATGAATTAGAGACCAATGGATAAACAAAACTCATTTAGTATCCCATCTTTACAATAGGGTTTTCACAAATACCTTTCGAAATCTAATACACCTGGTCTCACATTCACATTTCGAATACAATTACTTCGCGAAGATAAATTACATTCATATAAATATCAGAGTGCACAACATAATTTCCGGTAACCCCAAGTTTCATATCTTCACTAAAAGGTATATAAATGCCCATTTAGGGGATTACACAATATCCTTTCAAATTTACAACCAAATATACATCCACAATATTTATAGTTATCCCAACCCATAACTGATAACCAACTACCAAATCTACTTCCCGAAGCAGTCATAGCCGCCCTTGATGCTTGCTCCCTCCACGAGTTACTTACCCTGTCTAAATTGTTGGTAGGGAAGGGTGAGATTCAAGAGAATCTCAGTAGGAAAATAGTACCAATATGCATGCAAGATAAATGTTTAATACATAACATGCTTGCTTTATACTAACTTATGCTCACATAATGACATATCTGCGTGCTCACTGTTTCAACCAACATACTTATAGCCATAGCATAGACAGAAACAGAGCTTCAATTATTCATATATGTTTCACATAATCAAGCAAAGCAATAACATGCATCAATACACTAACACAAATATCAAATACATGCAGGAAAGGTAAGTTCCCTACCTTAACCCTTTTACGCCTTGAAACGTGTGCCTCATAAAGCGTGCCAACGACTAGGCTCACAACTGTTAGATCCCAAGTTTTGATGATAACAAAAAGACAATCATGTGTAAATCATGTCTTTAGGAGATTAAGAAAAGTTTACAAAGTTACCAAATGCATAGAGGAAGTTTTCTGATAACTGCTGTGAAATTGCACTGGAGTGCTCGAGCATGGATTTTACACTCGAGCATAGATCTTCTCTGTGCTCGAGCAGATGCGAGTGAAAGCCAGAAAGTGTGAACCCGAGAGACATTCCTTTGTTATGTTCACTGGATCACTCGAGCACCAAGGTGTGCACTCGAGCAGAGAAGTCATTCTCACTCGAGCACATGTGAGTGAGGGTCTGCAAGTGCTTGGCCGAGAGCAAGTAATAGTATGCTTCCTTCATTCACTCGAGCAGAGACATCAATGCTCGAGCATGAGCATTTTGTGCTCGAGCAAGGTATTGCGAGTGCTTGGCCGAGAGTCATGAAGATCAGAGAAGTGCAAGTGTGCTCGAGCACACCCTTATATGCTCGAGTGACACATCAATACTTGCGAGTGAAAATTCTATCCCTCTCCAAATCTGATGCGAGTGCTTGTTTAAAAGGTATAATTCTTGAGAATATTCTTCTCACTCGAGCAGGAGTCTGTGTGCTCGAGTGAGGGCCCACATCACCTGCGAGTGATAATTTTATCCCTCTGAATTCCTGATGCGAGTGATGGTATTGAGAGCATATTCCTGGAGAATATGCGTCTCACTCGAGCAGGAGTATGTGTGCTCGAGTGAGGGACCATATCACCCGCGAGTACAAATTCTCACTCTTGTCAAAATGGTGTGCGAGTGATGACCCGAGAAGACACTCCCAGTGGAAAATGTAAGATCACTCGAGCAGAGGAAGTTGTGCTCGAGTGAGACCCCTCTTCACCCTCGAGTGAAGATTCTGTCTCTCTGAAATTCTATGCAAGCACAACCCGATAACAGAAGCATATGAAGGAAAATAGGAGATCACTCAAAGTGAGCCTTTCATGCTCGAGTGATGCCCTGCTTGAACACCAAAAATGCCAAGTCTCACAACGTTCATTCCGAATATAGTTTATTGTTATTTATTCATATCATCATTACTTATTATCATTGTTTAACATTACTTTGAATGTATTATAAGTGTGATACAGGAAAATGAACGTTTGAAATCAGCTGTTACGGAGAAAGTCAAACAGCGGCAGACAACATGATTACAAACACGTTCGCACCTACCGCATTAACAATATTCAAACATGCGCGTGTTCTCCTACAGTTGGAAAAGTCCCGCTCCTCAAATGTTGATTTTCCAAACGGGCAAAAACTGAAGCAACTATATATACAGAGATTCAAGGAGAACGTAAACAAGAACGTAGCACAAGAATTCACAAGCTTATACACGAGTCTCTGCTATTCATCATTTTCTCTGTATACACATTGATCTTCAGTGTTTATTCATTTGCTCTGTAAGAGAGTCTTCATACAATTCAAATTCTATGTTTACGTGATCTCAAGGTATTGGGACCTTGAGAGGGTAGTTTTTCCTTACAAGAGAAGCAATTGAGAGAATTCCTTGTTGTGTCTTCCACTCATAAGCCTTATAAGATACAAGCAGGAGAAAACGTTGCTGCTCGTAAGACTTACAGTGGTGTAAGCAGGAGAGAACGTTGCTGCTCATAAGTCTTGTATAAATAAGCAAGTGAGAAGGGTCATAGGTTGTTTTTCTGCACATAAAACTTGTCGTAAGGGGGAGAGAAGTTTCTGGTTGAGAGAATATTTCTGCTCGTAGTCCGTTCAAGGACGATTGTTGTTTTGTGGCATTCTGAGAGCCCATTGAATCTTGGAGGTATAGTGAAAATCTCAGTAGGTCTTGATCTCTGAGGACTGGACGTAGGCGTGGTTGTTAGGCCGAACCAGTATAACTCTCCGTGTTCAAATCTTCTCAACTTTACTCTATCCACTATATTCTTCATATCACCACATCAAGCAAAAATTTATAACATCACCCAATTCACCCCCCTCTTGGGTGAAGCTTGCCTCTTACAACAACTTGGTCCTACAATTCCAAATATACAATTTAGACACTTCCATAGTATTTCTGGGGGTTATATGAGCCTATTATAAAAATTTGCTAAAATGCCCCTGGGGACCCAGCCCGGCCCCACAGTACCCGATCCGACTGTACTTTTTCTGAAATCTTGACATGGGCTATTCTAACATATTTTTGCCCAAGGAGTTCATTTCCAGACTCGGAATTATCAAATTCAATGTCAAATTATAAAATTACCCTTGACAGCCCCACTTTAAGGGTTTTAGGGGCGTTTTCATAATTATGCTTTTTTGGCCTTTTCCGAAAAAGCACCCAACTGTAACCCCACCTACTTTTTGCTCCTGAACTCAATAGAACCATCAAATCATTGAAAATCAAACTCTAACCCCTCTAAAATAGCCTTGACCGAAATTCTCAATTCCTCAGGAAAAATTGGGGTTTTTCGGTTTTTGCTCCGTAAACGCGTTTATTTCTACTCCTAACCACTTTATTGACTATTCCATTAGTTTTCAACTACCATTTAGTACCAATTTGAGCAGTGTAACACCTAGCCATACATATTTCCAAAATTTAAAACCAAGGATAATTTGGCGAAATTTCACCGATTAAATTGTCCACTTCAGCTAGCTAGTCAATATACAAGGGTTTGGAAATTACCTCAAGCTCCTTCTATCTTTTTCCTTTTATGGCTGAACCCTAACCCTTCTTACCACTAAAATTCAAGCTTTCAACACCTTAAATAACATAAAAGAGGAGCTTAGGAGTAGAGTTATACGCATTAGGAGCTAAATCGATGGAGAAATCGGCTTACCTAGCGAGTTTTCATGCCTTTCTCTCTCTAGAATTTCTCAACTCTCTCTCTCTCCTTGGGCTGCCATGGCTGACGTGAAATGGGAGAAAAGGATGATGATAATTGCTTTTGTAATTTTCCCCATAATTACAAGAATGCCACCACTTTTTTTTTTCCATTTTCGGATTTTTACAAAATTCTAGTAGATTTCTGCCCAAACTTTAAAAAAGCATAACTAATTATAGAAAAACTGAATTGGAGTGATTCCAAAGCCTATAGAACCCTTATTGAGTCTAGTTTCAAGGACAAATATAGACTCTTACTAGATGGAATCAAAAAATTCCCAGATTTTCAATCTTTACATGTTGTTCCAGAAATTTCACAGTTTTTCTATACTGACTTCAAAAATTCATAATTTTTTTATATATCTCTAATTGAGTCATATGACCTATCAAATTAAAGCTTAGGATGTCTAATTTCATCCTATAAAATTTCATAATTTTTTATTATTATTTGATCATACAAAATCACATCACAATCTCACTACCTCATAGGCAATTTCACCAAAAACATAATTACTTTATCTAAAATTCACCATTTTACTTTCTTTAATACCCCAAAGATATAAGAATCATTAGGGAATAAATTTGGGCTCCTGATAAATTGGGCTTAGCAGTCCACTTATTTCAGACTTATTCTCTAGCCTCAAATCTCAAAAGTTGGGGTATTACAGGTTGATCCCCCATGTGGCCACAGGTCACAACTCACAAGGATTCAAGGTTGGGCTACCCGCCACAAACCCAATCAGTAACAGCAGCATTCAATGATAAATACACATAAGCAATGCATTAAACATGATATAGGAGAAAGTGTCACTATCTTGTTCTTCCGACTCGATCTTAAAATATTAAATGTACAAGAAATAAGTCATAACCTATCCAAGTATCATTTTAGACTCGTCCATAGTGTTTCTTGTGGTTATATTAGTCTATGGTGAAAATTTACCAAAATGCCCCTGGGACCCCGACCCGGCCCCGCCATACCCAACCTAATGGCACATTCTTTCAAAATTTTGACTAGGGCTATCCTAACATATTTTTGCCTAAGGAATTCATTTTAGGGCTCAGAATCACCAAATTCAGTGTTAAATTATGAAAGTACCCTTGACAGCCCCGATTTAGGGTTTTATGGGCGTTTTCGTAATTATGTTTTTTCTGCCTTTTCCAAAAAAGTGACCAACTATAACCCCCACTTATTTTTTCCTACTGAATACAATTGAACCATCTATTTCATGAAATTCCAACTTCGCCCCCCAGAACAATGCTGGCCGAAACTTTGGTCAAAAATGGAAAAATTAGACTTTTGTGTTTTAACTTCCAAAAATCATAACTAATTCTAGAAAAATCCAAATGAGTTGATCCCAAGCCATAATTAAATATTTTTAAGTCCTTTTTACAGAAAAAATATGAATCATTGACTTCTATAACCACAAAAATATAGAATTCAACAATTTTCCTTGCTGTTCCAGAATTGCTTCCAGTTTCAACCCCAAATTTTGAAAAATCATAACTCCTAGCTCACAAATCTAAATGACATGACTTATGTATCCATTTCAAAGATTGGAATGTGAACTTTAAGACTGAAAATTTTCATAATCATCACCATTTACCTATTCAAACCGTCCATGTAAACTGACTGCCTGCATAAGGTTCTCACTAACCAAAACTCGCAACTTTTAAACCTAAGTTTCCAATGGTTCAAAATTCACATTCAACACTACTCCCACACAATGTTCCACAAGGAAGCCAATGGAAACATCAAAATAACCAAATTCCCACTCCATCCATATGTTCTGTTTTTGGCATATATTCAACAAAAATCCCAAAATTGTCAAACTTGACATTTAAGCTTCAGTCAAATTCTATTTATCCAAGATACATCACAAGACACAAATTCCATGATCACAACATAGCAAACACACAATGGCTCTGATTTTCAAAAATAGGGCAATATTCAAGAATTCCAAGACTTAACCAAATTGCCACAAAACTTATATCAAAGTGTTTATCTCACTCACCACTACAACTTTCTCAAAGGAGTTCCTTGCTTCACCAATCTTTAGATTTCCTTGAGTGCTCAAAACACCTCAAATGGAAGATCTAAAACCATAGAATCGAAGCCCTCAACACAAGGAACAAGATTGAAGAAGAGAGTTTTTGCATAGGCAGTCATCGTGAGGGTAAAAAATGCTCACCTTAACCCAAGCTTTCCTCCTCTTCTTTGGTCTCTAATGGTAGCTGAATGGGAGAGAGAAATGAGAGAGATGAGAGTGTGAAGAAGAAGGAGAAATAATGACACTCCCAAGGCCATGCTTGCTTTAGCAAAATTCAAGGGAGGGAAAAGAAGAAAAATAATAAACTATGATGGGCTTTGACTTCTCTCAACAACACTCATCATATTTACTTGCATATGTATCCAAATCTCTTTGTTTCCCACCAAATAAGTAACCACATGGTTACACTAACTACTCCATTAACCATTTAGTTACACTTCTCATGTTTTTTTTTCTTAGTTAGTAATTAATTACTCCATTAATCACTAACTAATTGCCTAATAGTTCCCATTCTTTTAATTTTTCCACTGATTATGGCATATTAACTTAAATTGTCACATAACATAGAATTAAATTCTTTTTCTTCTTCCATGCGCCATTTATCCCTATTTTAGCTCCCAAAATTACTTTGTCATATAATTATGTTAAAATATTGGGTGTTGAGTATTTCCAATAATTAATTCGGGTCTCAAATCAACTTAATGCACAACAAACATTCTCAATAATTGTCATTAACCCTTAATCGAAATTTGGAGCATTACACACACTTCTTAGAAGAGGTAAAAACTCTTTATGCTTTAAGTGTTGAAAGGAGAAACATTGATCAAATAAAAAAAATGAGTGTGTGTCAGTGTGTGCGCCTGATGTTATTTTATGTAATTATGATTCATCTCTGACAATTGGATGAAATATTAAGAAAGTTTGATGTGAAACCCGTGTCAACAGGCGCTGAGATGATGAAGAATGCAATTAAAGCATGTGAGGATTCAGGGATTAAAGGAGAGGATACGGATTGCCATATGCTTTATCACAAGCGCAAATTTAAGCAAGACGAAGTGTTCGTTTGGAATAGTTTATTTTTAGGTAATAAGTGCTTATAAATCGTGATTTACGATATACGAGGTAAGTATGTGAGAGGAGTTTTATCTCGGCTTGCATAATAAGGACTTATTTGACCTCAAAACGTGTTTCCAAACACAGCCTAAGGCTTAATCAAGGAGTTGCAAGATCTAGCTAAAGGGAGATAGAGTGCTTGAAATCACTTATCATATGGTGAATTTCACTAATCTCTCTTCTTTTAGGACTAGTGTAATTCTTACTGTGAATCCATTTCTATTTCAAAATAAGATACTCCCTCCGGTCCTAATTATAGAACATATTTACCTAACTTTGGAGAAATTAAGAATAGTAGTTAAATTAGTTAATTTTATTTATTTTCCTAAAATACCCTTATTTAATAAGGGTGATTTAAGAATACTACATGAGTTTACTATGGTCTTGTAAGTATATTGCTACTAGCTAGTTTTTTGTTTACGGTAACATTGACAAGAGAAATTAATTAATGCTGCTGGGTGTAGCGCCTTCCCATGTATATATTTTAATTTTTGAATGTTTAAAATACTTATTTAGTGACTATAAAAAAAAAAGTTCCCAGATGAGAACCAAGTTTTTGACGCTTGTCATTAAAATGGAGTTATGTCAGTTTGGTTTGAGGGAAATTAAAGAAAAGGAAAGTTACAATTTTTAAAAATAGAGATGATGACGTTGATAGTGTTAAATTGATTTTCTTATCCTTTATTCTTATAAAATAAAAGAAACAGTAGAATTGAGGTGTATGTGATATTAATGAGTTGTAAGTATTACTCACTTTATTCTTATAGAGCCAGTTATAGGAACAATTGTCCCTATAATTGTAATGAATCAATTAGAAAGGTATAGTTTAGCTTAGTTATCTTATAAGGTAAACTACAGTCCCAAGTCCCCCTAATGATTGTTCAACTTATTTTTTGTAGTAATGATGACAAGTGAAGGAATTTGGTAATTCATTTGAAGTTTGTTATCTGCATTATAACTCTTTTGAATTTGAATGGAAGGGTTTATTTCAAAATTAACTATAACTTTTTATTTAAAAATGTAATTTAAATGTGTCATTTAATTTCTCAAAAATTAATCAGGATCTCATGTTTTTCTTAATTATAGTCATGCAACATAGTAGATCTTCACAATAATTTAAAGCAAACTAGAATATTGAAACACATGGCCACTTAACTTCAGGCTAGTTCAAGTAGTAAGGATATATGAGGATGAGGTAATAGTAATTAAGGGTTCAAAATCTCGCAATATATAACAAGCATTGAAATGTACTACTAATATTATGTATATTGTAAAAAGCCATGATTGGATTTGATTAAAAAAAAAAGGATAAAAAGCCATGATTAGAAGGGATTCACCAATAAAAATTAGTTGTCACTTTATTTAAAGTATTAGCTATCGTGCTAAATTTTTTCTTTTTCCCCAAAAAAAATGTAAAACAATAATTGGTAATCATTATTTGCTATTAATGCATGGATTCTCACTCTTGTCTTTAGAAAAATTTAAAACATATAGCTTTAAATTAAATAATTTGTAAATTGTTAGAAGTCAAAATTGGAAGTGATATACCAGTAAAATTAGTTGTCTCTTAAAACCAATATTTTAAAAGCCGAATTGGACTTTAAGTCGGAAAGACTAGCGGGTCATGGTTCAAATGGTAGGATTGGTTAGATCATTTGATCGAGCCAGTGATATAAATATTAAATAAAAATAATATTATATATAATATTATGTGTAAAAAAAATATCAAATTGTTAAATTAGTAAAGGTTTTATTCAAATTATTTAACAATTTATAATTTGAGTAATAAAACGACATATAATTGATTAAAGTTAAAAATGAACAAAGAATTATAGAAAGGATAAGACTTATTAGAACAATTGTAACTTATACAAAGAAGGAGGGATGAATCGACGACAGTTGGTCTGGGTGGTTCGGCACTCGGCTCCCTTAAGCAAGGTCTCGTGTTGGAGCCTTATGAATGGAGTCACTGTTGAAGAGAGAGCTTTACACCTAAAGGGTCCGACTCAGTTCGAATCTGGACTAGTCGGTTGCTCGGATTTACTTGATCCAAAAAAAGCCAAGACATAAAAAAAACGCCGAATAATGGATGCTCTAAGCCACAAAAAAAAAAAAAAAAGAAAAGAAAAGAGGAGCAATGAAGTAAATAAGAACATTGAAAAAAGAAATGTTAAGTATGAACCAAAGAAATCTAAAAATTATAATCATGTCATGCTGGTAAAAAAAAAAGTATTACAATCAGGTAAAATAAAAAAATCTTAGTATTATAATATTATCTCAACAGGGAAAATAATGATTATCTCAAAACTGATTAAAGCCTTTCTTCGAACCAAAAATAAAAAATGGATGAGATTAAAAATTGAGAGTCTCTTGGATTTTTAAAGTATTCTGATTTAAAAAAAAAATCAAGAAAACATAATAATTAATTAATATTTCTCATATCCCAAGTCTGAACACTTTCTCCGCTAAAACACGTTTCCCCATTTCTAAAAAAGGCAATAACTTTTCTTTTCTCCACTCACAGTCTGTGAGATTCTGTGTTTGGTTGGAGGGTTTTTGAAGGCAGGGGAGGAGAGGGTTAATGATAAAAAATGTGTGTTTGGTTGGAAGGATGGGAGGTGAAGGATGGGTGAATTTTTTATCATTTAGGGTGTGTTTGGTTTGAGGGGAGGGTAAGAGAAGTAGGGAAGGAGGGGGGGTTAAATTACTTTTTTGGGTTGAAGGTATTTAAATTTTAGGCAGGAACCCAAAATTTAAAAGGAATGAAAAGGTAAATTTTGGACGGGAACCAAAATTTAAAAAAATGAGAAGGTAAATTTTAAGTTTCTCTTATTTAAAATTATAATTTTCCAACAATCTCCTCCCCACCCTCCCCTACTCTCCCCGCAAACCAAATACACCATTAGGCTCTGTTTTGGTAGAGGGGACGGGAAGGGAATGAGAGGGATTTTGCTCTCCTCCCCTTAATTGGGAAGATTAGAAATTTAGGAGGGAAAGGAAATTTTTTTGAAATTTTCTTCTCTTTCCCCTCAAAACCTCTCCCCTCCAAATTGGAGAGATTTGGAGGGGAGGCTGAAAAGAATTAGATTGGATAAAAATACCCATCAACTTTTGTGATAACCCATAATCGCCCTTTTCCATTTTCTCTATGTGCGTATTCGAACTCATGACTAACCAATGAAGAGTGGACAAAATCACTTCAACAGCCTCCATCTTATTCCTCCTTTTGCTCTCTTCCTCTCCCACATGGCTATTTGTGTGAAGGTTGGAGCTTGCAGACTCATGTTACTGCTACTCTCTTCCCCCTATGCTCTGCAACAACGTCTTGAAGGTTGGAGCCTGTGAATGTTTTTTGTTTAAAATACTATGAGAGATGAGATGGGTATTTACATTAATATATATATATATATATTAAAATGTAATTGGAGATATATAGATGGGTATTTACATCAATATATATATTTACATTTTAAAGATATATAGAATATATATATAGGAGATTCACCTGACAAAAAAAAATATAGGAGCTAGATTCACATTATTCTTTATATATTCTTTATTAAATTTATAATTACATTTATTAAACATTTTTTAGTTTAAAAAACAGTTTAAATAAAATAAAGAAAAAGTTGTCTATATAAAAATATTTTCTCTTCGCTCTCTTCTTAAACAAAAAAAAAAGTAATATTAAAATCCCTTATCTTCTCTCCCTCTTTAATTAATCCAAACGAAGTAGTATTAAAATCCCTCCCCTCCCCTAACCTTTGTGAAACCAAACAGACCCTTAAATCAAAAGATTTGGGATTTTTTATTATGACTAAATTGCCAATAATAATTTTTCAATATTTCAATACTATCCTCGCCACCGTAAACACTTTTTCCCTCTGCTATTCTTCCATTTCGCGGTCTCATTCTCGCGTTCGGTATTTCAGGGTCGTCTGCTGCCGCTCCTCCACCAGCGGCCACGGCCTGCTCCTGAAGCCACCGTCAGTTGCTCGTCGACGCTCTCTGCCCGTCCATTTCTCCTCAGGTGGTGCCCAAGTCTCAAGCCTCTCAACTTCCTCTTTTCTGTCAAGATTATTCTGGTTTTCCCCCTTTATGTGAAGAAATTTGCTACTGATTGTTTCATTTTGTGGTTTGATTTGAGTTTCAAATTTGATTTGTACTGATAAAGCAAAGGAATTTGGCTTCCCTGTATGTTTTTTTCTGGCAAGATTAGCTTCTGTCATTTCTTTATCCCGGCAAGATTATTGATTGTTTCAGTTTGTGTGCTTGATTTGAGTTTCAAATTTGATTTTTACTGAGAAAGCGGAAGGAATTTGGCCCTTCTACTCTGCTTCACTGTATTATCGTTTTAAAGTTCAAAAACCGTTTCAACCAAACCGAACCCAACTGAAATAATTCGGTTCAGTTCGCTGCAAAAATATGTAGTATCTTAATATTATAGAACTCTTTTTCTCTTGCTTTTCTCTCGTGAGTATTACTTTTTTTGTTTGGTTGGCCAAGAGCTGCTTTTACATATTTTTATTAGTTTTGGAATAGTCAATCTGGGGAGATGCTTGAAGTATTATTTGGTTGATAACTAGTTCTATGTTTCCCGATATCCGGAATATATGTGAAAAACATGGATATGAAAACACAGAGGAGAATTGTTATAGAGAATGGCGATACCGGAGATGACATGGTTTTAGCAAATTTGATTGTGAATGGTGATGATGTTGGTCCTCTTGTTAGGCATGCCTTTGAAATTGGGCGGCCTGAAGGACTTCTTAACCAGCTGAATTATGTTATGAAGAAAAAAGGCACTGAAATTGAGGAAATGTGCAAGGCACATTACTGAAGCTATAAAACTGTCGAAGTATTGTATTCAGGTGTTGGATCTTTGTGTAAAGTGCAGCAATCACATTTCTGAAGGCCAGTTTTATCCTTCTCTTAAAACTTTGGCTTTATTAGAGCAAAATTACTTGCAGAATATTCCTGTCCAGAAACTCAGATTGGCTATAGAGAAGAGAATTCCTTTGATGAAATTGCACATTGAGAAAAAAGTACGTAGTCAAGTTAATGAATGGCTGGTCCAGATAAGGAGTTCTGCCAAAACCATTGGACAAACAGCCATTGGTCGTTTTGATGTGGGTCCACTTTTTGTGGTACTTGATAACAACTGTGACAAGTATCATGCATATCTTTTGGAAGAATGTCGGCAACAAGTTGTTGATGTGCTTAGCAATGATGTGTATAAGCAGATGGTGGTTAAAAAAGGATACCGATTATGAGAATAATATTGGAACCCATTTCTGTGCCTATCTAAAGGCACTTGTTCAGATCTAGGCTATCCAAATCTAAATCTGCATAGTCCAGATTTGATTTTTTTAAAACGGGTAATTTTTAAATAAAAAAAATATTATTTAAGAAATTGTTAGTTAAAAGATAATGAGATAATCTTTATTTTAGATTTTGTATTCATTAAAATAGTTTTTTTTAAGAAAAAAATAAAAAAAAAGATCTGGACCGTCCAGATCCATCTGGACAGTCCAAGCGATGAGCAGTGAAAATCAATCCGAATAATATTGTCATTTAATCTTCAAACTTCATGTATAATTTTGCCTGCTTTTCCATATGTTGCACCATTCTCATCCATGGTACCGGATACTTGTCCCATTGTGAGATCCTTTATCAAAGGATCTGTTGACTACTTGTCCCATGGTGTTCATATAAACTTTTATGATATTGTGAGGAGTATTTGGACAAGTTCTTGATTGATGGATTAAATAAAACTATACTTGATACTATAAACAGCAACAGTATTAATGTCTCTCAAGCCATTAAATGATATATTTACAAAAAATGGAGCAATAAGTTTTTTTTTCCTACAAAAAAATGGAAGTAATAAATTTGGTAATTAGTATGATTCTTAATTCAAGCAAGTTTATTAAATTTGTTCCACTTCTGTTTTTCATGATGACTAAGTTAGAATTGTATTAATAATGTAACAAATAATAATTATTAATATATAAATTGTAAAAGAAGAAGAAAAATATATAATAAAGAAATAAGAGTATAATTGTCCAATTATAAATAGCTCCCCTCATCTATCCTTCTGAACCAAACAAGAAACCAAATCTTCCCTCCCTTCTTCTTGAATGAAACAAAGTTGATAACCTCTCCTAATTTAACTTTAATGAACCTTTATTCATCTTTCTTCTTTCTTCATTTTCGTCAGACTTGTCACCGGAGATGGGCTCCTTCATCTTTTCTACCACGAAAATCGTATCTTGCGTCTGTGCTCAAGCTAGCAATCGCCTCTGTGGAAACATTCACTTGTTCATCCAGGTCGTCGTCTTTTTTCTTTCTCCTTCTCTTTCCTTCTTTTTGATCTGCATTAGGCCATCTGGTTTTTCAATAACCGCTATGACTCACAGCTCAAAAGGCGGTTTTGGACAGCCCAAAACGGCCAAACCTTTTGGACGGCTTAACTCCAAGAAACCAGGTGCCCCTTTCTCCGGTTGACGGTTGGACTGGTTCAACCGTCCCATTCAGTTCGGTTTCAAAACATTGCTTAAAACATTTGCTATCATACTAATTCCCTTTTTTCCTTAGAAAAGCAAAAGATATAATGAAACAAATTATGAAAGTTGAATTTTGAACGGATCTTGATCTGAAGGCCAAAAAAAAAAACGAAGCTTGATCTATTATCTGCACTTGACAATTGTACAAAAGCCAGCAATATAAGGAAGATGGACATGTACGAAAACATTGACTGCGAAATTTGATATTACTGTCATGGTTTACATTTGTATTTCATCTAAACAAATCCAATAAAAATCAAAATTTTTATTGTGGATATACTCCATTCTTCTTCGTCTATATCTATACTTCAAAACATTTACAATGCAACCTGGAAATTTAAAAAGAAAACCAGAGGGATATAAAGAATGAGAAACTTTTAGGTTTCACGTCTGTAAAGAGTGTATGCATACAGAAGAATCTGGAAGGTTTGAGTTAAACATGCTCACACACTTTTTTACATACGATGGTCACATACTGCTATTAATATATAACATATAATTTGAGTACTCTAAATTGGATTTAAACTTTCGCATATGGTCTATGGGTCTCTCCTTTCCACATTGATCCTACTCTTTTCTTGATGTCTCAAATCTTAGCAATCATGGTTGAAGCCTCCGAGTTTTTGAAATATGGGCGAATGGCGAGATTTCTTGGTTGTTTGAGATTTCCTTATTCGATATGGCCTTGTGGGTCCTAAAAGGCCCTTTTGCCCCTCTTCAAGAAAGCAAGTGAAGCCCCACTCAAGGAAAATTTCATCCGTGTAGGAAATCTTCCTTCAGCAAAATTTGTATCACACAAAGTAAAATATCATTCTATATGCATAAATTTAACATCACTAATGAGTTTTTTTGGATGTTTTCCAAATTATGTACAATAAAGTGGCAAGAAATAAAGATAAATTGTATCTTATATTTAACATAGACAAAGTAATATAAAATTACCAACCTTTGGTATTTCATTGATTTGATAGTAAGGTTGTGCTATTATTCTCCACATTTAAGTCTCCTTTGAAGTCATCCCAAGCATTTCTAATTTGTTTTATAATTGACTTGCTCGTATGAAGAATGCGTGTTGAATATTGTGGCTTAATTCTTGTAGCATATATAGTTGATGGTAAGATGATGTAAACATGAGGTATAAATTTCAATCGAGAGATGGTGGTTTTGAAATGTGATAAACTGTAGGCTGTGGGAGCAAATAATGCCAATTTTTTTCTTTATATTTTTCTATCAAATTAGTTAGTAAAAATACAATATGTTAAGTGTGAAAATAAATAACTAAATACTTTTGCACAATGGTCGAGCAAGAAAATATATTGTGCCTAATATAAATATAATTTTTATCAAAATATTTTTTATTATTTATTAAAGGGAAAATTAATCTTTTGCTTCTTGAATTTTTTACTCACTTATAACTCAGTCTTAAAGTTTGACTCGGTATAACTCAATTCTTGAACTTTCAACTTCACTGCAACTCAATCCCTAATCTTTTTGAATCATCCTATGTGAAAACAAATATTAATAATATAATTAAAGGTTGCTTATGTAGCTTCCAACTCAACTTCATGTTATGTAGCTTCCAACTCAACTCCATGGAGATTAAAAAAAAAAAAAAAAAGACAAGCCGACAGCTAGAGTTAGGAATACAGGCCGGCCCGGCCTATGACGGGCTTGAGCCCCAAGTCCAAAAAAGCAAGGAAAATTAAAGGCCTGGCCCTTTTAAGTTAAGCCCATGGGCCTAAATAGGCGGCCATTTAATTAATTTCTACCATTCTTGAACAACACCAACAAAAGAAGGGGGAAAAAAGATCAGATAGGAGATAACACCAACAAATTAACATGTGAATATAAAAAAAAATCTGAACATATCAGCATAAAAATCTGAACATGTGAACACAGAACATAAAAAAATGATGGGATTGGGGAGGATAAGAAAAAATCTGAACATTAACATATTTAAAATCTGGATTCTTGAGAGTTGAGACTGAGAGTGAGCACTGGTTACCAGATCGGAGATCGACGCCGTGAAGGATTAAAGCCAGAAGTTCTGAAACTGAAGGTCTGAAACCGTTCACTTTCAGGAGTGGGGGAGGGTTCGCCATTCGCGTCGCACCGTCGCCGTAGCGTCTTGGGTGTGACTGTGAGAGTTTCGCCGCGAATGCCTATGCCTATCGCCAGACTGAGACTGTGTTAATGTTAGTGAAAACTGAAAAGTGTAGTCTTTTTTGTTGTTGTTTAGTTGATCATCATCCATCATCACTGCCCAGTCGAACTAAAGACATGAATGACGAAAGCAAAATGCTCTAACCAAGTAACCAACGTGCACTTGACAAGTGTAGTCTTTTTCTTGGTCAAAAGTGCAAAAGCCAAAATGTGTAGTCCTTTTTTATGGTCAAAATGCGTAGTCTCAAATCAATTAAAACCGTGTCCCACAAGAAGCACCCTCTAATGAAAGCCGTGTCCCACTCGCCGTTGCTGTTCACGTATTTATTTTTAAAAAAAAAAAGTTAAACGGATCTAAAATGGTCAGTCATGTAGATATAGGGTCAGCCCGTTTAGACCCGTTTCCTTCTTAAGGCTTTAAATCATAAGCCCAGCCTTTCTCGAGCTTAAACGGGTTGGCCCGACGGGCTCGACCCAAATTCCCGACTCTACTGACAGCACAGCATCATCTTCCTCATGGGCCTCAACTCTAAGCCTCTGTTTTCCATGTTCTCGTTGGCATCCTTGGAGCCCATAACAGATCCGTCAAAAGCAGTACACCAGCAATGGCAAATGACAACATCTCTCAGACTGGAGATTTCTTTTCCAAATTGAGTTTGGAAAATGGAGATCCTTTCAAGTATATAGACTGTCGCAATGGGTGATTGCTCCATGCTGCCCCTTCATTTTTGTCATTCCCAAATATATTTTTTATGGCTTCTTTGAATTATTAGATTCTACATAAAATAAGTGACATTTTGATATTTTATGATAAAAAATAGAGTTATTTTCAATTTTTTAAAGATTTAAGATGTTAAATTAAAAAAAAACTGCATACTTTTCAATGCAAAGTAGTAGCCGCAACTTTATCAGCACCTTTGTTTTGCTTTTTGCCCCTTTTTTTAAATAATCAAAGGGACGCCCCAAAAGAACACTACTAAGTGCAGTCATTACAGATCAGGGGTGGCACCACCCTGATGCACAGGTGCTGTGCATCTCATTTGGCGTCTTTCTCAAATATAATTTTTATGGTTTTTTATATTATTAGATTCTATATAAAATGGGTGACATTTTGATACATTATGGTCAAAAAATTGAGCTGTTTTCAATTTTTTATAATTTTCTAAAGATTCAGTACAGTTTTTTTTTTTAAACATGATGCAGTTTTTTTTTTCAATTTGAGCACTGAATTTTTAAAAAATCATAAAAAATTGAAAATAGCTTTATTTTTTGCTCATAATATATCAAAATATCGCTCATTTCATGTAGAATCCAATAATCCAAATAACCATAAAAAATACATTTGGGAAGTGCCCCAAACGGGGCACGCAGCAGGCTGCACATCACCCTGATCCCAGTAATTACAGTCCATACGAATCAAGTTACTCAGGTCTTCTGAGGGATTAAACACAGGATGATAACCAGTTATGGAATTCAAAGCATGTTTCGCAAGGTGATATGCTACCTGGTTGGCGCTTCGAGTGATAGTGTTCACCTCCACCACCCAATCTCGAATTATCATCGCTTTTGCTTCTACAATAAGATCAGCATCTGGGTGAGCACTGATCACATGTTCCTCATCACGCAATACCTTAACTACTTCGGCTGTGTCTGTTTCAATAATCAGTTTTCGAAAACCCTTGTCCCAAGCCATTTTTAAGCCAAGCACCAATGCCCACATCTCTGTAGTGAAGCTATCTCCCTCCATTATATGGTGCATGAATCCAGCAAGGAAGGCTCCATCTTCATTCCTCAACACCCCTCCGCACCCAACTCCCATTGTCACAGAAAAGGCCCCATTCACATTCACCTTCACCCATCCCGAAGTCGGTGGATTCCGGCGACATTCCGTATCCCTCACCAGGGAGCTGATGGGCCCTACACCAGAGATAGATTCATCTTCTTTAACAATGAACTCATCATTATGTTGTAAATATTGTGTTTGAGTGTGTCAAAGGAAGAAGTCTCATATAACTCAAGATTGGGAATACCCTAGTATACAATTAAATATGAGCTTGAGTTGTTAAAAAGACTGATAAGAGGAGTCTTTGAACTGACCGTAGGAGATGACCGTTGGAATTTTAATTGACCGGTTTTAATGACATTTAAAAGGTTTTATTACATTAAATTGTCATTAACACCTATTTTATAACTGTCGTTTTAATTGTCATTAAACCGTTTTTAATTGTCATTATAACTCCTTAACGGTCATGTGATTTCTGCCTATAAAAGGCAATGTACTGAGTAAGTTCAAGGACCGAGGTGAGAGCACCGAGGTCTAGTGATATGGAGGTTCCCGAGCTCCTCTCCTCTCTCCTTTCTTCTGAGTTATACTGATATATCTTTCTGCAGTTCTGTCACCCTGCTTTATGCAGGAAGGGTTCGTTTTATCCTGGGGAGTGCCGCTTCCTAATCTACTAGGGGGGTTGCGGAATATCTCCTAAGGACAGCGTCCTTGGACGTGACTCGAACTATTTGTTTATTATGTTTCACCAGGTACTGCGGCTAACAATCTATACGGCGTGAGGTGCTGACGCCAACAATCTTAGGAGATATTTCCTGCTGATTTTGTGAGTGGTTCGTGATAAGTTGGTTGAATAGCATTGCCACGACGTGCTGTCAAATTTACTTGGTTGATCAAGGAATCAGATAAGTCTAAACATGTTTTTTCCTTTATTTATTTAATATTGGCGCATAATATCATAATCTGATACGTCGGAGCAGATTCTATCATATTATTGAAACCATGTCTATGCATTGAGATGTGCGCTGAAACCTGATTTCATGATAAATCAAGAGAGTTAAAAGTTTATATTCTAAATGTATGCTTTGCAAGAAAAGCGGTTTTTAAAGAATCAAAGAAAAGCGGTTTTTTAAAGAATCAAATAAGCGTTTAAGAGTAAATTCATTTGAGGGTTCGGACTATTTACTGTGTATTTCTAAAATGTCATGGCATAGAATATAATGTGAGATACAATTCCAAGGAACTAAAGCATGGTTTTACCGTAATGTTTTGTACATTTCCTTGTTAGCGGGCATTTGGAACATCAATTCATGTCTGAAATACCTTATAAATTTTAGATGTTAAAATTGCAGATTTGGCACCACATATCTATATATTGAATTACCATTCTATGATATATTCCTTGTTACCAATGCATGCGTAGCACCAGGCCTTAATGGTGGAGTTAATCGGCTTGCTATAATATCTTCCAATGATATGAATGCTTATTTGTGGTTCAAATTGAGATTTGATCTTTTGACTACATTAATAGGTAAAAGTTAATTGCCTTTTTCCCTGTGGTCATTAGTTTAGTATATTTTCCAGTCAAGGATGTGATTATATGTTGAATTGGTAAAATTGTCTTGTTGGAAATTCTGAAAGCTAATGTTGGAGGTTTTCTTGTTTTTGGTAATAATGAGTATTCCTTTGGTGAATTAAATCATTTACGTTGAAGGATGTGATAGATGAGAATATTAATTGACTTAATGTTTTTATTTTAAACTCCCTTAAATGATTTATGGTGAAGGTAATTTTGTGATAAGGTGTACCAACGGTCAATGATTATTAATGAGGGATTGATGATCATTCATGAAGAGAATAAATGTTAATTGTTGATGAGTATTACCATGGAAATATTTCCTCATTTTGGCAGCTCACATTAATAAGTAATTACCATTGGTGAATTTAATCCCTTTTATGGAAGTTTTATATATTGTTTGGATTAAACAATATATTTAATGGCTTTTTATAACCTCCTGTGATGGTTTCATAAACATTATGTACTCTTAATTCATGTTTGAGTGTACGATTGTTTTTTATTTTATTTTATGGGTTTTGAGCAAAACTCATGAAAAATAAAATTATATTAAATGTGAGCTTGTAGGTTTTTCAAATAAATGTAGTATTTGAAAAACTGTGGCATATATGCATTGGTGATATGGAACAATGTTTAACATAACATACATTTGTGAGTTTTTTTTTGGTGGAAGTTTTGGAAAAATTCTAATATAATTAGAATGGAAGGGGATATGTGATGAGATTCTAAATTAATTAGAATTGATATTGCAAAGCTGTGAAAGATAACTAAAATAGTGGAAGAGATAATTATTTCCTGGTAGTATATCATAAAAGTGAAATAATGATTACCGTTATACTGGACTTGTTATTGGCCATTAATTATCCTTAAATGTTTAACTGCACAATTGTATGGTCATCTTGGGGGTGTGGTTTCAGTCTCACTATAATTTATTGGCTTTGATTTGTGAATAAATGAATGAAATTAAATTGGTTTAGTATATACTTGTAAGGAACCAAAGTTGAGTTTTGGTTCTGGAAATTAAGTCTTGGTGATCGTGAGATTATTGTTGACTAGGTCAAGGACTTGATGAAGTTTGGAATGAGAATGCGAACGTATTTTCTCTAATTGCATATCTATTTGTTATAATAACAATTCATTGTCTTTGCAAATTGTGATTGGCAATACAATTTAATATATAGTCTATTTGGTGGACTTGCTATCTGTTGGACTAATTCTCAGTATCTGTTAGAATGATAAATTTGATGAGATTATAATTTAATTAGAATGGAAGGAAATAAAATATTTGAGGGGTACCATAAATATTGGTATCAAGTACAGTGGATTCCCGTTGTATGAGATACACGGATGTTAACTGAAGTTCAGTTTTATCTGAGAAAATCCACTAGTAGCCAAAATAAATTATTATGTGAGTTAGAGTTTGATACTCTGGAATTAGCTAAATTTAGAGGCTAAATTGTTGAAAAACTCTTGACATATATTTTTGTGGAAAACCGATACTTAATGTCGATGATTTGAGATTGCCAAATGGCAATAGCCATTGTGAAAACCAATGATGTAAGTGAAAGTTGTTTGAGATATAATGTGAATAAGCTAGCTTGAAAAATTGTGGAATTATCTCAATCAATTTTGTGAGGTCAAAGAGTTGACCCATGGATTCGTTAACAAACCCCGGGAAGAAACAAATTAGCCGAGGGGAATGGAACTAAAGCCAATACGAAATTAACAGCGATGGCAACCCAACCTCTGTGATTGGTGATCCCATGAAGGAGGTTCAATGGGTAAGAACAAGTCGTTTGTTAGTTCTGTTAGCACTAAACTAAATGACCAAGTCCCTTCCTATGGCAAGAGAAAGTGCTAGAATGCATTTTGGTGAGGTTGAGCAAAAGCTCTTAATGATTTCATAATCCTACGGGATGATGTGCTCATTGCAGGTACATTTCATGAAATCACCTATACGAATGAGGAGTGGGGCCGCTCCTATGAGATCGTGGCGAAATCTCTAGAGCATTCGTTAAATACCAGGACACGCGCATGGCCGTTTTAATGTGCAAAAACGCGCTAACAGCAGAAAATGTGGGGGTATAATCTGACTCTTAATGCCTCTAGTATACGCCTAAGAGATGAGCGGTTTTAAGTTCATAGGACCACCGACATCTCTGTGTACTAAGTGTTATCAGTCTAGGTCTGGTTTTAAGTTCAAAGGACCACCAGATACAATGGTTATATCCATGTGTGTAACTCAGCTAATGGGACTACGAGCTTCCTTAGACACATGTGGGGGATTGTTGTAAATATTGTGTTTGAGTGTGTCAAAGGAAGAAGTCTCATATAACTCAAGATTGGGAATACCCTAGTATACAATTAAATATGAGCTTGAGTTGTTAAAAAGACTGATAAGAGGAGTCTTTGAACTGACCGTAGGAGATGACCGTTGGAATTTTAATTGACCGGTTTTAATGACATTTAAAAGGTTTTATTACATTAAATTGTCATTAACACCTATTTTATAACTGTCGTTTTAATTGTCATTAAACCGTTTTTAATTGTCATTATAACTCCTTAACGGTCATGTGATTTCTGCCTATAAAAGGCAATGTACTGAGTAAGTTCAAGGACCGAGGTGAGAGCACCGAGGTCTAGTGATATGGAGGTTCCCGAGCTCCTCTCCTCTCTCCTTTCTTCTGAGTTATACTGATATATCTTTCTGCAGTTCTGTCACCCTGCTTTATGCAGGAAGGGTTCGTTTTATCCTGGGGAGTGCCGCTTCCTAATCTATTAGGGGGGTTGCGGAATATCTCCTAAGGACAGCGTCCTTGGACGTGACTCGAACTATTTGTTTATTATGTTTCACCAGGTACTGCGGCTAACAATCTATACGGCGTGAGGTGCTGACGCCAACACATTATTGTCTTTATCTCTTGTGTTTTGCCATCTCTCAACATCTTCTTTACACAGCACACGCCACCCACACTTGCCTATTTTGAAAGCTAGATTCTTCTGATTTTCTTTTTTGGTAGAGAAAAATACCAATTTAAGTTGCTTCGCAAAAAATGAGGAAAAACGAATGTAGATGATACATAGTTGGTGACGACAACTAGACGCCACAGAAATGCCACAACCACGAAAAGAATTTGAATATCTACCTTCAGAAACTCTATAAGCCCAAAAAAGGGCGCCAAGTTCTAATTTTTCAGATTCCAGCTGATCAATATTTTCTAGCACTAAGCATATGGCTATGCCCCACAATTCACTTGAACTGAATGAATCAGGCTTGTTTACTATGAATGACACATTTGTTGGAGGATCCAGGTCATAAGGGAAATCTTTGGCGCAAAAGTAGTTTTGATTGTGAAACCATGATGGCACTTCACTACCAGAAATAATTAATAAGCGAGTAGGTTGCATAAAGAAGTCCAACTGTGATGAAAAAGAATTGATGTTAGATGTATACTAATTAATGTGTAATAAATACTCAAATAAAAAAACCAAATAAGCTAGAATTTCAAGAGGTCCAAATAACTCACAGTTTGTGAATCCCAGCTTACAATTAAAGACATGTAGTCACTTAAAAAGTGAAATTTCCCTCCATGAAATGAGTATTCACTTTGGAGTAGTTGAGCCTGTAACAAAAAATTTGGCATGATATACAATTATAATAACTAATGTGAAACAAATAATAGTGAAGAGAAATAAAATAAACCTGAGATTCAAATTGCTCAATGAACTCCCATAGTTGCTGTGAACACACATAATGTTTCAATAATGGACAAGCACCAGCATGTATAGTTGATAGGTTTGATGGAAGTTGAGGCAAAGACTTCAGCATTGGGCAATCAAAAAAAGAAAGAAATTCAAGCTTTTGAAGTTTGAAAATGAGGCATGAAGGAAATTCAACAAAATTGTTTCCACCCAAATCCAATGTTCTTAGTGATGATAAATTGCCAATTTCACTGGATAGTGATTCATCACCAAGATTGCAATAACTTAAATGTAACTTGACCAATGATGATAGATTACTAAAAGAAGGAGACCACAGAAATGTTACTGGAGTTGAAGGCCTTTGAAGCTTAAATGCCCACTTCAGAAGAGAGCAATGATTCCATGATGATGACGACAATGGTGCATAGCTATTGCATCCCCTAAGAGATAACACTCTTAAATTGGTCAGGGATGGAGGCACTTCTTTTATAGCAGTTCTACCCATATCAAGCATTTCCAGTGCCTCATTTTCATTCAAATTCTCTAGAAGCCTTGACAACCTTGAGCAACCAGAAATACATATTATCTTTATAGCTTTCAATTTTTGAAAATCACTTGGAAAGCAAACCAGATTTTTGCAATTCTTTAGATTTAATATAGAAAGACCAGTCAAATTGACCAATTGAGGTAATTTGGATATAGCAGTCTCTTCTAAATCAAGCCTGAATAAACGCTCCATACCTTTACCAAACTTAGGAAGTTTTCTAACATTTGAACAACCAGAGAGGACAAATTTCTCTAAGCAATTCATCTCATACTTATTTGGAAGGGTCTTAATACTTTTGCAATCTTTAAAATTAACAATGACAAGGTTCTTGTGTTGCCCAAGTGAGTGGTGAACTTCAATAAGCTTTGTACACCCTTCAAGAATTAATTCTTGAAGATTAGGATAGTTGTATTGAAATTTGGTGTTCTGATCAGGTTTGTGGAATGACTCAAATCGATGAACTTTCAACTTTGTAGAAACTGAACAAGAACAATAAAAAAAGCTTTTAAAAACCAAAAACTAGCTAGTGATATGTGTATCAAATTATAGACAAACAAATTTATGCAAAGGACCTTTATTACCTGAGTTCCTCTCCAAAGATCTTTTAATTTGCTGTGTCGCATTCGAAGAACAACAAGCTCATTAAATTGAGTTTGACTTGGCAGGAAATCTAAAGGATACCCATCCCATCTTATGTATTTCAATGTGCTGGAAAGGGAGTTAAGTCCATGAAGATTCAATTGGCCATGTGAAAAATGTAGTGTGATAAGTAACTTGAGATTACTCTACTTGAGAAGGCTTCAGGATCCATATGTATGACATACGGTTTGTCAAATCTTACCACTATGCCACATATTGCTTCAGTTCCCTGTATGTGAAACAATAAGATCAAGCTAATAATAACATGAAAAATGCATGGAATAAATTAATGTACTAAGAATGCACAATCACAGAAAAGGGGGGATTTTACCCTCTTATTTCCTAGCACATGATTAGAATCCTCCAAAGACCATATCCTACTACGCTTTCCAGCATCATTGGGTGATTCACTAAGAACAATCTCCTTACCCATTTCTTGAAGCATGTCATGAACCCTCAAACACCCTTCATTTTCAGTTACCAATGATTTCTCAATAAGAACTTTAACTCCAATTTATGGGTAGAGACTACTACTTCCTAAACCTTGCATGACATTTTTCTTTGGCAACCCATTGAAAAGGCAAGCAATATCTAAGAATATAGTCTTCTCATTGCATTCTAATCCATCAAAGCTCACTTTAAGTATCTCCAAGATGCCATTTGGAGGAACCTTCCTAATTGCATCCTCCCATTCTGATTTACTTCTTCCGCAAAGAAAGGAACCAAACACTTTGAGTGCCAAAGGAAGTCTTTCAGCAGATTTAACCACAGTATTAGAAAGCTCCAAATAATCCTCATTTGGTTCATCTCCTTTAAAAGCTTTTTGAAGAAAAATTTGACGTGACTCAGCTTCACTTAAGAAATTCATCTTATATTGAGAAACACCATACTGAACTAACAAATAATGCTGATCTCTAGTTGTCATTATTATTCTACTCCCTTTACCAAACCATCCTTCCTTTCCAGCCAAATTCTCAAGTTGGTTTATGTCACTCACATCATCAAGGACAAGTAGAACTTTTTTATTGCATAACCTTCTTTTTATTAACTTCCTTCCTTCGTAACAATCACCCACTTCCATTTTTATTATTGTTTTTGAACGAGAAAGAAGGTTCTGTTGCAATGAAATTGAATCACCATGTTTTTCATATTCCTCTCTAACATTTTGAAGAAAGACATGAACATCATAGTTTTTGTGCACTCTCTCATAAAAAGCTCTGGCAAGAGTAGTTTTCCCTAATCCTCCCATTCCCCATATTCCTATAAATTGAACATCCTCCAATGTATTTTCTAGAAATGACTCAAACTCTGCTATTTTTACGTCAATTCCAACAAGTTTGACCACACCTTCATCATTTAAGTCCAACTGTTCATCTAATTTTGACCTCACCGTTTCAGCAATAATTTCAATTAGTTTTGTTTCATACCTACAAATGACAACAGAGTAATCACATTAGCATTAAAGTTAATTGATTTTCAAAATTTAATAGGTGTAGTTTTTAACTTCGAATCAAGTTTGATATATACCAGGAGCCATCAATTATGAATTACTTATAGTCAAACTTACATCCCTAACTATTTAGTGATCAATATCACAAAATAATTTTACTGGCATGAATTGACGTGGTCTTCTAGTGATTTCACAGAATTAATTTAAGCCATAGATTGCTCAAAAGATGCGCTCGCATCAAGTATCTAGAATCAAGAGGGGAACAAGCTCCTTTAAAAATTGTTAATATATGATAAAGTTTTAGCATGCATACTCCATTATTCATAAATTATAAAAAAATGCACCATCCTTTAGACTTCACGTACATAATGTACAGTCAAACAATCTCGATTCCTACCAAAAAAGTCAAGATAATTTTCTGAATTGATAGAAGTTACCAATTTTCAGAGCTCCAGCCAGATAAGTTAGCTACTTCTCTTAAAGCATCCCTCCATTTTTGCACCTTCACTTTGTCATGTGCGAATTTCTATTCATGCTTTTCAAAGGCTTTTGCAAAACTTCCTGTTTGATGTCGAACATCAGATGGATCTACGCGATAAAATATTGGAAATACATGAAGGCCCAACACATTCTTAGAGTGAAGGATCTTTAGGAGTTCATCTAAGCACCATGTTGAAGTAGCATAGTTCTTAGAGACAACAACAATTGCAGAGAAAGATTCTTCAATTGCTTGCAGCAAACTTGGTTTGATATCTTGTCCCCTTTCAAGCTCTTTTTCATCTCTAAAAGTTACCAGTCCATTGCCGTGCAACACAGCAGATAAGTGGTATGTAAAACTCTTACGAGTGTCTTCTCCTCGAAAGCTTAAAAACACATCATACTTGTGTCCCCTACTTGAACAAGAACAGCTTGAAGAGCATTGAAGTCCATATAAATCATCAAATGCCATTGCAATAAAGCAACTGAACCATTCAAAATATATAAACATAACCATCAGCATCCGGAAAATAGTAAAGAGAAACAAGAACAGTGAGCCATGGTCTTATTCTTGCAAGATTCACTCTTCATGCACATATAGCAAAAACCAAACAGAGATAACAAAGTAATTCAATTCATTGTATAAATCTAAAAGACGAGAAAGGAAGATATATTTGAGTTGAAGCTTGACATGATGAACTCATTGGTCTACTACAAATTAACAGAACAGGGCAAAATGGCAAAGTTGGGCAACACTACAAACTCAAGGGTTTGGGGCCTCTAATGTCCTTCTATTTAATATTCATTGTGATGTCCTAGCCTACCAAATGTTTTTTTTTTTCTCTTTTTCTTTGATTAATAGATTCTATATAAAATGAGCGACATTTTGATATTATATGAATATAAAATGATGCAGTTTTGATTTTTTGAAGAAAAAATATTCCAAAATTGTGTAGGTTTTTTTTTTTTAACTATAAGAATTCAAAACTTTATCATTTCATGTTTATAAGATATCAAAATGTCACTCATTTATATAGAATTTAACAATCAAAAGAAAATAAAAGGGAAAAAACATTTGGGTGGTTAGGTTATTATAAATGGCATTAGAGAACATTAGAGAAAAGCACATTAGAAGCCCCAGAACCATTGAGCTTGAGATGCAGGAGGGTAATTTTTTAATTTTTTCTTGATTTTTTTTTTGCCGTCATTTTTTTCTTGATTGATTTTATAAAAATAAGAATGAAATCATATCAAAGTTAGTTCAAGTTTTAATTTGCCTGTTTCAACCGTGTTGCAGTGTTCCTCTGAGCAAAACTACTACAGTATATGTGTTTTTTTTTTGTGTGAACAAACTACTTTTATAGTTTGGGAAAACATAAAAATATGGTTGTCTTATGTGAGTCTACGAAAAGCATTGTATCAATAACATATGACAACTGAAATTGTTTTTCTCCACTTGACCTGGCATAATAATTGAAAATCTACTCAACAACTACAAAGACTTTTCTTAAAGATCCTGAATGCCCGAAATTATTGTAAGGCTTATTAACCTTCTCTGCAAAATAAAATAAAGTGTGAAGACGGAATCGCCCTTGCATTAAATTAAACATATTGTATGAAGGCCTAGAATTAATGATGTGTGCTCTTCACTTTCTTTTTTGGTTTCATTATTCCAATTTCTGGCTCCTAACAGGTAAAAAAATTGTTATTGAGAGGATTTATATGATCAGAAGTTCCCTCTCTCCTTGTTTTCCAGCATTTTGCTACATGGGTAGGTAAAAATATGTATAGACATCATTCCTAAAATGAGAAACTCTTTTTCTCCTTATTCTTGACAACTTCCCAAAGATTAGATAGCCTCTTTCTCCTTTGTTAGATAGTGTCAAATTTTGTGGATTTGGATTATTTTGAGTTTGGAACAATAGCATCTTCCAGAAAAAAAAAAAGGTTTAAAAATTGAGTCTTTACCTCAACTGCTGGTTAGCTTCCACAGCGAGTGAATTATTGGTCAAGGATGACCATGGTAGAATTTGAGCACACAACTTCTTGTTTTTCAAAAAATTATATGATCACTTAACAAATTTGTTATGTAAAATAAACAAATATCAAAGCAAACTAATAACAATTTAGATTGGCTTTTGGGAGCTCCTAACATTTCTACACGCTCACAGTACAAATCTTGCGGGAAGTGTTGTGTTAAACACAAGGAAAATACTCTAACTTGTCAAAAAAGAATTCTTACGAACTACAAAGGCAGAATATGTGGCTGAATAAGGTTGACATAATACTCTTCAATATAACTCTGAGGAAATTAATCGTGCAATCAGGATACAACAGAACTCTCGAATATAGAAACCTTAATCAAAGCGAAACTATGAGAAACAAGAGTGAAGAGAAACAAGAAATTCAATTCAAAGTTTGAAAAAGTAATTAAAATGAGTAAGTTACTTACTGAAGTTTTTGGAAGCAGCGATGCTTTGATGCCTAAGAAGAAGGAAGAAGATGAGGTAACAATGGCAGTGTCCTCTATGATGAATTGTGACTTAGTGGGGAAGGTGATATGTAGTGAAATCTTTTAAGCTTATCTAATGTGTAGTTGGCCGCGGGGGTTACATAAAATATATAGAATATACTTTCAACTCCCTTATATTTTATCTTAATTACACATAGCTCTTTTTTATTTTAAAAATATGCTATTAACTTGAAGCCGTTAACTATATTTGTTAATAATATTAAAAATTTAATAGTTTTTTTCTTACATTTATTTTTTTGTAAGTAGTTATTTTATTTAATGTTTGTATCAATAGGGACAGAAATTTAAGTAATTTAGTTAATGCATACAATAAAAAATTAATTGAAAATTTGACTAATTCTTTAAATAAATATAGTGTTAAAGTCCAATTTTGTCTCGAATATACGTTTTGGCATAGGAGGTGTAGGTGTCTAGGGGCTTGTTTGGTCTGAGGGGAGGGGAGAGAAAGTGGGCGGAGGGAAAATTGTTTTGAGTTGAATTTAAAAAAATTAGAAAAGTGGGGTTAAAAATTTTTAATTAATTTTTATTACTCTTTTATCTTATATATTCTATTTATTAAAATTTTATTACACCACTTCTTCAATCTTTTAAAATTCAACTCATAAAAATTTTACCTCCCCTCCCTTTCCCTCCAAATCCCTCACACTAACCAGACCCTAGAAGTTTTTTGAGTTTAATATCACCTTATAAGTGTTAAATTAAGAACAATGTCACCCCATAAAAACTACCGGATACCCAGTTCCTATGCAAAAACTCTTGAAAACAAAAATTTTGCCTTAACCTAATAAATATATACTTGACTAAATATGTTTATAAATGTTTGTAGATAAATTAAAATTGTGTTTTAAAATTTAAAATTTAGATCATTTATCTAATCTTTCAAACTTACATAACTTATTCTATACGAAAAGAAATCTAAATAAATAAGTTTTAATAAATATGATGAAAATTTAAAATTATAAAATTTTATAATATCATTAAAATTAGTTAATTTTATAAATTAGAAATTTTGGAACAACAACAAGAAGTCTTATCCCACTTGGTAATGTTAGCTACAAGAATCACACAACATTATTGTGATCTATTGAAAATCAAATCTTTTATTAAATTTTTAATCAAGAGGCATCTCTCAATAATTTCATTGAGTGTTCGTTTTGGTATCCCTCTACCCCTTCTCATATATAGGACTCTGTATAACTTGATATACTCTTTTTACTGGTACATCCAATGGGCTTATTTATACATACCCAAATTTTGAAAATACATGTATTAGAATTAATTTTTGATTTTATAAAAAACTATTTTTATAAATATAAATTTCCAAATAATTCTCATATTGTTAAGGAGGAGTGTTTTGGTCATAATAAAAGTTTAAGAGTCAAATTTAAAGGTGAACTAATGGTGGGGTAGATAGAAATGAATATAAAATATCTAAAGAAGATTTTATGTAACATGTATTTTAATTTTAAGAGAAGTTTATATATATTTTTCAAAAGATGGAAGGTTTATGTAATTTACGAGAAATATAATGACATTTAATATATTTTACACTAGTAAATATAATACATCATATGGTTTTATAGAGATTATTTATAATTCATTTTTTAAAATCAATATATATAGATTGATCCAAAAAAAAAAGTCAATATATATAGAGGCAAACTCCTATCGTCAAAAGTGATGTACGACCGCATATTCGTTGTCGGCAATATTTAACATTTAGTACTCAAGCTAAAAGCATATATAATAATTCATCCATTTCCATTAAGTATTTTTCTTCATTACTGGTTAAAAAAAGTATATTTCTTCTCGAAAAGCTAGCATAGGATGTTTTGTCTTTTTTAATACCATTTTGAGGTATATCATAACCTGAACAATTTCAAATATTAAAATGTGTGTGTGTATAAATTTAAATACACACCAAATATAGCTTTAAAAAATATTTAGGCAAATCAAAACCTTGAAAAATTCAAATCTTTACATATCAAAGTTTCCTGAATCAGAACTATTGGATCATCACTTATTCAATAAATAGATATAATAAAAAAATAAAAAATATATATACAGGAGAGATAAATAGTAACAAGGATTGGAAAACTAAAGAGGAGTGTTGTGAGGTGCCTTTCTTGATTGATTATATTTTTTGTGATCTAGCCTACCATGTCTCCATGTAAACGCAGCATTTTCTACAAATCATCTGCACCAACTGTCTCCATGTAAACGCAGCATTTTCGACAAATCATTTGTACCAACAAAAAAGTGACGATGGCAGGGCCAAAAAAAAAAAAAAAAGGTGACCAGCCATTGGCCGGCCAACAGAGCACACGTAAGCGAATTATCATTAGGGAAAATCACTCCTAGGTCCCAAGCAAGGAAGATAATATCAGAAAGGTCCCTGGGTATAACCCCAAAGCGCGCATTCACAACCTGATGAGTGCGTTTTTACAACCTCGAGGGACCTTTCTGATATTATCTTTCTTGCTTAGGACCTAAGAGTGATTTTCCCTTATCATTATTGAGGAATGGCCGATTTCAACCATACACCCTCTTCAATTCCTAAAAATTATTCCTCCTGTTTTAAATATAGAAACGACAGTGAGTTTTGATCTTAAATGTAAGGTCTATTTTTATTTTATCTCTTAGTTTTATAATTTTTTAAAAACAAATATGCCTAACTCATAGACTGATATCATATATAAGTATCTTAAAGAGATAATGTCACATATATTATAATTAAGAAATTTAGTTATCTTCATTAGTTTATTCAAATAAAATAAATAGGTGTTATATTAAGGATTAGAAGAGTATAAGACTACTAAATCACTAAATGATTTGATAAATATTTGCAAAATATTATATACTATCTTTGATCATTAATATAAATTGAGCTAAGGATTGAATTTAATCATAAATATAAGACCTCAATCAACTTTATTTTTCAAATTTATACTTTTTTCTCCCAAAGTAGCATCAATTATTGCATTCATTGAGGAGTTTCTATTCAAGGTTACTCATGAAAATGACATTTGAAGAAAACCAATCTATGTATGTTACAGATAATTAATATAACTAACTAGATAATTAATATAACTAACTTTCTTAATATACTCAAATTAGTCCACTTATTCCTATATTAAAGATAAAACTATCTATTATACTAAGGATCAACGGTTGTGTGTGTATATAAATTATTGTTGTCCATTACAATGCATTAGTTGTTAATTTCTCATACTAAAATAAAATTATCATCTGTACTGAAGTTTTGAATTTAATACGATAGTTCTCAATGCTGATAAAAAATATGACAGTTGTACTGTCAGTAAAAGGGTAACATTTTGAGTATTGAAAATTTGATTATTATTGTATCAAGTTTTTTATATTTATTATATCAAGTTCTTTAATCACAGGGAAATAGGTTTCTCTACTAATTTTTCTCTCTATTTTCCTTTCATTTAGTGTCTTAACCATTGGATTATGTTTTAATAGGTGAGATTTAATTATAGATTTTTATCACATTTAATATTATAATACTATTTAATATACAACATTAAATCACACTTATTAAAATATAATCTAATAGTTGAAACATTAAGTGAAGAGGGAAGTTAGTGGAAAAACCCCTTCCAATAATTGAAACATTAAGTGGAGAGGGAAGTTAGTAGAGAGACTCCTTACCTCTAATGACATAGGCCATGTGTGATATATATTTTTAAAATATCATTATTCAATTATAAACCCATACAAAGAAAATATGACACATGTTCATGATTGGAAAACTTAATATAATAAATATAGAAAAGTTGATCGGAGGAGGAGGGGGTAATTAGAGAAACAAGGGGGTGTCAGGTTTGCTATGTAAGTACGGTCAACGAGAAGGAAGATGAAATGCTTATATCATATATGATATATTTTAATAAAAGGCAAAACAATAATATATATATATATATATATATGGACCATTTTAGTTGGTGGAGTTGGTATCCATGATTAAAAATGGAATGAGGTGAAATGGGGCTTTATTTAGTGAATTAGTGCTCATCACAATGGTGCATATCGTTATAATAAGATATAGATGGTTTGAATTTAATCTAAACAATTTAAATTTAAAATTGTTAATATGTGATTTTTAAATAATAAATTGATTTTTATAAGAAGTGGTACTTATAGGATTATCTTTATTTTACATTTTACATATATTAAAATAAAAAGTTATTCAAAATATAAAAATTAAATTTAATTAAATCTTAACTGTCCATAATCAATATAGATCGTCCATAATGATGATGAACATCATACCATGCTAGTCAAAATGATAAGCACAAAATGTCCCCATTAACATTTAGGGAAACAGAGCACTGATTACCCCGGATTGGTTAGGCACCTAATAGAAAAACTTGCAATATATATATTTAGTTTTTCTATTTATTTAAATAAAGATAAATTTAAAAAGGCTTAATTATTTTTGGCCTTTTTTTAATTCCCATCCTTTTTTTTTAATTTCCTCCTCGATGACCAAACTTAGGGTGCTTTTTGGATTAGTGGTCTTAAAAGTGACTTTTATTTCATCTGACTTTTGTAATCTTAATTAGGGTAAAAGTTAAATAGTGTAATGTGATTTAGTTTGAATTGATTTTTTTTTTTAAAAAAAAAGTTAGTTTGACAAATTGAGACTCATTTGAATGGTTAATGAAAAAATAAGTTTATATGTAAATTGACTGAAAATGATATGAATTTTATTAAACAAAGTGTGTGATAATTTTATAAGGAAATATTGTGTTTTTCAAATTTTATTAATTATTTTTTCTTTCATAGAGTATTTTTTGAAAATATTAAGTCTTTTTTAGTCTTTTAAAGTAGGAAAAAAAACAAAAGAAAATACCAATTGAACTTCAAAATTTCAAATCAGTCTTGTCACTCACAAGAGTAATGGAATTAACTACATTGACAACTCGTTTTAATAGAAAATCACTTAGTTGGGGTTTTGAAGTTCAAGCGGTATCTTCTTATCTTTTTCCTTTTAAAATATTTTATTTATTTTTTCTTTAGTATTAACCCAAAGTATTTTCAAGACACTTTGGATTTGGGCCTAATCTAAAATATTTTAAATTTTTTATTAGAGGGAGGTGGGAATTTTTCTTTTTCTTTTTTCCAATTATTTCCTTCTCTCTCATGTCTTTGGCCTTTTAATTTATTCGATTTTGGGACCACTGTTTTGTTACTTTCTCCAGCGTATTGGTTGCTTTTCTTTAAGCAACCAATACGCTGCTTCACTTCCACAACACGTTGAGGCTTATAAGTCAAACATCACAAAAGTTGTGATAAATATTCAAAAATGGCATGAAGCAGCTTAAAACACCTTTTCACATTTTCATTGTAGCTTTTCTCCCATCTATCCTGAATCCAAACACACACTTCTAGGGCAGACACGGTCCATCTTTCCTCTTTTGTAGTTAGCATTGCCCGAATAATTAAATAAATGAAAAAGGAAGAAAAATTAAGCCAAAAAAGTTTGAATGGTCATTGATGAATAAAGTAAAAGGATTACTTTTTTTTTTTTGGCCAGCAAAAGGATTACTCATTCATACCCCAATATGCAAAAGTTTAGTTTCAATATCCAATAATTACCTCAATGCGTTAATGAATAAAGTGTCAAATGCGTTAATGAATAAAGTGATTTTACTTCAGAAGTCTACAATCCTACATGGGCACGATTGTAGGTCAATGTAAATTTGTGAGGAAACAAAACTAGTAAACAAGACTTTCTTGAATTTAAAAGATCTAATGAAATAGGATATATCCCTGTACAGAATGTTGGCATGGTTGAGCGTTGTCCCTTCTTCTAGCAGAATTCGCTTTTTGATGCAGATCACACCAAGCTTGTCTGTTATATGGTTGAAAAAGGACAATTGATAATCCAACAGAGTGTTGCTCTGAAACATTGCAATGAAAATGTATGGCTTGGCTGAAATTTTTTTCCAAATGAAAGATTGAATAGATTATCGCTGATAACATATCCATCATGATTGACAAACTGTTGTTGATTATTTTCTAAATTTCTCCATAAAAATGGTCCAGCCTTCTGCACTAATATTGTTGAAACATATCTTCTTGTCATTAACTAGAGAAGCAGATGACCTCTTGCTTCTATGAAAAAGCCAAAACGCAGAAGGACGAAGAATGATTAATCTCCTTGATGACCATAGCTGGGGAAGATTTGTGTCCTTGATGAAGAATTTGATTTCTCTTCATCCATATGATATAGAGAATAATTTAATAATTTTAGCCATCATAATCTAATTCCCTTCCTTAATTAAACAAATCAATTAGATAAGATTTCAGCCAAACTTTAAATCTTTCCAAGTCTTCAAATGGCAGCCTGATTCATAGCCCACCAAACCATACAGCCTTTGTGACACCAATGCATACTTTCACACCAAATGATGTGGGCTCAAAAACACAAAAGTTCACAAGTTCGAACGATTCAATCACCAGTACAGGAGAATGTCTATGTCCCCCCCAATAATTCAACACTTCGGAAAAGTTTAAATTTTGTTTTTAAAAAAACACAAATATATTATCCATAACTCATTATACCATCTAAAGACCCCAAAGTATAGCCAATTCCATCTTCATATATTCAAAACTTTGCATTGGAACTTTAAATAAGCTCCTCGCTGTAGCTTTTCTATTAAGTCACTTATTACGTAAGTCAAGATAAAAGTCCTTTCATATACTTACCTCGTATACCGTAAATCATGATTTATAAGCACTTATTGTCCAAAAATAAATCGCTCATCCAAATATAAATCACATTATAAAAATTGAATTTTCTATTAAATCATTTTTAATAAGTTAGAATCATAATAAATCATTTTTCCTATCACTATCCCAAACACACACTATGACGATTTTGATAAATGAGGATTCCTCTTCAGATGTCACTGTTTGATGTTAACAAGGAGTTGATGAGCATTGACGAGTCTTCAGTGACACATTGGAATCAGATTTTTGTTATTTGGCCCAGTCAAAAAAATGGCAACTAATGCAGAATGATAAAAGGACCAATGAAAGAAAAAAAGAAAAAGATAAAAGGCCTCAGAACAAAAAATAAATCGAAAGTCCTATTAAAGAATCCATTAGCTATAACATGAGAACTTACCCATGTTGCATATTAAGCTGGCGGGTAATGGCAAAATATTGGGCCATTCAACCGGTAGCCCAAAGGAGCTTACAAATTACAATACAACCGAAAAGAGATAGAAGCATTATGAGTAGCCGAAGAGGAATATATAGCATGATCAATTACACATCTAAAAACAATTATCAGGTAAAGGATGATTTAAACCTATGTCTTAGACAATTGGGAACAGGTATATAAAGGACGAGTTCTTGAAATTCCTTTGGTCGATCAATCTGCCAGTAAAATATTTGGTTCTAATATGGAAATCATTGCATAATGCCCTACCATCAAGTGATGAACTTAGTCATCATCACCTAAATGTTTCTGGGCAATGCCCTTTTGGGTTTCTAGAGGATGAAACCTTACTGGGCAATGATCATTTTACCGAAGATAAAATTATACATCTAAAAACAGTAAACACACTAACTAATTGAACAACATCTGCAACCATCCGCTGGGATCTTCCTGATCATACGATTTTAGTTTGTAAAGATTTTGCATCATCCTCACTCGTCAGTCCAATCTCCTTGAAAGAATGATCATGCAAGAGCTTGACACTTACATGAAGAGTTAATACAATCTTTCATCCCTTCAAGTTTGCCCTCATTTTAGTTTTGTTCCCTCAAATTTTAAACTATAGATTTTAATCTCTCAAGTTTAATTTTATTTCGTCTAAAACATTGGTCATTATAATTTAATAGAAGTTGGACCATTTTGCCCCTTTGGATATCAAAACCCTTTGAAATTTGAGGGATCAAAATCAAAATAAGGATAAAGTCGAGGAACCAAAGATTATATTAACTTTTTATATACAAATTAGCAACAAAATTCTTATCACTGAACTGATTAGTAACATAATTTGTGATGAAATTTTTCCGTCGCAAAATAGATAAAATAGACTGTCGCTAATGTAAAATTCAGTTGCTAATTTCAGGATATCCTATTCCAACTTAGGATATCCTAGTTCATCTTACCAATAGAAAAAATAGTAAAACAATTTTTGACATAAAATTCCATTCTTTAGTGATATAATGGCACTTTTGGGCACTAAAGATTGCGCCTTAGTTTTAAGAGGAAAATTTTGTTGTAAAGAACCATAGCACCAAAAGACAAGATGAGACTCCAAGAGAAAGCAAGTAGTGTCATGTTAAGATCCAATTCACCTCTCACATGTAACCACATTATTCTTAGTATCACTACTACAAAAAATCACAATATATGATAGTTATTAGCTATCATACATCTCCATTTCAAACCGTTATATATGCCAGCACTATGAAAGCTCATAGCAAACACATTACAATTCTGAACCATTATTTATTCCGGACTTATTAAACATTTATTATATATTGAGGTTTGGTGAGGTCATGATTTGTCCATTGCTATGATAATAATTACCAGGCACACATAAACAACCGTTATAGTATATTATAATGCTTGCATGATAGATAACGGTTTCATTTTACAACCGTTATTTATTCAGTTACATATATAACGGTTTGTATATAAGAACCGTGACTTTTAATAAAATTTAATAATAGTCTCAAGTAGACAACCATTATGTATTAAATATATAAATAAGAACCATGAATATTTATAATACATGACGATTTTTATATGATAACCGTAATATATGGATTTAAGACTTTTCAAGTGAGAGTTTCTGAGCTAATTGACCTCCTCTACATATATAATAGAGCAACAGTACCTTTCATATCAAGTTTCTATACAATTTGGGTTGGATTAAGACATTTTGGTCTTTGTGGAGATAATCAAAGGCAATTGTTGACGTATATAAGTGAAAATGTAACTATTGTTCAATATATAACTGTGTCTCTTAATAAGAATTAACCCTGGAAAGAAAATGATTCTTGAAAAAAGACATATACCCCTATCAAATTAAAAAGGAGGTAAAGGAGAAGGTATGCAAACACTTGAGTTTAAGGGTTTGCATAACCCTTGCACCATTTTTGAAGTAATTTGTGGTGCAATTTCACCCTTAAATTTTTTTAAAATGATGCAATCTAATCCAAGCTAACTTTTGACGGTTTAAGTCACTGACTCAGCTCAAATTTGACCAAAAAAAGCTGAGTTGGCATACCACATAAACATATGACTTGGCATGGAACTGATTGGAGTGTTTTTCATTTTGTTAAATAAAAATCAGCATATTATCTCTGAAACCTTTTACAATGTTTTTAACGCTGAATAAATCACATCTAGAAAAAAGTATATTAGTGTTCGTTCTATTTATCTTGAACAGAACTGCATCAGCATGAATAATGTTTGAAGTTTTCAAGATGGCATAGATAGATATTTACCTTAGTCAGAACTGCATCACCATGAGGGATGGATTTATTCATGTCCCCACTAACAAAACTCAAATTGGTGTCTCCAGGTAAGCCTGCAACAATTTCAGGAAGATCAAGCACTGTCATTTCAACTTGGGAAATGCTTCTCTGATAATCTTGACAGTGGTCTCAGTTCCACCACCAACATCAACAATGGAACTCAAGCCCTCAAAAACAGATTCCAAGTCACTCAGTGCCACTTTCATGAATACAGAATCACTAGCCATTGCTTCCTGGAAGGCTGCCAAATCTGCGGGATTTTGATTAAGGAAGTCATAAAAGCCTATCCCAAATGCCTTCTCTCTCAATGTGCTTTCCTTCCCAGGAATCCATTTTCCCGAGTGTTAAGACATCTCAAGCCTAGTGTAGGCCTTAGAGCACACTGAACCTTTGAAGATAGGCAATGGTTTGGGCCAATCACAAGAAGCCGTGATGCTGAAGTGAGATCATTTGCTACTTTCTTCTTCCTTCTTGGTACCTCTGATGGTGGAGAAGAGGCCATTGTGAGAGAGCAAGCGCATGAGCCCTTGCACAAAGGTAGCTCCAGAGGGTAGAAATGAGAGCTGACACCAACTGAGAAAGAGGGGTGAGTACGTTTTCCATGCTTGTGGATTATGTCTGGTATTTCAAGCTCAATGGCACTCTTTACACATACAGAAGGCATCCAAAAGTGCATGCGTTTGTACAGCTGGACTTGGCCATGAAAGAGCTCTCTGGCTTTACCTTCAAATGAATTGTAGGTAATTTTCCTTCTGACAATTTGTCAACTATATTAAGTTTCCATTCCTTATTGGTATCTGTGCTTTTTGCCAAGGGTAAAACATGCATGTAAGCTTTTGTTCTTGGAGCGAGACATCAGAGCCTTTGTCTTCTTATAAATAAAAGAGATACTTATGTCCCTAAATTTGATTCTTTTCTATTAAAACAGTAATAAAGACTGAAGGAGACAGTGACACTACTAAAAAATGTGTGTAATATATATTTTTTCCCTAATCTTCTGAAAATTATTTACTTAAAAAATATTCTACTGCCATTTATTTATTTGAAAGGATCTTGATTTCTTAAGTGCCTGTACATGGTAATGTTGTTCAAAAATTGAGAAAGATGACCCGCCAAAGAAACCTCTCTTTACCAAGATTAAAGGTAGATGATAGACTTGTTAATTGTTAACCATTCAAGGTGCCATAAAACTTCTGTCGCTAATAGTATTTTCATTAGTGCTCTTTGAGCCATGAGATCTATTTTAATTCTGGCTAGCTTTGAAACTTAATTCACCCAAAGTCTTGACTATAAAAAAAACAAAAAACTTGTGTCACTATTTACTTAATACTTTACTATTTGTTTATGTGAAAGTATTCAAATTTGCAACTGCCTTGAGGCATCATACTAATGTGGTTAGAAATACTGAGAAAGATGACACACCAAAGAAACCTCCCTAGTCAAGGTCAATGGTTGATTAGCTGTTACCCATGTATGGTGCAATAAAATCTTTCATCATTCCATAATTTGCCAAAACAAAATCATGAAAAAGAGGGACATTTTTCAAATCCTTCTTAATGTCAATGTCTAAAATTTTTGTTTATTTTGTGGCAAATTTGGGTCTAGGAGCAAGTACAAAAAACATCAGTTGAACACTATTGCTGTGTTATTGACATGTTAGTGAGGGTGCTTGAAGCCTGTGTTTGTCAATGATGATTGTTTGTGAATTCCCACTGACAAAATTCAAATTGTAATTAATTCATTGGTCCAGATTGTCACTAATAGCTGCCTACCTGAGTCCATACATAAATGATGCTCTTGAAGTGCTGGAAACCCAAGTAAGGATAATATGAAAGCAAGAAGAGAAATGAAAATCTGATGCATTGAATTAATTCAGGAATTATGTACACATTTATTTATAGTCGCTGTACAGGTAGAATAAGTAACTACTATGCCTAACTAAATTTATTAGCTGTCCTAACTAGAGTTAGTTGCAACAACCAAATATATACTCTAATAAAGGAAGGTTATAAAACCTTTCCGGATTTTACTTGATTCAGAACTGAGCAAGGGAAAAAGATGACTATTCAGGATGGTTACTTCTGTAACTGACGTGGAGTTTGTTTAACCAACGTAAATTTTGGACAAACAACTAACATTCTTTTATGTTATACTTAATGAATCGAAGTGAAAATGTCTTCTCTGACTGATATGTCAGTCTTGCTCTTGCCTGTAGTGGCATGTCTCCCCTTAAATGGTTATAACTTGTCTTGATTTCTTACTTGTCTCGTAACATTTTTTAGTTTAGTTAATTTTTGTCACTCATCTCAGTAACGATTTCATGTTGACATGAATGCTTATTAGATGATTCAGCCGCTGGAATAATAAGACGGGGACCAATTTCTTTTATAGCGCTATGTTATGGCACATTAAAATTGCAGTAGTATATCATAACTCCTTCTGTTCTACTGTAAATTTATTCAGTTTAAAACACGTTAAACTAATTTATTATAGATCCCAAGCATATCTAAGGATGAAGCACAATGAGGGACCTAAAGCCAAAGATAGGAAATATCTGGTAGTCAGTGAAGCCTGCTTGCAGGAAGAGTTGCTTCCATTCTTCCTCAGATCTCTCTTTTGAATTGAACTCAGTTGACAAGATTATGTTGAATAAGAGTTTTGTTTCTATCACCTCAGGCTGGTCTTCCTTTTCATCCAATACTGTGTCTATAATGACCACTTTTCCTCCTTTTCCATTGCCTGAAATAGCTTCCTTGGCATTTTTAAGTATCTTTAAGCAATCTTCATCACCCCAGTCATGTAAAACCCACTGTAAAGATGAAAATAGTAGGAATATTAGATAGTATCTGAAAAATAAGATGATTCAAACTGGAATGAAAATGGTTGGAAAAATAGATAATATCTGAAGATACAAGGCATAAATTTATAGAACATTGTCCTGTTTATGTAGAATATATATTTACCTTAATCAGAACTGCATCAGCATGAGGGATAGATTTGAGCATGTTCCCACCAACAAAACTCAAATTAGTGTCTCCAGGTAAGCTTTTTGCTACAACCTCGGGAAGATCAAGCACTAGACATTTCAAATTGGGGAATGCTTCACAGATAATCTTAGCAGTTGTACCAGTTCCACCACCAACATCAACAATGGAACCCAATCCATAAAACACAGATCCCAAATCTCTCATTGCCACTTTCATGAATCTGGAATCACTAGCCATTCCTTCTTGAAAAGCTGCCAAATCTGTTGGGTTTTGAGTAAGGAATTCATAAACTCCTACACCACATGATGCCTCTCTCAGTGTGTTTTCCTTCCCACGAACCCATTTCCCCAAGTTTTGATACAAATCAAGCAAAGCTGGGCTTACATTCAATTGGACCATTGAAGATAAACAATGGTCTGTGCCAGTCACAAGAAGTTTTGATGCAGAAGTGAGATCATATGCTACTTCTTCACTTTCTTCTTCATGGTTGTGGCCTTTGATGATAACAAAGAGGCCATTATGAGCCAGCAAGCGCATGAGCCCTTTCACAAAGATAGCTTTAGAGGGTGGAATTTTGAGAGCTGAAACCAACTGAGAAAGAGAGATGGGTTTGCCATGCTTGTGGATTATGTCTGGTATTTCAAGCTCAATGGCACACTTGAGACATAAAGGAACCATCCAAAGATTTGTCACTCTGTACAATTGAGCTTGGCCATGAAACAAATCTGCTGTTTTGTCTCTAAATCCATCCATGGGAGGAGAGGAGGAATTGTGAAGTGAATTTTTGTTGCAGGTACGTTTCCTTTATACAAATTGTTGACTACATTGTCAGTTTGATGTTGGGAAGTGTGATTTTTGCCAAGTGTAAAACATGCATGTAAGACTGTTATTATATTGAAACATTAGCCTATTGTACTTAAAGTCATTAATTTTTTTTTGGGTAGATCAATGTCATTAAATTTGATTCTTTATTATTAAAGCAATAATAAATATGGTAGATTAATGGCATTCAATTTCTTCCTTTGTTATGAAAGCAATAATAGAGACGGAAAAAGACAGTTACACAATAAAAAGGTACTCCATTCAGTTTTTTTTTATAAAAGCCCAAAATTTGAATTGCCTTGATCATTTTTATAAAAGCCCAATAAGAGTTGTCTAAACATTTAATGAGTTATTTCAATTTTTACCTCATTAATTATATATATTGTGTTAATTAAAAAGGTTGATGATAAATATATTTATTCTATTTTTCTCTTTTACTTACCCCTCATAAATAAGGATATACTTGAAAAAAAAGGCTTATTTTAGACATACTTATTGTTTTCAACAAATTTTAACCACTTTCTTAAACCTCGTAATTTAGTTATCAGGCTCTTATAAATAAAACTATAGAGAGTACTACTTTAGTATAAGTACCACTCTAATCTTTTTTATAAATCTATTTTACCTAATTCTCAAATATTAACAAAAGTTATTTAACTAATTAAATTTTTCCTAAATCAATGCATTTTTCTAATTTAACCCTCGTCTATAAATGGTATTCTCAACCTTTTCTCTCATATTTCTTTTTTCCAACATGAATTAGTTCATTTTTTCCTTATATTTAATAGGGGTAACGGTTTAAATAGTCGAAATGATCGAGCTTCGGTTAGACTTATAGTAATATTTAAATAATATATATGATAAATTTTTTTAAAAAATATAATGTTTTGAAAAATGTACATAGGTTAAATATTTGCACTCCAAAAGATGTTATACCTTGTATATTAAGAAATGCATTAAATTGACAAAATCTTTCATATTTGCCCTTATTGAAATTTCCGTCTCTTTATATATTTACAAATCATTCTCACCTCTCTTCTCTTTCTCTCATTCCAACAATATTGATTAGGGATATAATTAGAAAAAAGTCATTAAATACCCTACAAGTGACTTACACTTAGAACTAAACTTTCCTCCTATAAGTGATTTACATATAGGAAGTACTTCGTTTATCCTTGTTATAAGTCACCTTCAATGATTTCATTAGAACAATGTAGTAGTGGTCAAGTCATTAAATTTATTTGCAAATGATTTTTTTTAAAAAAAATTATTCTTATTTAAAATCATAAATTACATCTTGAGAAATCAAATAAAGGGAAAAAGAAAGAAAAAGAATTTAAAATTTGCAAAATTCTAAATCAGGTATTTCTAAATTTGTTTTTGAATTGTTTATTAAGTTTCGTCATTCCCTTATCAACTCTTGGTAACAAACATAATTTGGGATTTTGCAATTTCAAAGTTCTGTTTTTATCTTTTTCCAAAAAAAAAAAAAAACAAATTAATCTTTAAAAAAAATATACTTAATACCTTCATTTGATAACTTTAATAAGGACTACTTATTTCTTTAAAAAGGTGCCTTGTAACAAGGATAGAATGGAGCTGTAATATGTTGTTTACTTTCTTTTAAAAATTTATTTACTTGTAAATATTTTATTGATGTCTGAGTTCTGAGATGTCTAGTTATATGATACCATAAAATCTGCGTCATCAATCGTCATTTACTACGTTGTCCTTCTCCATTTTTTTACGCTTTTACATTTTCTTAGAAATATGGTCGTGAGAATATCACAGATAAGATAGACTCACTTTCCCCTGTCAATTCAATGCCTTCAATTTATTGAAACGTAATAAAATGTTTGTGACTGACCACGATGAATGAATATCTGAAATGGTATATATATAAATGATAATTATCATACAAAATATATTCTTGGGTAGGTATTTTGAATCCTTTCATATTTGTTTGAGGGGGAGTTTGTTTGTAGGGGCATAGTAGCCTAAACGAGTAAATGATACCAAACATCTTTCTCAAGATTTAAGATTGAGGCTGTGAATTCAAATGCTCTATAAAGAATATAATAAGTGGTTATGACAAAAAGTGGAATTTGTTTAATGTAAATAATAACCTATTTCTAACTTATTATAATTAGTTAATCCAATTAGCTATTTTGAAAAATGAAAAATACATTATTCACATAAAAAGTTCTCCCCAACCTCCCCACCTAAAATTATTATTTTTTAATTTTTTTGTGTGAACTTAGAGTTTTTCAAATTACTTTGGACACTAGTCTAATTTCTATTGAACTGAGAGCGTTAAGGTGAAAACTCTCCCAATAAGTGTATTTCACAGTACTCAAGCTTGTATTCTCTTTTTTAAGAGCTAAGACTTTTTACCATATCAGCCAACAACTTGTTAATTATTATTTTTTAATGACTAAAATACACATGACCTCTTTCAACTTTAACTCAGTCGCATACAATCTCCCGGTCTCCCCCATCTTAAAAACTTTTAGATTTTGACCACCAAACCCCTACCTTTAAAATAACCGTTAACTTTAACAGAATTAAGCCACATCAGATTGTTTAAAATTACTTGGCAGATGACGTGGAAAATTTTTTTATGATTTTGTTAATTTACCCCAAATTAAAATTCACGACTTTGCTGCAAGGACAATTCAGGGATTATACCTATAACAATCCCTAATTTCCATCAGCAACGGCATAGGATTCATCTTGTGGTGCAGATTAAGGTCTCCATCGCCAAAGCTTTTCTAACTTTCTTGGGAGGCGAACACGAGAAACAATTCATCTGGCACTTATGCAATCATCTAAGGAGAGAGAGAAAATTAAACAAGAAGAGAAAAGAAAGAAATGTTTGTATGTGATTAGACAAATAGAAAAGAAAAGAAACAAAGGAAATAACTGAAAGGGGAGGGGCATAGAAGGGAAAAGAAGGTGATGCAAAGAAGGGGATGAAGCAATATTGCATGTTTGTTTGGAGGGGGAAAAGAGAATGAAAGAAGCCATAGGTGGTAATGGAAATAAATTTCGAAGGATTAATTTGGGATTGCTATTGTAGAATCACTGAATTGCCCTTCCAGTGAAGTCCTGAATTTTAATTTGGGATAAATTAATAAAATTATAATAAAGGTTCCATGCCATGTGCCAAGTGATTTTAAACAATTTGATATGACTTACATTCCGTTAAATTTAACTGTCATTTTAATGACAGTGGTTTGATAATCAAGATCTCAAAGTTGAAGGTGTTATTTTTAAACTTTTAAAGATAATGAGGGTTATATGCAACTGAGTTAAGGTTGAATTGAAGGGGTCATGTGTATTTTAACCATTTTTGTTTTAATATGAAATAAACTTGCTTTAGTTTATGTAGCTTATAAATAATTATTGACATTTTTTTCTGCAGGGTTTGAAGACTGAGGCGTAACTAAGAATGTTGAGAATAGTCAAAATGAGTGGCCAATTGGGTCCATTACGCAGACTTTAGATGAAACAAATCCATTGGGCCATCAACCAAGGGGGAAGCGAGCGGAGAAGAGCCAATAGTGAAAAACAGAGTACAAGCAATTGAGGCTTGCGCATGGGACCCACAAGGGTTTTGCATCTCACATTTTTTGTTGGGCTTGGGAGAGAGCTCAGCCTGTGGGGAGTTGAACCTTGAGTTTCCTTGTAAGGTAAAAATGTATTTAATACCTCAAACTATTTTTAAAGATATAATAAACATCTTAATATATATATATATATATATATATTTTTTTTTTACAAAGCGGCCAAGACTAAGCTTGGAATAAGAAATATTTTAGACTACATGACCATCAGTCATATCCTCCCGCATGTACCCCCGACACCCCGGATGCACCAGAGGTAACACTACAAGACCCCCCCACTATCTGGTGAGCATCTCTAGCCAAAAAAACATCTTAAAATATTTAAAAGTGAAATTTCTTACCTAATATTTTTTTAATGAAGTAATTCTATCCCTTCACTAATAAAATATTAACCGCCAGTTTGTTCTGTGGCTACACTCATTCCTTCCTCTTTCATCTTCAATAGGTTCATCCATCCTTTCCACTTTCATTCTTTCTCTGAATTCCTAATGCTGACCAAACACGATTCCCTCCTTCCCATCACAGTCTCCACCCTCCTCTTCTCTGATGACTAGGTGAACGACTGTGATGATGCCCTCCTTCAATAATGAGAACGGTGGCGATGAAAACCTCCTTCATCTGGCTCTTTCAGCTTCTAATATCTAACTTTTCCATCCTTGAATCATTTTAACACAAGTCAAATACCCCAGGTATCTTGCAGCTGAATAATCTGAATTATGAATTTTTTTTTAGCTTGTGATGCTGCTTGTGAGAATATAGATCTCATCAAATCCAATACCTGAAGATGACCGCAAGCACAAAAGCGAACGCTGGAACCAAGTTGTATATAGTAGATCCAATAGTAGGCGAGCTATAGCTTATACCAGTAAAAACACAATTTTGCATTACAATTATTCTAAACAATTCCCAAAAGTCAAAATTCAATTTTATACGCAGTTTTCCGAAATGAGAACTAAGAAAAAGGAAATCCAACAAAATGGCTGCAATTATTTACATACCCAACAAGATTGGGGAGGAAAATTCTGTAAAGGAGTGAGAGAGAAAGTAGAGGCCTATTTTTCTGTAATGAAGTGAAGAAGAGGAAGTAAAAATGGCTATGATGAGCAGCTCTAACGAGTAATTCAAAGAAAGAATGAAAGGGGCAAGGAATGAATCTGTTGAGGATGAAAGAAGAAGTAAGGAGTATGGCAGATTCCCAACAAATGGAATTAGGGTTCTGCTAGTAAAGGGGTGAAATTGTTCTATTTTTAATATTTTAGGGGTAAAATTGAATTCTTAAATATTTTAGGGTACTTATAAAATCTCCAAAAATAGTTTAGAGTGGTTAGGTGCACCTTTATCTTCCTTTTATTAGTCTTCATTCTCCAATAAAAAGAAATTTATGAAAAGTTTAATTGTGAACGCAATAATATGAGAAAATCTCAAAAATATACCTTGAAAATTTAGAAAGAATAAATCAAGGAATTCCAATAATCCCAAATTAAACTCGTTGCACCAAAATGGGTTTTGAAATTTTTGTGATTTTACAATTACTACTGGAAAAAACCCTTTTTAGACCGCCACATTTAGATCGGTTTTGACGGATAATGTCTTAAAAATTTGCGCTGTGGCAGTTTTTTAATTATATTGAATTTCTAAGACCGGTTCTAAAAAAAACCAGTCTTAAAAAATTTATTTAAACCGGTTATAAATAAAACAGGTCTTAAAATGTTAAAATTTTTATGAATTTAAAATGTTTAAACATTTAAGACTGGTTTACATAAAAACCGGTCTTAAATGTTAAAACATTTTTAATCTTAGAAATGTTTTACATTTTAAGACCGGTTTTTGTACAAACCAGTCTTAAATTTGAAATTTCACTCTTTTAAGACCGGTTTTTAATAAAAACTGGTCTTAAAGGTAAGATTTTTCGCCCGTATTTTTCCTCCTGTGCCCAGATCGCGCGCTCTATGAACCCTTTCTTCTCTTTTTACCATTTCTCCGTGAGCTCTGTCCATGCTTGTTTTGAACTCGTCCATGGCGTCCCATCCCTCATTTGCTTAACTCTCCTCCGTCATTATCGCTGTCATTGTTGTGTTCGTCGTTGTAACCCCCTCACGGTAATTATATCCGGATTATGAAATTTAAGTGAAATAGAGACCAATAAGAAAAAAAAGCACATTTTTAAAAAAACAGAATTCATCTGGTCTCACATTCACTTTCAAATACAATTACCTGTACAGTTATATCACATAATAAATATCAGAGTGCGTAACCAAAATCCCGGCAACCCCGGGTTTCTTATATATATAGAATGTGTTTAAAAGTTTCCTAAAATATAATGGGGATTCCATATCCAAAATTGTTATATACATCTCATATACATATAGTAATCCCAAAAACCAACTAGATAACCAACATTCAAAATGCAAAATGTCCCTACTAGCCCTAACCACTCCTGGTTGGCCGCTTCCCTTTCAAGCCACTTGCCCTGTCTGAAAATGTTAGTCATTTGGAAAGAGTGAGATTCTAAAGAATCCCAGTAGTAACAAATCACTCATACAATTTATAAACACAAGGCATGTAATGTTATCATGTTCACCAGTATCATCAGCAACATAATGGTCCATGGCTCGCGCCACAGACGATAGCACTCACGGCTGTATCACAATGCACTATGCCCGCTTTCGCGGTAATCACAATGATAGCTTTCGCTGCAAACACTATGCCCGCTTTCGCTGTAATCACAATGCCCGCTTACGCGGTAATCACTATGCGGCAGCATCACAAAGCACAAAGTATCTCAAAGCACAACGTATCACAAGGCACAATGCTCCACAATGCACAAAGCTCTACAAGCCACAACGCTCCACAAGGTATCTCAATGCATCTCAAAGCAGTAGCATCACAATGCATGATAGGCAAATATACAATACATTTACACAAAGTATAAGAGAGAAGTCACTACCTGAATCTTTCCTGACGTTCTTTGGCACAATGGGCTCATGCGTCTGACAGATCCTATACCAATTTAAGGACAATTGATTAATCTCTTTCTCCAAATGCATATGTCCATAATACTCTAAGTTGGTTATCATTTAAGACTCTTTAGGTAGCTAATAGAGGCCTAAACATATGCCTAAAGGGTTGGAAGAAATTACCCTGAAGACCCTTTTTTCAAAGGCAAACACTGATTTTCAGCTGGCCCACTCGAGTGAAGATGACCTCACTCGAGTGATGAAAGACTCGTGCTCGAGTGAGAACGGCTCTCACTCGCAAGTGTTTGACAGTGAGCAGCTACTTCAGGTAGAAAGTGCTCATATCACTCGAGCATAATGCTTTGCACTCGGGTGATGACTCTAAATCCACTCGAGTCCCCGAAAGTGCAACAAAAAGAGTGACAACCCGAGAGCACATGCAATCATTAGAGGGACTAGCTCACTCAAGCATACCCCCTAGTACTCAGGTGAGAAGGTTTCACTTGCGAGTGTCGGAACATACTCTTGAACATCAACCAGCGAGTGACAACCCGAGAGCAACCCTAACTTTTGAACACACGCCATCACTCGAGTGATCACCAACATCACTTGCGGTGAAGGAATTGCACTCAAGCCCTCTTTATGAGAACCCAGGCGAAACACAAAGCAGAAAGACAAAACACAAGGCATCACTCGAGTGAGTTCCTCCCTCACTCGAGTGAGGCTATCAGATTGCCAGATTGCAGCAATTGACAGAATGTCCCAGATTGGTCAAAATCACACCCAATGGCTCCTAAACTCCACATAAAGCTCATACTCACTCAAAATGACATAAGGAACCCATTGGAAACCTCCAAAACACCCAAATACCATTTTAATCGCAATCTATGCCCTTGAGTCTCTATGACACACAACACCCAAATTTCTTTCAACTTAATTCCAACTTTAAACACACAACACCCAAATTTCTTTCAACTTAATTCCAACTTCAAAACCATATCCAATACTCAAGGAACCTCACAATGAACTAATCCAAATATCAATCACTCTGAAATTCATACATCCAAAAATGACCATAAACCAGGGAAAATTTCTAGATTTACCAAACTTATTCAAAAATCATAACATATATATCAAAAAGCATCAAATGCTTACCTCTTCACTTTGCCAAAGTCAGAATCTTGATTCTCCAACTTTCAATTTCATCCAACACTCAAATCACCACCTTTCAAGATTCTAAAATTACAACAATGGAGCTCTTAACACTATGAACAAATTTAGTGAATCTGCCTCTGTCTTGTCTGTTTGTGGCTTATCTACCTACCACTCTACTACAAGCAACTGTGGCTGGTCGTTGTTCAACCATCTAGTGATTCTATTTTAGGATAAGGCTCAACATTTTGGCCTTACTCATACCCGCTCCCTCGGTGTCTGTGTCATCCTTATACCATCCTTTCTCTGGTATGGTAACATGGACTACCTTCCAAGTATTCCTAGTTTCCCCAGGGCGTGTCTATTCCTTTCAGCACTTGAGAACTAGTTGAAGCAATTCACTTCGCTGCTCCTATCACTATACAATCAAGCATATCAGTATACTATCATATTGCCAGAACCACCGCATTTACTTTGAGCAAACAATTCTATGGCTAGAATCCTTGCTTTGATACCAAAATGTCATGCCTTTATCTTAATTTCACCTTTACCAAAGTATTCACAGAAAATGATATACAGTTCGGTGGACAACACAGGAATAGCGTAAATATACTGATAAAAAGTGTTTGATTACAGAAAATCCCCATAAGGGTTCATACATGATACTTACGATTAAGGTAATCCACAAGGCTACTAAGGTGTCTAAACCCATCCCAGTGAAATGGAGACTTCTTCCTGTCTTCGCTCCACCATTGCAATCCTTTCTTATGCATTTCTCTTATCTGATTTCCGCGTATCTTCTATATTCGTCTGTCTAAATTGTTGATAGGGGAGGGTGAGATTCGAGAGAATTTCAGTAGGAAACAGATACCATAATGCATGCATAATATATGCTATATGTATGACATATCAGCTTTAACTAGATGTATGCCCCATAATGATATTTTTGCATGCTCAATGTTTCATGTAACAAAACTATTGCCACAGTAAAACAGAAATAGAGCTTCATTTATTCAAATATGCTATATACAATCAAGTAAAGCAATCACATACATCACTACACAAGCAAAGATATCAAATACATGCAAGTAAGGTAAGCCCCCTACCTTAAACTTTTCCACCTCGAACAGTGTGCCTTGATTTGCTTGCAAACAATTAGGGCTCTCTCTCTATGTCAGACCTGTGTGCTTCTGATATGGCTGAAGGAAGTAGGATAATGATATTTATTATATGATATTTACTTATTAATTTAATTTCCCAATTTTCAGATTTTTACAAAATTCTGGTAGATTTTTGCCCAAACTTTGTAAAATCATAACTAATTCTAGAAAAATTGAATTGAAGTGATTCCAAAGGCTATGGAACCCTTATTGAATCTAGTTTCAAGTAAAAATATAGACTTTTGCTATCTGGAAGCGCACGATCCCCATAATTTCAATCTTTGCATGTTGTTCCAGAACTTCACAGTTTTTCTGTGCTGACTTCAAAAATTCATATCTTTTTGTATATAGCTCTTATTCATATGACCTATCCAATTAAAGCTTAGGATGTCTACTTTCCCCTTGTAAAATTTCATAATTTTTTATCATCATTCGGTCATACAAAATCATATGACAAACTCACTGTCTCATAGGCGATTTAACCGTAAGGATGATCGCTTTCTTCAAAAGTAACCATTTTATTTTCTTTAATGCCCCAAAGATATTAAAGATATTGGAGAATAGATTTGGGACATCTACTAAACTGGTGCTTAGCAGTCCACTTAATTTAGGTTTATTCTCTAGCCTCCAATCCTAAAATTCTGGGTATTACAGTTACAGAATGAAAACTGAATGAGAGAGTGTGTGTGTGAGGTTTTTTTGTGTTAAGTGTTGGGTGGGTATAGTGGGTCAGATCATATGGGCATCCAAATTGAAGTTGAATGTGTGTGAGTGAGAGAGAGAACCGACTGTGTGTGTGTGTGTTTATATATATATATATATATATATAAGTGTATTTTAATCCTACTAATATCACACACTAGATTCTAAATTTCCCCCTTTGTCTAATTTCCAATTTCTTAAATTCTTGGGAGAATTGCTGAAAAATACTTTGGAAGCAAATTAATTGCTGATTGCTACCAAGCGTGCAAGGGATCTTCCGTGTGTGCAAGCGATCTTCCATTTTGTGCAAATCATTTTCCGTGTGTGCAAAAGTCTTCCATATAAATGTGCAAGCAATCTTCCGTTATGTGCAAAACATCTTCCGTTATGTGCAATGGTAGCATTCAGTAATTAATTTGTCAAAAAGGTAGTTATCAGCGATTCTCCCTAAATTCTTTAGGTTTCAGAATTTGGCTTATCTTTTAACCCAATTCTGATTTTTGAGTCCAAATAATAAAATTACTAACTTTTCTTAATCTTTAATCATTTTTAAGGATTTTCTTCCTTAATTGGCTTCATAAAGCCTTCAAATAATTTTCTAAAAAATTTCAAGCCAAATTATGACCTCTAACTATTTTTCCTTGAATTTTCAGGAAAAGACCTTTAAATCTCAAAATTGATTTTAACATCTTTTATAATTTTTGTGAAAATTTATTCCTTTTACTAATTTTAGGGATGTTACACACCAAGCTATAGTGCTTGAAATTTGGAAAATATGGAACCACCATCAAAATTTTAAAAAAGGATAATTTTGGAAACCTTTTTTGAAAAAAATGAAAACCAGGGTTCGAGAGGTCATTGTGTGGGGGGAAAGTGTTAGACACCTTACAGCACCTGTTCATAAGAAGTTTACCCTAAATCAATTATTTAAAAATGAATATGGCCTTTAATTTTATTATAATTACCCAAAGAAGAAAAGAAATTAAGAAAATATTTACAAAAAATAAGAAATTAATAAAAGGGAAATTGTTTATTTACAAGTTAGACTTGGCCTAGGAAGAGAGCATAGGGCATATGTACCCTTTAGAGGGATCAAACCCACATAGTTCGGAATAGAAACGCATGTCACTTTGTTGGTATTTTTTTTTAGAAAAAAAGGTTTATTTATTTGAGAAAAATATTTTCCTTGTTTGGTTCGTTTTTTTTAAATTTTTGTTTAAAAAGGCAATTTCTTTATTTTCTTTTTCTAAAAAAATATTTTGGATTAAACATCCCTTTTTGAAATCAAATTCATTTATTTTGAAAAAAGAAATATATATTTTTGTAGGTTTATAAGAAAAGTGGATTCACAGGTATTAAGCAAGCAAAGACAAGAATTAATCATGTGATCAACATATTATTTATAACAAAAGATCCAAAAGCTCATGGCGCTACACATGCCATTTCCGATGATTGTGTGTCCCTTGCCGAGGAAAGGAGCAAGTATTAATAAGCAATGGTAAGAAGGTATAATGGAAAAGGGAAAGTGAGAGCAAAATAATCAAATCCAAATCATATTAGATTCCCCTCAAGCTTTTGGTGTTGAGATTCATATATGTGACAACAACCAAACATAGATTTTCCTTAGAGACATAAAGAAGACATAGTAATGGATATCACCCTATCTCAAGCACCTCATCCCAATCCTAAACCATTGTTGTCATGAGAATAAATGAAATAAGAAAAAATTATCTATCTCCTCTCTTGCCTTCTTTTTCTCCCAAAATTTTTGTGTGTTTTGCTCTCTCTTGCACTCTCCTTTAAATAGGCATTACCTAGGGTTTTGCCTAATTAATGCATTTTTTAATTTTCATTTTATTTTTGTATTTTCTATTGATTAGACTTGTTAACTTGACCCAATCAACATCAATAATAGATTTTTTTATTTTTTTTCACAAGTAATTTCCTAAGTTAAACCTATCAATATAAATGAGATATTTTTTAATTTTTAATTTTCATTTTATATTTATTTTTTTATATTTTCCCTATAAGCAATTTCCTAATTTAAATCTATCAACATAAATGAGAGATTTTTTTTTTGTATTTTGATTTTTTTTTGTCCTCCACAATGACTGCACACTAAATTTCCTAATATGAATATCAATCAACATTAATGAGATGAATTATTTTGAAATTTGTTACCATATACTACAAACCTTAATTGCAAAACAATCACCATTAATGATGATCATTTTTCAAATTTCAATTATAATCCAATCGCCACCAATATCATTTCCTTATTAATTTTGATGTACAAGCATCAAGCATGATGTCTTTCTTTTTAATGTTTTTATTTTTTAGTGTGGACCAGACAAAATGAGGTGTTCACAACAAGCATACAAGGACATGATTGTAGTAATATACAAACATTGTGATCAATTGATATGGTCAAAGTTAAATAAGACTAGGAATAAGGATATAGCTCTGCACAAAATATGGTTTAATTAGTTTGTCTTTGTTCCTTCCTTTGGCGGTATTTTCTTTTTGATACAAATTACCTGTGAATACTTGCTGTACATATTAAACATTTCAAATTTAAATCGTTGATATTAGATTTAAACAATGCAGATCTCACACAAGGATAAGGAGGATGAGCACTAGATGATAATCCCATTTCAGATCATTCCATTTTTTTTTAAATTTTGGATACCAAGTCCAACAACTAAAAGGGTCATATGTTTTTTTTAATTGTTTTTCCTTTTATTTAAATATCATATATGATAGAAGCATTTCACCTCCCTTCTCGTTGACCAAACTTACATAGCGAACAGAACAATCCCACTCCCCAATCACCACCCCCTTTAATAACCCCTCTTTCTTCCTAGTAAACAAAACCACGGCGATACAGGTCAAGTTTCCTACATTTATTATCAAATTCTTCAATTGCACATGTCATATATAATTAAATGATAACATTTCAAATATAGGACACATGGGCATATATGATTAGAGAACTTGATATAATGGATATAAAGAATTAGATCCAAGTTTTTTATAATAATAATAGTAATAGTAACAGTAACAATATAGTCAATTTTCAATGCTCAAATTGTTACTCTTTTATTGACAATTGCCATACTAGAATTTAAGATTTTTGTCATATTAGAATTTAAAACATTAGTATAAATGATAATTTTAGTATAGAAAATTTGCAACTAATGCATTGTAACAACAACAACAATAGTCAATTCTCAAAATTCAAATATTTAATCTTTTATTGACAACTATATGATAATTTTATTTTGTAAATATTTATCAAATCGGTTTAGTGATTCAGGGGTCATATATTTTTTAAGATCGAAGCAGTTGTACGCTCAAGATTCTACCCAGCCATTCTTCAATAATACTAATTCGCTAACAGGAGCTCTGTTGACCGGCCAACGCGGTTGGTCACATTTTTTTGGCCTTGCCAGCGCAACTTTTATTGACAACTAATGCATTGTAATAATAATAATAGTTGTCAATTTTCAATGCTCGTATATTTACTCTTTTATTGACAACTGTCATGTTATATGATAATTTTATTTTAGCATGAAAAATTAACAACTAATGCATTGCAATTGGCAACACTAAATTATACATATATAAAAAATATTTTGCAAATATTTATCAAATCGGTTTAGTGATTCACTAGTCATATTTTTTAGATATATATTACCCAGCCATTCTTCGATAATACTAATTCGCCGTTGAACAAAAAAAAAAAAATACTAATTCGCCAACAGGAGCTCTGTTGACCGGCCAACGCGATTGGTCACATTTTTTTGGGCCTTGCCAGCGTCACTTTTTTGTTGGTACAAATGATTTGCAGAAACTGCTGCCTTCACATGGAGACATTGTAGTTTTTAAAAAGACACCTATGCTAGCTTCTTTTTTTTTGTATTTTTTGATCGAACCTATGCTAGCTTTTGAAGGAAATAAAATATTTGATGTTAATGGAGGAATTATTATATGTGCTTGTTGCTAGAGTTTAAATGTTATATATGGCCGGCAACGCATGAGCTGTCGTGCATCACGTTAGACGATAATGCCAAAAGGAGTTGCCATGATTTATAAATAATACCAATAAAGCAGTATGGTGTATTATATTTTATAGAGAAAAATGTAATAAAGGCCCTTATATTTTATGTTAGTTACAAAAACCTTAGTTCTTTTTTCTATTATGAAAACATATATAAATCTCTCTTAAAATTTAAACATATGAAACACAAACCTCTTTTATATATTTGAAAACAAGTTCCTATAATTTAAAATATTTTAAATTCATCCTTATAGTGATAGAACCATGCTTCTGGAACCCGGACCGGACTGACCGGTCCGGCCTGGAAACCGGCAAACCGGCCTGTAGACCGGTCCGGTCCGGGTTCCAATTTTTAAAAAAGAAAATTTTTTTTTTATATTTTCTTTAGAATTTCATAGTAATAAGCCTAAGATCTTCAATTTTTCACCGGTTTGGCCCCGATCTGACCCAATGACCCTTAACCCAGTACCCCGATCAGTTCAGTACCCGATCCGAGTTTTAATACCTTGGATAGAACTCAAGAAGTGTGAATAAATCGATGTAATTATAGTTTTAAATCCCAAATAATTATTTTATTAGATATGCAAAACGAAATACTTACCTCCTAAGCGTTCTACGTTACGTTAAAAACAATAAGACCATTATAGAAATAAATTATGCAAGATAAGGGTTAAATCCCTAAAGTTACATACATTAGTTGAACAGGTTTTTGCTATTTTAAAAGTGTACATTGAAATGTGAAAAATTATACAACTCAAATTTCAACTAACTTTTAATATGAAATAAGATTATACAAAACTTGTTCAATTAATACATATAATTACAAAGATTGAACATTCACTAGTAATTTATAAATAATTTTTCCACGTTATAACAAAAAAAGGTTGATTAAATATATAATTCAAATTATTTATTGGTCCCGAAGTGTTATCCCCCATTGATTAAATAAAATCGGGGATTGGTAAAAAAATATACTCCATTTTAATTTTATCTCACAATTTTGTTGTATATAAGTTATAAAAATTCTATTGGTGACTCTACATCTTAAGAATATTTAGGTGTCATTTCTCAAACAAAAAGTCAATGAGATTGGCGTCATTCCCATAACCCAGCGAATTATAAAAAATAGACAACTATGATTCATCTCTTCAGTATTGCCCACAGGAACACGGAATCAATAAATTAATTTGACTTGGGCTACTTTTCTGTCTATTAATTTGTGGGAGACTACAGTTCATCTCATCAAGTTGCAAATCAAAGAAGTCTTTCAATAGTATTCCATCCATTAATTCGGTTTGTATGTTCTTCATCTGCTCATCTTTCAGATTTATTCAATGGAATTATTATTTGTTATTTCTGCTTATTTTTACTTGTGTGCAAAGAATATTTTCTATGTGCGAAATTTTATTTTCAAATATTCAAGGACAAGAAAGAATATGTAAAAGGTTATATATATATGCTCCGATTCATTATACGCATGAAGGGTGAATCTTGCAAGAATAATGCCTTGGATTAACTCTCTGTTGATGTTTCGATTATTTTATTTTCATTCTTGAAATGGACATGTAATTTCATCTTTCAAACGTTTTACAACTTTCTGGATGCTCATGGTTGTATATATTCTTTGAATGTTTCAGTTGCTTTATTGTAATGGCACTTCATGCTCATGGAGTTGAGTATTCTTCAAGCTCGTCTCGCTCAAATAGGAGACACAGGTATGATGTGTTTTTAAGTTTTCGAGGAGACGACACTCGTGAGAAATTTACAGACCACCTATATGATGCATTGTGCCGCAATGGACTGGAGACTTTTAGAGATGAGGAAGAGCTTGAAAGGGGAGAAGTTATCAAACCAAGTTTGGTTCAAGCAATTAAAGAATCTTTGTCTGCAATTGTTGTACTCTCTAAAAACTATGCAACTTCAAGATGGTGTTTAGATGAGCTCCTAAACCTGTTTCATTCTCATAAAGAGTTGGGCCTTCATATATTTCCAATCTTTTATGGTGTAGATCCATCCGATGTTTGGCATCAAAGAGGAAGTTTTGGAGAAGCCTTTAAAGAGCTTGAACAGAAATTTGCACATGACAAAATTTGCAGATGGAGGGATGCTTTAAAAGAAGCTTCTGACTTATCTGGTTGGGACTCTCAACATTATCGGTAATTTTTACTACTTCAAGAAAAAAAATTACCGTGACTCTAAGCAACTTTGACTTATTTCTCGGTAGGAATTAAAATTGCTTAACATTAGTAGTAGTATTAACCATTATTATATAGTAAAAGGGAATAATTGTTACTATACAACTTTTCATAAAGATACCATTTTGCATAATGATATATAATACATCTTCAATTTTCTCTTTTTCTTTAGAAATTTGAAATTTATTTTTTTGTGGCATATATATACACATCTTCAAGTGACTTTCATATTCAAAATTTTCATTTGAAAATGCTTTTTCATGATATTGTTAATTTTAAACTTTCACCACCCTTTTTTTGCTTTGACAACCGGTTTTTTTTTCTTTTTTTTTATGTTTTGGTAAGATGGGGACAGAACCCTATCAACTAATATTCAACCAATATGCTCCTTGGGTAAGAAATCCCCAAGCAATCAGCATACAAAACATCCTGAATCGCAGCAGGAGGATACAACAAAGTCACATGATTAAATTCCTAACCCATACCCATATTCGTTAACATGTCTGCAACTTGTTTACCTTCTTTTTATATATGATTAATAGCCATAGCCCATATGTCAATCAGTATGCATAAAACCTTGCGCATCAAAACCTTCCTTTATGCCTGATAAAGCAGCTACAACTGTTTGAGAGTCACCTTCAACAATCAGATTGCATACACCCATCTCCTTAGCCACATGTAATTCCCATAACACCGCCCCCCCTCCCCCCACAATTCAGCACTATAAGCATTACATATGCCTAGCTTCATCGCGTAACCCCTTATCCATTTACCCTGACAATCTCTAACGACTCCGCCACAACTAGCCAGCCCTGAAATTCCCTAAACAAAGCCATCAAAGGTAAGTTTTAGCCATTTATCTAGGGGCCTTCATTTATGCCCCTTTAGTACGTATATGAAAAGCACTAAGGTTCTTGTTATGATTTAGGAAAAATGTTAATTAAAACTTCCTGCAAAAAATGTACACAATTATTCTTCGGGTACTATTCACTTTGTAAACATTTTACCTTTCTGAGTTCTTATCTTAACTTTAAAATTTCATAAGTATTACGTTTACCAAATATCCAACATTACTTTTCCATTCTTATTCACACATGTACATACCATGGATAACATACTCAATAATCATCATTCAACTTGGCATGTTATACAATAAATCATGTCGCATGATAATTTACATATAACAGATTATCATGCATGAATCATCAATTCTCCGTCACATTTCCCTTTGTACATCTTCCTGCACTCTTTCTTTATGCTCAATATACCTATATGGTTGGTGAGGGAGAATTCGGGAGAGTGAGATTTGGGAGAATCTTAGTAGCAAACAATATCAATTGTGCAAGCAAGATATATGCTTAGTGCATGACATGCATGCCTTACTTAAATTCATGCTCACATAATGATATATTTGCATGCTTAATGTTTCACACAACATACTCATGGCCATAGCATAAATTGAAACATAGCTTCAATCATTCATACATGCATCGCATAATCAAGCAAAGCAACATACACATCAATACATAAGCATACATATCAAGTACATGAAAAGTAGGTAAGTTCACTAACTTTGCCTTTATGTCCTCTTCTTGTTCCCTCTTCTTCCAACCATTGAAGATGTTTGAAGAATCTTCCATTGCCTCTTCCTTGACATTTCATGGCTCTGGATACATAATAACATGACTTGTTAGAGCCATGAAAGCAAGTCATTACTCATGAATTGTTTCTCTTACATAATCTTTCAAAACTCTTGTGTTATGCCAAATGAGTGTGGTAGATAATCTAAGACACATTATGTGTCTCTTGACCCTTGTGATTGGGTATCTATTGTGGTCACATTGGGTTCTTAAACATGTCTCTACTCTTTAAACCCATACTTGTCTTAATTTACCTCAAATGCCACAAATTCGTAGGTCAACCCTAATCTGCCAGATTTCATTGGTCAACTTTAAAAATTCATAACTTGATCTAGAAAATTTCAAATGGTATGGTTCCATTTCCTTTGTAAAGCTCTTTAAGTCCTCTTTAAAGGAAAAATATCTTCCACTGTCATATATATGCAGAAGAGTCCAGATATCTTCAATCAACTAAACTATTCCTAGATTTGTTCCAAATTCAATGCTTAAGCTTTAACAAGTCATAACTTCCTATCTACTAACCCAAATGGCACATTCTATATATCAATTTAAAGCTTAAGATGTCTGCTATTAATATGAAAAATATTATTATCATTAGACAAGGTTTGTTCAGTCAAAATCATGCCACAAGCAATCTATCTCCCAGAAAACGCAATCTGGCAGCAACTATCCTTAAGTTCTAAAGTTAGGGTTTTCTACCTAATCCTTCTAAAATCATGTCTACAAGCTATCTCCACATAATTTTGCCATAGAATCTATTGGAAACCTCAAAAACATCAAAATCATCTTCCTTCCCTATTCTCCAAATCTGGCCGAAACTTAAGGGCTTCCAGGCCAAAATTCTATTTTCTATTCCAGTGTTCCCAGAATCAATTCCTCACCTTCATCCCACATAGTTTTTCGTTCTAAACCCAATGGAAGCATCAAAATCATACTTCTTCCTAGGGTTCTAGGTTTGGCTGAAATATTAGCATCATAACAACCTCAAAAAACACTTAACGAAATCTTAGGATATTATGCTCAAATTAGAGCCTGCACTTACCTCTATTCGATGCTATAGTCTGTTCTTGATCTCGACAGCACCTCAACTTTAGAGGCACCACAAAACTCTTTTGATCAAGAATATGAAACCGTAGAATCATAGCCCTTGACAAATGGAAGAAGATTCGTGATCAATTAGAAAAGTCGATTTGAGCTTGAATCGGGCAAGAACACTTTCTCTTTCCTCAAGAACACTCCCCTTCCCTCCTCTTTCATTTTCTCACTATTTTTCTCTCTCATTTCTCTTTCTTGGACGAAATTGACAAGTGTAGGTGTTGGGAGTTTTTAATGCCATGTGTCATAAGTATGTGGCCTAAAAATTGCCATGTGTCCTTGACTAACCCGGCCACCTCTTTCCTCTGAGCCCTTGGCCGACTTTAATGTCAGCGAAGAGGAAAGTCCAATGATTTTTCCCCAGCTTTCATGATTGATGTCAGGGGTAGTTAGGCATGTAGCCTGACCAGAGATCGGTGAGTTGTCCCAACCAAATGCTAGGTGTCATATCCTCGATAATCCAACACAAAAGTCAAAAAGTCACTTTATGGATTAATGGCTCTAGTTTCACTATGTATCCCTTATGTGGCACCCAAACTCTTCTTCTTTTCTTTTCTTTATGACTTGGCTGTCTACTTTATTAGAGGAAGGGAAGAGTCTGATGAATTCCTATGACCACTGGGGCTAGGTGGCGTCCCCTAAGGATGCCAACACAAAAGTCATAAAGTGAATACAATGATGGTGGACATGTGGCACCTTCTTGTGGTGTCATCACAAAAGCTAAGTCATGATGTTACTTTATTAAAGCTACTTTATTAAAGTAACTTTATGTAGAATCCACTAGGTTTGGTGCCATGTGTCCATATGAATTCAAGAATGCGCCAAGTGTCTATATAAGCCCTCAGATGTTGCCACATGGCCTATGACTTGAGGAATTACAGAGCGTATGCCCGTGTATCTTAGAAAACGTCGGATGTAGGCTTATGGGCCCCATATAGCACCACATATACCCTTATTGTGCCATCAAATTAATGGTGTCTAAGAGTGCCAGTGTACACATGCGCTGGTATATTTTATCTGACTAATTTCACACATCGAGCCATCATACATTCTGTAGAGTTATTCTCTACCTGAAGGGCCGAATGGTACAGTCCCTGAAAAGTTCTATTTCACTGACATTCTTAGGACTCTTCCTAAACCGAGCTTGTAGTTGCTTGATTTAGACTTATCCTCAACCTTTTAGGCCTAAAATTTGAGATACTACAATGCTACCTATCAGATTTAAACAAACTATCTCCTTTGGCATATCAGACTATTCTGTCCTATGAGATGCTCCATTTCCTAAACATACTTGCAAATAACAAGGTTAGGTCTAGAAGGCATAACAAAACCTTCCTTAGACAAGCTCTTATTTCTCCAATGCCATTGCTACCAACATGTGACAACAAACTTACTTACCCATGAACTATCTTTATTCATATTTCTTGCTATCCATTCCCCGTGTTGTATATTGAAGAATTGACTATTAATATTGCCACGACCTACCTCCTTCCAAATGTCCCTTGCAACCTTGTAATTCCTCATAGCATGAATACGGTCTTCCTCCGTTTCATTACATCTAGCACAAATTGGGCTCCCACCAAACAACCTTGACCTTCTGCTAGCCGTGAGTAATCCATCATGAATGTAGATCCATAAATGCACTTGTAATCTCTGCTGCCCTTTCCACTCCCACACCTTACTCCAAATTGCATCAATACTAGCATTTTGTCTACCTCTCACCTTTTTATATATATCAACAACATTATACTTATCTCCTCCAGCAGCTCTCCATCTAATTACATCCACCCCTAATTCAGCACAAGGAGTCAAGTTTGACCTTAACTTCAATAGTTCTTGCTCCTCTAAGTAGTCCTTTAAGAAAATGAACTCCCATTCCCTTTTTCATTAATGAGCATGCTTATAAGTTTTTGCACAGCTTTTTGATATAACAGTATATAATCACTTAGCCATAAATCCTTCAAAAAGTTGATATTGTTTTTATCTCTACATTCCCACGAAATCTGGTATACTAAACTCCCCCTATAAACCAGCCAATCCCTTCCATAATCCGTAATCACTACTTTTCACTAAACATTCTTCATGAAAATCAGCTTCTTTCCCATATTTCTCCTTTAAAATGACCAATGCAAGATTCTCATATTTAATCAACAAATTCCAGGCAATTCTACCAAGGACCTTGATCCTTCTCTAGACACAATGTGGCCCAGATCATAGCATGTAACCTCCTTCTTTCTGTAGAGGACCCCTAAATAAACTCCCTTTGGACCCTCTCTATTTCCTTTTGCACCCTCACTGGAATTAATTCATGCTACATGGCAAAAACTACTAACTGGGATGAAACATATTATATAAGAGTCAATCTCCTAGCTAGAGATAAGCATTGCTTCTTCTAGTTACCAAGCTTAGTCTAGACCTTATTAATGAGGAATTGGAATTTGTTTCTTGTAGTACACCCATTGGTAATGTACACACCTAAGTACCTCCCAAGCTCCTCCTTTCTTTGGAATTTGCATATTGAACTTATCTCCTTCTTCTTATTTTTAGGCACATTCCAGGGGAAATTAGATAATAGTCTTATGCTTATTCACCTTCTGACCTAAAATTTTACCAAAATGATCCAAACGATCCATTAGATTGCAAAGTTGACCTACATCTGCTTTATAAAATAACAACAAATCATCAATGAACATCAAATAAGACACTGGCACTCCCTTACTTCCAAATTTTAGGGTCTTCCATGTTTTACTTTTTATTGCATCTGCAATCATGTGAGATAGCTTTTCCATACCAAGTACAAAAAGGTGTGTAGACAACAATCACCTTGCCTCACACCTCTAGAAGGATGAAATGACTCACCTTTCTCTCCATTCCACAAAATTGACATGTTAATTGAGGAAACTCACCATCTAATGAGATTAACTAATCGGTCTGAGAAATCAATTTCATGCAGAATCTCAATAATAAAATTCCAATTTACTTGGTCATATGCCTTCTCTAAATCAATTTTTACTGCCAAATACCTCCGTTCATTCTATTCATCATATGGGCTTCCTCTTTAGCTGTCACAATATTGTCATGAATACTTCACCATGGGATGAAGCTAGATTGAAAAAGAGAGACTAGCTTATCCACTAGCCCACTCAGACGTTGCATAATAGCCTTCATAATCCCTTTATACAATACATTACATAACGCAATTGATCAGAACTGTGCCACAATCTCCGGATTTTCAACTTTACGCACCATCACAAGTAAGGTTTTATTAATCTCCTCAGTTTTCCTCGAATCATCCCAAACTTGCTTTACATACCTACAAGCACTCTCCCCCACAAATTTCCCAATTTTGCTAAAAAAACATAGCTTGAAAGCCATCATTGCTAGGTACTTTAAAACCCCCCAAGCTGAAAAAAGCTTTCCACATCTCAAAATCTTGAAGAGCCTTATCCAATCTTCTTATTTTCAGACCATCGACATGCCCCCACCTCTGCCTTGTGTAGTGCCACTCTCTAACCCCTTCCTCCTTATAAAATAGGTCATGGGAAAAATCCAAAACTAATTTTTTAACATCCTCTTCCTCTAAAACCACTGCCTCTCACTAATATTTAGCATCAGGACTTTGTTTCTCCTTCTCACAACTGTCTTCAAGTGATAATATCTTGTGTTTCTATCCCCATGCTCAAGTCACCTCCTTCTCAATTTTTGAAACCATACCACTTCTTGTTTAAGTGTTTCAGCTAATTCACTCTATAGAGTCCTATCCTCTTCAGCCAACCTCTCATTCTCCTCTCTCTCCAATCTTTGTTGAATATCATATAATCTTTTGTTTATCTCCATCTTTCTTCTATCTATTCATCCAAATACTACTTTTTTCCATTGTTTCAACTCTGCTTACAGCTTCCATAAATTTCTTGGAGTTTCCATATTGCATCATTACATTTGTTTACTAAGAAATTCTTGAAGTTCTCTTGAAATAGCCAAGCAGCTTCAAACCTAAAAGGTCTTCTAGTAAACTGCCTTTGAGGTTTCATATCAATAAGTAGAGGATGGTGATCATAACATGTGCAAGTTCTAACCCTCACTATAGCATCAACAAAACCAAATTTCCATTGCATATATCTAACTTTTTTCCACTTAGGCCCTTTCCACCTCCAAACAAACTCGTTCCTGAACATGCTCACATAATCAATTACACTTAAGCACATTGACCCTCGCTCCCCCTTTTTGCTCCCAAGGTTTAGCAATTTCATTAAAATCACCTACCAAGAGCCACTAATTGCCATTCATATGTTGTGCAATACGATTCAAATTTGCCTACAACACACTTCTTCCTTCCTCTTACGGACATGCATAGATTGTTGAAAGATCCGTCATTCCTTCATTAAAATAGTAGTGCATAAACTAGTCATTTTCTCTAGAGTTTTCACATTTATATTATACACATTCCACATCAACCAAATACCACATGCAAATCATGTTGCATCGACTATCTCATAAAACCCAAATCCTAAGTTTTTAATCACTTTTCTTGCCTTTACTCCACTCACTCTAGGTTCCAGTAAGACAACCAAATCAGATTTAAAATCTACATATATATTTCTCAAGGTAGCCACAAATCCCTTTTTCATGGCTCCACGACAATTCCATACTATAATCTTCATGATTAAATCTGATTCAATTCATACCAATCCTATAATCACTATCTGTCTACCCTGAATCTCCATAAATATCTCACCCTCTTCCCTAGGAAAAGCTCTTCCCAACTCCCCAATTACATCTACTACCATCTTAGATGACTCTCCTTGTTCAAGCATGCCTCGGCCAATGATTCCCTTCATTCCTTACTCCCTGGAATATATCAGGCCCTACTTATTCCCCTTCCTTCATATATCCTCCAAACACCAGATTACTACTAGTCCCTTGCATTTGTTTACTACTAGCCTTTTGCAAGATAGTAACCTTCTGCTTAGGTACTTCTTTATATTTCCTTCCATCATAACTACCTTTCCCCCTCCTCTTTCTAGTACTTTGCCTCCATTTGTAATGTCTACCAATGGACTAAACCGAGAACCAGATCCTATTCCCTTATTGAAGCCAAAACTGTACTAGATTCCATTTTATTCTCTACCATAGCTCTTGTTCTCCTCTGACACCATGGTTTCTGCACCACTTTCCAATGACTCTCCTCTCCTGATTCCCTCTCTACTTCCCCAATATTAACCTTACGCCTCCTTGTTCTCCATATTAATCCTCTCTACCTTCCCTTTTTGCTTTTTTAATAGCTCCTCATAGTGCTCTCTTACATGGCCAACTCTTCCACAACTTAAATAGAGCAAGTTCATGCATTTATATTCTATAAACTAAGTTAAACCATCAATACAAAGCTGAGGAATCAACGGTTTTGATAAGTCCAATTCAACCCATAATCAAGCATATTTTTCCCTTCCCCTTGATACTAAAGGAATATCTACCGTAATAGCTTTACCTAACATATTACCAAGATTAAATAAAAAAATTTTATCATTGTGCATAGGTGGAAGATCGAGAGCCTTACCCAAGCAACTACCTAGTCTACAACCTCTATCTTTAGATTGAAGTTAGCTCTCCAATGCATGATGCTCAGATAACTGCCAACAATTACCCATGGACCATCAGTCAAAGCCACATCATAATCATCTTGGCTTTTAAATTTCACCAAGTAGAAGTCATTTGGAAGATCAAATACTCAGATTTCTCCAGCTCTAGCCCACATTTGTCCAAGCTTCTTTCGGAGAAACTCATAGTTAGGAGTGGCACCCAACAATTTAACAATCAATATCCTTCCAAACAGCTATAAGAGACGTTCTTTCTCAGAATCATCAAGTATAATCTTTGGACATAAAGGATCACTCATATCAACAGAAATTCCTTTCACTGGTTCTTCCACATCATCAAATCTAATAGTGACCTTACCTTCTTTACCTTCCACTTCGTCATCCAAATCGCACCAAGCCGGAAGCATGTTCTTCAGCGGCAAATCTTTATACTATGCCTGACTTGTTTTGAATGCTCCTTCTCCATTCAATCTTCCATACATGGTTTTAGCGATTCCTCCCCTGTGAACCATTCACCTCCCGTCCCTCCTTTCTTCCTTTTCCAATCAACCACACTCCTTCCTTCTTCCGATGTCGCCACCATCGAAGATGACGATCCTCCAAATATGAACACCATAGCTCACAATTGCCTTGCCACGCACAGAAACGTAGCAAGAGCACTCTCTTTAATCTCCACCGCAGTGGGAGGCAGAGTCTCTGACGACCATCGCAAACAATCCCACTTTCCCCAACAAAGCGAACACCATAGAATCCTCCACAACCCTGCTTTGACAACCTTTTTATTACTACTTGCCCTAGTCCTTATTAATATAAGATCTAGTATGTAGTGTAAAATACACTAGAATCTACATCTTATATTACGAATCGGAGGCAGTAATATTTTAAAGGAGCTCGTTATCCTTTTCCATCTTGACATTGTGATTCAAATGCATCTTTTGAACACTTTATACATAAAGGTGCTAGCATAAATCAAACTTGAGGGAAAGTAATTCGAAGTTTAAAAGTATGAGTTCATTATAATTTATTATTGTTCATAAAAAATTCTTCTATCTTATATTGCAATGTAGTAATTTAAAGATTTTGATAATTAATATCAATGTTTGGCAGAGTAATATAACGCTGCTGAACTAAAAAATGTTACGCTTGTAACCATTTGTGTTTTTATATCATCGCACATAAACTATTTATTTAGTTTATGTATAAGATTTTAAAATTCAATTAATTTTAATGCTAATGTTATTATTCTATTTTACTCTGTAGGCATGAATCGAAACTCATTGAAGATGTTGTTGAAAAGGTGATGTCAAAATTATATGATCAACCACCATTAGACTCAAATGATGATGAACTTGTTGGAATTGGTATAAAAATAGCAGAGATTGATTCGGTTATAGCTAATGAATCGAGGGAAGTTAAATTTATAGGAATATGGGGGATGGGAGGATTAGGGAAAACTACTCTTGCTAGAGCTGTTTATGAAAGAAGGAAAAAAAACTATGCAGTTCATTTCTTTCTTCCTAATGTTAGAGAGAAATCTGCAACAGATGCAGGTTTAGTTGAATTGCAACAAAAACTCTTTTCTCCTCCGAATGGAACAATCAAAATGGAAGTGGGTGATTCTAACGAAGGGAGGAAGTTAATAGAAAGAAGGTTGCGCAGTAGAAAAGTTCTACTTGTCCTTGATGATGTGAGTGACATAAGGGAACTTGAGAATTTGGCAGGAAAGAAAGGATGGTTTGGCAAAGGGAGTAAAATAATATTAACAACTAGAGATCAGCATCTGTTAGTTCAGCATCGTGTCGATTCCCAATATAAAATGACTTTCTTAAGTCATGATGAATCCCTTCTTCTTTTTATTCAAACAGCTTTTCAAGAAGATAAACCAGATAAAGATTACTTGGAGCTTTCTGAAATAGTGATTCAGTCTGCCCGCGGCCTTCCTTTGGCACTCAAAGTTTTTGGTTCATTTCTTTATGGAAGAAGTAAATTAGAATGGAAGAAAGCACTCAAGAAGATTCATTCATCAGATGATCGTCTATTCCGTATACTTAAAGTGAGCTTTGATGGACTAGGATATAATGAGAGGAATATATTCTTAGATATTGCTTGCTTTTTCAATGGGATGAACAAGAAACATGTCAAACAAATTTTAGAAAATAGTGGCCTGCACGTGGAAATTGGAATTAAACTTATTATTGAGAAATCATTGGTAACCGAATATAAAGGGCATTTGTGGGTGCATGACACACTTCAAGAAATGGGTGAGAAAATTGTTTTTGATGAATCACCCGATGATGCAGGTGAACGCAGTAGGATATGGTCCTTGGAGGATACTAATCATGTGTTGGGAAACAAGAGGGTAACAATATTCCCCCCATTTTTAATGTGCATTCTTAATTCAGTAATTTATTCGATGCATTTTATAGTTATGAGCTTGACTTGTTTTATATATAGGGAACCAAAGCAATCCGTGGCATAGTGGTAAGATTTGAAGACAGACAATATGACATACATTTACACCCTGAAGCCTTCTCAAGTATGAGTAATCTCCAGTTACTTATCATATCAAATTTTTCACAAAGCCAATTGAAACTTCATGGGCTTAACTGCCTTTCCAACACATTGAAAGTCATAGAATGGGACGGATATCCTTTAGATTTCCTGCCAAGTCAAACTCAATATCATCAACTTGTTGAGCTTAAAATGCAACACAGTAAACTAAAAGAACTTTGGAGAGGAGTTCAGGTAATTAAGGTCCTTTGCTTAAATTTGTTTGTCTATTATTTGATGCATCTATCATGAGCTAGCTAGTTGTTGATTTTTGAATGCTTATATTTTTCATTTAATGTGCAGTTTCTAAAAAATTTGACTTTCATTGATCTGAGTCATTCAACATATCTGATAAGAACACCAAATTTCGATGAAACTCCTAATCTTCAAAGATTGATTCTTAAGGGGTGCACAAATCTTGTTGAAGTTCATCACTCTCTCGGGAAACACAAGAATCTTGCCTTGGTGAATTTTAGAAATTGCAAAAGTATTGAAACCCTCCCTATCAAATTTGAGATGAATTGTTTAGAGAAATTTCTTCTCGGTGGCTGTTCAAAAGTTGAAAAACTTCCAGAGTTTGGTGAAGGTATGGAACGATTATCCGAGCTGGATTTATTCGGGACTGCCATATCAGAACTGCCTCAATCATTGGTCAATTTGATTGGACTTACTATATTAGTTTTAGAGTCCTGTAAAAATCTGGTTTGTCTTCCAAGCGATTTTCAAAAACTGAAAGCTATGAAGAAAATCACTACTTTTGATTGCCCAAGGTTTTCGAGGCTTCCAGAGAATTTGAACGAAAATGAGGCATTGGAAGAGCTTCATGTGGGTAAAACTGCGATAAAAGAAGTGCCTTCATTCCTGAACAATTTAAAACTGTTATCTCTTACAGGATGCGAAGGTTTATTTTCAAGTTCAACAAAGTTTCTGTGGAGTTCTCCTTCAAATCTGTCATCTTTGGTCTTTTTAGATTTAACCTTTTGCAATCTTGATGATGAATCACTACCCAGAGAAATCGGCAACTTATCATCATTGACATCATTATATTTGTGCGGAAACCATTTTGTTGAATTTCCTTCCGGCATCATTTTCAAACTTCGAAAGCTTGAAGTTATTAATGTTAGTTATTGCCTAAAGCTTCAGTCCTTGCCTCAACTTCCATCAAACGTATCAAAGATACGTGGGACTGATTGTCCATTATTGGAACATTATGTGAGTGAACAACAACTATGGGAACTCATTGCACAATTTGGCTCTCAGGTATATTTTATTTCTCTTCCCTATTATTTCTTTCCCATTAGACATTATAATTCTATATCATATCACGTTTTGTGTTACAGATTCGATTCCAAACTGCTGAAACATTAGATGATGGATCGAAACTTCACTATTTAGGTGACAGCAAGTCATCATTCGCAATTAAAACTTGGGATGCACAAGTTGTGAGTTATTTAAATTAAATCTATCTTGAATTCCTAAGTTATTTGGTTTTCCTATTTTGCTAATTCTTACACACTAATTATTATATAAACATCTAACCTACTCGCTTCTTAAGTATTATACATCACTATTCTCTCTAAAGAATAATTTTCCTTTACAGCCTACCTTCTTTATGCAACCTACTCACTTATTAATTATTTCTGGAAGTGAATTGCCATCATGGTTTCACAACCAAGAGTATTTTTTTGCGGAAGATTTCCATCATGAGGATACTCCAACAAACGTGTCATTCAGAGTAAACACATGTGGTTCATGTGAATTGTGGGGCATAGCAGTATGCTTAGTGCTCGAACAAGATTTGAATTCTATAAATTTTTCAGATGTTGTTGGAATTTGTTGGACTTATGGAGTTTCTAATGGGGAATATTCAAATTATCCCCAGCATATCTGTTGTCATCAACGATGTATCATCTACATTCGTTTTTCCTCATTTGTTGTGAAAAACCTTCAAATGGTATTTTTCATTAGGGACAACTATAAAGTGGAGAATTCATCTATTAAAATAAAGCAGCGCGGGTGGCGTGTTCTATCTAAAGAAGATGTTGAGAGGTGGCAAAATACAAGAAATGAAGGATGTAGCAGCAGAAGGATGATACTATCGCCGATGTAGAGTCTAGCCCCCAAGACGTATGGGAGGATGTTGAGATTGTCTCCCCTAAATTTCTATAGCTCCTTGGGATTATTTTAATTTATTATCTTGACTTAAATTTTGTTTAGAGAAAAGTTTTATGCATATTTAGTGTCTCTCTGTCGTTAGATATGGGACGATTATTGTGAACTTTAACTTTCATAGAGGAATTTCTGGCTTCTCACTATCCATAGTTTTTTATCCCTCACGTGGAACTTTTCCCGCGTTAAATTTTGTGCGTCATCTTCTATCATTTTTTCAAATATTTTAGAAAAGTAGACTAAATGGAACCGGCTTCTCTTCTATACCCTTCCTGTCTAATGCCATCCTTTGCTATTAAACTGCGTCGGTTTGCCGTAAAAACCTGAACTGAAGCCTTTTTTTTTTTTTGAAAAACAGTATTCAACATTCTGAAGTATTTTTTTCAGTATCAGTTAGTTCCCTAAAATATTTTTTAAATAGCACTCAATATCCTACAAAATTTTTAGTCCACTTACCACCCTAAAATATTTTTTTAATACCCCACAATATCTGGCATTCAGCACCTTAAAATATTTTTTCATTAACATTGACTCAGTATCCAAAACTAATTTTTATTTCACCCTGGGTAACACTCTGTGTTTCAAACTAATTTTTTGTGCAATATTTTAGGGTGTCAGATGTACTAAAAATTAGTTTAGTATACTGAGTGAGTGTTTGGGTAACCTAAAATTAGATATTCAATGGTATTAAAAAATATTTTAGGGTGGTAAGTGGATCAAAAAAAAATTTCCGTGCATCTAACAGTATCCTGAATTAATTTTTAGTACATCCAACATCCTAAAATATTGCACCAAAAATATTTTAGAGTACTGACTGACACTAAAAAAATACTTCAGGATATTGGATAATATTAAAAAATTATTTTAAAAACTTAAAACTTTTTGTAGGATACTAAGTGCTATTTAAAAAATATTTCAGGGAACTAATTTATACAGAAAAAATACTTTAAGATGTTGAATACTGTTTTAAAAAAAAGGCTTCACTTCAATTTTCGCCCCAAAACAACGCAGTTTAATAGGAAAGGATGGCAGCGGATATGAAGGGTATAGGAGAGAAGCCGGCTCCCCTATGGCCTTATCTCATAAGTCATAAGTGAAAGGTCTGCAACACACGGCGACTAGCTAATAATCATTTAATATTTCTTTTAAAAAGTTTTAGTGTTAATGAAATCCCTTTGTAATACTTATTACTATTTTTTCACGTGAACTTTTGTTTATAAGTTTTGAGCTTCCTAATGGATAGTTTTTGTTGTGACAAAAAATTAAAAGATAAATATTAATATCTTATGGATTTTATTTAATAAAAGCTTATACAATATTTTATTATTATTATAGATTACATATTTAAATTAATTTATGCCATATTTAATTTTCTTTATTTGTTATTTGAAATTATAATATACTACAATCCTAGATATAAGATCCAAGGCCTGTTTGAATTAGCATTGGAGTAGTACGTTTATGCAAGTTAGGGCAAAACTCTTTTTACATACTTACCTCATACATTATAAATCACCTCAGAAAAACAGTATCTACCGCTAACCCAAACAGGCACCTAATTGATTTTTTTGAAAAGATTAAGGAGGCTAATTAAATTACTTTGAAATATTTATATTTATCATTTTTATTTATCAAACTAATTTGTCCAACTTATCAACTGATATATAATTAAATCACAAACAACATATTATGTAATTAAGTAACTTATTTATTTTTCCTAATCTCTTAAAAAAAGTGAACTAGCTCCATATTTTGGTTCGGAGGTAGTATTATATACATATTTTTTATTAAATTTTTAGGTCACTAGCCTAGCCAAACGATTTGAGCATTTCGACTGTTTGAACCATGACCCACTGATTTTTCCGAATCGATGTGTGATCTAATTTTTAAAACATTAATGTAGAGTCACCAGTAAAATTTTTATGACTTATATGCAAAAAAAAAAAAAAAAAAAAATTGGAAGAAGATAAAATTAAAATTGAGTATATTTTTAATCATTTCATGATTTTCTTTTAGTATTATCCGATATCTAGTTAAAGGTTTGTGCCTATCCCTTCTAACACAAGTATCTTCCCTAGGACTCAAACTCGAGACCTAAAAAAATCTAGCTAGACGTTACACCGGTAAATCAATTCTATGTTGGTATAGTACTATAATAATATGCATTATCGCCAAACGTGATCTGCCACGGCATATTCGGTGGCGGCAATATTTAGCATTTAGTACTATAATAATTCAACAATCATATACAATTAATGACTCTCCCACTGCCATCAAATAGTTTACTTCCTTCAAAAGCTAGCATAGGGTGTTTTATCTTTTAAAGAACTATTTCGAGGTATATCATAACCTGGAAAATTTCAAATATATTTAATCAATGGGGAATAACACTTCGGGACCAATAAATAACTTGAATTATATATTAGATCAACCTTTTTTGTTATAACGTGGGAAAATTATTTATAAACTACCAGTGAATGTTGAATCTTTGCAATTTTATGTATTAAATGAATAAGTCTTGTATAATCTTATTATTTCATATTAAAAGTTAGTTGAAATTTGAGTTGTAAAATTTTTCACATTTCAATGTACAATTTTGAAATAGCAAAACGCTTGTGCAACTAATATATAACTTTAGGGATTTAACACTTATCTTCCATAATTTATTACTATAATCGTCTTATTGTTTTTAACCTAAAACGTTTAGGAGGTAAGTATTTCGTTTTGTATATCAAGTTAAATAATTATTTAGGATTTAAAACTATAATCACATCGATTTATTTTAAATTATAGGGACTTGTTTTCAAATATATAAAGGATGTTTATGTATCATATGTTTTAGTTTTAGGAAAGGTTTATATTAGAAGGAAGGCTCATCTCTACTACTCTCTTTGGGCCGGATGAGGCCTCTTTGTAGTTAGTTTGTTGTAGTTTCTCTTTAACATCAATAAAATATATATATATATATATATAATAAGGAAGGTTTTGTAATTAACATAAAATATAAGGGCGTTTAATTTACTCTATAAAATATAATAAATCATATTGCTATTATGGTGTTATTTATAAATCATGGCAAGTGCTCCTTTACGAATTATCGTCAAACGTGAAACCCGAGAGCTTATATGTAGCCGGCAATATAAAACAATTTTTTTGACCTGGCAATATATAACATATAAACTCTAGAAACAAGAACATATAATAATTCATCCATTAACAGCAAATATTTTTCTTCCTTCAAAAGCTAGCATAGGGTGGTTTTTCTTTTTAAAAAATTATTTTGAGGAATATCGTAACCTGGAAAATATCAAATATTAATATATATATATATATATATATATAATTTAAATGCACACCAAATATAGTATACAAAATAATATTTAGGAAAATCTTAACCTTGAAAAATTCAAATACATATACATAAACATATCACCAAAATGTTCATTGAATAAGAACAGTAGGATCGTTACTTATTCAATGGCCGTTGTAGAATTTTGAGCGTAAAGCCTCTTCGATTCTGAAAAATTATATGACTACTATATCACTAAACAGATTTGATAAATATTTGCAAAACATATATAAATATATATATATATATTTATATATATATATATATAGTGCTATATAGATTGCAGGATGCCATGGTGTGCTATAAAAGATAAACTAAAATTTTAGTTAAATTTTTAACTAAGAGGTCACTCTCTCAATAATTTCGTTGATTGTTTATTTTGATCTTCCTCTAACCCCTTCTCATAGGATTCTATATTATTTGATCTACCCTCCTTACTAGAGCATCCAATGACCTTTTTTGTACCTATCCAAATTTAGAAACTACATGTGTTAGAATTAATTTTTGATTCTATAAAAAATTAATTTTTATCCAAATAATTCTCGTGTAATGGAAGAGTATTTTGGTCAAAATAAAATTTGAAGAATCAAACTTAAGTGGAAACTAATGGTTGGGATAGATTTACATAACATGTATTTCAATTTTAAGAGAAGTTTATATATATTTCAAAATAGAGGAAATTAAAGGTTTCTGCAATTTAATTATGTAAAACATAATGGCATTTAATATATTTTACTCTATAAAATATAATACTCCTTTTTAGTCCTTAATGTAATATCCTGAATTTTGGGATTGGAAGCTTTGGAATAAGCCTAAATTGAGTGGACTACTAAGCCCCGATTTAGTAGATGTCCCAAATATATTCCCTAATGATTCTAATATCTTTGGGGTATTAAGAAAGTAAAATGGTGAATTTTGGAGAATATAATTATGTTTTCGATAAAATCGCCTATGAGGCAGTGAGCTTATCATAAGGTTTTGGAAGACTAAAGGATAAGTAAAAATTATGAAATTTTACAAGATGAAAGTAGACATCCTAAGCTTTAATTTGATAGGTCATATGACTCAATAAGAGCTATACACAAAAAGATATGAATTTTTGAAGTTAGCCCAGAAAAACTGGAAAGTTTCTGAAACAACATGTAAAGAATGAAATTCTGGGAATTTTGTGATTCCATAAAGTAAAAGTCTATATTTTTCCTTGAAAATAGACTCAATAAGAGTTCTATAGGCTTTGGAATCACCTCATTTCAATTTTTCTAGAATTAGTTATGACTTTTCAAAGTTTGGGCAGAAATCTGCCAGAATTTTGTAAAATCCGAAATTTTTGGAAAATTGGTAAATGAATATAATAGAATATATAATATGATATAAGCTCTTTATTTCTTCTTCAGCCCCATTTTTGACGTGAAAAACCTGAAACTAGTGAGAGGAAGTTGTGTCTTTTAGAGAGAGAAAAGGGGAGGAAAAAGTTTACAAAGGTAAGTGATTTCTTCGGTAAATCGGTTCCTAATGCGTATAACTCCACTCCTAAGCTATTCTTCTATGTGATTCAAGGGTTGGAAGCTCAAATTTGGTGTTCAAGAGAGCTAGGATTTCAGCCATAAGAAGAAAAGCTAGTGGGAGCTTGAGGTAACTTCCAAACCTTCGTATATTGACTATTCTAGCTGCTGTGGGCAATTTAATCGGTGAAATTTCGCCGGATTGCCATTGGTTTTAATTTTTGAAAATGGGTTTCCCTAGGGGTTATGCTGCCCAAATTGATACTAAATGGTAGTTGTAACATAATGGAATAGTCAATAAAGTGGTTAGGAGTAGAAAGGAACGTGTTTATGGAGCCGAAACCGAAAAACCCCGATTTTCCCTGGAAAACCCATATATTTCGGTTTGGGCTATAAATGGGTCTTAGAGTTGGATTTTCAATGATTTGATGGTTCCATTGGATTCAGGAGGAAAAATTAGGTGGGGTTACAGTTGGGCACTTTTTCGGAAAAGGCCGAGAAAGCATAATTACGGAACGCCCCTAAAACCCTAAAAGTAGGGCTGCCAAGGGCATTTTCGTAATTTGACATTGAATTTGATAATTATGAGTCCGGAAATGGATTCCTTGGGTGAAAATATGTAAGAATAGCCCATGTCAAAATTACGGGAAAAGTACAGCCGGACCGGGTATGATGGGGCTGGGTCCCCGGGGGTATTTTAGTAATTTTCAAGATAGACTCATATAACCCCCAGAAACATTATGGAAGTGTCTAAATAGTACATTTGACATTGTAGGATCGAATATGGAGCCCCGAGCTGTTTGCACGTAGATCGAGGCACGCGTTTCGAGGCGGAAAAGGGTTAAGGTAGGGGACTTACCTTACTTGCATGTATTTGATATCTTTGCTTGTGTAATGATGTATGTGTTTGCTTTACTTGATTGTGTAGAGCATATTTGAATAAATGAAACTTTGTTTCTGTTTTCGTTGTGGCCATAGTCTTGTTGTATGAAACGTTGAGCATGCAGAAATGTCATTATGGGGCATACATCTAGATAAAGCTAACATGTCATACACATAGCATCTATCATGCATGCATTATGGTATCTGTTTCGTACTGAGATTCTCTCGAATCTCACTCTCCCCTACCAACAATTTAGACAGGAGAAGACAAAAGATATGTTGAGAGCAAAGAAGAGAACTACACGAGGGGATTGCAGTGGCGGAACAAAGTCAGGAATATGTCTCTGTTTTACTGGGATGGGTTTAGATACCCTAGTAGCCTTGTACGGCTACATTATTTGAATTTATCAGGTATGAACCCCTATGGGGAATTTATGTAATCATGCACATATTATCAGTATAGTTATGCTATTCCTGTGTTGCCTACCGAACCGCATATCATTTTCCGTGAATACTCTGATAAATGTGAAATTAAAATAAGGGCGTGACACTTAAGATAAGATATATTGACCTAATTTAATTAGATTAAGGAAGTTAGTTAAATTAATTAATATAAAATTTATTTTCTAAAACACCCTAAGTACCTTTCTTAATGCTTTCCTTACATCTCCTCCTTGATTATTATTGAAAGAGTATTAATAAGGATAAATTAGAAAATTATTAATAAATATAAAAAATACGTATTATATTTAGAATCAAAATTAACTCTAAAATTCATATAAAAAAGGGAGAGAGTATATCTTATGTGCCTTTATAGGGATTATTTATAAGCCATTTTTAACAGTCAATATATAGGACTATAATAATATGCATTATCGTCAAACGTGATCTACCACCACATATTCGGTGTCGTCAATATTTAACGTTTAGTACTATAATAATACAACAATCATATATAATTAATAATTGGGTAATGGTGCAAAAATGCCTATGATAATTTCCAAAAGGAGCATCTAACACCATAAACAATTTTTTGGCTCAAAAATACCTATGTACATTACCAAACGCGTCTTAAATACCACAGCTGTTACTTTGAGGAATGTTGACCATGACTTTTAAAAGATTGACCAAATCTGATAACTTGGACAGTGAGTTGTCAAAGTGTGATTGGAAAAGATGAACATGTGCAACATGGAAGCTGGATCCCTTCTTCCTTCTCATTCCCTTGTCTTCTCGGCTTGACGAGGTTTTCTTCCCCAAATTTAATAGGTCATGCTTTTTATTCATCTCCATTCCAATTGACGAACCACACAAATAGATTAATGGGCCATGCTTTTTTTATTCATCGCCATTCCAACTCAAGAACTCTTTTGATAAAGCCTTCTCCTTCTCTGCGTCTTTCACTCTCGGCACTGTCCCTATCTTCCACAAGCTCGGTGGCCATGGCTTGGCTTTCAGCATAGCAACTTCTAAAGATCTCAAGGCCTTACCAAGTTAGTATCTTGGCCTCCTTACCTTCTTCAGTTTTGGCAATGGATCCAACCATTTATTAGCCGTCGAGTTCAACATCGTTCAGGACTTCAAATTTGAGGAGAGGAATGATAACCATTTTGGAATCGACTTAAAAAGCTTAGTCTTTAACGCATCTAAGACTAAAGGGTATTAAACCAATGATTCAGGTGTAATGAGAAAAGATCTCAATCTCTCCAGTGGGACGCGATTATGGCTCGGGTGAATTACGATTCGGCTGCAAACTCTTGGGTGTTACCCTCTCCTTCTTCTACAAAACCCAACAAGCCACTCTTGTCGTCGGTGCAAATTGGCTCAGAGGAGGTGGGTTTCATGTTTGAAGGAGGACTAAGCAGAGGTTGGTGTCGCCTTGACACTCCTTACCCACACCATTACTATTCCTCACCTGCCACGTCCTATTATCAGTCAGCAAAAAGAGTTGATATTGATGCTTCAAAGAAGCATAAATTAACCGACATTATCTCAAAGTAACGGCAAAGGCATTTAAGATTTGTTTGCTAATGTATCTAGGTATTTTTTAACCAAAAAATTGTTTATGGTGCCAATAGCTCCTTCCGGAAATGATCATGGGCATTTTTACACCATTACCCTTAATAATTCATCCATTGCCATCAAGTATTTTACTTCCTTCAAAAGCTAGCATATACTGTTGGCAAAAAAAAAAAACCCTAGCATATACTGTTTTGTCTTTTCAAGAACTGTTTTGAGGTACATCATAGCCTGGAAAATTTCAAATATATATATATTGAAAATTGCTCATAAATACTTTATTAAAAATTTATTTATCAATTAAGGCATTATGTTCAAACAATCTTCCCGACGTACAAAAGATCTTCCCTTGTATTCAAATAACCTTCCCTATGTTCAATATATGTTCCCTATATAATCTTCCTTGTGGGCAAAAGATCTTCCCTTATATTCAAACAATCTTCCCCGTATGCAAAAAATCTTTCCTTAAATGCTTTCAAGTCCTATTTGACAAATAAATTTTCAATGAGATCATTATGAGTATATATTTATTTATTTATTTATTTATTTAAATAAACACCAAATATAGTTTACCAAAAATTCTTAGGCAAATCATAACGTTGAAAAATCCAACTATATATATATATTATCAAAGTTTCGTAAGAACTATTAGATGATCAATTATTCAATGAATAGATATAATAATTTAACAAAAATACTGAAGAGATGATAGAAATCAGGTAAGGATTGGAACTTGGTAGAGTAAGGTGGAGTGGCGTTTGTGAAATGCCTTTCTTGATTCATTATAGTTTCGTGCGGAACTGGCTTCAATCCGCTGCCTTTGAGTTCGCTGTTCGTCCTTTTTTTCAAAACTACACCGTTTTGGTGTAGTTTTGGGGAATAGGTTGTATTTTTTTTTTTAAAAAAAATAGTTTCTAATATTTTCAAGTAATTTTTTAGAAGTATCTAGTATCTTAAAATATTTTTTAAGTAAGATGAAGTATCCTAAAATAATTTTTAATTCTTTTAACCCATTAAACTATTTTTTTAGTTGTACTCGATGTCTTAACAGACTGATTATAATTTTACCCTTAATATATTTTTCAGCTCTAAAAGTAACTTTAAAATATTAGATGCTACTGAAAAAATATTTTAGAGTGGGTGGAAATCAATAAATCAGTATCATAAGTTTTGAGTGCTTGTTACTATTAAGAAAAATACAATAATGGTAAAAGGGTAGTCATTCTCCTAAAACACTAGGTATAACTGAAAAAATATTTTAAAGGATTAAAAAAGCACAAAAAAATATTTTAAAGTTATTTTTAGAGCTGAAAAATATATTAAAGGTAAAATTACAATCAGTCTGCTAACACTGGGTACAACTAAAAAAATAGTTTAAAAGGTTAAAAGTATTAAAAATTATTTTAGAATATTGTATCTTATTTAAAAAATATTTTAAGATATTAGATACTTCCAAAAAAAATACTTTAAAATACTAGAAACTATTTTTTTTAAAAAAAAAAATTCAACTCATCATCCAAAACTACACCAAAACGATATAGTTTTGAAGAAAAGGACCAGTAGCAGACTCAAAGGCAGCGCATTGATTCCGTTTTGTGCACGTTTTATCTAACCTACAATACCTCCATGTGATGGTAGCAGTTTCTACAAATCATTTGTACCCACAAAAAGTTGGATTTGGCACCCTTTTCTTTCCTTTTCTTGTATGGACCGTTAGATTAAGATTTTAACGATACAGATTTAATATAATATTATTATTATATTAAATCTGGACTGTTGAAATCTTAATACAATGATCTATATTTAAAAAAAAAACCATCCTTTTTTTTTTATCTTAATCCAATAATCTAGATCTAAGAAAAGGACTATCCTTCTCTTTTGAGAGCCAAATCCACTTTTTTGTGGGTACAAATTAGCACTGGTAAATCGGGTAGGGCTGGAGGGCTCAGCCCGCCAGCCCGTTTTTTTTGTCGGGTTCGGGCTGAGGAAATCAGCCCGATTAGTGAGACGGGTTAAACGGGTTCAACCCGTTTAACCCGCGGGTTAAACGGGCTAACCCGCGGGTTAAACGGGTTGACCCGTTTAAAAAAATTGCGCTGAGCGATACTCCACGGCTCCACCTGGCCACGCCACCTCCCACGTTTCCCCTTTTCTCATTTCTTCACTCCCGTCTCCTGCGTTTCTTCTCAGTTCTCGACACTTTCCCCTTCTTTCTCTAATAATCTGATTCGACTCTCGGCGACAGGCGGAACTGCTATTCGCTCTTCCTCTTTCTCTCGTGCGGCCGTCGGGCGACTGCCGACTAGCGAGTGGTGAGTTGCAACGATGAGATCTGAAATGCCCTAATCATCCACATCTGACATCAGCTTCCTCTCTCGTCTCGGCTCGACTCCGCTGCTCATCAAGCAACACAGTCGTGACTCATCACTCGTCAGGCTAGCTTAGCGGGGGTTGTCGGTGGGGTTCGAGTTTGGCTGTCAACTCGGTGCCGGTGGGGTGCGACCGTTCGAGTTGGGCCGTTGGGGTTGTATCTCTCTCAACCTGATGGTGAATTTGTGATGAACAAGCACATAGTGCTGTTGGTGCTGTTGAGACGTTGAGTTGTGCAAAGGAGTAAATGCTCTGTCTGTGGTAGGGATTTTTGAACAACCATACTCTTGAATTATGAATTCTCTGTGGTAGAGACTTTAGTTTAAATGATGTATGAATTCTTTGTGTTGCAGAAGCTTTAAGTAAGATAGGACTCAACAATTATAAAACCCCTTATTTGATACTAACCCAGGAATCAGGATCAATTCGTGGTACAGTGGTAGGGATTTCGAACCATGCTCTGGAATTATTGGTTGCCTTCTTTTCTTTGTTTTTTTAAGCTAAAACTGCACATTTTTTTCCTCTAAATTGAGGTCAAGAGATGTATTTCTAAATTGAGATTTAGTTGAGATTATGAAGACAGAAATTTTGATGTGAAGCTTAAGAAATTGAATTATTGATGGTATTGTCCTGAACTTCACTCTCGTATGAATAGAATTTCAAACAAGTGTATGATGCAAAATTTCAAATAATTGAAATTAATTTCATGGATGGCCAGAAAGGAAAAATAGGCAGATCCATTATTGAACTTTGAGACGTAATTATTGGTTGCCTTGCATTAGTTTCAACTGAAATAATGAATTGTTGTGGTACAAAAAGAAATAATGAATTGGCGTATAGGGATTTTGTTTCAAAACACTATATAATAAATTCTGTGAGTTTTGACTCAGTCCGGTCTCTGTTAACATTTAGGATGTGCAAATGATTTGACACTGAGAAACTCCTTTCTCATGAAACAGATCAGCACATATGTTCTAGCTTCTTAGATTGCTAATTGTGGCTTTGAATGAGTGGATTTGTCCATTGTGCCTTTGATTCGTTGACACTCTCATCTCCTCCGGCGTCCATTCTCTCTCTCTCTCTGACTCTCAGGTATCTGAATTTATAACATTGGAAAATAAAATTGATTGTGGTAGTATTCTGAATTCTGAATTGGTTGGTAGATTTTGTTTTTTGCAATAGTGTTGCTAATCTTGATTTATATTGTCTGTGATTGTTGCAATATGCAATGTGCTGGACTTTTTGATTAATTTTTTGTTATAAAAGATGGCTACAATTACAAATGTGAATGATGAGGATAAAGATAATAAAAGAAAGAATGTTGACAGTGCTACAACTTCTGCAATGGATGTTGATGATGTCAATGTGACGACACAATCTGAACAACCTGCTGCACCTGACTCTTCTTGTTTACAAACACAAACTAAAGATGATCCTGCTCCAAGTAAAAAAGCGAGGTGTACGACATCTGATGTTTGGAGGTATTTTACCAAAATTGGTGTAGTTGACGGTAAAGAAAAAGCCAAATGTAATGGATATGGGAGGCCATATGTTGTGGGAAGCAAGGATTGTGGGACTTCACACCTTCGACGTCATGTTGAACATTGTAAGTCACTCCCAAAATATAAGGATGTTGGTGCTATGATGATAGACCAAGCTGGGATTGTAAGATCTAGAAAGATTGACCCAAATAGGGTACGAGAAATCATTGCATATTGCATCATCAAACATAATCTTCCATATTCTTTTGTGGAGTATGATGGAATTAGGGAGTTGCTTGCATATTTAAATCCTGATTATAGGAACATTACTAGAAAAACTGCTGTGGTTGATGTCTAGAATTTTTATCTTCACCAAAAGGATAACTTGAAGAAAAAACTGTTAATGAGTCCAAGTAGGATATGCTTGACATTTGATTGTTGGACAGCAATAACCGCTGAAGGTTATCTTTGCTTGACTGCTCACTTTGTTGACGAGCAGTGGAATCTTAATAGCAAAATACTTTCATTTTCTAAGATGGAGCCTCCTCACACTGGATCTGAAATGGCAAAAAGGGCGCATGAGATATTGGCTGAATGGGGAATTGAAAAGAAAGTATTCTCGATCACTTTGGATAATGCTTCAGCCAATTTTCAGTTGCAAAGAATTTTGAAAGAGAATTTAAACTTGAGTAATAGCTTGATATGCAATGGAGAGTTCTTCCACATTCGATGTTCTGCCTACATCTTGTATCTCATAGTTCAGGATGGCTTGAGAGTAGCAGAAGGTGCTCTGAACAAGATTAGGGCTAGCATTCAATATGTAAGGAAATCAGAGGCAAGGATGATTGAATTCAGGAAAAGGGTTGAAGCAGTTGGGGGTATTGACACTTCAGTCGGTTTACGATATGATGTCCCGACTAGATGGAATTCCACACATGCAATGCTTGAGTCTGCACTTAAGTATCGTCGAGCTTTTGCTAGCTTAGCTTTGAACGACTCAAATTACAGCTATTGTCCAACAAGCGAAGAGTGGGCTAGAGCAGAGATCATGTGCACATTCTTGAAGCCTTTTGCGGTGATAACAAATTTGATTTCTGGATCATCATATCCCACTTCTAACATGTATTTCACACAGATTTCAAAGATTGAGTTGTTGTTGAAAGGACATTTGCATAATAACGATTATGTGATCCGGGAAATGGCTCAGTCTATGCTTGACAAGTTCGACAAATATTGGAGTGACTATAGTGTCATCCTTGCCCTAGCAATTATCCTTGATCCTCGGATGAAGCTTGATGTGATTAAGTTCACATTTGGAAAAGTGGATCCTATTAACTCTCATGAAAAGATTGAAAACATAAGGAGCAAGTTGTATTATGTTTTTAATGAGTATAAAAGTGGAATATCATCTTCATCTTCAGCCCCAACTGCTGGAGCTGCTTCTTCAAGCTCTAATGCAAACAATGTCTTCTTCACACAACCTGCTGTTGCCCCTAACCCCAGTCAAGTAGATGATTATGATGTATTTGATGTAAGTTTGAATTTCTTTACTAGTTAAATGTTTAGATTTAATGTTATTTTGATTGCCACTTTGTTATGTTAATCCTTTATTAATTATACGGGTGTAGGATTTTTTTTCATTCAAGAGTCAAGATGAGTCAACGATTGAAAAGTCTGAATTGGATTATTATTTGGAAGAAGGGACTCTTGATAATAGATTGGCAACGAAATTTAATGTCTTGGATTATTGGAAAGCTAACTCTTCTCGATTTCCTTGCCTTTCAAAGATGGCATGTGATATTCTCAGCATTCCAATTACCACTGTTGCTAGTGAATCAGCCTTTAGCATTGGATCTCGTGTTCTCACAAAGTATCGAGCTTCCCTTCTTCCAGATAATGTTGAAGCTCTTATTTGCACTCAAAACTGGCTTCTTGGTTTTCCATGAGATGGTAACATCTAATTCTTTAATTTTTGTTGTTTATGGTAACATCAAAATTATCTTACTGAATACTGACTTATTAGCACTCTTTGTTGTTTATGTCATTATGTGTGGCAGAGGATTCTGAGACAGAGAAAAGGCAAATTGCTCCTGTTCCTGTTTTTGCAGCTTCCGATAATGCATCAAATATCATTATTGATGAATGAAGAATGAGGAGGATTATAATTTATAAGTTTGTTGTTATCCGTTGTTAATTTGTTATGGACTTGTGTTTATTTTAATTTACTTTTTTAAGTTTGGCCTTCTCATCTTTGAAAGATAGGATATTTACTTATTGATTTCACATGTAGTTTGATCTTTGATACATCAAACAAGCACGCATGCATGGAGTGATGGATGATTGGACATTGGAGGAACATGATGAATTGCAAGTATTATGTGTTTCATTAGAAGATATATATGTATATTTTTTTGGGTACAATTCATGATCAGAAACCTATGGCTTGATTGGCTTCTATGCTTGACATTAATTGTGATGAATTATTGAAATGCATGTTTGTTTTTATAGATATTTTTCTTTGTAGATGCTTGATTGATGATGTTTTTTATTTGTTTACTTGTGATCAATTTGTTTTTTTTGTGTGCTGATCCAGTTCTTTGTAGATGCTTGATTGGGTTTGTTTTTTATTTGTTATCTTTGAAGTTTGAATTGTACAATTTGTGATAGTATAAACCAAAAACCAATTGTTGGTGCAAATTAACAATGTAAAATCCAAGTGAATTCACCATGTAACAAACCAGTTTTTTGGGCTGCACCATGCACAGCGTTTTGGGCTCAAAATGTTAAAAAAAAAAAATTCGGGCTGGCGGGCTAGCTCGTTTAGCCCGCCAGCCCGATCAATCAAGCTCGGGCTGCCAATTCGGCAGCCCGTTACATGTCGGGCTGAACACTTTCAGCCCGATGGGTTGACAGCCCGTGTCGGGCCAGCCCGACGGGCTCGGGCTGGCCCGATTTACCAGTACTAAGTACAAATGATTTATAGAAACTGTTACCGAAAAAAGTGATGCTGACAAGGCCCAACAAAAGGTGCCCAAACGTTGGCCGGCTAACAGAGTTTTGGTTAGCGAATTAATGTTATTGAAGAAGGGTTGGGTAGAATTTTGAGCGTACAACCGCTTCGATATATCTAAAAAATAGGACTACTGAATCACTACACCGATTTGATAAATATTTGCAAATTATTTTTTATATATGTATAATGTAGTGTTGCCAATTGCAATGCATTAGTTGTTAATTTTCCATGCTAAAATAAAATTATCATAAAATATGACAGTTGTCAATAAAAGAGTAAATATTTGAGTATTGAAAATTGACTATTATTATTATTATTATTACAATGCATTAGTTGTTCATTTTCTATACTAAAATTATCATTTATACTAATGTTTTAAATTCTAATAACAAAAGTCTTAAATTCTAGTATGGCAATTGTCAATAAAAGAGTAACAATTTTAGTATTGAAAATTGACTATATTATTACTATTACTATTATTATTATAAAAATGCGTAGATCTAATTCATTATATCCATTATATCAAGTGCTCTAATCATAATTAAATATATAATGGATATTTATGTAACATGTATTTTAATTTCAACATAAGTTTATATATATTTTTAAAAATATAGGGAAGGTTTCTGTAATTTACGTAAAATATAATCAAATTTAATATATTTTACTCCATAAAATATGATACATCATATGGATTTATAGGGATTATTTAAATAAAAAATATGTTTGCGACGGAATTAATTCCGTCAGAAGTTGCGAGGGAATTTCCGATGGAATTAATTCGTTTGGAAGTTGCGAGGGAAGTTCCAACGGAATTAAATTCCGTCATAAATTGTGACGGAAATAAATTCCATCTGAAATTTCCGTCAGAATTTCCGTCAAAAATCAATTTCCGTCAGAAATCCGTCTGAAACTCTAATTCTATCATAAATTTTGTCGGAAATTCAGTGTCTTTTTGTAGTGTATGATGTGCAGAAGTAAGAACATGAGGGTAATCAGTTTGTAAATGTTTTGGCATGTAATGAAATGACCTTTCTTTTGCATTACCATGTGCCTTCAAATTTTTACTTTTGACACCTATGCTTTCAATCTAGAGCTGTAGAGGGTTGGTGTCTAAAGATCATGGAGTGTGAATGAAGATTTAGTGATCTAATTTTAGTTTTTTTATGATTATTTATCAGTAGGTTTTGAAATTGTAATTCTTCTTAAATGCTTACGAATGATAAGGGCTATTGTTTTCTACTATATTAATGTCAACTATATGATTTTATATAATGTCTGTACGATTACAACTTTCTTAGGCATCACATGGCTGCTTTCATAGGTATAGCAGCCATCTGTGTTAGCCTACTTTGAGGGAGGAGATGCTGAAAAAGTTCTACAATGTATTTTGTCCTTTATATAGGTATATGAGATTGTTGTGCAGGGGAGTAGTTTTTTATAATACCTTTTCTTTCAGATATGATATCATTAAATTTAATTGTAAATGCTGCTCATTTTATCAGTATTTAATTACCAAACATGTTATAGCCAGTGGGTTTTTTTTTTTGGATCAATAATACATATATGCATGTATTCATGAATAAATAGAATTGGCTAATAAGAATAAGAAACTAATGCAATATTTGTGGGTATTTGTTTTTAATTTGATTGATTTTTTAACAGCAAGTCATATTTATCAAAGCCATATTAAATGTCTGCTTGACTGAATCATGGATAAGTGAATTGGATGGTGATGGAACATATTTAAGTAGTCTTGTCTAAGTTACAATTGAACTAACATATTCTTAACTTTTCTTTATCCATTTCAAATGGTCAAAAACTCTACAAGAAGTCAATATCTTTAGCCTTTTCATTACCTACTTCACTGTTCAGCATTTCTTATCAAAGTACTCTTTATTCATTTGCAGCTATAATTGCTTTTTTCCCTTTTTCTTTGGTATAATAAAGATTTTATAATTTATTAATGTTTTATTTATTTATTTTTAACAACATTTTGTCCATATGGTACTACTAACCATCTTTATCTATCCTTATTTCATGGACTAAGTGTGTGTTTGGATTAGCTTTTTTTAATAGCTTCTGGAGAAAAAATGGAGAATAACTTTTGGAGAATAGATTATAAGAAGAATAGATTATGGGAAAAAAGTGATTTTGATAAAATGAGAGTGTTTGGATGTTTTGATCAGAATAGCTTTTTTCATGATCAAATTACTAAAAAGGACATTAACTTTTACTATAATTACATATAAATGATAATATTATATTTTAAGTATTATTTAACATTAAATTGCATAATAAATACAAAAAATGAAATAAATTTGTCAAAAAATTGTAAAATCATAACATTTGTCAATTATGTAATATAAAAAAAAATAAATGAAAAGATTTTAACAGATCAGTAGGTATTTACATATTTTTTCAGAAAATGTTATCTAATCAGAATTAAAATGACGCCAACAACCAAAATTAAATCAGTGCAATTGAATTTAGAATAGAAGCCCAGCAGGTAATTTGGCTATTTTCTCAATCTCATCTAACTATAATAAAAAGTTTCATTTTTTCATAGTGAATGAATAAAGAAAAAAAAATTTGCGTGTTCTGTTCACGCAAATCAGGAAAAAAAATGAAAAAATGCAGATGGGACTGAGGGAATAATGGAATATCGAAGAAGAAGAAAAAGAAAGTTATGTAAGAAAGAGAAAAGGAAAAGAGAAAAGGAAGAGAGAGAAAAGTAATAATAATCCCATCAGTCAAAAATTACTGCAGAATTGAGGAAAAAATAGATTCTTGGTAAACCAAGGTTTGAGGCTTTAAAATTAAGGTTTGAGGCAAAACGGGATTATGGCAAAAAGAGTGGTGTTTGGATGTTTTTTAGGGAAACCATGGTTTGGGTTGAGAATCAATTAAAAAAATTGAATCCAAACACTCCCTAACACAATAAGAAGGCCAGTTGAAGTTCTTTGGAAGATTCTTAAATTCTGGTGCTCTAAATCTGTAGGGTATGATGCTACACAATAGGAGGCCTTGATGATATTCACATTTTTGGTGTGATGACGTAATTCTGAACCTGATTCAATAATAGAATTTACATCACATTTTTTATAGCTAGGTGATGAAGTGAATAGTAGAAGTTGTTAAGCAATATACTGATGCGAAAGATGTGAATCCTCTACAATTTCATTCACACCAAAGCTTTGAACAAAGCCTTTTGCAGTGTATCAATCAGGACAAGTTCTAGGGGGTGCAACCTATTTATTAAGTATCATAGCTTTCATGCAAGCAAGAATTTGATTTTACATGGGTAGTTTCATGATGTAGTGAGAACTTTGTGGTATATAAATTTATTTTCCTCCGTTTTAAGTGTTTTAACTATCGGGTTAAGTAATTGTTACATTTCAGAAAGGGTTAATGAATAATTGCTGCAGATTTCTCTCATTTTTTGTGTGAATTTGGCCTTAGACATACTTTTTCATCAAAATGCATGCTCTTAGCCAACACCTGCAAATCTTATAGCTTTGTAGTGTTGTATGGTTGTTCAGCTCTAAGTGCTTCCTTATCCTCTTTTTTTTTTCATATGGTACAACTGTCCATTTTTTAAAAATTTCAATACATAGATTTTTAATTCATGAATTATCATGTTCTTAAAGGTGTGGTGTCACACAGGAGTTATGATGACTAAAGATTTAGTCTACATTTTCCCCATTTTGTTGGTGTGAATTTGGCCTTCTATGAAGTATTGGTTGATATTTCTCCTCTCTAACAGGAATTGCTTATGGCCTAATTTTATACTGTGATTGAGATTGTTTGAATGTGGAGGATGAATAATTTGATAACACACAAAAAAGTTAATTCATCAACGGGGGTAAATGCTAATGAATTGTTTTAATACTGTTGTAATAAACAATATTATTTATGGGAAGTTAGCTAAATCCTTTCATATATTCAGTTCTCTCTCACCTATTCGATCACATCTCTGAGATTTTTTTATCCACATCATTTCATATATTTAGTTACTTATTGTGATAGTAATTGAATGAATGTTGGAAATGAGTAATTTGATAATATACAATGAAGTTAATTCATTGGAGGGAGTAAATGCAAATATGAATTGTTGTAATTAATAATATTATTTAGTACTTTTTAGTGAAGGCATCACATGCACAAACAATAAACGCTTTCTTTTTTAACTTATTTTTTTAGGAATTACTATATCTTTAGAGAAGTTGTTTTGGGAAGTAAATAAAGGTTTTTGTTGGACAAGGTGATTCAGAAGTAACAACTCCTATGGGGAATGTTGTGTACAAGGAAGTTTTAGAAATCTGGATGCTTAATTATGATCATGTACAGTGACAACCGAAATAAAGAGCATTTACGTTCATGAATGTAAGGTTGTGTGTTGTGTACAAAAACATAGTGTGAAGTATATTTTTTGTATTCCATGTAGAATGTAACTAATTGATGTGATGAAAAGGACATATGTTGTTATCAAATAAATAGATGTTTATAAATGATCGTTATAGTATAGTCTCACTGGCAACGCACTGATAGAATCTGCTCGTTTAGTACTATAATCATACAACAAGCATATATAATAATTCATCGATTGCCATCAAGAAGTTTTCTTCGTTGGAAAGCTAGCATAGGGTGTTTTATATCTATCTAATTCACATTTGTGACACCATAAAATTATCCTACCTCGCAAATATACATGAATTTTTTAAAATAGAGCGAAAATAACAAAAATGGGCCGTTACTTTATGTAGAGAAATATTGTAGGCCCACAAACATAAAGTAATGGATCATTTGCTCAAATTAACAATTTTGTCATTTTTACTCTGTTTGGAGAAGTTCATGTATATTTTTCAGAGTACAAAAAACAGGACCGGACCGGCCGGTTCGACCGGTTGAACCGGGAACCGGTCCCTGGTCCGGTCCGGTTTGATCAATAAACCGGTCAGAACCAGTTGGACAGGTCAGAACCGGTTAAAACCGGTAAAACCGATGGTCCAACCAGTTGACCCAGTTTCTTTCTTTCTTTTTTTTTTAAATTTTCCAAATTTTTATTTTGTGTTTTTTGAGGGTAAAATGGAAAGTTGAAGACTAAAATGGAGAGAAAAATAGATAAAGAAAGAATAAATCTAAAAAAATGAAGAAAATTATTTAAAAAGATATAATAATTATAGGAAATGAGATATCTTTGCATAGTATAGGTATTATAACTAATACTAATAGATTTTAAACATTTTTTTTCTAAAAATCTTTATTTTTATCTATAGAAGTTTAAAAATATATTAATATATATTATCACTAATAAATTATAATATTTTAATATGACCGGTTCAACTACCGGTTAAACCCTGATTGACCCATTAACCCTTGAACCTGTGCTGTGACCGGTTCATTGCCCGATCCGATTTTTCGTTCCTTGATATTTTTACACCCAATAAAATCTTATGGTGTCACTTGCAATTTTGGAAAAACAGTAGATTTGTAACTTAACCGTTCTTTCTACAAAATAAAAGAGATATAAGTAGATTTTATAAAAATATTATTTGTTATCCTTAAGATTAGATTTAGGGGGAAAATATATAAAATAAATTAAATAGATATAAAATACTTATAGATTTGGTGTAATATAATTAATATCTACACCTATTATAAAATATGAGCTAGTATGAAATTTTCATTGTGACGTTTAAAGAGACACCTAATAATTAGATGAAATAATTTAGAAGCCGGTTCCGGTCATAGTCTCAAATCTCATGAGTCACGAGGCTTACGTTTTGGATTTGGCTTGCCTCCATTGCGCCTTAACGTCCGTTGGATCGAAACTACACCTTTTTGGTGTAGTTTTAGGTGCAAAATGATCAACTGACCTTTTTTTTTTTTAATGGTATCTAGTATTTTGAAGGATTTTTCTAGAAGCATGTAGTATCTTAAAAATATTTCAAGTATCATACAGTATATTAAAATAATTTTTGGAGTTTTAACCCCCTTCAAATATATTTTCAGTTGTACGCAGTGTCTTACCAGACTGAATGTAATCTTATCCTTAATATATTTTTCAGCTCCAAAAATTACTTTAGAATATTGAGTGCTATTTAAAAAATATATTTAGAGTTGGTGGAAATTAATAAACCAGTATCCTATGTTTTGGGTGCTAGTTACTATTAAGAAAAATACATTAAAGGTAAAATTATAATCAGTCTCCTAAGGTATTGGGTACAATTAAAAAAATATTTTAAGCAGTTAAAAGCACCAAAAATTATTTTAGAATACTTTATGCTACTTAAATATTTTAAAGTAATTTTTATAGTTGAAAAAATACATTAAAGGTAAAATTATGTAAGACATTGGGTACAACTGGAAAAATAATTGAAATAGTTAAAAGCGCCAAAAATTATTTTAATGTACTGTATGCTACTTGAAACATTTTTAAGATATTAGATGCTTCTAGAAAAATATATTAAAATATTAGATACAATTTAAAAAAAAAAAAACCAACTGATCATTTTGCTCCCAAAAATACACCAAAACAATGTAGTTTTGATGCAGCGGACGTTAAGGCGGAGCGGAGGCAAGCCAAATCCGTACTTTTTCTCTATCCTCCTGTGCTTTTTTCCCTTCATTTCTTTGTTTTTTTTTATTGCAGACTTTTTTCCTTCACCCCTTTTTGCCAATAAAAGATGACCGGAGAAGAGGCTTCCACTTAAGTTTCTTGCTGGCTGCATCTTCTTTTCCTCTTAGTTCTTTCAAATTCAAAAAATCGTCCTCCCTCTGCAACTCACGTTCCTGCTCTGGATAAAGACAAAGGAAACCCAAAGGCGTGTTGCTCGGCTTTCTCTCCCTCTCCATCTTTGTATCTTTCCTTTTCTCTCTCCCTTTCAGTTGCCGCCCGTCCGACTCTCCACAGCTCCTACGTCTTAAGAATATTTAGGTGTCATTTGCTGAAACAAAAAGTCATTGAGCTATGCGTCACTCCCATAGCCCAGCAAATTATAAAAAATAGACAACTATGCTTCATGTCTTTCAGTATTGACCACAGGAACACGGAATCAATAAATTAATTTGACTTGGGCGACTTTTCTGTCTATTAATTTCTGGGAGACTACGGTTCATCCCATCAAGTTGCAAATCAAAGGACTCTTTCGATATTATTTCATCCATTATTAATTAGGTTTGTTTGTTCTTTGTTTGCTCATCTTTTAGATTTATTCAATTCAATGGAATGAATCTTTGTTATTTCTGCATATATATTTACTTGTATGCCAAGCGTATTTTCTATGTGCGAAGTTTTATTCTGAATTATTCAAGGACGAGAAAGAATATGTAAAAAGGTTATATATGCTCCGATTCATCATACGTATGAAGGGTGAATCTTGCAGGAATAATGCCTTGGATTAACTGGATATGTAATTTCGTCTTTCAAAACGTTTTACAATTTTCTGGATTCTGATAGTTGTATTTATTCTTTGAATGTTTCGGTTGCTTTATTGTAATGGCCCTTAATGCTCATGGAGTTGAGTATTCTTCGAGCTCTTCTCGTTCAAATAGGAGACACAGGTATGATGTGTTTTTAAGTTTTCGAGGAGACGACACTCGCGAGAAATTTACGGACCACTTATATGATGCTTTGTGTCGCAGTGGACTGGTGACTTTTAGAGATGAGGAAGAGCTTGAAAGGGGAGAAATTATCAAACCAAGTTTGGTCTAGCAATAATCTTTGTCTGCAATTGTTGTACTCTCTAAAAACTATGCAACTTCAAGATGGTGTTTAGATGAGCTCCTAAAGATCCTTCATTTTCAGAAAGAGTTGGGCCTTCATATATTTTCAATCTTTTACGGCGTAAATCCATCCATGTTCGGCATCAAAGAGGAAGTTTTGGAGAAGCCTTTAAAGATCTTGAACAGACATTTGCACATGACAAAATTTGCAGACGGAAGGATGCTTTAAAAGAAGTTGCTAACTTATCTGGCTGGGACTCTCAACATTGGGTGTGTTTGTTTTGGCGATTGGATAGGTAATTTATTTTTATTTAAATTTATGGAATCTTAAGATTGAAAAAAAGTTAGATTGGGTAAAATGATGAATGTTTGAATTAGCGATTGGAAAAGTAACTTAAAGTAACTTTATGTAAAATTGAATGATGTTTGGTTTGACTTTTGTATAAGTGACTTTTTTATTAATTAAGAGAAAAAAATTTAAAAAATTATGAAAAATGAAAAAAGAAAAAATGAAGGACTAATTGTAGAAAAAGATCTCATTGACAACTTAATTGTTAAATGGGACCTGGGAAGATATCTGCATTTGTTAAAGTAGCATTATATTTATTGGTGATAAATTGATCCAAACCATCCAATGGCGACAGTATTACCACAAATAAATTATTTAAACTAAATTTAATGGGTAAAAACACTATATAGAAATTAATTTATGGCATGTTTATATAACAAAGTTGGTTATAAAATCATAAAACAACTAAATAATAAATCTAAACTGATTAAAATTAATTATTAATTATTCTCTACATTTCTACAGTTATATATTAACAAAACTTAAAACTTGTCTAAACGCTTTTCCCAAAGTATTCTCTAATTAGCAGAAGATTACTATCTAAAGAAAGAAAAAATTATTTAGAACATTTTTCATAAAAGAATTTTTGTGATTAGAAGTTATTTTGAGTACCTCATTGATCCCCAAAAATATGAAAATACTTCTATCAATATTTTTTTATACACATACAGGCACATAAGCTCCAATAAGCTTCATTTTGAGGCTTATGACTTTTTTCACCTTAAATCCAATCACTGAAACAAATATCCATTTTAAAAATTTCACTATTCAAATCCGTTTGTTGCATTGTTAAAGCCCGTTTTCCTCTTCAAACGTTGAAACAAACACGTTGATTATCGGTAACTTTTACTACTTCAGAAAACAAAATTACCGTGACTCTGAGCAGCTTAAAACTTATTCTCGTGGGAAAAGAGTACTAACCATTATTATCATAATCATAATTTTATCATCATAATCATAATCATAATCATAATCATAATCATAATTTTATATATAGTAAAAGAGAATTATTTTAAAAGTCCACGTGAAAAAAATAGTAATAATAAAGGGATTTCATTAATACTAAAATTTTTTAAAAGAAATATTAAATGATTATTAGCTGGTAACCACACCAAAGCGTGTTGCGGAGTTTTCACGCACGACTGACGGGATAAGGTCATATTGTCAACTCTCACAAGTCATGAGGCTTACTTTATCTCTATCCTCCTGTGCTTTCAGTCCTTCATTTCTTTTTCTCTATTGCAGAGTTTTTTCCTTCACTTCTTCTTGACAATAAAAGATGACCGCAGAAGAGTTTTCCAGTTAGTCTCTTACTGCCTGCATCTTTTACTCTTGGGGCCCGTTTGGTACACTGGAATTGATTTTGATGGATATGGAAATGGATATGGATATGGAAATGGAAATGGATATGGATATGGAAATGGAGTTTAAAAGTGTGTTTGGTATGTACATGGAATTCAGATAATATTTTTATTTAATATTTATATTTAAAATGTGAAATTACTAATATACCCTGTCGATGGAGTGAGGAGCAAGGTATTAAAACCCGGACCTAGTATTGAACTGGTCGGGGTACTGGGTTAAGGGTCAGTGGGTCAAACCAGAGCTAAACCGGAGTTAAACCGGGACCAAACCAGTGAGTAATTGAAGATTTTAGGCTTATAGTATGAAATTTTAAAGGAAAAAGTTAAAAATTTTTTTTAAAAAAAAAATTTTAACTTTTTTTTTTTAAAAAAATTGGAAAATTATTTTTTTTAAAAAAAATTGGGACCCGGACCGGTCTACTGACCGGTTCGGCGGGTTCCGGGCCGGACCGGCCGATCCGGTCCGGGTCCAAGAACTCTGGTGAGGAGGCTAATTGAGGGAAATGTGGAGGTGAAATTACAAATCTTAGCTTCTAGGATGGAATTCATTTGGGTGGAATTGGTTAATTTGGCTTCCATGTGGAATTAGAATTGAGAGCCAATTCCATCATACCAAACAAACCTCTTCATGGAATTGAGACCCAATTCCATTTCCACCTCCTCCAATTCCAGCGTACCAAACGGGCCTTTGGTCTTTTCAAATTCCAAAAATCCTCCTCCCTCTGCAACTCGCGTTCCTGCTCTGGATAAAAGTAAAGGAAACCCACAGGCATGTTGCTCGGCTCTCTCTCCCTCTCCCTCTCCCTCCATCTTTGTATCTTTCCTTTTCTCTCTCCCTTTCAGTTGCACCCGTCCGAGTCTCCACAACTCGCTCCGGTTCCCAGCTTTATTCCGGTTACCGGCCCAAATCCCGGTTTTGAACGGCTTAATACGGCTCAATCACTGAAGGGGCCTGCAGCTGATTGCTGATCTGTTCTCTTTGCCGGTTAACGGTCAGATTGGTCAGGCCGTCCGATCCGGTCTGGTCCTAAAAACATTGCTATATCTTAAAAATATTTAGGTGTCATTTTCTCAAACAAAAAGTCATTGAGCTATAATTCATCTCTTTCAGTATTGCCCACAGGAACACGAAATCAATAAATTAATTTGACTTGGGCGACTTTTCTGTCTATTTTCTTTGTGCGAAATTTTATTTTCAAATATTCAAGGACGAGAAAGAATATGTAAAAAGGTTATATATGCTCCAATTCATTATATGCATGAAGGGTGGATCTTGCAGGAATAATGCCTTGGATTAACTGTCTGTTGATGTTTCGATTATTTTATTTTCGTTCTTGAAATGGATATGTAATTTTGTCTTTCAAAACGTTTTACAATTTTCTGGATGCTGATGGTGGTATTTATTCTTTGAATGCTTCAGTTGCTTTATTGTAATGGCACTTCATGCTCATGGAGTTGAGTATTCTTCAAGCTCTTCTCGTTCAAAGAGGAGACACACGTATGATGTCTTTTTAAGCTTTCGAGGAGACGACACTCGCGAGAAATTTACGGACCACTTATATGATGCTTTGTATCGCAATAGACTGGAGACTTTTAGAGATGAGGAAGAGCTTGAAAGGGGAGAAGTTATCAAACCAAGTTTGCTTCAAGCAATTGAAGAATCTTTGTCTGCAATTGTTGTACTCTCCAAAAACTATGCAACTTCAAGATGGTGTTTAGATGAGCTCCTAAAGATCCTTGATTCTCAGAAAGAGTTGGGCCTTCATATATTTCCAATCTTTTATGACGTAGATCCATCTGATGTTCGGCATCAAAGCGGAAGTTTTGAAGAAGCCTTTACAGAGCTTGAACAGAAATTTGCACCTGACAAAAGTTGCAGATGGAGGGATGCTTTAAAAGAAGTTGCTGACTTATCTGGCTGGCACTCTCAACATTATCGGTAATTTTTACTGCTTCAGAGAAAAAATTACTGTGACTCTAAGCAGCTTAAAACTTATTTCTCGATAGGAAATGAAATTGCTTAACCGTAATAGTAGTACTAACCATTATTATCAGAATCATAATTTTATATATAGTAAAAGAGAATAATTATTACTGTAGATATACAACTTTTCATAAAGACACCATTTTGCATAATGATATATGATCCATCTTCAATTTTCTTTTTTCTTTAGAAATTTGACATTTATTTTTATGTGACATATATATACACATTTTCAAGTGACTTTCATCTTCAACTTTTTCATTAGAAAATGTTTTGCATGATATTGTTGATTTTAAACTTTCACCTCCCTTTTTTTTTTTGCTTTGACAACCTTTTTATAAATACTTCCCCTGGTCCTTATGAGATCTAGTATGTAGTGCAAAATGCACTAGAAACTACATCTTTTATTAAGGATAGGAGGTAGTAATATTTTGAAGGAGCTTGGTACCCTTTTCCTTCTTGACACTGTAATTCAAATGCATCTTTTGAACACTATGGATTAATTCAATTCTGTTAGGGATCCATGTTTGACTATATATAAAGGTGCTAGTATAAATCAAACTTGAGGGAAAGTAATTCGAAGTTTAAACGTATGAGTTCAATATAATTTATTCTTGTTTATGAAAAATTCTTCTATATGATATTGCATTACAGTAATATAAAATTTTTGATAATTAATATCAATGTTCAGCAGAGTAATATAATGTTGCTGAACTGAAAATGTTACGCTTGTCACCATTTTTCTTTATATATCATCTCACATAAAATATTTATTTAGTTTATGTATAAAATTTTAAAATTCAATCAACTTTAATGCTAATGTTATTATTCTACTTTCCTTGGTAGGCATGAATCGAAACTCATTGAAGATGTTGTTGAAAAGGTGATGTCAAAATTATATGGTCAACCACCGTTAGACTCAAATGATGATGGACTTGTTGGAATTGGTGTAAAAATAGCAGAGATTGATTCAGTTATAGCTAACGAACCGGAGGAAGTTACATTTATGGGAATATGGGGGATGGGAGGATTAGGGAAAACTACTCTTGCTAGAGCTGTTTATGAGAGAAGGAAAAAAAACTATGCAGTTCATTTATTTCTTCCAAATGTTAGAGAGAAATCTGCAACAGATGTTGGTTTAGTTGAATTGCAACAAAAACTTTTTTCTCCTTCGAATAGAACAATCAAAATGGAAGTGGGTGATTGTCACGAAGGAAGGAAGTTAATAGAAAGAAGGTTGTGCAATAGAAAAGTTCTACTTGTCCTTGATGATGTGAGTGACATTAGCCAACTTGAGAATTTGGCTGGAAAGAAAGGATGGTTTGGTCAAGAAAGTACAATAATAATAACAACTAGAGATCAACGTTTGTTGTTTTTGCATGGTGTAGTTTCTCAATATAAGATGAAGTTCTTAAGTGAAGTTGAGTCCCATCAACTTTTTCTTCAAAAAGCTTTTAAAGGAGATGAACCAGATGCAGATTACTTGAAGCTTTCCCAAACTGTGATTAAATCAGCCAGTGGCCTTCCTTTGGCGCTCAAAGTGTTTGGTTCATTTCTTCGGGGAAGAAGTAAAGCAGAATGGAAGGATGCACTCGAGAAGATTCATTCATCAGATGATTGTCTATTCCGTATACTTAAAGTGAGCTTTGATGGACTAGGATATAATGAGAGGAATATATTCTTAGATATTGCTTGCTTTTTCAATGGGTGGTACAAGAATCATGTCAAACGAATTTTGGAAAATAGTGGTCTTCGCCCAGAAATCGGAATTAAACTTCTGACTGAAAAATCATTGGTAACTGAAGATATAGGGCGTTTGTGGGTGCATGACACACTTCAAGAAATGGGTGAGAACATTGTTTTTGAAGAATCAAGAAATGATGCAGGTGAACGCAGCAGGAAATGGTCCTTGGAGGATACTAATCATGTGTTGGGAAATAAGAGGGTAATAATATTTTCTATTTTTAATGTGCATTCTTGATTCAGTAATTTATTCGATGCATTTTATAGTTTTAAGCTTGACTTATTTTTTTATATGTAGGGAACCAAAGCAATCTGTGGCATAGTGATAAGATTTGACAAACCATATGTCATAACATTTGGACCCTGAAGCCTTCTCAAGTATGAGTAATCTCAAGTTACTTATCATATCACATTTCTCACAATGCCAATTGAAACTTCATGGGCTTAACTGCCTTTCCAACACATTGAAAGTCATAGAATGGGACGGATATCCTTTAGATTTCCTGCCAAGGCAAACTCAATTTCATGAACTTGTTGATCTTAAAATGCAACACAGTAAATTAAAAGAACTTTGGAGAGGAGTTCAGGTAATTAAGGTCCTTTGCTTAAATTTGTTTGTCTACTATTTGATGCATCTATCTCGAGCCTGCTAGTTGTTGGTTTTTGAAGGCTTATATTTTTCTTTTAATTTGCAGTTTATAAAAAGTTTGACGTTCATTGATTTGAGCCACTCAACAAATCTGATCAGAACACCAAATTTCGATGAAATTCCTAATCTTCAAAGATTGATTCTTGAGGGGTGCACAGAACTTGTTGAAGTTCACCACTCTCTCGGGCAATACAAGAATCTTGTCATGGTGAATTTTAGACATTGCAAAAGTATTGAAACCCTTCCAATCAAATTTGAGATGAATTGCTTAGAGACATTTGTTCTCTTTGGTTGTTCAAAAGTTAAGAAACTTCCCGAGTTTGGTGAAGGTATGGAACGTTTATCCTACCTTGAATTACGTGGGACTGCCATATCCGAACTACCTCAATCATTGGTAAATTTGATTGGTCTTACTAAATTAGATTTAGGGCACTGTGAAAATCTGGTATGCCTTCCAAGTGATTTTCAAAAATTGAAAGCAATAAAGGCTATAGATATTTCGAGTTGCTCAAAGTTTTCCAGGCTTCCAGAGAATTTGAATGAAAATGAGGCATTAGAAGAGCTTTATGTAGGTCGCACTGCTATAAAAGAAATGCCTTCTCTCCCCAATAATTTAAAAGAGTTATCTCTTGGTAGATGGAAAGGTTTATTTTCAAGTTCAACAAAGTTTCTGTGGAGCTCTCCTTCAAATCTATCATCTTTGGTTTTTTTAGATATAAGTTCTTGCAATCTTGATGATGAATCACTACCTAGTGAAATTGGCAATTTATCATCATTGACATCATTAGGTTTGGGCGGAAACCATTTTGTTGAATTTCCTTCCGGCATTATTTTCAAACTTCAAAAGCTTGAATTTATTAGTTTCCATGATTGCCGAAAGCTTCGGTCCTTGCCTCAACTTCCATCAAACGTATCAATGATACGTGCAAATGATTGTCCATTATTGGAACATTCAGTACGTGAACAGCAACTATGGGAATTCATTGTGCAATTTAACTCTAAGGTTTTTTTTATTTCTCTTAACTATTATTTCTTTCACTTTAGTCATTATAATTCTATATCATGCCAAATTTTTTGTCACAGATTCGACGCCAAACTACTGAAGTATTAGATGATGGATCGAAACTTCACTATTTAGGCCACAGCCAGTCATTTGCAATTAAAACTTGGGATGCACAACTTGTGAGTTATTTAAACTATCTTGAATTCCTAAGTTATTGGGTTTTCTTATTTTACTAATTCCTATACATTAATTATTATACATCTAACCTAGTGGCTTATTAACAACTATCATACATCACCATTCTCTCTAATGAATAATTTTTCATTACAGCCTGACTTTTTCATGCAACCTACTCGTTTATTAACTATTGATGGTAGTGAAGTGCCAGAATGGTTTAACAATCAAGATTATTTTTGTGCGGAAGATTTCCATCATGAAGATACTCCAACAAATGTGTCATTCAGAGTAAACATGCCTCGTTCATGCCGCTCAAGTGAATTGTTGGGCGTAGCCGTATGCTTAGTGCTAGAACAAGATTCGTTACCTAAAGTTTATTCAACTACTACTCAAATTTGTTGGACTTTTAGAATTTCTGATAGTGAATATTAAAATTCGCGCTGTGGCTATTGGATTCATGCGCAGCTTAGTTGTTGTCATCAACGATGTATCATCTACTTACGTTTTTCCTCGTTTGTTGTGGAAAACCTTCAAATGGTATTTTTCACTGCGGACCTTAATGGTGAACAAGAGAATTCATATATCAAAACAGTGAAGTGTGGGTGGCGTGTTCTATGTAAAGAAGATGTTGAGAGGTGGCAAAATACAAGAGAAGAAGGATGTAGCAGCCGAAGTAATCATCAGCTCATTGTTGAAGATGGTTCACTATTGAAGAAGATGAGACCATCACCGATGTAAAGCCTAGCCCCTTAGACGTACGAGAGGGTGTTGAGATTGTCTCCCACAAATTTGTACGGCTCATTTGGGATATTTATTCTCTTGCCTTAATTTTTTGTTTGAGCGAAGTTCTATGCATATTTAGTCTCTCTCAATCCTAAGATATGAGACGATTATTGTAAACTTTACTTTTCATGGAGGAATTTCTCGCTTCTCGTTACCGTTAGTGTTTTTATCCCTCACATGGATGGTTTTCTCACAATAAATTGTGTCGTATTCTTTTATATTTTCAGATATTTTAGCAAAGATGATTAAATTATTTCATCTAATTATTTGGCGTCTTTCCTTGAATCCGTGCATGAGGATATGTTCTAACCAAGTTTTGAAAGTTGTAACGTGACAATGAAAATTTCCCAGCCCCAGTAAAATAAGGTGTGACTAGCACAAAATATGAGAAAATTGTTGAAGAAAAGCCCATGTTTGAATTATTCAATTTGATGCATTTCCTATTTTATGAAAAGAAAAGAAAGAAAAGGAAAGGAAAAATAGGAAAGAAGGAAAAGAGTGAGAGAATGAAAAATAAATAAAAGTTTCCTAATTGTCTTTTGTGAGAAAGAATATTTTCTAGGAGTTTCCTAATTTAAGGTTATGTCTCACTTATTTAAGTGGGGAGGGGATATATTAGGATTTTGGGCCATAAAACCCCAATGAGGCCTGGTAGGCCGGAGTGGCCGGAGAAGTCTAATTATACAGTCATGTGAGAAAATGCAGCTTTACAAGTTAGTATTGGTAAATTAGCATTTGCACATTTGTTAACCGTTAAATTAGTTGAAATTTGGTCAACAGGTTCAGAACATATGGTTCATCATTGTCATCGGTGGGATCATTTGCTTGGAGGCTTGGTGTGAGAGAAAATGTGTTCACTTTCCTTACAAATATAAATTTCTTCATTGATATCTATAGGCATATGATAAGTACATATTTTATAGGGAGAACCCGTTTAATTCTATTTGAAATACCTAAATTCAGATTCAGGTATGCATTTTTAACAAATCTCTAATCAGGCCAAATAAAATATCATATTATAGATTTTTGAATATTATTGTTAAAAGACCATAATAATTTGAGATTGGGTGGTGGAGGTGAACACTATCATTTGATAACTGGCTGTTACCAGACTGAGTAACCTTAGAGAGCCTACGGAACCTGATTGTATGGACTGTAATTAACAGACTGAGTAGTTTTCTATTGCGGTGTGACTTTGATTATTCAAAAAAAAAAAAAAGAGAGATTCCAGTCCCCTCTACCAAATGGATAGAGCAGGCGCAGATAACTTTTCCCATTGAATAAAACAAAACAATTATATTGCACATGATGCCCTTAAAAATTTACTTCCTGTTGCAAAAGTATATGTGCTAAGAGAGAAAATTGATAGAATTCAGAAAGAAAATTGATAGAATTTCTAGAGAGAAGTTCTCATTCAGTTCATTTGAAACAATCGATTACAAGCCTTTATATAGAGTCAGAAATCTAACCCTGGTTACATTATCAAGGTTACATCTAACCCTGGTTACATGACCATGGTTACTTTATATCTTCTTTATGTCCTATCTTCTTTTGCTTTTGCTTTGTGTCAAGTCTTCTTTTCTTCTTTATGTCAAGTTGACTGGAAGAGTAAATTGGTCTAGATATAAGTCAATGGACATCCACATATTTAATATTTATAACACTCCCCCTTGGATGTCCATTATGAATGTGCCTCATTAAAAACTTTAACTAGAAAAAACCCAGTGGGATAAAAACCTAACCAAAGAAAAGAGTACATCATTCATTGATACACCATCGAGTGCTGCCTCATTAAAAACCTTTCTAGGAAAACTCAGTGGAACAAAACCTAAATAAGGGAAAAAGAATACAGCGTGTATCAACTCCCCCTCTTGACAACATCAGTTGAGATCTTTGAGTCTCCGAAGACCAATATCATAAACAAGTTTTTCAAAGATTATACCTGGAAGTGACTTGGTGAATAAATCTGTTAGATTTTCACTTGAACTGATTTGTTGGATATCTATTTCACCATCCTTTTTAAGGTCACGAGTGAAGAAGAATTTTGGTGAAATATGCTTCGTTTTATCTCTCTTGATATAGTCTTCTTTAAGTTGAGCGATACATGCAGCATTATCCTCATATATGATTGTTGGAATCATTTTTTCGGAAGATAAATGACAAGTTGTACATATATGATGTATCACTGACCTCAATCATACACATTCTCAACTTGCTTCATGTATTGTTAGAATTTCTGCATGGTTAGATGATGTGGCTAATATAGTCTGTTTCATAAATCGTCATGAAATAGCTGCACCTCCACATGTAAATAGATAGCCTGTTTGTGATTTACCATCATGTGGATCAGACAAAAATTCGGCATCTGCATAACCAACCAGTTCATGCTTGGATATATTTAAGTAGTATAATCCCATGTCTATAGTACCTCTGAGATAACGAAGAATGTGCTTTATTCCATTCCAATACCTTCGTGTTGGTGAAGAACTATATCTTGCTAATAAATTAATAGCAAATGATATATCAGGACGTGTGTGATTAGCAATATACATTAGTGCTTCAATAGCACTAAGATATGATACTTCTGAAACAAGTAGTTCTTCATCACCTTCTTTACTAATTTTTTGGGGTTGGAATAGGTCTTTATCCACCTTCAAAGACCTTACAACCATTGGGGTACATAATGGATGAGATTTATCCATGTAAAATCACTCTAGGACATTCTTTGTATAAGTTTCTTGATATACAAAGATCCCTTTCTTGAAGTACTCAATCTGTAATCTAAGACAGAATTTTGTTCTTCCCAAGTCCTTCATTTCAAATTCTTTCTTCAAGCAATTAATTGCCTTTTGAAGCTCTTCAGGAGTTCCAATGATGTTGATATCATCAACATAAACAGCAATTATAGCAAACTTACTTTTAGATCTTTTCATAAAGATGCAAGGGCATATCAGATCATTTTTGTATCATTCTTTCAACAAATATTCATTAAGACGATTATACCACATGCGCCCTGATTGCTTCAGGCCATACAGGGACTTATTTAACTTAACTGAATATTGTTCTTGAGAACTTCAACTGGATGTTTCTAGCATCTTAAGTCTTTCAGGGACTTTCATATAAATATCATTGTCAAGTGATCCGTATAAATAGGCAGTCACAACATCTATTAGATGTAAATCAAGTCCTGCATTTACTGCTATACTAATTAAATAACGAAAAGTAGTCGCATCCACTACTGGTGAATACGTTTCTTCAAAATCAATGTCAGGTCTTTGTGTAAAGTCTTAAGCCCCAAGACGTGCCATCTATGTTGGCTCTCACTAAAGGATTTTGGCTCATGATCCTCATTATCATTCATTACATCATATGCTATATGATAAGCAAAGATGTCGTCAATGTTGACTTCATTTTGATCCCATCGGATTTCATTCATAACATAATTTATTGATATCTCATTATTTTCACATATGTCAGATACCTGGGTCTCTTCTAAGACTATAACATTCTCTTCTGGAGATAATAACTCTTCAGGAGATAGCTTTTCTAGAGCTACTAATTTTTCTTCATTATCCTTGACTTGACCATCTATATTCTTTACTCCTTTTCTTTTTCAAGGATTTTTATCTTTGGAACTGATGGACCTGCCATGCTTCAGGCGTACTTTAGATTCATTCATAGCAAGTTGTCCTTTAGGGACATCAATTTTGATAGGAGCATTAGCAGCTGGGATATGTGACTTTGTCACTTTCTTTAGGTCAGTAAATGCTTCTGGCATTTGATTAGCTAAATTCTATAAATAAATTATCTTTTGAACTTCCAGTTCACACTGTTTTGTACGAGGATCAAAATGAGTTAATGATAATTCATTTCAATTAATTTCTTTACCCAGCTGTTTGTTTTATCCCCTTAATGTTGGGAAAAGTGATTCATCAAAATAACAATCGGCAAATCGTGTCGTAAATAAATCTCCTGTGGAAGGTTCTAAACATTTTATAATTGATAGAGATTCATACCCAACATATATTCCCATCCTTCTTTGAGGACCCATTTTAGTGTGTTGTGGTGGTGCTACAGGCACATATACCGCACACCCAAAAGTTCTTATATGGAAAATATTATGTTCTTGACCAAAAACCATTTGTAAGGGGGAAACATTTAGGTAACTTGTTGGCCTAATGCGAATTAACATTGCTATATGCAAAATGGCATGGCCCCAAGCAGAAATTGGGAGATTAGATTTCATAAGTAAATGTCTTGTAATTAGTTTTAACATTTTAACCAATGATTCTGCAAGTCCATTTTGCATATGAACATAAGTTACAGGATGTTCAACATCAATTCTAAGGGACATACAATATTCATTAAAAGCTTGTGATGTAAATTCACTAGCATTATCAAGACGTATTTTCTTGATAGGATAATCAGGGTAATATGCTCTTAATCTAATCAATTGAGCAAGTAATCTCGCAAATGCCAGGTTGCGAGAAAATAATAAGCAAACATGTGACCATTTAGTTGATACATCAATTAAAACCATATAGTACCTAAATGGTCCACATGGTGGGTGTATTGGCCCATAAATATCTCCCTATATCCATTCTAGAAATGTGAGAGACTCACTTTCTACTTTGCTTGATGAGGGGCGAATAATTAACTTTCCCTTAGAACATGCAGCATATGAGAAATCATGATATTGTGGTATTTGTTTACACTTCAGGGTATGTCCACATGAATTCCCAATTATTTGTCTCATCATGATTGAACCGGGATGGCCTAACCGGTCATGCCAAACATTAAATTCATTAGTAAACTTCTGATTTACATTAGCAAACTGCTGGTTTGCATTGGCAGACTTCTGATCTGTATTGATGAACTTCTAGTTCTCAATAGCATGTGTTTCAATTGTACTTATACATGTGTAATACAAGCCCGAAGAAAAAATAGGAAAACTTTCTAATATGCATTTTCTACCAGCAACTATATTTGTGATGACAAGATATTCCTGATTATTTTTAATTGTTGTTTCTAAATGATGTCCATTCCTGCGGATATCTTTGAAACTTAATAAGTTTCTTTTAGACTTGGTAGAATAAAATGCATTATCAATGCATAATTTTGTTCCTTCAGGTAACAAAATATTAGCTCTTCCGGAGCCTTCAATTAAATTTATACTACCAAATATAGTCTGAACATTGACTTCTCGTATTACTAAGGAAGAAAAATATTTATCATGTCTGGGTATGGTGTGAGTTATTACACTATCAACGAGACATAAATCTTCAGGATTGATGCCAATAAGATTCATTCTTCATTAAAAGAAAGATAAAAACATAATTAAGATTAATACATATGATAGAAAACAACTTTAAATATAACATAGCAATTTAAATTAAGAAATATGCAACATCCAAATATGTATTATCCATATTGCCATACTCAGAATTTTCAGCCTGATTAACATGATTAATTTCAACATTTGATCATTTACCATTATTTTTAATTGATTCTTGGTAAAGATCAACTAGGTGCCTTGGCGTACGACTGGTACGAGACCAATGATCATTGCCACCACATCGATAACATGGATTATCAGCATATTTATTATGCTTACTGCTTTCCCCTTTTTGGTTCTTATCAGTCTTTTCCCACTTCTGGTAGGAATTTGAACCACCATGATATCGACTACGACCACGGCTGTAGCCAAGCCCATGTCCACGTCCATGTCCACGTCCACGGCCACGGCCACGACCACAATTAAATTCATTTGTTACTACATTCACTTCAGGGAATGGAGTTGAACCTGTTGGACGGAATTCATGGTTTTTTAATAAAAGTTCATCATTTTGTTTAGCCACAAGGAGACAAGAAATTAATTTAGCATATTTCTTGAAACCTTTTTCACGATATTGCTGCTGCAAGAGCAAATTGGATGCATGAAATGTGGAGAATGTCTTTTCTAACATATCATCATCAGTAACATTTTCTCCACATAATTTCAATTTAGAAGTAATTCTGAATATAGCTGAATTATATTCGCTTATAGATTTAAAATCTTGTAGGCGCAAATGCATCCAGTCATAATGAGCTTTTGGAAGAATGACTATCTTCTGGTGATCATACATTTCTTTCAAATTATTCCAAAGAACAAGTGAGTCCATTACTGTCAAATATTCAATTTTTAAATCCTCATGTAAATGGTGGCGAAGAAAAATCATGGATTTGGCTTTGTCTTGGTTGGATGCTTTATTCCCTTCTTTAATCGTATCTTCCAGACCTTTAGCATTTAGGTGAATTTTCGCACTCAACACCCAAGATAAATAATTTTTCCCGGTAATATCAAGTGCCACAATTTCAAGTTTTGCTAGGTTTGTCATGGTTCAAACTAATTAAAGGAATAAATGAAAATAATTAAAATATGAAATGTAAATATACAATATAATAACTGTAAATTCATAAAGACAATAAATAATTCATAAGGCAAGATAAAAAAATTAAAACATGTATGGCTTCGGGCCATTTAATCTCATTATGAGGAATTAAACTATTATCTTCAGGATAAAAGTTGTACATGACTTCTGGCCGTACAATAAGATAAAGGATGAAAAATATATATAGCTTCTGGCTATATAATAGGAAAAGAGATATGGCTTCTGGCCATATCATATCATAAGAAATTAAAACAATATGACTTCTGGTTATATAATTTCAGGAATCATATGTGTATTGCTTCTGGCCATAAAATAATAATATATAAGAACTTGTAAATGATATATAAATGATATAAAAACAATAACGATCTCCAATCTTAGCCATGGACCTCGATGTTATATAACAATCGGTAAAAGTATCTCTCTAATTCCATATAGTGGCTCAGATTATCCCAGATCTATCAAATAAAACAAGATATATATAATCACTGAAGAAACCATAAGAAGATCACACCTTCGTTTAGAGCTTCGTGCTGATAACGTGTTGTAAAAGTATATGTGATAAGAGAGAAGATAGATAGAATTCAGAGAGAAATTTGATAGAATTTCTAGAGAGAAGTTAGAGAGAAGTTCTCATTCAGTTCATTTGAAACAATCGATTACAAGCCTTTATATAGAGTCAGAAATCTAACCCTGGTTACATAACCAAGGTTACATCTAATCCTAGTTACATGACCATGGTTACTTTATATCTTCTTTATGTCCTGTCTTCTTTTGTTTTTGCTTTTGCTTTGTGTCAAGTCTTCTTTTCTTCTTTATGTCAAGTTGACTGGAAGAGTAAATTGGTCTAGATATAAGTCAATAGACATCCACATATTTAATATTTATAACACTTCCCACTCTTAAAAAAGTAATCATTTGTCCTCCCAAAAAAAATTGCCTATTCCATTTATTTCTTTTAAACACTAAACATATGTACATGTTTAAATTATAATTTTTATTATAGTGATTTAAGAATATATTGTTTCTTTTGTTGCCAAATGAAAGAAAAGAGATGTTGTTTTTTAATTAATTTAATAAATAAAAACTATTTTGATAAAATAATATTTATATTATTAGGTAAAATAGTTTTTTCTTGCACGATTATTGTGGAGTTATTTGTTTCATACTCAACAAATTTATTCTTGCTAATAAGGAATTGTGGTCCAAGGGAGATGATGAATTATTATGGCCATTTGTCTTTACTATTTTGAATAACTGAATTGTACCATTACGGTGATAGTTCGTGGCCACAGGAAATTTCTTTGAAGTTGTCACATGCCTAATTTCAACATCTGACCCAATTCTCTCACAGTCTCACTTGAAGACCAATGCTTTTCAACATGTTAACACCGAACAGCGACATCTGAAGAGAAATCCTCATTTATAAATGAAAATCCCCATAAGTTTTTTAAGAAAAATATTGATCTAATTAAATTTTATATGAACCTGTATCCAAATATAATATGGTGCATAAGTTCTGGAAACTCAAGTAAGGTATAGCCATCAGACTCGTACAATAAAACATTTATACAATGAGCCTTTTATATCGATTGTTACAGTGACAGTGCGTATAACTATCATAGCTCCTCTTATTTTACTGCAAATTTATTCAGTTTAAAACAAGTAAAACTAATTTATTATAGATTCCAAAATAGAGACTTACGGCCAAATACAGGAAATATCTTGTAATCTATGAAACCTGCGTTCAAGAAGAGCTGTTTCGATTCTTGCTGAGATCTGAGAGTATGTTGACTATGGGCATTGTTTCTACAATTTCATTCAAAACCCTGTCTATGATTATCACTTTTCCTTCATTTCCTTTGCTTGAATCCTTGGCAATTTTGATTATCTTTATGCAATCATCATCCACCACAATCCAGAAAGATTGACTATAAAATTGAAATTAATCAAACAGAAATATGATAATTTAAACATGTGTCACTGCTGCCTGACCCCGTTGGCCACAAAATTTCATTCCATTGCTAATTGCCTTTTATTTTTGTGGTGGATAGGGTTCAATAACGTCGTGTGATCCATATAACTGATCTCACGTAATAGGATAATGGCAGTAGTTGTTGTATCATATAATAAGACATTAAATATGAAAAATAGTATCAATATTAATTATACGAAGTAAGTGAATGAAACAATTGTTTTCTTCTTTTTATCTAAGTTGATAATATAAGAACAATTATTGAAAATAATTTTTATGTTTTTGGTTTTCAAATATAATTTTTAGAACACCTATCCAAACAGATTTTTTTTTTTCCCAAATCTTATTTTGAAAACATCCCAAGTGTTTCATTTTTTTAGCATATAAAAACACCATATTAGCAAGGAACTCAGGCCTTGTTTTTTAGGCCCAATAGGAACTCAATCTGAATAAAACCAACGAAGATCTGAAGTCTGTTTCCCAATCACAACCAAATATGGGGACAATGGCTAGTCTATGGCCAGCGATTGCAAGAGGTATACAAGAAGGAAATTTATTATTTATAAAATGCATTTCATAAAATAACTAAAGAATAAAATAAATCAAATGATTTATGTCATCTGTCTTCCCCACAGTCCATCTTTTCCTTTTTCTCTGTTGTTTTTCCACTATGATCTTATTCTAGAACATGGAATTGCAATTGGAGCTAAAAACGGAACGGAAGTAATAACACAATTATTTTTTGGCATAATCATGGCCTTCGTCTGTTCCCATCTGATTAAAATCATTCCTGATTACTCAATTACGTAGTATTAATGTGAGAAGAAAAAGAATAGTGAAAGAGATAAAAGTGGGACCTACATAGTGCCATTTATTTATATATCTCTCATTTCATATGAAAAAATGGAGCTTGATCCGATTTTAACTTTTTCTCAGGCAGGAACAATGCTGCGGGAATTTTGGGAAGCCCGGGGATGGATACAATCGCTGCAACCCCAACCAAATAACATACAGAAGAATGGATGGATGATTGATGGTATGGCTAAGCATGTCCACATGGAATCTGTTTCTTTGGGAGTTGCTGTAGAAAATCATCTGGAAGATGACTATTTTGAGTCCGATAGCCATGGCCAAACACTAACTAAGTGTTTGAATGAAGGACGCCCATCACCTAGTTAGAGAGGCGATATCCTTATTGAAAATATCCTTTCTTCAAAGAACCTTGGCCGGAACCATACTTTTGACTGGATTCATAGAAACAAATTTAATAGCAGACTAGCTTACCAAAGATTCATTGAAAGGATCGTGCCCATTGAATTGGTTATCGAGACCCCCCCACTTTTGCTAAATATATTAATGAAGGATCTTAATAAATATGATAGAAACTCTCAAATATCATATATTGAATAATGGCGACGTATCATGTAACGATCATTAAAAAAATCAAATAGGATAATTATTTCATTCTTGGTTAATATTTTAATTATATGTTATGAATATGTGTAATAACACTACTACAAAAAACCAAATCTGTGGCGCTTATAATTGCAGTAGCTGTGGCGCTTGCGAAATGCCACCTATCTTAACGCTACTAAAAAAAGCTGTGGCGCTTGGAAGCGCCACAGTTTTTTAAATTTTTTTTTTTTTAAAATAACTTCCTGTGGCGCCTAACCTGCCAGGCGCCACAGGAAGCTTACCTCCTGTGGCGCCTGGCCGGCCAGGCGCCACAGGAGGTACGCCTCCGGCCAGGCGCCACAGTAGCCCTATACCTCCTGTGGCGCCTAGCTGGCCAGGCGCCACAATAGGTTTTTTTTTTTTTTAATTTTTCGTTCTGGTTTATTTTAGCATATTTTTTCCTCATATTTTTTTGGGTTTTTCGTATTGGTTTTTTTTTAGCATATTTTTTCCTCATGCATATATAATTATCCCATGCATATATAATTATAGTCTGCAAGGTTTAATAAGAACAATAATAGATAACTTTAAAATGATACCAACAAATGATTGATTAGCTAAAGTAGTAATGAAAATTGTTATACAATATACTGTAAACCTAGCTGAATGAAATATAATACAACAAATTCAACTTGAACAAACATGCATGACACAACAATTATATTGGCAATTAGAAACAACACAAAAAAAACCAGCTAGTGAATTTAATAGTAAATATAGCTACCTAGGGATTTGCCTAAACACATATTCACACCATTCCTCGATCACTTCATTAACCTGATGGTCTGTCAAAGCGTCACAACGTTGATCTTCATAATACTACAGATATATACAATCAGACACAAGTTAGAACGAATTAAAATCAGTAAAACATAACTGTCAGGCACTAATTCAATTTCATTACAACACAATATGAAGTGCAACTAAATGACTTACTTTTTGAGGAATAAATGGTTGATCATGCATAATAACATCCTTCATAAATTTCATGATATAGTACCCACAATCATTGTCATTAGGTTGGAAAGGGCACTGAAATAATATAATGCAATATTTAACTCTGTTCATGAATAAAAAGTGTTTACTAACAAAGTCTAAGTAAATTAAAGTCAAATATCAATACATGTATCTTCTTCCAAGGATAGCTAAGGCGGGGGTCAGTAGCTTTAGAATAGTTTAACCCGACAGACGACCGATACGCAGTCAATGCGCTAATAAAAGAAACAGAAAGTGATTACTTTTGGTTATTCAATCATGTTCGCAAATATTTATTTATAGACACGTATACTTACCTACTGATCAATAGCAACATATCAAAACGGTCTTGTGGAAGACCATTTTTCAGAGGATCCACATAATAAATGCGAGGGCCTGAAGGTTCCGCTGGATTGATAACGATCAATATCCAATGGCGCCTAAAATATATTTTAAAAATATTTTTTGAACAATCATGTTATGATAGAAGTTAAACAATAAAAAGAAAAATTGTACCAATAATAACTTACCCCGCATTATACGGCACTAAAAATAATGTATTTGCTGTCGCTTTCTTGCTAAAGTAATCTTTCAGCTCATTAGACTACGCAGTCACATCCATTTTACCCTCATGATGACCAACGAGAAAAGGGTTGACAAATGCGAATTGGACCCTGTGTGTATCCATTAAAACGTCCTGGTCTAAATGCCTGGTATAAAACATACAGTGTCATGAGAAACAAAAGAAATGGAACGAGATATATTAATAACAGTGATAAACGATGATAGTGAAGTACCTTATCCAGATGTTGATAGCCGAAGCACTAACCCAATCACGAGCACATATTTCCTGCACGACCTCGGCAGTAATATAATCAACTAGACCACCAACATTGTAGATATGTCTTGGAATACGTAATGACACTACTCCGTCACCGATCAATTGTGGTGCAATCAATATTAATTGATCGAGATATGAGGTATGTCTTCTTCTGCTCTGTTGGCTGGCCGATGCTTTTGACTTGGGTTGTGTTGTTGAAGACTTTGAAATCTTACCCTGCGCAAATCAGAAAATTAAATCACAGTTCGAGATGAAAGTTTGAAGGAAAAGTGCAGGGAATTTTGAATGAACGACCTTTCCACATGGCTCGATAAGACCTATTGGCCAAGCAACATAGCCACCTACAACATCTGCCACCTTATTTTGCTCATCCTGAGACGGGATCGGTAAGAGGGCGTCTTCGTTCGTGCAGACGTCAACCCTAACCCGGAGTGTGTTATCGGGCAACGGTGAATTGTGCAGTATGTCCTCACCAGTGTTGTAGGCAACACCCACTGCAACCGCGTGCTTGGATGCTTGCTCGACATATAGCTTGCATTGAAATTCGCCCTACGGAAAATAGAGTTAATATGATAAATTCGCTTAATTATAATTTAACATAAAGTTAAGTAGAAAAGAAATTAATTACCGAAGGAAAAGGGACTTTAGGCATGGAATTGCAGCTATCTCTGAAACTTGGGCTATCACAGAACGGGACATTTGGTGTTGGCCTACCCTGGACCAACTGTTGTATTTGCGTTGTTAACAACGCATTCTGTTCTTGCAGCAAACGCATTTGTTCGGTGAATTGTTCTTCTCGTTGTTCCTTGTAGCGCATTTGTTGTTGAAGTTCTTGCATTTGATGCTTAAAGCTAGACATCTCGTCACGTAGGTGGGAAACATCACTTCTACTCGAGCGCTTCTGACGTCCGAAGTATGCTGATGGGGTGACTGCAAAACCAGTATCCCGAACACGACCATCATACTCAGGTACTGGTAACGCTCTGCTCAATAAATCGTCTCGACCAACATAGGTCGCCAACGCAGGATCCTCCTGTGTCATTTGTCGCTTTCCCAAAAAGAATTACAATGAAAATTAGTTATTATAAATGGAGTTCATTTAAATAAAGCCAATTATTTATTGAACGCATAATATAATTGAATACTTACACAATATTCGGCTACTCTTCTTGCTTCCTCACTACGAATTTCACCTTTCTTATTTGTGACACCCTGGACCCACAGCTCATGTCGTGGAACCTGTGTAATATCTGAGCCTGATTCTTGTATCTGCACATCGAAGTTAGTCGAAGTTAAATGATATTCATACAATTTTTATTATGAATGAAATAATCATCAATTCGTACCATTTTTCTTTCTAAAATTGCGTATGAAACAGGTCCTTGTGTGTATCGGTATGGCATGTTGGTCGCGTTAGCTCGATTCTTCTCGCTCAACTCCTAGTTAGATCAAAATGATTCATATAAATATATAAATCTTACTTACAAATACGTACATTACACGTAATAGGGAAAAATAAACAAATCCCCTTACCAGGAAATCAGGAGTTGTATGAGTTTTGATAAACTCATCCCACATTGCTTGAGTGATGATTCCTTCGTACAATGGATAAGGCGGTGTAGTAATGATATCATCATTATCATCCCTCAAGAAATATTTGACGAGATCAGAACGAAACTTTCGCATAAGTTTTCCGGCTTTTCTCATTACGAAGTTCTTCCGATCATCATCAATAATAAAAATACTCTGTAAACAAGTCAAAAAACATATATCATATGTAAGATTGAAATGAAGTTAAACAAAGCAAACCGAATAAATATATAATTAAGGTGTTACCTGTATTTCAGCCCAGATCACATCCTCATAACTTTTCTTTACCATTTTCCAATTTTGAATTGTAATAGGGACTCTGTCTCGAACCGTAGTCCCGATGAAGTTATTTAACGAGGTACTGTTCTCCCCAAACGGGTTTCCATTTTCATTCCACTCTAGTTGTAACTTGATCCCGTTATTTCTCAGTCTGATCAACCTCACCATAATTGTCCTGCCACGTCTGACGTTCGCCTCAAATCTCTGTCTACCAATGTGCCTGGGAACGTCATCAATGTCATCAGGTACGGGACTGGGAACGTCATCAATGTCATGATGTGGTGAGTCCATACTCCTGCAAGTGAAATAAACCAAATCAAAACATCAGTGCACAATGGTCTTGTATGTCAACGAAAGCAAATTATTTTGAAATTTATAAAAACATAAGTACAAGTAAATGAGTCAAGGCAATCATTATCTTTTCCTTTTTCTTGTCTGATTTAAAATTTTATTCTTCAGAATTCGTGTTGGATTGAGAATTGTGTTCCTCTTGACCCAAGTTCCCTCTTTATGATCATGTCTCACGTATAGGGGTCCATCTCCATCTTCATCTTCATCTGCATCTCCATCTATATCAATCTCTGCTGACCACAAATTCTCAAATGAAGGATCATCATTATTGATGTTCAAATATTCATTACTTTCAAAATCAACTTCTGCTTGACGATTCTTGTTGGATGGAAGTACAATAGACCAATTCTTCTTAGCAGGATCAGGAATGTAAAATGCTTGTTCTGCCTGTGCTGCTAAAATAAAAGGATCATCTTCATACCAAACCTTAGAAAGGTCCACTTGCACAAAGCCTAAGTCATCTATCCGCAATCCACTGTTGTTGTTAACCCACTGACATTTGAAGACAGGGACCCTGAACATAGAGTAATCTAACTCCCATATGCGTTCAATGACACCAAAGTATGACATTGATGCATAGATAGGATGTGTATCTTTAGCACTGGATCTATGCCAAGAATCAGCAACAAGTGTTACCCCACTATTCTGCATCGTGCTCTGTTTATCATGGTCTTGTGTATAAAATGTGTAACCGTTGATTGCATAACCATTGTAAGATAATACATGTAAGCTCGGTCCCTTCGACAGGCACTTCAATTTTTCGGAAACTGAATCAGGATTCCTCTTCATCTCATCGTTAATACGATTTTTCAACCAGCCTGCAAATTGTTTATTGTGTTCTGTTGTTAATAAATTTTCATTCCCATCACCATGTACCAATCGGAGAGCATCTTTGTGTTCTTCTACATACGGTTCGACCTCATCAGTGTTATGTAGGACATACAAGTGGGCTTGATCCCGTTCAGTCACTGATATCGTTATTACATCACTCCCCGTTGTTCCTTTCCCTAATCTTCGGCCATCATGACGGGACTTGGGGATCCCTACAGGGTCAACATTTGATAGAAAATCAGCACAAAAGTCACTTGCTTCTTCAACCATGTAACTTTCAGCGATACAACCCTCTGGACGGTATCTATTTTTCACATACCCCTTTAATATTTTCATGAATCGTTCATTTGGGTACATCCATCTCAAGTACACTGGACCGCACAATTGAGTTTCTTTGACCAAGTGTACAGTTAGATGTACCATAATGTCAAAAAAAGAAGGCGGAAAATACATTTCAAGTTCACACAGAGTACACACAATCAGCCTTTGCAAATCTTGTAACCTGGTTGAATCAACCACTTTACTGCAGATCAACTTGAAAAACACGCAAAGTTTCGCGATAGTGTTCCTTAATTTTTTGGGTAAAATGGATCGTATACCAACCGGTAGGAAATTTTGCATGAGCACATGACAATCATGAGATTTAAGGTTCTTTAACTTCAACTCTTTTACCGATACAAGGTTCTTTATATTTGAAGAGTAGCCCTCGGGAACTTTAATTCCTTGCAGAAACTCACAAAACAATTTCTTCTCTTTCCTGGACAGAGTGTATGCCGCTGGCGGTAGATAGGTACGAGACCCTTGCTCAATCGGTGCCAACTCTTCTCTAATTCCCAAGTTCACTAAATCCAACCTCGAATTGACATTGTCCTTGCTTTTTCCTTGGATATTAAGCAACGTGCCAATTAGACTATCACAGATATTTTTTTCTATGTGCATCACATCAAGAAAATGCCTCACATATAAAGACTTCCAATATGGAAGTTCAAAGAAAATAGACTTTTTCTTCCAACCGCTTGTCTCGATTTGTTTTGCAAAAGGTTTGCCAAAATTGTTCTCCAAGTCTTTTACCTTGGAATACACCTGGGAACCGGTCAACATCTTCGGCGGGCTACCTTCTTTTGCATCACCATTGAAAGGCTTTTTCCACTTCCTCCAACGATGTTATGATGGTAAGAATCTTCGATGCCCCATGTAAACATTTTTCTTACAATGATGAAGTCGCATTGAATGAGTGTCATCTTCACATATAGGGCATGCACCATATCCTTTGACGCTGTATCCTGACAAATTTCCATAAGCAGGGAAATCATTAATTGTACCAAACAACATGGCTTTCAAAGTGAAACTTTCTTCCATGTACCCGTCATACACACTAACGCCTTCATCCCAAAGCAGCTTCAAGTCATCAATTAAAGGAGCCAAGTATACATCTATATCATTCCCAGGTTGCCTTGGCCCAGAAATTAACATGGACAACATCATAAACTTGCGTTTCATGATTAAATGTGGAGGAAGGTTATAAATCATCAATATCACCGGCCACGTGCTATGTGTGCTACTTTGAACACCGTGCGGATTAATTCCATCAGTTGACAGTGCAAGGCAAAGGTTCTTGACTTCATCAGCAAAGTCAGGGTACTCATGATCAATTTTTTTCCATTGAGGAGCGTCTGCAAGGTGCCTAAGCTTCGTGTCTTTAATCCTTTCATCTGCATGCCATGTCAACTGCTTAGCAATCTCTGCATTACTATACAGTCGCCTGAATCTCGGAACAATGGGAAAATACCATAGCACCTTCAAAGGACTTTTTCCTTTCTTCTTCCTATATCGAGATATGTTGCATTTATGGCACTTCTCCAACGTTGCATACTGATTTCGAAATAATACGCAATCGTTAGGACATGCATGTATCTTCTCATATCCCATACCGGTTGTAGAGCAAAGAATTCGCTTTGCCTCGTATGTCTTGGTAGGAAGTACATTTTCTTCTGGAAGCATATCTTGCAACAGTTCAAGCAATGCGGTAAAACCCGAATCACTCAATCCGTAGCGAGCTTTAAAGTTATACAACTTCAACACTGCTAGCAATCTTGTGTATTTAGTACTTCCGACATATAATGGTTTCTCTGCATCACCTTTCAACTTCTCATATTCGTTAGGGCAGTTATGAAGCACCCCTTCAACCATATTTACCATTTCTTCAAGACCATCATCTTCATCAAATATGCTTTGATCAAATTCATCTGAGGCACCACCCGTGGTATGCACCCGATCACTATATGAATCGTTGGTCTCACCATGCCTTGTCCATCGTATATATGTTTGATCAATACCATAACACACTAGATGATCTAGCAAATCAAGTTGACTAATCCGCTTTCCAAAACAACAGGATAAGCAAGGACATAAGATTTTGCCAGGATCTTTTGTGTGTTCAGTTGCAAATGTAATAAAATCCTTCACCCCATCTATATATTCCCTTGAACATTGATTAGATGACATCCATTTACGATCCATCTATGGGCTTCAATCTATTTTTTTAAAAAATTACGTGGTTAGTTGTATAACTATTGCATTTACTAATTACTTTTATATTCTCTTACCAATTTTAATTTAAAATAACATACACCACATGAATCTTCATAATTGAAGCTTTCTAAGTCTTAAATTGAATATTTAAATTGCCAAATAATTCATTAATTATTCCCAGGCATTATAATAAAATTTTACAACTCATAACAAAAGAAACCATATTTGCCACAATAATATATCATAGTTAAATTAGAAAACATTACAAGTCAATAATTAAATAAAATACAAGTGTTAAAAATATATAAATAATTATTTTGCTTATGCAATTAATCAATAACAATCATTACAACACCTACAAATTATAACTATTAAATTTAACTAAAATCACATTTGTAAGCTCAAAATTTAAAAAACATACTGTAAATAGAAGCTTCAATAGACTGATGAACTGAAACTACAAATACAAATTAAACATAAACAAATCAATAAAATATTTGAGGTTCTAAGTTATTTTTTTAAATAATAATGTGTAATAAACATCAAAATATAATAAAATCAAATATGATTAGCTTAAATCAAAAAATATGATTCAGAAAAAAAAATAAAGAAAAAAAAATAAAATGAAAAAGAAAGCATAATCCCAACATTAATTATCTCCTTATTGTATGTTTTTCCCCTTATGGTTTTAGTTAATATATTTAAAGTTAAACAATATAGATAAATTATATTTTATTTTATTAAATATTAACATTGATACATTAAAGTCATTTTATATGTAAGTTTTATTATTTTATTCCAAGCTAGGCAAAATCTAACATCTAGGGCCATTTTTTCAAAGACAAAGTCACGTCAATTGACTGATTTTTATCCTAGTAATTAATGTATATTTCTCCCTTGATTCAGTTGAATTCTTACAATTCTTTCAACGTTCGTGTTCATATATCGATTATATATGGCCAAAAAAACCAAAAAAAGTATAAATCACTTCTCATATATATATATATATACTTTTTTTGCCAGTACACACACACACGCACAAACTAATTTTCAAACATTATTGCAGAGAATGTTTCACATATTTTATGTCCTAACTAAGCCCATCTCTATCGGTATTATCCGATGTCTGAATTAATAAAAAGAGGAGGTAATAATGTTATCATTTTCATTGAGCAACGTGATTAAAAATTGAAATGAATAAATAAAATAATAAGGACAAGGAGGGAATGCTGTAATTGCGGAAAAGTGGTGGGGGGCTTATCGCAGAAGATAGCGCCTATACAAAAGGGCATTTTAATAATAAATTTAAAATGAAATTAATAATAATAAAAATAAAAAGACATGCTTTTGCACCGAAATGCCCGTGTGTGTGTGTGTGTGAGAATGACAGTAAAGTATGCACACTTTACTCTTTACACTGTTCTCCTCTTCTTTTTATTATTTATAAATTATACTAAGATCTGCAACCGAAAATGTTCAATCAATTTAATTGTCCTCCCAAATACGCCGAGGGTCCATGCATTCTATATTAATTAATTGGATCCAATGCATCATGTCACAAAATCTTAATCTAATTCGTTACTGTGTGCTATATAATTTGAGAATAATCCTTATATTAGATTGACGTCCAAATAAATTCAACTGCTATATCTGAAAAATCTCTCAATAAATATAAATATACATGTATGCGTGTCATAACAGGGAAAAAATCAAAAAAAGCATCGCAACCATGCCATAAAGAAAAAAAGAGCACGCAAAACAACCTGAAAAAAAAAATTAATAAAAAGAAAACGCAAGTTGAACTTACAGGTTGATCAGTGGAGTGGGGGACCACGTAATTGCCGTTGGTGACGCAATCTCAGTGAGGGAAGGAAGAAATTTGAGCACTAGCTACCAAATGGAGTGGGGACCAAAAGAGTTGAAGACAACGAAATAATACGGAAAGAAGTGGGGTTGGCAGTTGGAAAAATACAAAAACGTGTGCGCGTGTGGGTGTAGTTTTAAGATATGAAGAAGAGAAAATGGAGGGACAGGGTGCACGCACAGATGGAAGGGAAAGTGATAGAGGGAATGAATAATTAAAGATATAGAGAAAGAGATGGGGGGTGGAGGCGGGAAATGAAAGAGAAGGGGGGGGGCGGCGGGAAAATAAAAGGGGATAAGGGGGGGCGGGTTGGGATCTCATTGGTGGGGAAGGGATAGGATATCAAAACTTAATTTTTTTTTTTAAAAAGAGTCAGGGGTGGCGCCTGACCAGGCAGGCGCCACCCCTGACAAATTTTTTTTTTTTTTTTAAAAAGTCTCAGGGGTGCACCAGTTCTGAAATTTTTTTTTTTTTAAAAAAAAGGGTCAGGGGTGGCGCCTGGCCAGGCAGGCGCCACCCCTGACAAAACTTTTTTTTTTTTAAAAAAAAAAAAGGGTCAGGGGTGCGCCAGTAGTCCTGACAAAAAAATTTTTTTTTTTTTTAAAAAAAGGGTCAGGGGTGGCGCCTGGCCAGGCAGGTGCCACCCCTGACAAAACTTTTTTTTTTTCAAAAAAGGGTCAGGGGTGCCTGACAAAAATTTTTTTTTTTTTAAAAAAAAGGGTCAGGGGTGGCGCCTGACCAAGCAGGCGCCACCCCTGACAAAAACTTTTTTTTTTTTAAGGGTCAGGGGTGGCGCCTAACCAGCCAGGCGCCACACCTGACCATAAGCTAGTGTGCCACCAGGCGCCACAACTGCTACCACCTTGTCAAGTGTGGCGCCTTCCTAGCCAGGCGCCACACTTGATCATACCAGCTGTGGCACCTACCCTCCCAGGCGCCACAGCTGGTTAAAAAAAAAACATAATATAAGAAAAATAATAAATGAGCAGTTTTGGCACTTCATTAAGGAAGGGCCACAATATGTGCGCCACCTTTCAACCTTTTTGTAGTAGTGTAACCTTAAAGTATATAATATAAAGATCATGAATATTTTAATTATTTATTGTGGTTTGACAGTAAGGTTAAGTCCGCGCCTTAGTGACATGTGATTGATGAATGATAAATCCTTATTTTATTATAGTTTATTTAGGGATTTTATCATACTTATTGAACTTAAATGTATTATTTATTGTTAATTTGGAATAGACGTGATTACATGTAATTAAGTGCAAGAAAGGGTAAAAGTGTCGTGTTTTATTATTTCTTTTAAGGAATCGAGTTTTGGAATGAAGGGTACAAAATTTTATTAATTTTCTTTGTGAGAAAATTGAGAGAAATTAAGGAAAAAAAGCCGAAAATGAAACAGCAGGTTGAAAAATTAATGTTTATAAAAAATAGAGTTAAGTACAGAAAGGGCCCATTACTTCAGAGAAATTGCAACAATGACCCATTTTTTGAAATTGCAAAAAAAAAAAAAAAGGTCAAATCAGAGTTTCCCCCCTTTTTTTTGCTAAAAAACAGACCATCCAATGCTCCAGCCTGAAAAGCTCAACCTAGCCACTACAAAAAAACATGTTATTACCGACGGAATTACCCACGGAATTATTTCCGTCGGTAATTTCCTACGATTTACCGACGGATTTTCCGTCGGAAAAATTACCGACGGAATTACCGACGGAAAAAAATTCCGTGGGTAATTACCGACGGATTACCCACGGAATTTTTTCCGTCGGTAATTACCCACGCTTTACCCACGGAATTCCGTGGGTAATTTGAATGAGAAATTACCCACGGAATTCCGTGGGTAAAGCGTGGGTGATTACCGACGGAAAAATTTTCCGTGGGTAATTACCGACGGAAAATTGTCCGTGGGTAATTTCCGTCGGTAATTACCCACGGAATTTTTTCCGTGGGTAATCCGTCGGTAATTTCCGACGGAATCAAAATTCCGTCGGTAAATTTGACTTTTACCCACGGAATTTTTTCCGTCGGTAATTACTCACGCCTTACCCACGGAATTCCGTGGGTAATTTGAATGAGAAATTACCGACGGAATTCCGTGGGTAATCCGTCGGTAAAACTAATAATTTTTTTTATCATATTTTAATAATTTATATAAAATAATAAAAATAAAAATAATCTATAACAAATAAAAATTTAAATATTATAAAATTAATATTTAATATAATATATTAAATATATATAATATTAATAATAAAAATTTTAAATGAAATAAAAAAATTAAATATTTTAAACTTTATATCATAAAAACAAAATATATAATTATATATAAATATATATTTAATATTATATATATTTATATTAATATTAAATATTTAAATGAAATAAGAAATTAATAAAATTTATATTTATATTATAAAAAACGAAATATATAATTATTTATAAGTATATATGTAATTTTGTATATATTTATATTAATATTAAATATTTAAACGAAATTAGAAATTAAAAAATTTTATATTAAAAAAAATGAAAAATATAATTATATATAAATATATATATTTAATTATATATATTTATCTTAATATTATATTTGTTTTTAAATTATTACATTATATATATTATTACGTGAATAAATAACGCAAGGTTAAAGCAGCTCAACTGGCAAAGGCATCAGAACACATACCAAAAGGTCCAAGGTTCAAATCCCACCTTCGTCACAAAATGCAACAATTATCTCACAGAGACACGTGGCGCAATGTTAGAGGGACACGTGGCCCTTGCTCAGGGGCTGACAGGGCCAGATGTGGGGGCGAGCGGTGGGGGGCTTTCGGTGATGTCCACGTGGCCTTTTTTAAGATTGCCACGTGGAATTTTTTTTTTAAAAAAAATAATATTAAATTACCGACGGATTACCCACGGAAAAAATTCCGTCGGTAATTACCCACGGAATTTTTCCGTGGGTAAATTCCGTGGGTAATTATCGACGGAATTTTTTCCGTGGGTAAATTCCGTGGGTAATCGCCGACGGAATTTTTTCCGTGGGTAAATTCCGTGGGTAATTACCGACGGAAAATTTTCCGTGGGTAATTTCCGTCGGTAATTACCGACGGAATTTTTTCCGTGGGTAATTTCCGTCGGTAATTTCCGACGGAATAAAAATTCCGTCGGTAAATCAATTTGTCACGGATTTTTTAGAGACGGAAAAAATTCCGTCGGTGATCCGTCGGTAATTCCGTTTCCGTCCCTAATCCGTGGGTAATTTAATTTCAGAGACGGAATTCCGTGGGTAATTTCCGTGGGTAATTTGCTGTTTTTTTGTAGTGAGCCCTATTCAAAACTATCAGAATCAATGCCCAAACCGGAGGAATCATCATCTTACACATGGAGGAAGGAAAATCTGATTGCCTGAAATCCCTAGCTTCCATCTTTTCTTCCTTTTGCCGTCCTCCTATCCCTTGGCCACTGTCATCATCGCTGCCTTGTGGGTGAGAGGGAGCAATTCATCATGTTTATTATTATTTTTGGTTGTATTTGTCTTCGATTCAGGCTTGTACGCTGGCTCTGTTTTCCTCCTTCAATGTATCTGCTATTTTGTTGTCGTGGGTGCATTTTTTCCCACCTATTTGGTTGCTTTGTGTGATTTAAATAGTCTCCTTTGTTTGTTTCTGTTCCTCTGCTCAATATATGCAGGTGGGTGTGGTGGCATGCAAGAAAGTTTCCCTCTTTCCCTGAATTAATGTGGTTGCCATGAGGTTGTATGTGTCTGTGCTAAGTTTTAATAAAGTTTTTGGTGCATTGTGGTTTTGTGTGGTGCAAGAGGGATGATGGAAGTCTGAATACGATTAATTTTTTTTTATTTGATAAGGTTAGTGAATTTGCTTGAGTGTGGAAACTTGCAAGTTTATGATTTATAGTTTGTGAATTAAGATGCTTGCTTATTGAGTTATTTTGAATGCCTATAAGGTGTTTGATGAATTGTCTGAAAGAAGAATGGGGCTTGAGGGTTTTGTTCAGCCAAGGCGTAAGGGAGGAAAGTTTATATAGATGTGCACTTTATTAAAAGTGATGGTGTTGTGACTTGTTCTTGTTCTGGTTGCAATAGAAGAAGCATGGGATTTATCTATTTGTGACTCTAACGATGTGAAGAATTTGATTCATGTGACTTTGTGATTATATAAGAGTGTTTGAAGTTGGTTGATTTAATAATATAAGACAATAGTGATGGTGATGTGATTTGTTCTTGCAAATACATGCAAGGTGTTTGTAGAAAGTTATAGAAGATGAATTGGGTTAAAGTCAGTGCTACTCAACATTATTGAATTGATTCTTGGAATGCATATGGAGTATGATTCAATATTGATTATTTTTGTATTAATATTTTAGGATAAATGTAACGTGCTTATTTAAATGTCTGAGAAAAGAACTCTAAATTCTTAGCACTCAAGTAAAAGAAATGACAATAGTTTTTGCTTTGAGGAAAAAATTGAGAAGTGGATGGGATATAAATATGTAATGTAAGAACGAAAAATCTTTCTGAACGAGATACTGTGGAAACTTTAAATAAACTTTGATTGAAGTATTAATATTTTGTTTTAGTATAGTAAGAGATCGAGAAGGGGTATGATTGGAAGTTGCTGACACACTGTTTAAAGTGAAATCTTGATTTGTTTATTGTCTTTTTGTTCATTAACAATTTTGTTTTACATGTGCATTTAAGTAATGTGATTATGAAGTTTATGGGAGAAATATGAAGATATGAATTATGAACATTTTGTAGAACATATTCTTTACAAGAGCAATTTTTCATAAATTCAAAGAAATGATTTTATACTAGTCTCTAAATGCTTTTATTAGAGCAACTAGCATAGAGCGCTTGTTACTCATGGGTCTGGTACCTACTCTTGTTTCGTGGTCTTGAGTCACGTTTGGTTACTTACCCTCGTGGCCATTGTGTCCACGTTTGTTTTCATGGCTTTGAGCTGTGCTTGGTTATTTACCCTTGTGAACTATGTGTCCACACTTGTTATTCATAGCCTCCGTACTGTGCTTGTTATTCATGTCCTTCATCTTGATGTGCTTGTTTTCGTAGCGTCGGTGCTACGCTTGTTTCCTTGGCCTTCGTGCTGCTTTTGTTATTCGCTCTGTGTTGGTTTCTCTAATGAAACAAGTCTTTAGAAAAGTTAATAACAATGTTTTCATGTTTAATTCTTTTTATTAAAGGGATGTTCTGTTAAGAAACATTCTTTTTAGCTACACTTATGATTATTCCTTTGGTTTCTAACCTTGTTAAATAAAGGTTTGAAATATTGAGGCATGATTCTCCAATCTTGAGAAATTAATTAATCATTATGCAATATGTATTTATGTATGCAGTCTTGAATTGTTCTAGTAATGAATTATGTTATGAGACTATAATTATTTGTATTTCAGATAGTAGAAAAGAGGCAACTCCTTCGTCTATACCATAGAGAGGATCATCTAATTATTGAATAATTGTATTAACTATTATGGTAGAGTTAATTAATTCATTCCTTGTAGAGAAAAGCTGCTCCACGAAACTTATAGACATGATGTCTATTTCCTTATTTGCATGTGTATTTAGACAGTTTGAGAGAAATGATTCTATATTGTAATTAGTACTCCCTCCGGTCCTAATTATAAGACAAAATTGACTTTTTTGGAGAAATTAAGGAAGCCAATTAAATTACTTTAGAATGGTTATATTTTTAGTATCCTTAGATTATATATTAGTTTATTAGTCAAATTAATTAGTTTGGAGAAAAAAATAAAAATATAAATACTCTAAAGTAATTTAATTATCTTTCTTAATTTCCCAAAAAAGTCAACTTTGTCTTATAATGAGGACCGGAGGGAGTAGAAAATAGTAGATTAAAAAAGGGTTTACGAGTGAAGTCATCTTACACTTCATTCTGGTCACGCTTTAATTTTTAGGGTGTGACTTGATGAGTACACATGAATATATAAGCACGTATGTAGATGATGAGATCGCATCATATCTCTAACTGGAAATATCTTGAATCTATTGTGATTGAGATTTGTGATGCTAATCCTAACTATTCAAAGATACTAATAGTAAATAATAGTAATAAAATATTATTCTAATAATAACAAGATATTATTCTTTACTTCCGCTTAAGTTGGCGCATGTAAGTTAACAGTGCCCAACTTCTTTCTAAAGTACTCAAATTGAGCTTTCCCTAATGCCATAGTGATCACATATGCGAGCTGCTCCTTGCTCCAACTCCTTGTTGGTTCTATCTCCTTTGATTGGACCCATTCTTTTACAAACTAACAATCTATTTCAACATGCTTCATTCATTCATGGAAGATTGGGTTCTTAGTGATGTGCAAAGCTGCTTGATTGTTATAATACACAGTAATTGCATTGCTTTGTTCTATGCCCAACACGTTAACCATCCACCTTAGTCATACCAGAGTATTTTAGCTATTTAAGAACCATATGTGACCTAAATGTATCCTTGAATAAGCTTAAAAAAAGAAAAAAACTTCAAACTCTTCCTCAAAGATTGGGTACCAGGAATAATGAATTTTTGTGTAACTTTGAAAATTCATAAGTAATTCAATATAAGTCTAAAATTAGCGGTTCAAAGCTCTATGTTTAGCTCTTGGAAAGTCTTTCAAAGAAAAATATAAGAGAAAAAGTGAAACTCCTCCTCAAAAAATTCGAGCTTTAATAGATATTTATGAATATTGTAATTATGCTCCTTTTGCTTTAGAGCCCATGTCATATGTGGATGCTGAAAAAGAGAAAATTTGGCAAAATGCAATGGTTTGAAGAGATAAGTTGTATCAAGAAAAATTATACGTGGGAGTTAGTTGATCTCCCTAAAGGTAAGAAGGCAATTGGGTTCAAATGGGTGTTTCAAACCAAGTATAATGCTAATAATAGTGTGTAGAAGCACAAAGCACGACTCAACAACAAGGTATTGATTTTGATGAAACTTTTTTCTCCTGTAGCTCATTTTGAAACGGTGAGAACCTTTTTAGCCTTCGCTTCTCAATTTAAATGGCCTGTGTTTCAGTTTGATGCTAAATTAGCTTTTTTGAATGGTGAATTAAAAGAGGAAGTATATGTTTCTCAACCTGAAGGCTTTGTTGTTTCTAGTCAAGAAACCAAAGTTTACAAGTGTAAGAAGGATTTGTATGGCCTTAAGCAAGCCCCTTGTGCATGGTATCATAAAAATTGACTCCTATTTTCATGAAAATGGATTTAAAAGGAGTGTTTATGAGCCCACAATTTATTTAAAACACCATGGTGATTCTAATTTTTTGGTTGCGTGCCTCTATGTTGATGATATGATTTATATGGGATCTTCTTAAAAAGTTATTGCTGATTTGAAGTCATGTATGATTCAGAAATTTGAAATGACAGATCTTCTGGGATTGTTGCATTATTTTCTTGATATAGAAGTGAAGCAAGGTACTGATGGTATTTTCTCAAAGAAAGTATGCTATAGATTTGCTCAAAAGGTTTCGTATGTTGGGTTGCAAAGCAACATGTTCTCCTATGAATATAAATGAAAAATTGAGAGTTGAAGATGGTACTAAGCCTGTGAATGCAAGGTGGCATAGAAGTATGGTCAGTGGCTTGAATTATTTGTCAAATACAAGTCCTGATATTGTACATTCTGTGAGTATAGTTTCCAGGTTCATGCATAATCCCACAAAACACCACTTTGGAGCTATGAAGAGGATCCTTCATTATGTTGTAGGCACTACTGATTTTGGAATTCGGTACTCAAAGGTATCAAATTTAAAATTATTTGGCTTTTTCTTAGAGTGACTGGGCAGCTTATGTTAATGATAGGAGAAGCACTTCGGGGTATGTTTTTACCCTTCGTTCAGGTGCTACCTCATGGAGCACGCAACAATAACTTCAGCAGCAGGTCAAGCTGTGTGGCTCATAAGATTATTAGTAGATTTTCTTCAACCACAGCAAGATGCAATAGAGATCTATTGTGATGATAACAAATTAGCAATTGCTATGACAAAGAATGCAGTTTTTCATGGCAAGATGAAGCATGTTGACATCCGACACCACTTCTTCTGTGATCTTGTAGCAGATGGAACTATCACATTGAAGTATTGTGGAACAAATGAGCAAGTTGTAGATATAATGACCAAGTCACTCTCTATTGGCAAAGTTGAAGATTTCAAAATGCAGATGGGAGTGTGCAGCTTTGAAGCAATGAGGAGTGTCGAATAATATATATATATATATATATAAATACACACACACACACACATATATTATATAATATATATGTATATATATATGCTTCATGCGCTGCAGTTTTATAGAATATTTATTTTATTAGTTGTTTGATTTAGATGGATTTTCCTTTTAGATAGATTCTTATCCCCATATCCTCATCCATTTGTTGCATATATAAAGGCACGCCCATATATACAATTGTTTATTTAAGGATCCATAAGAGAAGTTCGTATTTTCTATATATCCAACGTTTTGATGGGGAGGACATTTTTTACTCATTATTTTTAGCTTGGTGTAGTGCTTATTAAGATCATCTCCAATATAAAGACGTCTAGATTGATTTTTAACTGTTTAGATTTAATTAAATTAAATTTTTATATTATATATAACCTTTTATTTTAATGCATGTAAAATTTAAAATAAAAACAGTAATGAATTTATCATTTTAAAAATCACATATTAAATTTTTTTATAAATGTCAAAATGCACTAAAATTCAAATGATTGTACATTAAAAATCTACAAGCATACAAGGATATGATTGTAGTAATATACAAACATTGTGATCAATTGATTCAACAAATAAAGTATGGTGAAAGTTAAATAAGCCTAAGAATAAGGATATATCTCCGCACAATATATTGTTTAGGTTGGTCTTTGTTCCTTCCTTTGGCAGTATTTTCTTTTTGATACAAATTACCTGTAAATACTTGCTGTATAGATTAAACATTTCAAATTTAAATCGTTGATATTAGATTTAAACAATGCAGATCTCACACAAGGATAAGGAGGATGAGCACTAGATGATAATCCCATTTCACATCATTCCATTTTTTTGTGTGGATACCAACTCCACCAACTAAAAGGGTCCATATATGTTTTTTTTTAAAAATTGTTTTGCCTTTTATTTAAATATCACATGATATAAGCATTTCACCTTCCTTCTCGTTGACCAAACTTACATAGCGAACCCCAACAATCCCACTCCCGATCACCACCACTCTTTAATAACCCTTCTTCCTTCCTAGTAAACACGACGATGAGCCTATTTGAGTTAGTGTTTAAAAAGCACATTCACATAAGTTGAGACAAAATTCTTCTTACATATTTACCTCGTATACCGTAAATCACGTCGGAAAAGCAGCTTCTACCGTTAATCTAAACAGGCACGACGACGATACAGTTCAAGTTTCCTACATTTATTATCAAAATTCTTCAATTGCACATTATATCTTTTTCATGTGAGTTTATAATTAAATGATAACATTTCAAATATAGGACACATGGCCTATTTTTATAATAATAATAGTAATAGTAACAATACAGTCAATTTTCAATACTCAAATTGTTACTCTTTTATTGACAATTGCCATACTAGAATTTAAGACTTTTGTCATGTTAGAATTTGCAACATTAGTATAAATGACGATTTTAGTATAGAAAATTAACGGCTAATGCATTGTTGTAATAATAATAATAATATAAGACAATTTTCAATATTCAAATATTTACTCTTTTATTGACAACTGACATATTATATGATAATTTTATTATGCAAATATTTATCCAATCGGTTTAGTGATTCAGGAGTCATATATTTTTTTAGATCGAAGCGGTTGTACGCTCAAGATTCTACCCAGCCATACTTCAATAATACTAACGGTGTGTTTGGAAGAGCGATGAGAAAAATAGAGTTTCTCAATTTAGCGTTTGGTAATTTTAGTTTTGTAAAAGCTCGATTGTGTAATGTGATTTATGTTTGGAACAGCGATGGGAAAAATGACTTTTGTAAAAATAAACTTTGTTTGGATTGACTTAAGCACAAGTGACTTTTGTGATAATAGTAAGAGAGAGTGGGTGGAAAAATATTTTAAAGGGTTAAAAACACCAAAAAAATAGTTTAAAATAATTTTTGGAACTGAAAAAGTACATTAAAGATAAAATTGCAATCAGTCTGATAACACATTGGGTACAGTTGAAAAAATATTTTAAAGGTTAAAAACACCAAATAATAGTTGAAATTAATTTTTGTTGCAAAAAAAGTACATTAAGGGTAAAATTGCAATACGTCTGATAGTACACTGGACACAATTGAAAAAATATTTTAACTATTTTCACTCTCCCCAAAAACTAAATCAGTAAAAGCTAAGAAATGGAGCTTATGGCAAAAGCTATTAAGATAGAATTAAGCTCGATTGCTCATCAGTGAAATCAAACACTGCATTTTTTTTTTCCAATTTGGCAATTGAGCGTTTGAGCTCAAACACTCAATTGGGGTCCAAAAAACCCCCCCCCCCCCCCCCCAACTATATATTCAATTGTTTAATAGTAAAGATAAACTCGGAAAAAGAAAACACAAGGAATTAGCCTTTTCGCATACATCTGGGCTAATGCTAGTGGCCCAATAAGCTTTCAATCACAGAGTTAGACCCAAACATTTTCTCACATTGAATATTATTTTAGTCAAAGCATTTCAATGAGCTGAGAAAAGTGCGCGTGTGAAAATCTGATTGGTTAATCGAGGCCCAGGTGATAAAAACAACCACCACAACAACAACGGCGGGAAGAAATCCAAGCCCATGCCTTGTGGCACCGTTGGTTTAGGTTTTTTTTTTTTTTTTTTAACCATGAGTCATAAATGGGAAGACAAAACGAGAATTATGCAAAGACCATTGGGACTGGTGTTCTGGAATCTGGATGCTACTTTTGGTGTCTCCAAATTCTTTTGGATAAACTAACTTCTACTCAACCTCTGTTTGAATAGAAAAAATTATTTTAGTACATCTAAAAAATTTAAAAATCAAAGAAAGGTCAGTTTAGAAAACACAACTACTTTTTGTTGTAACCTCATAGTTTAGTAATGTTATGCAGCTTTCATTCAAAAAAAAAAAAAAAAAAACTACTTAGGTAGCGGTTGCTTACCATCTTGAAAGTTATAATACTAAGCATAATAATTTTTTTTTTTACGTTGGAAAGGGTATATATACTGTGGTTCATAACTTTGAAGCTGTTCTCTTAAATTTTAGTGAGAAGGCATCTTGATCTGTGTTGAAGTTTTAAAATGTCAAATGTTAAGGTATAAGATCATTTTCATGTACAGTAAAAATGGTTTAAGCAAGAATAGTATTTTTGGGATGTCATAAAGATAAAAGGGAGAATCACTCCTAGGTCCCAAGGAAGGAAGATATTATCAGAAATGTCCCTGGTTACAACCCTCAAAGCGTGTATTCACAACCTGTTGAGTGTGTTTTACAACCTCGAGGAACCTTTCTGATAATATCTTTCTTCCTTGGGACCTAGGAGTGATTTTTCCAAGATAAAAAGAATAAATAAATAAACCATTTGATTGATATGAATGTAAATTTAATTTCTTATATAAATCTCCGAAATTATTTTCATTTTTATATAGTGTGCTATTTAAATGAAATAGTCAACTACTTACTAAGACAAGTTGTTCATATGTGCAAACAAGAAAAACAAATTTTTTCCTAAAAAATTATACTTTATTCGCCTTCAAAACACAAAAGGAAAAAAAACAGTGATAACAAATCACTTAAAAATTGCATAAACAAAATAACATGCTATTACATTTAAAAGAAAATATAATACATCCTTACTGTTGCTAGAATACTTAACAGATATTATACAACAAGCCAAACAAAGAAAACAAACACTAAGAACTTACAACAAAACACAAAACCACAGTCTCTAGGCAATTCATTCTTCAATTTGCAAGAGCTCTATTTCTCATCCTTTTGGCTTGTTTCTTGGATTGACCCCCAAAAGTCTTGACAAGTCATTGAGGTTTTCCAATTGAGAACATAATGTATCCCATGAGGATTCCAAATACCATTCCACATCCATACCCCCAGGCTACTGGTTTCCAACCAAATCCAAATTTCTGATCATCAGCATCAAACATTGCTGAAAATGGTGTTGGAGATTCTCCTTCATCAGTATTGCAAGATTTTGACAATGGAGCACCACACAATCCTAAATTTCCCTTATATGAATCATTTTGGAATGTATCAAATTGTTTACCTTTTGGTATCATCCCCTCAAGCTGATTTTGTGAAAGGTTCAAAGTAGAAAGAAAGTTGAGATTCGTCATTGCTGAAGGAATCTCACCCAAGAGCTTGTTACATGACAGATCTAACCATTCTAAACTTGTCAATTTTCCAATTGATTTTGGAATAGAACCACTGATTCTGTTGTGGGAGAGATTAAGCCCTATTAGTGCATGCAGCTCTCCAATAGCTTTTGGAATCTCCCCATCAAAACTATTATTTGACAAGTCCATAGTGGTGAATATTGTCAAGATCCTTTCCAGCTCCATGGTATAACCTTTCCAAGTGATCATGACTGAATCCATATATGATGAAAAATTTTTGCTTCCCATATACTGCGAACCAGCTTCAACATTGTCTACCTTCATCATTCCTTTAAACTCCTTGATGTATGTTGTTGGCAAAGATCCATAAAAATGGTTGTTGGAAATGTCAAAAATCCTTAACTTAGGAAATGGATGCTTGGTATTGGAACTAGAAATGGCACCATAAAACCTATTCTCTCTTAAAACAAGCACTTGTAACTCTGGCAAATCATCAAGCCAACTTGGAAATGTATCTCTGATCTTGTTGCGCCCAACATCAAAAATTTCTAGCTGGGTACAACGAGCCAAAGATAGAGGCAATGATCCATTGAGTCGGTTGCTATTGACATGCAAAGTTTGCAGGACATTATTCTTTGAAAATTTGTTTGGTAGAGTTCCAGAAAAGACATTCATCTGAAGATCTAGAACTGAGAGATTGGGGAGGCCAACAAGACATTGTGGAATAGGTCCTGACAAGTTGTTGTGAGACAAGTTGAGTATCTCAAGTGAGCTTGCATTGCAAAACATAAATGAAATGTCTCCACTAAATTTATTGTTTGAGACTGAAAAAAAATTAGCTCCAAAGAATGGAATTGGGAGGTTTCCTTGTAACTTGTTGAAGCTAAGATCAAGGAATGTGGCACTTGTATTTGAAAGAGATGAAGGTACTTGACCAATGAAATAATTGTTATTAAGTTCCAAAGACTGTAATTCCTTATACTTGCCAAACACATTTGGTATTTCACCACTAAAATTATTTATTGAAAGATCTAATTTGTAGAGATGCTCAAAGTTTGAAAGTGATGATGGGATTTGACCGCTAAAACTATTATTGGAAAGAGACAAGGAAGTGAGATTTACAAGTGTTGAAAGAAATGAGAGCCCACCACTAAATTTGTTGGAGGAAAGGTCCAAAACTCTGAGTTGAGTGAGGCTCTTGAAACTTGGAGGAATGGACCCTTCAAATTGGCAATATGAAAGATATAACATTTTAAGAGACTCCAAATGGCCTATGGAATTTGGTACTTCTCCTGAGAAAGGTATGCCATCGAGACCCAGATACATTATTGAGCTCCAGTTGAGCTTTGGAAGTTGAATTTTAATATTTGTATTCCGTCCCAAATCTAGATATTGAAGATTTTCTAACTGCAAAATAGTATTTGTTATGTCACCTTGCAAAGAAGTTCTCAAGAGAGAAAGATGTATCAAAGAGGACGACACATTCATGAGTAGAGACAAGGAGTTTGGTGTAACAGAAGATATGTTCACACCATCTAAACTAAGCACCCTTAAATTGGTTGTGTTTAGAATCAGCTTTTCCCAAGTAGATGGTTCAAGTCTTAGTAATGAACTCCCCTTCATATCAAAATTTAAAGACAAGTCAAGTGAGACCAATTCAGACAATTGTGAGATTTCAGAGTGTATTTCACCAAAAAAATTATTGCCTTCAAGGTTTACTTGTGTGAGATGTTCCAGGTTTGAAAGGAATGAGATCTCACCACTAAACTTGTTCCAAGCAAGGTTCAAATAAGTTAGTTGAGTGAGATTGCTCAAACCAAGAGGAACCCACCCTTGGAGTTCACAGGACTCTAGATTCAAATGATTAAGATATTTCAAGTTGCTAATGGAATCGGGCAGTACTTCTCCTAAGAAAGTTATCTCACTGAGATCCAAAAATGACAAAGGACAGCTCCAATTGAACTTTGGAAGTTGAGAATTGAGATTTCTATTACCTGAAAAATCTAGGTGCTGGAGGTTTTCTAAACAGAGAGTGTCACTTGTCATATTCCCCTTCAACTCAGTATCAGAAAGTCTAAGGGAGACCAAAGAGGATGACAAATTCATGAGCAAAGACAAGGAATTTGGTGCAATGGAAGACATATTTACATTATCTAAAACAAGTTCTCGTAGATCAGTCATGTTTAGAACAAGCTTCTCCCAAGTGGATGGTTCAAGTCTTAAACTCAACCATTCATCATATAGGAAAAATCCATTCCAAGACAAATCAAGAGCGACCAATTTAGACAATTCTGCAATTTCAGAAGGAATTTCACCAGCAAAATTAGAGGAGCTTAAGTTTAGCTGCATGAGAGTGGAAAGATCACCAAATTGAGATGATATCAAAGAGCCATGAAAATCATTGAAAGCCAAGTTGAGAGTTTGAAGATGAGAAAGTTGGAAGAGAGTGCTATTAGGATGGAGTTGACCTTGAAGCCAACCGCAACTGAGGTTGAGGCCAGTCACGTGACCGGACATGGAGTCACATGTGACCCCATCCCACAAGCAGCAATTTGAATCATTTCCCCATGAAGCTGTCTTTGGGTAAGATGAGTTCTTAAACTGAATTGTAACAGAGTAATATTCGGAGTCATCATAAAACTCATCACACCCTATTGAAGCAGAATGGTTAAGAGAGAAAGAGTTTTTGAATTGAAGAAGCGCAGAGGATTCGTGAGAATTACATAATGGTGGGTTGAGAGAAGAAGAAAGGGAAAAGGAAAGAAAGAACAAGTAGAAACAGATGATGATTCGAAGTGCCATAAGTGAAGTTGGAAGGTTATGAAGTAGTGAAGGATTATTGATACATGGACTCTAACAAAAGAAGCCATATTTATAATGGTATCTACACAACAAATGGCGTGATGCACATGCAAACTAAAGATTTTTGGCTACCAAAGGAAACCGAAAAGAAAAAAATGAATGAATAATTGTTCTTTGAAAAAGGAGAAGCAAAAATTCTGGTCACTATCACAAATGGCTTAATTTTATACGTTGCCCACTTTTAGTCGATACTCAAAACAAAAGAAAAACATGGAAATTTGCAAATGTTTTCTTACTTGACTTGGTCCATAAAAGAAAATAATTCAGAAAAAGATAATAAACGAAACTTGGTGGTTGTTTCTTAGTGGACTTTACTATTGATATTTCTCCAATATGAGCAGATATTTCTTTTTCACTTGACTTGAAAGATTTTCATTCTGTCACTCATTCTAAAGTAAATTTCTACAGAAACACATGTTAGTTAATTCATAATTTTCATCAAAGTCATTAATAAATATAATTAAAAATGCATGTTAGTTTTTAATTTATGTTCATAATTTATACGGACAATTCTTAGTGTTGCTTTTTTTTCGCTCGGTCCAATTCCAGAAATAATAAAAAGTCAAAGTAGATCATTCAACGTAAAATAGTCGGTTCATTTGGATCATTTGATTGCACGATTGACATAATAATTAAATAAAAATAATATTATGTACAAATATAAAATAATATAAGTATACAAATAAAATATTAGAAACTAAATAATTTTAAATAATCTAATTTTATGATGAGTTAACTATCTTATTAGTATTATACTTATGTCACATATAATTAAAAATAATAGGTATATGAATGAAGTTTTATTTATTTGTTAAAAGTAATTTAAATATGAAATATTATTTTGCTAAAAACGGTTGGAAAAACTAGTTTCTATTTTTGAGTTCTTCTTTATTATTTTTAAAAGGGATAATATTAAGTCCAAGTAAATTCACGTGATGAGTGACTTTTGGGTTTTGGCAGGCTGAGAATAAGAAACCTGATACTCCCCTCTTTTAGACAATCAAATGCATCCCTGCCACCAATAGTTGTTGTTTCCTCTGTCTCTTGTTTTGCAATTTGCAGTCTGGCGTCTCTGTCTCCACTCTCTTTCACTTAAAACTCAACATACAGCTCCTATTTCTTTTTTATCTTTCTTATTGGAGTTTCAGCTTATATTTTTCTCACCTTTTATTTTTTTTTTCTATCCTATCTCCGCCTCCTCTTCTCTTTTGTTTTTTGGTGGTTTGTTTCTAAGCTTTTAGACCGTTGGTTGTTGAATCCTCGGAATGGGTTTCGGCCAAAAAGTGGCCAAATTGCAACTTAAAAGAGCTGAACCCTAAAAAGGTCGTCACCTAAAAAACTAGCAATCCCCAATTCCAACTAACTGTTTGCTTGGTTTTCTAAACATTGATACAAACTCTTATATGCAACAATCATCATATTTAAAGTTAGTTTCTATTTTAACTTGATTTCATTTAAAGATGAACTTGCGTGTGAACTATTGTAGACAAAATATAATTGAATATCATCCAATGTAAATTTAAAAATTCAAATATATAACAGTAAATAATGGTAAAGAAGTTTTATTTTTCTTTATTTGATTAGTGGGTGTTTGGTGTAACATCCCAAATTTTATTCACCAAGAATATATTATAAGTATTATATATATTCAATGAAATGGTGAATATTTAAGGCCAAAAGAATTAAATATTGAAAATTGAAGGTTGAATAGTGTTTTCAGTGAAATCGCCTGCGAGGCAGTGAGATTGTCATATAGTTTTGGAAGACCAAATGATGACCAAAAATTATGAAATTTTACAAGGTGAAAGTAGACATCCTAAGCTTTAATTTGATAGGTCATATGACTCAATTGAAGCTATGTACAAAAATATATGAATTTTTGAAGTTAATCCAGAAAATCTGGAAAGTTTCTGGAGCAGCGGTCAAAGATTGAAACTCTGGGAATAATATGATCATTTTCAGTAAAATTCCATATTTTTCCTTGAAACTAGACTCAATGAGGGTTCCATAGGCTTTGGAACCGACTCGAAACAATGTCTACAAAATTAGTTATGATTTTTCAAAGTTAAGGCAGAAAATCTGCCAAAATTGGCATTATTCCGAAAATTGAAAATGAAAAGTGTTAGAAATTGATTAATGAAATTAAAATGCCAAGTGTCATGAACATATGAAGAGATAAGATCCAAGTACACTCATGATCACAAAGTATGGCATAATGCAAGGTGTCATGATGGGAATTAAAGTGTTCATGAAAGGTGGAAAGATCTTGACCATTGGCTAGATCAAGGGCTAGGATTAAAGATGAGAGAAGACAAGTATTACATATTTTTTTTCCTCCTCCTTTCATGCTCATTCACGCACAAGGCTAGAGAAAAGAGAGAGAGAGAGTGAGTTTGGGAACTCTTGGAGATTTAGAGAGCAAAAGAAGCAAGAGCTAAGGTAAGTTGAGATTTCTTAAAGGTTTCTTCTTCTAATCTTCCATGAATCTCTTCTCTAATCCCTTCCTTTCCATAAATTCCATGGATTAGCAAGCAAATCTTGAGCCAAAGAGAAAGAGAGTGGAGAACTTCTAGAGGAAGAAAAGAATTCAAGAAGGTAACTTCACAAATCCTAAGATTATGTTAGATGTGGTTGTTGTTGATGATTATGGTTGGATTTGGTTAAATTGTTAAGTTTGTAAATTTGGAAAGTCCTAATCCTAAGGGGTTATGCTGCCCAAATTTCTTTGAATCATGATTAAGAAGTGTTTAAATGAGTTAATCAAGGGTTAGAAGTGAAAAAGTACAAGTTTTAGAAGCTAAAACACAAAGCTCCATTTTTTTTTCAAATTGTGACCAATATTTTGGCCAGACCAGATCTGGTAGTAGGAGTTGGATTTTCATGAAATAAATGGTTCCATTGGACTCAGTGGGCAAAAATAGGTGGGGTTACAGTTGGACACTTTTTCGGTAGAGGCCGAAAAAGTATATTTACGAAAACGCCACTGAAATCACTAAATAGGGGCTGTCAAGGTATTTTCGTAATTTGACCATGAATTTGGCAATTTCGAGGCCGGAAATGGATTCCTTGGGCGAAAATAAGTCAGAATAGCCCTAGTCAAAATTTTGGGAAAACGTGCCATCGGGCCAGGTACGGCGGGGCCGAGCCGGGTTCCCGGGGGCATTTTTGTAAATTTTCACCATAGACTAATATAACCTCAATAAACACTATGGAATAGTCTAAAATGATACTTGGATAGGTTATGACCTATTTCTGGTACATTTAATATTTTAGGACCGATTTGGAGACCGGATACGACACGTTCTTCGAGACACATTTAAAAGGGGATATTAAAGCTTTGAGGTAGGGACATTATCCTTCATACACTATGCCATAAGTTATGTGATTGTGTGGATGCCATTGTTTTGTAAATGCACTTTATTAATAACATGACTTGCCTAGAGAGAGGCTGTTAGTGCCAGAGGTGCACTTACACTGGGAGTTGGCAGAAGTCCAACCGGTGTAGATTGTGGGGCTGGGCCCTACTCATGTATACATGATGACGATGATGTGTTTATATTGTTCATTAATTTGTGCATACCTTGGCGCATGACATATTTACTTTTCGCATTTTCTATGAACGATATTATGTCTCTACGGAGATTCTTCGGAATCTCACCCTATTTTTAAATAAACACCTCAGCGAGTACCAGTGGGAAAAAGGGCAAAGAAGTTGTCGCCGAGAAGTGAGTGGCACGTGTCCTGAGGTGAGGATATGAACGTGGTTATGCTTTAGTCTATGCCTCAATATTTTGGTTAATTTGTAAATATTAAAACTTCCGCTGTATTTTGTTTCCGTCGACGAACAATAGTGGCATGGTAAACGAATAACGTTGGGATTATAAATGAATATTGTTATCAGTATAATTGTACTTTTCTGTATACCCATTGAATTCCGTCGTTATTACTCCTTGATTATCGAAATGGAAACAGGTGTTGATATTTGGATTAGTTTTTGAAATATAAATTTTATGTTTTATAAAGCAAGTATCTGAAAAGAATTTTGTCTCGACTTATAAAAAAAGGTTTATGAAACCATAATTTCAAACTCAAACATACACTTGTGTGTGTTTGGATGAAGATAAAAAAAATGCTTTGCGATGAAAACCATAGTTTTAGAAAATTTCATCAAAACATGGCAAAAAACATGGTAATCCCTTTTCTGAACAGAACCATGGTTTTGAATTTTTTTTTTTTATTTTTTAGGTTAGTGGGCCCCACATCCGCAGCCTCTTACATTTTAGCGAGTCCCACACGCCATGTTTCTCTCCATTTTTCAGGCTATGGGTCCCACGCATTTTCTCTCTCATCTGCCTTTTTTTTTTTTTTTTTTGGAATTTGAAAATTTTCTTATCACATCTGTCGTTTGTTATTTTGTTTTTAATGTTATGAAATTTAAAATATTAAATAATTAGTTAAGGTGTAAATTTAACTACTAAGTTTTTTACGAGTGACATCTGATATAAATAAATTTTAGAAGGTGTAAAAATAATATTGAATAATTAAAAATTATACAAATTTAATAAAACCGTTAAATTTGACCTAATGTTCTTAGGGATTTTTTGTTCTTATAATTTAATACCGTTAGGTCAAATTTAACGGTTTTGTTAAATTTGCGTCCTTTTTAATTTTTCATTATTATTTTTACACATCTAAAACTTATTTATGTCAGATGCCCTTCAGGAAAAATTTGATTGTTAAATTGCACTTTAAGCCTTAAATAATACATAAAATATTATCTTATCATTTATATGTAATTATTACAAATGCTAATATTTTTTTTAGTAATTTGATTATTAAAAAAGTTATTATGATCATAATATCTAAACACTCTTATTTTATCAAAATTATTTTTTTCCTCATAATCTATTCTGCTCATAATCTATTCTCTAAAAGATATTTTCCATTCTTTCTGTTAAGTTATTCTCCAAAAGCTAATATAAATATAATCTTAGGATTACTTAAAAACGTGCTTTATGACTAACATCAATTCTTGTAATTAATAGTTTCTCCTCTATTTTATTATTTGTATGACTCTTTTTCACTTGTTGTCATGCTCCCAACTTGGTCTCCCGCACTTATCTCCGTCATCTTTCAATCCTCCGACTTTCCATGCGTCATCGCTACACTCTGCTTTTGTCATTCCCCTTCCCTCGGTTCTGCAGGTAGATTTTAAGAATGATTATATGTGTGTTTGAAATAACGATAATAAAAATGAAATTTATTAATTTAGTTTTTGGTAATTTTATTTTTGGTAAAAGTCTGATTATGTAATGTGATTTATGTTTGGAACAGCGATTATATAAATAACTTTTATAAAAGTAAAATTTGTTTGGATTGACTTAAGCATAAATGACTTTGATGATAATAATAAGAGAGAGTGGGTGGAAAAATATTTTAAAGGGTTAAAAGCATCACAAAATAGTTTAAAATAATTTTTGGAACTGAAAAAGCATATTAAGGATAAAATTGTAATTAGTCTGATAACACACTGGGTACAGTTGAAAAAATATTTTAATGGTTAAAAACACCAAAAAATAGTTGAAATTAATTTTTGTAGCCGAAAAAGTACATTAAGGGTAAAATTACAATTAGTCTGATAGTACAATTGAAAAAATATTTTAATCATTCCCACCCCCAAAAGCTAAATCAGTAAAAGCTCCAATGTTAAGCTTATGACATAAGCTATTTTGATCATCATAAGCTCGATTGACAATTGGAGACACCAAACACTCTTTTTTTTTTTCCAATTGCCAATTGGGATTTAGGCACCAATTGAACTTTTAGGAACCCAAACACGCCCCCCAAACACACTCTATATTGTTTCAAACAAGTTTTTTTTTTCTTTTCAAATTCATTGATTTAAACCAATTGTCCAAACCGATTTTTTTTTTAACATAAATAAACAAGGCCTAAATATTCAGAAACTAAGATCACAAATAAAAATTTTCAACAGTTAAACATTTGTAAATAAAATAGTCTATCACACACACATAAAAAATTTTTGTCCTTGTCATATACTTTCTTTGCAGATATCTTAGGTTGGGTGCAAATTTTCCAGATTTTTTTCGCAGAGTTTCAAACTCCTGTAATATTCTATGCAAATCACGATTTGCATTATGGGTTTCTCGAGCTCAAAGAAAAATGCTTAGAAAAATTTATATTTTTTCCTTTAAAAAAAATGGAGTGAGCGGATAAAATTTCGATATGCGCGGATGAATTGATATATCGTGTACAAAGGTTTGTAGCGTCAACTTAAGAGGTTTTTCAAAGTGGGTCCCATATTAACAAATACTTTTCTTCCTAATTAATTAAAATCCTTTATTGCAAAAGTCTGAAAATATTTTCTTGGCCACAATAGTTATACATTCCACTTCTTTGATTATGACGCAAAATTATTTCAGTGGAAGAAGACATGGATACGCATAATGGCAGCATTTTACCACTTTTTTTCTTTTCTTTTTTTATTTTTGAACAAAAATTTGATCCCATATAAAGTTGAAAAGTGATAATTATATTGAACAAATTCCATTTGCATGGATCTAAACTATTAAGCAACAAATAAACAGTTACAATTAATGGACCATCCAAATAATGAATAATGTGCCTATAAGTTATCAGGATTTTTTTTTTGGGACAATCATTATGAATTTTAAAAATGGTGTGAACTATCATTTTAAGAATTGATGAATGATGTTTGAAAAACCTCTACTGATCTATCATATTGATGTTAAATTTTTCTTCTTAAATTTTAATTTAATTTCCATAAATTTTATTGTTCTACGTAGTAATTAATAATTATAGTATTAAAAAAAACTGTAACAGTTTTTTTGATACACCGAAAACTGTAACAATTATTTATTATGTTAGTTACTTATTTTGAGTTCGGTTTACAATGCCAAACTTTGTCATATATGTTTGAGTGTTGATTCTTTGCCAATGGGATTCAAAAAATGATAATAACTTTAAAGTTAAGTTAAAAAATGTTATTTTTCTGGCAAAAAAAAAAAAAAGAAATTTTATTTTTGTTTCTTGTATACTTGATTTATGAGATAAACATATAATAATTTTGTTATGGCTAGTATGACCACAATCTTACTAATTAATTATGAATAGTGCCTTACCAAATTCAGTATCCTACTAATTCTAAAACTTATCACTTTGATCCTTCGGTTTGAAGTATGAAGGAAGAAAAAAAGAAAATAAAAAAGAAAAGAAGAAATGTTGAAGTTATTGTGTTAGTTATTGGTGTTCTGCACAAGAAGAGGAACAGGAAATGAGTTTTGTCAACAATAAAAGTAGAGAAATCCAAAAAGAAGACTAGAATGCAGAGAAGACAACTTGATAGGTTTCATTAAATTCTATTGAAGTTTATAAAGTTATTTGTTATTAATAAATTTTTTAATAATATTACCTCCAGTCCTTAATGTAATATCTCGTTCACATAGTATATATAATTGACACTACCCATGAGATTTCATATCAAGAACCAAAAGGTGAAATGTATTAATCATGCCTACTAACTGAAATTTGGAAGGAAAAATAATTGTATACATATATTTTTTAAGTCATAGCAACATAATTTACAGTAAAAGCCAATCAAAAACAAAATATAAAACAGTTAAACTGAATTTTGCCTTAGAAACATTTTCGGTGTAACACCCCAAATTTTATATTCACAAAAAATATATTGTAATTATTTGAGAAATTCAATAAAATGGTGAATATTCATGGAATTTGGATCTTATGAATTTTGAAATATTCATATTCATGATGAAATGGAAAAATTAATTCAAGAAAAGAATTAAATTACAAAGGTGATAGCAAAATCATAATTTTTTCAATTTAGCCCAAGATTAATTATTTTTCAATTAATTGGAGCTGATTTCAATTAATCAAGGAAAATAAAGGAAAATGTATAATTGGATTATTCTTGTTAGAATAAATCAAGAATTGTGAAATTAGAATGACTTGAGCATAAATCAATTAAGGGAATTATGGAAATGTTGAAACCATTTTTCTTCCCTTCTCTTTCCAAAATTTCGCCTAGCATAAGGTGTATGGAGGGAAAATTGATTAATGAAATCTAATATGCTAAGTACCATTATCATATGAAGAGGAGATTAAATGATGATTGAATTCCAAGAGCACATGTCAAAATGCTACATGATGATGGTAATGATAACAATGGTGGAGTGTACATTACATGAAGTTATGGTAGAATGCCTAATGGGAATTAGCTTGAGTGCATGTTGGAGTGTAGAATTGGTTTAGTTGGAAGAATAATTGTTTAGTTGGAGCAAGAGGAAGGGGGACGTTTTTTTTAAAAGCTAACCAAGGGAGAAGGCTAGTTCAATGTTAAGGGAAGTCAAATTGAGCAATTATGAAGGAAGTATGAGTGGAAGCATGGGTGGAGGTATGATTGGAGACAAGTGTCACCATAACCCCCTTGATTAAATCCTATGGTGAAGGATTAATTGAGTCAAATTAATAAAAACACATCCTCTTCCCCTTCATGTGTAACACCCCAAATTTTATTCACCAAAAATATATTGTAATTATTTGAATAATTCAATAAAATGGTAAATATTCATGAATTTGGATCTTGTGAATTTTGAAATATTCATATTCATAAGGAAATGGGCAAATTAATTCAAAAATTGAATTAAATTACAAAGGGGATAGCAAAATCATAATTTTGCCAATTTAGCCCAAGATTAATTATTTTCCAATTAATTGGAATTAATTTCAATTAATCAAGGAAAATAGAGGAAAATGCATAAAAGGGATTATTCTCGGTGGAATAAAATCAAGAATTTGGGGAATTAGGGGGGAATTATACATAGTTCAATTAGATAAATTGTGGAATATATGAAAAATATTTTTTTCTCCTCTACCTTCCCTCAAATTCGTTTAATTCATGGAAAAATAAGGGAAAAAGTTAGTCAAACCCATTGGACATAAATGATAGGAAGGTATGGCATAAAGTTGAATGAGTATGGCCTAAAGCAAGGGAGTATGGTGGGAGGTATGGTGGAGGGATGGTGTACGTGAAAGGTGGAGAGATCTCATCCATTGGCTAGATCAAGGGCTAGGATGAAACATGAAGACTAAACTATTAAAACACATATTCTCCCTCCCCTTGTGCATATTTCATCCAAGCCATAGAGAAAAGGAAGAGAGAGAGAGAGTTTGTGAAGCTCTTGAAGCTAGGGAGAAAGAGGAAGGAAAATCAAGGTAAGAGCTTGTGTTCTAAGGTGATTTAAGCTTCTTATTTTGTGTATTCATCCTCTAATCTCTTATTCTTCATGAAAATCATGGATTAGCAAGCTAATCTTCAAGGTTGAGAAGAGAGAGAGGACGTCCTAGAGAGAGAAACACCAAGGATCAAGAGGTAATTTCCAAAACCTCAACTTCTTAGTGTATTAAAGTTGTTGTTGGTGATTGTTGTTTGGTTTATGTGATTTTTGGTTAAGTTGTAAAATTGGAAAAGCCATAACCCTAAGGGGTTATGCTTCCCAAAATCCTTTAAATCATGATTATGAAGTGTTTAAATGAGTTAATCAAGGATTAGAAGTGAAAAAGTACAAGTTTTGGAAGCTAAAACATAAAGCTCTATTTTTCTATTTTTCTCTCAATATTTCGGCCAGACCAGATCTGGTAGTAGGAGTTGGATTTTCATGAAATAAATGGTTCCATTGGACTCAGTGGGCAAAAATAAGTGGGGTTACAGTTGGGCACTTTTTTGGTAGAGGCCGAAAAAGCATAATTACGAAAACGCCACTAAAATCCCTAAATCGGGGTTGTCAAAGGTATTTCGTAATTTGACAGTGAATTTGGTGATTTCGAGCCAGGAAATGGATTCCTTGGGCGAAAATAAGTCATAATAGCCTTAGTAAAAATTTTAGGAAAACGTGCTATCGGGCCGGGTACGGCGGGGCCAGGCCGGGGTCCCAGGGGCATTTTTTGTAAATTTTCACCATAGACTAATATAACCACAATAAACACTATGGAATAGTCTAAAATGATACTTAGATAGGTTATGACCTATTTCTGGTACATTTAATATTTTAGGACTGATTTGGAGGCCGGATACGACACGTTCTTCGAGGCACATTTAGAAAGGGGATATGAAAGCTTTGAGGTAGGGATATTATCCTTCATACACTATGCCATAAGTTATGTGATTGTGTGGATGCCATTGTTTTGTAAATGCACTTTATTAATTAACATGATTTGCCTAGAGAGGGGCAGTTAGTGCCAAAGGTGCACTTACACTGGGAGTTGGCAGAAGTCCAACCGATGTAGATTGTGGGCCTGGGCCCTACTCATGTATATATGATGATGATGTGTTTATATTGTTCATTAATTTGTACATACCTTGGCGCATGTCATATTTACTTTTCGCATTTTCTATTAACGATATTATGTCTCTACGGGGATTCTTCAGAATCTCACCCTATTTTTAAATAAACACCTCAGCGGGTACCAGTGGGCCAAAGGGAAAAGATGTAGACACCGGTAAGTGAGCGGCACGTGTCTCGAGGCGCAGACAAGATCGTGGTCCTAATTAGTCTATTTTGTGATATTTTGGTGAAATTTGTAAATATTAAAACTTCCGCTGTATTTTCCGTTTCCGTCGACGAACAATATCGGAATTGTAAACGAACGACGTTGGGATCGTAAACGAATATTCTTATCAGTATAATTGTACTTTTCTGTATGCCCATTGAATTTTGTCTTTATTACTCTTCGATTATCAAAATGGAAACGGGTGTTGACATCATGTACACATTTCGTCCAAGCCACAAGAAAGGAAGAGAGAGAGTAAGTTCAAGAGGTCTCATGTTCTAGAGAAAAGGAAGAAGGGAAATCTTAAGATAAAAGTTGGTTTCTTAAGCTTTTCTTGTAGCATTTCCCTAGATCCTTCTCTAAACTCTTGTTCCTCATGAACCCATGGTCTTCAAGACACATTGTTAGCTTAAGGAGAAGAGATAGAGGACGCATAGAGAGAGAGGAATCAAGAAGCCTAAAAGGTAACTACATCAAACTCAAATCTATACTTGTATGAAGTTGATTTTGAAGTTTATTGTTAGTTTGGTGATTTTTGGTTGAGTTGTAAATTTGAAAAAGTCCTAATTCTAAGGGGTTATGCTGCCCAGATTTCTTTGAATCATGGTTAAGAAGTGTTTAAATGAGTTAATAAAGGATTAGAAGTGGAAAAGTACAAGTTTTGGAAGCTAAAACACAAAAGGACAATTTTTTCATTTTCTTTCAATATTTTGGCTAGCATTGTTCTGAGAGGTAGAAACTGGATTTTCATGAAATAAATTGTTCTATTGGATTCAGTGGGCAAAAATAGGTGGGGTTATGTTGGTTATTTTTTCGGAAAAGGCCGAAAAAGCATAATTACAAAAACGCCCCTAAAACCCTAAATCGGGGCTGTCAAGGGTATTTTCGTAATTTGATAGTGAATTTGGTGATTTCAAGCTCGGAAATGGATTTTTTGGGCGAAAATATGTCAGAATAGCCCTAGTCATAATTTTGAGAAAACGTGCCATCGGGCCAGGCCGAGGTCCCGAGGGCATTTTAGTAAATTTTCACTATAAACTAATATAACCACAAGGAATACTATGAAAGAGTCTAAAATGATATTTGAATAGGTTATGACCTATTTCTTGTACATTTAATATTTTAGGACCGAGTAAGAGGTCGGATACAACACGTTTTACGAGGCACATCTAAAAAAGGATTTATAAAGCTTTGAGGTAGGAACATATCCTTCATACATCATTAATTTACTGCAAAAGCCATTGAAAACTAAAAAAATTATAGATCAATGTAGGATGTACAAATATAATTTTCTAAAAACAGTAGAATATTGCTCTTTTTTAAGACTTAACATTAAGTCAATCATTAGCGTAAGACACAAGATTTTTTTAACCCAACATTGACCGTGTACTAAATTATGAATAGTTGGTTGATCGAGGACTGTGAAATAACTGCCATCATTCGTAATTTTTATCTATCAATGATATGGTTTTTCAAATTTTTATATTATACATAAAAAATAAATATATAAATTGTAGATTTTATTAAGTTTGAAGTGAATCTGACTGTTGATCATTTGAATAGTGTATTTTTTTTATTTATTTTATATTATAATTAACATGAAGTTAAAATAAATAAATATACACATTTTATAATGAACTATAACATACTATAAACTTTAAATTTGAACAACCTTTCCCTGCAATTTATAGTCAGTCTCATGCAAATAGAAAAAAGATTCATTAAAAATAGATTTTGATTCCATATAGTCTTGCTCAATTTCAGCCTAGTTTTTATTAGATAAATATTTATTTTAAATTCTAATATGTTATTAATCTTAAAGCCGCATTATTTGGTTCGATTTTCAAAACAAGATTGTTTCATTCAGTGTGGTAAATAATGTAGCCAAACGCCATATGATATATATATATATATATATATATAGTGGAATGTAGCTATGGTCAAGGTCTAAAAAATATGATACAGGTACCAGGCCACAACCTAACAGACATAGTCACCGAGGTGTTCGCCGTCTCATACTTTGGCATAATATAATAATAAACAAATCAAAGATAGTTCATCCAAAGTAAACAAAGGTAAACAGAGATAGTTATTAAGTTGATTATAACAAATTAAACATAATATTAGTATAATAATTTTCTTCACAATTAAACAGGAGCTGCTGGTACATGATTTATCAATAAAACAAGGACTGATATTATCTTTTTCCAGTACTTTCAGGGCTTGTTTGGTTTGAGAGGAGGGGAGAGAAAGTGGGTGGAGGGAAAATTTTTTTGAGTTGAATTTGAAAATATTAGAGAAGTGGGGTTAAAAATTTTTAATTAATTTTTCTTACTTTTTTATCTTATATATTCTCTTTATTAAAATTTTATTACCCCACTTCTCCAATCTTTTAAAATTCAACTTATAAAAATTTTCCCTCTCCTCCCTTCCCCTTCAAATCCCTCACACCAAACAGACCCTCATATTTTTTGTTGAATTGAAAAATTAAGAAGATAGTAAGACATTCTCTCTCTCTCTCTCTTATATTATCATCTAGTTCATGGCTGTCCCTCTTAACACAAGTGACTAATCTGAGACTTGAATTCGAGATCTAAAGAGATCTAGCAGTGTCACGCCCTTATCTCAATTTCAACCTTTTTCACAGTATTTGCGGAAAACGATATGCGGTTCGGTAGGCAACACAGGAATAGCATAACTATACTGATAATATGTGCATGATTACATAAATTCCCCATAGGGGTTTGTACATGATACTTACGATTAAGGTAGCCGCACAAGGCTACTAGGGTGTCTAAACTCATCCCAGTGAAACGGAGACTTGTTCCCGTCTTCGTTCCACTACTGTAATCCCTTCATATGGTACTCTGCATTGTTGTTTGTTTATCTTCTGTCGTCTCCTGTCTAAATTGTTGGTAGGGGAGGGTGAGATTCGAGAGAATCTCAGTAGGAAATAGATACCATAATGCATGCATGATTGATGCTATGTATATGACATGTTAGCTTTATCTAAATGTATGCCCCATAATGACATTTCTGCATGCTCAATGTTTCATACAACAAGACTATGGCCATAGCGAAAACAAAAACAGAGCTTTATTTATTCAAATATGCTCTACACAATCAAGTAAAACAATCATATACATCATTACACAAGCAAAGATATCAAATACATGTAAGTAATGTAAGTCCCCTACCTCTAATCTTTCTCCTCGATTTGCGTGCCAATAGCTTGGAGCTCCATATTCGATCCTACAATGTCAAATGTACTATTTAGACACTTTCATAGTGTTTCTGGGGGTTATATGTGTTAGATATGAATAGTTTTGATGATGTTAAATATGAGCAAAAAGTTTATATGATATAATTATCTTTTACATTGACTAACTACTATATTTAATGTTGCATATTTTGTAGATTAGTCATAAACCCGATTGTGGGTTGATATTATAATGCCTCATATGTGGAGAATGATCATCAAGAAGAAAATCAAGAGACAAGGAATTGAAGAAAGAAGAAAGAAAGATGAAGATTGAAGATATTCATCAAGAAGGTTGAAGTTGGGTGATAAAGAATGATCATCAAGTGGTAAAACAAGAAGAAAGAGATTAAAGAAAGAAGAACTTGCAAGATCACATGAGAATATCAAGATCCAAGCTATTAGAAGTGATATCGGAGGTTTCTATGGTCAAACGGAAGTTGGAATGGGTCAATACGAAGCTAAAATGATGTATACGGAAGTTATGGTGCCTCTGGGGATGATTACTCGAGTAATCACTAGAGTAATAGGGAACTGCCTCATTTTGGAGGTGATTACTCGAGTAGCTACTCGAGTAATCTGCCGGGTTACTTGATGAATTACTCGAGGCGGCACTTGAAGTAATGGGCACTCTGTTTTCGCGCGGCAGAATAGAGGTTCGGCATTTTGATGATATCTTTCCAACCACATGTCGGATCGAACTGAAACTGGTGGCATATGAAACTAGACTTCCAACACGAACTTTTGACACCAAGATCACATTCAAAGGAGTTCAGATGATAGAGATATAAGCTTCTAAAGTTGACACATGAATCAGCGTCATATTCCTGGACAGCTTTGGTATTTTGGACATAACTCCCAAACTACACATCGGATTGCAACGACACTGGTGCCATATCAAAGTAGACTCAAAGAGCTTTCCATAGATATATAATTTGTCACATTTGAAGCTATATACTAAGAGCTATGACTTCTGGAAGTTGCTGCTCGTGATGGTTCGTGAGTTCAGAAATGGTCTAAGAACAGTAGATACTCTTTGGATCATAACTTTCAGTATACAATGTGTTTGGAGTTGATTCTTGTTGCGTTGGAATGTAAAGGATGAGAACTTTCCGATGATATACAATTTGCCATGTTTCGAGTCAAAATCAAGAATTCACTTGAAGGCACTACTCGAGTAACTAGTTGATAACAAAAGACTTTACTCGAGTAAGTACTCGAGTAATCAGATAGAAAACTTCCAGTTGCTCTCGGCCTGCCAACGATACTCGAGTAGGTACTCGAGTAATCAAATAGAAAACTTCCAGTTGCTCTCGGCCTGCCAACGTTACTCGAGTCAGTACTCGAGTAAAGAGACAGAAACTTGAAGTAACCAGAGTCGAACTTCAAGTTACTACCCGAGTACACAGAGTTATTTAGAAGAGAACTTCAAGTCGAACTTCAAGTTATTACCCGAACTTCAAGTCGAATTTCAAGTTACTACCCGAACTTTAAGTCGAACTTCAAGTTACTACCCGAACCTCAAGTCGAATTTCAAGTTACTACCCGGGTACGCAGAATTATTTAGAAGAGAACTTCAAGTTACTACCTGAGTAAGCTATGCAAAAAATGGAAGGCCACTCGAGTAGCCACTCAAGTAACCTGTGAAGAAACTTGATGTTTACTCGAGTAATGCTTCCCAGGAAAACAGAACAACGTCCCGAAGATTCTGGAAATCAATGGAATGATCATATAACTCATTCTTCTTGCTTCTAATCACTCTAACACTTCATTGTATTAGTGTTTAATGTATTTCTCCAGGAATACAATGAAGATATGATGTGAAGAGTCAAAAGGTGAATTTACGGAAGCGGAACGTCAACGTTCGAACGGCTAGTTTTTCAAATGTGAAGAACGACCAAACGAAGCAATAGGACTCAACGGATAGGTTGAAATACTTACAATGGTCATATCCTACTCAACTATAAATACAAGAGATTCAAGCAGATGACAACAACATATAACATGATAAGATTATGAATCATCCACTTCTACCCGAATACTCTCTGTTCTTATCTATTTTCCACATCATGTATATTTGAGAGAGTTTTTGTATTGTACTTCAGTGTTCATTATATCTACTCTGTGAGAGAGTTTGTAAACACTTTCAATTGTATTTCTGAATTGATCTCAAGGTAGAGGGACCTTGAGTGGGTTGATTTCCTTACGGGCAAGTGTAGAGAGAATTGCCAGTAAGACTTTCTGCTCGTAAGACTTATAAGGTGCAAGCAGTAGAGAACGTTGCTGCTCGTAAGACTTACAGAGGTGTAAGCAGGAGAGAACGTTGCTGCTCGTAAGACTTGCACGGGTAAGCAGGAAGGAAAGATCTTCGGGATTGCTCTGCTCATAAGACTTGCTGTAAGGGGGAGTATCTTGGTGAGAACTTTGTAAAGGCTTTTCTTGTGCCTGCATTAAACAAGAAAATAGTGGATTTGAAAATCTCAGGAGGAGCCTGGGGACTGGACGTAGGCCATCACAGTTTGGACCGAACCAGGATAAATCACAGTTTGCATACTCTCTTCCTTAAACTCTTATATTTCCAGCATATATTAACTGTTGATTTATGATTTATTATTTTCATATTTATTGTTTCCTTTAAGATGCAAAAAGAATTTCAAAGGTCTTAAGATTTTTATCTTACACCCAATTCACCCCCCTCTTGGGTGTCAGCCGGTTCTAACAATATAAGTCTATTTTGAAAAATTACTAAAATAACCCCAGGGACCCGGCCCCATCGTACTCGGTCCAGCTGTACTTTTCTCGAAATTCTAACCTGGGCTATCCTGACATATTTTCGCCCAAGGAATCCATTTCCAGATTCAAAATTACCAAATTCACTACCAAAAGATGAAATTGCCCTTAGCAGCCCTTATTTCAGTGTTTTAGAGGCATTTTTGTAATTATGCTTTCTCGGCCTTTTCCGAAAAAGTGCCTAACTATAACCCCACCTAATTTTCCCTCCTGAACTCAATGGAATCATCAAATCATTGAAAATACAACTCTAAGACCCATTTCTAGAGCTGGCTGAAACTTATAAAAACTCCAGGGAAAATCGGGGTTTTTCGGTTTCGGCTCCGTAAACACGTTTCTTTCTACTCCTAACCACTTTATTGACTATTCCATTAGGTTACAACTACCATTTAGTACCAATTTGGGTAGCATAATGTCACACCTTTATCTCATTTTAACATTTTTTTCAGAGTATTCACGGAAAACAATATGCGGTTCGGTGGGCAACACAGGAATATCATAAATATACTGATAATAAGTGCATGATTACATAAATTTCCCATAGGGGTTGGTACATGATCATTACCATCAATGTAGCCACACAGGGCTACTTGGGTATCTAAACCAGTCCCAGTGAAATAGAGACATCTTCTCGTCTTCGTTCCACTACTACAATCCCCTCATATGGTTCTTTGTATTGTTCTCGGTATATCCTCGTTCTTCTGCTGTCTAAATTGTTGGTAGGGGAGGGTAAGATTCGAGAGAATCTCAGTAGGAAAATAATACCAATATGCATGTATGATAAATGTTTAATGCATAATATGCTTGCATCACATAACTCATGCTCACACAATGACAATTCTGTAAGCTCAATGCTTCGAACAATATACTTATGGCCATAGCATAAATTGAAACATAGCTTCAAATCATTCATACATGTTTAACATAATCAAGCAAAGCAATAACATGCATTAACACACTAACACAAATATCATATACATGCAGGAGAGGTAAGTTCCCTACCTTAACCCTTTTTTGCCTCCAAATATGTGCCCCGTAAAGCGTGCCAACAGCTCAAGCTCCATATTCGATTCTACAATGCCAAAGGTACTGTTCAGACACTTCCATAGTGTTTTTGGGGGTTATATGAGCTATTATGAAAAATTACTAAAATGCCCCTAGGGACCCGGCCCGGCCCTACTGTACCCGGTCTGGCTGTACTTTTCTCAAAATTCTATCCTGGGCTATCCCAACATATTTTCACCCAAGGAATCCATTTCCGGACTAAGAATTACCAAATTCAGTGCCAAAAGATGAAATTGCCCTTGGCAGCCTTTATTTCAGTGTTTTAGGGGCATTTTCGTAATTATGCTTTCTCAGCCTTTTTCGAAAAAGTGCCCAACTATAACCCCACCTAATTTTCGTTCCTGAACTCAATGGAACCATCAAATCATTGAAAATCCAACTCTAAGACCCATTTACAGCCCTGGCCGAATTATATGGGTTTTCCGGGAAAAATTGAGGTTTTTTCGGTTTCGGCTCCGTAAACGAGTTCTTTTATACTCCTAACCACTTTATTGACTATTCCATTAGGTTACAACTACCATTTAGTACCAATTTCGGCAGCATAACTTCTGGGTCATCTCAATTTCCAAATTTAAAACCAAAGACAATCCGGCGAAATTTCACCAATTAAATTGTCCACAGCAGCCAGAATAGTCAATATATAGGAGTTTGGAAGTTAACTCAAGCTCCCACTAGCTTTTCTCAAGAGTGGATGAAACCCAAGCTTCCCTAACACCAAATTGAGCTTCACAACCTTAAATCACATGAATAGAAAGCTTAGGAACGGAGTTATACGCATTAGGAACCGATTTACCGAAGAAAACATTTACCTTTGCAAGTTTTTCCTCCCTTTCTCTCTCTAAGAAAATATCACACTTCCTCTCTCTTGTTGCAGCAAAACTGACAAAAATGGGAGGAGGAAGATGATAAAATATGATTTTATAAAATATTATAATTATCCAATAATTATTTTTCCATTTTTGGATTGTTACAAAATTCTGGCAGATTTCTGTCCAATCTTTGAAAAATCATAACTAATTCTAGAAAAATCGAATTGAAGTGATTCCAAAGCCAATAGAACCCTCATTGAGTCTAGTTTTAATAAAAAATATAGAATTTTTCTAGATGGAATCACAAAATTCTCAGAATTTCAGTCTTTGCATATTGTTCCAGAAACTTCACAGTTTTTCTATGCTGATTTCAAAAATTCATATCTTTTTGTATATATCTCTAATTGAGTCATATGACCTATCAAATTAAAGCTTAGGATGTCTAATTTCATCCTGTAAAATTTCATAATTTTTTATTATCATTTGGTCATTCAAAATCATATGACAAGCTCACTACCTTATAGGTTATTTCATCGAAAACATAATTACTTTCTCTAAAATTCACCATTTTACTTTCTTAATACCCTAAAGATATAAGAATCATTAGGGGATAAATTTGTGACACCTACTAAACTGGGACTTAGCAGTCCGCTTAATTTAGGCTTATTCCCAAGCTTCCTATCCCAAAATTTGGGGTATTACACATAACCCCTAGGAAAACCCATTTTCTATTTTTACAACCAAGGACAATCCGGCGAAATTTCACCGATTAAATTGTCCACAATAGCCAGAATAGTCAATATACAAAGGTTTGAAAGTTACCTCAATTTACTGAATAAATCACTTACCGTTACAATTTTTTTCCTCTCCTTCTCTCTCTAAAAATATCAACTCTTCTCTCTCTCTCTAAAAGTGAAAATGGCATCAGTTATGGCTGCTGGAAGGAGGAGGAAATGTTTTATATCAAATATTATATGATATGGAATTATTTATTCAATTTCCAAAATTTTTGGGTTAATTAGAAATTCTGGCAGATTTTCTGCCCAAACTTTGAAAAATCATAACTAATTCTAGAAAAATCGAATTGGAGTGATTCCAAAGCCTATAGAACCCTTATTGAGTATAGTTTCATGGAAAAATATAGAATTTTGCTAGATTGAATCACAAAATTCCCAGAATTTTAATCTTTGCCTGCTGTTCTAGAAACTTCACAGTTTTTCTGTGCTGACTTTTAAAATTCATATCTTTTTGTATATAACTCTAATTGAGTCATATGACTTATCAAATTAAAGCTTAGGATATCTAATTTCATCCTGTAAAATTTTATAATTTTTTCTCATCATTTGGTCATTAAAAATCACATGACAAGCTTACTACCTCATAGGCAATTTCACCGTAAGCATAATCACTCTCTTCAAAATTAACCATTTTATCAATATAACATATAAATCTCTTCCACCAAGCTAGTTCCTTATGTGGCTTATCCATAGGCTATAGACACATTTCACTGTTCATAAGCCGCCTCCTATTTTTTTGGGCTCCGTGACAGCCAAACCTCCAAGACAGATGTTGGTTTAAAATTCAAATCAAGATCACATGCCTACAAAAGGTTGGCACCCAATGAAAAAACACTTTCTCTCTCTTTCCTCTTTATGCACCCTCATTCTTCTTCTTTGACTAGGACCTCTCCTCTCTCTCTTCATCTTCATCCTCGGTTTCTTCTTTGCTCCCATCCTTCCCGATCTCTCTTTTGCCATAGCTTTAGGGTTTTTCAAAATGCTTCACCTGCTAGACACGAAAGCTTTGGTCCACCATCATCGTCTGTTATCTCACCCTGGGTCTTTGTCGGCGTCTAATCTCCAGGTTCCTTCCATCGAGTTTCATATTACTTTTTCTTAATCGGTTTCTCCTCTTGCATACCTATTGGAGAGTTTGTGGTGGTGTCAGCGGCGAAGAAGCAACCGCAAGGAAGCTGTGGCTTTTTCTTCCCACCTGTGAGACACCACTGGCCATCTCTGACTTCTTGGTTTGTGAGTTGGGTAGACATATACGTGAGAGATACCATCTCCAACTTCACCCCGCCAACATCTTGGGGCAAACAGGGGACTCAATGCCTAAACACTCCTTCGATATGATGTCTGTCACTAATTTTTTTGTACTGAGATCTGAGGGAGATGGGTTTAATTTCTATGTCATTTTGTGGATTTTACACTCTTACTGTCAATCCCTACTTTTTTATGGCCTTCTTATGGAATCTTTAGGCTACAGATATGTGTCTTTTTTCTTCTTGCTTCTCCTCTGTCTGACACTACTCACAACCATTTCTTATGGATCCAAACTTTGATTTTTGAATTTTTCCTGTAGATTAATTTGACCTATTTGTTGACATAATTTGTTTTGGGTTTGTGTGTCTACATTTCCAATTTGTCCTTGTATTAATTTGACCTTTTTTTCCAATCATGTTCAGGCCGTTTCCATAAGAAATGATGATTCACACTTAGAATTCCGACGGTTGTCTCCTACAGTAATGCGAAAAGTTCAGTATTTGAAGGAAATGATGATTCACAATTAGGGATAGCTTGAACATGGTCATGAAGTTGTTGTCATTTTACACGCTATTTCCTGATGGAGAACCAACCACCATAAGCCCTGTTTCAATGTTACAACTTATAACCATTGTTAGTAAATTTATTTATTATTGACTGTATTATCTGCAGTCTACTTTGTTGTTAGTATGCCGAACTTTGTGAGTTTCACATTAACCTCTATTAAGGACATACAATCATATGTTCGGTTAAGAACTATGATTTACAATATAGCATGATGTTGTCTTTCTACAAATAATCTTCTATTATTAAAAGAAGCATTAATATTATTTTCTCATGGTCTCCTTATTTCATTGATTCATATTGGTTGGTCTGGTGATAATGAATTGAGTCGTGGAACTTCTTAGACCAGTAAATAATAAAACGTTTTAGATGAGTATAATAAATATGGTAGTTGATGATAGATAATAAGATCAGATTATTTGTATGAACCAGCCTACCCAACCTTGCTTTTTAGTTTTAACTGCGTAGAATGTGGCAGCTGCCAAGCTTTGAAAAGGACCAAAAAAAAAAGAGGAGCTAGAAAGACATGAACTACAGGTTTCCATTAACAAAGGTATGCTTCATTTTTTTTAAGAAATATTTTTTCTCTACACTGACATGTGATTTTTGTGGATATTGCCATATTTCTACTTTTCTTGATATTTTGATTTATCTGGATTTATTGCCATTATGATTTATAAGCTACAATTTGTCTCTTTTTTAGGAAACTTGATTCACTTTGGGCAGCATGTTAGCTGCAACAGAGCATGAGCCATTTGCTAAACCAAAGCATTTTTAAACCAAAATTTCTCATTCAAATTGAGTATAATTCTTATGTATGATCGTTCAACAATCAATTTTTTAACCTGTTGCTACATGAAAATAATAAAGTGAGGTGTAGCATTGAGAGTTGAGAGAGAGAAGGTCATGTGCTTAGGTGGTCATAAAAGAGGACAAGCACTGCATTAGTAGTAGGTCTATGCTATGTTTTCTTGATTACGTTCTTACAAAGGCTATATTGTGTTTGTATCAGTAGCAGGTCTATGCTATGTTTTCATGAATGAGGAAAATAATTATTTAATTACCTCAAAAGCTATACTAAAGCATTCCACTCAATCATTTGGCATCGCAGGTTCTCTTATGTCACATTGCTCCACGCACTAAAGTAGTTTGCAAGCTGCACATGTCTTGGGATGTATTGTTGGATTAATAGGTAGGCTTCATATATGGTTTGGAAGTAATACTTTTAAGCTTGGCAAAAAAAAAGAAGAAGAAGTAATACTTTTAAGTAATAGGTAAGCTCATATATGGTTTGGCTACTAAACATGCCTCAATTATTTATTTATTTATAGCCTCTGTTATTATCAGGAAATTTAGCACGGAACAAAAGCATATGGCCCGAACATTGAAAACGACCTTTCATATCTGTTTTTGTTTCCATCCTTTGTATTATTACTTGAAATATGATTACTTTTCTTTTACTATTCTATTTTGATCTTATTCATTCTCATGCAATTTCAGCCCTGTCCCTTTTAATTGTAGCCTACAAATCTTTCACTTTAAGTAATACTTTATCAATTCTTTCTTTTATTAGTCATTCACATCTCTCCCAAGTGCCTCTTGCCCCGCCGACTCTTAACATGTCATCATGACTTCCAAATTTTCTAAATGTCACCATTAATTAATATAATAATACCAAAGAATATTTACAAACCCAAAATATCTGTTTGCCTTGCCCGTGAGTGATGAGTCTCTCTCTCTCTCTCTCACTAAAAAAAGTTGGTTCCTATCAACATCATCACTGTCCCAGTCCGTGATTAGTGAATTTAAAATGCTATAGAATTAGAAGAAACTTTGATTGATCAGTCAATGGAAAGTGATGTCCTGTTCATAGCTTGGTGGTATCAACTCACTGTTTCTTTCAAATATAGTGAATGCCTTAGACCTACGAGGACTTAAAAATATATTATCACTTATTTGTCTTCGTGATTCTTCTCTATTTATCTGTGATTATGATGCGACCTTGCATATTATATATATATATATATATATATACTTGGGAGATGCCTTCTTCCCTAAAGGAGATAATTGCAGGAATAATATTATATATTTATGCATTTTGTTTGTTTGTTAGGGGAGGTATTTATACAGTTTTGTACCTTATTATTGTCATTCTATATTATATATTACCTCTCTTTTACTATGCTGCTTCTTTTTTCATTAACTAAACCTTTTATCTAAACCAAGTATAATGGAGTTACTTAACTATATCTTTTTAGTTCCAATATCATGTAAGGCCCAATAATGTTAATAAAATTTTTTACATGTGGATGCATGGTTTCTTTTCTTTTTTTTAATCCTTTGTGAAAGTGTTGTCATTTAGTTGTGTACACAAGTATTTCAAACACAATATGATTTAATATGTCAACAATTCTTGCTTTTGCTTTGGTCCATATAGCAGCATACATGGAGATGTTAATTGTGGACATGGTAACCGTTTGTCTCAGACTTCGTTGACCGTGCCTTATAATGTTTCTGGTAAGGCCTTTTATTGCTTATGGTGAATCATTACCTTTCTTTTCATGTGGTGAATCATTACTATCTTCTGTATAAGTACAAACTTAAATTCCTATATATGCGTCAATATTAACTAAATGTTGTTTTGACCCTTCCTTTTTTTTATGATTTCTCCCATCTTATTTTTGCGCGCTCCCTTTGCTAACATGTTACAAGGATATTAGTATTTGATTTTCATTTTTTTTCAAACATAAGATACATGGAAATCCCTATTCAACTCTTTCTCATTGAGTCCAATTCTTTGCTGATACGATGCCCGGCCTGTCCATTTCAGCCTGTGCTTTCTCTATTCATTCAATGTTAGCAATTGGCGCTTATAAGAAGTATGGAAGGTTTAAAGATTGTTTTGGGAGACCATGATGATGGAGGGAAATCCACAACAAAAAGTGTGGTTTACAAAAAAGTTTTTTGGAATGTAAATGTAATGTGGTAGGGTGTTGTTCCTCTTGTGATTGAACTTCTTATATGACATATTTGTGTTTGTTGGTTTACATTAAGCCAAACTATTGTTTTGTTAATCTTTTCCATTTTCATGTAAAGTACACTTAAATTTTTTGGACAAAAAGTACACTTAAATTTGAAGAATGCAATTTTCTTTTTTAATTCATGATACATAGTTTATTGTTTAGTAAAAGCTCCCGTGCAACGCACGGGTAGCACATGCTCGTTTTCTTTAATGCCTCAAAGATATAAGAAACATTAGAGAATATATTTGGGACACCTGCTAAACCGGGGCTTAGCAGTCCGTTTAATTTAGGCTTATTCTTAAGTCTCCAATCCTAAAATTCGGGATATTACACATTCATCAATATTAAATGTAAATGATCATTATTCTACCGTATTATTAAAATTGATTAATGTCGTCTTCAAAATTTTGATATTATTTCCACTTCTTTCCTTAATTTTTGTTTAATTAAAAACTTCAAAGAGAAAAATTATACAAAAAAAAAATCAAGTTATATATTATATTTTAGTTTACTAAGTTACCTTTGATTATTTAGTTAATTTATATGTCTATTATTTCCATATACAAAGTCTTGTAAGGAAGCATCATATTTAAAATTAGTTCCTATTTTAACTTGATTTCATCTCCACACAGTTCCTTTACACCCACATACACTAAAAATCTATAGGAAATGTGTATAATAACATGAATTTACCTGTGCGAAATATTTCAGACAAAAGATAATTGTATATCAACCAATGAAAATTTTAATAATTCAAATAAATAAAACTGTAAATATATAATTGTAAATAAGACTACTAGCTCATTTTTCTTTATTTGGCTTATGAATTGCTTAGAAGCATATATGCTTTATGACTAAGATCAATCCTTGTAATATTTTTTCTCTATTTTATTATTGTTATGACACTAACAAATTGGTAAAATTTAGAGGACTATCTAAAGATGGAATGCCGAGCACAGTGCCAATATTGACCAATTGATCCCACAATTTCTTTTTCTTTTGAACAATAGACGCCTAAATTTAAATATGATATGTGTAGATAATTGACGTGCCGTGAGTAAAGGTTTGTAGAGCATCAACTTTAAAGAATTTTCAAAATGGGCCCCACATTAACCAATTATAGACAGATATTACAAACACATTTGACTTGACTTGGAAAATTTGTGTAGTTGATGTTGTCTAATTATAATATGATGGGTAACCTACGACTCTCAGTCACTTATTCGAAGCATATATATATATATAGACAGACATGCTAGTTAATTCATAATTTTCATCAAGTAATTTAAGAAAAAAATAATTAACAAAGATACATGTTAATTATTAATTGATGTTCATACTTCATATATAATTTATACAAACAAGTCTCAATCTTGCTTTTTAACTTCGGTCCAAGTCAAGACTTGGGCATAATATTATACTCATCCGGTTCTTAATATAAGACATATTTAAAAAGTCGATCTTGGTTCTAAATATAAAATAAATTTTTCATATTTATCAATATTTTTCTAATTTACCTATATTGATGCTCCTTCAATAATAATCAAGTAGGAAAGGAAAGGAAGAAATAAATGAATATGATTAGGGTGTTTTAGAACATTTATGTTATATTAACTAACTCAGTCAACTTCCTTAATCTAATTAAATTAGGTAAATATTTTATATTAAGAAATGAATGAGTAATAATAAACAAATCAAAGATAGTTTATTCAAAGTAAATAGGTAGATAGATATATAGTTAATTTGATTACAACAAAGTAATCATAATACGAGTATAATAATTTTCTTTACAATTAAACAGAAGCTAGTACAAGCTTTTGTTAAAAAAAAATTAAACATACTGTTCAAATTATATATGTGGATATAGTTATCTCCATTCTCGGTATATTTATTTTTCCGTCACAAACATACAATTGAAATTATTAAATGTTGCATGTTTGCTATTCATTCATCATTATTAAGAGAATATATATACAAGCTTTTGCAGATGTTTAAATGTTCAAGAGCTTAACATTTTAAAAACAAAATAGTCTATCCTATATATATCCTAAATATTTAACCTTGTTATACACTTTATTGCAATGTCTTATATCCGTGCAAATTGTAACACCCCAAATTTTATATTCACCAAATATATTGTAATTATTTGGGAAATTCAATAAAATGGTGAATATTCATGAATTTGGAATTTATGAATTTCATAAATGTTCAATTTCATGGGAAATTGGGCAAAAATAATTATGGAATTAATTTAGGTAATTTAAAAAGCCCAATATTAAGGTCCAAAAATGAAGGAATATTAGAGAAAATATTTGGTCCAAAAATAGATGGAAATTGGCCAAAGAAAAATAAGAAAAGAAATTGGATTAGAAAGGTAATGGCAAAATCGTAATTTTGCCAAATAGCACAAAATAAATTATTTTCTGATTAATTGACGTTAATTTCAATCAATTAAGGAAAATAAAGGTTAAAAATATATTTAGAATATTTTAGTCAATTTAATATGAATTTATGGAAAATTTGAACAAAAAGTGCAATTTTGACCAAACTTGAGACTTTACGTATATACGTAACCGAAACAAGTTGTGAAGTAAATTGAGACCATAGGGAGGGACCCCTAGGTGTCTCCTACATGTGGCATAAAGAAGGAAATATTGGTTGGACATGATGGCATGGTTACGTGAATGTAGGAAGTTATGTACATAAAATTGGATTTTAGCAATTTTGGAAAATTAAACAAATTATTATAATATTATGAGATATTAGAATATAAGTTCATCTTTCTCATTCAGCTGCTATTCCACGAGAAACAGACCTGAACATAGTGTGAGAGACGTTGAGAGAGTTTAGAGAGAGAAAGAGAAGAAAAATCACAAGGTAAGCCGATTTCTCCGACGATTTCGCTCCTAACGCGTATAACTCCGACTTTAAGCTACTCCTCTTTGTTCTTTAAGGTTTGAAAAGCTCAAATTTGGTGTTCTAAAAGTTAGGGTTTTCAGCCATTTTTGGGAAAAGCTTGTGGAAGCTTGAGGTAACTTCTAAACCTTCGTATATTAACTATTCTGGCTGCTGTGAGCAATTTAATCGGTGAAATTTCACCGGATTGCCATTGGTTTTAAATTTTGGAAAAGTGTATATCTAAGGGTTATGCTGCCCAATTTTAGTTCAAATGGTTGTTATTACTCAATTAGATTGTTAATAAAGTGGTTAGGAGTAGAAAGAAACGTGTTTACGGAGCCGAAATCGTAAAACCCTGATTTTTCCCGGAGAACACAATTATTTCGGCCAGGGATGTTTGAGGGCCTTAGAGTTGGATTTTCAATGATTTGATGATTCCATTGGATTCAGTGGGCAAAAATAGGTGGGGTTACAGTTGGGTACTTTTTCAAAAAAGGCCGAGAAAGCATAATTACGGAAACGCCCCTAAAACCCTAAAAGTAGGGCTGCCAAGGGCAATTTCGTAATTTGAAATTGAATTTGGTAATTTTGAGTCCGGAAATGGATTCCTTGGACAAAAATAAGTCAGGATAGCCCTAGTTAAAAATTTGGAAAAACGTGCCACCGGGCCGGGTACGGCGGGGCCGGGGTCCCGGGGGCATTTTGGTAAATTTTCACCATAGGCTAATATAACCACAAGAAACACTATGGAAGTGTCTAAAATGATATTTGGATAGGTTATGACCTATTTCTTGTATATTTGACGTTTTATGACCGAGTTGGACGCTTATAGTTGACACATTTTACGAGGCGGATCCTTTGAGACAGGAAAGAGGTTAAGGTAGGAATTATTATCTCTCATATACTATGTGATTATTTGTATGATGCGTGTTACTGTATTTTGTGACTTGAACACGTGCTGAAGGCACATTACCTAGCTGTAGTCTAGGACCTAGCTGAGGTACACTAATCTTATCTAGCTGTAGTCAAGGACTCAGCTGAGGTACATGTAAGGGTTTCAACGGGTTAGTTGGCCTTGAATTTTGTGTACACACACGGATGATATGAGTTTTCATTTTACTTGATACGGTGCATTGCATATTTAATTTTTTCATTTTATATGTTGATCGTATGTTTCTACTGAGATTCCTTGGAATCTCATCCCTTTTTCTAATCAAAATATCTCAGCGGATGCCAGTGGCTCGAAAGCCAAGGATGCAGAGAAGGGAAACTGGCGGGCACATTTCCCAAGACGAATACAGTGGTTGTATATGTCTGTATGTGAAATCGTTTTGGGACATTCTGTACATATTTGTCATTATTATCGACTTCTGCTCTGTTAATGACTGTCTGTAAACAAATACTTATTATCAGTATACTGTACTTTTCTGTTTGCCTATGGAACTTGTTCATTATTGCCCTGTGTATATCAAAATGGAAACGGGTGTTGACATTTTTGGTATCAGAGCTAATAAGCGGTTCTGGCATTATCAGAATGGTATACTGATATAGTTTTGTTTGCATGGCGAGAGGACATCATGAGCAGTTTGAGTGAGCCTATGACCAGTTCGAGTGTACCATTGGAGGGGTCAGAGGTGTTTGTCAACCAGAGCCCTCCAAAGCAGCGGATACCAGACGGGCGACTTTTCATCGAGTACTTTGGACCTGGAGGCGTTCGTATGAGGCGGACGGCATGAAAGAGTGTGCAACAGCTACCCGTATATGGACCAGAACCCAGGCCAGCTTCTCTAGGGCAGTCTCGGGTAGGAGAGACCGATGAGTATCTCGAAGAGGACTTTGAGGAGGATCCAGAGGAAGATCCAGAGTGGGATCCTGATGATGATCCAAAGGTGCTGCTCGAGGATGAGTCGAGCGATCGTGAGTCTCAGGCAGAGCCAGTGCAGGTGCCGTATAACCTGCAGCCGAACCTCGAGTTGTGGCACTATCTGCAGGGCCAATATATCCGAGCGGTGTCAACACCCGTTTCCATTTTGATATGCGCAGGGCAATAATGAACAAGTTCCATAGGCAAACAGAAAAGTACAGTTATACTGATAATAAGCATTTGTTTACAGACAGTCATTAACAGAGCAGAAGTCGATAATAATGACAAATATGTACAAAATGTCCCAAAACTATTTCACATACAGACTATATACAACCACTGTATTTATCTTGGGAAATGTGCCTGTCAGTTTCCCTTCTCTGCATCCTTGGCTTTCTAGCCACTAGCACCCGCTGAGACATTTTGATTAGAAAAAGGGGTGAGATTCCAAGGAATCTCAGTAGAAACATACGATCAACATATAAAATGCGAAAATTAAATATGCAATGCACCGTATCAAGTAAAATGAAAATTCATATCATCCGTGTGTGTACACAAAATTTAGGGCCAACTAACCCTTTGAAACCCCTGCATGTACCTCAGCCGAGTCCTTGACTACAGCTAGGTAAGACCAGTGTACCTCAGCTAGGTCCTAGACCACAGCTAGGTAATGTGTCTCCAGCACATGTTCAGATCACAAAATACAGTAACATGCATCATACAAATAGTCACATAGTATATGAGAGATAGTAGTCCCTACCTTAACCTCTTTCTTGTCTCAAAGGGTTTGCCTCGTAAAACGTGTCAACTATAGGCGTCCAACTCGGTCCTAAAACGTCAAACATACAAGAAATAGGTCATACTCTATCCAAGTATCATTTTAGACACTTTCATAGTGTTTCTTGTGGTTATATTAGCCTATGGTGAAAATTTACCAAAATGCCCCTGGGACCCCGGCCCCGCCGTACCCGGCCCGATGGCACGTTTTTCCAAATTTTTGACTAGGGCTATCCTGACGTATTTTCATCCAAGGAATTCATTTCCGGACTCAAAATGACCAAATTCAATGTCAAATTATGAAATTGCCCTTGGCAGCCCTACTTTTAGGGTTTTAGGGGCGTTTCCGTAATTATGCTTTCTCAGCCTTTTCTGAAAAAGTGCCCAACTGTAACCCCACCTATTTTTGCCCACTGAATCCAATGGAATCATCAAATCATTGAAAATCCAACTCTAAGGCCCTCAAACATCCCTGGCCGAAATAATTGTGTTCTCCGGGAAAAATCGGGGTTTTACGATTTCGGCTCCGTAAACACGTTCCTTTCTACTCCTAACCACTTTATGAACAATCTAATTGAGTTATAACAACCATTTGAACTAAAATTGGGCAGCATAACCCTTAGATATACACTTTTTCAAAATTTAAAACCAATGGCAATCCGGCGAAATTTCACCGATTAAATTGCCTACAGCAGCCATAATAGTTAATATACGAAGGTTTGGAAGTTACCTCAAGCTCCAACAAGCTTTTCCCAAAAATGGCTGAAACCCTAACCTTTAGAGAACAGATTTTTGAGCCTCCAAACCCTAAAGAACAAAGAGGAGTAGCTTAGAGTTGGAGTTATACGCGTTAGGAGCGAAATCGTCGGAGAAATCGACTTACCTTGTGATTTTTCTTCTTTCTCTCTCTCTAAACTCTCTCAACCTTCTCTCTCTATGGTTTAGGTCTATTGAGCACGAAAATGGCTGAAGAGGATGATGATATATTTATTTATCATATGTTTTACAATATTTTATTTATTTGTTTTATTTTCCAAAATTTCAAAAATGAACTTATGTACATAAATCCTTATGTACATATAACCATGCTCATTAAGCCCAATCAATATTTCCTTATTTATGCCACATGTAGGAGACACCTAGGGGTCCCTCCCTATGGTCTCAATTGGCTTCACAACTTGTCCAGGTTACGTATACACGTAAAGTCTCAATTTTGGTCAAAATTGCACTTTTTGCTCAAATTTTCCATAAATTCATATTAAATTGACCAAAATATTCTAAATATATTTTTAACCTTTATTTTCCTTAATTAATTGAAATTAACTTCAATTAATTAGAAAATAATTTATTTTGTGCTATTTTGGCAAAATTACGATTTTGCCATTACCTTTCTAATTCAATTTCTTCTCTTATTTTTCTTTCACCAATTTTCATCTATTTTTGGACCAAATATTTTCTCTAATATTCCTTCATTTTTGGACCTTAATATTGGGCTTTTTAAATTATCTAAATTAATTCCATAATTATTTTTGCCCAATTTCCCATGAAATTGAACATTTATAAATTCATAAATTCCAAATTCATGAATATTCACCATTTTATTGAATTTCCCAAATAATTACAATATATTTGGTGAATATAAAATTTGGGGTGTTACAAGCGGTACAGGACTATGACACTCCCCGCAATCAGTATCTTATGTTCTTGGTAGGTGTGGGAACGATGTATAGGCTTCAGGAGGATATGGGAGTCAGGTTCACGAATGAGGTCTGGGCATATACTACTATGGCCTTCTTTCCAGATACAGCGTACTGGAACAGACAGAAGAATGAAATTGTAGAGAGAGGTCCGAGTAGGAACTTTTGGGAGTTCCTGGATCACGTGAAAACCCTTGTATCGAAATATATGTATCTAGGTTGACGTGGGACCCACGTGATATATTTTGGGTGACCAGAGCTGACTGGTACATATTATGAGACAAGGGCAGATAGGCGGAACCGACAGACAGAAATGATGTAGCCAGAGTCGGTATTTTGAGGAGGGTACAGATAGGAAAATGTAATGTAATAAGGAACAATATGTCATGTACAGTAGTTTATAGGTTATCTGATGTTTTATTTCTATGTAGCTACTGTAAATAGTTGTGTATGTTATGTATGATATATCTGTGTCCCTGACTATTTATGAAATGACAAAGATGCCCTTGCTTTTGTATCAAAATGTACTCTTCTCTATTTTCATGTAGAGAGAATTATGGAGATGGTACAACCAGGAGACGGCGGTAGAGGCTGAGGTAGAGGTCGAGGCCGAGGGCGTGGTAGACATAGTACCAACAAGGGAGAACTAAGGCCTGACCCTATCCAGCAGCGAATCCTGGATTTATTGGAACAACAACAACAAACCATGAATGAGATAAGAGTTGACCTCCAGGGAGTACAGCAGAGACAGGACCACCTGGAGAACCGCATGGATGAATTTATATGGGGAAATTATGAAGAAATACCGGAGGAACCCCAACCAGAGGATTTACCACCAGAGCCTGAGGTGGATATCCAAGCTTGGCTGAGTAGATTCAGTAAGCAACAACCACCTATGTTCAAGGGGAAGTTTGATCCTCAATAAGCGGGAACCTGGTTAGCTCGTTTGGAAAAGATTTTTGATATGCTGCAATGTCCAGATGAGATGAAAGCTCGGTTAGCCATATACAAGCTAGAAGGTGATGCCGATAGCTGGTGGAAAGGCATGGACCTCATCCTGAAGGGGAAGAATGTTCCTATCACATGGGAACTATTTCAAGAGGAATTTAACAAGAAGTATTTCCTCCGACTGTCAAGAGAGAGAAGGAGAAAGAGTTCCTCAGCATCAAGCAGTACGACCGGGAGAGTTTTGATGATTATCTGGCCCGGTATATCCGACTGTCACGCTACTCGTCATATGCCAAGCTGAATGACAATGATGAGTGGAATTCGGATATGATGATAGAGGGGCTGAGACCTGAGTTCAAGGACAGACTGATCTCCCAACACTTTACTAATTTCAGTAAAGCGGCAGAAGAGTGCCGATACATTGAGAAGCGTATGTCGAGCCTGGCAACTCAGACTGGTAATAAAGGTGCTTCTGGGAGAATAAGTTCCTCACAGAAAAGAAAAGAACAGGGTAGACCTTCTAGGGGCGATAATAAGAGGCCGAATCAAGCTGGAGGCCGTGGGGGCCAGGGTTTCCCAAGAGGCGGAACATGTTGGCATTGCCGCAAGCCATTTCATCCTGGCAAGATGTGTAGTGGAGCCCCGTTTAGAATGGATCCTAACAAACCACTCACTTGCTATAACTGCGGTAAGCCAGGGCACTTTCCGAAAGATTGTCCATAGAAGCAGCAACCGGAGGGGACTAGACCCAGGGTTCCAGGAAGGGTCTATACACTGACACAGGAAGAAGCTCGAAAATCTCCAGAGCTGATTCAAGGTATGATTTCTCTCAATGGCAGTCTAGTGCATGTTATGTATGATTTTGGTGCTAGCCATTCATTTATTGCATATGACTGCGTGAGACGATTGAATTTACATATGCATAAATCCCCATATGATTTGGTTGTATCTACACCTATGGGCACACAAATTGTGATGATTGATGTTTGTTTGAATTGTGGGATAAACGCTGAGGGGCATGAGTCAACTGTAAATCTGATTTGTTTGTCACTACAAGGGTTGGAAGTAATTTTGGGGATTGACTGGCTGACAGCAAATGGTGTGTTGTTGGATTGTAAACAGAAGAGAGTCTTATATCTGAATCCACAGCCACAAGCTGACACTGAAATCACTATTAACCTTTTATTTGTGGCTAAGGTTGAGAGGTATTTGCAGAAGGGATGTCAGGGGTACATGGTATTTTGCTCTATGCAATCAGAGGCTGGTGTAGCCTTGGAAAGTATCCCTGTGGCAAATAAATTTCCTGATGTTTTCCTGGAGGATATCGGTGGACTACCTCCGGATAGGGAAGTGGAGTTCTCGATTGATTTGAAACCTGGAGCGGGTCCAATTTCTAAAACCCCATATCGTATGGCTCCAAGCAAAATGGCAGAGCTGAAGAAGCAGATTGAGGAACTACTTGAGAAAGGGTTCATACGACCCAGCGTATCGCCCTGGGGTGCTCCAGTACTCTTCATCAAGAAGAAAGACGGAAGCCTGCGTCTCTGTATCAATTATCGAGAGCTGAACAAGGTGACCGTCAATAACAAGTATCCACTCCCTAGAATTGACGATTTGCTCGATCAGTTGTCTGGTTCCTGTGTATTTTCGAAGATCGATTTGCGATCGGGATACCATCAGTTGAGAGTCAAAGCAGAAGATGTATCGAAGACTCTTTCAGGACCAGATATGGGCATTACAAGTTTCTTGTGATTCCATTTGGGCTGACCAATGCACCTGCCGTGTTCATGGACTACATGAATCGAATCTTCCGTCCGCATCTGGACCAGTTCGTTGTAGTCTTTATTGATGATATACTAGTGTATTCACGGAGTAAAGCTGAGCACGAGCAGCATCTGAAAACAGTGTTGAATATATTGCGAGATAGGCAACTCTATGCCAAGCTGAGTAAGTATGAATTCTGGCTTTCAGAGGTAAAGTTTATGGGCCACGTTGTCTCACAACAAGGGGTCTCTGTTGATCCTAGTAAGGTGGAAGCAATACTGAACTGGAAGAGACCAGAAACGGTATTTGAGGTACGCAGTTTTCTGGGTCTAGCCGGGTATTATCGGAGGTTTATACAGAACTTCTCCAGAATTGATTTACCATTGACTAAATTGACGCGGAAGGCTCAACATTTTGTGTGGGATGAGAATTGTGAGAAGAGCTTCCTAGAGTTGAAGCAGAGGTTAACTACAGCACCAGTGCTGACGATCCCAGATCCACAGTTTACGTATGTTGTTTATACAGATGCCAGTGGACAAGGATTGGGATGTGTGTTGATGCAGCATGGCCGAGTGGTGGCATATGCATCCAGACAGCTGAAACCTCATGAATTGAACTATCCCACCCACGATCTTGAGTTAGCGGCAATTGTGTTTGCTTTGAAGATCTAGAGACACTATCTCTATGGTGAGACTGTAGAGTTGTTCTGCGACCACAAGAGCTTGAAGTACTTGTATGATCAGAAAGAGCTCAACATGAGACAACGCAGATAGATGGAGTTGCTGAAAGACTACAATTTAAAAATCAAATATCATCCCGGTAAGGCTAATATTGTCACTGATGCATTAAGCCGGAAATCAGTGCAGGTGGCAGCCATAATGATTTATGAGCAGAAACTGATCGAGGATTTCAGAGACCTAAATCTGTCTAGTCAAATTCTGTTAGGCAGTGGGGTCAGTCAGATATACAATGATCTGAGGGTGGCAATTGAAGAAGCCCAACAACATGATGATGAAGCGTTTTATATCAGAGGTATGATTGATAGGGGCGAGACTCAGGATTACGACTTGTCTCCCAGCGGGCTAGTGAGGTACAAGAAGTGGATTTATATTCCACCGCAACCAGAACTGAAACGACAAATCCTGGAGGAGGCATATAAGAGTAAGTATACTCTGCATCCAGGAGCCACAAAGATGTACCATGACTTGAAGGCTCAATACTATTGGCCTGGAATGAAAAGAGAGGTGACCGAGTTCGTTGCTCGTTGCTTAACATGTCAGAAAGTGAAAGTTGAACATCAGCGACCCTTGGGGCTTTTGACGAATCCTGAGATACCTGAGTGGAAGTGGGAAAGTGTTACTATGGATTTCGTGATAGGATTGCCAAAAGTTAGAAACCATGACGCTATATGGGTGATAGTTGATAGATTCATGAAGACAGCTTACTTCCTACTGATTAGCATTCACTATTCTCCGGATGGACTAGCAGAAATTTACATTCAGGAGATTGTGAGATTGCATGGTATTCCGAAGAACATCATCTCTGATCGAGATCCATGATTCACTTCCAAGTTTTGGAAGGCGGTTCATGAAGCTTTGGGTACCAAGCTCCGATTCAGTACGACATATCATGCTCAAACTGATGGGCAGACAGAGCGAACGATTCAAACCCTTGAGGATATGCTAAGGGCGTGTGTGCTTGATTATAAAGGTAGTTGGGACAAATTCCTTCCATTAGCAAAGTTCGCCTACAACAATAGTTATCATTCGAGTATTCAAATGGCTCCATACGAGGCACTCTACGGGAGGAAGTGTCAATCGCCAATATGCTGGACTGAGTTGTCTGAGAGGGAATTGCTAGGGCCAGATCTTGTTGATCAGACAACGGAGAAGATAAAATTGATCAAGCAGAGATTGTTAGCTGCTTAGAGCCGACAGAAAAGTTATGCAGATAAGAGGCGAAAACCTCTGGAATTTGAAGTCGGTGACCACGTATTCATGAAAGTATCACCTGTTACGGGTATTGGTAGGGCATTGAAAGCAAAGAAGCTACAATCAAGATACATTGGTCCGTTTGAGATCTTAGAGAAGATTGGGCCTGTAGCATATTGTATCGCTTTGCCACCGAATCTGAGCAGACTACATGATGTTTTTCATGTTTTCCAGATGAAAAAAAATATCAACCTGATCCAGAACACGTAATAGAGTATGAAGATGTGGAAATACGCGACGATTTGACTTACGAAGTCACACCTGACCGAATCATCGATCGGCAAGAAAAGCAGCTCAGAAACAAGAGCATTCCATTCGTCAAGATTGTCTGGAAAGGGTTATCGCCCAGAGAGGCTACATGGGAAACAGAAGAAAGTGTAAAGAAACGTTACCCGGAATTTATGGCTGATCAGGTGTAGCAAATTTCGGGGACGAAATTTATTTAAGTGGGGGAGAACTGTAACACCCCAAATTTTATATTCACCAAATATATTATAATTATTTGGGAAATTCAATAAAATGGTGAATATTCATGAATTTGGAATTTATGAATTTCATAAATGTTCAATTTCATGGGAAATTGGGCAAAAATAATTATGAAATTAATTTGGGTAATTTAAAAAGACCAATATTAAGGTCCAAAAATGAAGGAATATTAGAGAAAATATTTGGTCCAAAAATAGATGGAAATTGGCCAAAGAAAAATAAGAAAAGAAATTGGATTAGAAAGGTAATGGCAAAATCGCAATTTTGCCAAAATAGCACAAAATAAATTATTTTCCGATTAATTGACGTTAATTTCAATCAATTAAGGAAAATAAAGGTTAAAAATATATTTAGAATATGTTGGGCAATTTAATATGAATTTACGGAAAATTTGAGCAAAAAGTGCAATTTTGACCAAAATTGAGACTTTACATGTATACGTAACCGAAACAAGTTGTGAAGCAAATTGAGACCATAGGGAGGGACCCCTAGTTGTCTCCTACATGTGGCATAAAGAAGGAAATATTGGTTGGACATGATGGCATGGTTACGTGAATGTAGGAAGTTATGTACATAAAATCGGATTTTAGCAATTTTGGAAAATTAAACAAATTATTATAATATTATGAGATATTAGAATATAAGTTCATCTTTCTCATTCAGCTGCTATTCCACGAGAAACAGACCTGAACATAGTGTGAGAGACGTTGAGAGAGTTTAGAGAGAGAAAGAGAAGAAAAATCACAAGGTAAGCCGATTTCTTTGACGATTTCGCTCCTAACGCGTATAACTCCGACTTTAAGCTACTCCTCTTTGTTCTTTAAGGTTTGGAAAGCTCAAATTTGGTGTTCTAAAAGTTAGGGTTTTCAGCCATTTTTGGGAAAAGCTTGTGGGAGCTTGAGGTAACTTCTAAACCTTCGTATATTAACTATTCTGGCTGCTGTGGGCAATTTAATCGGTGAAATTTTGCCGGATTGCCATTGGTTTTAAAATTTGGAAAAGTGTATATCTAAGGGTTATGCTGCCCAATTTTAGTTCAAATGGTTGTTATAACTCAATTAGATTGTTAATAAAGTGGTTAGGAGTATAAATGAACGTGTTTAAGGAGCCGAAATCGTAAAATCCCGATTTTTCCTGGAGAACACAATTATTTCGGCCAGGGATGTTTGAGGGCCTTAGAGTTGGATTTTCAATGATTTGATGATTCCATTGGATTCAGTGGGCAAAAATAGGTGGGGTTACAGTTGGGCACTTTTTCAAAAAAGGTCGAGAAAGCATAATTACGGAAACGCCCCTAAAACCCTAAAAGTATGTCTGCCAAGGGCAATTTCGTAATTTGAAATTGAATTTGGTAATTTTGAGTCCGGAAATGGATTCCTTGGACAAAAATAAGTCAGGATAGCCCTAGTTAAAAATTTGGAAAAACGTGCCACCGGGCCGGGTACGACGGGGTCGGGGTCCGGGGGGCATTTTGGTAAATTTTCACCATAGGCTAATATAACCACAAGAAACACTATGGAAGTGTCTAAAATGATACTTGGATAGGTTATGACCTATTTCTTGTATATTTGACGTTTTAGGACCGAGTTGGACGCTTATAGTTGACACATTTTACGAGGCGGATCCTTTGAGACAGGAAAGAGGTTAAGGTAGGAACTATTATCTCTCATATACTATGTGATTATTTGTATGATGCGTGTTACTGTATTTTGTGACTTGAACACGTGCTGAAGGCACATTACTTAGCTGTGGTCTAAGACCTAGCTGAGGTACACTAGTCTTACTTAGCTGTAGTCAAGGACTCAGCTGAGGTACATGTAAGGGTTTCAACAGGTTAGTTGGCCCTGAATTTTGTATACACACACGGATGATATGAGTTTTCATTTTACTTGATACGGTGTATTGCATATTTAATTTTTTTATTTTATATGTTGATCGTATGTTTCTACTGAGATTCCTTGGAATCTCATCCCTTTTTCTAATCAAAATGTCTCAGCGGGTGCCAGTGGCTCGAAAGCCAAGGATGCAGAGAAGGGAAACTGGCGGGCACATTTCCCAAGACGAATACAGTGGTTGTATATGTCTGTATGTGAAATAGTTTTGGGACATTCTGTACATATTTGTCATTATTATCGACTTCTACTCTGTTAATGACTGTCTGTAAACAAATACTTATTATCAGTATAACTGTACTTTTGTGTTTGCCTATGGAACTTGTTCATTATTGCCCTGTGCATATCAAAATGAAAACGGTGTTGACACAAATTTTACAGATGTTTTTTGGCAGACCTTTGTAATATTCTATATATTTTCGCTAGCTCAAAATAAGAAAAAAATAAGATTAGACAAATTTACTGTAACTTTTTCTTTAAAAAAATGAAGTTAGTGATTGACATTTTATTATATGAATAGATGAATTGACGTGCCGTGAATAAAGGTTTACCGCGTCAACTTTAAAGAATTTTCAAAATGGTCCCATGTTAATAATTATACGGTAGATCACATGCGATGGACCGGGACAACTATTTCAATGAAGGTAGAGATGGAATGATGGATACACACAATGGCAGCATTTACCCCCACAGTACATATTTTTCATTTTTATTTTTGAACAAAAATTTGATCCAATAAAAAGCTGAAAAATGATAATTTTATTGAACAAACTATGTTTGTAGTATTTTTGTAGGGAGTCCGAGATAAACTGTAATGTTTTAAAGTTTGCCTGCAAGCTTCAAACACTTTGTTATAATTTATATATATTGACTAATGGAAGATTTTTTTTTTTCAAGGTAAAAGTTAAACTAAGTTAAACTAAGTTATATATCTAATATTATATAATGAATTTATATATAGCATTTTTTTTTTAATGTCTGAACTCTTGTAAGGAAACTTCGCGGAAACTACAGGTCAAAAATAAATGTGAACAAAAAAGTACACAGAATTAATAATTAGAAAGAAGACTTATTTTGCGGGCAAAAATAGAAAGAAGACTTGTTTTTCTTTCATTGACTCACTTAGAAGCATGCTTTATGACTAAGACCAGTCACTATCAATAAATCAAGAAGTTTGAACGATCTTGTTAATTTGAATTGATCTAACAGATAATAACTTAAAATTAATGCACCATCCAAAGAATGAATGATGTGTAGTGCCTAAAAGCTATATTAGGAGTTTTTTCTGGACAACCATCATTATGCATTTTAAAAACATAGTGAAGGAAAACTTTATATAGATAAAACTTATAATCTAAATCTTTAAAGGAAGTAGCAATTAGCAGGAGTTTCTTTACTTGTAACAAAACTTAGAAAAATTCTTTTTTCAAAAATTTTTTTGCTATCAAAACTTAGAAAAATTCATTGTAATTTACTCAAAAGAAAATTTTGTGAATTAATATTGGTGCGTAAATAAGGGGTTGTAGAGTTATAGGGAACTTTCAAAACTTGGAAAAGTAGTCATATATTCAAAAGGGGCCCCTTTTAATAAATTGTACTGCACATACATTGCATTATCAAGAATAAGATGTGATGAGCAAACAAATACTTTTTGTTCATGATTAAATTAACATCACATCTAAAATTATTATTGATAAAGAAATCGAAATTCTTACATTCGCACTTATTATTTAATATTAACTACAAATCAATAATTTGAATGATCTCATTCACTCGTTGATTTAATCACTCAGGGTTCTTACTCATTTGAAATCATGAGTGATTGAGTGAGTACTTGCAGGTGAACTCGTTGTATAACCTATATAAATTGTAATTGATGATTTCTTAATAGGAAAATCTATTGAAAGTTTTTAGGAGACTGAATGTAGGTCAGGGGACCAAACCAATATAAGTGGATTGTGTTCATCTCTATACAATTATATATCTATGCATAAACAAACACACATTGACAAACCAAATTTGCCATTGGCATGACCTAATATTTATTTTACATTGACAAACCAAATTTGCCATTGGCATGACCTAATATTTATTTTATTTTCAAAAAATGATTGTCCATTAATTCAACTTTTCAATACCATAAAAAAAGTGCGCGTGCGCGCACACACATACATATATATGTCTATACACACACATCCAAAGTTGATCATGTGGCAATTCCCATGAAATGTTTTTATTAAGGTTATTAATCCCAGCTCGGACTGGTAGGTTCGACTTGGAAACTAGCCAACTAACTGATCCAGGTGAACCACTAAAGTGGTTCACTATTTTTTTTAAAAAAAATTAATTTGATTTTTTATTTCCTTTAGAATTTTATATTAATAACTTTGGAATCTTTATTTCCTCGCCAATTTGACCCCGGATTATCTTCGATTTGACTCTAATATGACCCACTAACCCTTGACTCAATACTTTAACCAATTTAGTACCCAGTGGTCCGAGCTTAATAATCTTGGTTTTTATAGCACATGTTACATCTTCCTTTTCCAACTCAATTCCATATATCTGTACTCATTTGAACCCATTATTGTTGTTGGGCCTTAAGTGTTAAAACCTTGAGCTATAAAAAACTTGGGCCTCGATCATGTTTGCTATTGACTAAAATTGATATCTTATCTCAAAAAATTCATAACTAATTAGAAAAAAAATTTGTTTGAGGATGATTATAATTTACAAATTTATTTGTACCATTCCTCTTCTGGGGGAAAATGCTTTCGGGCAATCCAACACTCCACTTCATATATTTAATCACTAAAATCCATTGTCTAAAATCTATTTTTAAGAAACTCAAAATTCCAATTACTTAATTTAAAAAATCATAATTCATGAAAATCATTTGGATTTGGTTTTGGTGTCCAATTAAATTTCATCGAGGCAAAGTATATGCTAAACACTTAGTTACACAGAACATTCCAAAGCATCACTCAAGTATTGCTTCCCTAGAAGACTTTCAAGAACTATTTTCAAAACATATAACCCGTAACTTTAAAAATGATATTGTGTTACATAAGTGGTTTAGGATTTTTGGAAAGCTTAGGATGCCAACTTTAAGCTATGAAATCTTAGTTTGAATTTTATAACTTTAAGTGACCGACCTCCTTGTCCAAAGCCTTACTTTAAATCTTAAACTCTTCAATTCATATCTTCTACTTTCTAACTTGAAAATGCATAGTAACAGCAATAGGCTATGGATAATACCATTTGCATTGAAACTCTTGTGTTGAAAAATGTTTATGGATTATAGTTTTCATGCACTAACGGTTGTTAAGATTTTTGAGTTGATGTTGAACTCAATGTGGGAACCAATCATCCATTTACTAATAATCTGTAACCCTCTATTTATTTTCATCCCTAAAATTCCACCGATTCAAATTGCCACCCCTACCTTTGAAATGTAGCATAATGCAACTCATATACGCCTCACATGCCCCAAGTTACACCTTCTACTCCCTTGAATAATTAGTCATTTAATAATAATTAATTAAATTTATTAACAGTTACTATACCTATTGTATGCAATTCCTCATAAGTGGTCTCATCTGCAAATGTGTTCTCAACCAAGCACCCTCCTTACTCATTTATTTATTTGTAATTTATCATTTGGAAAATTGCAAATTGAAAACTATCGTGCCCTCTTGATCCCTCCAAAATAGCATATATAATTGACGACAAAAGGGCACTTGGGTTATTATCACATATATCTTATAAAGTTTGTTTCCTATAAGAAGACACCGCCATCTCTACCTGGAAGGTTGGCATGATTTTGGTGGATGATTAGGTTTATAGGTAGTACTTTTCCACCATTCCTTTTGGTACTTTTCCTGTTATTACTTATGGGGTCTATGAAATATATGACATATCAGGATGACACTACTATTATGTTAATTCAAATATGCACAATTGAATGGCGTTGCGGTAAACAAAGATAGTCAATAATTGAGTACAACACATATATCAAAACAAGAAAGATGTGAGTCTTAATATCACCACAACTTATTCAATTACACATTCTTATGCACTTCTTAAGATCTGTGCAAATCAGGTTCACAATTTCAAGAATGTGACAAAAGGTTACCCTCAATCCTTTCTTGCATTTAGAGAGCCAACATCTATCTGCTAGGGCAGAAATTGAGGAATCCAACTCCTAAATAAATTTGGGGGCCTTATTTAAGGGAATGACAATTGCAACTTCGTGGACAAGAGGCCAAAAAATCGCATCACCCAAATGCGACCACAAATGGTGCAATGATGCCTGTGCACGATTACAATTATGGAATTACAATCTTACTTGGTTCACAATACAAGGTCTGATTCCAACTTTTGGGGTTTGATTTTTGCGGTTTAAAACAATAACATACAATGAAAATAAAATAGTAGACAATCAAACATCTAGATGACTTGAAGCAAACAAAATACAGATAAAAGGCATGTTGTTGGGGGTGGAAATTACTAATTTTTTTTGGACAAAAAAATTTTGGCCAATCTTCAATAAGAAAATTGTTTTTCCTGTGATCTACCCATCAAATACTTAACAAAGCTTCGAAGTATTTCAGGCTAAGATTTGATTTTAGAGACTCTAACCAAGATATTTGTATGATTATCCTTCCTCATTTCCAACCACTAGAACACTATTCACACTTTTTTGAAACAGAATGTCATGCCCTTATCTCAATTTCAACCTTTTTCAGAGTATTTGCGGAAAACGATATGCAGTTCGGTAGGCAACACAGGATTACCATGAATATACTGATAATACGTACATAATTACATAATTTCTCCCGAGGGGTTCGTACCTGATAAATTCAAATAATGTAGCTGCACAAGGCTACTAGGGTATCTAAACCCATCCCAGTAAAACAGAGACATCTTCTCGTCTTCGTTCCACCACTGTAATCCCCTCGTACAGTACTCTGCATTATTGTTTGCATATCTTCTATCGTCTCCTGTCTAAACTGTTAGTAGGGGAGGGTGAGATTCGAGAGAATCTCAGTAGGAAACAGATACCATAATGCATGCATGATAGATGATGTGTATGACATGTTAGCTTTATCTAGATGCATGCTCCATAATGACATTTCTGCATGCTCAATGTTTCATACAACAAGACTATGGCCACAGCGAAAACAGAAACAGAGCTTCATTTATTCAAATATGCTCTACACAATCAAGTAAAGCAATCACATACATCATTACACAAGCAAAGATATCAAATACATGCAAGTAAGGTAAGTCCCCTACCTTAACCCTTTTCGGCCTCGAAATGTGTGCCTTGATCTACGTGCAAACAGCTCGGGGCTCCATATTTGACCCTACAATGTCAAATGTACTATTTAGACACTTCCATAGTGTTTCTGAGGGTTATATGAGTCTATCTTGAAAAATTACTAAAATACCCCCGGGGACCCGGCCCGGCCCTGCTGTACTCGGTCCGACTGTACTTTTTCCGAAATTTTGACATGGGCTATTCTTACATTTTTTCACCCAAGGAATCCATTTCTGGACTCAGAATTATCAAATTCAATGTCAAATTACAAAATACCCTTGGCAGCCCTACTTTAAGGATTTCAGGGGCGTTTTCGTAATTATGCTTTCTCAGCCTTTTCCGAAAAATTGCCCAACTATAACCCCACATAATTTTCACTCCTGAACTCAATGGAATCATCAAATCATTGAAAATCTAACTCTAAGACCCATTTATAGTGCTGGCCGAAATATATGGGTTTTCAGGGGAAAATCGGGGTTTTTCGGTTTCGGCTGCGTAAACGCGTTCCTTTATACTCCTAACCACATTATTGACTATTCCATTAGGTTAAAACTACCATTTAGTACCAATTTCGGCAGCATAACCCCTAGGCCAACCCATTTCCATAAATTGAAACAAAGGACAATCTGGCGAAATTTTACCGATTAAATTGTCCACAGCAGCCAGAATAGTCAATATACAAAGGTTTGGAGGTTATCTCAAGCTCCCATTGGCTCTCCCTTGATATGGCTGAACCCTAGGTCACTTCAACAAGCAAATTTGAGCTTCCAACCCTTGAATCACATGAAAGAATAGCTTAAGAGCGGAGTTATACGCATTAGGAACCGATTTACCAAAGAAATCACTTACCTTTGTAAGCTTTTTCCTCCCCTTTTCTCTCTCTAAAATTTCACACTTCCTCTCTCTTGTTGCAGCAAAACTGAAGAAAATGGGAGGAGGAAGATGATAAAATATGATTTTATAAGATATTATAATTATCCAATAATTATATTTCCATTTTCGTAATTTTACAAAATTCTGGCAGATTTCTGCCCAAACTTTAAAAAATCATAACTAATTCTAGAAAAATCGAAATGAGGTGATTCCAAAGCCTATAGAACCCTTATTGAGTCTAGTTTTAAGGACAAATATAGAATTTTTCTGAATGGAATCACAAAATTTCCAGAATTTCAATCTTTACATATTGTTCCAGAAATTTCACAGTTTTTCTGTGTTGACTTCAAAAATTCATATCTTTTTGTGTATAGCTCCAATTGATTCATATAACCTATTAAATTAAAGCGTAGGATGTCTACTTTCATCCTGTAAAATTTCATAATTTTTTATTATCATTTATTCTTCCAAAACCTTATGATCAGTGCCTCATAGGCGATTTTACCGAAAACATAATTATATTCTCCAAAATTCACCATTTTACTTTCTTAATACCCCAAAGATATAAGAAACATTATAAAATAGATTTGGGACATCTACTAAATTGGGGCTTAGCAGTTCACTTAATTTAGGCTTATTCCCAAACCTCAAATCCCAAAATTCGGGGTATTACACAGAACAAGTCAACAATTCACAAAATTTTACTTGTACAACTACCACCAATAGCTTCTTTTTTTGCTCCTTCTTCCCAAGTGAAACAGGATCCAATATCTTTTGAAAAACATGATACTTTTACCAGCTATGATGTTTTTACATAGCGAGGGGAAACACAAAAAATCAAATATGAGACATATTACCATGCAAAATACACCAGCCCATGCAACGCACAGGAAGAATACCTAGTTCCTATAACTAAAGCAAGTCATAATAATTTAAAAAATTGTAAACCGCAATTTCAATCAAAATTAATGATAATTTTTTATTAATGATTATTAGTTTAATGATTAAAGCATTGTAGGTAGGAATATTTTGTTATCATTTATCTATTTTAATAATTTGTTAGGAAGAATATTTAGTGATTATTGATTATAGTGTCATTGTATGGTGGATTGATACTATGAGGTCAATATGTAAAAGAAATTGTAAAGAATGTTAGATAAATATATTATTATTTTATTTGTGATACAAGATATTAAATTAATTTTAGATGACATATACTATAATGAGAATTTAAATTATTTTTTAATTTTTTATTCTTCATCAGTCTAACCCTCAAGTAGACTCCAACTTGATCCACTAGAATCAGTGGCTCAATCCGTTCAATGGCCCGGTAAAAACGTTTTTTTTAACCTAATGAGTGCTTGGATAACTCTGAACCATGGTTTCTCAAACACTGCTGTGCCAATGAACCATATTTCCTCATTCAACTCCGCTTGGCCGAAGCACGAAATCATGGTTAACATACCAAAAGTGAAATGCTTTGTTTTCTAGCTCATTTTACGTTCCATCCATGACTGCACTTAGTCTGGCTCACAGACGAACGTCGTCTACTGTTGTCTTCTCCTTACGTGGTTGCTCTCCGATAAGTATTGAAGAAGGTTCAAACCCTAAGGATTTGTCTTCTCCCAAAATTCGGTAAGACCGATTTTGAAACGGTAGCAGACACAAACAATGGAGTTGGTGTGGTGGAGTCGTTAGCTTTTCCTTTTTGACTAATTAAGTTGCTTTTGACTAATTAATTACACCTCCTTTTTGCTGTAGCTTTATTATGGTGTTTATTTTCATGATTATGTTTCCTTCCTAATTAGTATAAATAGGAGGGTCTCTGGCTTTGTAATGCATTTAGAGTTTGATTAAGAAATAGAGTGCATGGTTTCTGAACCATTTTTGGTACCAGAGCCTTGTTCCAGAGGGAGAGAAAACGAGAGAGTGAGGAATAGGTTGAGAAACAAAACGTTGGAGAAACAGGGTGTGTGAATCCCATCCTCCTGACGTCTTCTCAAAAATTTGACCTCGCCATCGTGTTCGGAAGGTCCCAAAACACTAGACAAGCTTCGGCCACCGCCCTGAAATGTTTTCACGCGCCACACCGGAGAGCCACGCGCCGTCAACGGCATCCATGCGCCGTTCAGAGGTTGAAGACGACCACGTTAGCAGGGTCTGTCCAGTCAACGACAGCTCATCCACTCCATGTCCGGCAAGTGTCCCAAACGACACGTCATCATCGCCGTCAGCCACCTGCCACGTCATCCGACCAGTCATCGGCCAGTCAGCCAGATAAGCTGAGTCAACGCCAGCTCGGCCAATAGTTGACTGCCATGTGTCCATATTGCCACGCCAGCATAACGGTCAGCCAGCATTTTTGTTAAAATTACATTTTGTGCCCTAAATTCTCCTAAAATTAAAGTTAGGCCCCTAAACTTTCAGAAAATAGATTTTGACCCCTATATTCTGCCAAAATTACATTTCATACCCCTGAACTTTCTGAAATTACATTTTGACCCCAGATTCTGCCAAAATTACATTTAGACCCCTAAACTTGCTGAAATTACATTTTGACCCCCAGATTTTGCCGAAATTACTTTTCAGACCCCCCTGAACTTCCTGAAATTACATTTTGACCCTTAAACTCTACCAAAATTACATTGTTACCTAAATTTCCTATTTTTTTACCCCTGACTTGTCTATAGACACAAATCCTTCCCCTACCCTTCTACCTTGTACCTAATAACTGCGTACTTAAGTCATAACCTGTCAAACAAACTACAAAATGCCTCCAAGACGCAGGAATAGACATGAGATTGAGATAGAGGAGATGAGACGCCGAATTCAAGAACTAGAGGCCACTATAGCAGAACAACAAGCCTTGCTCGAAACTCGTAGAGACCACTCAGAAGATGATTTGAATAGCCACAGTTCGTCATCCCCTTACTACCGTCATGTCCTCGACAACAACCATTCCGCCGTAATGACATTAAGGTAGACATTCCTGAATTCGAGGGAAGACTCCAACCTGACGAATTCATTGACTGGCTACAAACAATTGAATGAGTCTTTGAGTACAAAGATTCCAGATGAGCAGAAAGTTAAAATTGTCGCCATCAAACTGAAGAAACATGCCTCCATATGGTGGGAGAATCTCAAAAGAAGGCGTGAAAGAGAAGGAAAGAGCAAGATACGAATGTGGGACAAGATACGACTCGAGCTCTCACTTAATTTTCTTCCTGAAAATTATTATCAAGATAATTTCCTTCAATTACATAATCTCCGCCAAAAGACTATGTTTGTAGAGGAATATAGCAGGGAATTTGAGAAACTTATGATGAAATGTGATATACAAGAAAGGGAGGAGCAAACAATAGCTCGTTATGTTGGAGGGTTAAATACGAACATCGCTCATCCAGTACAACTCCAGCAATATTGGACTCTGGATGACGTCATTCATTTAGCCATCCGTATCGAGAAGCAGTTGCCTAGAAGGCCTCCGTACCAACCGTCTTCCTCGACTAGAATTCCTTTTGATGGGCGTAAGCCACAAATGCATCATCCTAGCTCTTCAAGCACGCCTCCACCTAAGGCTAGTAAGGAATTCAGCTCCAAAGCACCTAAATGCTTCAAATGCCAAGGGTTCGGTCATATCGCTTCTAACTACCCTAACCGCAGAGTTGTCACAATTATTGAAGGGGAAGCTTCTACAGTATTTGAAGAAGAAAGGGAGCCTATAATAGAACCAATATTTGATGAGGAAGTTACTCCTGCTGAGCACAGTGAATCACTTGTGATTAGGAGAAGCCTGCATGCAACAACTGTGAAAGAGCCTTGGCTACATCACAATATTTTTCATACTCGCTGCACTACTCATGGTAGAGTCTGTGACGTCATCATTGACAACGGAAGCTGTGAAAATGTAGTTTCCAACTATATGGTAGAAAAGTTGCATCTACAGACTCACAACCATCCGTGTCCTTACAAGCTCCAATGGCTTAACCAGGATAGCGAGGTAAGAGTTTTAAAACGATGCCTTATTACTTTTTCTATTGGTAAAAGGTATCATGATGAAGTTTGGTGTGATGTTGTTCCCATGGATGCCTGTCATCTTCTTCTGGGGAGACCTTGGCAATATGATCGACATGTTCTGTATGACGGTACGCAAACACATATTCCTTCCAGAAGGATGGCGTGAAGATCCAGCTCGCTCCTTTGCCACCTGATAAACACAATAAAGGCAAAAATGAATCCAAACCATTAGTGTCTTTAATCGAGAAGGTGACCAAAACAGAAAGCCAAGTAATGGGTTTTCTTCTCTTGCTCGAGGAAAATAACGGAATTGACATTCCACCTGAAGTGCAGCCATTATTAGATGAGTTTCCTGATATAATTCCAAATGAAATGCCTCCAGGATTACCACCTATGAGAGATATTCAACATGCTATGGATTTCAAAAGACAAGAAGGAGGTTGTTCCTGATGAAACTACCATGAAGTTGCTGTAGGGAAAGGCTTGTCGGGTGCATTAAAACTTCTTAAAGATCGTGGAACACTTAAAGAAACTATTGAATGGGGTGGCAGAAACATGGACAAAAAGAAAAGCAAACTAGTTGGGATAATTGATGATGATGAATCAAAGAATGCACATAATAAAAAAGAAATCCGCATTGAGAAAACATATGAGTTTGGGAGAATTGTAAGTGTTCCATGATCTAAACACAATTATATGTCTTTTATCATTATAGAATTGCATTATGTTATGGTTGATGATCATTGCATGGGCATGTTTGCAAAGAAAGAACCCTTGGGGCACAGAATTATGCAAAATGTTGAGTTTTCAGTGCAAAATCGGATGTTTTATACTTCAAGCTCTAATTGGTACATATAGGGTGTGTATGGATTAGCTTTTGTTGAATAGATTTTGGGGAAAAGTGATTTAAGGAATAGATTTTGTGAAAATGATTTGAGTAGAATAGATTTTGTGAAAAATAGATTATTTGGAAGTTGTTCTCCCTAGCGTATACCAAACTCCTGGTTTCTTTGGAAAAATAAATTATGGAAAAAATGAGTGTTTGGGTAGGTTATACGTAAACCTTGGTTTTGGTGGAAAGATGTACTGTCGAAAATTAGTGAGTGTTTGAGTTGTTCTCTCCAAAACTATGGTTCTCTCTCAAATAAGTGATATTGAGGAGCGTCATAACTCACTTATACTGTGGAGGTAAAAGGGAGTCCTGTTCCTGAGAGATTTAATTGGTCTTCTATTGTGGGCTTTAAGGTAGCTTGGCTGTGGAAACCGCTTTATGGAGGAGGGTGGGACTGTGATTTGGAAGATGGGTAAGGTGAAGTTCCCTTCTTTGACAGAATATACCCTCCATCCAAGCTTGTTGTTTTATGGTAAAGGATGACCTAAATTCTGTGAATGTTTATGATGAGTTTTTCATAATAGGTTAAACTTCGCTTTTATCACTCCTACCCCTAAGAAGGATTGGTCTATTGGAGCATGTTACTTTATAGCCTGCTGTTTGGTGTTTAGAAGATCATCACAAGGGTGTTAGGTTCGTTTAGTGAGTTTAGGGATACTATCTTTGAGAACAAAAGTTCCTTTGTGGCATGAAAGAAAAGCTTAATTGCTGGGCTGGTAGCAAATGGAGTACCGGAGGACAATAAATGTGGAAACAAAACAGAGGGGTTTGGTTTTAAGATAGATTTGTCGGAAGATTATGATGAGGTCAACTAGGGAGTTCTTGATAAAATTCTTTGTCGCGGGTATGGGGTTAGATGAAGAAAATGGATTTACTGTTGCTTCTTGTATGTTGCTTTTGTTATCATGTTTAATTGTGAACCAAAAGAGTGTTTGAGTTAAAGAAGTTATGACTGTGAGGCAAGGAGATCCTTATCTCCTTTTTTGTATACACTTGATATTTCAATCCATGTTTTCCTTTGCATATATGTTTGTGTTTTTAAACGAAGTTATGTTATATCAGTAGCCATATGCATATATTAAATCATACTGCTATATGATCCTTAATATTGGATTTTTGCAGAGGCTTGAAATTTGCATTGGTCCCAAATGCATACTATTGAAATCAATGTTTTAGGTCTTTAAAAGTAGTACATGGCATCTTCTATCCTTGATTCCTTAATCTCTTTGTTTTGCTGCCAGTTGACCCCTAAAGAAGCCTTTCAGTTGATTTCTCATAAATTCCATGGTAAAGGACCAGGCAAAATGAAGCAAGAGAAGCGCATGAAGTAGTATTATGAAGAACTGAAGATGAAGCAGATGAAGAGTTCAGATACACCATCATTGTCTGTGGAGAGAATGAGGGAATCTCAAGCTCGTTTAAAGACACCATATCTTGTTCTCAACGGTCATGTTAAGTAGGGTATGCTTCTAACTCAAAGGATCATTAGTTGTAAGGTTTTGCTATTAATAATAGTTGTGTCACATGCAATATCATAGTTGTCAGTAGTCTTTTTTATTAATTTTTAGATGTTTTTGAATGAAAATTAATTCAATAATTTTTACAGGAGAAAAATAGAACTAGTCTTCCCATGCATTTTAACATTCTTTATCTTGGAATGCATATATGATTGTATAAGCTTTAAAATAAAACTTATGGTATTTTAATTTGAGTCAAACTTAAGATCTATACAAAAAGTCATTTAATGAAAATCAATATAACATGCAACAAATGGAAAAACTTGTCTAGTTTGGGTTAAAATGTAGGGTATAAAAGAAGGGGAAAATTAATCTTTTAAAAGTCTTGAAAGTTCCATATCAGTTCAATTGTTGAAAGGTGAGATGGGTTGTGGTTTGAAATTTGTGAAGGTGCACAAGAGTGAGCATGGGATGTGGGCTTGCATATTATCTGCTCCACTTACAGCAAAGAATGAGTGTCACCGGCCAGTTTTTTGGATTTCAATTACACTGAAATAAAGAGTTGCTTTAGGGGGGAAAAACAATGAAAACAAAAAGGAAGGAGATTCAATATCAGGATATGAATAATAAATGTTAGATATTCAATGAAAGACAGACTAATATTAAACTATAATCTTTTCCTTTATACCTTTGTACTATGGCATAATTGCATTTTGGAGTATACACGCTTGATTTAAATGTTTGACATCTTGGACTCTTGTTTTTTATTAGGGTTCATATTCTGTTATGATAGACTAATTCCAGGGAAATGGGAAGACAGTATCCATTTATTTTTGGATAATATCACATATAGGGTCGCATTACCAAAACAGCTATGCAAATAATTTGTTGTGTTTGAAATCCTTTATATATGGTGAAATCATTTTTGGCTGGTCCAAAAGTAAGAACCTACCTACTCTTCCGGTGTTAGTCTATGTTGATGAGAATCAGATTCCATTACTAGACAAGATACTTCAATTTGATTGTGTATTTATGGTAGTGCTCCGCCCTAAACAAGGGTGTTATTTGCAGTTGGAGTTTTACACAACTTGGAGCCCATTTGGTTCAACCCCATTGCATGCCTGCAATGGTAATCATGATTGCATTACCAAGATAAGAGTGTTTGGTTGCTCTTTAGCATAGTAATAGGGTTTACCATGGTAATGATGATTGCCAAAAAATTGATAATCCTCATTCATACCTCCCCCCTATGAATCCTCATTACCATCACATTGCATGGTTTAAAAAGTCCAATTTACCCTTGAGTTTCAAGTGTCTTTATTTTACTTATCTCATTTCACTTGTCGTATCACGCCGCAACTACCACCGCCACTACCTCCTCCTTCACCGCCGCCGTCTCCATCACATGGCCACCCCCACCACCACTACCTCTTCCTTTACTGCCGTCACCGTCACACATTCGCCACCGCCACCACCACTACCTCCTCTACCCTCGCTACCTGCCCACTGCCACCACCACCACCACCTCCTCCTTATCCGTCGTCGCTGTCACCACCCGCCCACTGCCACCACTACTACCTCCCCCTCCTCCACCATCGTTGCCGCTGCCACCCATCTACCACCACCGCCACCACCTCTTCCTCCTCCGCCACCTGCCCGCCTCCTCCGCCGTCGCTGCCGCCTCCGCCACCCATCCCCGTCACCACCACCACCTCCCTTCCTCCGCCATCACCACCCACCCACCTCTATCGTCGCCACCGCCACCTCCTCCTCTTCCTCCTCCACCACCTACCCTCCGCCACCTCCACCACCACCTCCTCCTCTGCCTCTGCCACCGCCGCCTGCCCACTGCCACCTCCTCCGCCGCCGCTGCCACTTCCTCCTCCTCTACCGCTGCTGCCACCGTTACAAGCTTGCCGCCGCAGCCTCCTCCTCCCTTTGTCATCACTGTCACCCACCCACTGCCACCACCATTACCTCCTGCTCTACCACCAACCCCATCATTGCTGCCACCACTACCTCTTTCACCTCCATCTTTGCTGCTGCTGACTCTTAACTTTTTTTTTACAAAAATTATATTAAGGGTAAAATAGACTTTGTGCAATATATTAATTTTAAATAATTGTTAAAATATTAACTCATTACACCTTGCTTAAAAATCAAACCAAACACTATCCCTGTAATTAATATCGCATTGCATTACCATTGCATCGCATTGCACTGCACTGCAAGGTGTAATAGGATCAAACCAAACGGACCCTTGGTCTTTTATCTTTTCACATGGGCTCAAGGATGTGGTTATACATGTAGGGGCAGAAATGATTGTATAGAATTTTTCAAGTTTTAAGGATTTTTTTAATATTAAAATATTAAAGAAACATATAGCATCTCCCTTCTCTATTTCTCTTCAACATTTTGATAAATTGAATTTTTATTATTATTTTTTTTTCTCCTCTACAGACAAACTAACAGGCCTAAAAGTAGGTTTGCTACCGTTGAGAAAGATCTTCCAGGGGGCTTGACACCAATGCTTGGTGATCGAAAGGTAATTTATACTTATCAATGAATATGCTGCTTTAACTGCACAATCCTCACTGATCAAAATGTAGACAATCTGAAGCATGTTTTGTGGACCTTCAATTTTAGATCTTGGGTTCAGGATGTATAATATCTTGAAAACTTAATGTGGTTAAATTTTCCTCGATAGTGCAGCAACAAGGCTTTACCCTCCCCCTTTTTGTTCGTCTCATTTTTTGATAGTGATGTATGTATCACCCTCGTACTTGTTGACAACAACAAAGCCTTATCCCACTTGGTGAGGTCGGCTACATCGATCACACAACGCCATTGTACTCTATCAAAAATCAAATATTTAGACAAATTATTAACCAATAGATCCTGCTTTATAACCTCATTGAGGGTTTTCTTCGGTCTTCCTCTATCTCTTGTTAGGGGCTCCAAACTACTTGATCAACCCTCCTCACCGGCGCACCCAATGTCCATTTTTGGACGTGTCTGAACCAACTCAGATATACCAATTTCTCCTTAATAGGTGTAACTTTAACTCATTCACGTATATGATCATTACGAATCTTATCTTTTCTTAGATGACCATACATCTAACTCAGCATCCTCATTTCCAGTACCTATTGACAAAAAAAACACCCCAGCACCTGATAGTTTTGTAAATGATTTGGGCATTTCAATTTTTTGTTTTTTTTCTTTTCTTTCACAAACATGGAATTTCAATTGTATTTCACACTTTTCTATTATTGAAAACATGTTTATTCCTTTCAGGTGGAGCACTTTCTGGGAATCAAGAGGAAAGCTGAGCCATCAAGTTCAAATGCACCAAAGAAGCCAAAATCTTGAGTCTTTTATTTCTTCGTCCTAAGGATCCTTAACCTAATATCCACGTAAAGCAGTGTGAGAGCCACATGGTATGAGACACTGAAAATCCTCAAAGAAACTATTGAGGGCATTTTTAAACCATCGCTTTGAATATGAAATAAAAGGCATCTTGATCATGCAATGGGAAGAAGTCAAGATCCTGAGTTTTGGCCACTGATACTAGAAGTATATGTATAATAATAGCCAATTGTATTTAATTTCTTTATACTGTATATTAGTTTCATTTTTCACCTATTTTTTACTATCTGCATTTGTCCTTCAAATTGGTATGTATATATATTATTAGTCAAATCAAGTTTTAACCAGAGGCAAAAGACAATTATTAGTTTCAAATAAATTTTTTGAACTTTCCATCATTTTGTTATTGTTAATCTCTATAATAATGAAACCTGAGCCCTCTTCCATGACTCATCCGATGTGACAATAACAGTGACTAACACTGTTAGAAGATGACATCCTCATTGCTCCCACAACAGATTACGAATTAATAAAGACTCAAGGCTTTGATTTTCACATTACGGGCGTCTCAAAAAACAATAATTCATTAATTTAAAGTTTCTTCTACTATTCTATTTTTTTATGGAAAGTGAATGTCTGATACTTAAACGTTTGGGTCCTTAAAACCAATAGATACTTCTGTTTTGAAAAAATCAGACCCCAGAAAACTTCTCTAATTCTTTGGTAAAATAATAAGGCACTTGTAGGCAAAAAACACCATAAGATTTTATATAATTTTCAACAAAATAAAAATGAAAACACTTTTTTCACATACAAAACATTATATAAGCTCTCAAATTAATAATATTGGGATGCACTCATCCATTCCCTATCTGACAAGCTAGAAGAAAACCCATTCAAAGCCAACTTTCTATTCACTCGTATGATCTGAGCAGTCAAGGGGGACTACTGCGGGTCCTTAATTCTCGAGAATTCATATATCCCTTATTAGTATGGTGACAGTTATCTCTTGAGCACCTGTTTAGGTTTAGCCTTGATGGAAAAATAAAAATGGAGTGGAGCAAAAACTGTCATTTTAGTCCTTTACCTTCATACAAGCTTTTATTTTTAAATATTGTAAAGTGTCTTTTAGTCCTATAACTCTAACATCACTACTTTTATTTGTAAAAATTTATACACTGAAATTTTAAATGTTGACAAAACATTAACACCTGCTAACATATTAAGTTTAATTTTTTTTTAAAAAAATAACAATGATTAGCACAACAAATTATTTTTCAAAAATAACACTGTTAAAATTAAAGAACTAAAATGATAATTTGTAAAATTGAGAAACTAAATTAAAACTTTGTATAGAGTTAGAGGACTATAGGTATATTTTTTGTTAAAAATAAAAAGAAATATTACACTCCTATTATTGCCAGAGTACTTAAAGTGAATGATACCTATGCCAAACAAAAAGCCAAAATGGGGGAAGAAAAAAAGCTGAAAAATGCATACAAATATTAACAGCATACGAAACCAAATTCTCCAGCTAATTCATTCTTCTTTGATTTGCATGAACTCTATTTCTTGTCTTTTTTCTGTGTGTCTTATATTGACCTCCAAAAGTTCTAACAAGCCAACGAGGTTTTCCAACTAAGAAAACAATATATCCCATGAAAATTTCAAATATCATCCCACATCCATATCCAATGGCCACTAGTTTCCAACCAAAACCAAAAGTTGATGAAGATTCTAGTTGTGGCAATTTTCCTTCATCCTTGTTGCAACTTTTTGTCAATGAAACTCCACATAATCCTGAATTTCCCTCATATGAATCTTTTGAGAATGTGTTGAACTGCTTACCTCTTGGTATGATTCCTTCAAGCTTGTTCTGTGAAAGGTTCAAAATAGCCAGAAAATTGAGATTCGTCAATGTTGGAGGAATCTCACCCACAAGCTTGTTTGATGATAGATATAACCATTCTAAATTTGTCAAATTCCCCATTGATTGAGGAATAGAACCAGTGATTCTATTGTGGGAGAAATTTAGTCCTTTCAGTAAATATAACTCTCCAATCACTTTTGGAATCTCCCCCATCAAATTTATTACTTGACAAGTCAAGAGTGGTGAATATTTCCAAGATCTTTACAAGGGATCAATTCTATTTTCCATGTATAGAGATCCTTTTTCAACATTGTCCATCTTCATCATTCCTTTAAATTCTTTTATGCATGCTTCTGGCAATGATCCAATGAAATGGTTGTTGGAAATGTCAAAAATCCTCAACTTCAAAAAGGGATGCTTGGTTTTGAAACTAGTGATAGCTCCATTGAACTTGTTATTCCTTAAAATAAGTACCTCTAACTTTGGTAGACCTTCAAGCCAGATGGGAAATGTGTCCTCAATCTTGTTCTCTCCCACATCCAAAATTTGTAGTTGATTACAAAAAGCCAAGGATCTAGGGAATGGTCCCTCAAGTTTGTTATTGTTGAGACTCAAAGTTTGCAGTGAGCTATTCTTTGAAAAATTGTCAGGCATAGTTCCAGTAAGGCTATTTTTGCATAGATCAAGATTAGAAATGGCTGGGAAGGCTACAAGGCACTGTGGAATAGGGCCTGACAAATTGTGGTAAGACAAGTTGAATACCATAAGTGAGCTTGTATTGCAAATCAGTGATGAAATGTGCCCACTTATTTTGTTGTTTGAAACTAAGAAGAACACAATACTAAATAGTGGAACTAGTAGATTTCCTTGCAATTTGTTGAAACTAAGGTGTCAATACCCATTTCTATTTCGAAAATTAAAGAGTAATAAAGACAGAAATCAATGGGCATATAGAAAAGTACAATTATACTGATAAAAATATTCATTTACAATTCCGATATTGTTCGTCGACGGAAACAAAAACTACAACGAAAGTTTTAATATTTACAATTTCACCAAAATATCACAAAATAAACTAATTATGCCCACGATCTTATCCTCGCCTTGAGACACGTGTTGTTCACTTTTTGGTGTCTACGTCTTTCCCCTTTGCCCTACTTGTACCCACTGAGGTATTGGTTTTAAAAATAGGGTGAGATTCCGAAAAATCCTCGAGAAACATGCTATCGTTCATAGAAAATGTGAAAAGTAAATATGATATATGCCATGCATATACCAATTAATGAACATTATAAACATATCATCTACATGTATACATGAGTAGGGCCCAGCCCCACTATTCTGCACCGGTTAGGTTTTCACCAACTCCAGTGTAAGTGCCTTTGACACTTCTGGCCCCTCTCTTGGCAAATAGTATTGATTAATAAAGCGCATTTACAAACATTTGCATCCACACAATCACATAACTTATGGCATAATGTATGAAGGATAATGTCCCTACCTCAAAGCTTTAATATCCCCTTTTTCAATGTGCCTCGAAGAACGTGTCATATACGGCCTCCAAATCGGTCCTAAAATATTAAATATACCAGAAATATGCTATAACCTATCCAAGTATCATTTTAGACTCTTCCATAGTATTTATTGTGGTTATATTAGTCTACGGTGAAAATTTACAAAAATGCCCCCAGAAACCTGGCCGGCCCCGCCATACCCAGCCCGATGGCACGTTTTTCCAAAATTTTGACTAAGGCTATTCTAACATATTTTCGCCCAAGGAATCCATTTCTAGGCTCGAAATTACCAAATTCACTGTAAAATTACAAAAATACCCTTGACAGCCCCTATTTAGTGATTTCAGTGGCGTTTTCGTAATTATGTTTTTTCGGCCTCTACAGAAAAAGTGCCCAACTGTAACCCCACCTATTTTTGCCCAATGAGTCCAATGGAACCATTTATTTCATGAAAATCCAATTCCTTGTACCAGTTCTGGTTCTGGCAGAAATTATTAGGGAAAATGGAAAAAATGAGGTTTTGTGTTTTAGCTCCCTAAACTTGTACTTTTCCACTTCTAATCCTCAGTTAACTCATTTAAACACTTCATAACCATGATTTAAAGGATTCTGGGCAGTATAACCCCTTTGGGTTATGGCTTTTCTGATTTTACAACTCAACCCAAAAATCACAAAACCAAACAATAACCACCAACAACAACTTCAATACACTAAGAAGTTGAGATTTTGGAGATTACCTCTTGATCTTTGATGTTTCTCTCTCTAGGACGTCCTCTCTCTCTCCTCAACCTTGAAGATTAGCTTGCTAAACCATGATTTCCATGAAGAATAAGAGATTAGAAGATGATTACACAAAATAAGAAGCTTAAATCACTTTGGAACACAAGCTCTTACCTTGATTTTCTTCCTCTTTCTCTCTAGCCTCAAGAGCTTCACAAACTCACTCTCTCTTCCTTTTCTCTATGGCTTGGACGAAATATGCACAAGGGGAGGGAGAAAATGTGTTTTAGTATTTTAATCTTCATGCTTCATCCTAGCCCTTGATCTAGCCAATGGTTGGGATTTCTCCACCTTACATGCACACCACTCCTCCAACCATTCCTCCCACCATACCCTCTCCTTTATGCCATACTCCCTTACTTTATGCCATGCTTTCACATCACTTATTTTTAATTGGGTTTGTACTAAATTTTCCCTTAATTTCCATGCATTGGACAAAAATTATGAGGGGAAGGGAAGGAAAAATTATTTGTCACTCATTCCATATAATCATGTGTGTCCTCTTCCAAGCACTCAAGTATTCCACTCCTTCACTCAAGTTTACCATCATGCAATCAAGTATCTCCCTTCCTTTACTCAAGCTATCCCTTCATGCATTCACCATACTTCCAAGTTGTGTACACTTATCCTTTGACATCATGACTCTCTTCATGTAGAAATTAGGCATGTGCTCATGAAATCAAATTTTCTCCTCATTCATGTGTGGTTGGATGAAATTTCAAGAGGGAAGGAAAGGAAAAAAATGATTTTAACAATTCCACAATTAACATAATTGGTTTTATGTATAATCCCCCTTAATTTCCCCAATTCTAGATTTATTCTACTAAGAATAATCCCATTATGCATTTTCTTTTATTTTCCTTGATTAATTGAAATTAACTCCAATTAATTGGAAAATAATTAATCTTGGGCTAAATTGGCAAAATTATGATTTTGCTATCCCCTTTGTAATTTAATTCAATTTTTGAATTAATTTGCCCATTTCCTTATGAATATGAATATCTCAAAATTCAGAAGATCCACCTTCATGAATATTCACCACTTTATTGAATTATTCAAATAATTACAATATATTTTTGGTGAATAAAATTTGAGGTATTACATAAGGTCAAGAATTTTGATATTTATCATTGCAAGATGCTCAACTAAAGTCAAAAGATTGTGAGAGAGATCCAAAGCAGCCAATAAACCATTTCCCAAATCATTGAACCATTTGGGGATTGTCTCTTGAATTTTGTTGTTTGAAAGAGATAAAATGATCAAATTTGGAAGCTTCACTAAAAATTGGGGGAAGTTATTGATGTTACAACACTACAAAAAAAACACTGAATTTGCGACGGAATTAGAGTTTCCGATGGAATTTGAGACGGAATTTGTGACGGAATTGTTTTCCGATGGAATTTCTGACGAAATTGATTCCGTAAGCAATAATAGCATCACAAAAAAATTTTCCAATGGAATTCAGATTCCGTCGGAAATTTCCGATGGCAATTTGTGACGGAATTTATTTCCGTCACAATTTGAGACGGAATTTATTCCGTCGCAAATTCCCTTGTAATTTTCGATGGAATATTCTGTCGCAAATTCCCTCGCAACTTCCGACGGAATTCATTTTCGTTAGAAATTCCCTCGCAAAATTTTTTTTTAAAATTTTAAAAATCAACTTGGCAACTCCGGCAACCACCCCCTCATTGCCGGTGACGGCGCGTGGCAGCTCTGGCGGCTTCCACCTTGTCGTCGACCCCCAAATCAGCCACGTGTCGCAACCTCCCCCCCGCCACGTGTCACAACCTCCTTTCGCCACATGTCGCAACCTCATATTTCCTGGAAATGCAACTCAACTTGGCCCTCCTTTGGTTCGATCCCACGACCTCATCCGTACGTGTGCGATACCTCACCGGATGAGCTCGACTGCTTTGGTGTTCTATTATTACACAATTATATATATAATCTTATGAGTATACTTTTTTTAATTTCTAAAATTAAATTTTTATTAACATTAATTAATAACTAATAAGTAATTATTAACTAATATTTTATTTACTAATATTAATTAATAACTAATAAATTTTATTTTTTATATGACTATTTTGCCCCTATAAGGACCAAAACCTATGATTGAAAATTAAAAATATTTTAGAAATTAGAAAATAATAATAAAAATAAAATTAAAAATATTAATTTTTTTAAAAATAATTTTTTAAAAATTAAATTAAATTTTAAAATATTAAATTATTAAAAAATAATTTTTAAATTTTTCCACTGAATTTCCGACGGAATTGAATTCTGTCAAAAATTACAATTCCGTCGGAAATTGCGAGGGAAGTTTCGACGGAATTTAATTCCGTCGGAATTTGCAAGGGAATTACCGACGGAATTTAATTCTGTCAGAAATTGTGACGGAATTCAATTCCATCTGAAATTTCCTCTCAATTTCTGACGGAATCAAATTCCGTCGCGAAATTCCGTCGGAATTTTCCAACGGAATTTTCTGTTAGAAATTCCTTGGAAAAAGTCAGAATTTCCGATGGAATATTTTTCGTGGCAAATTTTGCGACGAAAAAATTTCTGACGAAATTTCAAACAGTTTTCTGATGGAATTTGCGAGGGAATTAAATTCCGTCGCAAATTCCATGGTTTTTTGTAGTGCAAGAAGATAAATTTAGCCATGAAAGATAGGTTAATGGTGGACCAACATCTTCATTAAAGCTAATTAAAGAGTCCCTAGTTTTTGGAGCTTTGAAAATTGGTAAAAATCAACAAGACCACTCAAATTATTTGAGGATAGACTCAAGGAAGAAAGATTTGTGAGACCAAAAATTGACTCCGGGAAATTACCTTCCAACTTGTTGTTGGAGAGATCACACCCCACCAATGAATCACTTGAGAATTGGCCAATGGACCCAATGAGATGATTGTCATTAAGATTCAAAGTATTCAAAGATGGTGAAGAATAACACCCTGAAGGAATTGTTCCGTTGAACAAGTTATGAGACAATTCTAGCTTAACCAACTTAGAAAGTTTGCAAATTTCATTTGGAATTGGACCAACTAATTTGTTAAAGCTCCAATCAAAAAAAGAGAGTTGAGCTAAATTAGACAAAGATGGTAGTTTTCCTCCTATGTTGTTTCTAGAAATTGATAAACTCTCTAGTTTGCTAAGCTCTCCAAACACATTTGTGACTTCACCATTGAAATTATTGTTTGAAAAATCTAAGACAGTGAGATGTTTCAGGCTTGAAAGTGATGATGAGATTTGTCCACTAAAATTATTAAATCTAAGGATTAAGGAAGATAGAAGTTTTAGGTTTGAAAGGAATGAAATCTCACCACTGAATTTGTTTGAGCCAAGGTACAAATGAGTTAGCTGAGTGAGATTCCTGAAACTTGGAGGCATTGGTCCTTCAAATCCACAACTTTCTAGATCCAAATTATTAAGGTGCCTCAAATCACCTATGGAATCAAAGATTCTTCTTGAGCATGATGTGAAGCTGAGATCCAGAAATGATAAAGGAGATCTCCAATTGGACTTTGGAAGTTGACCTTTAAGGTTTCTATTCAGTAACAAATCTAGCAGTTGAAGATTTTTTGATTAAAGAATGTCACTTGTGACATTTCCCTGCAATTCAGTATCTTTAAGTCTAAGGGAAACCAAAGCCAATGATGAAGTCGTAAATAAATTGAAGGAGCTTGGTATAATAGAAGACAAATTTACATAATCTAAAACAGGTCTTAAATCAGTCATGTTTAAAATGAAATTTTCCCATGTGGGTTGTTCAAGTCTCAAATTACCCCATTAAATATTCATATAATTCCTCAATTGGACTCTTATAAAAAGCATCAAAATAATTCTAATTTCAAACTCTTCCAAAAAGGATCATAGAGAATACTTTGTTTGTTCCTCTCATCACTACAGGTAAAATAAGTTGCAAGCTGCTCTTCTAATCCTATCTATAAGGTAGGGAGGGAAGAATCTTTTTTATCATGTTTACAAGTCACATTATCAAATTTTTCGCATGAATATACAGTTTTACCTTTCATTTATTAATGCATAGACTTTGTACTCTTGGAGTATAAATTAATGTATATTAAATAGGGTTCAAGTTTGAAAATTATTAAATTTTAAGACATAATTAATGAGATTTAAGGTTTTTTTATTCCAGCGAAACATGTTGGAAATGACTTATGAATAGGCTAGAGAAGTATATATAAATAAGTCATAGATGTAACTTTATTATAAGGAACAACCTCACTAATTTAATGATGATCCTATAAGAAATTGACTAGTGGCTTATTAATGAGGTATTAACTCTCTCCATCCTTTAGATGAGGACATAATTTAATAAATGAATTAGACGAAGATTGTAATATCCCAAATTTTGATACTTGAGCTTAGAGATTAAGCCTGAGATTAGTGGACTGCTAAGCCCTGGTTTAGCAAGAGTCCAAATTGTGATTAATAGATATGAAATGTGTTTGATGGTGATTTAAGAGGAATTGCCATAATCAGGGGCAAAACGGTAAAGTTACCGACCAGTTGATCGGTTACCGAGGAGGAAACTCATTGGTAGCTTCAAGATCAATGGCTAGGATTGATTTGTGTAGTTGAGTAAGGGGCATAATCATGTGTATGTGTGTGCATGTGAGCCCATGAGAGTTGAAGTGAGATGGTGACAAGTGGCAAGGTGTGGACCCTTGGATGAGTCATAAGTGTATGAGACACATCATCATCATCTCCATCTCCTCTCTTTTCTCTCTCTCTCTCTCTCATTTTCTCTCTCTTGTGCGGAAGCCATGGAGCTTGGGAGAGAGAAAGGAAAAGTTGAATTTTGAGGTAAACAAATGGCTTCCATTGCTCAAACTCTCTTCTCTAATGTTAATCCTTGAGTTGAGAGCTTTATTTTGGTTGTTGTAGTTTCTCCATTGGTGGTGATTTGAGGATCACGAAAATATGAAGTTTGGAGAATCAAAGAGTGTCTTTGAGAAAGTGGATAAGGTATGTGAAACCAATCTTTCTATCTATGTTTCATGCCAAATGATTAAGTTTGGAATTTCTGGAATTATTGCCCTAATTTCGAAAATATGGGTCAATGGGTAGTTTGGCATGTTATGGTTATAGAAATGGTGTTTTGGAATGAGTTTTGAATAGATAGAAGGGATTTGGGATTGAAATGATTGAAGTTTGTGATTTTGGAAAAATGATGATTTTGATGCCCTAGACCAAAGCATGTTAATGGAATGGGATTTTGTTAATTCTGTTGATTCCATCGAATTCCTTGGGTATTTTTATGTGAGAATAGCTTTGGTAGAGGTTTTGGGTCCATTTGGATCAATTGGGCAAATGGTAGAAGATGTGGTATGTTTTGTTGCGTTTTCTGGAATCTGATAGATTCACTCGAGCAGTATGGGGTCTGCTCGAGTGAAGGATGAATATCACTCGAGCAGCGATGAACTCTGCTTGAGTGCGGTAGTGCAAATTCGTTTTCCTTCTCTTTGTGTTCTTGTTGCACTTCCGTGGTTATGGCGAGTGTTGCCTCACTCGCGAGTGAAAGATGAGCATCACTCGAGTGAGCCTCCTTGTGCTCGAGTGATGAGTGTACTTGACACCAAAGGATTGGTTTCTCGGGTTGTCACTCGCGGGTAAGTGCACGAGTGTGCCTCATCACTCGCGGGTATGGTGTGTGTGCTCGAGTGCTTATGGTTGTGCTCGAGTGATCCTGGTCCTTGAGAACTTGTGTGCTCTCGGGTTCTCAGGACTTCTCTCTTTGATGCTCGAGTGAGACATTTGGTCTTTGCTCAAGTGAGGTCCAGCGTGCTCGAGTGAGCCTGTTTCTGAAGACTTCGTTGTGCTCTCGGGCAGGTGCTTTCTGTTCTCACTTTCTTGTGCTCGAGTGATATCCGTACTTGTGCTCGAGTGAGTCCATTCGTGCTCGAGTGAAGTAGTGAAAAATATCATGTTTGAGCACTCAAAAGGGGATCTTTGGGGATTGTCTCCCAACCCTTTAGAGCTATTGATTGAGGTGTTTGAGGGTACTTAAAGAGCAATAATGATAACCAACTTGAGTGTCTAAAAGTTAAGAAATTGGAAAAGGGATTAATCCTATGTCCTTGATTTTGGTTATAGGATTTGATGTTTTCCCTGAACGTGAGCAGCCGAAGCTGGAGCTTACGTGGAAAGAGTGTAGGGAACTTACCTCTCCTGCATGTATTGATAATTGTATTTGTGTATTGATGCATGTTATTGCCTTGCTTGATTATGTGAAACATATGAGAATGATTGAAGCTCTGTTTCCATTTATACTATGGCCATGAGTATGTTGTGTGAACATTGAGCATGCGAATATATCATTATGTGAACATGAGTTATTGTGATGCAAGCATGCCATGCATTAAATACTTATCTTGCATGCATATTGGTATCTGTTTCCTACTGAGATTCGTCAGGATCTCACCCTCCCCTATCAACATTTTAGACAGGGAAGGAAGATTGAGGATGAAGCAAGCATCCAAGGACGAAGAGGACTCGTTTTGGGTGAGAGCTTAGTAGTTGGTTATCATTGCGTAAATGAGAATATGTATTTGTATATTTGGATCGGTATTTGAGCATGTATTTGAGTAAGTTGTGTAATCCCTAATGGTGGAGTTGTATGGGCTAATGTGCCCTATGAGTATTGAGCGAAGATATGATCCCGGAATTGTCGGGAATTTATATTGCGTACTCTGATAATCGTATAAATGTAATTTATCTTCGCATAGTAATTATATTCGGAGTGTGAATGTGAGACCATGTTTTAAATGATTTTGGAATGTGTTCGTGAAAACCCCGTCGAGTTGATGGGTTTATAAACGTTGTTTTGTCTTATTGGTCTCTATTTCACTTCAATCGCGTAATCCGGATATTAATTACGGCAGGGGGTTACAAAGATAGCTTGTGTGTTTTTTTACATGTATGGCTTGTGTGGAATATTCACTCTGATTCTTATTATAAGGTATCAACTAACAATTCTTTTAAATCAATAAAAACAATTAAGGTCATTAAATTTGTCCTAAAATTTAAATAATCTCCAATATTACCCATACTAGTTACACTACATTCTAATATCATATTGTATTAATTGTTACTCTATCCCACTACCTTTATTGAATATGGGCATTCATGGAAAAAATAATAATTAATGCTCTTTGAAAACAAAGATTAAGAACACTTGTTAGTTGGTGTCTTATAATAAGGACCAGACGAAGTATCTTGTTTTCATGACAACAAAACTAGGAAAAAAAAAATTGTTTTTCAGGGCTATGTAGTAAGAAGATAATGAGATCAATGGATCAATATTAGAAGTTTGAAAAAGAAGACCAAAGCTTAGCTTTCATTAAATTTAATCATACAAATGAGTTTTCAAAATTGAAAGTTAGTCCTTTTGATTGCAAAAACTTATAAAAGCTTCAAATTGAAAGTTGGTCCTTTTAAACTCGTGAAGTTTATTTCCTTAATGTGCAAGATATGCCACTAAACGTGTTATTTTATGCTTTATGCGTTTAATCATCCTCTCTAGAAAAATCATAACACATACCTAACACGTTGATCTAGTCTTTGTTTACTTATTTCACTTCATTTATTCAATTAGCGTGCTAAGTCTTTTTCTTCAAAATGTTAATAATCTTGATGGAATAAGGTTGTGTGCTCAGTAAAATTTCTAACATGTTAGTCCTTTTGACTAACGCGTTAATTAACAAGCTTTAGTGTTTAAAGTCCAAAAAATGAGCATATCATCCTTAACACGCTAACATTCTTAACTAACACAATATCCAAGCGATTCATAAAGTCAAGTGTTTAATTTGTCTTTGAGAAAATTCTAATTGATAGAATGCTTGTTTTTTATGATTTTAACTGTTCATATATAACTTGAGCAGCCTATTCTAGTCATTAATCTCTTCAGTGTTAGATGCAATAGTTTAGTCAAGATATTCGTGCTTGATTGTTGTAAGTAGTTCGAGTCATATGCTCAAGTTACGCTTCTTATATCAAACCTTTCATGATGAGTTGAACTTGTTTCGTATGTAGCAGTCCGAGTCATACACTCGAACATTGTAATTTCTAATAGAATTAACGACAAAATTTTTTGTCAGGAATTACCAATAAAAATCCCTTTAGTAATTTGTTACAAAAATTTTTGATAGATTAATGACGGAACAATTTCATCACTAATTCCATAGGAAATTGTATTTTCCAACAGAATTTACTTTAAAATATTATAGACTTATATGCAACTTATTACCCAAAAATTATTGGAGTTTTGTATAATTAAACCAAAGATAAAAACATATTTGTAGTCATTTGCAAACTAATTTTCTGTAATTCAAAATCTGAAACGTAATGTTTGTTAAGCTTGGCAATTGTTATGTACAAAATTTATTTATTTATTTTTTTTGCCATTATGTACAAAATTTAATTAACTTATGCTCAATTTCATAATTTACCTCGAGAAAATATATATGTACACGTATGCATTTAGTAATGCATGCAATTAATACTCCCTCCAGTTCTAATTATAAGATAAAGTTAATTTTTTTAAAGACATTAAGGAAGCCAATTAAATTACTTTAGAATATTTTTATTTTTATTTTTTTCTCCAAACTAATTAATTTGACTAATAAACTAATATATAATCTAAGGATAATAAAAATATAAACAATTTAAAGCAATTTAATTGGCTTTCTTATTTTTTTCAAAAAAATTAATTTTATCTTATAATTAGAATAAAGAGAGTACTGCATGTGGGTGGCTTAGCTAGGTGTTAATTGTTTATTGATGAAAGAGAGATGAATTTACAAGGACACGTCTAGCACAGCCTTGACTTTTCTGCATCGGCTTGTCAAGAACGGAATTGTGTTGTTTCTATCATTGACTTGGACTCATTCAAAAGCAAGACTAGCTAAGACCTGTTTAGCAAACTCTCATGATCACTTGATAAAACTCTTGTTTTTTATTTTTTATGAAACAAAATTCATCTCACATGTTTATCTAGTATAATATAAAATCACTTAAAATAAGTTAATTTAAATACCCCACAAAATGATAATTTGTCTTGGATTGTTCATAGGACTAAATACGAGTGGGACATCTGATTGAACAATATTCTTATATGAATTTTTCATGATTAATTAGGGATTTTAATGTATTTTCTGGGACATTATTGCATTATTAAGCATTAATTTTGGTTAGGGACAATTGTTTTGAATTAATGGTAATTAGGGGTAAAATTATCACAATTTATTAATTATTTTTATACAATTATCCCTTAAACTTTTGATACAACCTTGTGCTCAATTTTGCATTGTAGGCGTTAAAGAAGAAATTAAATTTTGGAGGTTCAAATTATTGGGCCAAGAAGTAAAGAAAGAACAGGCCCAAGGAGCCCAAGCCCAGACCCAATACAGTGTTTTTAAAATAAAAAAAGAAGAAGAAACAGAAGCAAGGTAGGCCGAATGGAAGGAGGCCCAACAAGGAAAAAAGGGACCCAAGACGCAGCTGTCTGATGGAATAAAAGAAAAAAAAAAACCAGAGTAGGCAGCTGGAGTAGTGAAGCCCAAGCCCAAAAATAGGGACCCGACTGAGAAAGAGCTGAGAGGGAATGCCCAGACCCGACCGAGAGAAGAAAAGAAAAGAACAGAGTGAGCTAAGACGTGGTGCGCCGCTGGGAATGGAGGACTGAAGCTGAGAGTTTGGGATCAAGAGAGTGCGCCGCAGACCTGGAGCTTGCTCTCTAGAAGCTCCACCATTATTGTCATCGTCTTCAACAACACCACTGAATCAGCTGCAGCTGTGAGAACCGAGTGAGAGTCTAATGTTGTGAGCAGGGAGCAGCTGGTAGTGGCAGCTAGGATTTGAGAGGCGACGAGTTTGAATGGGCAAGGCTGAGGCCGTGAGCTGAGAGGAAGAGCGGCGGAGGAGTTTGGAGATTCACCATAACTCAAACACCCACCGTCGCTGGGGAAGAGAAACCAGTAACAGCACTGTGAGGAGCTTGGCCAGCGATGTTCATACAGATTCCAGATTCCGGTGAGCATCCCCAGTTTCCGGCGAGTAGACTCAATTTCCGGCGACTCCCTCTTTTCTTCACTGTTGAACCATCATCCTTCCTCCACTGACAATAACACCGCTAACTCCCATTTCCAACTTCACTCATCATCTCTCTCACCACCACCTCCCCTGTTCCTTTTCCATTTCCACCACCACAGATTCATTCCTCTGTGTTTTTTTTCAACTTGGCCGATAGTACACAAATTCCTCATTGAAATTCAGTCTTTCATTGAACTTAAATGGCTTTGCTGAGGTTTAGAAATTCTATGGGTACTGTTCATGCGATGAGTGGCTAATTTTGCTTGGGTCTTGCTGTTAGACAAAGTGGTTAGAGCTTCAAGGTTCTAAGGGGAGTGGAGTTCACTATTTTTTATTAGCTTAATGTTATACATTATATCTTTATGGATTAATTTTGTATTGATATGTGTGTATTTTTGAGACTTAGATGAGTGATAATTTGTCTATAATGAATTATTTTATATTGAATTTGATATTGGTGCATTTGAATTTTATTGAATTTATTTTTCTATTGGATTAATGAAGTTATACATTCTATGTGATATTTAGATTGTGTGATGGATTTAATTTAATTTGAATGTTGCGATTGTGCTTTCAATTAAGAGGAACCAAATGCATTAATCTATTTTCAATACACATCAGGTGGGTCTTTAACAATTTGTTTAAGAGGTAACTAAGAATGCGATTGTAGGACTGGTCATTTATTAAGTATATTGGACCTAATGTGATTGCTTAGGGTTTTTAATTTGACTTGATGTAAAAACAACTCCCAAATTATTTTAAAGAAGCTAGGAAGGCCACTTTCTTCATCACCAAGATTCATTTTATCATATTATCCCTTTTTAATCCAAATCATTTCTTTATTATTTTCCAAAATACAAAAAAAAATTAGGAATATTTTTATTTTCATAAATTTTAATTTCTAGAAAAACCAAGTTCAGAAATCCCTTTTCTAACCATGTTTATAACATTTAGATTTTCCTAGGGTAATCAAAATAAATGGCTCCTTGATAAGAGAATGATCATGAGTTGTTTGCACTATATTACATTTAATTCATGGTAATTTGTGATTTGACCGTGAGACGGCTAAGGTGTAACCCCCTGACTTTAAACACGTAATTATAATTCGATAACACATATTTAAATCGGCTTAGAGACCATTGGATGCTTTAACCTCGTTTTAAACTTTCTGTCTCACAGTAAAATTTTTACAAAAACTTCCAAAACTCTTTTTCCCATCCAGTTCTCAATTTCAATATTCGAATATAATTACCTGTGCAGTTAATATACATTCAATCATATCAAAGTGTATAACCGCATCCCCGGCAACTCCCGGGTTCTATGCATAAAACCTGAAGGTTTATAAGTATACACTAGGGGATTACGCAACCAAAATCGAATGTAGTGTTCCTGATTCAGAATATACAGTAATCCTGAGTTCAAAATACATAACCAACGTTTCCAACTCAACTATATACCCCTAAGGGTCCTAATTGCTCCGGGTTGGCCGCCTCTCCTTTGAGCCACACGCCCTGTCTGAAATGTTAGTCATAGGAAAGAATGAGATTCGAGAGAATCTCAGTAGTAACAAATCACTCACACAATGCATAAACACAAAGCATGTATATAAATCACAAACAGCAACAGAAGCAGCAATTCAGAGATACATGGTTTTCACCACAAACGATAGCACTCACGGCTGTATACACAATACGACAGCTCTCGCTGTAATCATAATCACGACAGCTTACGCTGTAATCACCATCACGACAGCTTACGCTGTAATCACAATAACGACAGCTTACGCTGTAAACGACAGCTTGCACTGTAAACGACAGCTATCACCAGCTGTAACCACAGCAGCATCAAAGATCCATCACAGAACAGTGATAACACACACATACAGAGCATTACACATAGTATAAGAGAGAGAGTCACTACCTTGTCCTTTCCTGACGTCCTTCAGCGCAGTTGGCTCCCGAGGGCGGCAAATATCGAATCCTACAATTCCAAATGCACCATTTAGACACTTCTATAGTGTTACTTGGGGTTATATGAGTCTATAATGAAAATTTACAAAAATACCCCCGGGGACCTGGCCCGGGCCCGCCGTACCCGGTCCGGCTGTACTTTTCTTGAAATTTTGACATGGGCTATCCTGACATATTTTCGCCCAAGGAATCCATTTCCTGACTCGGAATTATCAAATTCAATGTTAAATTACGAAATTGCCCTTGGCAGCCTTACTTTTAGGGTTTTAGGGGTGTTTCCGTAATTATGCTTTCTCGGCCTTTTTTGACAAAGTGCCCAACTGTAACCCCACCTATTTTCGCCCACTGAATCCAATGGAATCATCAAATCATTGAAAATCCAACTCTAAGACCCATTTACAGCCTTGGCCGAAATATACATGTTCTCCGGGAAAAATTGGGGTTTTACGATTTCGGCTCCGTAAACGCGTTCCTTTCTACTCCTAACCACTTTATTCACTATTACATTAGGTTATAACTACCATTTGAACCAAAATTGGGCAGCATAACCCTTAGGAAACTAAATTTCCAAAATTTAAAACCAATGGCAATCCGGCGAAATTTCACCGATTAAATTGCCCACAGCAGCCAGAATAAGCAATATACGAAAGTTTGGAAGTTACCTCAAGCTCCCACAAGCTTTTCCCAAATATTGCTGAAAACCCTAAGTGCTCAACAACAGATTTTGAGCTTCCAAACCTTAAAGAACAAAGAGGAGTAGCTTAGGATCCGAGTTATACGCGTTAGAAGCTAAATCGTCGGAGAAATCGGCTTACCTTGTGATTTTTCTTCTCCTTTCTCTCTCTACAAACCTCAACGTTCTCACTCCTCATTCAGCTGCTGTGTGCGACAGAAATGAGCTGAGGAAGATGATAACATATTTAATTCCATGCTGATGTCATCTTTTATTGAGATGATGTCATAATTCCCATTTTCGGATTTTCTGACAGATTTTCTGCCCAAACTTTGAAAAATCATAACTAATTCTAGAAAACTCAAAATGAGGTGATTCCAAAGCCAAATGAAAGATATTTAAGTCCTCTTCATAGGAAAAATATTGGCCATTACTAAAAATCACCACACAATTCCAGAATTACATAAAACTCATCACTGCCCCAAAACAGAGTTCAGTTTCCATCCCAAACTTTGGACAGTTATATCTCCTAGTTCACAAAACGAAATGGAACAAATTATATGTCCATTTTGAAGCTTGAGATGTGAACTATAAGACTGGAAAATTTCAGAATTTTTAGATAGCATTTGGTCATTAAAAACGTTCACACAAACGGACTGCCCAGAATAGAATTTCATTGGACAGAATTTTAGATTTTGCATCTTTGCTTCCATTGGTTCCATTTTCATACCAAACATCATTCCCACATAAATTTTCACAAGGAATCCATTGGAATCATTAAAATATCCAAATTCCCATCACACATTCTTCAAAAGTGTTTATTCAACAATAATTACATCCACTTTTGAAGTCATTAGCCCTTAATCACTTTTTGGGATATTACATAAGGTTGTGTCAAATCAACATCTCATCTCACAAAATGGTGTGGAATGACTTTTTCATTTCGTGCATCTTCTCTGCTCAAGTTGTCCCAATAAACTCTACGTGTCAGTAATGGAAATGAAAATTAGAGGCCCATTGTCATGGAATAATCAATAAACATAACCCACGCATGCATACACACACCCATACATACATACATATACATATATGCATCCATAATTTATTTTTTGGGGTGCAACGTTGCCCCAAGAACTTCCAAGTCACAGAAATTTTGGTTATTATCTCTATTAAGTTTGATTATTAGTTAATCAAATATGTTAAACTAGCAGTACACATGTCATCAACATCATTTTTGTTTTGGATTTAGATGCAAATTTACCCTAAAAGTTTTCACTTAAGAGCAATATTATCCTGGAAGTTTCCAAATCATAACAATGTCGCCCTAACAATATCCAGGTTAAGTTTACCCATTAGTTAACTAAACATACTTATTTGGCAAGTCCATATGTCATCTTTTTCATTTTTTTTTCAAAGTTAGCTGGATTTAAAAATAAATATATTTTTTTAAAAAAAATAGATATTTTCTGAAGGATTAGAGACAATCAAAGAGGTAAAAACATCATGTGCAATAAAGAAAAAAAGAATCAAAGAGGCACTTGCCTGTCTCGATATCGGAAGATATAATGGCAAAGAGTTTTCAATGTCCTTATTCTCAAAAATCTTCCTTAGTGTATTATCCTTATCTAATGATTGAATATTTTTCTTCGTTACTCTATGTCAAATGTGAGCACCTCTTCCATATATAACTTATTCTTCAATGTTGTTCACATTGTCAGCTCAACATATACGATCAACTAGCAGTCAAACTTAACCTAGATGACACATGGACTATCAGCTTAGCATATTTGGTCAATTAACAATCAAACTTAAACTAGATGACAAGTGGACTATTTGCTTAGCATATTTGGTCAACTAACAGTTAAACTTAATTGAGATAATAGTCATGGCAAAAATGCTATGATTTGAAAAATTTCAAGGTATCATTTCATCTCGAAAAACTTATGGAACAAAATTGCCCCACCTTATCCACTTTCGGGGCAGAATAGCCCTTTAACCGTTTACTTTTTCTTTTATATACTCCCTCCTATCTTAATTATAAGATAAAGTTGACTTTTTTTTTTTTTGAGAAATTAAGGAAGCTAATTAAATTACTTTAGAGTTTTTTTATTTTTATTTTTATTTTTTCTCCAAACTAATTAGTTTGACTAATAAACTAATATATAATCTAAAGATACATAACATATGATATGATTAAGTAACTTATTTAACTTCCTTAATCTCTAAAAGAAATTAACTTTATCTTATATTTAAAACCGAAAATATTAGATTTTACCCCCTTTGGTCATTTTTATTAGATCCAATACACAAACATATGCTCATATGTGTGTGGGTGTGGGTGCCCCCCCCCGGGAGCCTGAGCCTGGTCCAGCGGTCCCGCCTAATGTCCTACTCGTTCATGTTGGTTTGGGATGGCTTTGGTCCTTTACAATCCAAAATTCAACTAAATGCAAAAATCACACACAAGTAATATTTTTTTTTGTTCAAGTTAACTTTTTGAAAAATCAGGGTTGGGTCTTACAGAATGGGTTAGTCTCTCATAATATAACGAACTAAGGTTTAAATTCTTACTGGAAGAATTACCTACATTTAGTACTCGACAATGTCTCAAACGTGAACATGAGGCACAACCCGTAGACACTGCTTCCTCCTCCTTTTTTTTTTAATTTCTCCCTCCGGTCTTAAATATAAGTCAGAGTTGATTTTTTTAAGAGAAATTGAGGAAACTAAATAAGTTGCTTAATCATATCATATGTTGTATATCTTTAAATTATATATCGGATTATAAGTTAGGCACAATAATTTAGAGAAAAAAAATAAGAAATATAAATATTTTAAAATAATTTAATTATCTTTTTTAATATCTTCAAAAAAATCAACTATATCTTACATTGATATGTATAACTGGAGAGGGTATAACAAAAAAAAAAAAAAAAAAAAGCAGGTCACCAGAGATCCAAACCGAGTCGCACATGACGATGAGCCGCACGCACAATTAACAAGGCAATAGTATAAAGTATAAGATTGGTTATGCAACCCAATTAGCTTTTTCTCAATTTGATTTTTGTAAGCTTAATATAGGATATAAGTAAAATTGTGTAAAGTGATTTATTTTAGGATTGATATTTTTTCAATCTAAATTTTATAAATTTTTTTTAATATAAATTTTATTAATTTAAATAATGCATATTTATATTATATGTATATAAATTATAAAATGCATAATACTAATACTCTGTATGTACAAAATTTGCAAAATACCATTGGTACTAAATGTCTAAGAAATTTATCAAGTTCTTCTTATCAATTTTTCTCTAAAATTTATTATTTAATTTCTTTCCTTCTTATGACACTTTTATAAACATAAAATTATATCGTCCTTCGGAGTAATTTTATTTTTTTCATTTAAAGCAAGGTATGATCAACATCAAGACTCTTCTTTTTCTTTTTTTCTCATGGACATCTTCTCCCTCCGTAGGCAATAAATTTTGGCTTTTACTTAAAAGTAGTTTTTGTCCCGAATCCAAACACTGCCTCAAGTGGGAGTAAAGCATATTTCTCCCTCCAATTGCACGATTGGGATGTCTGACGTCATCTAAGACTATGGCGCAAGAAATTTCTTGGGCTTTGAATAGCTGATCCAAAATAGGTTCAATACAAGACAAGGCAGAAGCCCAAACCATTTGGGAAACGTGTGATGAAGAAGAAAGCCTGAATCGTTTAAAATGATGACCAAGGAGATCCAATTCAATTTTTGTGGCCTTTTCTTCGTAGTCCTCGTGCCAACCTAGAAACAATGTACGCCATCTTCAGAAGGGTTAATAATGGGCTCAGGAGGCTCATTTTTGGACAGGGTCAAGCATTGGGCTTCATATGAGAAGTCCAATGCTCTTTTTAAACATAGGGTTAATATAATTTTTGATCCCTGAAATTTGATCCAATTTTAGTTTTGGTCCCTCAAATTTAAAATCCGTGGTTTTGGTCCCTGAAGTTTCACTCGATTTTGGTTTTGGTCCCTGAAGTTTCACCTGATTTTTCTTTTGGTCCCTCAAATTTGAAAAGGACTTGGTTTTTTTTCTGGGTCAAGTCGGGTTTTTAATTGGGTCGCCAAGTCCTTTTCAAATTTGAGGAATCAAAACCAAAATCGGGTGAAACTTCAGAGACCAAAACCATCGATTTCAAACTTCAGGGACTAAAACCAAAATTGGGTGAAACTTTAGGGACCAAAACCACATATTTCAAACTTAAGGGACCAAAACCAAAATTGGATCAAACTTCAAGTACCAAAAATTATATTAACCTTAAACATATATCCATTGTCCAAATAAGAGATGTTGCCAGAGTGGGCCCACACCTTTGGAATGAACCGCAGGACCTCGCACCGCCATAATATAGAGTTCTCCTCGTACCTAACCTCTCAACCTCACATTTATGAGGGAGCAACCATATCATTAGGTTACAAAATTATTGTTAGATAGTTTAATTCTTAAAACGCCAACCGGATTTTTAGGTTTAGTAGAAGAGAAAAGTCTCTCACAACATGACAAACTAAAGTTTAAATCTCTATTGAGATAGTTGTTTATATTTATTATCTGATAATATCTCGAACATGATTGCATCTAATAGAAGGATATATATGCCTAGCCAAAAAAATTCTTAAACCTTTGTGGTTGAACATGGAAGAAACGTCTTACTCCAAAAAAGAACCGAACAAAAATTCAATCACCATCGCCCACCGAAACTCCTAACATATTAGATTATTGTTTTGACAAGATTTTTCCTCACATGATTTCATTCTAACTACAAAACTTTGCCTTTCAAATTCTTAGCACACAGGTTTTTTTTTTTTTAAAAAAAAAATTAACATGAATAGGGTTTTGAAAGCTTACCAGGATCAAGTATGCTTTGAAACTCAAAAAACATACTTCCTTCGATCCTAATTATAAGATAAAGTTGACTTTTTTTGGAGAATTAATAAAGCTAATTAAATTATTTTAGAGTATTTATATTTATATTTTTTTCTTCAAACTAATTATTTTAATTAATAAATTAATATATAATCTAAAGATACATAACATATGATAAGATTAATTTACTTATTTAGTTTTTTTAATCTCTCCAAAAAAAATAAACTTTATCTTATATTTAGGACCAGAGATAATATATAAAAATAGTTACAAATTTTTTACCAACAAAATTTTGACATCCACAATAGTTGCGTTGATTAGCTATAGCAAATTTGATCAAGAGTTGGGCATTTTCCCCGAAATTTGCAATATATTTACATCAGTATTTTTTTATTATCCTTTTTTCGGCCAATTATCCTTTTGTTAATTGATAAAATAATAATAAAAATATTCATAATGATTTTATCCAACCATTTATTATATGGCCATTTTTTTTATTAAAATACAGATGTAATGTTTCTGAAAATTTCCCATATCAAATACATATTTATGAATCTCCATTGATTAAAATGATCAGGAAATTAAAGAAGGGAAAATTGTCCATAAATACTCATTGGGCAAATTAATTGTCAAATGCTACTATGGAAGATCGATTACATTTTAACGGAATATATATTTCACACAACGGAAGATATTTTGTACACAATGAAAAAATGGTTTATACGTTTATATGGAAGATTTGTGTACACACGGAATATTATTTATATACAACGGAAGATCTTTTGCATATACGAAAAATGACTTGCACACTTGATAACATTCAGCAATTAATTTATCAAAAAAGTATTTATTCCTAATTCTTCTAACAACATGATATGCAAATTTTCATTTAAATTTTAGTTTCACGTGATGGCCTAAATGCGTAACTCAGTTTTCCGATAAGCAGAACCCTAGCTGGGTTTGTAGCCTCAAATCATTCATGTGCGTTTAGAAATATCAAACCAACGAGACTTTACCAAAAGCTTGTGCTTCCATGTGAGCTAAGAGCAGATAAACGCTGAGAGAAGAGAGAGAAGCTGTGTATTGGAATACGTGCTGGTGTGATCTTTGACTCCGGATGGAGAACACCGACGCCCTGGTTGCTTCGCCGGGGAGAACGTTGGTTAAAAATGGGGCTGCTGATTCGATTGGGGTGGCTGAGGTTGCAGAGAAGTCTCCTATGGGACATCTAGCCAAGAACAACCTCATGACTGTCCTGCCGAGGGTTGGATCTGAATTGGTTGGGTCTTGCTCAAATAACACTCAAAGGAACGTTGTGAAGGTGCTTTCATACAAGGATTCTCTTACAGGTTGTAAGGGTTCAGAGTTCAATGGGTCTGTTCATGGAAGTTCTATTCTAGAAGAAGAAGACACCATCGAAGACCTTTTTAATCATTCATGGGAGCTGCCTGAGCCGTCACCAGAGATCAAACAGCTTATGGACATTTATCCATCTATGGAAATGTCCAAAGAGGAATATAACCGCTGGGCAAGGCCATGGAACAAGTCTCTCATCATCACTGTCCTAGGTGCGAGATTTAACTTCCATAGATTAAAAGATCATCTCTCTAGAATCTGGAAAACTAAGGATTTTGATTTTATTGATATTCCTAATAACTATTATGTGGTTAAGTTCAAGACGCATGAAATGTGGGAATAGAACTACAAAAAAATTCTGATGGGTGGGCCTTGGACTATAATGCAGTTCACCATTTTAGTTCAGAGGTGGTCTCCCTATTTTGATCCTTTCCACAACCCTCTTGGTAGAGTAGCTACCTGGATTAGAATCCCCAACATACCTCTCTTGTGCTATAATAAAGAATGCCTATGGAGGATGGGAGATATGGTGGGGAAAACCCTCAAGGTTGATATGAATACAATTGAGAATCCCGAAGACGAGGATGCCAAAATTCACAGAGGACGTTTTGCTAGATTATGCATTGAAGTGGATTTACAGAAAAAATTAGTCCCTAAAATCATCTCTGCCTCTTCGGTTTTTAATATTGAGTATGAGGGTTTGGGATCAATTTGCTTTACCTGTGGCAAGTATGGTCACAGAAAAGAATTATGTCCCTCAAGGGATATTGCAGCAGCTGGTCCTTCTTGTTCCTCTGTGAGTCTTCCCCCTTCATCTTCGAAAGCTTTGTTGCCTTTGACTATTCAGAAACAGGCTGATCTGGATCCTTCCAAGCTTGCTCACGGTGAAGAAGGCAATGCCGCTCCTTCTGGGAAGGAAGACCCGTTCGGGCCATGGATGCTCGTGAGAAAGACAGCAAAATCACGAAACCCAAGAAGGAAGGAAGATAGGTCTAGGGTGGGTGGAAAGACCCATACTGATCTAACAGAGGAGGTCGGTTATGGCAGGGCTGTTCAGTCCAGATTTGATGTCTTAGCTGAGATGGATTTAGAAGAAAGCGTGGTTCACGAGAGGGGTTCAAATTTGAATCGCAAGGTAGTGAGGAATGCTGCAGCTGCTGAAGGGCTGAAGATCACGGAGGAAGCCTCTGGGTCTCAGGCGGTGCAGCGGTCAACTAAAGCTGGGCATGGAAAAAACACTTTGGTTTTTCACGTGGGTGCTAAGCATTGGAAGGAAATAAAAAAGTCCAAAAGTATTAACAGAAATATCATGCGCAAGGAGAAGGCCGAAGTCTTTAATAGTGATGTGGGCCTTGAGGGAGCACGTGCTGTGGATGTGAAAAACAATTTGAAGCCCAATTCTTACACAAGGACGCATAACGTGGCTCATGTTGGCATTCAGGAGGGTGGACCTCCCAAAGATAATTGTGGTGTGGGCCTTGAGGGAACATGTGACGTGGGAGTAATCAAGAAATTGAAGCCAAACTCTTCCAAAAGGACGCATAACGTTGTACAAGGCTGCATCCAGGAAGGTGGACCTTCCAAAGAACATGTGGATATTATCAAGTCCATCTCCTCTCCTCAAGCCCCTATCTCGTGCAGGAAAGAGGTGAGCCGTGATGAGCAAATTCTGAATGAGGTTATTCATGTGGATAAGGGCCAGGATAAGCCAAGTCCGAAAGAGTTTTTGCTTGAGAATTTGCCTGACTCTCAAGGGACCTCTTCTACTCTGGAGGCGTCTAATTTGGACCTTCATTCTTCCAAAAAGGCAACCATGGTTGGAAATGAAGATGACACTCAATCAAAGTTGCAATCTGTGTCCCAATTGGAGGTTGTGGTCCTGATGGAAGACAAACCGCCGGATAAGTAAGTCTCGTTTGTTCCCATCTTCTTTTATTTATTTTTTATGATTATTTCTTCCTGGAATTGCCGTGGGGCGGGCGGTCGCACGTTCCCACGTGTTTTGAAAGATGTGGTCCTTAATTATGACATTAATGTGCTGTGTCTTGTGGAACCTAGGATTAGTGGTAGTAGAGCGGATAAGGCTGTTAGGAAATTGGGTTTCAATGACTGGTTAAGAGTGGAAGCAACTGGGTATGCTGGGGGTATTTGGGTTTTATGGAATAGTTGGGAGTTTCAAATTGATTATTTATTCTCTAACTCCCAACTCCTTCACTGTAGAGTCTCTCCGTTAAATAATCCCAACCCTTCGCTTGTTACTTTTGTCTATGGTGACACTAATAATTTGATGAGGAGGAGTCTGTGGGATTCACTGTGTGTTATCAAGCAAACGGTGAATATCCCCTGGCTGGTCCTAGGGGATTTTAATGCATTCCTCTCCCCTAGTGATAAGGAAGGGGGTGCTACCCCTATTCTCAGCTCTATGAAGGATTTCCAGAACTGTATTGATAGCTGTGATCTTATTGAGGTTCCGGTAGTTGGCGACAAATTTACCTGGGAAAAAACAGGCGTTAAGGAAAGACTTGACTGGGTGTTCTGCAATTTTGATTGGGATATTCTTAATCCTCAAGCCAAGGCTTATCATAATCTCAGGTTCAAGTCTGACCACCGCGTGATTGTTGTTGCGGACAAAACTAAGTCTAAACGCATTAACAGGGGAAGAAATTTCCTATATCAAGCAGCGTGGTGCATGGAAGAAGACTTTCAAAATGTTGTCAAAGAAGCTTGGCAGGGGAACAATTGGACACAAGGGCAAAAGCAGTTCACAAAAGAAGCTCCGGCGTGGAACTCTAGAGTGGTGGGAAATGTTGTCAAAAAGAAAAGAGAGCTCATCCGAAGACTGGAGGGGATTGATCGGGCCAGAAGTAGAGGGGGTGGTCCCAATGGTCTTTTTAGGATTGAAAGGGAACTTTGGGACATGTACCAAAAAATCGCTTTACAAGAGGAATTAATCTGGTTTCAGAAATCTAGATGTAAGTGGATCAGTGGTGGGGACAGAAACACGAAATTCTTCCATGCTAGTGTTTCTGCGAAGAGGAAGAGAAGTAAAATCGAGGCTTTACAGGACGATAATGGTAATTGGGTGTATGATGAATCTCAGCTTCGGAATATGGCCCTTGATTTTTTTCGGAACCTCTACTCGGCTGAGACTTCATCTTCTTCTTTCTCTCCTTGGAGGGCAAATTTCCCTCCGCTTGATGATGCTCAACTTGACCTCTTTCAAAGGCCGGTTTCGCCCACTGAGATTAAAAATGCTGCTTTTGAGATGGGTGCTTTTAAAGCACCCGGGCCTGATGGCTTAAATCCCTATTTCTTTCATACCCAGTGGAGTGTTATTGGTCATAAGATGAGCGAATTGGTTATCAAGATTTTTGATAATCCCGAGGTCATACAAGACATTAATCATACAAACATCACCCTCATTCCTAAGGTCGATCATCCGGCTACCCTGAAGGATTTTAGGCCTATATCCCTTTGCAATGTTAGCTACAAAATTGTCAGCAAAATTATTGCTAACCGCTTTAAGAGAGTCATGAACCATCTGGTTGCTGAAAACCAATGTAGCTTTATTGCAGGAAGACAAGGTATTGATAATATCATTATCGCCCAGGAGGCAATTCACTCCATGCGTTCTAAGAGAGGTAAGAAGGGTTTTATTGCCGTGAAGGTTGATATGGAAAAGGCTTTTGACCGTCTTGACTGGCGCTTTCTAGAATTCACTCTTAATAGCCTGGGTCTGGGTTCTGATTTTGTGAAGCTGATTATGTACTGTGTTTCGTCTCCTTCCATGAGCATTATCTGGAACGGAATTGCCTCCAAGAGCTTCCGGCCTTCTAGAGGGGTGAGACAAGGTGACCCTTTGAGTCCCTATTTGTTCGTCTTGTGTATGGAAATGCTTGGCCAACTTATCCATCATGAAGTTGACTTGGGAAACTGGCTTCCTATTAAATTGAGCCCTAATGGCCCTAAGATATCCCACCTCTTCTTCGCGGATGATCTTGTCCTTTTCTGCGAGGCTTCTAACGAGCAGATGACAGTGATCAGGGATGTCATGTCTCTTTTCTGCCAAGTCTCTGGCCACAAGATTAATCTGAACAAATCTAAAATGTTCGTATCAAAAAATGTCCATTTCAACAAGGCTTATGAATTAAGTCAATCTGTTGGGATCGGTTTGACTGCGGATCTTGGAAAATACTTGGGTGTCCCCATCCTGCACAAGAGAATGGTTAAGAGTACATTTGCTCCTCTTCTCCAAAAGGTGAAATTAAAATTGGCTAACTGGAAGGGCAAATACTTGAGTATGGCAGGTAGATCGACCCTCATCAAGTCTGTCCTTTCTGCGATCCCTCAATATCAGATGCAATCGACCCTTATTCCGAAAGGGGTGTTAGCTATAATTGAAAAGCTCAGTCGTGACTTCATTTGGAATCAACATGAGGACTCCAAAAAGATGCACCTGCTTTCATGGGATGTTCTTAAAAGACGTAAGTGTGAGGGAGGATTGGATATTAAAGACTTGCACTGTCAAAATAAAGCTTTTCTCATGAAAATTTGCTGGGGCCTTATCAAGAAACCGGATGCCTTTTGGGTGAAATGCTTAAGAGCGAAATATGTATGTGGTTCTGATAGTGTTCCTCATGTTCAAAGGTGGCGTAACCAATCGGCGGTTTGGTGTGGGATGGTGACTGTCTGGGATGATTTTTTAAGAGGCCTTGGTAAATTCCTGAGAAGTGGCCGAAATACGCTTGCTTGGCAAGATCGCTGGGCCTCGGTGGACAAACCTCTTAAATACTTTATCGTCAAGAACAGCCACCTTGTGGATTTAAGTGCTAATGTTTGCTCCTTTACGACTCAATCGGGACATTGGGATAGAGCTAAATGGGAATCTTTCCTCCCAAATTGGGTGGTGGATAAAATTTTGTTGATTCCTCCTCCTTCGGGCGTTGATGAGGATTCTATCTGTTGGCGAAATACTCCTGACGGGAACTTTAGTGTAAAATCAGCATACGACGCAATCTTTCATCAGAACATTCATAACCAACATGGTCACTGGCAGTCTCTATGGCGTTGGGATATTCCTGAACGTGTCAAATTTTTCCTCTGGCAAGTATTCCATGAAAGGCTTCCCACGAATGAGATCAGAGCGAGACACAACCCGGGAGTCTTAAACACTTGTCCTTTTCAGTGTGATAGTGTGGAGAGCATACTTCATATCTTGAGAGATTGTGAGCATGCCCAGAGAGTGTGGTTGGCTATAACTAACCCCATATATTATAGTATGTTTTTCTCTGGTAATTTGCAGGATTGGCTCAATTGGAACTTACAGCACTCACCAGGAAAAAGTAAGATGTCCAGATGGCCTTGGCGTAATGTCTTCAGTACCGCATGTTGGATGCTCTGGAAAAACCGCTGTAGCCAAGCTTTTGAAGGGTCATCAGACAGCCCGAAAGAGATTGTTCACAGATGCTTTTATCATCTCTCAGAAGGTGTGCAGAACGGCAAGTTTCGGCATCAAATTTTCCAAGTCCCAGAACGAGGTGTGCTACACTGGCAACCCCCTGATCCAGGTGTTCATCGCTTAGATGTTGATGGTTCAGTTCTTAGTGACGGTCACGCTGCTTGTGGAGGTATTATTCGAGATCATCAGGGTAATTGGATACGTGGATTTCAACAGAAGTTAGGTCATGCTTTCCCTATTGCTGCGGAAATCCACGCAATCCGATGTGGCCTCTTGCTTTGTAAACGGTTGGGCCTAAAGAAAATCAGGATTTTCACGGACTCTCTTCAGGCAGTACATATGTTATCCACTCATTCTGACTCGGACCATCCATTGTACGACGTGATTTTGGCAACCAGATCTCTTATTTATAGTGATTGGGAGGTAGAAATTTCCCATGCTCACAGGGAAAGCCTACGCTGTGCAGATCATCTTGCTAGATTGGCTCACACAATTTCGCACGATCATGAGGAAATTGGGATTTCCCCAATTGATTGCTTTCATTTCTTTGCTTTGGACTGTGGTTTATTAGACCATGATCATCCTGTAGGAAATAGCCTATAATGGATGTCACTTTCAAGCTTTGCTTGCCATTGTAACAAAAAAAAAAGAAATATCAAACCAAAATGCCACAAGTAAATATAGATATAGAACAAATTGTCGCAGGCAAAAAAATAAAAAAGATATAGAACAAATTGTAAATTTAGATATTTACTATTGACTCTAATATATTATAATAAGTAACGATTTCAGCGTCAAAAGGTTCTCCTAATATGCATTTATGCTGTAAATAATAGAGGTACATCGCAATTTTTCCCCATAGTTTGTTGATATGTTATTATTAGGATACACTGGTAATAAAAATTAAAGATATAATTAAAAATACCAATTAAATTTATCTTCAAATTGCATATTTCCTGTTTTGATAGAATTTCATATAACTTTAACCAATGAGGTTGTGGTTGAGTCTGGTAAAAAGAGTTACTTCTTCATAATATAATAAACCATAAAGTTTGAATTCTCGATAAAATATGTGCTAAATTTAATATTTAATAGAGTCTAGAACAGGATTATCTCTTATTGAAGGATACCTATATTTGGCATAAACAAAGAATTTTATACGCCATCTAAAAGTTCAAACATGTATATTAATTTTTTTAAAACATCCTGTTTAATCATTAAGAATATTTTTTAAGAAAATTATAAATTTGGAAACTAAAATGAGTTAAAATCTTAAATTTATAACCAAAATAAATTTTTTAAATAGCTTCTATGTTTAACATCAACATTGCTTGATCTTATTAACACCAAACTATGAACTTGTACGTTATTATTTTTTTAATTGTTTTTTTTTGAAAAAAAAAGAAGCTATCATATAGACATGAAAGGGATCAAACCCACTAAAGATCCAAAGGCGAATTCTCATTTCAGCACATTGCCCATATCTCCCTCTCAAACTTTACTCCTCCCCATCATGTTTGGTGCCTTATTCCTAATAGAGACGTTATTCGATTGTATTAGGAGAGCCCAAGATTATACTCAACAGAGAGATATTTTGCAATCACTTGGTTCTTTAATTGAATTTTCAATCTATTGAGTTACATCTAATATAATGGGTTAGTCCTTCATAATATAATAAATTAATATTTGAATTTCTGATGTGAGAGGGGCTCACATTTATTGTCAAGTAATTCTCAAATAGGATTATCTCTAATAGGAGAATACTTATACTTATTTAAAAAAAATGAATTTCCAACCTCCATTTTTGGCTCTTGCTTTAACATTTTAACCAGAAATGTTATTTTTCTCAGACTGAGAGTTGCCAGCAACAGCACACTAGAAAATCGGGTCCAGTCATGAACTTCTTCCACGGGCTGCCTTGACTCTGATTGGAAAAGGGCATCCCAATTTTGACTTTAATTTCCATGTGACTAAATCAATGTTTTAAAAGTTGGATCGGGTGTCGCACTAAAAAAGCTATAACGAGTCATGGTTTAACATGGTCGAAAAAATCAGGCTGTTTGGTCGGGCCGATAATGTAATAATTAATTGAAAAATAATATTATATATATATATACTCACTCTGATCTTAAATATAAGATTCAGTTGACTTTTATTTGAGATATTAATAAAACTAAATAAACTATTTAATGATATTATATGTTGTGCATTATTAAATGATATATTAGTTTATAAGTTAGGCAAAATAATTTAAAGAAAAAATGATGACTATAAATACTTTAAAGTAATTTAATTAGATTTCTTAATATATCTAAAAAAGTCAATTAAGTCTTATAATTAGAATAAGAAATAGTAATAATATAAATATAACAAATATATAAACATAATAATAAGTGAGCATTAAAATTTTTTAAAATATTCATAATAGAAACTTATATACTTAAATATATTTTTATAATTAAAAAATAGCAGTATTATAATATAAACTATGTATTTTGAAGACAAAGACGAGTTGCTTTTTTTTTGTCAGAAGAAGGTATAGAAGAGTTACGCACTAACCGTATGCTGGTCAAAGAAAGGTTATACCTAAATATCTAATTGAATTTTTATTGGGATAAGAGAAAAATAAATGTGGGTGATAATGTGATTGGGATATTGGAAACGTAGGTATAGGTAAAAGTGTAAGTGTTCGTTTGGATTAGTGGTGGAGAAGTGACTTTTTTTACTATCTGATTTTTAAAAAAGTAAGGTAGGATTAAAAGTGAATATATAAACGTGATTTGTGTTTAGATTAGCGGTGACAGAAATAACTTTTTTTTAACCTTGAACCTATTTGGATTGGAGTTTGAAAAGCTTGTTTAGATGCAAAATGACTGAAAAGGGCATGGATATTATTGAATACTATATATATATATATATATTATTTGTATATATTGATATACTTGAAGTGAGAAAACATAAACAAAATTTGATTAAAAAAACTTAAATTATAATTAAAAAAATATACACCAAAGTACTTCACTAAAAATGGATAAATTTATATTTATATTACAATACATACATGAAGTGGATCATGATTGAATCATCTACCGCTAATAAGTTGGTCCCTGATTGTGTCATGAATATGATTCATTTGTGTTGAAGATAATCTACGGATAGTTGATATGGATGCTACATCAACTGGATCATTGTTATCTTCACCACGTATATTTCCTCGTTCAGCATCTTGAAAGGCCACATCTGTTTGAGAATTTCTCCGAATAAGATTATGTATGGCCATTGTTGCACAAACTATGCAAACTTGTGTTTCAAAGTTATATGACTTCATGTCCCCCAATAGTTGAAACCTATTCTTCCAGACTCCAAACATCCTTTTTATAGTGTTCCTCAAACTTGAATGATAATAAATGAGCATCTTGTTGGGATTTGTCAATCCCTCGTGTTGCCTGAAATCTGGAAGGTGATAACGCTCATGTCTATACGAACCAAGATATCCAACTGGTGTTGGATAGCCAGCATCGATTAAATAATATTTCCCTAATAAATAGAAGGAATTTAATTTAGACTGTAAAATTATAGCAAATGTGAGGAAAAAATACAAAGACATTATGTAGGTGTAGGTGTTGAAGATATACCTTGAGGTAAATAGGGGAAATTCATAGATGGAGTAGAGATAGCCGTTCGGAAGATACGAGCATCATGTGCAATTTTCTCCCACCTTGCCAACACAAAAGTGAAGCATATTGATAAATCACAATTTTAATATATTTCATCCCACCTTATTCATTTATTTTGGAGATTATTTTAGGTTAATTTGGATTTATTAGATAATATTTGGATAATTAGCCGATTTTGGAAAATAATATAAATCTGAATTAATTATGATATTATTGAGCTTAATTCATTATTATTTTGATTGATATCCTGTGATTGGAAAATATTTTCAATTATATGATAAATCACGATTTTATTTGATTCTTGTAAAGTAAGGAAAAACAGATCAGAAGATCCTACGGTGCAGAGCTTTTCTTAGAAACTCAAAAAGAATCCAATGATGGAATGTTATTGGGCTTTTGGAATTTTAGTAGGCTCAAATTAGTACCCAAAACTCTTCCCTCCCTTCTTAAAAATAACCTAACCGTCACAGCATTGAGATATACGCATACACGGACAGACGCGGAGTGACAGCCGCTGGAAATCACACACTCGCAGACGCACAGACACCGACGCTGCCGCTCAAATTGGTGCTGGAATTTCTTCCATATTCACCAAGGGACGTCACTTGGAGAAAACGATTATCATCAATTCTCATTCCCTTTCTTTAGCGGCGGGTCCCACCTCCACAACCCCTTTTGAATTGTCATCAATTCATATTGCACAGTCACGGAGATTGCACAGTGACGGAGCTGAGTAATCAATTCTTCTCAATATTTCTTTATGGCCGTGACTTTTATGAAGGAGTTTGAGGAGAAAAATTTCATGGAAGCTTAAATTCTTTTGGGAGGCAATTTAGGAGAAGCATGGAGGAAACTAGAGTCTAGGAGCTTACACTTGAAGACCATAAGGGAGTGTCTTTCTTTTATCTTTTTGATTCAAGACTTGAGATTGTTTAGTTTTAAATAATTTTGGGTTGTGTTAATTGAGAACAATCTAGTTTTAGATTGTAAACTTATTTTTATTTGGATTGAATTGATATTTAGGATTTGCTTTGTTCTTAAATGATTATTGGGATTTTTGTTTGCAAACCTTTGATTGTCAATTAAATTATTAATTAAGTTTTCATTATTAATTTAATTATCAATTTGGGTTTAATCTCTTGATTGTTTAATTAGGTGATTAATTGTCGAATTGTTTAATTAGGCAATTGTAAACATAATTTCCAAAATCTTAAGCAATTGTGATTGGTTTTTAATGGATTTAATTAACCAACATTTTTTCCATTATGAGTTTTCTAGTGGATTAGGTGTTATTGAGCATGAGGGTTTCCCATGTCTTGATTAGGTGATTAAATTTATTGACTCCAATTTTTCTTGAATCTCTCTTTGGTCTAATAAATTAAATGACTAAGAAAGCTAAATCCATGTGAATCCTAAGTTGTTCCCTTTATCACCATAACTGAATGAAATCCTTGTTGATTGTCTTGCTTTTGATTATTTTCTTTGCTTAGTATCTTAATTCATACTTCACTAAAAAACCCCAAATATTGCATTCCAATTCATTTAGGTTAGTTTCATTCTCATATAGATTTTAAAGTCATTTGCATTTAGGTAGTAGAATCTTGTACTTTAGTTTAGGTCCATTCTATTGCATCTTTTGTTACTTAAAAATCAATCCTAAAGAAAACCCATAGCTTGCTTCTTGGGAGAATGACCTAGGTTGACCCTAAACTGCATAATAATTTAGGACCTAGTTTAATTGATTGCTTTAGCGACAAAAGCACGCATCACATATATCCCAATCACATACTGTTATGATATTTTGTGTTGGATATCCCTTTCTCCCGATATATCTCTCTTGCTCTAACTGACTGACCACACACTTGATGTGAGTTCTATCAATTACTCCTATTACATCTTGAAAATATGGGTAATATCATCGATCATTGCATATTTTTGGGTGACAATGACAGAACTCAGGATCAAGCGGTTTAATAATTTCTATCGATAGATTGACACAAGCATTTAAAACTATATGGAACATCCTACTGACATTTTCTCCTGAATGTTGAAATCGTTCCTGTAGGATCCTATTTCCTTGTGCATGTTCAATTGTATGTAAGAACATGGCAACCATTTGTTCAATTCCAATGTACCTAGTTTTCCGTAACCCATGTTCTATCAATTTAGAGCACAAGAGAAAAAAGATATGTTTTTCCACTCAAAAATTTTTACAACAAACTCCATCATGCCCTTCTAATACCTCTTGCACCCACTTTGCACCTGTTTGCTTACTAGTTCTGCATGGCTCTTTACAAATATAAGGCACAAGATATTGACCCATCAAGGCACCTACGTGTTCATACTCTATCATCTCTTCATCTAAAAGAGATATGAGTTGGGACCTTCTATCTGCACGAGACGGTCGTACTTCCTCCGTGTGCTCTGAAATATCTTCACTGCTCGAACTTTCCATAGACGATGCAACCTGTGTTTTTTCCAAGTTTGAAATCAATACAATTAGAAAATGTGAAAATACAACTAAATAATATACAAGAAGTTAGTAACATTCATAACTGGCATAAAACATAGGTTTCGGGCATAAGATACTATCATAACTTACATAACATGCGTCGTCTAACATAAGTACTATCATAATATACATAAGGTTAGAATATTGATATAACTACTTATGACCAAGTTTTCAAAAGTAACACAAAGTGGAATTCAAGGCTTCGGGGCAATCTAAAGCTATGAGTTATTATAAGCATGTTCCTGCAACCACTCTAGCAAGGTTTCTTTGTTTCCTTTCAATCCACTAATCATGTCACGAGGCATTTGGTGCATCATCATATTACAACATCAGTGGCAAAGTTCCCTATCATTAACAATTTCTGGAATTGTGAGTAACTCTGCTACGACGTCACTCGCTGGTGTATCACTTGTAGAGATCTTTCTTATCTCCTGTAATCTATCGATAGATGCATCAGCTATTCTACTAACCGCGTCTGCTATTACTTTAGAAGTTGGTGTTTTATTCTTTTTTGATTTCTTGGACCCTGCATCCTTCTTTCTCTTCCCACTGTTTCCCGAATAACTAGGTACTCTAGGTGTAGTGTTCATTGTCAACGTTATTACTTCAAAATCACTAGTCACTCCCACACTACCTCCTGTTGCAGGACATTCAAGATCTTCCTTACTATCTCCCAATCCTTCTTCTAGGTCCATTGTTGGTCGGTAGACATCGTTTTCATCATCACCCATTGACATCTGTTGTGTAGAAGATGTGTGAACATGTTGCTGCCCAATGCCATAACATCCTTAAATATAATCTCCAATTCTTTGGCATACTAAAGGCCTTTGTACCTATACTTTACGTACTCTGCATTCTCCTGCATGGATATAATTTTATGACAATACAATTAATAATAATAATAATAATCATATGACACAAAAATTCAGCCCTCTATTATAACAACAACAACAACAACAATAACAAATTTTTACCTAAATTTTCCTCTCCCACCACTCATCTTCTGCAATAACCATATTCCTCGCTGAATTTGTGGAATCTTAATCGAAATTTCACCTCACAAATTCCGAACGAGCCAGTAAAAAACTAGATTTGGGTCCTCAACCGAATTGGAAAATAGGGCAACTAGATGCGAACCAGTCAGGGGAAATAGAGTGCGACAGAGACTCAGGTCCTCAACTGAAAAAAAAGAGCATTACGCTTCTCATCTTTCTAGCTCACACAGGTCATAAGGTCAAAATTGAACAAGACTTGTACGTGCACTAAAAAATTAATCTAATTTATATATTTCATTAATCAATATTACTAGCATCCTCTCTGATATTCAATCCTAATTACTCGGCCTTTTGTCCTTAATAACAACATTTTAAATGAACACATCAAGTCACATTACTCCTCTAGTATCATCTTGATTTGATTAAAACTAAAATCCAGACAAAGAAACGAAACTTGGCTAACTCAATTTCCTCAAAACAGGGCAGACAGTTAGAAACTATAAAAGCTGAATCTTACCAAAGGATTAACAGAAAAATCTTCACTAAATTGTCGCGAGTGCGCGAGCTTTGTAACAGAGACTGATTGTAGGGTAGAAAAATACTGATGTCTATGCTTTTTACCCGACGTTGGCTGCCTACTTTGGATGAAGATATGACAGAGACACGGTGAGGAGAAAAATAGAAAGAACCGGCCACCTCACACTGTTCCGGCAATTTGCAAAAGCTCTGACGACCTCTACTCTCTGTCCCAAGTCACAGATCTAGACCTCCTGAGTCCTAGTAGCACATATTGCCACAAGACAAGCACAATTGAGTAAAAATTTTCACCACAACCAAGTGCCTTGGCAGAACACCGTGAGATGCCGACGAGATGCAACCTTAGATCAGGAGGAAACACTGAACCACCTAAGGCAAGTTATGAGCTCAGTGATGAGTGTAATGAAAACACATAGATCCCCACTGCATGTAACACCCCAAATTTTATATTCACCAAAAATATATTGTAATTATTTGAGAAATTCAATAAAACGGTGAATATTCATGAAATTTGGATCTTATGAATTTTGAAATATTCATATTCATAAGGAAATGGACAAATTAATTCAAAAAATGAATTAAATTACAAAGATGATAGCAAAATCATAATTTTGCCAATTTAGCCCAAGATTAATTATTTTCCAATTAATTGGAGTTAATTTCAATTAATCAAGAAAAATAAAGAAAAATGTATAAATTGAATATTCTTGGAGGAATAAATCAAGAATTGTAAAATTAGAGGGACTTTGGCATAAATCAATTAAGGAAATTATGAAAATGTTGAAACACATTTTTCCTTCCCTTCTCTTCCATATTTTCGTCCAACACATGAAAATGAGGGGGGACATTGAAGTCCAAGAGCACATGTCAAAATGCTACATGATGATTGTAATGATGACAATGGTAGAGTGTACATTACATGAAGTTATGGTAGAATGCATGATGGGAATTAAGTGAAGGGTTGGATGAATTGAGTGCCTACTTGAGTGCATGTTGGAGTGTAAAATTGGTCTAGTTAGAAGAGTAATGGTTTAGTTGGAGCAAGAGGAAGAGGGAGAACGTTTTTTTTAATGCTAACTAAGGGAGAAAAGTGGTTCAATGCTAAATGGAAGCCAAAAGGAGTAAGTAAGTCATAATGTGAAGAAGGTATAGGTGGAAGTATGGTGGTGACAAGTGTCACCACAAGATTAAATCTTGAAAGATCAAGGGCTAAGAGGAAAGAAGAGGCAATTCAATAAAACACATCCTCTTCCCCTTCATGTACACATTTTGTCCAAGCCACAAGAAAGGAAGAAAGTGAGTGAGTTCAAGAGGTCTCATGTTCCAGAGAAAAGGAAGAAGGGAAATCTTAAGGTAAGGGTTGGTTTCTTAAGCTTTTCTTGTAGCATTTTCCTAGATCCTTCTCTAAACTCTTGTTCCTCATGAATCCATGGTGGTGAATACTCACATTGAGATCAAGAAGAGAGGGAGGATGTGCCTAGATTGAGAGGATCCAAGAAGCTTAAGAGGTAATTACACCAAACTCAAATATATACTTGTATGAAATTAATATTGAAGTTTGTTGTTGATTTGGTAATTTTTGGTTGAGTTGTAAATTTGGAAAATCCCTAATCCTAAGGGGTTATGCTGCCCACATTTCTTTGAATCATGGTTAAGAAGTGTTTAAATGAGTTAATAAAGGATTAGAAGTGGAAAAGTATAAGTTTTGGAAGCTAAACACAAAAGGACAATTTTTCCATTTTCTTTCAATATTTCAGCCAATACTGTCCTGAGGGGTAGGAGCTAGATTTTCATGAAATAGATGGTTCCATTGGATTCAGTGGGTAAAAATAAGTGAGGTTACAGTTGGTCACTTTTTCGGAAAAGGCTGAAAAAACATAATTATGAAAACGCAACTAAATACCTAAATCGGGGCTGACAGGGGTATTTTCATAATTTAACATTGAATTTGGTGATTTCAAGCCCGAAAATGGATTTCTTGGGCAAAAATACGTTAGGATAGACCTAGTCAAAATTTTGGAAAAACGTGTCATCAAGCTGGGTACGGCGGGGCTGGGCCAGAGTAAAATAATACTTGGATATGTTATGACTTATTTCTTGTACATTTAATATTTTAGGACCAAGTCGGAGGCCAGACACGACACGTTTTATGAGGCACATCTAAAAAGGGATTTATAAAGCTTTGAGGTAGGAATGTTATCCTTCATACATCATGTCATAGTTATATGCTTGTGTGGATGCCAACGTTTGTAAATACGCTTTATTAATCAACATGGTTTGCCCAAGTTCCGGCTTAACTCCGGATTCCGGCTCAACTTCCGGTTTTAGACTGTTCAATCTAGATCAACTATCTAAGCGGTTCAAATGCACCAACCGAGCTGTAGCACTGAACAGGTGACGGCTGGACCAGTTCAACCGCCCGATCCGATCTGGCTTGGCTTTGAAACTCATGGGCTAAATTATATAAAATTTCCCTAATTTTGATAATCCATGATATTCCAAAATTTAAATCTAACCCCTACCCTGTTATTTTTTTATCATAAACCTCTTGTCATTAAGTTACCGTTATATTTTAATAAAATTTGCCATGTGAAGTTTAAATATAACCCACTAGCCTTTTTTTGAGACGTCAAGTTTAAATCTAATCCCGTGTCATATCGCTTCTTACATGACATCCTATGTATGTTTCTAATTCTATAAACCTCTTGAACTTTGATCATTTACAAATATATCATACATTTCAAATTTTAAATTTAACCCCCTTAAAATTCTAATTTTTAATATTAAACTCACACCGTTACTTTTTCTTCTTCTTTTTCATACAAAAAGGCTATTTTTATGGATAAATGGTGAGAAAAGTTTTACTGAATTTATTAAGATGATAAAAGTAACGACATAAGGTTTGCATTAAAAATTAAAATTTTAAGAGAATAAATTTAAATTTTAAAATGTTGAGGGTGTTATCTACATCGAGGTAAAATTGAAGAGGTTTATAAAATTAGTAACTTATAGAGGATGTTCATTAGAAAGTCACATGTCTTTTATTAATCTAACATAGTAATTTTTCTTAAAAAAATAATGATAAGTTAGTGACAAAGGATTTATGATAAAAATAAAAGAATTAGAAGTTAAATTTAAATTTTAAAATGTTTGAAAAAATATCTGCAGCTGAGACCAAGAACTTACCTATTTTAGCCTTTCCATGTCAATGATCCCTTCGTGGAAAAACGCGGGAAATTACTACCAATCAACAATCATTTGACTTCCTCTTCTCTTCAATGGTCAACATTCCGTCATTCGCACATCAATACAGTTACCAACGCACCAACATCCCCAAGTTTCAAAGCTTTTTTTTCTCTGCTTATTCATTCAGCACACTCATACTTCCATTTGGGATCCCCCCCCCATCTTCTACCATTTTTTTCAGCAGCACCATATACAAAAATGGAACCCAGATTGGGTTTTCCACTTCTCTTCTTCTTGTTATTCTCTATCTGTTTCAAAGCTGAATCAAAATGTAACAAAGGATGCGAGCTAGCTCTTGCCTCCTACTATGTTTGGGTTGGATTTTCAAATCTCTCGACCCTTTCGCAAATTATGCAATCCCCCATTCTTCAAACCCCCCAAGATATCGTCAACTATAACAAAGATCAACTATCTGGCATAAATTATGTCCAAACCACAACTCGCGTAAACGTTCCGTTCCCTTGCTATTGCATCGGCGGTGAATTTCTAGGTTACGTGTTCAAGTACCCGATTCAAGCAGGAGATACTTATGTGAAGGTTGCGAATCAGAGCTATTCGAATCTCACCACTGCTTCGTGGTTGCAGAGCCTGAATAGCTATCTGCCGACTAATTTTCCTAATTCTGGAACGCTGAATGTGACGGTGAACTGTTCGTGTGGGGATCGCCATGTTTCGAAAGATTATGGGTTGTTCATCACTTACCCGCTTAGAGCTGGGGATTCTTTGGATTCAATTGCGAACCAGACGAACCTTGATCGAACATTGTTGCAGAGGTATAATCCTGGTGTTGATTTTAGCAAAGGGAGTGGTGTGGTTTATATACCGGGGAAAGGTACACTAATTTATTTGATTGCGCGTAATCTAGTTCGATTGTTAAGTCACATAACCATAATTTAATTTAAACTTATGATTGAATCCGATGTTAATTTTAGAGCTCAACTACCTTTTTGTATAATAATAAATGACAGTCGAACACTTTTTGGCTAGTACTAGTATGGTATAATAAATTCCTTCTCATGTTTGGGTCCTCTTTTTCGACTTTAGTGAAAATTGATTTATATTCTTATCGAAGTGTATTTAGTTCTGGTAAGTTGACTTCGAAGATTGCTTTTTGGCTGGGAAAACAGAGCTACCGTATTTTCTTACTGGAGCATGGTCTACGATCTAATCTTTGAACGAAATTAACTCTACTTTTGGCATTAGTGATTGTGATTTCACAGTCAACTAATGTGAATGTTCATTAATGATTTCTGATAATTTATCGTCGAAAAATGCTCCCAAGGAAAGAAAAGCATTGGGGTTTATGGCTAACTAACAAATATATGTTTTTTTGCTTTTTCAAGTTGTTTCTGGGAGGGATATTATAACTATTTCTGCATTTTCCTCACTTTTTTTGCTTTCATTTTTCAGGCAAAAACAGTGCCTATGTGCCCCTGCCCACTAGGTAAATGCCCTTCTTTCATGTGTACATGAAGCTGCATAGGTTTTTTCTTTCCTCTTGTAAGATTTTTGAATAAATTACTGGAAGTTCCTCACTATTTTCAAAGTCTACATGTGCTTCACTTAAAAATCGAGATGCACTGCATTTCTATTCAAATTTTTTTCCCGAAATACCTTTCATTAACCTAAATGCATTTTTTTTTTGGTTAAAAAATAGAGAAAACAAAGTCTTCTCTTTTTTATATTTATTTAGGGAAAATTGCCTCTAAAGACATCATTGGAAATTTATTTACCAAATGGGACCTGAAAGCATTTAAGGGAAGATCTTTACACATGGGAAAGATTGTTTGAACATAAGGGAAAATCTTTTACACATAGGGAAGATTGCTTGAATACAAGGAAAGATCACATAGGAAAGATATATTAAACACAAGGGAAGATCTTTTACACATGGGAAATATTGTTTAAACACAAGGTCTCATTTAGCAAATAAATTTTCAATGAGGTATTTAAGGGCAATTTTTCCTTTTATTTATGCCTATTTGGAAAAGACCCATATTTGTATGATTTAGTTAATGGAGGGTACTTTAAGTTTAAAAAAATTTGAAATTGTAGTGAAGTTTATATTTGGAAATGGTTCTGTGTAATTTTAGTAAAATTCAAGGGAAAGTTCTTGTTATAATCCTAATGTGTGTTCTTTGTTTTTTTTTGTCCAGTCCAAAAGGTTTGTCCTTCTTTCTCCTCAAAAAGTTGCTCATTTGGTGCTCAGCTTGGTAAGAATGCGCAGAAATCGAAAGGTCAATGCAACTTTGAACTTATAGAGTGTTTCTTTCTTAATAAGCAGGTCTAAAAGGTATGGCTATTGCTGGTGTATCTGCTGGGGCAATAGTTGGGTTTCTGTTATTAACAGTTTGTCCTTATCTTGTGTATTACCGAAAGAAGAAGGAGGAAGAGCAAAAATTGCTTTCAGAATTAGCAGTATACTCTGCAGAATCTGGGAAGGGTACACAGATATCTATGTCTGCTCCTTTTTCCTTTACATTGTATTTCCTGTCAAATATGGGTGAAACTAAAATGTAACAAGTTCCAAAGGGTTAAACGGCTTCATAACTCTCATGTGACTCTAACATTCAAGTAAAACTGAAACAACCTTGTGACATGCTCAATTAGTTCATATTGCTTGTACAAAATGGCCTCCAATTGGCAGAAAGATTATTGATTGATGGAGAAACCTAGTTGGCATTTGGCAATCCATTCAATCAGCTCAAGTTCATGCTCTTGCTGCTGTAAATGGCAGTGAATGGCGGACAAGATCAAATTCTTTGATGCAAAGTTGAAAATTTTGTCATATGCTGGACAGGTTGTCCAAAACCTTTTGTCAATACTTGGAGCAGAAGTGAAAGATGAAAGACTAAATCATTACCCTAAATATTTCCAAGTTTTGACAATTTCTAGCTGGATACAGATCGTTCCAAAAGATTCGATAGCTGTGTCACTATCTGGAATTTCTCAATCCGTCATTGTATTTGTTTGAAGTAGAATAGTTTATTTCACTCACCTTATTTTCTGTCAGCATAGTTCACTGAAACAAACGGATTAAATGAATAAAAAATGACAATGTAATTGATTCTTTCATATAGTGATTCTGAGTATAAAATTTCAGATTCCAATGCTTCTTCGGCTGCTGTTGATACTAGCATCAAAGGCATTACTGTGGACAAATCAGTGGAGTTCTCATATGAAGAACTATCTCAAGCAACAAATGACTTCAGTATGGAAAATAAAATTGGTCAAGGTGGTTTTGGGGCTGTCTACTATGCGGAGCTGAGAGGCGAGGTATGTAATTTTCATGTACTATTAAATTTGATTTAATTACGTGCATTTGAAAGAAAAGTTATGTTTCATTAATATTCATAAGACGACATTTTTATCAATGATGCATATAATTTTTTTTTGGCTGAATCTATCTTTTTACCTTGAGTATGTGAAAAATATTTAAATAAGAGAGTTACAGTCTTGCTCTGTTGATGATTCATAGCTGCATTTGACAAAATATGAGAGTATTACATGTGTGGTGGATTTGAAATGCATCCATTGGAGGTTGGAAAAGCCTAGAACTTCAGTAATGTATAATTCATCAATGAAATGTCGAATTTAGAATGGATGTGTCATAGTGTATTGGTATTTAAAATGAGGCTTTTCTTTGAATACGCATACTAGAGAAGATAGGTAACCTATGAGACTTGTGTTCACCAGATTGTCCTTGCGTCAAGTATAATTTCTTTGCTATGGGATGGAAAAGACAAGTAATACTAAAAGGGACTGGAGAGTGAAAGAGTCACTTTCAAAGTGTTAATTCAAAGAGCTAAACTCTGACTGAATAGATACATGAAGATCCAAGTCAAGAACACTCCATTCACCTATGCTATTTTCTTTTTCCTATTACTGTTGCTAAAAAATGTTGTTCTTTCAATTACTTATTTATGTTATAACCCAAAATTTCAGATCTAACCCGTTACTTTTCACCTCATGCAGTATTGCAATTTACATATAAGATTATATCATAACAAACTTAGGATGTCATTGAATTTGTCTGTGCTTCTTTGTGGCCATCTTATTTTTCTTATGATCTGATTAAATAAACCTCTTAAAGAGATTTTCCTTTGCAGAAAACTGCAATAAAAAAGATGGAGTCACAAAAATCAAGGGAGTTTCTTGCTGAATTGAAAGTGTTAACGCATGTTCATCACCTAAACTTGGTATGATAACTTTTGAACCAAAGCATATGGTAGGGCTAGTTTTTTGACTGTATAAGTAAATATTTTGTTTCTTTTGAAGCTAAATTATGTGTGATTTTGATTTTTTTTTTTTTTGACTTCCCTTGAATGATATGGGCAGATGGTGATTTTTCTAAATGAAGGGATTCAACATTAGTCTAAGCGTTGGCATGAAGATATCAATTTCATTATTTTGAACTTAGAGTAGTAAAGTATATGTCACGATAGAATTGGAAGGTTATCCCATTTGGGAATTAGTCTTGAGTTCTTTTTTTTTCACAATAAAGTGAATGATATAATTCCCATGTTCGTTAGTTTCATTTTAAAGCATGATAGCATCAAATTCTATTCTCCAAGGTTCAGCAATTTCCTCCTCTCCTTGTAGGTGCGCTTGATTGGATATTGTGTCAAGAAGGATTCTCTTTTCCTTGTATATGAATACATTGACAATGGAAACTTAAGCCAACACTTGCGAGATTCAGGTGAGAAAAGCATTCCACCAACGTCTACTTCTGTGTGGGACACACATTTTTCTGTGCATTGCATAAGCACAAGGTCCAAGAAATGAGTCATATTTTATACAGCTATTAAATAGTATGGCTTGCAATAGCTTTTCTATTTTATATTGATGATCAAGTCATTTTATGACAGGGAGAGAACCCTTGCCATGGTCCATGCGGGTGCAAATTGCACTGGATTCAGGCAGAGGTCTTGAATATATTCACGAGCATACTGTGCCTGTATATGTTCATCGTGACATAAAGTCAGCTAATATATTGATAGATAGAAACTTCCATGCCAAGGTTTAATTTTCATTCAAAATCCTTAGAGCCTGTGCCTATATTTCTTTTTTGGGATGACTTGTAATTCCTTAAATATTCATCTTTGCAGGTTGTGGATTTTGGGTTGACCAAGCTCACTGAAGTGGGAAGTTCAGCACATGCCACTGATAATCTTGCAGGCACATTTGGTTATATGCCACCTGAGTACGTCAACTTCTACTTTTCTGTTTGGGCAGTAGCTAACTGAATGAGATAGTTAGTTAATATTTTAATTATTTAAAATATTAAATAACAAAGGTAAGTTGATAGCATAGTGGCACTAGAGGTTTTTGAACATCCTTGAGGTGCTGGGTTTGAACTAATTGGCATTTTGTGTTAAAAATTATTGCTAAATGATGAGTTATAATTGTTTATTTGGGAATTTTGAGACCCAAATTATTGGGAATGACCTGATTTGTAGCTAATATTCTCATACTTGCAACTCACTTTTCACCAAATTTTTTTTGGAACCTATTAAACTTATCTTTCGAGACCTAGGCGTTTGAATAACTTGATTGGATATGAATATCAAGAAAGTTTGTGTTCATGTGAAACTCTTGCTTTCCTTGAAATGGTTTTTAGGGAAATCTTTTTTGATTAAGGGAGGTACTTTCTTAGTATAAGGAAAAATGAGTTCTTTTTTTCCCCTTTTCTGACCGCAAAAAATTGAGTTCACTTTTGTGTGCTTAGGTTTGATTACCTTTCTCACTTCTGCAGATATGCATATGGTAGTGTTTCACCAAAAATTGACGTCTTTGCCTTCGGAGTTGTCCTCTATGAACTTATATCTGCCAAAGAAGCTTTGTTCAGGGCTGGTGAATCTGGTTCTGATACAAAAGGCCTTGTCTCCTTGGTGATTCTTGACTTCCTCATTAAAAATGATTTATTTACTATTTTCTTAAAATACAAATCAAGTGAATTTACCAGACTATTTAAGGGTTTATATTTGCCTTGGTTGGTACAGTTTGAAGAAGCTCATGAGAAGCCTAATCCAAAGGAACATCTTCAAAAGCTTGTTGATCCTAGGCTCGATGATCAATACACAATCGATTCAGTTTATAAGGTGAGCAAATAAATTGAACTGTATAAACTTTTGAATTTGAAAAATACCCGTGTGTTCGCTGTCAAGTTCTCGGCCATAAAACTATGTCTACCAACACTTGTAAACAGAGAACTTAATAGCAACTATATAAAGAACTCAGAAACCAAGATAAGTGTGTCAATGAAAAGAAAATACAGTACAGTTTGTGAGTTGTTGATACAGTTTGTGAGTTATCAATTTAATTAAGTCGTAAAAATATCATTCATGTATTTTGATCCAACATCTATCTTTACACCACAAAGCCACAAACTCACCAATGTATTTGTGTTCTGCACAGTAACATAACTAATTTTAAGATATTAAGAAAATTAATTATAGTTATTTGTAACAAATGTACGATGATTTTACTAAAATAGTCTCTTTAACCATTATCTCATTGATAAAAATCCCTTTAATATCTTGTATCGGAAATCAACATCCACTACCCTGATATTATTTCTTAATTACATCCAGCACTCTAATCTTATTTATGATGCATCTAACACTCTGATGTTATGTATTTGTAGTGCATTTGGCACCCTAAACCATAAATAAGATTAGGGTGCCAGATGTAACTGGAAAATAATATTAAAGGATGTTGGTTGCATCAGGAAAATAACATTAGGGTGATAGATGTACCATAAATAGGATTATGGTGCTAGATGTTACCTTTCCTATTATTTTTTAGGGGGAAATTGGTGAAAAGTCTCCAATTAAAAATTTTAGGGAAAATTACATTAGATCCTAGGCAAGAGAAAAAATAAAAAAAATAGTCCCTCGAAATCTCAAAATTTTCAAAAAGTCCTATGGGACTTTTTTGTAATAAATTCTAATTTTGCTGACAAGTCTATGGGCGCGTCATTGATAAGTCTAGGGGTTCGTTGACAAGTTCAGAGGCACTTGTTGACAAGTCAATGAGCGTCCATTGACAAATCTATGATTGAAATTTATTGCAAAAAAGTTCCATGGGACTTTTTGGCGATTTTTAGAATTTAAGAGACAATTTTTTCATTTTTTTCTCTTTTCTGAACTTGAATGTAATTTTCCCAAAATTTTACTGGTGAAAATGACTTAATAAATTTTTATGCATAAAAAGTACTGGGACTACGCCAATTTTGTGCACAGAAGTACTGATAGGGGTGAGCATGGTGTCCAGAAGCCTAATAAGCCCACCCGAGCCTGGTCAAAAATTGCCCTACTCAACTCAAAAAAAGTGGCTCGAAAAAATTTTGGACATCTTTGGGCAGGGCAAACTATCGAGCAGGGCTGGGCATCGGCCTGGAGGTACCGCCCTACCTATTTGGCCCTACCCAGAAATTTATATACAATTTATTTAAAATATATATTATTTTATATAAAATAAATAGTATTCTATATGTATTACTTTATTTAATATATATATATATATATATGTTCATTTTTATGAAACATTTTATATTATTATTTAATATCTATCCACTATAGTTTACATATAACCCATTGCTTTTTGGATGGACATAGTTTTTTTTTTATTTGGATGGATGATAAAAAGTATTAAAAAGTTGAGATCAAAGACAAAAATTTTAGTTTCTTTGGAGTCTTTATCGCAATTGCACCTATTCATATAAATCAATATTCATACACAACACATGTTATTTCATAATTTGTCATGTAATTATTAAGACATATGTTAGTTTTTTTTTTAATATCATGACTTAAGTTATAGATTTATTTTGAAATATCTCAAAGTGTGAAATTATAGAATGCATTTGAAGTTTTTAATAGTATTTATTAGGTATAATTAGAGTTTTTATATATATGGTATTGGTTAGGGAGTTACCACTTAGGCAGGGAAGCCCGCCCAGCCCAGCCCAGCCCAAAATGGTTAAGGCTTCTATCGGGTAGGGCTGGGCATCGGGCTGCATTTATCTTTTGGGCTAGGCATTGGGCAAGGGTTTCAGCATGCCTAGCTTTGCCCATGCCCACCCCTAAGTACTGATACTCTAATTTATGTCTTTTACGTCAGTAAAATTTTCAATGAGTCTTTTCCCTAGTTTTTCCGAGTTTTTATCGGATTGAGTAGAATATATGATTTTGTTTAGAATCCAAATGGATTAATACCATCCTTGATTCTTCAAGTTTGTTTTCATTTTGATTTTGGGCCCTTAGATTTTAAATCATAGGCTTTGATTCTTCAAGTTTCATTTCGTTTCAAATTAATATTAGTCTCTGTAACTTAATAAAAGCCTAAATAATTTTGCCTCTTAAAGAACTAAAATTCATGGTTTGAAACTTGATGGACCAAAACTAAAAGACAAATTTTAAAGACCAAATATTATATTAACCCAATCCAATTATATCCTTGGATATTGCTACTTACAAATATATATATATATATATATGGTACTTGTAGATTGCACAGCTAGCCAAAGTGTGCACGGATGGAGACCCAGACCAACGTCCAAGTATGAGATCTGTTGTGGTGACTCTGATGACACTTTCTTCTACTTCTGTGGAATGAGATACTGCCGCCTTGCATGAAAATCCAACATTCTCAGATATGTTCTCCGCAAGGTAGATGAAGAAAATTTGTAAATAAGTGGCAAAAAGAGAAAGAGAAAATATATGTTAATAATATTTAAATTAAGCAATTCACATGTTATTTTTAAATCCAAAATAATAGTAATAATAATTTTATCAAATGAAAGTTTTTCATATCTGTATATTTTAATATAAATATTTTTATTTAGGTAACATTATATGTTGTCTGCAAAATTTCACATATATTTTTTACATCAAAATATTTTCTCCCATATATGAATAATGTTATGTATACCGTTATTTCACTTTCACAAGCCCTTACTTCTATACAAATGATGCTATCCTTTTCATTAAGTACCCCCTGAAAACATGTTTATCATTAGTTTAAGAACCCAAACAATAATATAAAAATAATTAACTGAAGGTATTAGACTTTTGTCTGTAACTACGTAGCCAAAAAGACATTATATAAAAAAGAGACACAGTTTTAACCCACAAGATTTATTTATTAAAGGCGGGATTTTCTTATTCTTTTGATTATAGGTCCTTGCTCTATAAAATTAGGTTTAGTCTATTGGCTAATTTTAACTGAAAACCAGTAAACTAAACTAGGCAAGATCCTGATAGTTCACAACTGAATCGTTATTATTATTATTATTTTTTTTACCATCGTTTCACAACTGAATGTGTTTGCAAAATGGAAACAAAAATGACTTTAAACTATGAGCCACATAGGTTGGTCTAAGAAACATGACCCTTCCTGTCTTGCAAACAATGCTTATTACTCTCATAGGAAGTGAATATTTACATTATAGAGAATAAAAAATTAGTTTAGTTACATTTTATGAAAAATTAGTGTGTTGATTTTTCTAAAGCACATCTTTTAATCATTTGCGTTAAAAAGTACTCTCTTAATAAAAAAAACTAAAGCTGGTTAAAAAGGTTGGCCCTTCATGAGTCAGGGTCTAAATGACCCTTGTTATGATCGGCTAAAAAAAAATAGTCATTTTTAAGGCCCGACCCTTTAATGTAAAGGCCCGACCCTTTAATGTAAAGGCCAGGGCCAATTTTGCAGGGTTGGAAGTCCTTTGAACAATATTTGATTATTTTCTTTAAAAAAAATATTAGAATAATGAAAGTCCTAATTTAATATATAAATGTTGTTAAATTAAGGTGTAAATGGTACGTGTCATGCAATAAATAAAAACAATCACTAAGTCATAATCAAAGGTAAATTATTGTCCACATATTACAATTACAAATAATTAATGAGAAGACTTAACAAAATAAAAAAAATACTTCTTATAAATATGTCTTAAAAAGTGTAAGTAGTTAACAAAATAAACAATACAAGATATAAACAAAACAATAACTAAAAAATAAATTAAAAAAATACAAAATTAGTAAGAATATTTATGAAATAAAAAACATCTTTTATAAATTTTTAATTTTTAGGATTATTAATACAAAATGTTCTCATGAAACTTAATTCTTAAAAAGATAATAACAACTAAATATTTACAACATCACTGACAAAGCATAAAAATTCAATAATATTATTGTCATATAAATAATTTAAAAAAATAGATACAAGCCGACCCTAGGCCTATTTTCACTTTTAAGGTGAAAATTTCAAATCCGGTTCTTGTAAATTCAAGGTGTGCCCGTTTTCCCAACTATAAACAAACTCTTTAACATGATTAATCAATGGGGCGGGGGCTGTCCTGTCCCATTTATAATATTGTTATCTACAAGTTTGTCGTAATTTTATTCTATTTCCAAGAACATGTGGTATTGTGGTAATTTAGCCATCAAAGTCTTAGTGTGCGTTCGGGTCACCTAAAAAAAAGTACTTTTTCACCTAAACCTTGGTTTTGTATGGTGAGCAGCCGAACACCAAAAAAAATATGAGAATCCCATTTTTAGCTAGAACCATGGTTTGAGGGAAAAAAAGCTATTCTCATGATAAGCTATTTTCAATTGCTTCGAATAGAAAATTCTGACCGTTGGAGTAATTAATTATTTCCTCTTCCCCTGTCCTTTTGTGCAGATTCCCTTTTCTCTTTCTTCTTTCACGTCTTTTGTCAACACCCGTTTCCATTTTGATATGCGCAGGGCAATAATGAACAAGTTCCATAGGCAAACAGAAAAGTACAGTTATACTGATAATAAGTATTTGTTTACAGACAGACATTAACAAAGCAAAATTCACTAATAATTACAAATATATACAGAATATCTCAAAATATTCCAAGTAGAGGCTAAATGTAACCACCAACCGTGTCTCGAGAAACATGCCCGTCAGTTTCCCGGAACTATGTTCTTGCCTTTTGAACCGCTGGCACCCGCTGAGACATTTGGTTTAGAAAAAGGGGTAAGATTCCAAGGAATCTCAGTAGAAACATACGATCAACATATAAAATGCGAAAATTAAATAGGCAATGCACCGTATCAAGTAAAATGAAAATTCATATCATCCGTGTGTGTACACAAAATTCAGGGCCAACTAACCCATTGAAACCCCTGCATGTACCTCAACCGAGTCCTTAACTACAGCTAGGTAAGACCAATGTACCTCAGCTAGGTCCTAGACCACAGCTAGGTAATGTGCCTCCAGCACGTGTTCAGATCACAAAATATAGTAACACGCATCATACAAATAGTCACATAGTATATGATAGATAGCAGTCCCTACCTTAACCTCTTTCCTGTCTCAAAGGGTCCGCCTCGTAAGACGTGTCAACTCGGTCCTAAAACATCAAATGTACAAGAAATAGGTCATAACCTATCCAAGTATCATTTTAGACACTTCCATAGTGTTTCTTGTGGTTATATTAGCCTATGGTGAAAATTTATCAAAATGCCCCCGGGACCCCGGTCTCGCCGTACCCAGCCCGATGGCACGTTTTTCCAAATTTTTGACTAGGGCTATCCTGATGTATTTCCATCCAAGGAATCCATTTCCGGACTCAAAATTACCAAATTCAATTTCAAATTACGAAATTGCCCTTGGCAGCCCTACTTTTAGGGTTTTAGGGGCGTTTCTGTAATTATGCTTTCTCAGCCTTTTCTGAAAAAGTGCCCAACTGTAACCCCACCTATTTTCACCCACTGAATCCAATGGAATCATCAAATCATTGAAAATCCAACTCTAAGACCCATTTACAATGCTGACCGAAATATATAGGTTTTAAGGGGAAAATTGGGGTTTTTCGGTTTTGGCTCCGTAAACACGTTCCTTTCTACTCCTAACCACTTTATTGACTATTCATTAGGTTACAACTACCATTTAGTACCAATTTGGGCAGCATAACAGCCCCACATACCCATTTCCAAAAATTAAAACCAATGGCAATCCGGCGAAATTTCACCAATTAAATTGCCCACAGCAGCTAGAATAGTCAATACACAAGAGTTTGGAAGTTACCTCAAGCTCCCACTAGCTTTTCTCAAAGATGGCTGAAAACCCTAACTTTCAAAACACCAAATTTGAGCTTTCCAAACCTTAAAGAACAAAGAGGAGTAGTTTAGAGTCGGAGTTATACGCGTTAGGAGCGAAATCGTCGGAGAAATCGGTTTACCTTGTGATTTTTTCTTCTATTTCTCTCTCTAAACTCTCTCAACCTTCTCTCTCTATGGTTCAGGTCTGCTGTGCGTGAATGAGCAGCTGAATGAGAAAGATGAACTTATATTCTAATATTTCATAATATTATAATAATTTGTTTAATTTTCCAAAATTGCTAAAATCCAATTTTATGTACATAACTTCCTACATTCACGTAACCATGCCATCATGTCCAACCAATATTTTCTTCTTTATGCCACATGTAGGAGACACCTAGGGGTCTCTCCCTATGGTCTCAATTGGCTTCACAACTTGTTTCGGTTACGTATACACGTAAAGTCTCAATTTTGGTCAAAATTGCACTTTTTGCTCAAATTTTTCATAAATTCATATTAAATTGACAAAAATATTCTAAATATATTTTTAATCTTTATTTTCCTTAATTAATTGAAATTAACTTCAATTAATTGAAAAATAATTTATTTTGTGCTATTTTGGCAAAATTACGATTTTGCCATTACCTTTCTAATCCAATTTCTTCTCTTATTTTTTTCTTTCACCAATTTTCATCTATTTTTGGACCAAATATTTTCTCTAATATTCCTTCATTTTTGGACCTTAATATTGGGATTTTTAAATTACCCAAATTAATTCCATAATTATTTTTTGCCCAATTTCCCATGAAATTGAACATTTATAAATTCATAAATTCCAAATTCATGAATATTCACCATTTTATTGAATTTCCCAAATAATTACAATATATTTGGTGAATATAAAATTTGGGGTGTTACATCTTCATCTCCCGCATATCTCATTCCCGTTCCTTCTTCGTTTCCCTTCCCGGTCGGCATTCCGTCGCCCTGAACTGATCCCCCTTCCCCTTCTCGTTCCCATTGTCTTGCGGATCTGAAAAGTTTGGCTTTGATCTTGCCCTTTTCTCGCAGTGATGTGGCAAGTTTAAGATATAATTATTCCTCACTTCAAAAACAGAAAAAAGACAACTCACGAGCAAAACTTGTATTCGAATAGTAAAACTTGTTTTTGGTTAAGATCTATTCGAATAACTCTAAATTTATCCGAATAAGCAAAGTATTATTCGAATAATAAATATACTATTCGAATAGAGAAGAACTATTAAAAGTTGAAATTATTCAGATAGGCACATTAGTATTCGAATAGCATGCCTATCAAATTTATCTGAAAATAATTCAAAGAGGACTATTCGAATAGTAATGGAACTATCAGAATAGTTTCAGTACAAAATTATCAAATACTATTCGAATAATCTCAAGACTATCAGGATAGTAAGGTGACTATCAGGATAGTAATTGAACTATCAGAATAGTCTCAGTGCAAAAAATCAAATATTATTCAAATAGTGAAGTGACTATTCGAATAGTCCATAACTAAAAAATGGTGATATTATTCGAATAGAAGAAGTGCTATTCGAATAGCAGCAGCAGACTCTGTTTCTTTCAGCACGGGCGACATTTAGTATTTTAGACATATCTCCCAAACCACAACTTGGATTGAGGTGAAACTAGTGGCATATGAAACTAGACTTCCAATGCGTCATTTTGACACCAAGATCAAGTTAAAAGGAGGTCAGATGAGAGAGATATGATTTGTTGAAGTTGACACATGAATCAGCGTCTTATTCCAGAACAGCTTTAGTATTTTGGACATAACTCTCAAACTACACATCGGATTGAGATGAAACTGGTGCCATATGAAACTAGACTTAAAGATCTTTCCATGGATAGGTTATGGGTCATATTTAGAGTTATATTCAAAGAGATATGCCTTCTGGAAGTTGGTGATCGAAATCAACCCTGTTATGCTCTAGACCAATCGACACACATTGAAACATAACTTTTGAAATACAAAGTATTTGTGATTGATTCTAGGCAGGAGTGGTAAAAAAAACAGAAATTAAAGACACGGACACACTTGCAAAAATCAAAACCATTCCAAAGAATTTAATGAAGAATAATACAGTGGGTTTGGCAAGAGATAACCCACGTTGTGAAAGGAGATGAAAATTAATATAGTATAAACCTTCAATATGTACGTTTGATCTAATTTTGTAATTTACTACATAATTGACTAATGTTATAATTTTATAATTTTTGCATCTATTTTTTTATATTACATAATTGAAAAATGTTATAATTTAAAAATTTTTGGACAAATTTATTTCATTTATTGTAATTATTATGCAATTTAATGTCAAATAATACTTAAAAATATAATCTTATCCTTTATATGTAATTATCATAAAAGTTAATGTCCTTTTTAGTCATTTGACCATGAAAAAATCTATTCTGATAAAATCATCCAAACACTCTCCTTTTATCAAAATCACTTTTTCCCATAATCTATTTTCCTATAATCTATTCTCCAAAAGTTATTCTCTCCAGAATCTATTCTCCAAAAGCTAATAAGAACACACCCTTAACCAAGAATCTAAAAAAGAACTAGAAAGGTTCTCACAACTTGAACATGAATAAAAATTAAAGAGCCCATTGACCGAGGATGGTGATAATAACGTTCAGAACTTTCCTAAGAAAGGGTTGGCAAGAAGTTTAGTGGGATCACAACTCAAACAACCAAAAGTTGACTAATTAAATGTGTGTGACCGTATAATGTCTGCAATTATAAAGAATATAAGGATAAAATGATTCTGCAGAATCACTTAATTCCTATGAAATTCTTAAAAACCTTTTTTTACGAAATGATCTACCTCCTCTTATATTTAAAAAAAAAAAAAAACTCCATCCACTTCTAGCAGCCATATATGTTCCACGCCCGACATGAGAACTATTGAGAAAGGTATAACTTATAAATGAATGATGATTTCACTTTAACAAATAACGACTATGGTTATATGAAATGACGACAAAATCTTCAGCATTGCCAACTATTATTTTAAGTGTTAATAGTAACCTAGAGATCAATGACCACTTCACTTTAACAGATAACAACTTTAATTATATTAAATAGCAATAAAAAGAAGCGACAACCTTAAGAAGTTCCCCCCCCCCCCCAAAAATAAAAGACAACCTTAAGAAGTGGCGGTTGGAGCTCTAATGGCTTGTAGTGGTGGGAAGGTTTTTTTTTCTTTTTTTTTTAATTCCGTAAGGATAGTTAGACTATTTAAAAAAAAGGTTAATTCCAAAAAGTTCTCAAAAACTTAAAAGGGATCATCTATGTTTTCCACCCTAACTCACATTAAAATGACTCCAAAAGCAAGGAGTATATATGGTTGCGTATTTCAAATAGTGAATGTATGCGCCCCCATTTGGCTACAAGATTATAAAAACCTTAACTTTTTTATTGAATATATAAAGATACCCTAATTATTTTCTTTCAAATAAGAAATTCTACCATTATTATTAGAGAAATAACTTCTATAATATAAGAAAGAGCTATCTTGACCGCAAGAAATGCAATGCATGAGACAGTAACAAGAGTCAAGTGGTTCAGCCACACGTGACAATTGCTTTAGCTCCATATAGCACTACTCACATATGTTTTTGTCTACCTAGTTATTTGGAGGAGTCATAAAAGAAGAATAAGTTATAGTATGAGTCCATAAAGGGAAAGGGTGCATGAAGAAATAATGAGTCAAATAAGTACTAATGAAATGAGCCACAATATCATCCGTATGACTCCTAGAGTTTTTTTTTAACATTATGTGATTTACTTGAAAGAGAGGGGTGATCCATAAAATGGGCTACTGTGAAAGAACAAGTGACAAAAACTCTTTACATTTTATGCCATGGAGCAAAAAATCATGTGGTAAATTTCTTCTTTCAACGATCAGGTGAGATAATTAGTTATCATTTTCATAATGTGTCAAGAGCCATTGTTGAAGTATGAGATAAGTTTGTTGTACAACTTGATGGAACGATAGTCCTTCCTAAAATCCATGCAAATGATAGGTTATACCCCCTTTTTTAAGAATTGTGTTAGTATCATATATGGAACACATTAATATTACTGTGTAAGTGTCTGATAAGGATGCTCCTCGATATCGTGGCAGGAAAGAATTCCCCACACAAAATGTGTTAGCAGCTTGCTCATTTGATTTGAAATTCACTTAGTGCTTACTAGATGTGAAGGCACAACATCTGACTCTAGGATTATGAAAAATAAATTGACATGAGAAGATAATCTCAAAATTCCTAATGGTAAATATTACCTTGTGGATGTTGGCTTATACTAACTACTAGACTCATTACACCTTATAGAGGAGTTTGTTATCACTTGAAAGAGTATTCAAAAAGAAATCCCCCCCCCAAAACTATAGAGAATTTTTTCAATTTGAGGCATTCATCACTACATAATGCGATTGAAAGAGCTTTTGGTGTTTTGAAAAAAAGATTTGACATTTTAGTTAATTCATCTGAACCTACTTATTGAGTAAAAACTCAAACAATCATTGGAGCATGTTGCAATCTTCATAACTACTTACTGAGTGTAGACCCTAATGACAATTTCATAGAAGAAGTAGATCATGAACTTGCTACTCAATTTGAGTTTGTTGATAATAGTTGTGATCATTGCGTTGACAATGAGGAGGCTACCTGGGGGCAGCTTATTAGAGATATTGTAGCAAATGAGATGTGGATAAATTATCAAAATAGGCTAATGAGACGTTAACCTAATTTGTTTGAAGTTTATGCTATGATGAATTTGTTTTAAGTTTATTTCAAGTTTAATTGTTGATGTGGTTCAGTATGCCATTGAGTCAAATAAGTTTGAAGTTAGACAGACTTTATGTATCTTGTTATTTGACATTTACATCTTGATGCTTTATTATATTGTTATTTGATGTTTGTATCATGATGCTTTATATATGTATTGTCATTTGAAGTTTGGATCTTAATATATTGTTATTTTTTCAATGGGTTCTAATAACTCTTTTTTTCATATACTTTTATTACTTTCGAAATAGTATGTCGCAAAAATCTAACAACCATAGGCAATGTTTGAACTAGACAAGAGCTATAGATGACTAACTTATTGATGCTTTTATCAAACAATATAATTGTGGCAACAAGGTGAATGGTGCATTCACATGCACATCATATGATAACATTGTAGAAGTGATGAGCGACTTGCTTGATATGGAAATGGACAAAGACAAAATTAAGAACAGGTGGAAAACTTTGGGAAAAAAAAGTTCTTTGAAGTTTATGACGGTTTTAAACATGGATTAAGTGGTTTTGGTTGGAATGCAACATCGCATATGTGGGAGGCAACGGATCAAGTCTGGGAGCAACTTATTGAACTTAGTTTATCTTAACATTTGTTGTGGAGTATTTTTCAAACAAATTTATTTGCATACAATTTATTCACTAATATTGACTATTGTTTAAAATTTGCCTTATGTGGTCCAAGCCTCAAGTTGCAAATTGAAGATATGTTCATATCCCCAACTATGATAAGATGGTCATTTTGTATAAGACTGATAGAGCATCAGGGAATGGAACTCATGCGCTTGGTTAGATGCTAAAGAGACATCACACACTCAATGAGGCGGGCTTAGTTGATGTAGCAAACAACATTGATAATGTTGGTTCCCAACATGATATAAATATAGCCCATTTTGAAGCTTTTGATAATAGTACCAATCAAAAGAACTCACCTAGAGTTATAAGTGGTTCCTCAAGAAAGAAGCAAAAGGTGAATTCAAATAAAGAAAAAAACTCTAATTTGGTTGAACTTAAGGATGTCATGTATGAAGTTGCACATGCAATCAATATTGGAAATCAAGCAATGAGTGCTGGAAATGAAGCATTAAGAGAAGCAAATGAAATAGCTCGACAAGGAATTGTAGTAGCTACAAAAAAAATTGAAGTAGCTAGAAAACTCCCTCACTTGTCTGGTGAAGAAATATGGAATATGATTCAAGATTTTGGCTTTTCAGCAGCCCATGTTTTCAAGATCTAGAGTTATTATGCCTAAAGATGACCTACTAAGGACATTAGTTGAATATAACCTTCTTTCTTGTGAGGACTTGTTTATGGATGTTGTGAAAGACTTAGCAATTTGATTTGCTAACCATTTGGATACTTTTGATCTTACAACATCTTGCCTATTAGGCCATCAGTTTTTATAATCACTTGCTAACCATATGGATATATATTTTGAAAGATTTAGCAATATAAGACTTGTGTAGTTTGCTAACCATATGAAAACTTCTAATGTTATGTAAAAGGTTTGGCTTTTTTACTTTTGATTATGTAAAGCTTCTTCTCTCTTTGGATTCTCGAGATGTCCAAAAAGATGAAACCTGGTCTATCTGCTAGTTGTTTGCAGAATTTAGAATGACATTCCACGCACTCTATATAAATTATCTTCCGGTTCATCCTTTTTTACTAACATCAAAAGTTAAGAAATACTCTCTCCGGTCCTAATTATAAGATAAAGTTGATTTTTTTGGAGAAATTAAGGAAGCCAATTAAATTACTTTAGAGTTTTTATATTTTTAGTATCCTTAGATTATATATAAGTTTATTAGTTAAATTAATTAGTTTAGAGAAAAAAATAAAAATATAAATACTTTAAAATAATTTAATTGGCTTCCTTAATTTCTATAAAAAAGTCAATTTTATCTTATAATTAGGACCGGAGGGAGTAAGTGTTTTAATCTGATTACAAGAATAAGAAAACATTTAGTAAAGATGCCATAAGTCATGAGGATATGGAGCCTGTTTGGGAATGCATTTGAAGAGGGGAAAAGCTCAGTTGGGGGGAAAAGCCCGGTGGCAGTGTTTTCCTCTGTTTGGGTTCGCGTTCGGCAGCACTGGGCTTCTTAGAAAAAAGGAGCTTCTTAGAGAAGCTCCTTCAAGGAGCTTCTGGGTTCAGCTGCTTCTCATCAGGCGACCATTGTCGGCACCACGGCATTTATTGCCATTCAAACCTGAGCTTGTTGCATATTTCCTCCGCCGCTTCTCTCACTCTTCCATTACAAAGTGTGCCCTCCACATGATCCCCTACCCCATCATCGATCGTCATCTTCCCCAAATCAGTGCTGTTTTAGGATGTGTCAACACCCGTTTCTATTTTGATAATCGAAGAGTAATAAAGACAAAATTCAATGGGCATACAGAAAAGTACAATTATACTGATAGAAATATTCGTTTACAGTCCCAACGTCGTTCGTATACAATTCCAATATTGTTCGTCGACGGAAACAGAAAATACAGAGGAAGTTTTAATATTTACAAATTTTACCAAAATATCACAAAATAGACTAATTAAGACCACGATCTTGTCTGCGCCTCGAGACACATGCCGCTTACTTTCCGGCGTCTACATTTTTTCCCTTTGGCCCACTGGTACCCGTTGAGGTGTTTATTTAAAAATAGGGTGAGATTTCGAAGAATCCCCGTAGAGACATAATATCGTTCATAGAAAATGCGAAAAGTAAATATGTCATGCGCCAAGGTATGCACAAATTAATGAACAATATAATCACATCATCGTCATGTATACATGAGTAGGGCCCAGCCCCACAATCTACACCGGTTGGACTTCTGCCAACTCCCAGTGTAAGTGCACCTCTGGCACTAACAGCCTTTCTCTAGGCAAATCATGTTATTAATAAAGTGCATTTACAAAACAATGGCGTCCACACAATCACATAACTTATGGCATAGTGTATGAAGGATAATGTCCCTACCTCAAAGCTTTAATATCCCCTTTTTAATGGTGTCTCGTAAAGCATGCTGTTCCGGCGTCCGGCTCGGTCCTAAAATATTAAATGTACCAGAAAAGGTCATAATCTATCCAAGTATCATTTTAGACCATTCCATAGTGTTTATTGTGGTTATATTAGTCTATGGTGAAAATTTACAAAAATGCCCCTGGGACCCCGGCCCAGCCCCGCCGTACCCGGCCCGATGACACGTTTTCCCAAAATTTTGACTACGGCTATTCTGACTTATTTTCGCCCAAGGAATCCATTTCCGGGCTCGAAATTACCAAATTCACTGTCAAATTACGAAAATACCCTTGACAGCCCCTATTTAGTGATTTCAGTGGCGTTTTCGTAATTATGCTTGTTCGGCCTCTACTGAAAAAGTGCCCAACTGTAACCCCACCTATTTTATCCCACTGAGTCCAATGGAACCATTTATTTCATGAAAATCCAACTCCTTATACCAGTTCTGGTTCTGGCCGAAATATTAAGGAAAAATGGAAAAAATGGGGTTTTGTGTTCTAGTTTCCAAAACTTGTACTTTTTCACTTCTAACCCTTGATTAACTCATTTAAACACTTCATAATCATGATTTAAAGGATTTTGGGCAGCATAACCCCTTAGGGTTATGGCTTTTCTAATTTTACAACTCAACTCAAAAATCATAAAAACCAAACAATAATTATCAACAACAACTCAAGAAGGTAAGATCATGAAGTTACCCTCTTTGGCTACTTGGTTTCCTCTAACTCTAAGCTCCTCCTCCTTCTCTTCTTGATCTCAAAGTGTCTCTTCACCACCATAGATTCATGAGAAACAAGAGTTTAGAGAAGGATTTCATGGAAAATCACAAGAAAAATGCTTAAAAGACAACACTTACCTTAGCTTCTTCCTCCTTGAGCTCTCCTCTTCTCTCTATTTCTCAAGCTCTCTCTTATCTCCTTTTTCTATGACTTGTGCGTGAAGTGTACATGAAAGAGGAAGGAGTTTGTGTTTAATAAATTGGTCTTCTTCCTTCCTAATCATTGATTCCATCAAGGGCCCAAGTTGTGCCACTTGTCCCCATTCCCTTCCCTTCACAATTACTCCATTGTCTTGCCATCAATTTGAATCAATTTCTTCCTTTTCTTCCTCCAAAAATCCGTCCCTCTCATCCTCTCTTACAAGACAAGTTAGCTTCTTACATGTCATCATGTGTGTCCTCTTCCAATCACTCAAGTATTCCATCATTCCTCCAACTACGTCAAAATGTGCACTCCACCATGCAATTATGTTGCATATTTCTTCACTCAAGCTTCTATCCTCATGCACTCCATCACCACTCCATTTTGTGTGTACTCAATCTTGGTCATGATTTCCTTCTACTTATGACATGTGATCATGCATCAATTAATTTTTTTCCCTCTTTCTTTCATGTTGGACGAAAATTAGAGAGGAAGAGGAGAGAAAATTGTTTTGTACAATTCCATAATTCACACAATTGATTTTATATATAATCCCCCCCTTAATTTCTCAATTCTTGATTAATTCCACTAAGAATAATCACATTATGCATTTTCTTTTATTTTCCTTGATTAATTGAAATTAACTCCAATTAATTGGAAAAAAATTAATCTTGGGCTAAATTGGCAAAATTATGATTTTGCTATCCCCTTTGTAATTTAATTCAATTTTTGAATCAATTTGCCCATTTCCTTATGAACATGAATATTTCAAAATTCATAAGATCCACATTCATGAATATTCACCATTTTATTGAATTATTCAAATAATTACAATATATTTTTGGTGAATAAAATTTGGGGTGTTACAGGATGCAGACTTTGCAACAGAAATTTTCCCCTTTTTAATCTTTTCATCCCATGCCTATTACGAACGTTGAAGTGCTGCCATATCTGGCTGAATGTTTCGTTGATAATTTGAGCAATTGCGATCAGGGTGTATGACGATGAGGAAGAATGGTTTCGATCAATATTTGCTGGTTCTAATAAGGAAAGTGCAATTTAGAACCAATATGAATTCTTCGTTGTTCCAAGGAAGAGGACGCCTATTTTGACCAGGGACTTAAGTGCAAACTTCAAAAGTTCTTAAGGAGGGATTGCACTGCAAATTTGTGAAATATCTGTCAGGAAGCTGTAATTTATGAAACATTTGGGTACTTTCTGTTATTTCCACGGTTCCTGTTCTTCCTTCCCTTGTAATTTTCATAATTTCTAGGGATCTTTTCTGTAATTTGCCCCAGTTCTCAAAATATTAATTCTGACCCTCCAAAATCTCTAATTTCTTATTAAGCACGTACAATACAAGATTAAACACAAGGTAGTATCAAAAGTTCAAAAGATCATTTGTATGAATGATTAACAAATTTTGACTATTTTGCCCCTGATTAAGTACTTCGAGTATTTTTCTTTTTTTCTTTTTCAATAATAATTTCACCTTTTTTATTTTATAAAAAATTTTTAATTCAATTATCACAATATATACAACTAATATGTATATATATGTAGTATTCAATAAGATTCATGCCCTTTTCAATCATTTTCCATCTAAATGGGCTTTTCAAACACTAATCCAAACAGGTTTAAGGTTATAAAAAAAGTCACTTCTGCCACTACCAATCCAAACACAAATCACATCTACAATCTGACTTTTTTTCTATCTAACTTTTCTAAAAGCCCATCTACAAAAAAAGCTCCTTCTCCACCGTTAATCCAAACAGGCACATGGTATTTGGACTGATTTATGCGTTGGTAGGGTGAACTCTGTGGTTATGTCAAATCTGATCCACAACTGCGGCTAATATTTATTTTTAAAATTAATATTGGGAAAATTGTGAAAAAATCCCTCATTGGCAACTTATTTGCCAAATAGGACTTTCGTGTGTAGATTATCTTCCACGTGTGCAGAATATCTTCTCTGGTGTGCAGATGATCTTCCTTGTGTGCAAAATTCTTCCCTATACGTGTGCAAAAATCTTCCCTACGTGTGCAGAAATCTTCCCTCTATGTGTAGATATCTTCCCTCCATGTACAAGATATCTTCCCAGGTCCTATTTAGCAAATAAGTTGTCCATGAGGTCTTTTTTAGCAATTCTCCCATTAATATTCTGTAAACTTTAGGGGTTTGATAGCAAAATTAATTAATTTGGGCTTCCACTTTCTATCAAATTATCGTGGATGGATATTGCTTTTTTTTTTTTTTAAAAAAAAAGATTATGGTTTTTTTTTTAAATGTATGTATATTTTTTTATTGTACACAAGTAAGGAATCGGGTTTTTTGAGATTTATAAATTAAGAAATAATAATTTTGATATAAAAATTCTTAAAGAAGGAATACATACAGTTAAAGAGAAGGGCATATTTGTAAACTTATAATTAGCTTCCCTCACCTACCCTCCTAAACTAAATAAGAAACAAAACATCCCCTCTTCTCCTGTTCAAACTAAAAAATGATCATAACCTCCCCTAAGGGTTGAAACTAGATCTAGAGATGAGGTGGCAAGATGTAAATGAAGATGGAAATTGGAATATGATGTGGTGGGAATTAAAGACTTGTTTGATTTTATTCTCTATTTTTTTATTCTAAAAAACAATTTTATAAAATAATTTTTGAAAAAAAGTTTTAAAAATTAAAAAAAAAAATTGCTTGGATAATTGTTTTGAAAAATATGTTTTTGAAGTGACGAGGTGGTGTGGTTGCAAATAAGTTGCGGCTTTAAAAAATAAAAAATAGAAAAAAAAAATAAAAAAACAACTAAAAACTGTTTTTATATTTTAGTTTTAAAAAACAACTTTTCATTTGTTGTATTTAAAATTATTTTTTGAAAATAGTTTACCAAATAAGTTTTATTGTTTTGTTATTTTTAAAAAAAAAAAAATATTTTTTAAAAGCAACTCTTTTTTTTGTTTTTAAATTTCTTGTGATGTAGTCCTAATTCCATGTGGTCCCCCTTCTTATGTGTGTATTATCAAAATTAAAAAATAAAATAAAATCTTGCATTCTTTTTAATTCCATCTTTGCCCTCTTCATTAAAACTCAAATCCTTCTTGACCAACTGATAATTCTTGTACCACATCACCCACAAATAATAAAATAATAAGGAAGGATCGTAAGAAATATTTAAGAGTCATAATTCATAAATATTAATAAAAACATGAAAATTTATATACTTGTCAACTACCAAAATAACCTTGCCATTAAAGTGCAGGTGCACATTTATTCTAAATCATGATCAATTAACCCTTAAGAGAAATATTTACGTACTCCAAAAACGTTACTTCATCTATATTCTAGCGAATTAAAATGCGACAACTCATATTTTTTTAGTCTTATATGAAAGATGAGTCATATAGAGAAATTCAAATTTTATAATTTTAAAAAACATAAACTTCTTAATTTAGAGAAACAAAAAACGCAATTTTATCTTATCATCCCTAAAATTATAAAATTTGAATTTCTCCAGATGATTCATCTGCCATGCGATTAAAATAAGATGAGTTGTAGCATTTTAATTGGTCAGAGTAGATATGAGGTGGCGCTCCTAGAGCATGTTAGTATTTTTCACCCATTAAAGCTCTCAAAAACCTAAAGTTAATCACTAAATCAAATTGAAACACTCCTTTAGTCTTTGTATACAAGTTTCAAATAATATAATTACACAAGATAAAAATAATAATTGAATTGCATAGATTAAGAAATTGGGGCAAATTGGTAAAAGATAATAAAAATTTTAAAAAATATAACTTATTTTTCCAAAACACCTTTATTTATGTTGATGGTAAGTGATAGAAAATGAGTGGGAAAATAAATTAGAGAGAATAGGTAGAAAAAATATATGAAAAGAACATATGATTGATTATGAGTAACCATGAAAAAAAATGTATTAAATATTCAGACATCTCCATAATATTTTTTTTTGCCTGAAGACATCTCCATAATAAAACTTATAAAATTAGACCTATTAAAAAATTTAAGTTTACAGGGAAAATCGCAATATGGTTACAGGGCACCGAATAAAAAAAAAATGTCCCCAAATATAATGCTCTAGGCTCTAGCTAAATTTTCTTAAGGGACTTCAGTAATATATATTCGAATTTTAAAATTAGCTATTTGCCCTCATTATTAAAATGACATAAACTTGTCAACGGTAACATTATGACTTATCAATATATCACATACACTTATTAACAATAACACTATGACTTATCAATATATCACATATACTTATCAATAGATGGACTTACCAAAGATAATACTATAACTTATCAATAGGGCAAACAATTAATTTCACAATTTGAATCTATATTACTGATGCAACTTGATAGTTTTTATATAATAAATAATATGCTAAAACTTTTTTGATATTTTTAATGACAAGATTTTCCCAAGTTTATAAGAAGAACCCGGGTACATGCATTTATCATATGCCAAAATCCCCGCCATGAACTTCTTCTGCGGGCTGACTTCTAGTAGTGCTGACAGTTACGTGACTTAGGCTTCTATGGTTAACATTTAAGATTCCCACCAAATTCAATTCCTCCATGATTTCGTTGTTTAATCCCACCGTGAATCATTTCTTTCTTTCCCTGATTATAGAAAAGAAAATTCTTCCCCAATTAATTCATTCTTTCTCCCTGCTTGTTCACTCAGCGCACTCATTTCCATTTGGGAATTGTTTCGACTTTTCAGCACGACCACAAATATACATACAAATGATACCCAGATTTGGGTTTCGACTTCTCTTCTTGTTGATATTCTCTCTTTTTCTCAATGCAGAATCAAAGTGTAAGAAAGGATGTGAGCTGGCACTTGCCTCCTACTACATTTGGGTCGGTCTTCTTGATATTACTTACCTTCCACAGATCATGAAATCCCCAGTTCTTCAAACAACTCAGGATATCATCAACTATAAGAATGGCCAATTATTGAGCGAAAACTATGTCGAAACCGGAGCTCGTGTGAACGTTCCGTTCCCTTGCGATTGCATCGATGGCGAATTTCTAGGTTACGTATTTGAGCACCAAATTCAGAACGGAGACACCTATGTGTTGATTGCGAATCAGGATTATGCCAATTTGACCACCGTTTCGATGTCGGAAAGTGCAAATAGGTATTCGCCGGATAATATTCCTGACTCTGGAACTCTCAATGTGACGGTGAACTGTTCGTGTGGGGATACCAAAGTTTTGAAAGACTATGGGTTGTTCGTCACTTATCCACTTAGAGCTGAGGATTCTTTGGATTCCATTGCCAATATGGCGGGGCTTCATCAAGAGTTGCTGCAGAGGTATAATCCTGGTGTTGATTTCAACAAAGGGAGTGGTTTGGTGTATATGCCGGGAAAAGGTACATTAATTTAATTAATCACATTTGACAACATATATTAATAGATAATCTTAGGAGAAATTACACTTAGGTCCCTGAGGTAGATAAATTATTAGTGGCACATTGTCATGTCAATTGACAAATTATTAGTGGCACATTGATATAAAATCCCAGGAGACCTGTGTGGGATTTCTTGGAATTGCCAAAAAAAGAGTTTACTTGATTTATTATTAGTGGGACATTGGTATGTCAATTGAGTATCTGCTTGAATTAATGGTAGAACCTGCTTTTTTGATGTGATTTACAACGTACGAGATAAGTATTTGAGAGGAGTTTTGCTTCGACTTGTGTAATCGTTCTTCTTCAAAACTAACCCTAATAGGCCCTGAGGCATTGACTTGCCGATGGTTGCATGTTTAACTTGTCAATAATGTAGTCTTGACTTGTCAATTAAGACCTTCTAACTTGTCAATGGTGGCATACTTACTTGTCATATCCTGATTGATCATTAATGACACATTGACTTGTCAGTTGAGATTTCCTGACTTCTTATTAGTGGCAACCTAACTTGTCATTAGTGACATATTGGCTTGTCAATGGATAAGTTAGGATAAACTCGTCTTTTCACAGTTCTAATAAATCGTACACAGGTCTCTTGGAACTTCATATCAATTTGATGATTTCATAGGATTTGATAATAATAATTTATCTTGCTTAAAATCTCAATGTAATTTCCCCGGTAGTCTTAAATCGCTTTTTATCAATTACTCCCTCTGGTCCTTATTATAAGGTACCAACTAACAATTCTCACAAACCAATAAAAATAGTTAAAGTAATTAAATTTGTCCTAAAATTTAAGTAATTTCCAATATTATCCCAACTAATTCCACTAAACTCTAATATCATATTAATTATCACTCTCGCCCACTACCCTTATTAATTATGGGCATGCAAGGAAAAAAAATATTTAATGCTCTTTGGAAATAAGCAAGTGCCTTATAAAAAGGACCAAATACACTTGTTAGGTGGTGCCTTATAATAAGGACAAGAGATAGTACACTATTAAAAAAGTAGGACTACAGCATAATAAATTCTTCTCATGGTTTGGTCTTCTTTTGCACTCTAGTACATTTTGCAAAAATGGTATCTTATACGTATGGAAAGGTTTTCTGAGCTGGGAATTTTACATTGAAACCTGTAGCAGGTCAATTCTCTACATAATGCTCCCTTTGGTTCTAAATATAAGACAGAATTGACTTTGTTTGAAAAGATTAAAGAAGCTAACTACCTTACTTAATCATATCAATTATATATTAATTTATTAGTTAAGCTAATTAGTTTGGAGAAAAAAATAAATATATAAATACTCTAAAGTAATTTAATTAACTTCCTTAATTTCTCCAAAAAAGTCAACTTTATCTTATATTTAGGAGAGGAGGGAGTAACTTATAAGAAATTTATGACAATCGACAAAAAGTTAGAGGATGAAGCTGTTCCTTTTTGTTTAATCACATTTGTCAACATATCTCAATAGATAACCTTCAACCTCTTTTTACCAACTTCCAACTGCACTATTAAAAAAAGAACTACAGTATAATAAATTCTTCTCATGGTTTGGTCTTCTTTTGCATCTTTAGTATCTTTTGTAAAATTGGCATCTTGTGCGTATGAAAAGGTATTCTGAGCTGGGAATTTTACATTGAAACTTGTCGCAGGAAATCTAATGTTGTGCTCAATTCTCTTTGTAGTAACTAACAAGAACTTTAGGCTAATCTATATGAAGCTATATGATGAAGCTGGTTTTCTTTTTTTCTTTCTTTCTTTCTTTTTTTTTTTTTTTGAATGAAAGGAGGGCGAAAACACCCTAAATTAAATTAAGGAACCATGTGGTAATTGATTCCAAATATATCAATATGATCAAGATCTCTTTTACAGTTGGGAACATTAGTAAGCACTATAGTGTGCTAAGTCATCGGTAAGAGCAGTATAAATTCTAGAGACATGTCTGAAGCAAATACCCTTAGATTAAACTTCCGGTAAATGATTTCAATGAAAGAACGAAACTTCAAGTGCATTTATGGGCACTATAGGATGAAGCTATGCTACTAATTTTTTTTTTTCCTAATTAGAGGAATATTCTTAAAGTAGTAACCATTTCAGTTTCAAAGTTGACTTTTGCTTTGGGCATTAGTGATGACTTCACGGTCAGATAATGTGAATCGTGAAACAAAGATATGAAAAGGATAACAATCATTATTGATTTTTTATTATCTTAAAATGCTCACAAGGTAAGAAATACATTCAGATGTATGGTTAACGAAAAAGTACCATGTTTTCTGTTCTTTCTATTTGTTCATGGCATAATATAAATATCTCAACACCTGCCTTTTTCTTTTCCAGACCAAAATGGTGTCTTTGCGCGGCTGCCCCGTAGGTAACTCCCCTATGTTCTGGATGACTTGTACATGAAGTTGCATATGCTTTTTATGCTCTTTTAAATCTTTTCTTTAGTAAGATTTTTGAGTAAATTAAATGAAGTTGCCCTCTATTTTCAAAATATACACGCACTTCTCCTGCAACAAAAAGGCAAAATTATTTTAGTCCAATTTTAAAATTTTTTACTAGTGTACCCTTCAGTAACCTGAATGCAATTTTTTGGGGTTAAATTTTGTGAAACTTTTTTAATTTTTATTTTTGCATACTTGGACATAATACATATATGTATATGTAATTAAATATAGGGTTTTTGGTAAAAAAAAATTCAAACTGTGATTAAATTGTATATTTTAGAAATGGATCTGTGTGGTTTTAGAAAAACTTGAGAGTTCTTGTAATTTTCTCTTAGTTTTTTTTATCCTAAGGTGAGTTATCATTTTCCTTTTGCAGCACAAAAGGTTTGACCATGTCTCTCCTTAGAAAGTTGCTCATGTGTTGGGTACTTTGGTAAGGATATACTGAAATATAGGGCCAGTTTCTTTTTGAACTTGTATAATTTCTCAATAAGCAGGTCTAAATGGTGGGGCAGTTGCTGGATTTTCTGCTGGAACAGTAGCTGGGTTTCTCTTATTGGCAGCTTGTTTGTATTTTGTATATTACCATAGGAAGGAGAAGGAAAAATTGCTTTCTGAAGAATTAGTAGTCTACTCTGCTCAAACTGGGAATGGTAAATAGATATCTACTTTTTTTCATTCTCCTTCATACTATACATTAAATGAAATATGAGTAAAATGTAATATGTTCCAAAGGCTTCAATGATTTAACAACTTTCCTCTAACTTTAGCATTCTGAAGTAAAACTGAAATAACCTTGTAACATTCTCAATTGTTGGTCTCATTTCCTGATTGTCTGAAAGGAAAAAGTTTACAGTGTGATGCTTTCTTTGGTTAATTTTCTTAAAGCATCCCATTGAAAAATCTCCTCTAACTTTAACATTCTGAAGTAGAATGATAGAGTCTCATTTTATTAATATTTATTTTATTAATTGAGTCTGTTTTTATTATCATTTTAGGAAATCTGAAAATAAGTGGATTATCCACAAATAGGATTTAAGATATTTCAACAATATTATTTATTATTTTAGATATTTCAGAATAAGTGGAATATCCACAAGTAGGATTTAGTTCCTAGATTTTAGATATTATTTTAGATATTATTTGGATTTTTTAGTTTGAATTTTGAATTAGATTTTATCTCTCTGTACTTCTATAAATTGGCTTCTTGCCTCCTCAATAAAGCATGGAATATTCAAAGAGTAAATTGGTTTAGGAGATTCTCCAGGGCTGTTTTTAGAGAGTTAGTGAGATGCTTGCTTTCTCTTTATAACAGAGTATCGGGCTGTTTTGGAGAGAAGGTGAGATTCTTGCCTGCTCTTTATCTCAGAATACCTTAACTTTCTCATTTATCCGTTATTTTACTCGGTACCTTAACAAATGGTATCAGAGCCGTTCGATCCAGTAACCAACCCTTCCGCTAGTTTTCCTTCCTCATTCCCATCATACACTTCTTCCACTTTTTACAAGTCATTGCAAGCATCTTATATTATCTCCCGTCTTGACACTATAATTGCTGAACTTGGCTTAAAAACCCAAGTTAGTAATTCCCAGACCCAACAAAGCAGCACAACTCCTACCATCAGAGAAAAATCTAGTGACATTGGCTTAGGAGTTAGGAAGCATGTCAGAATCCACAAGTACAGAAGCAAAAAACCTAGTCACAGCCGCTTAACTCTGTCAGGGTATTTAGCCAACAACGATGCACGTGACTCTAAACCGAGCCACCCAAAATTTTCGTATCCCATTAATTCACCTGCAATGTCGTCGGACATCACCAAAGTTCTCTCACAGTCATACTCTTCTGATCATCTCACATTGGATGAAGATTCTACAGCAACTTCAATAAGAGCAGCGTCTGTAAGTTTGAGACCACCCCTACCAGTGACAACAAACGTGACTTTGTCGTCCGGTCCCTCGACTGTGGAGTCTGAGTGCCAGAATCACATCCTGGGAAAGTCTTCATCACCGGTGAAGCTTCAAGAAACCTTGATACATCCTTCTGATATGATTCTTATGGATTGTGGCTCCATGGATCATTTTTTCCTTGACAGATTGGTGTCTTATGTGCTACATCTTGTTCGGCCTACCCTTGTTCTTGAAGTCTCATTTAGAGTTGTTGATACATCTTATATTGCCTTCCTACCATCGCTGCCTAAACCTCCAGACATACAAGGAAGATAATTTTTTCGTTTTGCCTTGAGGACAAGGCAAATTTACAAGGAGGGGATAATGATAGAGTCTCATTTTATTAATATTTATTTTATTAATTGAGTCTGTTTTTATTATCATTTTAGGAAATCTGAAAATAAGTGGATTATCCACAAATAGGATTTAAGATATTTCAACAATATTATTTATTATTTTAGATATTTCAGAATAAGTGGAATATCCACAAGTAGGATTTAGTTCCTAGATTTTAGATATTATTTTAGATATTATTTGGATTTTTTAGTTTGAATTTTGAATTAGATTTTATCTCTCTGTACTTCTATAAATTGGCTTCTTGCCTCCTCAATAAAGCATGGAATATTCAAAGAGTAAATTGGTTTAGGAGATTCTCCAGGGCTGTTTTTAGAGAGTTAGTGAGATGCTTGCTTTCTCTTTATAACAGAGTATCGGGCTGTTTTGGAGAGAAGGTGAGATTCTTGCCTGCTCTTTATCTCAGAATACCTTAACTTTCTCATTTATCCGTTATTTTACTCGGTACCTTAACATAGAACTTAAATAATATTGTAACATGCTCAATTTATGGTCTCGTTTCTTTGTCTCTCTTGCTAACTATCTGAAAGGGAAAAGTTTTCTGTTTGTTGCTTCCTGCCTCCCTATAGTTAATTTTCACAAAACATCACAAATACTTGCTGCCATATGGTTCGTATTCATTGTAAAAGCACAACGTCCAATTAGCTGAAAAATCACTGACTGAGGAAGTGCATCTTCTTACCGGCTGCCATAAAAGTGAAGTGGATAGTGCCCAATATCGAAGTTGTTGGGTCAACACATTCTTCTTCAGCATTAACTCAAATTCTGAACGTGTCTAGACTTGTACGCTAATTTAGATTGTTTTAGTATCCATGTCGGTCCAAATATTCATCTTTTTATTTGACTTGAAGTTCACATAGGATCCAAAACTTAATTTAGTTATTAACTCAATACTATATGACCAATCATGCATACATAGCCACTGTATGCAGCTCTGTTAGCAAACTGAACTTCATTTGGACAGACATTACTTGCAGTTCAAGGGTTCCCACTAGAAGAAACTATCATCATTGGACAAGCTGAGTCCCCAAATGGGGATTAGTTGTGGCACCTGATTATCTTACCAAATTTAAAAGCCCAAAACACAACACAAAGGAAATTTTTCCCAGTTGATATACCATATGGCCATATCAAATGTAGATTTAACTTTTGTTGATTAGAACCAAAAGCATGTAACTTCTGATAAAATCTTTGAGCAAAATGTGCTCTCTTAGGCATTAAATCCATAACTTTTTCTTATAAAGCATTTGTTGTCATCAAAATGAGAAACAGAACTCATATATGGTCCACAAGGTTAGTAAAATATTGCTTGTTCTGTTTATAAATGCTCTCGGCATTTTTTATGAAGAAACAAATGCATAGAAAATGACAATATCGTTGATGATTTAACGTAGTAATTCTGGATATACAATGTTAGATTCCAATGGTCCTCCTGCTGCTGCTGGTATTCAGTGGAGTTCTCATATGAAGAACTAGCTCGAGCGACACACAACTTCAGTATGGCAAATAAAATTGGTGAAGGTGGTTTTGGGGCTGTCTACTATGCGGAGCTGAGAGGCGAGGTTTGTAATCTCATGTGCTATTAAATTTAATTACATATGTTTTTTTTAAACTAGAAAAGTTGTGTTTCATTGATATTCCATATGAGGACAATATTATCAATGATGCATGTATATTTTTATTCAACTGAATCTATTGTTTTAGCGACATCATGTGAAAAATATTGAAACAAGAAGGTCACAGTCTTGCCATACTGATGAATATAATTATGTTGAAGGCTGAAAAGGTGAGCTTCAGTAAATTATAATTCATCAATTAAATAATTTAATTAATATATGTTTATCATATTGGTATTTAAAATGAGGCTTTTCTTTGAATATGCATAACAGAAAAGATAGATAAACTAGAGACTTGTGTTCTATAGACTGACTTTGTGCAAACTCTGTGGGAATATCTTGTCCCTATTGTAAATATTCATTTTCTGATTGTATTGTTTATTAGCATTTATTAGCTGTTACTCCCGGCTTCTCTCATTGTATAAATTCTGGTGTAATCCACTTTTCAATCAAGAATACTTCATTCATCCAAGCATTTTTCTTTTCCTATTGCTGTTGCTTGAAAATGATATTATTTTGATTAATCGTTTATATTTTAACCCAAAATTTCATATCTGAGCCGTTAATTTTCACCTCATCCAAGGTTATAGATCAGATGATAATATAATACTCTTAGGGTGCATGTGAATTTGTTTGTTCTTTTTTATCATGATTTTACTTTCCTTATACTCTGATTAAATAAACCTCTGAAAGGGATTTTCCTTTGCAGAAAGCTGCAGTTAAAAAGATGAAATCACAAGATACGAAAGAGTTTCTTTCTGAATTGAAAGTGTTGGCACATGTTCATCACCTGAACTTGGTATGATAACTTTTGAATAAAAACATATGTATTCTTGAGCATATAAGTAAATATAATGCTTCTTTTGAAGCTAGATTATGTATGATTTTGATAGTTTTTATAGTGAAGGGATTCAACATTAATCTAGGCATTGGCTTGAAGACACCAATTTCATTATTTTGAACTCAGATACGTTACCATTAGAATTGGAAGTCTCTCGTTTTGGGATGAGTTATGATTTATTTTAAAGCTTGATAGCATCAAATTCTATTCTCCAAGAATACGCTATTTTTTCCCTCTACACAACTCATTTCTGGACTCCTGATATCATCTTTATTTTTTTGCTTAGAAGTTTATTGTAAATAATCATTCTCACTTTCAGAGTCTCTCACCTCCAGCCTGTGTATTTTGTTCTACTCCTGCAGTATTTTTTTTGTTGTTGTTCTGATTTGATAAGGATATAATCCCTTTTGAGGTTTAAAGAGTAAAGGGTTTTCCTTCTTCCAATAAGTGTATTTTCTGGGATTTTAATATGTTTTCTCCTCCTTACCGGAGTGAGGCCGCTTACCACATTAACCAACCGCTTGCTAATACCCTTGCAATCATTTGTATCAAAGGGAATCATCTCTGTTTTTTATTGGGGGATTGCAAAGGGAATCATCTCTGCACCATGCATTTGCTTCTTAAAATTTAAAAATATAAAGCACAACAGAGTAAGAAAGTTAGTGAGTGGAGTCTTTACTAGGTTTTGATATCTTCCATATATCGTGTCATATGCTTGCAATTTTGTGAGAGAATTAACACAGTCCTCTGTTCACAATTTAAGATACTCTCGACAGAACCACAGCACACCCCAATGATCATGCCAACTTTCCCTTAATCCCCCAATAGAAAGTTATTAACGTAAAATTAACAGCTTATAAGTCATACGAATATGCGATTAGTATATAAAATTGATGAGAAGCTGTTCTGGATTGGTTTTGTGATTTATTAAGTTCTATGAAAATATTGGTTGTAATGTTCTGCCTTGTTATTAGTTGTATCAGTGTTTTATTACTGCATGTTCAGGATTGCAAGCATCCATTTTATGGGTGGTTTACAATTATTGTTTACTTCATTTTTAAGTTCAATTAATTAGGCTGTTAAAAACTGTGTAGGTACGCTTGATTGGATATTGTGTTAAGAAGCATTTTCTTTTCCTTGTATATGAATATATTGACAATGGAAACTTACGCGAACACTTGGATCCAGGTGAGAAAAGCATTTCGTCATTATCTATTTCAGTTTTGCACATTGATTTGATTATTATATTAATTTATCTAGGCACACATCCTAAAAATAACAATTCTAAGAAATATAACATATTATTTATAACTTATAAATAGTACAGCCTGCAATAGATTTTATATCAATGATCAAGTCATTTTTTGATAGGGAGAGAACCCTTGTCATGGTCAATACAAGTGTGAATTGCTCTGGATTCGGCCAGAGGTCTTGAATACATTCATGAGCATACGGTGCCCACATATATTCATCGTGACATAAAGCCAGCTAATATATTGATAGACCGAGACTTCCATGCAAAGGTTGAATTTTTGTTCAATATATGTAGAGTCTATTTGATGGTGAGCCTTGGGGTAAGGTTAAGGTTATTGTCATATGACGTGGAGGTCCCAAGTCAAATTCTAGAAACAGTCTCTCCCTTGTGGGGTAAGGTTGTTATATCTATTCTTCTTTAGACCCCACTTAGTGGGAGCCTCATGCACTAGGCCATCTTCTATATGTAGAGTCTCTATTTTTCAGTTTTGGGATGACTTGTAAGTATTTGATAATTCATCTTTTCAGGTTGCAGTTTTTGGGTTAACCAAACTCATTGAAGTTGGAAGTTCATCATATCTCTCTGAACATCTGGCAGGAACATTTGGTTATATACCACTGCAGTACGGCAACTTCTACTTTTCCTTTAAGGCTGTAGCTAAGAGGCATAGAAGTTAAGAATTGCAGTTTGTGTGGAAATATGGAGTTAGAACATGAGGCCATCCAGTAGATTTAGTACACATTTATTATAAGCATCCCTCTTTTTACTTGTAAAATTGATTAATTTTTGCCAAATAACAAACATGACTAAAAAGAGCACTCACACATTAAGTCATAAAAAATGAAGTTTTTTTTTTTTTGCATGCACAGATATCCTCCTAGTGGAGGCAATAATATGAGCTACTCTCTCAGCGGGAATTTGAATTTGAATTTGTCATTATATAAGAGACTAGCCACTTTAACTAGATCTCACTCCTATTGGTTAAAAATGAAGTTATTTTTTTTAAAAAAAAAGCAAAATGTACACTATGGAGAACCTATTTGCATCTTCTGTTAAGTAAAAGTGTTTTAGCCGCCTTTTAGGTGTTAGAAATTGCTTCTTTCTGTTCTCTCTTTCACTGCTTTACTTGGATATGAATATCCACAAAGTTTTCCTCAGTGTGAAACTCCTTGATTTCCTTGAAATGGTTTCTAGGGAGAAGTTTTTCTGATTAATAGATGAACTTCCCTTTTTGCGTACGAAGGATGGGAGTGCTAAAACCGATGTCTATGCTTTCGGAGTTGTTCTCTACGAACTTATATCTGCTAAAGAAGCTGTGCTCAGCGTTGGTGAAGCTGGTTCTGAAGCAAAAACCCTTGTCTCTTTGGTGATTCTTGGCTTGTTTCCATTATAAATATTTCATTTATTTTGATTTTTAAATACAAATCTATCGATTTTAATCCAATAATTTAATGATGGTTATATTTGCCTTGGTTTTTACAGTTTGAAGAAGCTCTTGAGCAGCCTAATATTGAAGAACATCTTCTAAAGCTTGTTGATCCCAGGCTTGAAGGCGAATATACATTTGATTCAACCTACAAGGTGAGCAAATCAATTGAAATGTTTAAACATTTCAGTTTAGGAAATATCTGTGGGTTCGCCGTCAAGTTGTAGGCATAAAAGCATACTCCCTCCATCCCTATTTATAACATTCTATCAACCGAATTGCATTGATCAAGAGATCACAACGAAATTAGTTTTGGTTAAGTTAGTTAATATGATATATCTTTTTAAAATCACTTCAGTCATCTTTCATAATTTTTTCATATATCTTTTACTTGATGATGGCCGAAAGAATATCAACAGGAGTAAATTGAGAACATGTTCACAAATATGTGAAATAGTTCTTACATTTTAAACCAATATCAACTTCACAATTAGATCTTACATTAAGGGCCGAGGGAGTAATAAGTATGCATGAAACATACTTTTTTGTTTTTTTCAAAATATGCTAATTAGGTAAGTTAGAGGAGTAAAAATGAGTGAAAGAGAGTGCATGGGAAAAATTGATTAGGGGTAACACTGGTAATGCATTTAATGTTCAAACCACCCCAAAGAAAATCCTTCAAAAGAGGACGAAGGGAATATTAACCAAGCTCATTGAACTTGATTGCAAATATGCCAAAACCCAAAAACCAAGATAATTGTGTAAAAAAAGTGAAGGAATACAGGGCAGTTTGTGAGTTTTTAGTCCAATTCATAGCGGTGAAGATCTCATTCTTTATTTTTGTTTGAAAGCTATCATCATGCCACATCATGTACTAGACAAAGTGAAATTGACACTTTAAAATCTTTCTGCAAATCAAATGCAGAAATTCTCTACTGCCTAAGCATATTGCATCGGGTAAAGCCTCGCACAAGCAAGGTCGTGGATCCCACCTCCCAACATCTAGGTGGGATCCACTACCTTGCCTATTTGTTTGTCTCTTGCACTGCACTGTGTTGCACATTGTTTGCACAACAGATAAGTTGCGCTCCAAAATGACATGGTGTGATAACAACTACAAAAACAACTGACAAGTTTTATTTCATTAGATGGGATAGGTTATATAGATTGTACAGTGTTATTGTATTCTATTAATAACTAAATCTTTAAATAAATTACCAAAGGCTTTATAGTTTAGTGGTATGAATACTCTCCTATAAGTGGAAGGTCGCGAGCTTGATCCAACTTGTCACTTTGACCGTTAGTGCCTACCTTTATAACTCAAAAAAAAAAAATATTTAAATAAATTATTAATCAAAATGTCTTGGTCAAATTCGTATTGAGTGAACTCTTCAATCTTACCCTATAATTTTAGAATATTTCATGTTGTCTAATATACCTCCCGCACATGTGCCTTCAATGGTCAATTTTGTATATACTTGAATCACCTGAAATGATTTTTTATCATTTTCTCTTAACTAGACGCCATGATAACTCTTCCTCGTATATATTCATTATAAATTTTATATTTTTGTTTGGTATGACTACACATCCATCTCAATATCCTCATTTTTGTATTATGTTTCCCAACTTTATGCTCTAGTCCTATTAGAGCTAAAATTGATGGATAAATTTTTTTTTTACTAGATGAGATAGGATCTCATAGCTTGTATAGAATTCAAATCTGTCGATGAATCTAACCACTTGCAACGTCTATTTATGGGACTGCAGATGGTCCAATTAGCCAAGGCGTGCACAGAGGAAAAACCAGACCAACGTCCAAGTATGAGATCTGTTGTGGTGGCTCTAACGACACTCTTGTCTTCTATGGAGTAGGGAAATATTGCGTCCTAGTGTGAAAACCCAACACTCACAAATATGATGTCAGTGGAAGTAGAAAGTGTGTGTGAATAATATTTAATTAATTTGTTCACCAAAATAAAATATTTAAATTAAGCAACATTCATGTTATTTTGAATCTCCCTTCATTTTAAATCAGTAACAACAACAAAAACAGTATCACCTAATGAAGGTGAGAGTGCAATTCAACTCAACTAAACTTTTGTATTATGTAATATCCCAAATTTTGGGATTGGAGGCTTGGGAATAAGCCTAAATTGAGTAGACTACTAAGCCCCAATTTAGTAGATGTCCCAAATCTATTTTCTAATGTTCCTTATATCTTTGGGGCATTAAAGAAAATAAAATGGTTAATTTTGAAGAAAGTGATTATGTTTATAGTGAAATCATCTATGAGGCAGTGAGTTTGTCATATGATTTTGAATGATCAAATGATGAGCAAAAATTATGAGATTTTAGGTGATGAAAGTAGACATCATAAGCTTTAATTTGATAGGTCATATGAATCAATTAGAGCTATATACAAAAAGATATGAATTTTTGAAGTCAGCATAGAAAAACTGTGAAATTTCTGGAACAGTATGCAAATATTGAAATTCTGGGAATTTTTTGATTCCATTCAGAAAAATTCTATATTTTTTCTTGAAACTAGACTCAATAAGGGTTCTATAGGCTTTGGAATCACTCCAATTCTATTTTTTTAGAATTATTTATGATTTTTCAAAGTTTAGGCAGAAATCTGCCAAAATTTTGTAAAAATCCGAAAATGGAAAAATAATTATTGGATAATTATAATATCTTATAAAATCATATTTTATCATCTTCCTCCTCCCATTTTCGTCAGTTTTTCTGCAACAAGAGAGAGGAAGTGTGAGATTTTCTTAGAGAGAGAAAGGGAGGAAAAACTTGCAAAGGTAAGTGTTTTCTTCGGTAAATCAGTTCCTAATGCGTATAACTCCGTTCCTAAGCTTCATATTCATGTGATTTAAGGTTGTGAAGTTCAATTTGGTGTTAGGGAAGCTAGGGTTTCAGCCACTCTTGAGAAAAGCTAGTGGGAGTTTGATGTAACTTCCAAACTTTTGTATATTAACTATTCTAATTGCTGTAGACAATTTAATCAGTGAAATTTCGCCAGATTGTCTTTGATTCTAAAAATGGAAAATGGGTTTGTGGGACTGTTATGCTGCCAAAATTGGGTCTTAATGGTAGTTGCAACCTAATGGAATAGTCAATAAAATGGTTAGGAGTAGAAAGGAACGCGTTTACGGAGCCGAAATCGCAAAACCCTGATTTGATTGGACACTCTCACTAAAGGGAGAGGATTTGATTGCTGCGAAAATTGCAGTGTTTGGAGAGACATCTTCCTAGCTAAGGTAAGTACTTTATAAGTTGCCTCGTACCTCTAGGGTGTGAACTATGGGTTTGTTGCCTTGCTCTTGACTTGGAGGGGAGTTCTGTAATATCCCAAAATGTACTCAAGGGCTAAATGTACAGAATAGATGGTGAGATTAATGACAGAATTACTTCTGAAAATTTTGTTATGACTTTAGTCAAGTTTCACATGCAAAATTGGCAATTAAATATTATATTGCAAGATGAGATTTTACAAGATCATCTTCTTCTTCAAAAGGCCATGACTTATGTATGACAAGAAGAAACAATATAGGCTATTACATTTGACATGTGAAGGCAATTTGACCAAGTTGTAAAAGATAATGACTAAGTCAACAATTTCAACAAAAGAAGTAACATTTGAAGAGTTGAAATTATGATTAGTTCAAAAAGCCCTTTTGGCTATTCCAAGGACTATATTCGCATGACATGAGGGAAAGAGAATTAATATCATACACTTCATCTTTTCCATATGAAAAGTCAATAAAAGTGGCTAGGGATATAAGAGAAAAAGAGAGAAAGTATTATCCATATATTTCCTCATCTTTCTCAAACTTTTCGTCCAAGAATTCTAAAGGCAAGAGAGGTGAGAGAATTAAAATTGAAGTCATCTTATATTTATCATCAACTTTTACCAAGAAGGAATAATTATCCATATATTTCCATATATAAGAGAAAAGGAGAGAAAGTATTATCCATATATTTCCTCATCTTTCTCAAACTTTTCATCCAAGAATTCTAAAGGCAAGAGAGGTGAGAGAATTGAAGTCATCTTATATTTATCATCAACTTTTACCAAGAAGGAATAATTATTCACCACACATATTCTTTATTTCTTTTGACCCACTTTCAGTCAGATATTAAGGGCCAAGGAAAGATAATTTCTGAATGCTTTCACTCCCTCTCATTTGTCTCAAAGTCGGTTTACAGCAACAAAAACGTAGAGGAAGAAAAGCAAGGTTTCAAGGTGAGCTTAATCTTGATTTTTCACCTTCTTAACCTCATCTATGGCTCAAGTGACCTTCATGAAACTTGTTCCCCTCTTCCTTAGCTTCATTTCTATGGTTTTTGTTTTTGAAGAAGAGGAGTTTTCAGCCACCTTGCAAGAACAAAAGCTGAAGAATCAAAGAAAGAACTTAAGGAGAAGCAAGAGGTAAGTATTATCATCAATTTGAGCTATTGTTTTGTTGGTTGAATGAGTATTTTGGCATGTGTAAATCTGCCCTGATTTTGGCCAAGCAAGGGTTTGGGGAATTCATGATGGTTTGGTTGTGTTATTGGTGGTTTATGATGATTGGAAACCATTTGCCAAAGTTTGATGCTGAAATTGGAAGTTGGTAATTGTTGGGATTTATTTTGAATTTTCTGCCAAAACAGGACATGGAGAACAAGTGGGAATTTGTTAATTTTAATGTTACCATTGTGTTCTACACAAAAAATTATGTGTAGAATAGCCCTGGGTTGTGAATTTTGGGTCATTGAAACTCAAAGTGTAAATTTGGGTTTTCAGCCTGAACAGGATTCCAGCGAGGTACTCTACTTGTGTGGTGTTTTTGGATAACCATATGTTCTCTAAAAATTATGAAACTATCCAGTCTTAAATTTCACATTCCAAGCTTCAAAATGGACATATAATTTGTGTCATTTCGTTTTTTGAGCTGTGAGTTCGGGTTGCCCAAAGTTTGATGTCGAAACTGGACTTAATTGTGGAGCAGTGTGAAATTTTGTGTAATTCTGGAATTGTGTGGTGATTTTCAGTAATGATTCATATTTTTCCTATGAAGAGGACTTCAATAGCTTTCCATAGGACTTGGGATCACCTCATTTAAATTTTTGTAGAATTAGTTATGATTTTTCAAAATCTGGAGAAAATTCTGGCAGATTTGGTCTCTTATGCGAAAATTGAAGATGTAATGGCATAATATAGTATTGTTGAACTTTGAGGTTAGGAATTGGTCTTTTAGGTTAATTGACCACTTTAACTCCTTAGTTGATTTGATTAAATGTCCCTAATGATAACCAACTTGAGTATTTGAATTAAAGAATTTGATTAAGTAATAACCTGTCGCTCGTAATTCTAATTATAGGATTTGACATTTGCCCTACACATGATAAACCAGTGCCAGTGCACGAGCAGAAATAACAAGGTAGTGACTTTTTCTCTTATTCTGTGTATGATGCCTTGCATATATGTCATTTCATTGAATATGCCGTAATGTAACATTGTCGTTGAGAAATGCCGTTGTTGTGCTGTTGTCAAACATGCTGTTGTGAAATATGCCGTTGTGAATGCAGCGAAAGCTGTTGCAGAAATGCTGTTGTGTTGTTGTTGTTGTGATTTGCTTACATGCTTTGTGATTGTACATGTTATAAGTGAATTGTTACTACTGGGATTCTTTTAAATCTCATTCTTTCCAATAATTAACCTACAGCAAGGGCAAGTGGTTCAAAGGAAAAGTAAGTGACGAAGGGCTGTTAGAGCTCCTAGCTAGGAGTTTTAATTTTGGTAGTTGGTTGTCATATTTTGTTGGGGATTAGTTGCACATGTTGTATATATTGAATAGTATTGTGTAATCCCCTATATGGGAAACTAAGCGTTATAAACCCTTTATTAAGTAATGAAACCTGAGCGTTGTCGGGAATTTTTGGTTACACTCTGATATGTATGGATGAAACCGAATTAGATAGACCAATTATATTCGAGATGTGATCGTGAGACCGCACTAAATAAGTTTTGAAAAAGTTTTAAATTAACCACTGGTCTCTATTTCAACTTAATGACGCATTCTCGAACTATAAATTTGACTATTAAGGTAGGGGGTTACAAGTTCTACCCCTTGCCTCATGAGGAGGTGAGAAAGGAAGAAGGATGAGTGAGAGGAAGAGGTGTGTCGATGATGGTAATTCAAATGGGGAGCCAACAATGAAGAATGAGGAAGGAAGGAGAAGGGGGAAGTGTTTGGAAGGAAGGAGAAGGCGAATAAGATACAAGAGGAATTCTTTCTTCGAGGAGATGATGAGGCGGAGGTGGTGAGGATGGAATGTTATGTGGCTGCCATGTAAGCAAATTTGGTCAAACATGCACGCTATTAATGGTCAATATTAAGAAGTGTTAAATGGGGACTACGATTTGGAACCATGTAGCACATCGATTAAACTCAATAAAAACTTCCAATACCTGAACTTTTTGGGAAATTTGCAGCTTAACCCAGGTAAATAAAAAAAAATTTGGTTATTAAGAAAGCAATTTTTCATCATCCCGTCAAGTACGCAACCGAGGAACTGCTTTGGCGGGCTAATTGATGTGTCCTAAGTCCTAGCTTTGTCTTTTGGTTTCCGGTCTTGCATTTTGCTCCCTATCAGTCGAAATTCTAGCAAGCCACCGTCTCTCTCTCACACAGTACTTGTTCGATTACGCGGGAAACTTCTTTTCTTCAATTGACTTGACTTCAATGACTACTAACATTCAAATATAATCTACAAATCCGCTATCATTTCGTTGTTTAATGTTTAATCCCACAGCGAAACATTGCGTGCATTCCCATTACATTACCCCAATTTCTGAGCTTCTTTCTCTTTGCTTTTTCAGCAAAATCCCATATAGAAATGGTTCCCAGATTCGGGTTTCCACTCCTCTTCTTGTTGTTATTATTTTCCCTTTGTTTCAACGCAGAATCAAAGTGTGAGAAACGATGCGACTTGGCTTTAGCCTCCTACTATCTTTCAGACCAAATCGGCGATCTCACAAACCTTTCAAGATTATGAAATCCCCAGTTCTTCAAAAACCTAAAGATAGCCTCAGCTATAACAAAGACACAATTACCAACAAAGACTATATCCCAAGGAACACTCGAGTGAACGTTCCGTTCCCTTGCGATTGCATCGATGAGGGGGCAAATCTAGGTTACGTATTTAAGTGCCTGATTCAGAAAGCGGACGCCTATACGAAGATGGCGAATCAGATCTATTCCAATTTGACAACCGATTCGTCGTTGCAGAGCTGGAATGGATATTTGCCGAACAATATTCCCGATTATGTAACGCTCGATGTTGCAGTGAAATGTAGGTGTGGGGATAGCCACATTTCGAAAGAGTATGGCTTGTTCATCACGTACCCACTTAGAGCTGAGGATTCTCTGGATTCAGTTGCGAACCAGACGAAGGTTGATCCAGAGTTGCTGCGAAGGTATAATCCTGGTGCTGATTTCAACAAAGGGAGTGCCGGAGTGGTTTGGTGTACATACCCGGAAAAGGTACATTAATTTATGTCATATCATGTAATCTGATTTGTTCTTGTTTTTTTTTTATCAGAATCTGATTTGTTCTTTCAAGTCATATTAATTTAATTATAGACTGCGGTTGAATTGGATCATGATTTTAGACTAACTTCTTTGTCATGTGTCAACAACATATATAAATATATGACCCCATAGACGTCTTTTTGTCCACCTCAACTACAGTGTAATAAGTTCTTCACACGGTTTGGTCTTCTTTGGCGATTTTCTCTTTTTGTTAAAACGCCGTTTCATTCGCGTATAAAGGGGTATTCAGAACTGATACACCCAACAACAACAAAAAACATTTAGAACTGGTAATTTACGAATGAGTCTAATTGTGTGTTTAGATTAGCTTTTAAGAATAGTTTTTATGATTTACGAGGTAAATATGTGAGAGGAGTTTTGTCTCGACTTGCGGAAAATAACTTCTGTAACCATAGTTTAGATTAGTCTTTTGCCTTGTAAAATTGAGCTCCGATGTCTACGTTACAAACATAATTTCCCTTACCACCCACCTAGATCATTTAGATTTTTTTTCCCATTTCTATTTTTTTTTGTTTTTATTATGATTTTTTCTTTTTTTTTTTCCTTCTTCTTTTGGAGTTGAGAATCAAAAGATTATTTGTATTCTATATTTTGCATCTTTTAAGAATTAAAAATTTTAAAGTATAAAATAAATTATTTAATGGTTCTGGACTGTCCAGACCCCATTTCCTGGGTTGTTCAGTTTTGATGGGATGGTAGTATAGGTCACAACAGCATCCTGTGTTTCTTGCGGATTATTTGCGAAATACAATTGGCAATCAATGACATTTATAGAACTTCAAGCGTTTCTCCTTTTTAATACAATGAGAAAACAAGTTAGATTGGTTTACTTTCTACAGAGGTCCTTATAAGCCAGGACAATCCATCCTTTACCTAGCCTGAATTCTGACTGATATAAACTTATAACTGTTTTCTTCTAATGACTGTTAAAGTAACTGTATAAATTGAGACTATGTAACAGATGTCATATGAGGGAGAATATCATGAGGTGATTTTGGTCCTTGCAGAGAATGCAGTTTCTTATTCTGGTGGCTGTCAAGTTATGCAGTAGTTTACTGTTGGGTACTCTAGTAACTGTATAAATTGAGACTTCGTAAAAAATAAGGACATGGCAAACTAAATTGACCATATAGTATCAGGAGACCACATGTTATACCCACAACGTTCTAAATACAAACTATACAGTAACTAATAAGAACTTAAATCTATTTCTAAGTTATAGGATGAAGCCATTATGTTTCTAATTCTTTATCCTAATTGGAGAAACATTCTAAAAGTAGTAATCATTTTTCTTTCAAAATTAACTTTACTTTTGGCATTAGTGTTTGTGATTTCACTGTCGACTAATGTGAATTATGTAATAATATGAGAAAATGATAATGGCAAAACACACATATACATATATATATATATATATATATATGTATAAGAAAATGATAATAACCATTTCTGATAATTTATAATCTAAAAATATCACAAGGTAAGAAACATTCAGTTCTGTGGTTAACTAACAAGTATGATGATTTTAGATCTTGCAATGTGCTTATGGGATACTAAAAATATTTCTAGACATGCCTCACATATTTTTTCACTTTCACTTTTCAGGCCAGAATGGTGTCGATGTGCCTATGCCCCCGAGGTAATTTTGCTACTCTCTGCACAATTTGTATATGAAGTTGCATATGTTTTTTTCTTTCCTCTAGCAAGTTTTTAGAGTAAATTAAATAAAGTTCCTCTCTATTTTTGGATTAATCCATCGGTATCCAACGTTACTAGCAACTGACTAGTCCAGTTCGCGGGAATATAAGCCCACAATAGGGATACCTCGTTACCTCCAAGTATTTATCATGGCTACATACCAGGGCTTGAACACGAGATCACTGATTAAGCTGGCTGCATGTACTTCTCTTGAAACAAAGTTGCTCCACATTTAAGACCAAGTTTTGAAATTTCTTACTCCAGCGCCCATCAATAACCTAATTGCATTTTTTCTGGTAGTCAAAATTCATGAAAACCAAATCTGCTCTGTTTTATTTTTACTTTCCTACCTGATAAAATACATATTTGTCTCTTCAACTGGTGTTTTAGCAATAAATAAATTGGACTAAATTGTATCTTCTGGAAATGGACTTGCAATTTTAGCAAAACTCAGGAGTTCTTGTAATTTACTCTAAAATTCTTAATCCTATGCGTGCGCTCTCTCTTTTTCCTTTGCAGCACAAAAGGTTTGGCCATCTCTGTTCAAAAAGTTGGTTATTTGATGAATGCGTTGGTAAGAATATGCTGACATTATAAGGCCAATGCTGCTTTGATCTTATATAGTCTCTAAATAAGCAGGTCTAAAAGGTGGGGCCATTGCTGGAATATCTGCTGGTGCAGCAGTTGGTGTTCTCTTATCTGCTTGTATGTGTGCTGTATATTACCAAAAGAAGAAGGAGGAAGAGGTAAAGCTGCTTTCAGGAGAATTAGCGGTCTACTCTTCTCAACATGGGAAAGGTACATAGATTTCTACTTCTGCTTTTTCTCTTTCTCATTGTACTTCTTCCTGCTAAAATATGAGTAAAATGTAGTGTGTTCAAAAGTTTTAAATGATTGAATATAGTAATATTGGATATAAAATTTCAGGTTCCAATGGTCCTCCTGCTTCTGTTAACACCAGCATCACTTCCATTACTGTGGACAAATCAGTGGAGTTCTTATATGAAGAACTAGCTCAAGCCACAAATAACTTCTGTATTGCAAATAAAATTGGTCAAGGTGGTTTTGGGGCAGTCTACTACGCAGAGTTGAGAGGGGAGGTTTGTAATCTCATGTCCTATTAAGTTTAATATAATTGTATGCATTTTTACAAGAAAGGTTGTGTTTCATTAATATTCAAATGAGGACAGTTTTATTGTTTGATTCACGTGATTTTTTTGGGAAAACCCATTTGCAAGGACCTAAACTTTTCTTCAATTTTTAATTTGGTGCTGGTGTGTTTTTTCTCCCCTAATTAAATGCTTTGATTTTGCTATATTCACATCATTAACTCAAGTACAGGGGGCTATCAGTACTAGCATATCGAAGTTACAGAAGTCAACGGTGTTAATAGAGCAAAATTAATGATTTAATTAAGGAAAAAACACGCAGGCACCAAATTAAAAATTGAGAGAAAGTATAGGTACTTACAATATGGTTTTCCCTATTTTTCTTACTGAACTCTTTTTTTAGTAAAGGCATGTGTAAAATATCTGAACAAAAAGGTTGCATTCTTGTGCTATTGATGAGTTCTAGCATTTAGCCAAGTCTAGCAGATTTGGAATACAAATACTATAAGAATATTAGAGGCTGAAAGCCTGAACTTCAGTAAGGTATAACTCATCAGTAGATTAATAGAACTTAGTATATATGCTTCATATTAGTATTTAAATTTTAAAAAAATGAGGCTTTTCTCTGACTCTGCATACTAGAGAAGATAGATAGGCAAGATACTTGTATTTGACAAATTGTCTCTGCGGTAACTATAATTTCTTGGTTATCGAAAAGACAAGTAACTGTTGAACTCATGTTATAAAAGACTGGAGAGATTATGAAGAGTCACTTCCTAAATGTTAGCAGAAAGAGTGAGACTGGATAGAGACACGAGCATCTCAGTCAAGAACACTTCATTCATCTATTCATTTTTCTTTTCCTATTGTTGCTAAAAAATTTTAGCATTACAATTACAGAATTATGTTTTAACCCTGATTTTCAGATCTATACCATTCTTGTTCACTTCATGCTGCATTACATGTTATATAGGACAATGTCATAGTATTTTTAGGATGTATATGCCTTTGTTTATTCTTCTTTATTGACATTTTATTTTCCTTATTCTATAATTAAATAAAGCTCATAAAGGGGTTTTCCTTTGCAGAAAGCTGCAATAAAAATGATGGAGTCGCAGAAATCAAAAGAGTTTCTTGCTGAATTGAAAGTGTTAACACATGATCATTACCTAAACCTGGTATGACAAATTTTGGATGAAAGTATGTATAGTGTTAGTTTTGTTGTGCAAATAAGTACATATATTGTTTCAGTCAAAGCTAAATTATGCAGGATTTTAATAATTTCCTGGCTTCCCTTGAATAATATGGTAGATGGAGAGAATTTTTAACATTAGTCTAAGATTTGGCATGAATACATCAATTTCGTTATTTTGAATTTAGAATATTAGTGATGATATATTAACTAGGGTTATCTAACCTAGACCAAACCGGCTGAACCAGACCGGAAACCGGCGACCCGGCCTTTAAACCGGTCTGGTCCAGGTCAAATTTTTAAATTTTTTTAAAAAAACTTTTTCCTTTAGAATTTCATACTATAAACCTAAAATATTCCATTTCTTACCGGTTTGGTCCCGGTTTAGGTCTGGTTTGACTCCGGTCTGACCCATTGACCCTTGACCCAGTACCCCGACCGATTCACTGACCGGTCCGGGTTTAATTACCTTGATATTAACCCTTAGAATTGGAAAGTTGTTATTTGGGGATTGGTCGTGATTCTATCACATTAAGGTGAATGATGTAATTCTCATGATCTTTAGTTTAATTTTAAAACATGATAGAATCACATTCAATTCTCCAAGACTAAGCTACTTTTCCCCTCTGCATTTAACTTTTTCTATGGAATTCCTGAATCACTCTTAAAAATTATTACTGCAAATCATCACTCTCACTTTCTCATGGAGATTATTGTAGGCACACTTTAGATCTAGGTCTATTAGTCCTGTCATTTACTTGTAAAAGCATTCAGGATAAAGTATAAACAACTTCTCATTCAGCTCTTTCAAAAGCTTCTCAACTCATCCAACATTTTCAACTATTAATTTGTTGGGAATCCAATCTATTTTGCTGTTTTTTCTTTCTCTTTGTCTATTTCCTATTTCCCTCTGCTTATTTTCCTTACATTTGTATTACTTTGTATAAAAAAGAATCATCTATGCACCATGAATGTGTTTCACTAAATTATAAAGCACAACATAATATGAAAAATTAGTGAATTGAGTCTCCATTAAGCTCTATCTCTTCCATATATTGTGTCATGTGCTTGCGTTTTTGTTATTTTCTTGCCAAACTACCTGCACAGATCAACCTCCAACTAATAAATTACCTGCTTCATACACAGGAGATAGGATATAAGATGTATTCCAAGTGTTTGGATGGAAGGTTACTGCATCGTAAACCTGTTGTTATTGGCTGAAATAAATTGTCTTCGACTCAGAAAAGAAAGTATTAAGGCATAGTCCACCGTTCACTATTTAAGATACCCCCCAAACAAAAAAACCCAGAACACTCCACTATTTATAAATGAAAAAAATGTGAAAATGTTTGCTTTGGCTAGGGCATAAAGTTAATAGCTTAGAAGTCATATGATCAGTATATAAAATTACTGAGAGGTTCTTCTTGATTGGTGTGTGACTTCAATTAAGTTCTATGAGAATATTCGATTTAATATGCTTATACGCAAAAGGTAATATTGAAGCTATCTGCCTTTGTTGTTGGGAGCAATTCGTCATTTCTACTTTGTCATTCATTGTGTTAGTGTTTTTATGTCTGCACGTTAAATCCTATTTTTTAGGTCTTTCCAATTGTTGTTTAAACCATATTATACTTTGTATTACGTTCAGTCTACCTGTTAAAATTCATGTAGGTACGCTTGATTGGATGTTGTGTTAAGAAGGATTCTCTTTTCCTTGTATATGAATACATTGACAATGGAAACTTAAGCCAACACCTGCAAGTTTCAGGTGAGAAAAGCATTTCACCATTGTCTGTTTTTGGGATAGTACATCAATCTAATTATTAGACTCCCTTCATTTCAAACATAAGGTTTTTTCACCTAGCACATATCCACCAAGAGAAAAAAATAGGCAGTTAAGATGTTAAACTTTTTTTTCCAACTTTGCCCTTCTTTAATACCTATTTTTAATGGAAGGCAAAAGTAATTTTTGACATATTCCTAGGGGCATTTCAGGTAAAAAGACATTAATTGCATTTAGAATTCCGTGAAATGCCTTGCATGTTGAAATATAGGACTTCACAAAAAATGCCCTATGTTTGAAATGGAGACAGTATTAATTTAATTACACTCATTTCTATGTGCATTGCAAAGAGTCTAGCAAATGAGTTATGCTCCTCTGGTCCTTAATGTAAGACCTAATTAACTTATTTTATTAGATTAAGGAAATTAGTTAATATGACATGGTTTTTTTTAAAACACTCTAAATATCTTCATTAATTCCTTCTCTCTCTCTTCTACCTGATTATTGTTGAGGGTATTTCAATATGTTTAATTTGGAAAAAAGTTGATAAATATTTCAAATAAGTCTTACATTTAAGACCAATATCAACTTCTCAATTAGGTCCTACATTAAGGACTGAAGGAGTATTATTTATGTCTTGTAAATAGTACAGCATGCAATAGATTTTATACTTTTTATGATGATCAAGTAACTTTTGATAGGGAGAGAAACCTTGCCATGGTCTACCAGTTTGCAAATTGCTCTGGATTCAGCCAGAGGTCTTGAATACATTCATGAGCATTCACGGCCTATATATATTCATCGTGACATAAAGTCGGCTAATATATTGATAGATCAAAACTTCTGTGCAAAGGTTGAATTTTTGTTCAATATCTACAGATCGTCTCTCTCTGTGTATTTTTTCATCATGTCATTTAACATCTTTGCAGGTTGTAGATTTTGGGTTGACCAAGCTGACTGAAGTGGGAAGTTCATCAATTCCCACTGCTAATTTTGCAGGCACTTTTGGTTATATGCCTTCCGAGTACGGTCACTTCTACTTTTCTTTTTAGGTGGTAGCCAACGTGGGCATATAAATTAAGATTTTCAGTTTGTTTGTTCCATGTGGAACTGAGAATTTAAGAATTGTGAAGTTCTCTAACCAAAACTCAGGAACAATATCAATAGCAATTGGGGAGCTTAAGTTTATGCTAATTCTCCTGAACAAATATTGCAACTGTTTCAGATTCAAAATCCACCATACTGCACAAACCTCGTTTACTACAACAACACAACCTTCAAGACCAAAATAAGCTTGGTTGGCTCGCTCCACCCTAAGCCTCACCAAAGATCTTCTTTGCCTTTATCCTCCCCTATATTCCACTTTGTTTTTTAACTGCTCCTTCATTCCCTTCTTCATTATTCAACTGCTCCCTCATGTCCTTCTTCATTACTCCTTTATTTTGCCTCTCTATTTTCTATCTCGTCTGACTTTTAACCTATATGTTTCCCTTTGGACCAACAGTACCCAATTTTCTGCCTTTTTGCCACTCCCACATGCCTCTTTCTGCATTTTCTGGCAGTAGGAGGAGGTTGGGTCTTATTAGAATCTGAGGCCAAACTGTGGATTCTACAAATTTTTACGTTTTGAAATGGATTATTTTTGTCACACATATCAGCACAAACATGACTAAAAGGAGCAGTCGCCCAATATAGCCATAAAGAATACGGCTATCTTCAAGAATGCATAGGCACACTGTGCAGAAACTGTATGCATCCACTGTCAATAAATGTGTTTTACACGTTAAAGATCTGCTTTCTCTGATCTCATTTTTAGTGTTTTACTTTTTTGAATAACTTAATTAAGTATGGATATCAAGAAAGTTTGTGTTGGTGTGAAACTATTGCTTACCTTGAAATGGGTTTTAGGGAGAAATATTCAGATTAGTGTATTACTATACATTTAAGAAGAAAACGAGTTCACTTTTGGTTGATAGGTTTGATGATATCATTCTCCCATCTGCAGATATGCATATGGTAGTGTTTCAAAAAAAAAAAAATCGACGTCTATGTGATTTAAAGCCTTTAGTCGCCTCAGGTTAAATCAAAATAAATCAAATTATGCAGTGAAGGGCACAACTCGGGTCGTATTCTCTTAAGGAGCCTTTTATTTAATTCCTAATCTAAACTAAGTGACAAAAATATTAAGATGGGTTTAAATTGATTTTTTTTTCTTTTTAATAATGAAAAATAACCTAGACTACTATTTTTTTTTTTTGGATTTTTTTTTTGAGAAATTTGGTGAAATAATTAATAAAATTGTGATTTAAACAAATTGATGATGAATGCTTATTGGAAAAATGGAATATAGGTTATCATTGCTCAAATTGAATTGGGAGTTAAACTACTCACTAAGTCAAAAATTAAACATTAACAACTCGTTAAGTCTAGTATATTAATTGGTGATTAACCCTAAAACTCTAGTTAGATAATTATCTCTTAATACACTATTAAATACCACTTAGTGTGCAATTTATGATTGGATTCATGCAACTTGTTCTTCTATGCAATGAAGACTCAACTGAGATATCCAAACAAGATTTAAGCAATCATAATACTCATTCAAACTATGAAAGAATAGACAACCACATTAAACCAAAAGGAAATATAAAAATTTAAATCTCAAATCACATAAACTAATCTAAATCACAATTGTTCAATCACTCTAAGATAAACAACTCGCAATCTCAGTAAATTAACCATATAACATAAAATCATAACTCAGGAAATTCGTTACATAATTAAATAGAAAGATTAAAACAAATAACTCCCCTGAATGTATCTCTGGAGCTCAAACCAATCTTCCATCTTCAAGAAGCACAAAAGGATTTAGCATCTTATCATGAAATTCATCACAGGTGTAACTTTTTGAATACACCAAGAATCCATTGAATTGAGATAATGGAAGAAGAAGAAGATGAAATTGTTGGTGAAGCTTGGTGAAGGTTGTCTCTTCTCTTCCTCCCTCGCGTTTGCCACTGCGTCCATGAGTCTCCTGTCTGTACGTGCGTCGTGTTCTCCTTCTGGTGGTGTGAAAGTTTCGCCTGCGGCTGTCTGCTCGCTGTGAAGGTCTCTTCTGCGGCTCGTCTGCCTCTTCTCTGATCAGATCCTTTTATTAATTTCCTTTTGCTATTTAAAATCTAGGTCAAATCCCCTTAAAGTTGGGCAAAACCTTCCAAGATTATATTTAGATAAGATATTTCGCAAAATTCTGTATAAGAATCTTGAAAAAATCAGTTTCAGAGGTTCAAGACGATGAGTTTCCCATTTTTGCACCAAAATGTCATTTTGGAGATTCGATGTCCTTTTCTGTAATTTTCTCTGATAGCCAAGTGAATCAATTCCAGCGGTGTCTTCGTATTTTGGGACCCAATTGGCGTTTTGTAAATTCGAGGTATTTTTCTGTAATTATTTCTGATATTTTCCCACCTGAAAGGGAGAACTAATATTACAGAAAAGTACCCTTTTTCCTGTCAAAATTGCCTTGCAGCCACATGAAGAATTTTATTTTCTGTTGCAGTCCTTGAAAATCTTTACATTTTAGTCCATCATCTCCTACTTTTCCAATGTGACCTACAATTCAAATCAATATCTTGTAATATCTTCATTCAAAATTCAAATTTTAAAGAGCAATCACAAGATTATAACAAATATCTCTTTTTAAGATTTATTTTCACACATTCATCTTTAATTCAATTTAATCATAATAAATGTTATTTAGCCCAAAAATTAATAATAAAATCCCTAAATATGATATTAAATATTATGATAAAATCGGGATACATCACTATGCGTTCGGAGTTGTTCTTATGAACTTATATTTGCTAAAGAAGCTGTGTTGAGGGTTGGTGAAGCTGGTTCTACAACAACAGTAGGCCTTGTCTCTTTGGTAATTGCTGACTTCGCCTTTAAAATTGTTTTATTTACTATGATTTTAAAATATCAACCTCGTGATTTTACTTGAATAATTAAGGATTATATTTGCCTTGGTTGATGAAGTTTGATGAAGCTCTTAAGCAGCCTAATCCTAAAGAACATCTTCAAAAGCTAGTTGATCCTATGCTCGGAGACCAATACCCAATTGACTCAGTCTACAAGGTGAGCAAATAACTTGGATTGCTTAAACTTTTTGAGTTTGGAATATGATTGTTGTCAAGTGCTGGCACTAAAGAATCTATACCCCCAACATTTTTAATCATAGAACTTTATACTAAAAAGGTTAAAACAAAATCATTGGCTCCTTTTTTAATTTTAGTTCCTTAAGTTTCATTCTGTTTAAAACACCGGTCCTTATGATTTGTAAAAACTTAGACCATTTTTCCCTTAAGGGACAAAAACCCATGGTTCGAAACTTGAAGGGCCAAAGATTGTATTAATCCGTTGCAAAATTATGAAAAGCTTTAAAGCCTAGTTAAGTACGTCAATGAAGCACACCAATATAGTGCAGTCAGTGAGTTTTAATCAATCAAATCCCAATAGTTGTGAAGATCTCATCTGTCTATTGTGATTTGAGGGTTATTCTCACGCCATGTCATCTATAATGCACTATTAAACTTGCAACAAATGACATGATGTGATGATAACCATCAAATCCAAATGGACAGACGAGATTTTTCAACTCGAGTGGATGAAATATCAGTTTGTATAGAATTCTAATGTGTTGTTCAATCTAACAACGGGCTACATCTATTTTTGCAAAAAAAAAAAAATTATTATATAGTTCATGATTTATTGGTGCATATGCTTTTTAAAGCCAATGTATTCGAAACTGGACCGGTTAAGGATCTTTGTTCTAATCATGGTTGAACCAAGTTCAACCCAATTATGATTAAATTAATATAATTTAATTAAATGTATGTAACCCTCAAAAGAGTAATATTTAAATTAAAAAACAATAGGCAAGTAAATGGAATATTAATGTATAAATCACACATAATCCAACTAAACATAACTACTAAACCACAAAGTTGACATGCAATTTTCTTTTTCTATACTCAACGCCATTCAATAGGAGAGGAAAAAAGTATAAAATCTGATCCAATCAACATATGCAAAACTCTTGATCAAATCAGCTAGAGGACTAGCCCCCTAGTGTGATCGGCTGATCTGAGTTGGGTTTAAATACCATGTTTTTAGCACTTCCTACATAAGGCGTCCCATAAGTCTAGCATCACACCCTTTTGCCTTTGACTACCTAGAATAGGATTCAGAGTCTGTGAGTCCTCTGATGGATCTAACAACTTGTAAATCTATATTGTATGGGACTTGCAGATGGCCAAATAGCCAAAATGTGCACAGAGGCAACCCCAGAACGACGTCCAAGTATGAGATCTATCGCTGTGTCTCTCATGACACTTTCGTCTACTTCTGTGGAATGGGATATTGCCTCCTTGCAAGAAAATCCAACACTCGCAAATATGATGTCAGGAAGGTAGAGTTATGTATATAAAACTAGGGGCTTCTCCCCGAGTGTCAGGTAATTGTGCACTGAACGATAATATATCGGAGAATAAAAATACGGAGTAACGTGTTTTTTATTGTAACCAAAGTAGATGGAATGTTTTGTTAAGTGTTAGACAATGGTGGCGTCCACATAAAATATATTACCTGGGTAGCAAAGAAGTTCGACATGAAAGTACTATAATGGTACGTCTTATTTCATAGTGTGGGGACGTGGGCATCCACATAGCTTGTTTTATCTTTTTGACACTTTTATTTGTTCACTCTCAAGGCACAGATTCATATAGAAAGGTCTTCATTTCTTCAAAAAATCGCACTCAGGTTTCAAGTACCATATAAAATAGTAAAAAAGTCTCATAGTAGATTCTCCTATCAGAAGGCTTTTTAGGGATAGCAGTGATATAAATTCCGAATGTGAAATTATCTTCTTACCCCCGTTGATTAAAAAAGGAAAAGAGAAGCAGTGATATATGATTAGGTGGAGGTATTTGTCAATCGCTACTCTATGACTTAACAAAATAGGCATATCCACTTGTTAATGGAAGTTGTTTTAGTTAATATATATGGACTTATCAATGAGAACTTTATGACTTATCAAAATAGACATATACACTTCCCAATGTATAATTTGACATTATAGGCAAATACACTTGTTAAAATAAGCATGTATACTTGTCAATATATAACTTGTCAAAATAGGTATATAAAATTGTCAAAATAGGTGCATGCACCTATCAAAATATGTATATCCACCTGTTAATATATAACTTGTCAAAATAGATACATACACTTACTAATATATAACTTACCATTATAGGCACAAATTGTTGTCAAAATTGGTATATACACTTGTCAAAATAGACACATACACTTGTCAATATACAATTTGTCAAAATAGACACATACACTTGGCAATGTATAACTTATCAAATTAGGCACATATACTTGCAAATGTATAACATGCCATTATAGGCAAATAAATTTGTCAAAATATGCACATACATTTTCCAATTAGATAATTTGTTAAAATAGGTATATACACTTGTTAATGTATAACTTGTCAAGATAAACAGATACATTTATCAATGTATAGCTTGTCAAAATAGGTACATATTCTTGTCAATATATAACCTGTCATTATAGTCACATAAACTTATCAAAATACATCATTGGAGTCTGTTGCATTCCAAAATACATAATATAATTAATTTCCTAGATACATAATATCATTATTTCAAGGTCTCTTTATTCCTCTTCCTTTGTTGATTGCTTGCTACCAGCACCTTGTGAGGATGTATGTTCTTCTCATGTGTGGCAAGCCACCATAAGCATCTAACCTTAATCTGGTGGATTTGATCACGTGATGATGGGGCCACGAATTATCATGTCCGCATCCACTATGACAACCCAGTCAACATTTTCTGCTATATGTTTAAGCCAATGAACAACTCCAGCAGGTTTGTTTATTGCAGGTACCTACATAGTAAGTAAATGATTTATAAATTATACCTCTATCACAGAAAAAGGATTTCCCTTTTAAAAAATGATATGAATGTATCTCATTTGGAAAAGGCAAATTTTGAAATTCATTACTAAAGTGGAATATGGGAGAGAAGAAACACAGTCAAAATCAGACAATAATACCAAGGTACAACCAAACGAACAGCAGAACAATTATTTAGCTGATGTTGAATAGCCTTTAAATTCAGGTACAACTGAACATAGTTGAATAATGTAAATTCAAAGAAGACATCAGGGAAGTTTATGTTAACCTCAAAATTTTTAACAAGGCATGACATAAAAATCAATGAGTACAAATTGTGGTGACCATAACCAAACCATCATTGCAAATAAAAGTCCAGAGCTATGTTTGAAGAAGTAAATATTTTGGTACTTTTTGGCTGAAGACAGAAGGGGAAAAGGAAACGTACACATGCGCACAGAGCGCACAAAAAGTGAGAAACTTCATGTATCAAAAAAACAAAGTGAGAAACTTTAATGTATGTAATGTCTAGCATATCCCAGTTATCCAAATTCAACAGTATGTGTCTCCCTGCGTTACTTTTTAAATAAGGACATATGAGATTTGTTTCCCATCCATTTCGTCCACATGCTCATTTCATATCCATTTCCATACCTCACAATTCTTTGTGCCAAACAGCCCCTTGGTTACCACAGAAATCCACAAAATTAGCATATAAAATTTCCAAAACTAAATATTCTGACTCAAAGTACCAATAGAAGTAGCTGTTACATGACTATGTACAAGATAACATCATGCGGAACTTTTTTTTTTTTTTAAAATAACGATCATGTCTAGCATTGGGCAATCAGAACTTAGTCAAAGACAGGAAACTAAACTTCATTTAGAAAGGCAACTAACCAAAAATTCATAATTGAATTTAAATTCCTAAAGCAAATAAACTTTGGAATAGAAGTCTATCAGTCTCCATTTCTGGGGTGTCTGCTCATTGAGGGCAACTAAAAGTGGGAGCGACATGCATGATGCATCCCTTTATAATTTTTCTTCTCATCGCCAGTACTACTGAGAAGACGGGTAATCGGTAGAGGTTGTTTGGCCTTCCTATAGCTCTGCATAAGGCCCATTGTCTGCCAGTTAAAGCAGTTATGGCATCCACAGAGAACAGGGTGTGGATCCTCCATGGAACTTCTCCAACTATGGGATGCAGAGCTCGATGCCCACGATCACTCTACTGCCCAGTCAAGTTCTCCTTCTCCTATGAAAACGGCGATAACGGCTTAAGTCGAGAAGAAAGCTTCACTGGACTCCTCCAGATGCCGATCTTCAACGTTCTTCGCGATGCTTATCGAAAGTAGAGAGATAGGAGACGATCAGCGCTTTAAGGCTTGGGTTTTCAAATGCCGGACACTCTGAAGGGAAATCTCAAACTTCTTTATCAATTACTAAGGATGAAAAGGTAATTTAACATTCGGAATTAACATTATCCCGTCTTAAGAGAGCTGTTTGATAGGAGAATTTGTTTTGGGATTTTTTTTTATTATTATCTTTATTCCTAAATATAAAATAAAATTGATTTTTTAGAAGAGATTAAGAAAATTAAATAAGTTACTTAATCATGTCATATGTTATGTATCATTAGATTATATATTAATTTATTAGTTAAACTAATTAACTTGAAGACAAAAATATATAAATGTTCTAAAGTAATTTAATTAACTTCCTTAATTTTTCTAAAAAAAATCAACTTTATCTTATAATTAACACCAAAATGAGTGTATTTTTTAGTGACAAGTGCCATTTTCCCTCTTTTCTTTGTATACGATCGTTCTCCAACGTTAGTAAATAGTAATGGGTAGGCGTCCAAATAGCAATATTATGATGCTGTTGGAGCCTGTGGGCCACACAATCTGGAGAAGAAAACATTTTTTTTTTTTTTTGATACGGAAGAGGGTGCAAGCCCAGATTACATAAAATGACTAATCTAAAAGGGGATTAACTCCCAAACACTCATTGGCAACTAAAGTCCGAAATTTAGGTGGACATAAACAGAACACAGCAGAGTTACATAATCCTTCCTTTGCAAGTGCATCTGCAACTCTGTTTTGGTCACGAGAAATATGCTCCAGACGCAACTCCCCAGGTTGTTTCAGTAATTTCTGAATCTGTAAAATCATGAGACTGCAAGCTCTTGTATCCAAGCCTTCCTGCAACATTAAGATCAGATTTTTTGCATCTGATTCAATGACCATCTTGGAGAACCCATATTCTTTAGCCAGAATAAGACCATCTTGGAGAAGAAAACATTTGTTTCGCAGCTTGTGGATTCATCATGTGGAAGTCGTTCAGGGCCCTGCCCAACATGTAATAATATTTGCTTTTGAGATGCATCACTAGAGTGAGATCCGTGTCATTTTTGTAACTGGATTTTGATAGTCATAGGAATGTGTAAATATAGTGATATGTGTATGGTATAGTACATATATGTGTTACTTTTGGGTCATGGGATAACATTCAAGTAGAGCCGGTAATACAGGTCCAACCTGCGGGTTGGGGCAGGGTTTCCCAACCTGCAAAAATAAGGGTCGTACAGGCCCGAACCACATAACCCACTGGTTGATGCAGGCTAGCCCACGGGTTGACCCGCAAAATTTTTTTTTAACATATAATGATTTTATAAAAAATTATAAGTTTTTCACTCCTATCTTAGTACCTCCCAATCCAAAGAGAAAAAAATCTTAACATCTTCCCTTCTTCTTTAAACAAAATTGTTATATCTTGGTTGCTTAAGAATGAATTTATATTTTATTTATAAACTTTGGTAAATTTGATAACATTATCTCTTAAATTATGGATTATATTTTTAAATTTTTATAAGAGGAATGATTAATACAAGGAAGGTAAATTTAATGACTCATATATGTGTCTCGTATTTTCGGCACACTATCATCAATGTCCAAAAAGGGATTAGGAATCATGGGACAGCTATTGGGTGTTGCTCCAAATTTCCCGGTTTCTTTCAGTAGATCAAGGACATATTTCAGCTGGGTTAGGAGAATGCCTTTCTTGCTTCTTATAACTTCGATCCCAAGAAAGCACTTTAATGGACCCAAATCCTTTGTTTAGAAATGAGAATTAAGAAAGGCCTTGAGTGATGAGATCCCTGACGTATCACTACCTGTAATAACAATATCATCGACATAGACTACTATGAGAATCATGCCAGCATCCGTCTGTTGATAAAACACAGAATGATCACATTTACTTTGATTCAGACCAAACTTTTTAACCACAGAACTGAATCTATCAAACCAAGCACGAGGGTTCTGTTTCAAACCATATAAAGACTTCTGAAGATGACATACCTTGCCATGCTCCCCCTGAGCAACAAAGCTAGGCGGTTGCTCTATGTAAACTTCCTCAAGAAGATCACCATTCAAAAAGGCATTCTTAACATCCAGCTAATGAAGATCCCTACCATGGGTAGCGGCCATAGAGATGAATAGACGAACAGAGGACAACTTGGCCACAAGGGAGAAAGTTTCAAAATAGTTAACACCATACGTCTAGTATAACCCTTAACAACCAATCGAGTTTTCAATCGCTCCAAGGTACCATCAGCTTTCGTCTTAACAGCGAACACCCATTTACACCCAATAGCCTGCTTTCCAGGAGGTAAATCAACGAGAGTCAAGGTACCAGCCTTATTAAGGGCCATTATTTCCTCGTCCATCGCAGTACTCCAACAGGGATGGGCCAAGGCTTGGGAAAGGTTGGTGGGAATGGTAAGAGAATTTAAGGAGGCTATGAAGGAACAGGATGTGGGTGACAAGTGATGATAGGAAACAAACGAAGAAATAGGGTACATACAAGTGTGTTTACCTTTACGAAGGGCAATGGGTAGGTCAGCAGAAGGGGCGGTAGTATCAAGGGTATCAGATACTGGTTCAGGTGTAGTGGTAAGAGGAGGTGAGGGGGCTGAGTCCGGATTAGGCGCTGAGGTAGGCATTAGTGATTAGAAATATGAGCGTCGATATTACTTTCCTTAGGACGTCTCTGATAAACATAATGGATAGGAGGTGGAGCAGGTGCCGGTACAGACGCTTGCACTGGTGGGGAACGAACCTCATACACTAAGAGGTGATCAAGACCTAGGGTAGGGGCAGAAGACAGAGGTAGAGTAGAGAAGAATGAAGTGGATTCATGGAAAGTGACATCGGTAGACACAAGATAGCGACGAAGATAAGGAGAATAGCACAAATAACCCTTCTGAACCTAGAATAGCTAAGGAAGACACTCTCGAGAGATTTAGGATCAAGTTTGGTAACTATGAGATGAATATCTCGAACAAAATAGACACAACCAAAGATTTTTGGATCAATAGGAAACAAGGGTTTGGAAGGAAACAAAGTTGTGTATGGAATGTCACCACTAAGAACAGGAGATGGCATACGATTAATAAGGAAGCACGCGATGAACACAGCATCAGCCCAAAAGGATTTAGGAACTTGCATTTGAAACATTATAGCCCGGGCAACTTCTAATAAGTGCCGATTTTTTCGCTCGGCAACACCATTCTGAGCATGTGTATCAGCACACGAGGATTGATGAATCATGCTATGTGTGAGCATATAGTCATGAAACTGGCCAGAAAAATACTCTTTAGTATTATCACTTCGTAAAGTTTTCACAGAGACACCAAAATGAGTTTTGATCTCAACAAAAAAATTGCAAAAGTGAGAAAATAACTCGGAACGATTTTTCATTAAATAAAGCCAGGTGGTTCGAGAAAAATTATCAACGAAAGTAATAAAGTACTTAAAACCAGACGTGGACACGACAGAACAAGGGCCCCAAACATCAGAATGAACCAAATCAAAGGGGGACGCAACCCGTTTATTGACACGAGGTGCCAGGTGAACATGGTGGTGTTTGGCAAACTGACACGACTCACACTCTAAGGACGACAAATCATGAAACTAAGGATACAACCTCTTCAAGGATGACAATGACACATGACCTAGACGACAATGAACGTCAAAAGGAGAGGAACCACCAGAGCAAGTAACAGAACGTGGCACCCGATCATCAAGAAAGTAATGGCCACCAGATTCATATCCCCTACCAATAATCCGCTTCGTCGTAAGATCCTGAATCACACAATGGTCAGGGAAAAGTGAGATAAAGTAGTTCAATTGGCGAGTAAGCTTGCTGGGAGATAGAAGGTTAAAAGCAAGGTCAGGAACATTAAAGACCAATGATAAAGAAACAAAGGATGTAGGTGTAACAGTGTCAGATCCAAGGACACGAGAAGAAGAACCATTGGCAATAGTTATGGAAGAAGGGTTGGCATAAGGTGCATACGTAGAGAACAAATTATGGTTACCTGCCATGTGGTCAGTGGCACCATAATCGATGATCCACTTCAAGGAAGAAGTAGCAAGGCATGAGTCACCATTACCTGTAGCAAGTGCACTCGGGGTGGATGGAGCATTATCAAACTGATATGAGGATTGGACCATATGAGCAACTCCAGTACGTTGCAACTTGTTTCGCAACTTACGACGGTCACATTTGGTATGACCAGGTTCCTTACAATAGAAGCAGACAATAGGACCAGAAGTCAGAGGATTGTTGCCTGAGCGTGGAGGACCTTGGTTCCGCGAATCAGTAGAGGTCAATGATGGTGTACTATTTCCAGATTTCAAGAAACTCTGGTGGCAGTTATCAGTAGGACCACGGCCAGCTAACGCACTAGTATTAGGAGTAGAAGTTGGTGTAAGAGACTATCTGCACGTAGCACACGAGAGTACACATCCTAAAGTGAAGGAAGTTCAGACTTAGATAGAACCTAGGAATGAACTGTCTCATAGGTTAGATCAAGGGCAGTAAGAAAGCTGATAATCGTTAGTTTTTCCATATTATCAACCTATGCCTGAAGGTCAGCTGTAGGCGACATTAACATCTTCAACTCTTCATACATTTTCTTAAAATCCATATAAAAATTCTTCAGAGAACGGCTCTGCTGTTCAGCATGATAGAATCCCTTACAGACATTATGAATGCGGGTAATAGTTCCTTTCCCAAAGTATAGAAATTCCAAGTAGCTCATAAGTTCCTTAACAGTATTACAGTGACTAACCGAGGGAAGGATTTCGCTGTCAATAGAATTTTGGATTTACAAGATTAAACGGGCATCGACTCTGGCCCAAGCCATCTTAGGATCATCCGTGGGAGGCGTATCAATCAAATGGCCCTCCTTCTCAATACTAAGCAAGTACATGCGAATGGTTTTGCTCCAATCTATATAGTTTGTCTAGGTCAATTTTTGATCAGTGATTTTGTTAGTCACAGGAACAATTTTAGCAGTGACACTAGCCTTAGAATCAGCCATTAATACAAGTAGAGAGCACCCAAAAAGTATATATGAACCTCAAATGAGCACACACAACAAAGAATTAACCAACCAAAAATTGGCCTCATAATCAAAATAACCAAACAGCCCCAAAAGAGCTAGCAAAGCCAAACATCACAGAAGTAATAACCAAAGAAGCTCCCAAAGAAGGCTCATAGAGCAAAGAGGACAGAAACAAACTAGAAATAGAGGTAACTGAGCACGATAAACAGTAGCAAAGGGAGAGATCAACAACGAAATTGCAAACAATGGGTACCCACAACACAAAACCACAAGGGAGAGGACGGCGGTAGTGAGTTGATCCCAACGCAACAAACGGTAGCAGTAAAGTTGCCGGAAACCACCCTTACGCGCCGGCGCATGTAACTCCAGTGAGACTGGAGGTGGCACATGAAGGCCACGTACAGGTCAGATGGCGGCGAAACTCCAAGGAAAGGCCGATCAGATGCCGGTGTGATTGATGGTGGGGCGCATGTTTACTAGTTCATTCGGCCACCGGAGCCCTTGCACATGGACAAAAATTGACAGAGGCAGTGAACAGTACCAGCATCGGAAAAAGAACGAAATTTAGAGAGCAACGAGGCTCTGATACCCTGTAATTCAAAATTAGTATTCACAAAAGATAATCCTTATTCATGTATACACTAGGGTATTTATATACAAGATAGGAATCTCAGGATTAATGACTCATTATGGTGATTGATATTAATCACAATCCCTGATTATGTGGGATACTCATTATTTCTAAGATATTTACATTATTTCCTAACAAGAAGATTATCACAAGGGTGTCAGGTCCGTTTAGTGAGTTTAGGGATACTATCTTTGAGAACAAAAGTTCCTTTGTGGCATGAAAGCAAAGCTTAATTGCTGGGCTGGTAGCAAATGGAGTACCGGAGGACAATAAATGTAGAAACAAAACAGAGGGGTTTGGTTTGTAAGCTAGATTTGTGGGAAGATTATGATGAGGTCAACTAAGGAGTTCTTGATAAAATTCTTTGTCGCGGGTATGGGGTTAGATAAAGAAAATGGATTTATTGCTGCTTCTTGTCTGTTGCTTTTGTTATCATGGTTAATTGTGAACCAAAAGAGTGTTTGAGCTAAAAAAAGTTGTGACTGTGAGGCAAGGAGATCCTCTATCTCCTTTTCTGTATACACTTGATAGTTCAATCCATATTTTCCTCTGCATATACGTTTATGTTTTTAAATGAAGTTGTGTTATATCAGTAGCCATATGCATCCATTAGATCATACTGCTATATGATCCATAATATTGGATTTTTGCAGAGGCTTGAAATTTGCAATATTGGTCTCAAATGCATACCATTGAAATTAATGTTTTAGGACTTTAAAAGTAGTACAGGGCATCTTCTATCCTTGATTCCTTAATTTCTTTGTTTTGCTGCCAGTTGACCCCTAAAGAAGCCTTTCGGTTGATTTCTCATAAATTCTATGGTAAAGGACCGAGCAAAATGAAGCAAGAAAAGCACATGAAGCAGTATTATGAAGAATTGAAGATGAAGCAGATGAAGAGCTCAGATACACTATCATTGTCCGTGGAGAGAATGAGGGAATCTCAAGCTCGCTTAAAGACACCCTATGATAACTCTCAGGTGTTTAACTATAAGAACACTCTCTTCTCACCTCTCTCTCAATAAGAATCTCATTGAAAAAGAGTTAAAAGCCCAGGAGAATTTCCAAATATAAGAAATATTGTTTATTCACTCATATCTTAGTATTGGGAATAACTAAGATATTTATAGAAAAGCATTACAATTGAAATAACAGACTCTTCCTAATAATTCAAGAATTCAAATAGAAAACAAACTCAACAAACTTTCAAATTCAAAATTCAAATAATGCAATAAAATTTCAAATTCAAAATTCAAATAATGCAAGAATTAAATAATACTTAATAAATGCTAATTTTGACGCCATTGATAAGTCAAACGATATCTATCATTACCCCCCCTTTGAAAGCCACCTTGTCCTCAAGGTGGAAGTCTGGGTACTATTTTAGCTGGAGGTCATAATCTTCCTAGCTTGTATCTTCTTGTGGCCGAGCCTTCCATTTGATAAGAAGCTCTAAATAAGGTCCCTTCCAACGATGAGTCAACACCTGTTCAGGTTTTAGGAGTAATTCAAAATCCGCTGTACTGGGTAATTCAGCAAGTGGAGAGGAGGGTGTGACCCCATATGCTGGGCGCAATAGTGAGACATAGAAGATAGGGTGAATTCTTGTAGTGGAGGGCAAGTCCAACTCATAAGCAACAGGTCCAACCTTTTGTTTAACAATGTGAGGACCAAAGAACCTAGGGGAAAGTTTGTTATACTTTCGCCTTGCAAGTGAGTGTTGACGGAATGGTTGAAGGCGTAAGAAAACCACATCCCCTATATAATAGGTAATTTCCCGGTGATGCTGGTCGGCATAAGCTTTCATCCTATCTTTAGTCTTCTTAAGATGATCCTTTAAGAGACGTAGCATGTCATCCCTTGTTTCCAATTCTTCCGTAAGTGCTGCAATGTGCGTCTCACCCTTGACAAAAGGATGAAGGATAGGAGGATCCCTTCCATACACAACCTTAAAAGGAGTGGTGTTGGTTGATGTATCAAAACAAATATTAAAAGAATATTCTGCCCAACATAAAAATTTACTCCAAGTACGTGGATGTTCATGAGCAAAACACCTCAAATAAGCCTCTAAAGAGCGATTGACATCTTCTGTTTGGCCGTCCGTTTGGGGATGATATGAAGTGCTCATCCTTAAATGAGTTTGGCTTAGCTTAAACAGTTATTGCCAAAATGCACTTAAGAAAAGAGGGTCCCTGTCTGAGATTATTGATCTAGGCATCCCATGCAACCTCACAATTTCCTCACAAAAACATGCAGCTACTGATTTAGTAGTGTATGGGTAACATAATGGAATGAAATGATAATATTTGTTTAAGCGGTCTACTACAACCAAAATGGTGTCATAGTTCCCTGATTTAGGTAACCCAACAATAAAATCAAGTGAAATGTCTTGCCATATTTGTTCGGGGCCGGTATGGGTTGCAGCAACCTAGCAGGAGATAAGGTCTCATACTTATTTTTTTGACATATATGGCATTGTTGAATAAAAATTTTCACATCAGATTTCATGTGGGGGCAAAAGAAAGTACTTAAGAGTCATTTCAATGTTTTTAAATATCCTCTATGTCCTCCACAGGGTGTCAAATGAGATTCCTCAATAAGTTTGGCATGTAAGGAAGAACATTCAGGTATAACTAGGCGCCCCTGGAAATATAACTTCTGATTTACAAATAAGTAATCAGGTTTAGAAGCAGGATTTGCTGTTATGGCAGCGATGATAGGCGCTGTAAACTTATCATGCAATAGTGCTTCTTCAAAGCCTAAAAAATCCAGCTGTAGTGGCATAACCAAATGATAAAAATATGCCTGGTGAGGTCGTCTAGATAACACATCAGCAGCCAAATTGTCCTGGCTAGCTTTATATATGATACTGAAGTTGAACGGCAAGAGTTTAAGGACCAAACACTGTTGACTATTGGTGAGAACTAGCTGGTCAAATAGGTGTTTGAGGTTGTGGTGGTCGGTTCTCACCAGAAAATGTCATCCTAAGAGATAATGCCACCATTTTTAGAGTGCTAATACCACGGCTAATAATTCCCGGTCTTATGCAGATTTGTATCTGCTAGAGAATGAGAATCCCTTGCTATAGAAAGCCACAGGGTGTTCCTGCTGCAATAAAATAGCTCCAATACCCTCCATAGAAGCATCACACTCAACAATAAATTCTGAATTGAAATCAGGCAACTTAAGGACAAGTGCAGAAATTAATGCTAACTTAAGTTTTTCAAATGCCCTTTGAGCAACTGAAGACTATTTGAAAGATTCTTTTTCGTAAATCCAGATAAGGGTCTAGCAATCATACCATAATTTCTTACAAAATGCCGGTAATAGCCTGTAAGGCCCAAGAAGCCACGTAGTTCAGTAACATTAGAAGGTAATGGCCAATCTCTTACAGCCTCAATTTTCTCAAAATTAGTTTCTACCCCTTGGCCTGAAATCCTGTGGCCGAGGAAGGATAAATGAGATCTTCCAAATTCACATTTCTTGAAATTAGAAAAATAGGAATGTTGCTGTAAAATTTGAAATACCGTACGTAGGTGAAATTCGTGCTGTTGAGGTGTTGGGCTATACACCAAGATGTCATCAAAGAAGACAAGCACAAACTTCCTTAGGTGTGGCCTAAAGAGATCATTCATAGTGGCATGAAATGTGGCTGGAGCGTTAGTTAAGCCAAATGGCATTACAATATACTCATAATGACCACTATGAGTTCTAAATGCTGTCTTGGGAATGTCTTCAGTTACAACTCTAATTTGATGATAACCGGAACGGAGATCAATCTTTGAAAAATAAGCTGCACCATGCAACTCATTGAGGAGCTCATCAATGTTAGGAATGAGGTATTTGTCAGGAACTGTAATTTTATTGAGAGCTCGGTAATCCACACACATTCGCCACGAGCCATCTTTCTTTTTCACCAGTAACATAGGGCTAGCAAAAGGGCTTGAGCTAGGCCGAATGAATCCCTTGTTGAGGAGTTCTTCTACCTGGCACTCACTTTCATTTTTTTGGAAGTAGGGTTACCTATAAGGACGTATGTTGGGAGGGTTGGCATTTGGAAGCAAGGTTATGGCATGGGTATGGTCTCAGGTAGGTAGTAACAATATAGGCTCATCAAAGATTGGGAAAAATTCAGTGAGGAAGTTGTCTAGGTTTAATGGTTCTGTATGACTAGAGCCCAATTTTAAATCAGAGAATATCATCGATTTCAATTCAATACCATGTTCAAGTTAGGGTATCCCCTGGAGTTTGTAATGCTTACCGTCAACCCAAAAGATGAGGAACATCTTGTTCCAATTTGCTTGAATGGTGTTGAGTAAGGCGAGCCACTTAATACTGAGGACTAAGTCTGTATTGGCTAATAAGAAGGGATAGAAATCTTGGTTAATAGTCAGGCTGTGCAATCGAACTTCAACATATTTACAAATTTGGTTGCACCGAACTAACGAGCTGTCCCCAATCTGAACACCAAAGGTAGGTACCGAACTTGTAGGTAAACCAATCTCTCTTACCAGGGCATCGGAGATAAAATTATGGGCTGACCCGCTGTCAACCAGCAATAACACGTCCCAAGAACTAATGGTGCCACTTAATTTTATGGTGGCCGACGAAGGTTGACAGGGAATAGCATTAAAGGATACCTCAGCCTCTTCGAGTGCTTCTGATTCAATTTCGGCGATGGTTCTGAGTTGCTCTGTGATCGGTTTGCCATTATAGTCAATTTTGAGCAACGAGAACGACCTTGATCAACGGTGTCCGGGCTAGAACGGATCACCACAGCGATAGCAAAGTCCTTTATCCTATCTGCGTTATCTTTCAGAATCGATCATGAAGCTTCGGGTTGTGGTCGAACTACTAGACGATGACGCAACGGAAGGAACAGTTTGGGTGACGCTTGGTGTTTGGGGTGAACTGGATCGAGTGTCGCATATCTGGGTATTGGGGCTGTAGGTTATGGTGGGTCGGGCTGGGCTGTAATTTGGGTAGGATGAATATGGGTTGGCATATGCGGGGCTAGATTGGTTTTGGGCTTGTGTGTAGTTGGGTTTAGGTCCACGCATGGGTGTCAATTTTCCCTCATATTATAGGGCTAGGCTGGTAGCTCTAAACACTGTCTGGGGCTTATGGATGTGAACGTTGGCCTTTAGTTCTTTCTTCAATCTATTCAAAAATACGCCTAGTAAGCAATGATCTGGCCAGTTAGTAACTCGCGCTACACGTCTCACCCATTCCTATCTATATTCATGCACAATACCAGTTTGCTTAATACTACAGAGATACTCATCAAGATTCTGATATTCGGGTGGTCCGTAATGCTCTTGTAATATTTTCACAAAAGCGTCCCAATAAAGCACGGAGCGTTGAGAACTTACCCAGGAAAATAAATCCAAAGCATCGCCCTCCAAATATATTGATGTCACATCAACTTTGTCATCTTCGTGAGTTTTGTAAAAACAAAAATATTTTTCTGCCTTAAGGATCCATCCTTGAGGGTCTCCTTCTTCAAATTTCGGGAACTCAATTTTCTTATACAGTCATACCCGGTTATACTCAGAGTCTTAATCTGTTTCATCTATCCCAGCAAGAGCTCTTTGTTTTCTTCTATTCTGATGGGTGGATTGTGCCTTTAAAGCTGTGACCTTATCTTTTAACTCGTTAAGGGCTGAAGCTTTGCAGTGATGGCAGCCAATTGCTTGGCTGATGAGGGGTTGGCTTCCGATTCATTTGAGCTGGAAGCACGTGTGGTTACCATTGTTTTTAGAATGTGGCTCTGATACCAAATGATAATTCTTAGGTATTTAACTATAAGAACACTCTCTTCTCACCTCTCTCTCAATAAGAATCTCACTAAAAAAGAGTTAGAAGCCCAGGAGAATCTCCAAATATAAGAAATACTGTTTATTCACTCATATATTAGTATTGGCAATAACTAAGATATTTATAGAAAAGCATTACAATTGAAATAACAGACTCTTCCTAATAATTCGAGAATTCAAATGGAAAACAGACTCAACAAACTTTCAAATTCAAAATTCAAATAATGCAACAAACTTTCAAATTCAAACTTCAAATATTGCAAGAATTAAATAATACTTAATTAATGCTAATTATTGACGTCGTTGATAAGTCAAACGATATCTATCACCCTATCTTGTTCTCAGCGGTCATGTTAAGCCGGGGTATGTTTCTAACTTGAAGGATCATTAGTTGTAAGGTCTTGCTATTAATAATAGTTGTGTCACATGCAATATAGTAGTTGTCAATATTCTTTTTAATTAATTTTTAGATGTTTTTGAATGAAAATTAATTCAATAATTTTTACAGGAGAAAATAGAACTAGTCTTCACATACATTTTAACATTCTTTATCTTGGAGTGCATATATGATTGTATAGGCTTTAAAATAAAACTTGTGGTATTTTAATTTGTGTCAAACTTGAGATTTATACAAAAAAGCATTTAATGGAAATCAGTATAACATGCAACAAATGGAAAAACATGTCTAGTTTGGATTAAAATGTAGGGTATAAAAGAAGGGGAAAATTAATCTTTTAGAAGTCTTGAAAGTTTCACATCAGTTCAATTATTGAAAGGTGAGCATGTGATGTAAAGAATGGGTTGCCACTCTAGCATTTCAAGGTCAGGGGTGGTCCAAAAATGGAACTAAACTGCAATGGTGACTGTCACCGACCAGTTTTTCTGATTTCAATTACACTGAAATAAAGAGTTGCTTTAGAGGGAAACACAATGAAAACAAAAAGAAAGCAGATTCAATATCAGGATATGAATAATAAATGTTAGATATTCAATGCAAGACAGCTAATATAAACTATCTTCTTTTCCTTTATACCTTTGTATTATGGCATAACTGCATTTTGGAGCATACACACTTGATGTAAATATTTGATACCTTGGACACTTGTTTTTTATTAGGGTTCATATTCTGTTGTGATATATTACTTCCAAGGACATGGGAAGACAATATCCATTTATTGTTGGATAATATCACATATGGGGTCACATTACCAAAACAGCTATGCAAATAATTTGTTGTGTTTGAAATCCTTTATATATGATGAAATCATTTTTGGCTGGCCTAAAAGTAAGAACCTACCTACTCTTCCGGTGTTGGTCTATGTTGATAAGAATCATATTCCATTACAAGATGAGATACTTCATTTTGATTGTGTATTAATGGTTGTGCTACGCCCTGAAAAAGGGTGTTGTTTGCAGTTGTAATTTTACACAACTTGGTCTTTTATCTTTTCACATGGGTCAAGGCTGTGGTTATTCATGTAGGGGTAGAAATGATTGTACATGATTTTTTAAGTTTTAAGGATCTTTTTAATATTAAAAAATTAAAGAAACATATAGCATCCCCTTCTCTTTTTCTCTTCAACATTTTGATAAAATGACCTTTTTCCCCCCTCCTCCACAGACAAACTAGTGATCCTAAAAGTGGGTTTGCTACTATTGAGAAGAATCTTCCAGGGGGCTTGACACCAATGCTTGCTGATCGAAAGGTAATTTATACTTATCATTGAATATGCTGCTCTGACTACACAATCCTCACTGATCAAAATGTAGACAATCTGAGAACTGGAAGGGTTTATTATTTTCTCAAGCATGTTTTGTGAACCTTCAATTTTAGATCTTGGGTTCAAGATGTATATAATATCTTGAAAACTTAATGTGGTTAAATTTTCCTTGATAGCGCAGCAACAAGGCTTTCCCCTTCCCCTTTTTGTTCTTCTCATTTTTTGACTGTGATGTATGTATTGCTCTAGTACTTGTTGGTAACAACAAAGCCTTTTCCCACTAAGTGAGGTTGGCTACATAGATCACACAACACCATTGTGCTCTATCAAAAACCAAACCTTTAGACAGATTATTAACCAATAGATCCCGCTCTATTACCTCATTGAGAGTTCGCTTCAGTCTTCCTCTATCTCTTTTTAGGGGCTCTAAACTACTTGATCGATCCTCCTCACCAGCGCACCCAATGGCTGTCTTTGGACGTGTCCGAACCACCTCAGACATACCATTTTCTCCTTAATAGGTGCAACTTCAACTCGTTCACGTATATAATTATTATGAATCTAATCTTTTCTTGTATGACTACACATCCAACCCAGCATCCTTATCTCCAGTACTTGTTGACCTCAAAAAAAAACACCCCAGTACTTGATAGTTCTGTAAATGATCTAGGCATTTCAATTTTTTTTTCTTTCATAAACATGGCATTTCAATTGTGTTTCACATTTTTATATTATTGAAAATAAGTTTATTCCTTTCAAGTGCAGCACTTTCTGGGAATCAAGAGGAAAGCGGAGCCATCAAGTTCAAATGCACCAAAGAAGCCAAAATCTTGAGTCTTATATTTCTCTGTCCTAAGGATCTTTAACCTAATATCCATGCAAAGCATTGGAAGAGCCACATGGTATGAGACACTAAAAATCCTCAAAGAAACTATTGAGCATAGTTTTAAACCATTGCTTTGAATTTGAAATAGAAGGCAGCTTGATCATGCAATCGGAAGAAGTTGAGATCCTGAGTTTTGGCCACTAATACTAGAAGTATATGTATAATAATAGGCAATTGTATTTAATTTCTTTATACTGTATATTAGTCACATTTTTCACCTATTTTTTGCTATCTGCATTTGTTCTTCAAATTGGTATGTATATATATTATTAATCAAATCAAGGTTTAACCAAATTAAAAGCTTTGTGCCCTTACAGTGGCAAAAGCCAATTTGTCATATTCTTCTGAAATAAATCTCTGCTTTTCCTTTTTTTAAAAAAAAAATAATGTTTAAAAGTTTAACAATTCTCAGTGTAACATGATGATTCGATGTTGAAGTAATTCCCGTTAAATAACTGATTTTGTCCATCGTTATTTTTTAAGGAAATAAATAATCATTTAGTTTTACTCTGTTTCAAATAAGTTTTTTGAACTTTCCATCATTTTTTTATTGTTAATCTCTATAATAATGATTGGAAAAAAAAATCTCTATAATAATGAAACTTGAGCCCTCTTCCATGACTCAACTGATGTGACAATAACAGTGACTAACACTTTTAGAACTTAGAAGATGACATGCTCGTTGCCCCCACAACAGATTATGAATTAATGAAGACTCAAGGCTTTTGATTTTCACATTTGGGGCGTCTCAAACAACAATAATTCATTTTGTCCAAAAAAAAAACAACAATTCATTAATTTAAAGTTTTTTCTGCTATTCTCTTTTTTTATCTCTTAGTAATGAGTATTATGGAAAGTGAATGTCCAATAGTTAAACATTTAGGTCCTTAAAACCAATAGATACTTCTCTTTTGAGGAAATCAGACCCTAGAAAACTTCTCTAATTCTTTGGTAAAATAATAAGGCAATTGTGGGCAAAAAAACACTGGAATATTTTATACAATTTTCAACAAAATAAAAATGAAAACACTTTTTTTCACATATGAAACATTATATAAGCTCTCAAATTAATAATATTGGGATGCACTCATCCATTCCCTATCTCTGACAAGCTAGAATCATCCAAGCCTTTCAGGGAGACCACTACGGCTCCTTTCTTCTCTAGAATTTATATATCCCTTATCAATATAGGAACATATATCTCTTGAGCACCTGTTTAGGTTCAGCCTTGATGGAAAAATAAAAACGAAGTAGAGCAAAAAAATGTCATTTTAGTCCTTTAACTTCATACAAGTTTTTATTTTTATTTTTAAATTTTGTGAAGTATCTTTTAGTCCTATAACTCTAACACCGTTACTTTTATTAATAAAAATTGAGACACTGAAATTTTAAATGTTGACAAAACATTAACACATGCTAACATATTAAGTTTAATTTTTTTTAAAAAAATAACAATGATTAGCACAACAAATTATTATTAAAAAATAACACTGTTAAAATTAAAGAACTAAAATGATAATTTGTAAAATTGAGAAACTAAATTAAAACTTTGTATGAAGTTAGAGGAACATAAGCAAAATAAAAAGAAATATTACACTCCTATTATTGCCAGAGTACTTAAAGTACATGATACCATATATGCCAAACAAAAAGCCAAAAGGGGGGGGGGGGAAGAAAAACGCTAAAAAATGTATACAAATATTAACAGCATACGAAACCAAATTCTCCAGCTAATTCATTCTTCTTTGATTTGCACGAGCTCTATTTCTTGTCTTTTTTCTGTGTGTCTTATATTGACCTCCAAAAGTTCTAACAAGCCAATGAGGTTTTCCAATTAAGAAAACAATATATCCCATGAAAATTCCAAATATCATCCCACATCCATATCCAATAGCCACTGGTTTCCAACCAAAACCAAAAGTTGATGAAGATTCTGGTTGTGGCAATTTTCCTTCATCCTTGTTGCAACTTTTTGTCAATGGAACTCTACATAATCCTGAATTTCCCTCATATGAATCTTCTGAGAATGTGTTGAACTGCTTACCTATTGGTATGATTCCCTCAAGCTTGTTATGTGAAAGGTTCAAAAGAGCCTAAAAGTTGAGATTCATCAATGTTGGCGGAATCTCACCCACAAGCTTGTTCCATGATAGATATAGTGTTTGTTTGATATAGCTTATTTTTGGATAATAAGTGCTTATAAATCTTGATTTATGGTATACAAAGTAAATATGCAGGAGGAGTTTTATCTCAACTTACGTAATAAGTGCTTATTCTTGAAAAATAAGCTAATCCAAACATGTTTATTGTAATATCCCAAATTTTGGGATTGGAGGCTTGGGAATAAGCCTAAATTAAGTGGACTACTAAGCCTCATTTTAGTATATGTCCCAAATCAATTCTCTAATGATTTCTATATCTTTGGGGTATTAAGAAAGTAAAATGGTGAATTTTAGAGAATATAATTATGTTTTCGGTGAAATCGCCTATGAGGTAGTGGGCTTGTCATGTGATTTTGAATGATCAAATGAGGATAAACAGTTATGAAATTTTACAGGAAGAAATTAGACATCCTAAGCTTTAATTTGATAGGTCATAAGACTCAATTAGAGCTATATACAAAAATATATGAATTTTTGAAGTCAGCACAGAAAAACTGTGAAATTTCTGGAAAAGTATGTAAAGATTGAAATTCTAGGAATTTTATGATTCCATGCAGCAAAGGTCTATATTTTTCCTTGCAACTAGACTCAATGAGGGTTATATAGGCTTTGAAATCACTTCAATTCGATTTTTCTAGAATTAGTTATGATTTTTCAAAGTTTGGCTAGAAATCTGCCAGAATTTTGTAAAAATCCGAAAATGGGAAAATAAATAAAGGAAATTGTAATATATGATAAAAGCACTTTTGGCTTCATCTTCTTCCATTTTCTGTTGTGAAATAGCAGCCAAGGAGAGAGAGAAAGTTGAGAGTTTTAGAGAGAGAAGGAGAGGAGAAAACTCACGAGATAGGTCGATTTCTTTGGTGAATTCGTACCTAACGTGTATAATCCTTCTCTTAAGCTTCTCTTCCATGTGATGTAAGGTATTTGAAGCACAAATCTTGGTGTTTTGAAGTTAGGGTTTTCAGCCACAAGAAGGAAAAGCTAGTGGGAGCTTGAGATAACTTCCAAACTCTTGCATATTGACTATTTTGACTGTTATAGATAATTTAATCGGTGAAATTTTGCCGGATTGTCTTTGTGTGTAAAAATGGAAAATGGGTTGTGGGGGCTGTTATGCTGCCCAAATTGATACTAAATGGTAGTTTTAACCTAACAGAATAGTCAGTAAAGTGGTTAAGAGTAGAAAGGAACGTGTTTACGGAGTCGAAACCGAAAAACCCTGATTTTCCCCTAAAAACCCATATATTTCGTCCAGCATTGTAAATGGGTCTTAGAGTTAGATTTTCAATGATTTGATGGTTCCATTGAGTTCAGGAGGGAAAATTAGGTGGGGTTACAGTTGGGCACTTTTTCGGAAAAGGCCGAGAAAGCATAATTACGGAAACGCCCCTAAAACCCTTAAAATAGGCTGCCAAGGGCAATTTCATAATTTGAAATTGAATTTGATAACTCCGAGTCCGGAAATGGATTCCTTGGGCGAAAATATGTCAGGATAGCCCAGGTTAGAATTTCGGGAAAAGTACAGCCGCATCGGGTATAGTGGGGCCGGGCCCGGTCCCCGGGGTATTTTTGTAAATTTTCAAAATAGACTCATATAACCCCCCAGAAACACTATGGAAGTGTCTAAATAGTACATTTGACATTGTAGGATCAAATATGGAGCCCCAAGCTGTTTGCACGTAGATCAAGGCGGAAAAGGGTTAAGGTAGGGGACTTACCTTACTTGCATGTATTTGATATCTTTGCTTGTGTAATGATGTATGTGATTGCTTTACTTGATTGTGTAGAGTATATTTGAATAAATAAAGCTCTGTTTCTGTTTTCGCTGTGGCCATAGTTTTGTTATATGAAACATTGAGCATGCAGAAATGTCATTATGGGGCATACATCTAGATAAAGCTAACATGTCATACACATAGCATCAATCATACATACATTATGGTATCTGTTTTCTACTGAGATTCTCTCGAATCTCACCCTCCCCTACCAACAATTTAGACAGGAGACGACAGAAGATATGCAAACAACAATGCAGAGTACCGTACGAGGGGATTACAGTAGTGGAACGAAGATAGGAAGAAGTCTCTGTTTCACTGGGATGAGTTTAGATATCCTAGTAGCCTTGTGCGGCTACATTATTTGAATTTATCAGGTACGAACCCCTATAGGGAATTTATGTAATCATGCACTTATTATCAGTATATTTATGATATTCATGTGTCACCCATCGAACCGTATATCGTTTTCCGCAAATACTCTGAAAAAAGTTGAAATTGAGATAAAGGCGTGACATTTATAACCATTCTAAATTTGCATTTATAATGGTTATGTGATATATATATATATATATAAAGTTTAATAGGGGCTATAAAATGGATCGTTTGGTATTAATATTAACTGCATAGACTTAAAAGTTAAGGGGATTTGTTACTAAGTTTTAAAGGTTAAAGATGTTATTTGTATATGATTCCAAGAGGGAAATTTCATATAATTTAGCCTCATAAAAATAATAAAACTTGTTTTGCTCAAAGTGTTAGTTTATAACTACCTATATCAATCCTACCCACTCAAAAAAGGCGTCAATATAATAATGTCACGATTGGAGTAAACTGAACACAAACTTGGATAGAAAGAAATTTATAAAGGAAAGAATACTGAAACTCCTAAAAATAGTAAAAACTTTTACTATTTTAGGAAGTTTTCCTTCCCTTTATCCTCTTCCCCTTTTTTCCCTACTTTTCCCTCCCCTAAACATAGTGTAAAGGAATTTTTTTTGAAAGCATTCGACTAATTTAGATGACTATTTTTCAAGATATGAATTAAAAATTAGCAAGAACTAATAACATCAAAATGAAGAATCGACCACCTAGCTAGATAATGCATAACATGCATTAAGGTTTTGGGATCATTATATTATATAAGGAGAAAATTCAAACTGATCCAATTAAAAGACACACACATTTCATTTACACATTCATGACTCGATCGACTATTTTTTTTTTCCGTAACAAAAATTAGTAAAACAAAAGGCCATATAAATTAAATTGAGCATAATTGACTTGGGGAGGGGAAAATCGTCTGCTATTGTCGCTGAGAATATGAAATAAAGTTGTTATTATTCTGATAAATTAAAGATGTAACATAAGATTTAAAGAAAGCATGACTTGCCTATGGAAAATAATAACAAGAAGAAAAAAAAAGACAAAAAAAATTGATTTTTTTTTTTTTGCCAACGACAAAAAAAATTAATTAAAATAACTACTTTTAAAAAGTAATCAATCATCTCACGATATGTATGGAAAAGTCTACCAAACAATAATGCCATTTGTATCTCACATTAATTTCGCGTGAGCGTTAGGACCGGATCTTGATGGTGGATTTTAACCTAACTACATTAAAATGGAATGTATCAATGTGTGGGGTCAGTACATAAAGAGACATTTCAAGAGGGTCCGGGTCCCCCATTAGCAAAACCTATACTCGTGAATGGTTTGGTTTATATATAAGAGAGTTTGATAACTAAATTACGTGATTTAAAACAACCGTTATAATTTATTAAAAGTAATAAATATATAGAAAATGAATTATTTTTTCCAAATATGGTCTTCTATATAAGGGGTAAGTAAAAAAGAGAAATAGAATAGAAATGAGAAAATGTATGAAAGAAAATGTAGAATAATGTGGGAAAAAGATTAGGAGAGAGAATATTGTAACACCCCAAAATTTATATTCACCAAAAATATTTTCAATATTTGAGAAATTTAATAAAATGGTGAATATTTATGAATTTGGAATTTATGAATTTATAAATGTTCAATTTCATGAGAAATTGGGTAAAAATAATTAAGGAATTAACTTGGGTAATTTAAAAAGCCCAATATTAAGGTCCAGAAATGAAGGAATATTAGAGAAAATATTTGGTTTAAAAATAGATGGGAATTGGCCAAAGAAAAATAAGAAAAGAAATTGGATTAGAAAGGTAATGGCAAAATCGTAATTTTGCCAAAATTTTGCCAAAATAGCACAAAATAAATTATTTTTCAATTAATTGAAGTTAATTTCAATTAATTAAGGAAAATAAAGGTTAAAAATATATTTAGAATATTTTGGTCAATTTAATATGAATTTATGGAAAATTTGAGCAAAAAGTGCAATTTTGACCAAAATTGAGACTTTACGTGTCTACGTAACCTGGATAAGTTGTGAAGCCAATTGAGACCATAGGGAGGAAGTTATGTAATAAAAAAATTAGTTTTGGAATTTTTGGAAAATTCCATAAATCATTAAAATGATATATGGTATTAGAATATATCATGCTCATCTCCTTCCTTCAGCTCATTCACGCACAGAACAGACCTGAAGTTGAGAGAGAAAGTTGAGAGAGTTTAGAGAGAGAGAGAAGAAAAATCACAAGGTAAGCCGATTTCTCCGACGATTTCGCTCCTAACGCGTACAACTCCGACTCTAAGCTACTCCTCTTTGTTCTTTAAGGTTTGGAATGCTCAAATTTGGTGTTCTAAAAGTTAGGGTTTTCAGCCATTTTTAGGAAAGCTTGTGGGAGCTTGAGGTAACTTCCAAACCTCCGTATATTAACTATTTTGGCTGGTGTGGGCAATTTAATCGGTGAAATTTCGCCGGATTGCCATTGGTTTTAAATTTTAGAACAGTGTGTATCTAAGGGTTATGCTGGCCAATTTTAGTTCAAATGGTTGTTATAACTCAATTAGATTGTTAATAAAGTAGTTAGGAGTATAAAGGAACGTGTTTACGGAGCCGAAATCGTAAAACCTCGATTTTTCCCGGAGAACAGCATTATTTCAGCCAGGGATGTTTGAGGGCCTTAGAGTTGGATTTTCAATGATTTGATGGTTCCATTGGGTTCAGGAGGGAAAATTAGGTGGGGTTACAGATGGGCACTTTTTCAGAAAAGGCTGAGAAAGCATAATTACGGAAACGCCCCTAAAACCCTAAAAGTAGGGCTGCCATGGGCAATTTCGCAATTTGACATTAAATTTGGTAATTTTGAGTCCGGAAATGGATTTCTTGGACAAAAATATTTCAAGATAGCCCTAGTCAAAAATTTGAAAAAACATGCCATCGGGCCGGGTACGGCGGGGCCGGGGTCCCGGGGGCATTTTGGTAAATTTTCACCATAGGCTAATATAACCGCAAGAAACACTATGGAAGTGTCTAAAATGATACTCGGATAGGTTATGACCTATTTCTTGTACATTTAATATTTTAGGACTAAATCGGGAGTCAAAAATCGACACGTTTCACGAGGCACACAAAAAGGGGTCGATAGAACTTCGAGGTAGGAACTACTATCTCTCATATACTATGTGATTATTTGTATGATGCGTGTTACTGTATTTTGTGACTTGAACACGTGCTGAAGGCACATTACCTAGCTGTGGTCTAGGACCTAGCTGAGGTACACTAGTCTTACCTAGTTGTAGTCAAGGACTCAGCTGAGGTATATATAGGGGTTTCAACGGGTTAGTTGGCCCTGAATTTTGTGTACACACGTGGATGATATGAGTTTTCATTTTACTTGATACGGTGCATTGCATATTTAATTTTCACATTTTATATGTTGATCGTATGTTTCTATTGAGATTCCTTGGAATCTCACCCCTTTTTCTAATCCAAATGTCTCAGTGGGTGCCAATGGCTCAAAAGCCAAGGATGCAGAGAAGGGAAACTGACGGGCACGTTTCCCAAGACAAATACAGTGGTTATATATAGTCTGTATTTGAAATAGTTTTGGGACATTCTATACATATTTGTCATTATTATCGACTTCTGCTCTGTTAATGACTGTCTGTAAACAAATACTTATTATCAGTATAACTGTACTTTTCTATTTGCCTATGAAACTTGTTCATTATTGCCTTGCGCATATCAAAATGGAAACGGGTGTTGACATTTTTGGTATCAGAGCTAATAAGCGGTTCTGGCATTATCAGAATGGTATACTGATATAGGTTTGTTTGCATGGTGACAGGACATCATGAGCAGTTCGAGTGAGCCCATGACCAATTCAAGTGTACCATTTGATGGGTCAGAGGTGTCTGTCAACCAGAGCCCTCCAGAGTAGCGGATACCAGACGGGCGACTTTTCATCGAGTACTTTAGACCTGGAGGCGTTCGTATGAGGCGGACGGCACGAAAGAGTGTGCCGCAGCTACCCGTTTATGGACCAGAACCCAGGCCGGCTTCTACAGGGCAATCTCAGGTAAGAGAGACCGACGAGTATCCCGATGAGGACTATGAGGGGGATCCAGAGTGGGATCCTCATGATGATCCAGAGGAGATCCTTGAGGACGAGTTGAGTGATCATGAGTCTCGGGCAGAGCTAGTGCAGGTGCCATATAATCTGCAGCCAAACCTTGAGTTATGGCACTATCTGCAGGGCTGATATATTCGAGCGGTACAAGAAAATGACACTCCCCGCAATCAGTATCTTACATTCTTGATAGGTATGGGAACGATGTATAGGCTTCAGGAGGATATGGGAGTGAGGTTCACGAATAAGGTATGGGCATATACTACTATGGGCTTCTTTCCAGATACAACGTACTGGAACAGACAGAAGAATAATATTGTAGAGAGGGGTCCGAGTAGGGACTTTTGGGAGTTCTTAGATCACGTGAACACCCTCGTATCGAAATATATGTATCTAGGTTGATGTGGGACCCACGTGGTATATTTTGGGTGACCGGAGCTGACCGGTACATATTATGAGATAAGGGCAAACAGGCGGAACCGATAGACAAAAATGATTTAGCCAAAGTCGGTATTTTAAGGAGGGTACAGATAGGAAAATGTAATATAATAAGGAACAATATGTCATGTACAGTAGTTTATAGGTTATCTGATGTTTTGTTTCTATGTAGCTACTGTAAATAGTTGTGTATGCTATGTATGACATATCTGTGTACCCTGACTATTTATGAAATGACAAAGATGCCCTTGCTCTTGTATCAAAATTTACTCTTCTCTAATTTCATGTAGAGAGAATTATGGAGATGGTATAACCAGGATAGGGCGATAGAGGTCGAGGCCAAGGGCGTGGTAGACATGGTACAAACGAGGGAGAACCAAGGCCTGACCCTATCTAGCAATGAATCCTAGATTTATTGGAACAGCAACAACAAACCATGAATGAGATAAGAGTTGACCTCCAGGGAGTACAACAGAGACAAGACCACCTGGAGAACCGCATGGATGAATTTATGTGGGGAAATTATGAACAAATACCGGAGGAACCCCAACCAGAGGATTTACAACCAGAGCTTGTGGTGGATATCCAAGCTTGGTTGAGTAGATTCAGTAAGCAACAACCACCTATGTTCAAGGGGAAGTTTGATCCTCAACAAGCGGAAACCTGGTTAGCTCGTTTGGAAAAGATTTTTGATATGCTGCAATGTCCAGATGAGATGAAAGCCCGGTTAGCCATATACAAGCTGGAAGGTCATGCCGCTAGCTGGTGGAAAGGCATGGACCTCATCCTGAAGGGGAAGAATGTTCCTATCACATGGGAACTATTTCAAGAGGAATTTAACAAGAAGTATTTTCCTCCGACTGTCAAGAGAGAGAAAGAGAAAGAGTTCCTCAGCATCAAGCAGTACGACCGGGAGAGTTTTAATGACTATCTGGCTCGGTATATCCGACTATCTTGCTACTCGTCATATGCCAAGCTGAATGACAATGATGAGTGGAATTCAGATATGATGATAGAGGGGCTGAGACCTGAGTTCAAGGATAGACTGATCTCCCAACACTTTACTGATTTCAGTAAAGCGGCAGAAGAGTGCCGATACATTGAGAAGCGTATGTCGAGCCTGACAACTCAGACTGGTAATAAAGGTGCTTCTGGGAGTGGAAGTTCATCACAGAAAAGAAAAGAACAGGGTGGACTTTCTAGGGGCAATAATAAGAGGCCAAATCAAGCTGAAGGCCGTGGGGGCCAGGGTTTCCCAAGAGGCGGAACATGTTGGCATTGCCGCAAGCCATTTCATCCTGGCAAGACGTGTAGTGGAGTCTCGTCTAGAACAGATCCTAACAAACCACTCACTTGCTATAACTGCAGAAAGCCAGGGCACTTTTCGAAAGATTGTCTACAGAAGCAGCAACCGAAGGGGCCTAGACCCAGGGTTCCAGGAAGGGTCTATACACTGGCACAGGAAGAAGATCGAAAATCTCTGGAGCTGATTCAAGGTATGATTTCTCTTAATGGCAGTCTAGTGCATGTTATGTATGATTCTGTGCTAGCCATTTATTTATTGCATATGACTACATGAGACGATTGAATTTACATATGCATAAATCCCCATATGATTTGGTTGTATCTACACCTATGGGCACACGAATTGTGATAGCTGTTGTTTGTTTGAATTACGGGATAAACGCTGAGGGGCATGAGTCAACTGTAAATATGATTTGTTTGCCACTACAAGGGTTGGAAGTAATTTTGGGGATTGACTGGCTAACAGCAAATGGTGTGTTGTTGGATTGTAAACAGAAGATAGTCTTATATTTGAATCCACAGCCACAAGCTGACACTGACATCACTTTTAACCTTTTATCTGCGGCTAAGGTTGAGAGATATTTGCAGAAGGGTTGTTAGGGGTACATGGTATTCTGCTCTATGCAATCAGAGGCCGGTGTAGCCTAGGAAAGCATTCCTGTAGCCAATGAGTTCCCTGATGTTTTTCCAGAGGATGTCGGTGGATTACCTCCAGATAAGGAAGTGGAGTTCTCCATTGACTTGAGGCCTGGAGCAGGACCAATCTCCAAAACCCCATATCGTATGGCTCCAAGAGAAATGGCAAAGCTGAAGAAGCAGATTGAGGAACTACTTGAGAAAGGGTTTATACGACCTAGCGTATCGCCCTGGGGTGCTCCAGTGCTTTTCGTCAAAAAGAAAGACGGAAGCCTTCCTCTCTGTATCGATTATTAAGAGCTGAACAAAGTGACCGCCAAGAACAAGTATCCACTCCCTAGAATTGATGATTTTCTCGATCAGTTGTCTAGTTCCTGTGTATTTTCAAAGATCGATTTGCGATCAGGATACCATCAATTGAGAGTCAAAGCAGATATATCGAAGACTACTTTCAGGACCAGATATGGGCATTACGAGTTTCTTGTGATGCCATTCGGGTTTACCAATGCACCTGCCGTATTCATGGACTACATGAATCTAATCTTCTGTCCGTATCTGGACCAGTTTGTTGTAGTCTTTATCGATGATATACTAGTGTATTCACGGAATAAAGTTGAACACGAGCAGCATCTGAAAATGGTGTTGAACATATTGCGAGATAGGCAACTCTATGCCAAGCTGAGCAAGTGTGAATTCTAGCTTTCAGAGGTAAAGTTCTGGGCCACATTGTCTCACAGCAAGGGGTCTCTATTGATCCTAGCAAAGTGGAAGCAGTACTGAGCCGGAAGAGGCCAGAGATTGTATTTAAAGTGCGTAGTTTTCTAGGTCTAGCTGGCTACTATCGAAGATTTATTCAAAATTTCTCCAGAATTGCATTACCGTTGACAAAATTGACGCGGAAAGCTCAACATTTTGTGTGGGATGAGAATTGTGAGAAAAGCTTCCTAGAGTTGAAGCAAAGGTTAACTACAGCACCAGTGCTGATGATCCCAGATCCATAATTTACGTATGTTGTTTATACAAATGCCAGTGGGCAGGGATTGGGATGTGTGTTGAAGCAGCATGGCCGAGTGGTGGCATATGCATCCAGACAGCTGAAACCTCATGAATTGAACTATCCCACCCACGATCTTTAGTTAATGGCAATTGTGTTTGCTTTGAAGATCTGGAGACACTATCTCTATGGTGAGACTGTAGAGTTGTTCTGCGACCATAAGAGCTTGAAGTACTTGTATGATCAAAAAGAGCTCAACATGAGACAGTGCAGGTGGATGGAGTTGCTGAAAGACTACAATTTAGAAATTAAATATCATCCCGGTAAGGCTAATGTTGTCGCTGATGCATTAAGCTAGAAATCAGTGTAGGTGGCAGCCATAATGATTTATGAACAGAAACTGATTAAGGATTTTAGAGACCTAAATCTGTCTAGTCAAATTCTGTTAGGCAGTGGGGTCAGTCAGATATACAATGATCTGAGGGCGGCAATTGAAGAAGCCCAACAACATGATGATGAAGCGTTTTATATTAGAGGTATGATTGATAGGGGCGAAACTCAGGATTATGACTTGTCTCCCAGCGGGCTAGTAAGGTACAAGAAGCGGATTTATATTCCACCGCAACCAGAACTGAAACGACAAATCCTGGAGGAGGCAGATAAGAGTAAGTATACTCTGCATCCAGGAGCCACAAAGATGTACCATGACTTGAAGGCTCAATACCATTGGCCGGGAATGAAAAGAGAGGCGACTGAGTTTGTTGCCCGTTGCTTCACATGTCAGAAAGTGAAAGTTGAACATCAGTGACCCTCGGGGCTTTTGACGAACCCTGAGATACCTGAGTGGAAGTGGGAAAGCGTCACCATGGATTTCGTGACAGGATTGCCAAAGGTTAGAAACCATGATGCTATATGGGTGATAGTTGATAGATTCACGAAGATAGCTCACTTCTTACCGATTAGCATTCACTATTCTCCTGATAGACTAGCAGAAATTTACATTCAGGAGATTGTGAGATTGCATGGTATTCCAAAAAACATCATCTCTGATCGAGATCCACGATTCACTTCCAAGTTTTGGAAGGCAGTTCATGAAGCTTTGGGTACCAAGCTCTGATTTAGTACGGCATTTCATCCTCAAACTGATGGGCAGACAAAGTGAACGATTCAAACTCTTGAGGATATGCTAAGGGCTTGTATACTTGATTACAAAGGTAGTTGGGACAAATTCCTTCCATTAGCAGAGTTCGCCTACAACAATAGTTATCATTCGAGTATTCAAATGCCTTCATACGAGGCACTCTACGAGAGGAAGTGTCAATCGCTAATATGCTGGATTGAGTTGTCTGAGAGGGAATTGCTAGGGCCAGATCTTATTGATCAGACAATGGAACAGATAAAATTGATCAAGCAGAGATTGCTAGTTGCTCAGAGCCGACAAAAAATTTATACAGATAAGAGGCGAAAACCTCTGGAATTTGAAGTTGGTGACCACGTATTCATGAAAGTATCACCTGTTACGGGTATTGGCAGGGCATTGAAAGCAAAGAAGCTACAATCAAGATACATTGGTCCATTTGAGATCTTAGAGAAGATTGGGCCTGTAGCATACCGTATCGCTTTGCCACTGAATCTGAGCAGGCTACATGATGTTTTTCATGTTTCCCAGATGAAAAGGTATCAACCTGATCCAGAACACGTAATAGAGTATGAAGATGTGGAAATGCGTGACGATTTGACTTACGAAGTCACACCTGACCGAATCATCGATCGGCAAGAAAAGCATCTCAGAAACAAGAGCATTCCATTTGTCAAGATTGTCTGGAAAGGGTTATCATCCAGAGAGGCTACATGGGAAACAAAAGAAAGTGTAAAGAAAAGTTATCCCGAATTTATGGCTGATCAAATGTAGCAAATTTTGGGGACGAAATTTATTTAAGTGGGGGAGAACTGTAACACCCCAAAATTTATATTCACCAAAAGTATTTTCAATATTTGAGAAATTCAATAAAATGGTGAATATTCATGAATTTTGAATTTATGAATTTATAAATGTTCAATCTCATGAGAAATTAGGCAAAAATAATTAAGGAATTAACTTGGGTAATTTAAAGAGCCCAATATTAAGCTCCAAAAATGAAGGAATAGTAGAGAAAATATTTGGTCCAAAAATAGATGGGAATTGGCCAAAGAAAAGAAATTGGATTAGAAAGGTAATGGCAAAATCATAATTTTGCCAAAATAGCACAAAATAAATTATTTTTCAATTAATTGAAGTTAATTTCAATTAATTAAGGAAAATAAAGGTTAAAAATATATTTAGAATATTTTGGTCAATTTAATATGAATTTATGGAAAATTTGAGCAAAAAGTGTAATTTTGACTAAAATAGAGACTTTACGTGTATACGTAACCTGGACAAGTTGTGAAGCCAATTGAGACCATAGGGAGGGACCCCTAGCTGTCTCCTACATGTGGCATAAAGAAGGAAATATTGGTTGGACATGATGGCATGGTTACATGAATGTAGGAAGTTATGTAATAAAAAAATTAGTTTTGGAATTTTTGGAAAATTCCATAAATCATTAAAATGATATATGGTATTAGAATATATCATGGTCATCTCCTTCCTTCAACTCATTCACGCACAGAACAGATCTGAAGTTGAGAGATTTTAGAGAGAGAGAGAAAAGAAAAATCACAAGGTAAGCCGATTTCTCCGACGATTTCGCTCCTAATGCGTACAACTCCGACTCTAAACTACTCCTCTTTGTTCTTTAAGGTTTGGAAAGCTCAAATTTGGTGTTCTAAAAGTTAGGGTTTTCAGCCATTTTTGGGAAAAGCTTGTGGGAGCTTGAGGTAACTTCCAAACCTTCGTATATTAACTATTCTGGTTGCTGTGGGCAATTTAATCGGTGAAATTTCGCCGGATTGCCATTGGTTTTAAATTTTGAAACAGTGTGTAACTAAGGGTTATGCTGGCCAATTTTAGTTCAAATGGTTGTTATAACTCAATTAGATTGTTAATAAAGTGGTTAGGAGTAGAAAAGAACGTGTTTACGGAGCCGAAATCGTAAAACCTCGATTTTTCCCGGAGAACAGCATTATTTTGGCCAGGGATGTTTGAGGGCCTTAGAGTTGGATTTTCAATGATTTAATGGTTCCATTGGGTTGAGGAGGGAAAATTAGGTGGGGTTACAGTTGGGCACTTTTTCAGAAAAGGCTGAGAAAGCATAATTACAAAAACGCCCCTAAAACCCTAAAAGTAGGGCTGCCAAGGGCAATTTCGTAATTTGACATTAAATTTGGTAATTTTGAGTCCATAAATGGATTTCTTGGACGAAAATATTTCAGAATAGCCCTAGTCAAAAATTTGAAAAAACGTGTCATCGGCCGAGTACGGCGGGGCCGGGGTCCCGGGGGCATTTTGGTAAATTTTCACCATAGGCTAATATAACCACAAGAAAACTATGGAAGTGTCTAAAATGATACTTGGATAGGTTATGATCTATTTCTTGTACATTTAATATTTTAGGACTGAATCGGGAGTCAAAAATCGACACGTTTCACGAGGCACACAAAAAGGGGTCGATAGAACTTCGAGGTAGGAACTACTATCTCTCATATACTATGTGATTATTTGTATGATGCGTGTTACTGTATTTTGTGACTTGAACACGTGCTGAAGGTACATTACCTAGCTGTGGTCTAGGACCTAGCTGAAGTACACTAGTCTTACCTAGCTGTAGTCAAGGACTCAGCTGAGGTACATATAGGGGTTTCAACGGGTTAGTTGGCCCTGAATTTTGTGTACACACGCGGATGATATGAGTTTTCATTTTACTTGATACGGTGCATTGCATATTTAATTTTCACATTTTATATGTTGATCGTATGTTTCTACTGAGATTCCTTGGAATCTCACCCCTTTTTCTAATCCAAATGTCTCAGCGGGTGCCAGTGGCTCGAAAGCCAAGGATGCAGAGAAGGGAAACTGAAGGGCACGTTTCCCAAGACGAATACAGTGGTTATATATAGTCTGTATGTGAAATAGTTTTGGGACATTCTATACATATTTGTCATTATTATCGGCTTTTGCTCTGTTAATGACTGTCTGTAAACAAATACTTATTATCAATATAACTGTACTTTTCTGTTTGCTTATGGAACTTGTTCATTATTACCCTGCGTATATCAAAATGGAAACGGGTATTGTCAAATATAATTAATTAGGGACAAATATAATAAAAAACACATTAAAAGTTCATATATTTTCCCAAGTAGGATTTTATAAAAGGAAAAGTCAAAACAATTCAAATTTCAACCTTTTCTAAAAAAGACCGGAGAGATTACTTCGTTTATTACTTTAATGAATAAATACCTACTTCATCAACATCAAAAAAGGTAGGTAACATAGGTTGCACGCTGCTTTTCTAATCCTGTTTATAAAGCAGGGATGAATTTTTTTCCTCATATTTATAAGTCACATTATCAAATTTTTCATATAAATATATAATGTTTCCTTTCATTTATTAATACGTAGACTTTATACTCATTGAGTTTAAATTAATTAATATATATTAAATAGGGTTCAACTTTGAAAATTATTAAATTTTAAAACATGGTTGATGAGATTTAAGGTTTTTTTTTTCATCTTCAGTGAAACATGTTACTACCTCCGGTCCTAAATATAGGACATAATTTATAGTGCAATTTACACTATAAATTATGTCCTATATTTAGGACCGGAGGGAGTAGAAGTTATTTATGAATATGATTAGAGAAGTTTACAGAAATAAGTCATAGATGCAACTTATAAGAAATAACCTCACTAATTAATGGTGATCCTATAAGAAATTGACTAGTGGCTTATTGATGAGACATTAGTGTGTTTGTTTTGATGATTGGGAGATAATCGTGCTATTTGGGGGAAAAATTACACTGTTCACTAACAATGACTTATAAGAGGTGTTTGGAATGACGATTTGGAAGATGAGCTTAATCTTATAAGCAACTTTGTTTTTTAAGCTTGCAAATGTAGCTTTTGGAACCACCAATTAGCTTTTAACCGTTACTTATGCATTTATTTGGTTTATATGTGTGTATATATATAATAATATTGATAGGAATATTTTCATATCTTTGAGGATCAATAAGGTACTCAAAATCACTTCTAATAACAAAACTTCTTCTATCAAAAATGTTCTAAATAATTTTCTCTTTCTTTAGATAGTAATCTTCTGCTAGTTAGAGAATACTTTGGGATAAGAGTTTAGGCATGTTTTGAGTTTTGTCAATATATGACTGTAGAAATGTAAAGAATAATTAATTTTAATCAGTTTATATTTATTATTTGGTTGTTTTATGATTTTATAATCAATTTCTTTTATAAATATGTCATAAATTAGTTTTTATATGGTGTTTTTATCGATTAAATTTAGTTTAAATAATTTATTTGGATTATTGGAGGTATTATTGAGGTTTTAATTGGTTTATTTGTTAGATTTTGAGTTATGTGAAAATATGAGTTAGGATATAATATTTAAATTAGAGTTTGATATAATTTATAAAATTTAAGTTTGAGGTGCCCAATAGAAAGGACTTTTGGAATGTGGTAAAATAAGTTCGAAATATTACAAAAAATGCTCAAGTACAGCTTCGACCAGATTGTAGGGACCTTTGATCTAATTAGTTCTATTGTATTTTACTTTATAAAAAAACTTTAAGTTTGTATAATTTCTAATTTATCCACATTTTTATTGTAATTTTATTATGTATTTGACCATTGTCAAATTTTCAAAGTTAATTTTTTCACTTTTCATAATTTTTAAAAATTTTTCTCTTAAATATCACAAAAGCCACTTATATAAAAGCCAAACCAAACACATTTTACTTTCATAAAATCACTTATTCAATCGCCAATTCAAACATTAATCATTTTATCCAATCTTACTTTTTCTCAATCTTAAAATTCCATAAGTCAAAGTTAAAATAAGTCACTCTTCCCATCGCTATTCCAAATACCCTCATTACCTCTCTTCATTTGGATGAGGACATGAGTAGAAGAATTGAATAAATGATTTAGATAAAGATGGCTTGTGTTTTTTTACATGTATGGCTTGTGTTGAATACTCACTCTGATTTAGAGCTGGTAAAATGGGTCCAACCTGCAGGCTCAACCCGCAAACCCGTGGGTTGTTACAGGGTTAGGGTTAGGAAAATCCCAACCAGTGAAAGTGCGGGCCACCGCATGGTCCACGGGCTGATGCGGACCAGCCAGCGAGTTGGCCCGCAAAATATTTTTTTTTTTCATATAATAATTTCATAATATTTATAAGTTGTCCACTCCTATCTTGACACCTCCCAATTCAAAGAGAAAAAATTGTAGCCTCTTCCCTTCTTTTTTAAACAAAATTATTATATTTTGGTTGTTTGAGGATGGGTTTATATTTTGCTTATAAACTTTGACAAATATAATAACTTTATCTCTTAAATTGTGAATTATGTTTTGAAATTTTTATAAGAGGAATGATTGATACTAGAAAAGTAAATTTAATAACTCATATATGTGTGTCTCATATTTTCGACTATCTTTAAAGAATAGGATTTTTTTCAAAAAAATATGCGGGCCCGTGGGCTGGCCTGCAACCCGCACACTGCAAGTTTGCCAACCCACAGAAGTGCGGGCCACACGGGCCCGACCCGTGTGGCCTGCGGGTTGGTGCGGGCTGGCCCGTTTTCCCAGCTCTACTCTGATCCTCATTATAAGATATCAACTAATAATTCTCACAAATCAATAAAAATAGCTAAAGTCATTAAATTTTTTCTAAAATTTGAGTAATCTCTAATATTACTTCTACTAATTACACTAAACTCTAATATCATATTAATTATTACTCTCTCGCATTACCCTTACTAAATATGAGCACTCATGGAAAAAAAATAATTGATGCTTTTTGAAAACAAAGACCAAAAACATTCTTTAGTTGGTGCCTTATAATAAAAACCAGATAGAGTATCTTGTTTTCATGACAACAAAACCAGGAAAAAAAATATTCTTTTGCAGGTCTATATAGCAAGAAGATGATGACAGCAATGGATTAACATTAGAAGTTTGAAAAAGAAGGCCAAAGCTTATCTTTCATTAAATTTAACCATACAAACGAGTTTTCAAAATTGAAAGTTAGTCCTTTTGATTGCAAAAAATTATAAAAGCTTCAAAATGGAAGTTGGTCCTTTTAAACTGGCGAATTTCATCTTCTATAAGAACCTGTTTAGGAAAGCGACCCAGATTGTAAACGTGCATTGCAAAATGAAAAGCACAGTGGCGGTATGATTGGGGTGCTTGGGAAAGTATTGGATTCTACTAAAACTGTGTTTGTTTCAGCGTTTTGTACAGGAAAAACGCACTTATTACGCAAGCCGAGAAAAAACTCCTCTCACATACTTACCTCGTATACCGTGAATCACGAATTATAAGCACGTTTTGGACAAAAATAAGCCATTCCAAATGCGCACTAAGCCTATTATGTAAAAGTGGTTTCTTCAATAAGTCCAACGAAGATGCCTTTTTTTCCCTTCCCCATGCAGTGAGGCAGTCAGTCAGAGAGGAACTACAGGACGCAGGTGTTTATATGCATCTGAAGATTATATAATTATTTCCCAAGTTTACTACTTTCTATTATAACCAGCTTCAAGTTTAAGGATGTGGGGGAGGAAAAAAAAAGCATCACAACTGATATATGCAAGCATGTATGTAAAGTCTACTACAAGCCTCTCTATTGATAGGAATGTCAGCCAGTAAATTTAACCATCAGAATTTATTTCTAGCATCATGATTCTGAATTTTATGGTCTTGGCACTAAGCTATATTCTGATTTTAATTTTAATTTTTCACTTCGTTTATCACAATATATACAAATAATATATATATGTGTAGTATTAAATAAGATTTATGCTCTTTTCTATTATTTTCTATCTAAACTGGCTTTTTTTAAAGAATCATCTAGATAAGTTTAAGGTTAGAAAAAAAAAAACTTCTACAACCGCCAATTCAAACACAAATCACATTTATAATCTGACTTTTATTCTATCTTACTTTAAAAAAGTCAGATTGTAAAAAAGTCACTTCTGCCACGGCTAATCCAAACGGATACTTAATGTGTTAGATATTCCATTAAACATGTTATTTTATGCTTGATGAGTTTAATCATCCTCTCTAGGGAAACCATAACACATGCCTAACACGTTGATCTAGCCTGTTTACTTATTTCACTTCATTGATTCAATTTGCGCGCTAATTCTTTTTCTTTAAAATGTTAATAATCTTGATGGAATAAGTTTGTGTGCTCGGGAAAATTTCTAACGTGTTACTCCTTTTGACTAACGCTTTAACAAGCTTTAGTGTTTAAAGTCCAAAAATTGAGCATATCATCCTTAACACGCTAACATTCTTAACACGCACAATATCCAAGCGTTTCATAAAGTCAAGTGTTTAATTTATCTCTCAGAAAATTCTAATTGATAAAATGCCTTCTTTTTTTTTTTATGATTTTAACTTTTGATCATAATATAAATTAATTAATCCTGACATGAGCACATAACTCGAGGAGCCTATTGTAGTCATTAATCTCCAATGTTAGATGCAATTTTAGTCAAGATATTCGTGCTTGATTGTTGAAAGTAGTTCGAGTAATATGCTCAAGTTACGCTTATATCAAACCTTCCATGATGAGTTGAACTTGTTTCGAATGTGGCAGTTCGAGTCATACATTCGAACATTGTTGATCTTTTTGATGATCCACTTATGATCTGTCATTCGAACCATTGTTGGAAGTTACAATCATGACTAAGTTCTAGAGATTAAGTTGCTCTGACACTCGAGTCAATGAGGTTATACTGCTATATCTCATTCATTACACTACAATATATATATATAGAATTACATGTTACTGGCGTAAAATTTCCATCGAAAAATACAAAATCCAATGGAATTAGTGACAAACTTTTTTGTCAGGAATTACCAACGGAAATTCCGTTCGTAATTTGTCACAAAAATTTCCAATAGATTGATGACGGAACAATTCTGTCAAAAATTATATTTTCCAATATAATTTACTTTAAAATATTATGGACTTATATGCAACTTATCCATAATATATAAGAGTTTTGTATAATTAAACCAAAGATAAAAGATGTTTGTGGTTATTAATTTGAAAACTAATTTTCTGTAATTCAAAATCTGAAGCGTAATGTTTGTTAAGCTTGGCAATTGTTTTGTACAAAATTTAATTAACTTATGTTCAAATTCATAATTCACCTCTAGAAAATAGATATATATACACGTACGCATTTAGGTGTGTATACAATTAATACTACATGAATGTGGGGTGGTTTAGCTAGGTGTTAATTGTTGATTGATGATAGAGAGATGAATTTACAAGGGCATGTCTCTCCAGCATTAAGAACAGCCTTGACTTTTCTGCATCGGCTTGTGAAGAAAGGACCTGTGTTCTTTCTATCATTGACTTGGACTAATTCAAAAGCAAGACTAGCTAAGACCTTGTTTAGCAAACTCTCATAATGACTTAATAAAAGTCTTGTTTTTTATTATTTTATGAAATAAAATTCATCCCACATGCTTGTCTTATATAATATAAAATCACTTAAAATAAACTAATTTAAATACCATTCAAGATGATAACTTGTCTTGGATTGTTCACAGAGCGAAACACAATTGGAACATCTCATCCCACAAAATGGTGTGGAACAACTTTTCCATTTCATGCCTCTTCCCAACTCAAGTTGTCCCTATAAACTCTCCATGTCAGTAATGGAAATGAAAATTAGAGACCCATTGTCATGGGATAATCAATAAACATATGCATTCACGTATCCATAGGAGAAAAAAAAAACACACGCCCGCGCGCGCATCGCTGCATTCATATTTTATTTTTTGGGGTGCAACGTTGGCCCAAAAATTTTTATATCATAGAAATTTTGCTTTGGTCATTATCCCAATTAAGTTTGACCGTTAGTTAATTAAATATACTAAGTTGGCAATACACGTATTATCCATATCATTTTTGCTTTAGGTTTAAGTGCAAATTTGCCCCAAAAGTTTTTCACTCAGAAGTAGAGCGGGTAATATGGGTTGAGACCGTTGGTCAAACCCATATGGTCCCAACTCATGACGGGTTGAGTTCTGAAAATCTGAGACCATTTGGGAGTAGTTCTTTTAGGTCTGAACCCATATGGTCCCAACTTGTGACGGGTTGGACCATTGGGTTGGCGGTCTGGCCCATATATATTTTTTATATAAACCAAGAGGCAAGTGGTAAGAGACTAAGAGCTAAGGCCCAAGCCAAGAGTCCAGTACTCCACCATTCAGTCCAGTTCACCATCCACTCCTTAGTAGTCATACCTCACTCCTCAGTCCTCACCTGACCAGCTGACCTCATTGCCTCCATTAGTCGATTTCAATCTCTCTTTTTCGCCAAAAGTTTATTTCAATCTCTCACGCTCTCAGTAATCTAATCCCTAGTTCCCTCCCATTCCAGCATCTCCCCGTCGCCCATCCCCGTCTCCCTAACTGGCTGAGTCCCCGAGTCCCCAAGGGCCGACTGCCGAGCTATGCCTCTGTACACCACCGGGAGGAGCCAACGCCCAACAGTGAAGCTCATATCTCAGTGCTCAATCTCTCACTCTTTCGACTCAGTCTCACATTCAAATCTCAGTGCTCTGTCTCTCCTTCTAGCTCAGCGAGGGTTGTCGTGAAGTCGACAGTGATTTCAAACGATGGTGAAGATGACGGTTTGGTGATTTTTGACGATGGTGGTTTCAATTTTTTAATTTGTAATGTATTTTTAATTTTTTTTATGGTTTATGTGTGTAGAAAAAATAATCTTAATATATTGTTAAAAAAATTTGAAAAAAAATAATAATAATATGGGTTGGGCATGCTAGCCCGCCAACCCACCGGTTAATGCCAACGCATATTGATGTGGTCCTTTTGGGCCTGAACCCATGTGGTCCCAACCCGTGATGGGTTAGCCCGAACCCAGCAGGCTGGACCATATTACCACCTCTACTCAGGAGCAATGTTACCTTGAAAATTTTCAAATTATAACAATGTTGCCCTGACAGTTATCAAGGTTAAGTTCACCCGTTAATTGACTAAATATACTTATATGGCAAGTCCACGTGTCATTCACTTCATTTTTTTTAAGTTAGTTAGATTTAAAAAAATATAATTCTTTTGAAAAAATACATCTTGTCCAAAGGATTAGAAATAATTAAAGAGGTGAAAGCATCATGCATGACGAAGAAAACTTTTGAGGTATCATTGCACCCCGAAAAGGGCAAAATTGCCGTACCTTATCCACTTTCGGGACAAAAGAGCCCTACTTTAACCCTTTATATATATATATATATATTACCCCTTTGGTCATTTTTATTAGATACAAAATACAAACATATGCTCATATATCTGTGTGTTTCTTTTTTTCCCTATAGCCTGAGCCTGGTCCAGCCTAAGTTGTCCAACTCATAAATGTTGGTTTGAGTTAGTTTTGGGTGTTTACAATCCAAAAATTCAACCAAACACAGAAATCCCACACAACTAACATGTTTTTTTTTTGGTTCAAGTTAACATTTTGTTGTGCCTAATGGAATAAGTTCGTCTCTCACAATATAGTAAATCATGATTCAAATCTTTACTAGAAGAATTATATACATTTAGTACTCGACAGTGCCTTGAACATGAGCATGAGACTCAACCCGTATACACTGCTTCCTCCTCCTTTTTTTAATTACTCCCCTAGTCCTAAATATAAGATAGAATTGACTTTTTTTTTGAAGAGATTACATAAGCAAAATAAGCTAATTAATCATATCATATATTGTGTATCATTAGATTAAATATTAGTTTACAAGTTAGGCAAAATAGTTTAGAGAAAAAATAATAAATATAAACATTTTAAAGTAATTTAATTAGCTTAGAGCTAGAATGAGACTGTTCAAATTGCATTTGTTTCCTAGTAACATGTACGCTTTCTTTACCCAAATATGTGTTTGGATTAGCGGTTGAATAATTTGCTTTTTCTCAATTTGACTTTTGCAAGCTTAAGATAAGATAACAGTAAGATTATGTAAAATGATTTATTTTAGGATTGATATTTTTTTTATCTAGTTTTTACAATTTTTTTTAACATGACTTTTAGTAACTTAAATAATACTCCCTCCGGTCTTAATTATAAGACAACATTTGAGAGTTGATCTTGGTCCTAATTATAGGACAAAGTTCTAATTTTTATCAATTTCTTCCCAAAATACCCCCTATTGATACTTTCTCAATAATAATTAAACACAATAATAATTTAATAAGAGTAGATCGGAAGTTGTTGAGGGAGATTGACGACGCCGGATTGTGTGAGAGCTTGGAGAAGTCGTGTGTGAGGCAGGAGAGGTACAAGAAAAAACAGAAAATCAATGTAATTGGATGTCATTTTAAATTTTAAATAAGGGTATTTTAGGAAAATAAATATGATTAACTAATTTAACCATTATCCTTAATTTCTCCAAAGTTAGGTAAATATATCCTATAATTAGGACCGGAAGGAGTACATATTTATATTATCTGTATATAAATTAGAAAATGCATAATACTAATACTCTATGTGTACAAAATTTGCAAAATATTGATAGTATATGTCTATGGAAATTTATCAAGTTCTTCTAGTCAATTTTTCTCTAAAATTTATCATTTAATTTTTTGTCCTTCTTAGGATGCTTTTTTAACCATAAAATTATCAGGTCTTTTGAAGTATTTTTTTTTTTTCATTTAAAGCAAGGTGGGATCCACGTCAAGACTCTTCTCTTTTTTTTCTTATGGGCATCTTCTTTCTTCAGTGAAATTAAAAGCAAAAACTTTTGTTTACCAAAAAACAAAGGAATAAATTTTGGCTTTTACTTAAAATAGCTTTTTATCTCATCTTGAATCCAAACCATTTGGGAAACGCGGGGTGAAGAAGAAAGCCTGAATCGTTTAGAATGATGATGACCAAGGAGATCCAATTCAATTTGTGGCCTTTTCTTCGTAGTCCTCCTCGTGCCAACCTAGAAACAATGTACGACGTCTTCAGAGGAGTTGATAATGGGCTCAGGAGGCTCATTTTTGCAAAGGGTCATGACATTGGGCTTCACATGAGAATTCTGGTAAAGCTCTGTGGCCCAAATTAGAAGTCCAACGTTCTTTTTAAACATATATCCATTGTCCAAACTCCAAATAAGAGATGTTGCCAGACCTTGGCCCCACACCTATGGAATGAACGATAGGACCTCGCACCAGCATAGTATAGAGATCTCCTCGTGCCCAACCTAGATTACAAGCTCTTTGAGAGATAATTTAATTATTAAAATGCCAATGGGGTTTAGGTTTAATAGAGAGGGCTAATCCCTTATAATGTGGCAGACTAATGTTTAAATTTATTATAAAAGAGGTGTCTATATTTAGTGCCTGACAATACTTTGAATAATATTACATCCGATATAGTGAGTGTTTGGCAATGGCCCAAATCTAAGTTTACGTAAATCGAGACAAAACTCTTCTCATACACTTACCTCATAAATCGTAAAAGCTATTCTCAAAATTTAATCCAAACACACATATAATAATACATGTGTGTGGCGAAAAGAAATTCTTAAACCCTCTTGGTTGAACATGAAAGAAACGTCTTATTCCAAAAAAGAGTCGAACAAAAATCCAATCATCCTTGCCACCTCTATTGTGTAGTAATCTAAAGGAAGTCCTATGATTTGAGCATACACATTTGTAGTAAAACTTGGTTCATTTACAACTTCAATGATAGGTTAAACTATTATTGTCCATGTAAAATAAAATTTTTAATGATATAGTATTTGACATTAGGTACATGATATTTCACATCAAATTTAAGTATTGTCAGACTGAAGCTCTTAACATATTAGATAATCGTTTTGATAAGATTTTTCCTTACATGATTTCAATCTAACTACAAACTTTACCTTCCAAATTCTTAGCCCACAGTTTTTTTTCCAAAAAAAAAAGTTGGATGAACAAGGTTTCAAAAGCTTAATAGGATCCAGCATGCTTCAAAACTCAAAAAACATATATAAAAATACTTACAAATTGTTTATTAACAAAATTCTCATATCGAATATAACTGTGTTGATTAGCTAGGCAAGCATCTAGATTCAGGAAATTACAAATTTGATCAAGGGTTGGGTATTTTCCCCCAAATTTGCAATAAACATTAAAAGTTTTTTGTTATCCTTTTTTTGGCCAATTATCCTTTTGTTAATTAATGAAAGAATAACAAAAATATTCATAATGATTTTATCCAACCATTTATTCTCTGGCCATTTTTTTATAAAAAAAAAAAAAAAAACAGATGTAATGTTTCTGAAAATTTCCCATATCGAAGACATATTTATGAATCTCCATTGATTAAAATGTGAAGGAAATTAAAGAACAACATGATATGCAAAATTTCATTTATATTTTAGTTTCACATGATGGCCTAAATGCGTAACTCATTTTTCCCATAAGCAGAACACTGGATAGGTTTGAAGGCTCAAATCATTCATGTACGTTTAGAAATATCAAACCAAGATGCCCCCAGTAAATATAGATATAGAACAAATTGTAGATTTAGATATTCACTATTGACTCTAATATTAATACAAGAACTAACGATTTCAGTGTCAAAAGGTTCTCCAAATATGCATTTATGGTGTAAATAATCGAGGTACATTGCAATTTTTCTCCATAGTTTGTTCATGTGTTATTATTAGGATACACTGGTAATAAAAATTAAAGATATAATTAAAAATACCAATTAAATTTATCTTCAAATTGCATATTTCCTGTTTTGATAGAATTTCATAAACCATTAACCAATGTGGTTGAGTCTAGCAAAAAGAACTACTTCTTCATAATATGGTAAACTATAATGTTTGAATTCTCATTAGAATGTGTTACATTTAATATCTAATAGCACCTGGAATAGAATTATCTCCTATTGGAGAATACCTGTGTTTAGCATAAATAAAGAATTTCATATGCCATCTAAAGATTCAAACATGTATATTAATTTTTTAAAAAACATCCCATTTAATCATTTAGAATATTTTTTAAGAAAATTATAAATTTGGAAACTAAAATGAATTAAAATCTTACATTTATAACCAAAATAATTTTTGTTTTTAAATAGCTTCTATGTTTAACATCAAAAGGATATGTCAGTGTCATTGCTTGATCTTATTAACACCAGACTATGAACTTGTATATATGTATCATATGAACATGAACGGGATCAAACCCACCAAGATCCAAAGGTGAATTCTGATTACAGCACATTAGCCATCTCTCCCTCTCAAACTTTACTCCTCCTCATCATGTTTGGTGCCTTATTCCCAATAGAGACGTTATTGGATTGTATTAGGAGAACCCAAGATTATACCCAATAGATAGATATTTTGCAATCCCTAGTTCTTCAATTGAATTTTCAACCTATCATTGTGGTTAGGCCTAACAGAAGGGACTAATCCTTCATAACGTAATGAACTAATGTTTGAATTCCCATTATGAGAGATACTCACATTTAGTGTCTGACAGTGTTTTGAACATGATTGAATCCAATACGAGGATACCTGTTCTTAGAAAAATAAATAAATGAATTTCCAACCTCTATTTTTGGCTCCTGCTTTAACATTTCAACCAGAAATGTTATTGAGAAAAAGACAAAAAAATACCACTTGAACTTTAAAATCTTAAATTGATTTTGTTGACAATAAGAGTAATAGGATTGACAAAAAGAATATAACAATTGACAACTCAGATTTTTAAGAAATTATCCATTTAAGATTTTAAAGTTTAAGTGGTATTTATTTATCTTTTTCCCAATATTATTTTCCTAGATAGATACTTGCCAGCAACTACGCCTAGAAAAACGGGTCAAGTCATGAACTTCTTCCGTGGGCTACCTTGACTCTGATTGGAAACCTGCATCCCAATTTTGACTTTAATTTCCATTTGGCTAAATTATATAAAATTCTCTTAATTTTCGTAATCCTGATGTTCCAAAATTTAAATCTAACCACTAGCCTTTTACTTTTTAGTATAAATCTCCTATCATTAAGTTACCGTTATATTTTTAATAGAAATTGCCACATTAAGTTTAAATATAACTCCCTAGCTTTTTATTGCCACCTCAAGCATAAATCCAACCCCACATTGTGAACCCCTGTAATATCCCAAATTTAATGAAGGTTAAAATTTTCTAAAAAGAAAATTTAAATGGGAATTTGATAATAAGTCAAATTATGGAACCTACAAAATTTAAGGAATCTTAAATTAGACAAACGGAAAAATTAGGGCCTAGTGTGTGTAATTAATAGGATAAAAATATACCTATATATATCTATATTAAAAGCACACCAACAGATACACTCATTCTGCATCATGACTTTTATAGTGGAGCGCCGAAAGTTGACAGCTCCACTCCTCTTACATTATTAGGTAGCACGTTACACACACTTACACCTACATGATTCACCTAACCACAATTATCTAACCTTCTTCAACCATATAACCCACACTTCATGCACTCCCTCACTCTCCGTTTCTTCAAGTCAGAAAAGAAGAGAGAGCTGGTCATAGAGAGAGTGAAAGAAAGAAAGAAAACAGAATAGAGAAAGAGAGAACAAGAGAGAGTCAAGAGAGCAAGAGTGATCGGTGCAATTGAGGAAGGAAGAAGAAGCTCCAAATTCCACATCCAACATCATAAATATATTTAGGTGAGTCTCCTACATATTTATCCTTATTTTCACGTTGGATTTGAGTGGTTTCTGTGGTGGTTTTGTGGCTGGAATAAGAGAAAATTCGTCCGAAAGTTTCTGTCACCGAAAAGTTGTTAAACCAGTGATTGTGTGACGATTTTGGGGTGAATTTTGGTGTTCTTTGATTCTGAAATTTGATCATTAACCTCAGGACATATGTGTCGGAGAGTATAGAGTTAAAATTCGTGAGGTTTAGAGTACAAATTCATGTATACATGTTAGTTTTCTCAATTCTGTTTTGTTGTCCGAAAAACAGAGTTCATACCTGAAACTTGTAAAATCTTAAACAGAGGCTATAGGTGGAATTTTCGAATGGGTCTTTTTATATAGATATTTTAGGATGTGTAGTTGATTATAGAATCAAGAAAAGTACAATTTGGAATGAAAATGGATGAGTTCTTGATTTTTGAAGTTAGACTGTCAAAACTGACGTTTTTGGGAGTCAGTCAGATTTATGTTGCGTTTTGACTAGGAAAACCTTAGTGAATAATTATGAAATTTTACAGTAATATATTAGACATTCATAGCTTTCCAATGACTCCAAGAAATAATTATTTTGATATCTTTAGCGAGAGTTATGATTTTTGAAAGTTAAGTCAGTAACAGAGATCATTCTGGACGTTCAAGCCTGACAGTTATGGTTTTCGAAAATTCTGGGAACGATTAGATAACATCTAGTAGTTTTTGATATTTTTTCATGAAACTACACTTAAATAGCTTTCCATAGAATTTTAGAACACTCCATTTCGATTTTTGTAGAGTTAGTTATGAATTTTTGAAGTTTAGTTGCTGTCAGATTATATTTCTGAAAGTTAGATTGGTTGTGGCGAAATTTTGGAAAACTAAACTTTAACAGAAAATTATGAAACTTTCCAGATTTAAGGAAGACATTTAGACCTTTAAATTGATGGGTAGAACATAATTTTTGGGCTAGTAGATTAAAAGATATGGATTTTTGAAGTTAAGCTCTGTTTCTGAATTTCCATCTGGAACAGTAATAGTTGGCCGAATTTCTGAGTAATATATGTAGTCAGTAATCATATTTGGATATTTTTCCATGAATGTACATTTAAAGACCTTCATTTAGGCTTTGGAATCAGTCAATTTGGAATTTTCTACAATAAGTTATGAATTTTCAAAGTTGACTGAAAATATGTCAGTTTATGGAAAATTGTGAAACTGTCGTTTGGCAGTGATTTTGTAAAAACCGAGGTTAAAAATGGATTCCTTGTATGAAAATATGTTAGAATAGCCTGGGTCAAAATTTCTGAAAAAGTATAGTCGGACCGGGTACAGTGGGGTCGGGACCGGGTCCCAGGGGCATTTTGGTAAATTTTCAGTATAGACTAATATAACCACCAAAAATATTATGGGAATCTCTGAAGGGGTACATGAATAGGTTTTGACCTAATTCTTGTACATTTGGAATTTTAGGACCGAATTAATCGCCTGAGCCGTTGGCACATAGTTCGAGGAACTATTCTTGTGTAGCAAAAAGGGACAAAAGGTAGTAACTCTATCTCTCATACACTATGTGAATGTTGATATGCTATATGTTACTATATTCTGTGATATGAACACGTGCCTGGGGCACATTACCTAGCTGTGGTATGGGACTCAGTTAAGGTACACGGACATGTAGGGGATCCAAACAGTCATTTGGCCCTGAGTATTGTGTACACACATGTTATAGTATGAATTTTCATTTACATTATATGGTGCATTACATATTTAATTTTCGCATTTTATATGATGGATTATGTGTTACTATTGAGATTCCTTTGAATCTCACCCTTTTTCATAAATAATAAATGTTCCAGCGGGAACCAGTGGCTCCAAAGGCAAAGTGGAAGACATGGGCAATTAAGATGTGCAGGTCCTAAGATCAGAGTTATTTGGTTATATTAGTTTAATTTTAATATGTTGGATATTTTGGACAAATTTGTAAAATTATCAAACCCTGCGGGGAAGACTCCTGTATGTAAGTTTGAACTTAATATCAGTATGTTTGTGCTATTTCTGTATGCCTGTGGAACTATGCCATTATTACTCTACGAATATCGAAATGTAAACGGGTGTTGACAACCCCCGTTTCCATTTCGATAATCAAAGAGTAATAAAGACGGAATTCAATGGGCATTCAAAAAAGTACAATTATACTGATACAAATATTCGTTTACAATTCCGATATCGTTCATCAACGAAAACAGAAAATACAGCGGAAGTTTTAATATTTACAAATTTCACCAAAATATCACAAAATAGACTAATTATGACCACGATCTTGTCCTCGCCTAGAGACACGTGCCGCTCACTTTCCGGCGTCAACATCTTTTCCCTTAGACCCACTGGTACCCGCTGAGGTGTTTATTAAAAATAAGGTGAGATTCCGGAGAACCCCAGTAGAAACATACTATCGTTCATAGAAAATACGAAAAGTAAATATGATATATGCCATGTATGCACCAATTAATGAACATTATAAACATATCATCTGCATGTATACATGAGTAGGACCCAGCCCCACTATTCTGCACCGGTTGGGTTTTCACCAACGCCAGTGTAAATGCCTTTGACACTTCTGGCCCTTCTCTGGGCAAATCATGTTGATTAATAAAGCGCATTTACAAACATTGGCATTCACACAATCATATAACTATGGCATAATGTATGAAGGATAATGTCCCTACCTCAAAGCTTTAATATCCCCTTTTTAAATGTGCCTCGAAGAACGTGTCGTATCCGGCCTCCAAATCGGTCCTAAAATATTAAATGTATCAGAAATAGGTCATAACCTATCCAAGTATCATTTTAGACTCTTCCATAGTGTTTATTGTGGTTATATTAGTCTATGGTGAAAATTTACAAAAATGGCCCCGGGAACCTGACCAGATGGCACGTTTTCCCAAAATTTTGACTAAGGCTATTCTGACTTATTTTCGCCCAAGGAATCCATTTCTGGGCTTAAAATTACCAAATTCACTGTCAAATTACGCAAATGCCCTTGACAGCCCCTATTTAGGGATTTCAATGGCGTTTTCGTAATTATGCTTTTTCGGCCTCTACCAAAAAAGTGCCCAACTGTAACCCCACCTGTTTTCGCCCATTGAGTCCAATGGAACCATTTATTTCATGAAAATCCAACTCCTACTACTAGTTCTGGTCCTGGCCGAAATATTAAGGAAAAATGGAAAAATAAGGTTTTGTGTTTTAGCTTCTAAAACTTGTACTTTTCCACTTCTAATCCTTGATTAACTTACTTAAACACTTCTTAACCATGATTTAAGGATTTTGGGCAGCATAACCCCTTAGGATTATGGCTTTTCCAATTTTACAACTTAACCAAAAATCACATAAACCAAACAACAATCACCAACAACAGCTTCAATACACAAAGAAGTTGAGATTTTGGAGATTACGTCTTGATCCTTGGTGTTTCTTTCTTTAGGATGTCCTCTCTCTCTCCTCAACCTTGAAGATTAGCTTGCTGATCCATGGAGTTTATGGAAAGGGAGAGATTACAGAAGAGATTTATGGAAGATTAGAAGAAGAAACCTTAAGAAATCATAACTTACCTCAGTCTTTCTCTTCTTCCTTCTCTCTAGAGCATGAAGCTTCACAAACTCACTCTCTCTCTTCTTTCTTTAGCCTTGAACGAAAATAGCAAGGAAAGATGAAGGAAGTGGCCTCATAAATTATCTCATCTTTTCTCTTCATGTTTCATCCTAGCCCTTGATCTAATCAAAGGTTAGGATTTCTCCACCTTTCATGTACCCTCAACTTTGTCATGCTTCCCTTTTGTGTGCACTCAACCTTGCCATACTTCCCTTGTCATCATTTAGGTCTAATTGGGTTTGACTAATTTTTCCCCCTTATTTTTCTATGTATTGGACGAATTTTAGGGAAGTTTGGGGAGAAAAAATGTTTTTCCTATATTCCATAATTCATATAACTGACCAATGCATAATTCCCCCTAATTCCCCAAATTCTTGATTTATTCTACCAAGAATAATCCCATTTATGCATTTTCTTGTATTTTCCTTGATTAATTGAGATTAACTCCAATTAATTGGAAAATAATTAATCTTGGGCTAAATTGACAAAATTATGATTTTGCTATCCCTTTTGTATTTTAATTCAATTTTTGAATTAATTTGCCCATTTTCTTATGAATATGAATATTTCACAACTTACAAGATCCAAATCCATGAATATTCATCATTTTATTGAATTATTCAAATAATTACAATATAATTTTGTTTGTGAATAAAATTTGGGGTGTTACATACATCATGTTGCGTCTTACACATGACATCCTATTTAAGTTACTAATTCTATAAAACCTCTCAAATTGTAATCAGTTGTAAATACATCCGACATTTTAAAAATTAAATTTAACCCCCTTAAATTTTAAATTTTTAATATTAAACTCCTATTGTTACTTTTTCTTCCCTTTTTTTTTTCCATACAAAAAGGCTATTTTTATGGATAAATGGTGGGAAAAGTTTTACAGAATTTATTAAGATGATAAAAGTAACAACATAAGGCTTGCTATTAAAAATTAAAATTTTAAGAGAACAAGTTTAAACTTTAAAATGTGGAGGATGTTATCTACAACGAGTCAAAATTTAAGAGGTTTTATAAAATTAGTAACTTAAATATGATGCTAATTGGAAAATCACATGTCTTTTATTAATCTGACATTGTAATTTTTGTTAAAAAAAATAATGGTAAGTTAATGACAAAAGGCTTATGATAAAAAAAAATGTTAGAAGGCTAAATTTAAATTTTAAAATGTTAATAAAAATATCTGCAGCTGACCCAAAGATGTGGGACAACTTATCTACTTTAGCCTTTCTATTTCAATAGTCCCCTCGCTGAAAAAAGAGGGAAAAAACTAAGGTATTAAAATCCGGATCGGGTATTGAACCGGTTGTGGTACTGGATTAAGGATCAGTGGGTTAGACTGGGGCCAAACCGGAGTTAAACCGGGACTAAACCGGTGAAAAATTGAAAATTTTAGACTTATAGTATAAAATTCTAAAGGAAAAATTAAAAAATTTTTTTTAAAAAATAGGTAACCTGGACCGGATCGGGAACCGGACCGGTTTTCCTACCGGTTCGCCGGTTTCCGGGCCGGACCGGCCGGTTCGGTCCGGTTTCATTACCCTGGAAAAAACTACCAATCGCTTGACTTCCTCTTCTCATCAACAGTCCGTCGTTTGCACATCAATACAGTTACTTACGCACTAACATCCCCAAGTTTCAAAGCTTCTTTTTCTCTGCTTATTCATTCAGCACACTCATACTTCCATTTGGGATTTTTTTTTTCAGCGGCCCCATATACAAAAATGGAACCCAGATTGGGGTTTCCACTTCTCTTCTACTTGTTATTCTCTATCTGTTTCAAAGCTGAATCAAAAAGTAACAAAGGATGCGAACTAGCTCTTGCCTCCTACTATGTTGTGGTCGGATTTTCAAATCTCACGACCCTTTCGCAAATTATGAAATCCCCAATTCTTCAAAACCCTCAAGATATCGTCAACTATAACAAAGACGAACTATCTAGCATAAATTATGTCCAAACCACAACTCGCGTTAACGTTCCGTTCCCTTGCGATTGCATCGGCGCTGAATTTCTAGGTTACGTGTTCAAGTACCCGATTCAAGCAGGAGAAACTTATGTGACAATTGCGGATTAGAGCTATTCGAATCTCACCACTGCTTCGTGGTTACAGAGCCTGAATAGCTATCCTTCGAATAATTTTCCTAATTTTGGAACGCTGAATGTGACGGTGAACTGTTCGTGTGGGGATAGCCATTTTCTAAAGAGTATGGGTTGTTCATCGCTTACCCGCTTAGAGCTGGGGATTCTTTGGATTCAATTGCGAACCAGACGAATCTTGATCGATCGTTGTTGCAGAGGTATAGCCTGTGTTTGTTTCAGCGTTTTGTACAAGAAAAACGTACTTATTACGCAAAGCGAGAAAAAACTCATCTCACATACTTACCTCGTATACCGTGAATCACGAATTATAAGCACGTTTTGGACAAAAATAAGCCATTTCAAACGCACACATAATCCTGGTGTTGATTTCAGCAAAGGAAGTGGTGTGGTTTATATCCCGGGGAAGCTACACTAATTTAATTGATGTCGCGTAATCTAGTTTGGTTGTTAAGTCACATAACCATAATTTAATTCAAACTTATGATTGAATCCGACCTTAATTTTAGAGCTCAACGACCTTTTTGTATAATAATAAATGACTGTCAAACACTTTTTGGCAAATATAGTATAATAAATTCCTTCTCATGTTTGGGTCCTCTTTTTCGACTTCGGTAAAAATTGCTTTATATTCTTATCGGAGTGTATTTAGTTCTGGGGCGTTGAATTCGAAGGTTACTTTTTTGCTGGTAAAACAGAGCTACCGTATTTTCTGATTGTCAAACCCTAAAGATTGCATTTTCCTCACTTTTTTTTGTTTTCATTTTTCAGGTAAAAATGGTGCCTAAGTGCCCCTGCCCTCTAGGTAACTGCCCTTCCTTTCATGTGTACGTGAATCTGCATAGATTTTTCTTTCCTCTTGTAAGATTTTTGAATAACTTACTGGAAGTTCCTCACTATTTTCAAAATCTACACGTGCTTCACTTAAAGAACGAGATGCACTGCATTTCTATTCAATTTTTTTTCCCCGAAATACCTTTCATTAACCAAAATGCATTTTTTTTGGGGTTAAAAAATAGAGAAAACAAAGCCTTCCCTTTTTTATTTTTATTTGTGCCAAATTTGAATAAAACCCATATTTGTATGATTTAGTTAATGGAGGGTACTTTTTAGTAAAAAAAAAAAAATTGAAATTGGAGTAAAATTTATATTTGGAAATGGTTCTGTGTAATTTTAGTAAAATTCAAGGGGAAAGTTCTTTTTATAATCCTAATGTGTGTTCTCTTTTTTTTTCTTTTTTTTTCAAGTGCAAAAGGTTTGTCCTTCATTCTCCTAAAAATGTTGCTCATTTGGAGTACAACTTGGTAAGAATACACAGAAATCGGAAGATCAATGCAACTTTGAACTTATATAGTGTTTATTTCTAAATAAGCATGTCTAAAAGGTATGGCTATTGCTGGAGTATCTGCTGGGGCAATAGTAGGGTTTCTGTTATTAACAGTTTGTCCTTATCTTGTATATTACATAAAGAAGAAGGAGGAAGAGGAAAAATTGCTTTCAGAATTAGCAGTATGCTCTGCTCAATCTGGGAAGGGTACACAGATATCTATGTCCTTTGTCCTTTACATTGTATTTCCTGTCAAAATATGGGTGAAACTAAAATGTAACAAGTTCCAAAGGGTTAAACGGCTTAATAACTCTCATGTGACTCTAACATTCAAGTAAAACTGAAACAACCTTGTGACATGCTCAATTAGTTCATATTGCTTGTACAAAATGGCCTCCAATTGGCAGAAAGATTATTGATTGATGGAGAAACCTAGTTGGCAATCAGCTCAAGTTCATATTTTGACAAAATATGAGAGTATTACATGTGGTGGATTTGAAATGCATCTATTGGACGTTGGAAAAGCCTAGAACTAGATCTAACCCGTTACTTTTCACCTCATGCAGTATTACAATTTACATATAACATTATATCATAACACACTTAGGATGTCATTGAATTTGTTTGTTCTTCTTTGTGGCCATTTTATTTTTCTTATTATCTGATTAAATAAAACTTTAAAGGGATTTTCCTTTGCAGGAAGCTGCGATAAAAAAGATGGAATCACAAAAATCAAGGGAGTTTCTTACTGAATTGAAAGTGTTAATGTATGTTTATCACCAAACCTAGTATGATAACTTTTGAACAAAAGCATATGGTAGGGTTAGTTGCTTGACTGTATCAGTAAATATTTTGTTGCTTTTAAAGCTAAATTATGTATGATTTTGATTTTTTTTTTTCTTTTTTCTTTTGACATCCCTTGAATGACACGGGAAGATGGTGATTTTTCTAAGTGAAGGGATTCAACATTAGTCAAAGCATTGTCATGAAGATATCAATTTCATTATTTTGAACTTAGAGTAGTAAAGTATATGTCACGATAGAATTGGAAGGTTATCCCATTTAGGAATTAGTCATGATTTTTTTTTTCCACAATAAGGTGAATGATATAATTCCCATGTTCGTTAGTTTCATTTTAAAGCATGATAGCATCAAATTCTATTCTCTTTTTTCTTGTAGGTGCGCTTGATTGGATATTGTGTTAAGAAGGATTCACTTTTCCTTGTATATGAATATATTGACAATGGAAACTTAAGCCAACACCTGCGAGATTCAGGTGAGAAAAGCATTGCACTAATGTCTACTTCTGTGATGGTACACTCATTTTTCTGTGCATTGCATAAGCACAAAGTCCAAGAAATGAGTCATATTTTCTATGGCTATTAAATAGTATGACTTGCAATAGCTTTTCTATTTTATATTGATGATCAAGTCATTTTATGACAGAGAGAGAACCCTTGCTATGGTCCATGCGGGTGCAAATTGCTCTGGATTCAGCCAGAGGCCTTGAACATATTCATGAGCATACTGTGCATGTATATATTCATCGTGACATAAAGTCAAATAATATATTGATAGACCGAAACTTTCATGCCAAGGTTGAATTTTTTTCATTCAAAATCCTTAGAGCCTGTGCCTTTTTTTCTTTTTTGGGATGACTTGTAATTCCTTAAATATTCATCTTTGTAGGTTGCAGATTTTGGGTTGACCAAGCTCACTGAAGTGGGAAGTTCAGCACATCCCCCTGATAATCTTGCAGGCATATTTGGTTATATGCCACCTGAGTACGTCAACTTCTACTTTTCTATTTGGGCAGTAGCTAACTTAATGAGATAGTTAGTTAACATTTTAATTATTTATCAAAGGTGGATAACTAAGATAAGTTGGTAGCATAGTGGCACTAGAGGTTGTTGAACATCCTGGGTTCGAACTAATTGACATTTTGCGTTAAAAATTATTGCTAAATGATGAGTTATAAATATTTATTTGGGAATTTTGAGACCCAAATTATTGGGAATGACCTGGTTTGTAGATAATATTCTCAAACATGTAACTTACTTTTCACCAAATTTTTTTTGGAACCTATTGTTTCCAAACTTATCTTTCGAGACCTAGGCGTCATTCTTCCTTTGAATAACTCAATTGGATATGAATATCAAGAAAGTTTGTGTTTATGTGAAACTCTTGCTTTCCCTGAAATGGTTTTTAGGGAAATCTTGTCTGATTAATGGAGGTACTTTCTTAGTATAAGTAAAAATGAGTTCATTTTTCCCCTTTTCTGACTGCAAAAAATTGAGTTCACTTTTGTGTGCTTTGGTTTGATTACTTTTCTCCCTTCTGCAGATATGCATATGGTAGTGTTTCACCAAAAATTGACGTCTTTGCTTTTGGAGTTGTCCTCTATGAACTTATATCTGCTAAAGAAGCTTTGTTCAGGGCTCATGAATCTGGATCTGATACAAAAGGTCTTGTCTTTTTGGTGATTTTTGACTTCCTCATTAAAAATGATTTATTTACTATTTTCTTAAAATACAAATCAAATGAATTTACTAGAATATTTAAGAGTTTATATTTGCCTTCGTTGGTACAGTTTGAAGAAGCTCTTGAGAAGCCTAATCCAAAGGAACATCTTCAAAAGCTTGTTGATCCTAGGCTCGGTGATCAATACACAATCGATTCAGTTTACAAGGTGAGCAAATAAATTGAACTGTTGAAACTTTTGAGTTTGAAAAATACCTGTGTTCGCTGTCAAGTTCTAGGCTATAAAACTATATCTACCAACACCTGTAAACAGAGAACTTGATAGCAACTGTATAAAGAACTCAGAAACCAAGATAAGTGTGTCAATGAAAAGAAAATACAGTATAGTTTGTGAGTTGTTAATTTAATTAAGTACAGTTTGTGAGTTGTTAGTTTAATTAAGTCGTAAAGATATCATTCATGTATTTTGATCCAACAACCATCTTTACACCACAAAGTCACAAACAGGTCCACTATCTCACCAATGTTTTCGTGTTCTGCACAGTACCATAACTAATTTTAAGATATTAAGGAAATTAATTATAATTATTTGTAGCAAATGTATGATGATTTCTCTAAAATAGTCCGTTTAATCATTATCCCATTGATAAAACTCTCTTTAATACTTGTATCAGAAAGCAACATCCAACACCCTGGTGTTATTTCTCAGTTACATCCAGCGCTCTAATCTTATTTATGGTGCATCCAACACTGTTGTTATTTATTTATAGTGCATTTGTCACCCAAAACCATAAATAAGATTAGAGTGCTGGATGTAACCGAAAAATAACATTATAGGGTGCTGGATGTGTCAGAAATAAAATATTAGGGTGATGAATGTACCATAAATAGGATTAGGATGTTGGATGCTACACTTCCTATTTTATTTTAGGGGAAAATTGGTGAAAAGTCTCCAATTTAAAATTTTATTGGTAAAAATGACTTAATAAAGTTGTATGCATAAGAAGTACTGGTATTATATTTGATTTATATTTTTTTGGTGAATAAAATTTTCAATGAGACTTTTCTCTAAGTTTCAAAAATACATGACTCTTTGTGTACAGCTTCAAATGATTTATATGACCTATCAAATTAAAGCTTGATAAGTCTAATTTTATTTTAAAAAAGTTCACATTCATTGAACATCATTTAATCATCTAAAAACACATGACAATCTCACTGCCGCGCAGGAAAACACAGTAACAGCAAATTTTGGAACTCTTACTAAACCGGGGATTAGCAGTCCATTTGATTCAGGCTTATTCTCAATCCTCTAATCTCGAAATTTGGAATATTACATTAACTAACTTCTATTAAGGGCCAGAGGGAGTAGTTTGTTTAGAGTGTGATTTCTTGGAAGTTATTACTGATTAGTCTAGTCAAAGATTAAATAAACACCTAAATTTAAACGTTCGGAAACTACAACTATCTATCACAAAATCATTCAACAGTTTAACATTTACAAAAAGAAATAGTTTATCATCTATACACACACACACAGAGACATATCCTAAATCCATATGGCTGTTATACACTTGATTTATATTGTATATGTCTTAGATTGGGTGCAAATTTTCCAGAATTTTTTTGGCAGAATTCCAAACTCAGTAAAATTCTATGCAAATAGCAATTTGCATTAAGGGTTTATCTAGCTCAAAAAAAGGACAAAGAAACTTAGAAAATTTGTTGTAATTCTTTTTAAATTGAGTCAATGAATGACATTTTATGATTTTGCGTGAATAAAGGGTTTGTACTTTGCAGCGTTGAAGGAATAAGGTGTTGTGGCTTTTATGTTTTGGTTAAATCAAGGATTGCAATATAGGGTATAATCCCGGATCGTCTCTCGAAGAGCCTTTTATTAATTATCTAGAAATTAAGTACAATGATTGACATGAAATGATTAAAAATGGGAAAATTTGGTCTTTTTAACTATCAACTACTTTTTGCAATTAAGAATTAAATTGTTCTAACTAATTCTTTTTGGGATTTTTCTTGAAAATATGAAATGGAATGACAATGGATTTAATGAAACGAAAGAAATAAAAAGATCAACAATGAATAAGCAATCCCTCATAGCAATAGCGCAAATAATCCTCACTTCAAATGATTATGGGAGATTTAATCATGCTAATTCCAAAATAACTCTAAGGGCCACCCCTTAGATTAAGCCTAACTTAGATTGATTAATACCAAGCCACCTTGCATATTAATCTCTCTAAATTAGGTTGATTAAGCACTCTAGCAATTAAATGAACTTAAAAATCATATTTAGCTTTTGATCCAATAACCGAGCCACCTCGCATTACCACTTGATTTTCTCATTAATCTTAATTTAACAATGGCCACCCATATGAAAAATCAAGATTAATGATGCTAAAACCCAATGTTAAATATAATTAATAAATTCACATTCAATTAACCAATACAAACACAAGACACCATTGATCCACTAACCAAGTCATCTTGAAATTAGCACAAAATATTCACAAAATTATCAATTCAATGACTAATCAGCACAAAGAAATGATAATTAAACTAATTAACCACAATGTCAAATGTCTAATAAAAGTTCAAGCCACAACAAATCTTCAAATACATCAAAATAAATCAATTCAACGTTATAAAATTCATCCTAAGACCTAGGAATCACAAATATAATGTAGAAATAGATAATTGAAATAGCAAAAACTCCCCAGTTAAAACTCCAAGCTCATGACATTGCCTCTTGCTACAAGGGATCAAGAATTCAGCCACTAAAATCCATCAACACAGCTTCACCAACCAACACAAACACCATCTGAATTAAGTACCCAGCCATGAAATCACCAATTAAATAACAAGTTAATATTGAAGAATTAAATGCTGATTGGTGATGGTAGAAAATGAACAGAGCACGCCACAGCAATGTATGGGTTGAAAAACATAGAGAAAACCAAGGTGGAGGCGATGAAGGTGGTGGATGGTGAAGATGAATCAAATGAACTTCTTCATCTCTCACTTGCGTGGCTCCTGAAGCTCTATTCTGAAGATTGCGGCTCTGATCTGGAGGCTCTGATTCTTGGTTTCGGATGATGAAGACTGCTGGAAATAATGGAAAACCAGACGAGGACAGTGGTTGAAAGTGAGAGGGAGCCGGAGATAATGGTGGGCGACGGTGATGTACGGCGGTGGTGGTCGACAGGATGAACTCTGCAATAGTCTCTTTCTTTCTCTCCAATCCAGCTCCCTCCAACTCAAGGCAGCTCTGCTTCTCGGATCTCCTCTGCTATGTTCTGGTTTGCGTCAGTTTCTGTGGTGGTGAGGATGGGATGATGCTCGCCGGCGGCCTATGGTGGTGAGTGACGCCGCCGGCGAGAGAGGACGAAGAAGGCGAAGGAGATGGAAGCGAGATTCGAGAGTTGAAGATGAAGATGCGTTGCGTCTGCGATCTCCGTCTCTGTATCCATAATATATCTGTCTCAGCACGTCCTGGTCAAAATTTCAGACCTAAAGGCAAAACGGTGTGCTGTACTCGTGGACTAAAATGGAATTTCTTAAACTCATGGGACCAATCTGGAATTTTTCAAATTCAAGTCCCAAACTGCCATTTTCATTTTTAATCCCATTTTTCATGTACCTACAATTGAAAATAATTAACCCAACATCAAATCTTCTTAAAAATAAATGATTAAGAGCATAGTTCTCTAATCCGGACCGGCCGAACCGGCCCAGAAACCGGCAACCCGGGCACTAAACCGGTCCGGTTGGGTGACCCGGTCCGGGTCAACTTTTTTATTTTTTTAAAAAAAATTGTCCTTTAGAATTTCATACTATAAGTCTAAAATATTCTATTTCTCACCGGTTTGGTCCCGGTTTAGCTCCGGTTTGATTCCGGTATGACCCAATGACCCTTGACCCAGTACCCTGACCGATTCACTTACCGGTCCGGGTTTAATTACCTTGATTAAGAGTAATTACAATTTTTATGACAATTTTGCCCTTTTTAATCCTAATTTAATATATTTACTCTTAATCTCAATTAAGCATAAAGAAGGCATTTTAAGCTCAATAAATATGATAAAATCCTCAAATAAAATATAAAAACATATAATAAAATTGGGATTTGTCAAGCGTCATCTTATAAAGAATTTTCAAAATGGGTCCCATATTTACACATTATAGGCCACACGTACATTATCGAACTATGCAGAAAAAGGTTTGATGGATGAACAAAAACAAAGACTTTTATTAATAACTAAAATTATCAATTAGCAATGTCATCTTCAATGTAATAGTGACATGATTTTTCACTATTAGGTGTTATTTTTTTGACAATCGTCATATGCAACTAGTAATATTTCAGGGAAATAGCAACTAGTCGGAGTTGCTTTATTTGTTTTAACAGAACTTCCAAAAATTCATCGTAATTTATTCAAAAGAAAATTCTGTTTGATTCACAATGTTCCGTGAACACGGGGTTGTGGAGCTACAGAGAACTTTCAAAACTTGGAAAAAAAAGTTGATTGTCAATTTTACAATGGACCATTTTTTAAAAAATTTTAGCAACCATACATTGCAATATCAAGAATAAGACGTTATAAGCAAACAAATAAAAAAAACTTTTTGATCATAATTAATTCAATCAACATCATACCAACAAAGAATTGGTTTAGTGATGTAAGGTCTCGTTAGATCCCTCTAGGTCTCAAGTTCGCTTCCCATATTAAATATTTGTGTTGGGAGGAGAATCTATGAACCCCTCAAATATTTAGTAATATATATGAGCCACAAAAGGTGTTGGATACCAGTTGAAAGTATAAAAAAAGTTCAATTAACAATATATTTAAAGAAATATATTTTTAATAAATTGAATGTCCTACTTTCACAATTAGTAATATGAATGTATAGTTTTAATGAGGACTGTAATAATTGATAATTATATTATCAGTTACTTATTTTGACATCAATTTGTGAATATAAATGGATAATACCTTAAATAACAAGTTATGGAATTTCTTCTTCTTCTTATATATTTAAAATATGAGATAAAATATAATAATTTCATTATGGCTGTTATTTTGACAACAATAATCATATTAATTAATTATGACTAGTGCCTTAACAAATTCAGTAGCCAACTATTTCTAAAACCATTGATAAAGGAAAAAAATGGAGAAAAAGAAAATGATTATGGAAACAATAAAAGTAGAGAAATGAAAAAAGAAGAATGGAATGAGGAGAAGACAAGTTAATAAGATTCATTAAATTTTATTCAAGCTTTATAGAGTTACTTTTTGATTAACAAAATTTTAAGCTATGTTTGCTAATCATGCCTACTAGATCAAATTTGAACGGGAAAAAATAATTGTATACATTACATATCATTTTCTACGTCATGGCACCATTAATTTACTGTAAAAACCATTGAGAACTATAAAAAAAAAAAAATTATAGAACAATGTAGTACGTACAAATATAATTTTCTAAAAACAATAGAATATTGCTCTTTTTTAAGAATTGACATTAAGTCAACCATTAGTGCAAGACACAAGATTTTTTTAACCCAACATTGACCGTGTACTAAATTATGAATAGTTAGTTGATCGACTACTGTGAAATAACAACCATCATTCGTATTTTTTATCTATGAATAATATGGGTTTTCAAATTTTTATATTATATATAAAAATAAATATGTAAATTGTAGATTTTATTAAGTTTGAAGTGAATCCGACTGTTGATCATTTATGAATAGTGTAATTTTTTATTTATTTTATATTATAATTAACATGAATTTATAATATATAAATATACACATTTTTTAATAAACTATAACATTCTATAAACTTTAAATTTGAACAACCTCTGCATGCAATTTATAGTCAGTCTCATTGTCACACTCTTATTTTAATTTCACCTTTACCAGAATATTCACGGAAAACGATATGCGATTCGGTGGGCAACACAGGAATAGCATAAATATACTGATAATTTGTGCATGATTACGGAAATTCCCCTTAGGGATTCGTACTTGATAATTACAATTAATGTAGCTGCACATGGCTTTTTGGGTGTTTAAACCCGTCCCAGTGAAACGGAGACATCTTCCCATCTTCGTTCCACCACTGCAATCCCTCGTACGATTCTCTTCTTTGTTCTCAGCATATCTTCTATCTTCTCCTGTCTAAATTATTGGTAGGGGAGGGTGAGATTCGAGAGAATCTCAGTAGGAAACAGATACCAATATGCATGCAAGATAAGTGCTTAATGCATGACATGCTTGCATTACATAAACTCATGCTAACACAATGACATATCTGTGTGCTCAATGTTTCGTGCAACAAAACTATGGCCAGAGTATAGACAAAAACAAAGCTTCAATCATTCATATATGTTTCACATAATCAAGCAAAGCAATAACATACAACAATACACCAGCACAAATATCAAATACATGCAGGAGAGGTAAGTTCCATACCTTAACCCTTTTCTGCCTCAAAACGCGTGCCTCGATCTACGTGCAAACAGCTCGAGGCTATATATTCGATCATAGAATTCCAAATGTACCATTTAGACACATCCATGATATTTTTGGGGGGTTATATGAGGCTATATTGAAATATTACTAAAATGCCCCTAGGACTCGGCCTGGCCCCGCCGTACCAGTCTGGCTGTACTTTTCCCGAAATTCTAACCCAGGCTATCCTGACATATTTCCGTCTAAGCAATGCATTTCTGAACTTGAAATTACCAAATTCACTGCCAAAAGACAAAATTGCCCTTGGCAGCCCTTATTTCAGTGTTTTAGGGGCGTTTTCGTAATTATGCTTTCTCGGCCTTTTCCGAAAAAGTGCCCAACCGTAACCCCACTTAATTTTCACTCCTGAACTCAATGAAACCATCAAATCATTAAAAATCTGACTCTAAGGCCCATTTACGGCCCTGGCCGAAATATATGGGTTTTCTAGGGAAAATCGGGGTTTTTCGATTTCGGCTCCGTAAACACGTTTTTTTTTACTTCTAACCACTTTATTGACTATTCCATTAGGTTACAACTACCATTTAGTACCAATTTGGGCAGCATAACCCCTAAGAAAACCCATTTCCAAGATTTAAAACCAACGGCAATCCGGTGAAATTTTACCGATTAAATTGTCCACAACAGCCAGAATAAGCAATATACAATGGTTTGGAAGTTACTTCAAGCTCCCACTAGCTTTTCCTCTTCTTGGATGAAACCCTAACCTTTCATAAAACCAAATTTTGAGCTTCACAACCTTAAAGAACAAAGAGGAGTAGCTTAGAGTCGGAGTTATACGTGTTAGGTAAGGATTTATCGAAGAAATCAACTTACCGTACAAGATCTCTTCACTTTCTCTCTCTAGAAAAATCTGGTCTCTCTCTCTCTCTATTTCAGGTCTGTTTCATGCTAGAATGAGCTTGGAGAAAGAAAATGATATATTTTATAATATATCTAATGTTATTTTATTTGTTTCCTTTATTTTCGGATTTCAGAAATTCTGGCAGATTTTCTGCCCTAACTTTGAAAAATCATAACTAATTCTAGACAAATTGAATTGGAGTGATTATAAAGGATATGGAGCCCTATTGAGTCTAGTTTCAAGGAAAAATATAGAATTTAGCCATTTGGAAGTACAAAATTCCCAGAAATTCCATCTTTGGTTACTGCTCCAAAAAAATTCCAGTTTTTCTGGGCTGACTTCAAAAATTCATATCTTTTTGTATATAGCTCTAATTGAGTCATATGACCTATCAATTAAAGATTATGATGTCTAATTTTATCCAGTAAAATTTCATAATTTTTTCTCATCATTTGATCACACAAAATCATATGACAAGCTCACTGCCTCATAAGCGATTTCAATGAAAACATAATTATATTCTCCAAAATTCACCATTTTATTTTCTTTAATGCCCCAAAGATATAAGGAATATTAGAGAATAGATTTGGGACATCTACTAAATCGGGGCTTAGCAGTCCGCTTAATTTAGGCTTATTCTCAAGTCTCCAATCTCAAAATTCGGGGTATTACACTTATGCAAATAAAAAAAAGATTCATTTAAAATAGATTTTGATTCAATATAGTCTTGCTCAATTTCAGCCTAGTTTTATTAGGTAAATATTTATTTTAAATTCTAATATGTTATTAATCTTAAAGCCACATTATTTGGCTCGATTTTCAAAACACTATTGTTTCATTCAGTGTAGTGAATAATATAGCCAAACCCCATATGACAAAAGCAAAACATTATATATATATATATATATATATATAGTGTAAAGTAGCAATGGTCAAGGTCTAATATATGATATAGGTACCAGGCCACAACCTAACAAACATAGTCTCCGAGGTGTTCGCCGTCTTATATAACACAGAAAAAGTAGCTGAGCTTGGAAGTCTTGGATTGAAGTTAGAGGAAACTGTATTTAATGGAACTAGATGCTTTCTCAATCCACATGTCCATCTTAAATGCTTCAATATGAATCATCTAGTCGGTGGAGAGTACTTGAGTTCAACTACACATGATAGCTTGCGTTATTTTGATAACTTGGCTAAAACTCTCTTGGACACAAGGAAATAGACTAAAAAAACAATGGATTAGCAATGGAATTTAGTGACTGAATTGTGCAATTCCGTCGTTAAATAAACTATCACTGTTTAGTTAGCAACAGAATTCCATCGCTAATTAATTGTTTTTTTAGTGGCATGATCTTGTGTATTCTATAACTCTAATGCTAAGAGGCCTATAATTAATCGGGTCAATTTACAAAGCTCGGCTCAGGGTCATCATGATATTTGTTTTTCGAATGCGTTACGTACTATAGGTGACAAAGTTTGGAAGTGGCTTGGGTTGCAGACAACGTCGAATGGAAAGTTCAAACTTGACTAGCAATGTCTTGGGTGCTTTTGTCTTGCATCTCTGGGTTTGTATCAGCCTTCTACCAAAAGCCTCATGTGGCTACGATATGGCACTTTAGGCTTCTACCAATCATGTAATAAAGGGTTTGCTTACTTCAAGCTACATGTAGATTTTATTTTTATTGTTTGGTTTGTTTTATTTCTTGTGCACTTGGTTTTCTTCTCTAGCTAGTATGTTTGTTGCTTTATACATGGTTATTAATCACATTGGGATATTATCATATGAGGTTTGTTGGTGGCTTTCTCTGCCTTTTTTTTTTTCAGATCTCTTGCTTCTGGATATTCTTTCCATTTGTGTTTTTAATATCCTTTGAGATATTTGAGCCCTTTACCCTAATGGTGATCATTTGAGTGGTCATTTGTAACGATCAGCCTTTATAATGAAAGCTCAACACAAATAATAGCAAGATAAATGAAAAGCAAAGCCAACTGTATTTATATATATCTGCAACAAGTCTTAGAGTTACAATACTAAGAGATGAAGAAGACTAGAAACATTAATAGATGAGAGGGAAACTACAGAATCAAAAGAAAGGCAGAAGGAGAAAATTCACAGTCATAACCATGGCCCTAAAGGGAAGAAGTAAGGAAGAGAGTCACCAAAATCATCCATACTTTCTGTTAACCAATTTCACTCTTATTATACCACCTCCATTACTGGATCTCACTTGTTCTGGTCTTGGGCTTCCCATTGGGCTCCATCTTAGCCTAAATCCCTTATAATTGTTACATTACTCCCCTCCCGAACATTGACCTTGTCCTCAAGGTCAAAATAGGGATAAGTATTGGTTAAAGCAGTCAAATTGTGCCGTGCTGGTGGGTCTAAACCATTCCAAGAGATTAAAATATAATGGACCCCAAAAACTTGGTATGGAATGCATAAGAGGTCTGCAGCTTTGACAACTTCAATAGGCAAATGAACTAATAGACTAAAAACTTGTAGAATTTGGTCATGATGTGTTTCTTCAACAACAATACCATGCAACTCAATTTGGACAACCCAAAAAATGAAGATTTGCTCCCCATCACATTGAAGCAAGTTGAGGAAATTAGGTGTAAAATCCCTCTGCATTATGAACATGGAAAGAAATGACTTGCATACGTTGGTCCTTGCATGAGATAAAATAACAATATAGACATCATCTTGGGTTTCCAATGTACCATAGGATTGTACTAGCTTCTTGTGGAAAAACAAGGCTAGTAATGTAGTCAAATTAAGTACAATTTCAGTGGTCATTGCCCTCGTTGTCACTATTTCATGATTTAAAGTGAAGTCCACCTCTAAGAGACATGGAAGAAACCTATAGTGGAACATAAGGAGAAGCAATCATTGGTTCACTATCTCTTTGGATGCCAAAAGACACCATAATATGGCATGACCCTCCATCTAAAGGTGATTGGGCTAACAGATATATAGCTTTATGCTTCAATGTGGGCTCCATATAAAGTGGCTGTTTTACATGTCTATTGGAAAACTGTACATCAGCTAAATTTGCATATAACAAAGTAAAAAGATAGGTCATATAACAAATCACTTGCACTCCTCCAAGGACTTCATACTGCACTCTCCCCATATTTTGGTGCCAACAATCAACAAATTAAATGAAGGCATGAGATGTAGCAATGGAACTCAACCATTTGAACCATGTAGCAGTAACAAAAATGCACAAATCCAATTCATTTGCAAGTCGGAAAAGGCCAAGAAACAAGAGTTTATCATTAGTATCAAATTTAGATGTAAACTGTTCATTCGACCAGTATATATAGTGTCCCGAACTATACAGACCACCAAACCAATGTATACTAAATGCATTTTCACGGAGTTCACCAAGACCTTGTTCCAATTGTAAGGAACCAAGTAAGGTAAGAAGACCAAAATATTGCTTAATGGTAGCTTCAATTATGATCACTTTAATAGCAAACTCAACCATATGATCATAACTTAAAGTCTCAAATGAATCCCTACCCATTAATTGTGGGTTAAGAATTTTACCATTAATAACAAGAAGGTAAGCATCATTAAATGGTCAACATAGAACCCATACTTTTGCATTATTAGAACAAATCTTTTTATGAACTTGAACATATGCCGGCAAGTGAAGCTTTCATAGTGCAGACTCATTCCCCTATTCCCAATTAGTGCATGCACAAGAGGCAAAAGCTTGGCAACCAAAATTGAATTAGGCGTGGCAATAAAACCAAAGTTGTGTTGCATGTGTACAGTACTTAAATGATACAATGCATCAAATAAATGCAAACTCCAAACTCTCTTGACCACACTTGGGTCAAACATCAAAAGAATAAGCACGAACAGAGTTGGAAGGCCAACACATGAATCAGAATTGGTTGGGTAACATATTAACAAACACCATGTGCACAACTTAAGAGAAAAGCAATCAGAGTTTTCCCCAAATAAAGAACCATAATCTAATCACATTCCATTGAAGCCCAATCCAACGTAGTTTGGAATTCATTAGCCTTAGCATCTCCAGGGTCGAACACAAAATGAAAAATTCGAAGACCAATAATAGAGATAAAAGTTGAGAGGTAGCCATACATCAAACACAAAATAGGCATCTTAATGAGAAAATGAAGGATAATGTCCCTATCAGGATGAACCAAAGAATTTCATTCTTATCTCATTGTGCCAAAAGTACTGAGATTATATTATCCAAAGTAGCTGGTAATATTTGAGAATAACAAGTAATACTGTGATAAGGCCAACCAAATTTCTCACCAGGGTTAAACACAAAAATAGAATCACCCAAGGATGCAAAGCCTTGAAAGGTAGGAAATGGAATGACAAGAATATTAGGAGACTCACCTAGTGAAGATTTGGACAGCCACAAGGTTTTTTCATGATAAAGGGTTGATTTCGGCAGAGTCAATTTGTCATGGACAACAACCACCTTGGCCTTGCAATGCAGGGTGTCCTCAAGCACATATTAAGATTGTAACGGCACGGTCAGGTACTCCACATTTCCTTGCGGTGCCGGACATAGGTACTACACATTTCCCCATGCCTAGGTGCACTTGGTTACCAAGGATCACATAAGGCTTGTACTTGACCCTCAGGTCATGTCTTCGATCCTTGGGGAGGTGACTCTTTAGGGGAAATGTGGAGTACCCTAGAGAGCAAAATCCCTAAGCCTTTGCGAGGCGGAGGGGGGCGAAAAATCCTGGCACGAGGAAATGTGGAGTACCTGTGTCCTGCACCGTGGGAAATTGTGGAGTACTTGGTCATGTCGTCACAAATATCGGTGCCTCCATTAACAAATTCAAAGACAAATGTGCTAGTCATTGCTACAGTGATTGGGGTTGAATCTATGACACAGTCATCATGGAAAAGTTGAGTAGGACTTGAGACAAAGGGAATAGTTGTAACCACAGAGTCTACAAGATTTGGATCATCAAACTCATTCTTTGCTCCATCTTCTTCATCTTCCCAATTTGGGCCAAGTTTAGAATCATCCTTTTTGGGTTCAGTTTTACTTGCATCATGCAGCTCAATTTTATCTATATCATCCGAGTTGTCTATAATTGGCGCGACAACCACCATGGTAATCACAGACAGTGAACTAGCAAAAGTTAGTGATGATTCATACTTCCGTATAGCACTTTGAAGTTCCACTAGGATCTTACCAAATTCAGGGTCCGGATTTGAGTCGCTTAGGTTGGATTTTTCTAATCATCCTACCAAGGAATCGATAGCGTACACTAGCCAAAGAAGAGTGGCCTTGATCAATGGGTGAAGGGAGATTGTTAGCCATTAGAGGGGAACTCTCAATGTAAGCACCAATTGTAACGACCACCCTTTATAATGAAAGCTCAACACAAATAATAGCAAGATAAATGAAAAAGCAAAGCCAATTGTATTTATATATATCTGCAACAAGTCTTAGAGTTATAATACTAAGAGATGAAGAAGACTAGAAACATTAATAGATGAGAGGGAAACTAAAGAATAAAAAGAAAGGAAGAAGGAGAAAATCCACAATCATAACCATGGCCAGAGGGAAGAAGACGCAAGGAAGAGAGTCACCAAAATCATCCACACCTTCTGTTAACCAATTTCACTCTCATTATACCACCTCCACTACTAGATCCACTGCCAGATCTCACTTTTTGTGGTCTTGAGCTTCCCATTGAGCTCCATCTTAGCCCAAATCCGTTATAATTGTTACATCATTTCTATGCACTCTCTATAGTGCAAATGTAGCTCTTTCATCTACCTTGCTTCTAGCAATATTATTGGTATGTGCAATGTCTGAAATGCAATGGTAAACTGGTTCATAGTCTTTCATTCTTGTCTCTATTTAGTTGTGATATTTGTTTTTATGGTTTTCAAGTTTTGTATGTTTTTTGTTTTGCTTTGAGTGGTTTTGGCTTTGTGGTAATGTTCAGTTTATTATCTAATATATAAAGGCCCAATTTTTATGTATCATTTTACATTATTTTAATAAATTGTCTTATTGATTTTAAAAGATTACGGATCAAATTACTGCACGTTTTTTCAGGATGCCAATAATTCTTCAGCGAATAATAAACATGTAATTTTGTTTTATTAGAGGATAAAAATGTAATTTAAACCTATATTGAATCACATTAATGTCTCATGCATAGCCTAAACAGTAACTGAAAAGAATGAATTTAACTGCTTACTACTATTGTATATTCAACTTTTTTTTTATACAAATGTCCAACTTTTTAATAGTAAAGATCACCTTGCAAAAAGAAAACACAAGGTGTCAGCCTTGTCACATATATCGGGGATAAAGCTAATGGGCCATTTTGCTTTCTTTCTTTTTTTTTTTTTTTGCCAACGGGCCATTATGCTTTCAGTCACAGAGTTAGACCCAATGATCTTCTCACATTAAATATTGTTTCAGTGAAACTGGTCCAATGAGCTAAGAAATATATATATATATATATATATATATTTAATTAGTTAATCTAGACCCAGTTGATTAAAACGACAACATAAAAAGAGTAATCCCAAGCTCATGTCTTGTGGCACCCAAGTTGGTTTAGCTTTTTTTTTCTCTTGATATTATTATCTAGGATCCAATTCGGAGTTTGTAGTTATCTCTCCCAACACAAGTACCTTATCTAGAACTCAAAGTCACAATTTAGAAAAATCTAGCGGGCCTTAGGTCGTTATACCAACTATATGTTGGTAAGTTGGTTAACCTTTTATATTTGACCATTAGTCATAAATGGAAAGACAACAAGAAATGTGCAATAATTGGTGTACTGAATATCACTTTTACTTTTAGTGTGTCAAAAGTCTTTTGGATAAACTAACTTCGAGTCAACCTCTGTTTGAATAAAAAAAATTTATTTTAGTCCATCCAACAATTTTAAAAATCAAAGAAAGGTCAATTTGAAAAACACAACTACGTAAGTAGAGGATGCTTACCATCTTGAAAGTTGTATTAATAAACATAATTTGTTTTTACTTTGGAAATGGTTTGTACCGTATGGTTCAAACTTGGAAGCTATTCTCTTAAATTTTAGCAAGGCATCTTGATTTAAGTTCTGTATTGAAGTTTTAAAATGTGAAATGCTAAGGTATAAGATGATTTTCATGTACAGTAAAAATGGCTTAAGAAAAAAGAATATTATATATATGTACCGTGTGGTTCATAACTTTGAAGCTATGCTCTTAAATTTTAGCAAGGCATCTTGATCAGTGTTGAAGTTTTAAAATATGAAATGCTAAGGTATTAGATGATTTCATGTACAGTAAAAATAATGGCTTAAGAAAAAAGAATATCATATATATATATATAGAGAGAGAGAGAGATAGATATAAACCCTTTGACTGATCTGAATGTAAATTTAATTTTAGTAAATAAATCTCCCGTATTATTTTCATTTTTATATGGTGTGCTAATTCAAATGGAATAATCAACAACTAACCCAAGTTGCTCATTATGTGCAAACAAGAAAAACAATTTTCTTTTGCCACAAAATTATCCTTCATTTAGCTTCAGAACACAAAACAAAGCAGTGATAAAAAATCACTTAAAAATTACATAAACAAAATAATAGGCTATTACATTTAAAACAAAACATAATACACCCTTATTGTTGCTAGAATATTTAACAGACATGATACAACAAGCCAAATAAAGAAACAAAAAAAAAAAGATCAAGAACTTGTAACAGAATACAAAGCCACATTCTCTAGGCAATTCATTCTTCAATTTGCAAGAGCCCTATTTCTCATCCTTTTGTCTTGTTTCTTGGATTGACCTTCAAAAGTCCTGACAAGCCATTGAGGTTTTCCAGTTGTGAAAACAATATATCCCATCAAAATTCCAAATACCATTCCGCATCCATATCCCAAGGCTACTGGCTTCCAACCAAATTCAAATCTGTCAATGGAATAAAACATTGATGGAGATGGTGTAGGTGATTCTCCTTCATCCATATTGCAAGATTTTGACAATGGAGCACCACACAATCCTAAATTTCCCTCATATGAATCATTTTGGAATGTATCAAATTGTTTACCTTTTGGTATCATCCCCTCAAGCTGATTTTGTGAAAGGTTCAAAGTAGAAAGAAAGTTGAGATTCATCATTGTTGAAGGAATCTCACCCATGAGCTTGTTGCATGACAGATCTAACCATTCTAAACTTGTCAATTTTCCAATTGATTTTGGAATAGAACCACTGATTCTGTTGTGGGAGAGATTAAGCCCTATTAGTGCATGTAGCTCTCCAATAGCTATTGGAATCTCCCCATCAAAACTATTATTCGACAAGTCCATAGTGGTGAATATTGTCAAGATCCTTCCAGCTCCATGGTATAACCTTTCCAAGTGATCATCACTGAATCCATACATGTTGAATAATTTTTGCTTCCCATATACTGCGAACCAGCTTCAACATTGTCTACCTTCATCATTCCTTTAAACTCCTTGATGTATGTTGTTGGCAAAGATCCATAAAAATGGTTGTTGGAGATGTCAAAAATCCATAACGTAGGAAATGGATGCTTGGTATTGGAACTAGAAATGGCACCATAAAACCTATTCTCTCTTAAAACAAGCACTTGTAACTTTGGCAAATCATCAAGCCAACTATGAAATGTATCCTTGATCTCGTTGTGTCCAACATCAAAAATTTCTAGTTGATTACAATGGGCCAAAGATAGAGGCAATGATCCCTTGAGTTGGTTGTTATTGAAATGCAAGGTTTGCAAGGCATTACTCTTTGAAAAATTGTTTGGTAAGGATCCAGAAAAATCATTCATCTGTAGATCTAGAACTGAGAGATTGGGAAGGCCAACAAGACATTGTGGAATAGGTCCTGACAAGTTGTTGTGAGACAAGTTGAGTATCTCAAGTAAGCTTGCATTGCAAAACAGAAAGGAAATATCTCCACTAAATTTATTGTTTGAGACTGAGAAAAATTGAGCTCCAGAGAATGGGATTGGGAGATTTCCTTGTAACATGCTGAAGCTAAGATCCAGAAATGTGACCCTTGTATTTGAAAGGGATGAAGGGACTTGACCACTGAAATTATTATTATTAAGTGTCAAAGATCGTAATCCACTCTTCTTCCCAAAAACATCCCGTATTTCACCACTAAAATTATTTATTGAAAGATCTAAGGAGGAGAGATGTTCAAAGTTTGAAAGTGATGATGGTATTTGACCGCTAAAACTATTATTGGAAAGGGATAAGGAAGTGGGATTTACAAGTGTTGAAAGAAATGAGATCCCACCACTAAATTTATTTGAGGAAAGGTCCAAACCAGTGAGTTGAGTGAGTGTTGAAAGAAATGAGAGCCCACCGCTAAATTTGTTTGAGGAAAGATCCAAATCTCTGAGTTGAGTAAGGCTCTTGAAACTTAGAGGGATGGACCCTTCAAATTGACAATCTATAAGATATAACACTTTAAGGGACTCCAAATGGCCCATGGAATCTGGTATTTCTCCTAAGAAAGGTATACCACTGAGACTCAAAAGCATTATTGAGCTCCAGTTGAGCTTCGAAAGTTGAACCTTAATATTTGTGTTCCATCCCAAATGTAGATATTTATGATTTTCTAACTGCAAAATAGTATTTGTTATATCACCTTGCAAAGAAGTTTTCCCAAGAGAAAGATAAATCAAAGAGGACGACAAATTCATGAGTGAAGACAAGGAGTTAGGTGTAATAGAGGACATGTTTACATAACTTAAACGAAGCTCCCTTAAATTGGTTGTGTTTAGAATCAGCTTTTCCCAAGTAGATGTCAAGTCTTAGTAATGAACTCCCCTTCATATCAGAATTAAAAGACAAGTCAAGTGAGACCAATTTAGACAATTGTGAGATTTTGGAGTGGATTTTCACCAAAAAAATTATTACCTTCAAGCTTGAAGGATGTGAGACGTTCTAGGTTTGAAATGAATGAGATCTCACCACTAAACTTGTTCCAAGCAAGATTCAAATAAGTTAGTTGAGTGAGATTGCTCAAACCAAGAGGAACCCGTCCTTGGAGTTTACAGGACTCTAGATTCAAATGATTAAGATATTTCAAATGGCTAATAGAATCAGGTAGTGCTTCTCCTAAGAAAGTTGTGCCACTGAGATCCAAAAATGACAAAGGAGAGCTCCAATTGGACTTTGGAAGTTGAAGATTGAGATTACTATTGTATGACAAATCTAGTTGTTGGAGGTTTTCTAAACAGAGAATGTCACTTGTCATATTCCCCTGCAACTCAGTATCAGAAAGTCTAAGGGAGACCAAAGAGGATGACAAATTCATGAGCAAAGACAAGGACTTTAGTGCAATGGAAGACATATTTACATCATCTAAAACAAGTTCTCGTAGATCAGTCATGTTTAGAACAAGCTTCTCCCAAGTGGATGGTTCAAGTCTTAAACTCAACCATTCATACAGGAAAAATTCATTCAAAGGCAAATCAAGAGCGACTAATTTAGACAATTCTGCAATTTCAGAAGGAATTTCACCAACAAAATTAGAGGAGCTTAAGTTTAGATGAACGAGAGTGGAAAGATCACCAAATTGAGATGATATCAAAGAGCAATGAACATCATTGAAAGCCAAGTTGAGTGTTTGAAGATGAGAAAGTTGGAAGAGAGTGCTATTAGGATGGAGTTGACCTTGAAGCCAACTGCAACTGAGGTCAAGGCCAATCACGTGACCAGACATGGAGTCGCATGTGACCCCATCCCACAAGCAGCAATTTGAATCATTTCCCCATGAAGCTACCTTTGGGTAAGATTTATGGAACATTAAATTAAAATTTATGGAACATTAAATTTTAATTTAATGTTCCATAAATCTTATTGTTCTACGTAGTAATTAATAATTATAGTATTAAATAAAAAATGTAACAATTTTTTTAATGCACCGAAAACTGTAACATTTATTTATTATGTTAGTTACTTATTTTGAGTTCGGTTTATAATGCCAAACTTTGTCATATATGTTTGAGTGTTTTTTTTTTTTTTGAGCAATTATATGTTTGAGTGTTCATTCTTTGCCAATGGGATTCAAAAAATGATAATAAATTTAATGTTAAGTTAAAAAATGTTATTTTTCTGGCACAAAAAAACCAAGAAATGTTATTTTTGTTTCTTGTATACTTGATTTATGAGATAAACATATAATAATTTTGTTATGGCTACTATGTCACAATCATACTAATTAATTATGAATAGTGCCTCACCAAATTCAGTATCCTACTAATTCTAAAACTTATCACTTTGATCCTTCGGTTTGAAGTATGAAGGAAAAATAAAATAAAATAAAAAAGAAAAGAAGAAATGTACGCTGAAGTTATTGTGTTAGTTATTGGTGTTCTGCGCAAGAAGATGAACAGGAAATGAGTTTTGTAAACAATAAAAGTAGAGAAATCCAAAAAGAAGAATAGAATGCAGAGAAGACAACTTGATAGGTTTCATTAAATTCTATTGAAGTTTATAAAGTTATTTGTTATTAATAAATTTTTTAATAATATTACCTCTAGTCCTTAATGTAATATCCTGTTTACATAGTATATATAATTGACACTATCAATGAGATTTCATATCAAGAACCAAAGGTAATATGTCTTAATCATGCCTACTAACTGAAATTTGGAAGGAAAAATAATTGAATACATATATTTTTTAAGTCATAGCAACATAATTTACTGTAAAAGCCAATCAAAAACAAAATATAAAACTGTTAAAGTGAATTTTGCCTTAGAAACATTTTCGGCGGAGTTATCAATGCACTAAAAAATTGATAAAGCAATGTAGTACATATATAATTTTTTAAAATACAGAATAATATTGTTCTTCAAAAAGGAGAAGCAAAAATTTTGGTCTAGAATGCCCACTTTTAGTTGATACTCAAAACGTAAAGGAAAACATGGAAATTTGCTAATATTTTCTCACTTGACTTGGTCCATAAAAGAAAACATAATTACAGAAAAAAGATAATGAACGAAACTCAGCGGATGTTTTGTTAATGGATTGTATAAATTGATATTTCTCCAATATGGGCAGATATTAAAGCAAATTTGAAAGGGTTTTGATGCGTTATATTTCTTTTTCACTTGACTTGGAAAATTTTCGTCCATAAAAACCTAATTAAGAATCTCTGTCGTTCAATTCAATCATAGTAAATATATAATTAAAAGATATTTAAAAACTACATAACTATAAACGATACATAATTGTTAAATGATGTTGATAGTCATGCGGACAAGTCTTAGTCTTGTTTTTTTTTTTTTTTGGGCGCTCAAGTCAAGACTTAGACATAATATATAAAACAAATGGAAGTAGTTCATTCAATGTAAACTAAAAAAAGATAGAACAGTGATAGTTCAGTTGATTGCAAAATATTAAATATAATATACTAATTTTCTTCACAATTAAACAGAATCCACGGTTGTTGCTCGAATTATCAAATAAATAAGGAGTGATAATTGGATAGCAACCAAAGAAAAATTAAATAACTCAAATATATATATATATATATATATATATTTATAAAATAAAGAGGACTGAGAAGACAAAGCAAGAAATCTAGTTGACTTAGGTTGCCAAAAGGTGCTTTGTAACACCCCAAATTTTATATTCACTAAATATATTGTAATTATTTGAGAAATTCAGTAAAATGGTGAATATTCATGAATTTAGAATTTATGAATTTCATAAATGTTCAATTTCATGGGAAATTGGGCAAAAATAATTATGGAATTAATTTGGGTAATTTAAAAAGCCCAATATTAAGGTCCAAAAATGAAGGAATATTAGAGAAAATATTTGGTCCAAAAATAGATGAAAATTGGCGAAAGAAAAATAAGAGAAGAAATTGGATTAGAAAGGTAATGGCAAAATCGTAATTTTGCTAAAATAACACAAAATAAATTATTTTCTAATTAATTGATGTTAATTTCAATTAATTAAGGAAAATAAAGGTTAAAAATATATTTAGAATATTTTGGTCAAAATTGAGACTTTACGTGTATACGTAACCGGAACAAGTTGTGAAACCAATTGAGACCATAGGGAGGGACCCCTAGGTGTCTCCTACATGTGGCATAAAGAAGAAAATATTGGTTGGACATGATGACATGGTTACGTGAATGTAGAAAGTTATGTACATAAAATTGGATTTTAGCAATTTTGGAAAATTAAACAAATTATTATAATATTATAAGATATTAGAATATAAGTTCATCTTTCTCATTCGGCTGCTATTTCCACGAGAAACAAACATGAAACATAGTGTGAGAACGTTTGGAATTGTAGAGAGAGAAAGGAGAAGAAAAATTACAAGGTAAGCCGATTTCTCCGACGATTTAGCTCCTAACGCGTATAACTCTGACTCTAAGCTACTCCTCTTTGTTCTTTAAGGTTTGGAAAGCTCAAATTTGGTGTTCTAAAAGTTAGGGTTTTCAGCCATTTTTGGAAAAAGCTTGTAGGAGCTTGAGGTAACTTCCAAACCTTCGTATATTAACTATTCTGGCTGCTGTGGGCAATTTAATCGATGAAATTTTGCCGGATTGCCATTGGTTTCAAATTTTGGAAAAGTGTGTGCCTAAGGGTTATGCTGCCCAATTTTAGTTCAAATGGTTGTTATAACTCAATTAGATGGTTAATAAAGTGGTTAGGAGTAGAAAGGAACACGTTTACGGAGTCGAAATCGTAAAACCCCAATTTTTCCCAGAGAACACAATTATTTCGGCCAAGGATGTTTGAGGGCCTTAGAGTTGGATTTTAAATGATTTGATGATTCCATTAGATTCAGTGGGCAACAATAGGTGGGGTTATAATTGGGCACTTTTTTAGAAAAGGCCGAGAAAGCATAATTACGGAAACGCCCCTAAAACCCTAAAAGTAGGGCTACCAAGGGCAATTTCGTAATTTGACATTGAATTTGGTAATTTTGAGTCTGGAAATGGATTCCTTGAACGAAAATACATCAGGATAGCCCTATTCAAAAATTTGGGAAAACGTGCCATCGAGCCAGGTACGGCAGGGCCGGGGTCCCAGGGGCATTTTGGTAAATTTTCACCATAGGTTAATATAACCACAAGAAACACTAGGAAAGTGTCTAAAATGATACTTGGATAGGTTATGACCTATTTCTTGTACATTTAATATTTTATGACCGAATCGGGAGTCAAAAATCGACACGTTTCACGAGGCACACAAAAAGGGGTCGATAGAACTTCGAGGTAGGGACTACTATCTCTTATATACTATGTGACTATTTGTATGATGCGTGTTACTGTATTTTGTGATCTGAACACGTGCTGGAGGTACATTACCTAGCTGTGGTCTAGGACCTAACTGAGGTACACTAGTCTTACCTAGCTGTAGTCAAGGACTCAGCTAAGGTATATATAGGGGTTTCAACTGGTTAGTTGGCCCTGAATTTTGTGTATACACACGGATGATATGAGTTTTCATTTTACTTGATACAGTGCATTGTATATTTAATTTTCGTATTTTATGTGTTGATCGTATGTTTCTACTGAGATTCCTTGGAATCTCACCCTTTTTTCTAAACCAAACATCTCAGCGGGTGCTAGAGGATCAAAAGGCAAGGACATGGATAAAGGAAAGTGACTGGCATGTGTCTTGAGGCGAAGTTAAAGTCCGTGGTTATAGATAGCTTATGTTGTAAATATTGTCACATTTTGTATCTTAACTTTGGACTGTAAACAAATACTTTTATCAGTATATATGTACTTTTTTGTATGCCTGTGAAACTTGGTCTCTATTACTCTGTGAATATCGAAATGGAAATGGGTGTTGACATGCTTCCTTTTGAAAATTTTCAGATGCCCAATGCACTTCGATGGAAACTTTTGGAAAATTTTGCCCTTGAACCTGACAAAGAAGACTCCTTTTTTTATTTGGCATATCATTTAGAAGCATGCTTCATGACTAAAATCATCAATTCTTATAGTATATTTTCCCCGTTTTATTATTTTTGTGACTCTAAAATAATATTTAACTTGTAATTGTTTGCTGGCTCTCATGGAAGCGCAGAAATGAACGAATTTTTGAGAATATTATTACTAACTCTCTCAAAGGATCACGGGAAAGGCAAAATGCGACTGGATCGAGCTAACATCCAAGGAAGTTTAGCACAGTAGTGCTTTTTTTGCATATTAGTGTAAAAGCACTACTCTAGAAGTGGGATAGGAGCCTTGCGCTTCCTTCTAATGCTCTCTAATACTCTTTAAAATGTTCTAACTTCTCAATTTTTTTACAATTATTTATTGAATTCTATATAAAATAAATGATATTCAAGTATCTTATAGATATAAAATGACAAAGCTTTGAATTTTCAATGATTTTTTAAAAAATAAAATAACTTCGCAATTTTAAAGTTTTTCTAATAATAAGATTCAACATAGCATCATTTTATGTTTATAATATATCAAAATGTTATTTATTTTATATAGAATCTAATGAGTGGGAAAAAAAACATTTTGGAAGATTGGGCATTTTGAAGGGCATTAAAGACCATTAGAGACCATGCCACAAATCCATCTAGAAGCATTCATGCTTAATGATCTTGGCCATGGAGATCTTCTTCTTGTGGAATCATAGGCCTGGCTCATGGATTTAAGGTGAGCATGGGATAGAGGCCACAGAAATTAATCTAGTGGACTTGTTGCTGTTGGGAACTGATAATGGACCGTACAGTTTATTAATCCTGCAAATTCTACAACTAATGAGGAAAGCTTGGGAATTGATAATTTACCATATCCCTCGGTCACAGAATTCTCTTGCTGATGGCCTTGCCAAGGAAGGCCTTTCTAAGAACTTGATATTTGAGTGTTGCCCCGAATTCTTGAGGTTGAAGTTTAATTCTGAGAAACTGGGATTTATTCCCCAACTAGATTAATTTCTTGTTTTAGGGCAATAGCCCTCCATTGTACCAAAAAAAAAAAAAAAAAGAGAAATACTTCCTCTAGTCTATAATATAGGGGATATATATGAGGAGTTGAATTTGGATATAAATACACAACATATTTTTTTAATAGCTGTCAACATTTTTGTAATTTATTTTTATTGATTCTCTCTCAATAATAATAAGAAAGAGAGGGAATGACGGAACTGAGGAGGATGATTAGGGTGTTTTAGAAAATAAATATCATATTAATTATTTTAACTAACTTCATTAATCATATCAAATTATATTAACTAACTTATATTAAGGACAAAAGGGAGTAGTTTGTTCAGAGTGTGATTTCATGGAAGTGATTACTCATTAGTCTAGTAGAGATTAAATAAACACCTAAATTTAAACATTAGCCAACTACGACTATTTATCACAAAATCATTCAATAGTTTAACATTCACAAATAAAGTAGTTTATCCTCTCTCTCTATATATATTTATATAGACACACACACATATCCTAAATCCTTATGGCAATTATATGCTTAATTTCTTGTATATGTCATAGATTGGGTGCAAGTTTTCCAGATTTTTTTTGGCAGAATTCCAAACTCAGTAATATTCTATGCAAATAGCAATTTGCATTACGGGTTTATCTAGCTCAAAAAAATAAAGGAAAACAAAACTTAGAAAATTTTGTTGTAATTCTTTTTAACTTAATGGAGCCAATGAATGACATTTTATGATATGCGTGAATGAATTGATGTGGCGTGAATAAAGCTGGAAACCAAACATGTTATCGATGGCAGCTAGACATACTCTTGTATCATCAGTCATGTCGGCTATGCCATCCTATGCAATGCAAACTATTCCCCTCCCATTGGGTACCTGTGATGAGATAGACAAAAAGTGCAGGCAATTTCTTTGGGGAAGTACATCCATGAGTCGTAAGCCACACATGGTGGCTTGGAGTCGTGTTTGTTCTCGGAAGAATGATGGTGGACTAGGCTTAAGACAGGCAAGGATTCAGAATCAGGCCTACATGACGAAATTGGGGTGGAGCTTGATACACAAATGAGATGCATTGTGGGTTCATTTTCTTCGGGAGAAGTACAAGACGGGCAGTGATTTGGTGCCAAAAGTAGAAAAAAGACGGTCAGAATCAAGCACATGGAAGGGGATTAGACAAAATTGGGAAAGTGTAACTGATAGTATTGCTTGGAAGATTACTGATGGAACTTCGGTATCTTTTTGGCATGATCTATGGGTCCCCCATTTTGACAGATTGGAGCGTTTGACACTTCAACCATTAACAGATGAAATAAGGGAATGGAAGGCGGCCGACTGTATTACTCCGTCGGGTTCATTTTTCCCCTTTTCTGACTGCAAAAAATTGAGTTCACTTTTGTGTGCTTTGGTTTGATTACTTTTCTCCCTTCTGCAGATATGCATATGGTAGTGTTTCACCAAAAATTGACGTCTTTGCTTTTGGAGTTGTCCTCTATGAACTTATATCTGCTAAAGAAGCTTTGTTCAGGGCTCATGAATCTGGATCTGATACAAAAGGTCTTGTCTTTTTGGTGATTTTTGACTTCCTCATTAAAAATGATTTATTTACTATTTTCTTAAAATACAAATCAAATGAATTTACTAGAATATTTAAGAGTTTATATTTGCCTTCGTTGGTACAGTTTGAAGAAGCTCTTGAGAAGCCTAATCCAAAGGAACATCTTCAAAAGCTTGTTGATCCTAGGCTCGGTGATCAATACACAATCGATTCAGTTTACAAGGTGAGCAAATAAATTGAACTGTTGAAACTTTTGAGTTTGAAAAATACCTGTGTTCGCTGTCAAGTTCTAGGCTATAAAACTATATCTACCAACACCTGTAAACAGAGAACTTGATAGCAACTGTATAAAGAACTCAGAAACCAAGATAAGTGTGTCAATGAAAAGAAAATACAGTATAGTTTGTGAGTTGTTAATTTAATTAAGTACAGTTTGTGAGTTGTTAGTTTAATTAAGTCGTAAAGATATCATTCATGTATTTTGATCCAACAACCATCTTTACACCACAAAGTCACAAACAGGTCCACTATCTCACCAATGTTTTCGTGTTCTGCACAGTACCATAACTAATTTTAAGATATTAAGGAAATTAATTATAATTATTTGTAGCAAATGTATGATGATTTCTCTAAAATAGTCCGTTTAATCATTATCCCATTGATAAAACTCTCTTTAATACTTGTATCAGAAAGCAACATCCAACACCCTGGTGTTATTTCTCAGTTACATCCAGCGCTCTAATCTTATTTATGGTGCATCCAACACTGTTGTTATTTATTTATAGTGCATTTGTCACCCAAAACCATAAATAAGATTAGAGTGCTGGATGTAACCGAAAAATAACATTATAGGGTGCTGGATGTGTCAGAAATAAAATATTAGGGTGATGAATGTACCATAAATAGGATTAGGATGTTGGATGCTACACTTCCTATTTTATTTTAGGGGAAAATTGGTGAAAAGTCTCCAATTTAAAATTTTATTGGTAAAAATGACTTAATAAAGTTGTATGCATAAGAAGTACTGGTATTATATTTGATTTATATTTTTTTGGTGAATAAAATTTTCAATGAGACTTTTCTCTAAGTTTCAAAAATACATGACTCTTTGTGTACAGCTTCAAATGATTTATATGACCTATCAAATTAAAGCTTGATAAGTCTAATTTTATTTTAAAAAAGTTCACATTCATTGAACATCATTTAATCATCTAAAAACACATGACAATCTCACTGCCGCGCAGGAAAACACAGTAACAGCAAATTTTGGAACTCTTACTAAACCGGGGATTAGCAGTCCATTTGATTCAGGCTTATTCTCAATCCTCTAATCTCGAAATTTGGAATATTACATTAACTAACTTCTATTAAGGGCCAGAGGGAGTAGTTTGTTTAGAGTGTGATTTCTTGGAAGTTATTACTGATTAGTCTAGTCAAAGATTAAATAAACACCTAAATTTAAACGTTCGGAAACTACAACTATCTATCACAAAATCATTCAACAGTTTAACATTTACAAAAAGAAATAGTTTATCATCTATACACACACACACAGAGACATATCCTAAATCCATATGGCTGTTATACACTTGATTTATATTGTATATGTCTTAGATTGGGTGCAAATTTTCCAGAATTTTTTTGGCAGAATTCCAAACTCAGTAAAATTCTATGCAAATAGCAATTTGCATTAAGGGTTTATCTAGCTCAAAAAAAGGACAAAGAAACTTAGAAAATTTGTTGTAATTCTTTTTAAATTGAGTCAATGAATGACATTTTATGATTTTGCGTGAATAAAGGGTTTGTACTTTGCAGCGTTGAAGGAATAAGGTGTTGTGGCTTTTATGTTTTGGTTAAATCAAGGATTGCAATATAGGGTATAATCCCGGATCGTCTCTCGAAGAGCCTTTTATTAATTATCTAGAAATTAAGTACAATGATTGACATGAAATGATTAAAAATGGGAAAATTTGGTCTTTTTAACTATCAACTACTTTTTGCAATTAAGAATTAAATTGTTCTAACTAATTCTTTTTGAGATTTTTCTTGAAAATATGAAATGGAATGACAATGGATTTAATGAAACGAAAGAAATAAAAAGATCAACAATGAATAAGCAATCCCTCATAGCAATAGCGCAAATAATCCTCACTTCAAATGATTATGGGAGATTTAATCATGCTAATTCCAAAATAACTCTAAGGGCCACCCCTTAGATTAAGCCTAACTTAGATTGATTAATACCAAGCCACCTTGCATATTAATCTCTCTAAATTAGGTTGATTAAGCACTCTAGCAATTAAATGAACTTAAAAATCATATTTAGCTTTTGATCCAATAACCGAGCCACCTCGCATTACCACTTGATTTTCTCATTAATCTTAATTTAACAATGGCCACCCATATGAAAAATCAAGATTAATGATGCTAAAACCCAATGTTAAATATAATTAATAAATTCACATTCAATTAACCAATACAAACACAAGACACCATTGATCCACTAACCAAGTCATCTTGAAATTAGCACAAAATATTCACAAAATTATCAATTCAATGACTAATCAGCACAAAGAAATGATAATTAAACTAATTAACCACAATGTCAAATGTCTAATAAAAGTTCAAGCCACAACAAATCTTCAAATACATCAAAATAAATCAATTCAACGTTATAAAATTCATCCTAAGACCTAGGAATCACAAATATAATGTAGAAATAGATAATTGAAATAGCAAAAACTCCCCAGTTAAAACTCCAAGCTCATGACATTGCCTCTTGCTACAAGGGATCAAGAATTCAGCCACTAAAATCCATCAACACAGCTTCACCAACCAACACAAACACCATCTGAATTAAGTACCCAGCCATGAAATCACCAATTAAATAACAAGTTAATATTGAAGAATTAAATGCTGATTGGTGATGGTAGAAAATGAACAGAGCACGCCACAGCAATGTATGGGTTGAAAAACATAGAGAAAACCAAGGTGGAGGCGATGAAGGTGGTGGATGGTGAAGATGAATCAAATGAACTTCTTCATCTCTCACTTGCGTGGCTCCTGAAGCTCTATTCTGAAGATTGCGGCTCTGATCTGGAGGCTCTGATTCTTGGTTTCGGATGATGAAGACTGCTGGAAATAATGGAAAACCAGACGAGGACAGTGGTTGAAAGTGAGAGGGAGCCGGAGATAATGGTGGGCGACGGTGATGTACGGCGGTGGTGGTCGACAGGATGAACTCTGCAATAGTCTCTTTCTTTCTCTCCAATCCAGCTCCCTCCAACTCAAGGCAGCTCTGCTTCTCGGATCTCCTCTGCTATGTTCTGGTTTGCGTCAGTTTCTGTGGTGGTGAGGATGGGATGATGCTCGCCGGCGGCCTATGGTGGTGAGTGACGCCGCCGGCGAGAGAGGACGAAGAAGGCGAAGGAGATGGAAGCGAGATTCGAGAGTTGAAGATGAAGATGCGTTGCGTCTGCGATCTCCGTCTCTGTATCCATAATATATCTGTCTCAGCACGTCCTGGTCAAAATTTCAGACCTAAAGGCAAAACGGTGTGCTGTACTCGTGGACTAAAATGGAATTTCTTAAACTCATGGGACCAATCTGGAATTTTTCAAATTCAAGTCCCAAACTGCCATTTTCATTTTTAATCCCATTTTTCATGTACCTACAATTGAAAATAATTAACCCAACATCAAATCTTCTTAAAAATAAATGATTAAGAGCATAGTTCTCTAATCCGGACCGGCCGAACCGGCCCAGAAACCGGCAACCCGGGCACTAAACCGGTCCGGTTGGGTGACCCGGTCCGGGTCAACTTTTTTATTTTTTTAAAAAAAATTGTCCTTTAGAATTTCATACTATAAGTCTAAAATATTCTATTTCTCACCGGTTTGGTCCCGGTTTAGCTCCGGTTTGATTCCGGTATGACCCAATGACCCTTGACCCAGTACCCTGACCGATTCACTTACCGGTCCGGGTTTAATTACCTTGATTAAGAGTAATTACAATTTTTATGACAATTTTGCCCTTTTTAATCCTAATTTAATATATTTACTCTTAATCTCAATTAAGCATAAAGAAGGCATTTTAAGCTCAATAAATATGATAAAATCCTCAAATAAAATATAAAAACATATAATAAAATTGGGATTTGTCAAGCGTCATCTTATAAAGAATTTTCAAAATGGGTCCCATATTTACACATTATAGGCCACACGTACATTATCGAACTATGCAGAAAAAGGTTTGATGGATGAACAAAAACAAAGACTTTTATTAATAACTAAAATTATCAATTAGCAATGTCATCTTCAATGTAATAGTGACATGATTTTTCACTATTAGGTGTTATTTTTTTGACAATCGTCATATGCAACTAGTAATATTTCAGGGAAATAGCAACTAGTCGGAGTTGCTTTATTTGTTTTAACAGAACTTCCAAAAATTCATCGTAATTTATTCAAAAGAAAATTCTGTTTGATTCACAATGTTCCGTGAACACGGGGTTGCGGAGCTACAGAGAACTTTCAAAACTTGGAAAAAAAAGTTGATTGTCAATTTTACAATGGACCATTTTTTAAAAAATTTTAGCAACCATACATTGCAATATCAAGAATAAGACGTTATAAGCAAACAAATAAAAAAAACTTTTTGATCATAATTAATTCAATCAACATCATACCAACAAAGAATTGGTTTAGTGATGTAAGGTCTCGTTAGATCCCTCTAGGTCTCAAGTTCGCTTCCCATATTAAATATTTGTGTTGGGAGGAGAATCTATGAACCCCTCAAATATTTAGTAATATATATGAGCCACAAAAGGTGTTGGATACCAGTTGAAAGTATAAAAAAAGTTCAATTAACAATATATTTAAAGAAATATATTTTTAATAAATTGAATGTCCTACTTTCACAATTAGTAATATGAATGTATAGTTTTAATGAGGACTGTAATAATTGATAATTATATTATCAGTTACTTATTTTGACATCAATTTGTGAATATAAATGGATAATACCTTAAATAACAAGTTATGGAATTTCTTCTTCTTCTTATATATTTAAAATATGAGATAAAATATAATAATTTCATTATGGCTGTTATTTTGACAACAATAATCATATTAATTAATTATGACTAGTGCCTTAACAAATTCAGTAGCCAACTATTTCTAAAACCATTGATAAAGGAAAAAAATGGAGAAAAAGAAAATGATTATGGAAACAATAAAAGTAGAGAAATGAAAAAAGAAGAATGGAATGAGGAGAAGACAAGTTAATAAGATTCATTAAATTTTATTCAAGCTTTATAGAGTTACTTTTTGATTAACAAAATTTTAAGCTATGTTTGCTAATCATGCCTACTAGATCAAATTTGAACGGGAAAAAATAATTGTATACATTACATATCATTTTCTACGTCATGGCACCATTAATTTACTGTAAAAACCATTGAGAACTATAAAAAAAAAAAAAATTATAGAACAATGTAGTACGTACAAATATAATTTTCTAAAAACAATAGAATATTGCTCTTTTTTAAGAATTGACATTAAGTCAACCATTAGTGCAAGACACAAGATTTTTTTAACCCAACATTGACCGTGTACTAAATTATGAATAGTTAGTTGATCGACTACTGTGAAATAACAACCATCATTCGTATTTTTTATCTATGAATAATATGGGTTTTCAAATTTTTATATTATATATAAAAATAAATATGTAAATTGTAGATTTTATTAAGTTTGAAGTGAATCCGACTGTTGATCATTTATGAATAGTGTAATTTTTTATTTATTTTATATTATAATTAACATGAATTTATAATATATAAATATACACATTTTTTAATAAACTATAACATTCTATAAACTTTAAATTTGAACAACCTCTGCATGCAATTTATAGTCAGTCTCATTGTCACACTCTTATTTTAATTTCACCTTTACCAGAATATTCACGGAAAACGATATGCGATTCGGTGGGCAACACAGGAATAGCATAAATATACTGATAATTTGTGCATGATTACGGAAATTCCCCTTAGGGATTCGTACTTGATAATTACAATTAATGTAGCTGCACATGGCTTTTTGGGTGTTTAAACCCGTCCCAGTGAAACGGAGACATCTTCCCATCTTCGTTCCACCACTGCAATCCCTCGTACGATTCTCTTCTTTGTTCTCAGCATATCTTCTATCTTCTCCTGTCTAAATTATTGGTAGGGGAGGGTGAGATTCGAGAGAATCTCAGTAGGAAACAGATACCAATATGCATGCAAGATAAGTGCTTAATGCATGACATGCTTGCATTACATAAACTCATGCTAACACAATGACATATCTGTGTGCTCAATGTTTCGTGCAACAAAACTATGGCCAGAGTATAGACAAAAACAAAGCTTCAATCATTCATATATGTTTCACATAATCAAGCAAAGCAATAACATACAACAATACACCAGCACAAATATCAAATACATGCAGGAGAGGTAAGTTCCATACCTTAACCCTTTTCTGCCTCAAAACGCGTGCCTCGATCTACGTGCAAACAGCTCGAGGCTATATATTCGATCATAGAATTCCAAATGTACCATTTAGACACATCCATGATATTTTTGGGGGGTTATATGAGGCTATATTGAAATATTACTAAAATGCCCCTAGGACTCGGCCTGGCCCCGCCGTACCAGTCTGGCTGTACTTTTCCCGAAATTCTAACCCAGGCTATCCTGACATATTTCCGTCTAAGCAATGCATTTCTGAACTTGAAATTACCAAATTCACTGCCAAAAGACAAAATTGCCCTTGGCAGCCCTTATTTCAGTGTTTTAGGGGCGTTTTCGTAATTATGCTTTCTCGGCCTTTTCCGAAAAAGTGCCCAACCGTAACCCCACTTAATTTTCACTCCTGAACTCAATGAAACCATCAAATCATTAAAAATCTGACTCTAAGGCCCATTTACGGCCCTGGCCGAAATATATGGGTTTTCTAGGGAAAATCGGGGTTTTTCGATTTCGGCTCCGTAAACACGTTTTTTTTTACTTCTAACCACTTTATTGACTATTCCATTAGGTTACAACTACCATTTAGTACCAATTTGGGCAGCATAACCCCTAAGAAAACCCATTTCCAAGATTTAAAACCAACGGCAATCCGGTGAAATTTTACCGATTAAATTGTCCACAACAGCCAGAATAAGCAATATACAATGGTTTGGAAGTTACTTCAAGCTCCCACTAGCTTTTCCTCTTCTTGGATGAAACCCTAACCTTTCATAAAACCAAATTTTGAGCTTCACAACCTTAAAGAACAAAGAGGAGTAGCTTAGAGTCGGAGTTATACGTGTTAGGTAAGGATTTATCGAAGAAATCAACTTACCGTACAAGATCTCTTCACTTTCTCTCTCTAGAAAAATCTGGTCTCTCTCTCTCTCTATTTCAGGTCTGTTTCATGCTAGAATGAGCTTGGAGAAAGAAAATGATATATTTTATAATATATCTAATGTTATTTTATTTGTTTCCTTTATTTTCGGATTTCAGAAATTCTGGCAGATTTTCTGCCCTAACTTTGAAAAATCATAACTAATTCTAGACAAATTGAATTGGAGTGATTATAAAGGATATGGAGCCCTATTGAGTCTAGTTTCAAGGAAAAATATAGAATTTAGCCATTTGGAAGTACAAAATTCCCAGAAATTCCATCTTTGGTTACTGCTCCAAAAAAATTCCAGTTTTTCTGGGCTGACTTCAAAAATTCATATCTTTTTGTATATAGCTCTAATTGAGTCATATGACCTATCAATTAAAGATTATGATGTCTAATTTTATCCAGTAAAATTTCATAATTTTTTCTCATCATTTGATCACACAAAATCATATGACAAGCTCACTGCCTCATAAGCGATTTCAATGAAAACATAATTATATTCTCCAAAATTCACCATTTTATTTTCTTTAATGCCCCAAAGATATAAGGAATATTAGAGAATAGATTTGGGACATCTACTAAATCGGGGCTTAGCAGTCCGCTTAATTTAGGCTTATTCTCAAGTCTCCAATCTCAAAATTCGGGGTATTACACTTATGCAAATAAAAAAAAGATTCATTTAAAATAGATTTTGATTCAATATAGTCTTGCTCAATTTCAGCCTAGTTTTATTAGGTAAATATTTATTTTAAATTCTAATATGTTATTAATCTTAAAGCCACATTATTTGGCTCGATTTTCAAAACACTATTGTTTCATTCAGTGTAGTGAATAATATAGCCAAACCCCATATGACAAAAGCAAAACATTATATATATATATATATAGTGTAAAGTAGCAATGGTCAAGGTCTAATATATGATATAGGTACCAGGCCACAACCTAACAAACATAGTCTCCGAGGTGTTCGCCGTCTTATATAACACAGAAAAAGTAGCTGAGCTTGGAAGTCTTGGATTGAAGTTAGAGGAAACTGTATTTAATGGAACTAGATGCTTTCTCAATCCACATGTCCATCTTAAATGCTTCAATATGAATCATCTAGTCGGTGGAGAGTACTTGAGTTCAACTACACATGATAGCTTGCGTTATTTTGATAACTTGGCTAAAACTCTCTTGGACACAAGGAAATAGACTAAAAAAACAATGGATTAGCAATGGAATTTAGTGACTGAATTGTGCAATTCCGTCGTTAAATAAACTATCACTGTTTAGTTAGCAACAGAATTCCATCGCTAATTAATTGTTTTTTTAGTGGCATGATCTTGTGTATTCTATAACTCTAATGCTAAGAGGCCTATAATTAATCGGGTCAATTTACAAAGCTCGGCTCAGGGTCATCATGATATTTGTTTTTCGAATGCGTTACGTACTATAGGTGACAAAGTTTGGAAGTGGCTTGGGTTGCAGACAACGTCGAATGGAAAGTTCAAACTTGACTAGCAATGTCTTGGGTGCTTTTGTCTTGCATCTCTGGGTTTGTATCAGCCTTCTACCAAAAGCCTCATGTGGCTACGATATGGCACTTTAGGCTTCTACCAATCATGTAATAAAGGGTTTGCTTACTTCAAGCTACATGTAGATTTTATTTTTATTGTTTGGTTTGTTTTATTTCTTGTGCACTTGGTTTTCTTCTCTAGCTAGTATGTTTGTTGCTTTATACATGGTTATTAATCACATTGGGATATTATCATATGAGGTTTGTTGGTGGCTTTCTCTGCCTTTTTTTTTTTCAGATCTCTTGCTTCTGGATATTCTTTCCATTTGTGTTTTTAATATCCTTTGAGATATTTGAGCCCTTTACCCTAATGGTGATCATTTGAGTGGTCATTTGTAACGATCAGCCTTTATAATGAAAGCTCAACACAAATAATAGCAAGATAAATGAAAAGCAAAGCCAACTGTATTTATATATATCTGCAACAAGTCTTAGAGTTACAATACTAAGAGATGAAGAAGACTAGAAACATTAATAGATGAGAGGGAAACTACAGAATCAAAAGAAAGGCAGAAGGAGAAAATTCACAGTCATAACCATGGCCCTAAAGGGAAGAAGTAAGGAAGAGAGTCACCAAAATCATCCATACTTTCTGTTAACCAATTTCACTCTTATTATACCACCTCCATTACTGGATCTCACTTGTTCTGGTCTTGGGCTTCCCATTGGGCTCCATCTTAGCCTAAATCCCTTATAATTGTTACATTACTCCCCTCCCGAACATTGACCTTGTCCTCAAGGTCAAAATAGGGATAAGTATTGGTTAAAGCAGTCAAATTGTGCCGTGCTGGTGGGTCTAAACCATTCCAAGAGATTAAAATATAATGGACCCCAAAAACTTGGTATGGAATGCATAAGAGGTCTGCAGCTTTGACAACTTCAATAGGCAAATGAACTAATAGACTAAAAACTTGTAGAATTTGGTCATGATGTGTTTCTTCAACAACAATACCATGCAACTCAATTTGGACAACCCAAAAAATGAAGATTTGCTCCCCATCACATTGAAGCAAGTTGAGGAAATTAGGTGTAAAATCCCTCTGCATTATGAACATGGAAAGAAATGACTTGCATACGTTGGTCCTTGCATGAGATAAAATAACAATATAGACATCATCTTGGGTTTCCAATGTACCATAGGATTGTACTAGCTTCTTGTGGAAAAACAAGGCTAGTAATGTAGTCAAATTAAGTACAATTTCAGTGGTCATTGCCCTCGTTGTCACTATTTCATGATTTAAAGTGAAGTCCACCTCTAAGAGACATGGAAGAAACCTATAGTGGAACATAAGGAGAAGCAATCATTGGTTCACTATCTCTTTGGATGCCAAAAGACACCATAATATGGCATGACCCTCCATCTAAAGGTGATTGGGCTGACAGATATATAGCTTTATGCTTCAATGTGGGCTCCATATAAAGTGGCTGTTTTACATGTCTATTGGAAAACTGTACATCAGCTAAATTTGCATATAACAAAGTAAAAAGATAGGTCATATAACAAATCACTTGCACTCCTCCAAGGACTTCATACTGCACTCTCCCCATATTTTGGTGCCAACAATCAACAAATTAAATGAAGGCATGAGATGTAGCAATGGAACTCAACCATTTGAACCATGTAGCAGTAACAAAAATGCACAAATCCAATTCATTTGCAAGTCGGAAAAGGCCAAGAAACAAGAGTTTATCATTAGTATCAAATTTAGATGTAAACTGTTCATTCGACCAGTATATATAGTGTCCCGAACTATACAGACCACCAAACCAATGTATACTAAATGCATTTTCACGGAGTTCACCAAGACCTTGTTCCAATTGTAAGGAACCAAGTAAGGTAAGAAGACCAAAATATTGCTTAATGGTAGCTTCAATTATGATCACTTTAATAGCAAACTCAACCATATGATCATAACTTAAAGTCTCAAATGAATCCCTACCCATTAATTGTGGGTTAAGAATTTTACCATTAATAACAAGAAGGTAAGCATCATTAAATGGTCAACATAGAACCCATACTTTTGCATTATTAGAACAAATCTTTTTATGAACTTGAACATATGCCGGCAAGTGAAGCTTTCATAGTGCAGACTCATTCCCCTATTCCCAATTAGTGCATGCACAAGAGGCAAAAGCTTGGCAACCAAAATTGAATTAGGCGTGGCAATAAAACCAAAGTTGTGTTGCATGTGTACAGTACTTAAATGATACAATGCATCAAATAAATGCAAACTCCAAACTCTCTTGACCACACTTGGGTCAAACATCAAAAGAATAAGCACGAACAGAGTTGGAAGGCCAACACATGAATCAGAATTGGTTGGGTAACATATTAACAAACACCATGTGCACAACTTAAGAGAAAAGCAATCAGAGTTTTCCCCAAATAAAGAACCATAATCTAATCACATTCCATTGAAGCCCAATCCAACGTAGTTTGGAATTCATTAGCCTTAGCATCTCCAGGGTCGAACACAAAATGAAAAATTCGAAGACCAATAATAGAGATAAAAGTTGAGAGGTAGCCATACATCAAACACAAAATAGGCATCTTAATGAGAAAATGAAGGATAATGTCCCTATCAGGATGAACCAAAGAATTTCATTCTTATCTCATTGTGCCAAAAGTACTGAGATTATATTATCCAAAGTAGCTGGTAATATTTGAGAATAACAAGTAATACTGTGATAAGGCCAACCAAATTTCTCACCAGGGTTAAACACAAAAATAGAATCACCCAAGGATGCAAAGCCTTGAAAGGTAGGAAATGGAATGACAAGAATATTAGGAGACTCACCTAGTGAAGATTTGGACAGCCACAAGGTTTTTTCATGATAAAGGGTTGATTTCGGCAGAGTCAATTTGTCATGGACAACAACCACCTTGGCCTTGCAATGCAGGGTGTCCTCAAGCACATATTAAGATTGTAACGGCACGGTCAGGTACTCCACATTTCCTTGCGGTGCCGGACATAGGTACTACACATTTCCCCATGCCTAGGTGCACTTGGTTACCAAGGATCACATAAGGCTTGTACTTGACCCTCAGGTCATGTCTTCGATCCTTGGGGAGGTGACTCTTTAGGGGAAATGTGGAGTACCCTAGAGAGCAAAATCCCTAAGCCTTTGCGAGGCGGAGGGGGGCGAAAAATCCTGGCACGAGGAAATGTGGAGTACCTGTGTCCTGCACCGTGGGAAATTGTGGAGTACTTGGTCATGTCGTCACAAATATCGGTGCCTCCATTAACAAATTCAAAGACAAATGTGCTAGTCATTGCTACAGTGATTGGGGTTGAATCTATGACACAGTCATCATGGAAAAGTTGAGTAGGACTTGAGACAAAGGGAATAGTTGTAACCACAGAGTCTACAAGATTTGGATCATCAAACTCATTCTTTGCTCCATCTTCTTCATCTTCCCAATTTGGGCCAAGTTTAGAATCATCCTTTTTGGGTTCAGTTTTACTTGCATCATGCAGCTCAATTTTATCTATATCATCCGAGTTGTCTATAATTGGCGCGACAACCACCATGGTAATCACAGACAGTGAACTAGCAAAAGTTAGTGATGATTCATACTTCCGTATAGCACTTTGAAGTTCCACTAGGATCTTACCAAATTCAGGGTCCGGATTTGAGTCGCTTAGGTTGGATTTTTCTAATCATCCTACCAAGGAATCGATAGCGTACACTAGCCAAAGAAGAGTGGCCTTGATCAATGGGTGAAGGGAGATTGTTAGCCATTAGAGGGGAACTCTCAATGTAAGCACCAATTGTAACGACCACCCTTTATAATGAAAGCTCAACACAAATAATAGCAAGATAAATGAAAAAGCAAAGCCAATTGTATTTATATATATCTGCAACAAGTCTTAGAGTTATAATACTAAGAGATGAAGAAGACTAGAAACATTAATAGATGAGAGGGAAACTAAAGAATAAAAAGAAAGGAAGAAGGAGAAAATCCACAATCATAACCATGGCCAGAGGGAAGAAGACGCAAGGAAGAGAGTCACCAAAATCATCCACACCTTCTGTTAACCAATTTCACTCTCATTATACCACCTCCACTACTAGATCCACTGCCAGATCTCACTTTTTGTGGTCTTGAGCTTCCCATTGAGCTCCATCTTAGCCCAAATCCGTTATAATTGTTACATCATTTCTATGCACTCTCTATAGTGCAAATGTAGCTCTTTCATCTACCTTGCTTCTAGCAATATTATTGGTATGTGCAATGTCTGAAATGCAATGGTAAACTGGTTCATAGTCTTTCATTCTTGTCTCTATTTAGTTGTGATATTTGTTTTTATGGTTTTCAAGTTTTGTATGTTTTTTGTTTTGCTTTGAGTGGTTTTGGCTTTGTGGTAATGTTCAGTTTATTATCTAATATATAAAGGCCCAATTTTTATGTATCATTTTACATTATTTTAATAAATTGTCTTATTGATTTTAAAAGATTACGGATCAAATTACTGCACGTTTTTTCAGGATGCCAATAATTCTTCAGCGAATAATAAACATGTAATTTTGTTTTATTAGAGGATAAAAATGTAATTTAAACCTATATTGAATCACATTAATGTCTCATGCATAGCCTAAACAGTAACTGAAAAGAATGAATTTAACTGCTTACTACTATTGTATATTCAACTTTTTTTTTATACAAATGTCCAACTTTTTAATAGTAAAGATCACCTTGCAAAAAGAAAACACAAGGTGTCAGCCTTGTCACATATATCGGGGATAAAGCTAATGGGCCATTTTGCTTTCTTTCTTTTTTTTTTTTTTTGCCAACGGGCCATTATGCTTTCAGTCACAGAGTTAGACCCAATGATCTTCTCACATTAAATATTGTTTCAGTGAAACTGGTCCAATGAGCTAAGAATATATATATATATATATATATATATATTTAATTAGTTAATCTAGACCCAGTTGATTAAAACGACAACATAAAAAGAGTAATCCCAAGCTCATGTCTTGTGGCACCCAAGTTGGTTTAGCTTTTTTTTTCTCTTGATATTATTATCTAGGATCCAATTCGGAGTTTGTAGTTATCTCTCCCAACACAAGTACCTTATCTAGAACTCAAAGTCACAATTTAGAAAAATCTAGCGGGCCTTAGGTCGTTATACCAACTATATGTTGGTAAGTTGGTTAACCTTTTATATTTGACCATTAGTCATAAATGGAAAGACAACAAGAAATGTGCAATAATTGGTGTACTGAATATCACTTTTACTTTTAGTGTGTCAAAAGTCTTTTGGATAAACTAACTTCGAGTCAACCTCTGTTTGAATAAAAAAAATTTATTTTAGTCCATCCAACAATTTTAAAAATCAAAGAAAGGTCAATTTGAAAAACACAACTACGTAAGTAGAGGATGCTTACCATCTTGAAAGTTGTATTAATAAACATAATTTGTTTTTACTTTGGAAATGGTTTGTACCGTATGGTTCAAACTTGGAAGCTATTCTCTTAAATTTTAGCAAGGCATCTTGATTTAAGTTCTGTATTGAAGTTTTAAAATGTGAAATGCTAAGGTATAAGATGATTTTCATGTACAGTAAAAATGGCTTAAGAAAAAAGAATATTATATATATGTACCGTGTGGTTCATAACTTTGAAGCTATGCTCTTAAATTTTAGCAAGGCATCTTGATCAGTGTTGAAGTTTTAAAATATGAAATGCTAAGGTATTAGATGATTTCATGTACAGTAAAAATAATGGCTTAAGAAAAAAGAATATCATATATATATATATAGAGAGAGAGAGAGATAGATATAAACCCTTTGACTGATCTGAATGTAAATTTAATTTTAGTAAATAAATCTCCCGTATTATTTTCATTTTTATATGGTGTGCTAATTCAAATGGAATAATCAACAACTAACCCAAGTTGCTCATTATGTGCAAACAAGAAAAACAATTTTCTTTTGCCACAAAATTATCCTTCATTTAGCTTCAGAACACAAAACAAAGCAGTGATAAAAAATCACTTAAAAATTACATAAACAAAATAATAGGCTATTACATTTAAAACAAAACATAATACACCCTTATTGTTGCTAGAATATTTAACAGACATGATACAACAAGCCAAATAAAGAAACAAAAAAAAAAAGATCAAGAACTTGTAACAGAATACAAAGCCACATTCTCTAGGCAATTCATTCTTCAATTTGCAAGAGCCCTATTTCTCATCCTTTTGTCTTGTTTCTTGGATTGACCTTCAAAAGTCCTGACAAGCCATTGAGGTTTTCCAGTTGTGAAAACAATATATCCCATCAAAATTCCAAATACCATTCCGCATCCATATCCCAAGGCTACTGGCTTCCAACCAAATTCAAATCTGTCAATGGAATAAAACATTGATGGAGATGGTGTAGGTGATTCTCCTTCATCCATATTGCAAGATTTTGACAATGGAGCACCACACAATCCTAAATTTCCCTCATATGAATCATTTTGGAATGTATCAAATTGTTTACCTTTTGGTATCATCCCCTCAAGCTGATTTTGTGAAAGGTTCAAAGTAGAAAGAAAGTTGAGATTCATCATTGTTGAAGGAATCTCACCCATGAGCTTGTTGCATGACAGATCTAACCATTCTAAACTTGTCAATTTTCCAATTGATTTTGGAATAGAACCACTGATTCTGTTGTGGGAGAGATTAAGCCCTATTAGTGCATGTAGCTCTCCAATAGCTATTGGAATCTCCCCATCAAAACTATTATTCGACAAGTCCATAGTGGTGAATATTGTCAAGATCCTTCCAGCTCCATGGTATAACCTTTCCAAGTGATCATCACTGAATCCATACATGTTGAATAATTTTTGCTTCCCATATACTGCGAACCAGCTTCAACATTGTCTACCTTCATCATTCCTTTAAACTCCTTGATGTATGTTGTTGGCAAAGATCCATAAAAATGGTTGTTGGAGATGTCAAAAATCCATAACGTAGGAAATGGATGCTTGGTATTGGAACTAGAAATGGCACCATAAAACCTATTCTCTCTTAAAACAAGCACTTGTAACTTTGGCAAATCATCAAGCCAACTATGAAATGTATCCTTGATCTCGTTGTGTCCAACATCAAAAATTTCTAGTTGATTACAATGGGCCAAAGATAGAGGCAATGATCCCTTGAGTTGGTTGTTATTGAAATGCAAGGTTTGCAAGGCATTACTCTTTGAAAAATTGTTTGGTAAGGATCCAGAAAAATCATTCATCTGTAGATCTAGAACTGAGAGATTGGGAAGGCCAACAAGACATTGTGGAATAGGTCCTGACAAGTTGTTGTGAGACAAGTTGAGTATCTCAAGTAAGCTTGCATTGCAAAACAGAAAGGAAATATCTCCACTAAATTTATTGTTTGAGACTGAGAAAAATTGAGCTCCAGAGAATGGGATTGGGAGATTTCCTTGTAACATGCTGAAGCTAAGATCCAGAAATGTGACCCTTGTATTTGAAAGGGATGAAGGGACTTGACCACTGAAATTATTATTATTAAGTGTCAAAGATCGTAATCCACTCTTCTTCCCAAAAACATCCCGTATTTCACCACTAAAATTATTTATTGAAAGATCTAAGGAGGAGAGATGTTCAAAGTTTGAAAGTGATGATGGTATTTGACCGCTAAAACTATTATTGGAAAGGGATAAGGAAGTGGGATTTACAAGTGTTGAAAGAAATGAGATCCCACCACTAAATTTATTTGAGGAAAGGTCCAAACCAGTGAGTTGAGTGAGTGTTGAAAGAAATGAGAGCCCACCGCTAAATTTGTTTGAGGAAAGATCCAAATCTCTGAGTTGAGTAAGGCTCTTGAAACTTAGAGGGATGGACCCTTCAAATTGACAATCTATAAGATATAACACTTTAAGGGACTCCAAATGGCCCATGGAATCTGGTATTTCTCCTAAGAAAGGTATACCACTGAGACTCAAAAGCATTATTGAGCTCCAGTTGAGCTTTGAAAGTTGAACCTTAATATTTGTGTTCCATCCCAAATGTAGATATTTATGATTTTCTAACTGCAAAATAGTATTTGTTATATCACCTTGCAAAGAAGTTTTCCCAAGAGAAAGATAAATCAAAGAGGACGACAAATTCATGAGTGAAGACAAGGAGTTAGGTGTAATAGAGGACATGTTTACATAACTTAAACGAAGCTCCCTTAAATTGGTTGTGTTTAGAATCAGCTTTTCCCAAGTAGATGTCAAGTCTTAGTAATGAACTCCCCTTCATATCAGAATTAAAAGACAAGTCAAGTGAGACCAATTTAGACAATTGTGAGATTTTGGAGTGGATTTTCACCAAAAAAATTATTACCTTCAAGCTTGAAGGATGTGAGACGTTCTAGGTTTGAAATGAATGAGATCTCACCACTAAACTTGTTCCAAGCAAGATTCAAATAAGTTAGTTGAGTGAGATTGCTCAAACCAAGAGGAACCCGTCCTTGGAGTTTACAGGACTCTAGATTCAAATGATTAAGATATTTCAAATGGCTAATAGAATCAGGTAGTGCTTCTCCTAAGAAAGTTGTGCCACTGAGATCCAAAAATGACAAAGGAGAGCTCCAATTGGACTTTGGAAGTTGAAGATTGAGATTACTATTGTATGACAAATCTAGTTGTTGGAGGTTTTCTAAACAGAGAATGTCACTTGTCATATTCCCCTGCAACTCAGTATCAGAAAGTCTAAGGGAGACCAAAGAGGATGACAAATTCATGAGCAAAGACAAGGACTTTAGTGCAATGGAAGACATATTTACATCATCTAAAACAAGTTCTCGTAGATCAGTCATGTTTAGAACAAGCTTCTCCCAAGTGGATGGTTCAAGTCTTAAACTCAACCATTCATACAGGAAAAATTCATTCAAAGGCAAATCAAGAGCGACTAATTTAGACAATTCTGCAATTTCAGAAGGAATTTCACCAACAAAATTAGAGGAGCTTAAGTTTAGATGAACGAGAGTGGAAAGATCACCAAATTGAGATGATATCAAAGAGCAATGAACATCATTGAAAGCCAAGTTGAGTGTTTGAAGATGAGAAAGTTGGAAGAGAGTGCTATTAGGATGGAGTTGACCTTGAAGCCAACTGCAACTGAGGTCAAGGCCAATCACGTGACCAGACATGGAGTCGCATGTGACCCCATCCCACAAGCAGCAATTTGAATCATTTCCCCATGAAGCTACCTTTGGGTAAGATTTATGGAACATTAAATTAAAATTTATGGAACATTAAATTTTAATTTAATGTTCCATAAATCTTATTGTTCTACGTAGTAATTAATAATTATAGTATTAAATAAAAAATGTAACAATTTTTTTAATGCACCGAAAACTGTAACATTTATTTATTATGTTAGTTACTTATTTTGAGTTCGGTTTATAATGCCAAACTTTGTCATATATGTTTGAGTGTTTTTTTTTTTTTTGAGCAATTATATGTTTGAGTGTTCATTCTTTGCCAATGGGATTCAAAAAATGATAATAAATTTAATGTTAAGTTAAAAAATGTTATTTTTCTGGCACAAAAAAACCAAGAAATGTTATTTTTGTTTCTTGTATACTTGATTTATGAGATAAACATATAATAATTTTGTTATGGCTACTATGTCACAATCATACTAATTAATTATGAATAGTGCCTCACCAAATTCAGTATCCTACTAATTCTAAAACTTATCACTTTGATCCTTCGGTTTGAAGTATGAAGGAAAAATAAAATAAAATAAAAAAGAAAAGAAGAAATGTACGCTGAAGTTATTGTGTTAGTTATTGGTGTTCTGCGCAAGAAGATGAACAGGAAATGAGTTTTGTAAACAATAAAAGTAGAGAAATCCAAAAAGAAGAATAGAATGCAGAGAAGACAACTTGATAGGTTTCATTAAATTCTATTGAAGTTTATAAAGTTATTTGTTATTAATAAATTTTTTAATAATATTACCTCTAGTCCTTAATGTAATATCCTGTTTACATAGTATATATAATTGACACTATCAATGAGATTTCATATCAAGAACCAAAGGTAATATGTCTTAATCATGCCTACTAACTGAAATTTGGAAGGAAAAATAATTGAATACATATATTTTTTAAGTCATAGCAACATAATTTACTGTAAAAGCCAATCAAAAACAAAATATAAAACTGTTAAAGTGAATTTTGCCTTAGAAACATTTTCGGCGGAGTTATCAATGCACTAAAAAATTGATAAAGCAATGTAGTACATATATAATTTTTTAAAATACAGAATAATATTGTTCTTCAAAAAGGAGAAGCAAAAATTTTGGTCTAGAATGCCCACTTTTAGTTGATACTCAAAACGTAAAGGAAAACATGGAAATTTGCTAATATTTTCTCACTTGACTTGGTCCATAAAAGAAAACATAATTACAGAAAAAAGATAATGAACGAAACTCAGCGGATGTTTTGTTAATGGATTGTATAAATTGATATTTCTCCAATATGGGCAGATATTAAAGCAAATTTGAAAGGGTTTTGATGCGTTATATTTCTTTTTCACTTGACTTGGAAAATTTTCGTCCATAAAAACCTAATTAAGAATCTCTGTCGTTCAATTCAATCATAGTAAATATATAATTAAAAGATATTTAAAAACTACATAACTATAAACGATACATAATTGTTAAATGATGTTGATAGTCATGCGGACAAGTCTTAGTCTTGTTTTTTTTTTTTTTTTGGGCGCTCAAGTCAAGACTTAGACATAATATATAAAACAAATGGAAGTAGTTCATTCAATGTAAACTAAAAAAAGATAGAACAGTGATAGTTCAGTTGATTGCAAAATATTAAATATAATATACTAATTTTCTTCACAATTAAACAGAATCCACGGTTGTTGCTCGAATTATCAAATAAATAAGGAGTGATAATTGGATAGCAACCAAAGAAAAATTAAATAACTCAAATATATATATATATATATATATATATTTATAAAATAAAGAGGACTGAGAAGACAAAGCAAGAAATCTAGTTGACTTAGGTTGCCAAAAGGTGCTTTGTAACACCCCAAATTTTATATTCACTAAATATATTGTAATTATTTGAGAAATTCAGTAAAATGGTGAATATTCATGAATTTAGAATTTATGAATTTCATAAATGTTCAATTTCATGGGAAATTGGGCAAAAATAATTATGGAATTAATTTGGGTAATTTAAAAAGCCCAATATTAAGGTCCAAAAATGAAGGAATATTAGAGAAAATATTTGGTCCAAAAATAGATGAAAATTGGCGAAAGAAAAATAAGAGAAGAAATTGGATTAGAAAGGTAATGGCAAAATCGTAATTTTGCTAAAATAACACAAAATAAATTATTTTCTAATTAATTGATGTTAATTTCAATTAATTAAGGAAAATAAAGGTTAAAAATATATTTAGAATATTTTGGTCAAAATTGAGACTTTACGTGTATACGTAACCGGAACAAGTTGTGAAACCAATTGAGACCATAGGGAGGGACCCCTAGGTGTCTCCTACATGTGGCATAAAGAAGAAAATATTGGTTGGACATGATGACATGGTTACGTGAATGTAGAAAGTTATGTACATAAAATTGGATTTTAGCAATTTTGGAAAATTAAACAAATTATTATAATATTATAAGATATTAGAATATAAGTTCATCTTTCTCATTCGGCTGCTATTTCCACGAGAAACAAACATGAAACATAGTGTGAGAACGTTTGGAATTGTAGAGAGAGAAAGGAGAAGAAAAATTACAAGGTAAGCCGATTTCTCCGACGATTTAGCTCCTAACGCGTATAACTCTGACTCTAAGCTACTCCTCTTTGTTCTTTAAGGTTTGGAAAGCTCAAATTTGGTGTTCTAAAAGTTAGGGTTTTCAGCCATTTTTGGAAAAAGCTTGTAGGAGCTTGAGGTAACTTCCAAACCTTCGTATATTAACTATTCTGGCTGCTGTGGGCAATTTAATCGATGAAATTTTGCCGGATTGCCATTGGTTTCAAATTTTGGAAAAGTGTGTGCCTAAGGGTTATGCTGCCCAATTTTAGTTCAAATGGTTGTTATAACTCAATTAGATGGTTAATAAAGTGGTTAGGAGTAGAAAGGAACACGTTTACGGAGTCGAAATCGTAAAACCCCAATTTTTCCCAGAGAACACAATTATTTCGGCCAAGGATGTTTGAGGGCCTTAGAGTTGGATTTTAAATGATTTGATGATTCCATTAGATTCAGTGGGCAACAATAGGTGGGGTTATAATTGGGCACTTTTTTAGAAAAGGCCGAGAAAGCATAATTACGGAAACGCCCCTAAAACCCTAAAAGTAGGGCTACCAAGGGCAATTTCGTAATTTGACATTGAATTTGGTAATTTTGAGTCTGGAAATGGATTCCTTGAACGAAAATACATCAGGATAGCCCTATTCAAAAATTTGGGAAAACGTGCCATCGAGCCAGGTACGGCAGGGCCGGGGTCCCAGGGGCATTTTGGTAAATTTTCACCATAGGTTAATATAACCACAAGAAACACTAGGAAAGTGTCTAAAATGATACTTGGATAGGTTATGACCTATTTCTTGTACATTTAATATTTTATGACCGAATCGGGAGTCAAAAATCGACACGTTTCACGAGGCACACAAAAAGGGGTCGATAGAACTTCGAGGTAGGGACTACTATCTCTTATATACTATGTGACTATTTGTATGATGCGTGTTACTGTATTTTGTGATCTGAACACGTGCTGGAGGTACATTACCTAGCTGTGGTCTAGGACCTAACTGAGGTACACTAGTCTTACCTAGCTGTAGTCAAGGACTCAGCTAAGGTATATATAGGGGTTTCAACTGGTTAGTTGGCCCTGAATTTTGTGTATACACACGGATGATATGAGTTTTCATTTTACTTGATACAGTGCATTGTATATTTAATTTTCATATTTTATGTGTTGATCGTATGTTTCTACTGAGATTCCTTGGAATCTCACCCTTTTTTCTAAACCAAACATCTCAGCGGGTGCTAGAGGATCAAAAGGCAAGGACATGGATAAAGGAAAGTGACTGGCATGTGTCTTGAGGCGAAGTTAAAGTCCGTGGTTATAGATAGCTTATGTTGTAAATATTGTCACATTTTGTATCTTAACTTTGGACTGTAAACAAATACTTTTATCAGTATATATGTACTTTTTTGTATGCCTGTGAAACTTGGTCTCTATTACTCTGTGAATATCGAAATGGAAATGGGTGTTGACATGCTTCCTTTTGAAAATTTTCAGATGCCCAATGCACTTCGATGGAAACTTTTGGAAAATTTTGCCCTTGAACCTGACAAAGAAGACTCCTTTTTTTATTTGGCATATCATTTAGAAGCATGCTTCATGACTAAAATCATCAATTCTTATAGTATATTTTCCCCGTTTTATTATTTTTGTGACTCTAAAATAATATTTAACTTGTAATTGTTTGCTGGCTCTCATGGAAGCGCAGAAATGAACGAATTTTTGAGAATATTATTACTAACTCTCTCAAAGGATCACGGGAAAGGCAAAATGCGACTGGATCGAGCTAACATCCAAGGAAGTTTAGCACAGTAGTGCTTTTTTTGCATATTAGTGTAAAAGCACTACTCTAGAAGTGGGATAGGAGCCTTGCGCTTCCTTCTAATGCTCTCTAATACTCTTTAAAATGTTCTAACTTCTCAATTTTTTTACAATTATTTATTGAATTCTATATAAAATAAATGATATTCAAGTATCTTATAGATATAAAATGACAAAGCTTTGAATTTTCAATGATTTTTTAAAAAATAAAATAACTTCGCAATTTTAAAGTTTTTCTAATAATAAGATTCAACATAGCATCATTTTATGTTTATAATATATCAAAATGTTATTTATTTTATATAGAATCTAATGAGTGGGAAAAAAAACATTTTGGAAGATTGGGCATTTTGAAGGGCATTAAAGACCATTAGAGACCATGCCACAAATCCATCTAGAAGCATTCATGCTTAATGATCTTGGCCATGGAGATCTTCTTCTTGTGGAATCATAGGCCTGGCTCATGGATTTAAGGTGAGCATGGGATAGAGGCCACAGAAATTAATCTAGTGGACTTGTTGCTGTTGGGAACTGATAATGGACCGTACAGTTTATTAATCCTGCAAATTCTACAACTAATGAGGAAAGCTTGGGAATTGATAATTTACCATATCCCTCGGTCACAGAATTCTCTTGCTGATGGCCTTGCCAAGGAAGGCCTTTCTAAGAACTTGATATTTGAGTGTTGCCCCGAATTCTTGAGGTTGAAGTTTAATTCTGAGAAACTGGGATTTATTCCCCAACTAGATTAATTTCTTGTTTTAGGGCAATAGCCCTCCATTGTACCCAAAAAAAAAAAAAAAAGAGAAATACTTCCTCTAGTCTATAATATAGGGGATATATATGAGGAGTTGAATTTGGATATAAATACACAACATATTTTTTTAATAGCTGTCAACATTTTTGTAATTTATTTTTATTGATTCTCTCTCAATAATAATAAGAAAGAGAGGGAATGACGGAACTGAGGAGGATGATTGGGGTGTTTTAGAAAATAAATATCATATTAATTATTTTAACTAACTTCATTAATCATATCAAATTATATTAACTAACTTATATTAAGGACAAAAGGGAGTAGTTTGTTCAGAGTGTGATTTCATGGAAGTGATTACTCATTAGTCTAGTAGAGATTAAATAAACACCTAAATTTAAACATTAGCCAACTACGACTATTTATCACAAAATCATTCAATAGTTTAACATTCACAAATAAAGTAGTTTATCCTCTCTCTCTATATATATTTATATAGACACACACACATATCCTAAATCCTTATGGCAATTATATGCTTAATTTCTTGTATATGTCATAGATTGGGTGCAAGTTTTCCAGATTTTTTTTGGCAGAATTCCAAACTCAGTAATATTCTATGCAAATAGCAATTTGCATTACGGGTTTATCTAGCTCAAAAAAATAAAGGAAAACAAAACTTAGAAAATTTTGTTGTAATTCTTTTTAACTTAATGGAGCCAATGAATGACATTTTATGATATGCGTGAATGAATTGATGTGGCGTGAATAAAGCTGGAAACCAAACATGTTATCGATGGCAGCTAGACATACTCTTGTATCATCAGTCATGTCGGCTATGCCATCCTATGCAATGCAAACTATTCCCCTCCCATTGGGTACCTGTGATGAGATAGACAAAAAGTGCAGGCAATTTCTTTGGGGAAGTACATCCATGAGTCGTAAGCCACACATGGTGGCTTGGAGTCGTGTTTGTTCTCGGAAGAATGATGGTGGACTAGGCTTAAGACAGGCAAGGATTCAGAATCAGGCCTACATGACGAAATTGGGGTGGAGCTTGATACACAAATGAGATGCATTGTGGGTTCATTTTCTTCGGGAGAAGTACAAGACGGGCAGTGATTTGGTGCCAAAAGTAGAAAAAAGACGGTCAGAATCAAGCACATGGAAGGGGATTAGACAAAATTGGGAAAGTGTAACTGATAGTATTGCTTGGAAGATTACTGATGGAACTTCGGTATCTTTTTGGCATGATCTATGGGTCCCCCATTTTGACAGATTGGAGCGTTTGACACTTCAACCATTAACAGATGAAATAAGGGAATGGAAGGCGGCCGACTGTATTACTCCGTCGGGTCAATGGGATCTAGATAAGTTTGGGCATTTATTACCAAAAGATGTCGTGGTTGCAATCCAAAGAGTGAATATTAACCGCAATACTAGTGGTGATTTTCCTATTTGGAGATGGACATCTGATGGTAAATTTGCACTAAAAGCCGCGTACAAGAGGATAGCTGGGCAAGGTGAAAACAGTTCTTTGTTCGGATGGAGGCTTATATGGAAGCTGAAGGTCCCTCAACATTACAGAATGTTTTTGTGGTTATGCGCTCATGGTTGTTTACTGACTAATTTGGCACGAGCTCAACGGGGAATCCACACAAATGAGATGTGCCCTATTTGTCAAGATAAGACTGAATCAATTATGCATGTACTTCGAGATTGTGTGATGGTTAAAGAGATATGGAGTGAGTCATTACCTAGTCCATGGCATCGGCATTTCTTTGGCTCAACTGATAAAAACATTTGGTTAACATGGTGTTTAAGCCGTCGTGATCATGTGTATGGCTACGAGTTTCGACATTGGTTTACGGTCCTATGCAGGCACATTTGGTTGGCAAGGAATGACCGCATCTTCAACAACAAACAATGGAGTAAGCAGGAGTTACTGGCACGTACTGGTTCTGTGTTGTCTTGGGGTATGTCTACCCACATGCAACCTAAGTCTTATACCGCAACAAGTAGGGGTTGGCGACCTCCACCTGCTGGGATGGTTAAAATTAATACAGATGGATCCAGGAATGAAGCGACGGGATGCTGTACCTGTGGTGGGGTGATAAGGGATGAAAAAAACGGATTTATTCAAGGGTTTATGTTTAAGATTGGAAGCGGATCGGTTATCACAGCAGAGGCCTGGGGAATTTTGTGGGGTATGAAATTAGCTTGGGAAGGAGGATTTAGGCATATTATTGTTGAGAGTGACTGCAGCGAAGTACTGGATCTTATTCAAGGAATGATTCCCGATGAACATCATGATGCTACTTTAATCTTGGAAATTCATTCGATGCTGGAACGTGACTGGGATGTGGAGATATTACATTGTTGTAGGGAGGCGAATATGGTGGCGGATTACTTGGCAAAAAGAGCATGGAATATGACGGTGGATTTTCTTGTGCTGGACAGAGAACCTGATGAAGTCAAAAGTCTGATCATGGAAGATGTTGCGAACCAATATGTTTGTAATGAGTTAGTATAATAGAGCCGGTAGGGCTATGTTTTCTCCTTTTCTATCAAAAAAAAAAAAAAGGGTTTGTACTTTGTAGCGTCATCTTGTAAAGAATTTTCAAAATTGGCCCCATATTAACACATTATAGACTACATGGACATTATCATAGTATGCATAAAAAAATTGGGAAAGTTATACTCAATTCCCAATAAAGAAGGAAAAATAAAGAAATAGTCTCTTAAAATTGTAAAATGAAAAATTGGTCCTATGAAGTTGTTAATACCCGTTTCTGGAGTTGTCAACGACCTGCTCGTAGAGTTGTCAACGAGATTATTTTTTTATTTTACAATTTCAAATGACCATTTTTTTTATTTTTTATTTTAGGACTTAAGTGTAATTTTCTCTAAAAAGATTTGATGGATGAAAACAAACAAACACTTTTATTAATAATTAAATTTATCAATTAGCAGCGTCATATTCCATGTAGTGACATGATTTTTTACTATTAGGAGTTTTTTTTTTCCTTTTGACAATCGTCATACGCATTTTAAAAATGAAGGTAACTTTATAAAAACAAAACTTACAATCAAAATCTTTGTCACTGTTACAAACTCCTTGATATTTCATGGAAATAGCAATTAGTAGAAGAGTTGCTTTATTTGTTTTAACAAAACTTCCAAAAACTCATCGTAGTTTATTCAAAAGAAAATCCTGTTTGATTAATAATGTGCCGTGAACATGGGGTTGTGGAGCTACAAATAACTTTCAAAACTTGGGAGAAAAGTTGATTGTCAATTTTACAATGGACCTTTTTTTAAAAATTTTAGTGACCATACATTGCAATATCAAGAATAAGATGTGATGAGTAAATAAATAAAAAAGACTTTTTGATCATAATTAATTAAATTAACATCATACTAACCCAGAATTGGTTTAGCGATGTAAGTTCGTGTCCCTTAGGAAATACTTGTATTGGAAGGGGAAGCCATGAACCTCAAACCTGGAGTAGTTAGTTGCTCGGATATTTGATAATAAGATCTACAAAAGGCGTTGGATATCAGTTAAAAGTATAAAAAAAGTTCAATTAACATTATATTTGTCAACACCTGTTTCTATTTCAATAATCGAAGAGTAATAAAGACGGAATTTCATGGGCATATAGAAAAGTATAATTATACTGATAAAAGTATTCATTTACAATTCCAACGTCATTCGTCAATGAAATACAAAATACAGCGAAAGTTTTAATAATTACAGGGTATCCCAAAATATCTAAAGCATAAATTAGTAACCACCAGCTTTGACCTTACCTTGAGACACGTGCCAATCACTCTCTATATATGCACCTTTACCTTTCATCCCACTGGCATCCGCTGAGATGTTTATTTAAAAAAAAGGGTGAGATTCTGAAGAATCCTCATAGAAATATGCTATCGTTTATAGAAAATGCGAAAAGTAAATATGACATGCGCCAAGGTATGCACCAATTAATGAACAATATAAACACATCATCGTCATATATACATAAGTAGGGTCCAGCCCCACAATCTACACCGGTTGGACTTCGGCTAATTCTCAGTGTAAGTGCACCCCCGGCACTAATTGCCCCTTTATAGGCAAACCATATTGATTAATAAAGCATATTTATAAACAATGGCATCCACACAAATGTAACATTCTTATTTTGTTAGCACTTAAAATTTAGTTGTTTAGATTTTATTTAGTCAAAGGGTTAAAATAATTAATAATAAAAAAATATCAAAGTCTAAACATGTATTAAAAAAAATATAAAAATGAAATACCTTCTTAAAAGATAAATATAAATATGAGTTTTGTCTCGACTTACATGAACATATTTTTTCAACGGCAATCCAAATAGGCCGTGGATCTTATATTTAGGATTGTAGAATATTATGATTCCAAATAACAAATAAATAAAATTAAATATGTCAAAAATTAATTTAATATATAATGTTAAAATTTTGTATAAGCTTTTATTAAATAAAATGCATAAGATATTAATATTTATCTTTTAATTTGTTCAGCAACAAAAGCTATCCATTAGGAATAGAGCCGAGAATACGGGCCGGTTTTTCACGAGTTCGGGCTTAAATGGACTGGCTTATTTAGGCCCGCTTCCTAAAAAGTCCTCAATTTTTGAAGCCCACGGCCCTACAAGGTTGGCCCTTCACAGGTTCGAGCTTAAACGGGCCTAAACTCATTTTAATTCAAAAAAAATTCTTTTTCAAGTTTTATAATTTGTTTATTATTTTACTTTAAATTGAGATATATTATTTTTAAAACTCATAAATTTTTAGTTAAAATAATAATCTGATGTTCAAATTAGTTTTTTTTTAAAGTTTAAATGAATAAACCATTGTAGAAAATAAAATAAATCAAACCATTTAATAAGTATTTGTCTGTTACTAATACTCTATTAGATACTTAGGTGTCTCTCATATTGATAATTTGATATAATAATATTATATAATTTTAAAAAAAATTAAACGGGCCTAAAAGGGCCAACCTTATAGGGTTGTAGGGCCGGCCCTACAGGGCTTGAGGCCCTACAGGACCTATCCTTTTAAGTTAGTTTCCTTTTTTAACTTCTAAATCATAAACCCAACCTAAACGGATCGGTCCAACGATTTCAGCTTGATTTTCCGACTCTAATCAGGAAGCTCAAAAATTATAAACAAAAGTTCACGTGAAAAAATAGTAAGGATTTCATTAATACTAAAATTTTTTAGGGAGAATTGCTGATAAATATCTTTTTGGCAAATTAATTGCTGAATGCTACCATGGAAGATTTGTTGCACATAACGAAAGACATTTTACACAAAATGGAAGATTGTTTGCACATTTACATAGAAGATTTTTGCATATACGGAAGATGGTTCGTACAAAATGAAAGATCGTTTGTACACACGGAGGATCACTTACACGTTTGGTAACAATCAACAATTAATTTGTATTAAAGATATTTTTAAGCAAATTTCTCAATTTTTTAAAAGAAATATTAAATTATTATTAGCTGGCCACCACACCAAAGCGTGTTGCGGGGTTTTCACTCACGACTGACGAGATAAGGTCATAATGTCAACTCTCACAAGTCATGAGGCTTACTTTTTCTCTATCCTACTGTGCTTTTAGTCCTTCATTTCTTTTTCTCTACTGCAGAGTTTTTTCCTTCACTTCTCCTTGACATTAAAAGATGACCGCAGAAGAGTTTTCCACTTAAGCCTCTTACTGCCTGCATCTTTTCCTCTTCGTCTTTTCAAATTCCAAAAATCCTCCTCCCTCTGCAACTCGCGTTCCTGCTCTGGATAAAAGTAAAGGAAAACCCACAGGCATCTTGCTCGGCTCTCTCTCTCCCTCTCCCTCCATCTTTGTATCTTTCCTTTTCTCTCTCCCTTTCAGTTGCACCCGTCTGACTCTCCACAACTCGCTCCGGTTCCCAGCTTTATTCCGGTTACCGGCCCAAATCGGGGCTTTGAACGGCTTAATACGGCTCAATCACTGAAGCGGCCTGCAGCTGATTGCTGATCCGTTCTCTTTGCCGGTTAACGGTCAGATTGGTCAGGCCGTCCGATCCGGTCTGGTGCTAAAAACATTGCTGCATCTTAAAAATATTTAGGTGTCATTTTCTCAAACAGAAAGTCATTGAGCTATAATTCATCTCTTTCAGTATTGCCCACAGGAACACGGAATCAATAAATTAATTTGACTTGGGCGACTTTTCTGTCTATTAATTTGTGGGAGACTACAGTTCATCCCATCAAGTTGCAAATCAAAGAAGTCTTTCAATAGTATTTCATCCATTAATTAGTTTGTATGTTCTTCGTTTGCTCATCTTTTAGATTTATTCAATGGAATGATTATTTGTTATTTCTGGTTATTTTTTACTTGTGTGCAAAGCATATTTTCTTTGTGCGAAATTTTATTTTCAAATATTCAAGGACGAGAAAGAATATGTAAAATGGTTATATATGTTCCGATTCATCATACGTATGAAGGGTGAATCTTGCAGGAATAATGCCTTGGATTAACTGAATATGTAATTTCGTCTTTCAAAACGTTTTACAATTTTCTGGATGCTGATGGTGGTATTTATTCTTTGAATGCTTCAGTTGCTTTATTGTAATGGCACTTCATGCTCATGGAGTTGAGTATTCTTCAAGCTCTTCTCGTTCAAAGAGGAGACACACGTATGATGTCTTTTTAAGCTTTCGAGGAGACGACACTCGCGAGAAATTTACGGACCACTTATATGATGCTTTGTATCGCAATAGACTGGAGACTTTTAGAGATGAGGAAGAGCTTGAAAGGGGAGAAGTTATCAAACCAAGTTTGCTTCAAGCAATTGAAGAATCTTTGTCTGCAATTGTTGTACTCTCCAAAAACTATGCAACTTCAAGATGGTGTTTAGATGAGCTCCTAAAGATCCTTGATTCTCAGAAAGAGTTGGGCCTTCATATATTTCCAATCTTTTATGGTGTAGATCCATCCGATGTACGGCATCAAAGAGGAAGTTTTGGAGAAGCCTTTAAAAAAGAGCTTGAACAGAAATTTGCACATGACCAAATTTGCAGATGGAGGGATGCTTTAAAAGAAGTTGCTGACTTATCTGGCTGGGACTCTCAATATTATCGGTAATTTTTACTGCTTGAGAGAAAAAATTACCGTGACTCTAAGCAGTTTAAGTGTGTGTTGGGGGGGGGGGGGGAGCGTTTGCACCCCAAACGCTAAATTGAGCCCATAAGCTCAATACCCAATTTGAGAAAAAAATTTTGAGTGTTTGTTGATCAAGATGAGCAATCGAGCTTAATTCTATCTTAATAGCTTTTATCATAAGCTTCATTTCTCAGCTTTTACTGATTTAGCTTTTAGAGAGAGTGAAAATGGTTAAAATATTTTTTCAGTTGTGTCTAATATACTATCAGACTTATTGCAATTTTACTCTTAATGTACTTTTTCAGCTACCAAAATTAATTTCAACTATTTTTTGGTGCTTGTAACCCTTAAAATATTTTTTCAACTGTAGCCAGTGTGTTATAAGACTGATTGCAATTTTATCCTTAATGTACCTTTTCAGTTCCAAAAATTATTTTAAAATATTTTTTGGTGTTTTTAACCCTTTAAAATATTTTTTCACCCATTCTCTCTTACTATTATCATAAAAGTCACTTGTGTTTAAGTCAATCCAAATAAGTTTTATTTTTACAAAAGTCATTTATACAATCGCTGTTCCAAACATAAATCACATTACACAATCGAACTTTTACCAAAAATGAAATTACCAAACGCTAAATTGAGAAACTCTATTTTTTCTATCGCTCTTCCAAACACACTCTAAGTGCTCATTTGGAATAGCTTATTTTTGGGTAATAAGTGTTTATAAATTGTGATTCACGGTATATGAGATAAGTATATGAGAGGAGTTTTATCTCGGCTTGCGTAATAAGGACTTATTGTCTAAATATAAGCCCAACCAAACACACATTAAAACTTATTTCTCGATAGGAAATGAAATTGCTTAACCGTAATAGTAGTACTAACCATTATTATCATAATCATAATTTTATATATAGTAAAAGAGAATAATTATTCCTGTAGATATACAACTTTTCATAAAGACACCATTTTGCATAATGATATATGATCCATCTTCAATTTTCTTTTTTCTTTAGAAACTTGACATTTATTTTTATGTGACATATATATACATATTTTCAAGTGACTTTCATCTTCAACTTTTTCATTAGAAAATGTTTTGCATGATATTGTTGATTTTAAACTTTCACCTCCCTTTTTTTTGCTTTGACAACCTTTTTATAAATACTTCCCCTGATCCTTATTAATATAAGATCTAGTATGTAGTGTAAAATGTACTAGAAACTACATCTTTTATTAAGGATAGGAGGTAGTAATATTTTGAAGGAGCTTGGTACCCTTTTCCTTCTTGACACTGTAATTCAAATGCATCTTTTGAACACTCTATGGTTTAATTCAATTCTGTTAGGGATCCATGTTTGACTATGTATAAATCAAACTTGAGGGAAAGTAATTCGAATTTTAAACGTATGAGTTCAATATAATTTATTCTTGTTTATGAAAAATTCTTCTATATGATATTGCATTACAGTAATATAAAATTTTTGATAATTAATATCAATGTTCAGCAGAGTAATATAATGCTGCTGAACTGAAAATGTTACGCTTGTCACCATTTTTCTTTATATATCATCTCACATAAAATATTTATTTAGTTTATGTATAAAATTTTAAAATTCAATCAACTTTAATGCTAATGTTATTATTCTACTTTCCTTGGTAGGCATGAATCGAAACTCATTGAAGATGTTGTTGAAAAGGTGATGTCAAAATTATATGGTCAACCACCGTTAAACTCAAATGATGAAGGACTTGTTGGAATTGGTGTAAAAATAGCAGAGATTGATTCAGTTATAGCTAACGAACCGGAGGAAGTTACATTTATGGGAATATGGGGCATGGGAGGATTAGGGAAAACTACTCTTGCTAGAGCTGTTTATGAGAGAAAGAAAAAACACTATGCAGTTCATTTATTTCTTCCAAATGTTAGAGAGAAATCTGCAACAGATGTTGGTTTAGTTGAATTGCAACAAAAACTTTTTTCTCCATCGAATAGAACAATCAAAATGGAAGTGGGTGATTGTAACGAAGGAAGGAAGTTAATAGAAAGAAGGTTGTGCAATAGAAAAGTTCTACTTGTCCTTGATGATGTGAGTGACATTAGCCAACTTGAGAATTTGGCTGGAAAGAAAGGATGGTTTGGTCAAGGAAGTACAATAATATTAACAACTAGAGATCAACGTTTGTTGTTTCTGCATGGTGTAGTTTCTCAATATAAGATGAAGTTCTTAAGTGAAGTTGAGTCCCATCAACTTTTTCTTCAAAAAGCTTTTAAAGGAGATGAACCAGATGCAGATTACTTGAAGCTTTCCCAAACTGTGATTAAATCAGCCAGTGGCCTTCCTTTGGCGCTCAAAGTGTTTGGTTCATTTCTTCGGGGAAGAAGTAAAGCAGAATGGAAGGATGCACTCGAGAAGATTCATTCATCAGATGATTGTCTATTCCGTATACTTAAAGTGAGCTTTGATGGACTAGGATATAATGAGAGGAATATATTCTTAGATATTTCTTGCTTTTTCAATGGGTGGTACAAGAATCATGTCAAACGAATTTTGGAAAATAGTGGTCTTCGCCCAGAAATCGGAATTAAACTTCTGACTGAAAAATCATTGGTAACTGAAGATAAAGGGCGTTTGTGGGTGCATGACACACTTCAAGAAATGGGTGAGAACATTGTTTTTGAAGAATCAAGAAATGATGCAGGTGAACGCAGCAGGATATGGTCCTTGGAGGATACTAATCATGTGTTGGGAAATAAGAGGGTAATAATATTTTCTATTTTTAATGTGCATTCTTGATTCAGTAATTTATTCGATGCATTTTATAGTTATAAGCTTGACTTATTTTTTTATATATAGGGAACCAAAGCAATCCGTGGCATTGTGGTAAGATTTGACAAACCATATGTCATACATTTGGACCCTGAAGCCTTCTCAAGTATGAGTAATCTCAAGTTACTTATCATATCACATTTCTCACAATGCAAATTGAAACTTCATGGGCTTAACTGCCTTTCCAACACATTGAAAGTCATAGAATGGGATGGATATCCTTTAGATTTCCTGCCAAGGCAAACTCAATTTCATGAACTTGTTGATCTTAAAATGCAACACAGTAAATTAAAAGAACTTTGGAGAGGAGTTCAGGTAATTAAGGTCCTTTGCTTAAATTTGTTTGTCTACTATTTGATGCATCTATCTCGAGCCTGCTACTTGTTGGTTTTTGAAGGCTTACATTTTTCTTTTAATTTGCAGTTTGTAAAAAGTTTGACGTTCATTGATTTGAGCCACTCAACAAATCTGATCAGAACACCAAATTTTGATGAAATTCCTAATCTTCAAAGATTGATTCTTGAGGGGTGCACAGAACTTGTTGAAGTTCACCACTCTCTCGGGCAACACAAGAATCTTGTCATGGTGAATTTTAGACATTGCAGAAGTATTGAAACCCTTCCAATCAAATTTGAGATGAATTGCTTAGAGGCATTTATTCTCTCTGGTTGTTCAAAAGTTAAGAAACTTCCCGAGTTTGGTGAAGGTATGGAACGTTTATCCTACCTTGGATTACGTGGGACTGCCATATCCGAACTACCTCAATCATTGGTAAATTTGATTGGTCTTACTGAATTAGAGTTAGGGCGCTGTGAAAATCTGGTATGCCTTCCAAGTGATTTTCAAAAATTGAAAGCAATAAAAACTATTGATGTTTCGTATTGCTCAAAGTTTTCCAGGCTTCCAGATAATTTGAATGAAAATGAGGCATTAGAAGAGCTTTATGTAGGTCGCACTGCTATAAAAGAAATGCCTTCTCTCCCCAATAATTTCAAAGAGTTATTTCTTAATGGATGCAAAGGTTTATTTTCAAGTTCAACAAAGTTTCTGTGGAGCTCTCCTTCAAATCTATCATCTTTGGTGTTTTTAGAAATAGGTTATTGCAGCAGTCAGGGATTCTTTCGCATTGATGTAGATGGCTCTTCTTTCAGTAGCAGTCAAGCAGCCTGCGGAGGTGTTATTCGTGATAGCCAGGGTAACTGGTTACGTGGATTTCAACAGAAGTTGGGAAATGCTTCCCCGACTGCTGCGGAAATCCATGCAATCCAAAGCGGTCTTCAACTAGGTAAGCAGATGGGTCTTAAGAAGATCAGGCTTTTCACAGACTCTCTTCAGGCCATCCACCTGCTTTCTACCAATTACGGCGTTGATCACCCTTTGTATGATATCGTATCGGCTACCAGATCCCTTATTTATGCCGACTGGGATTTAGAGATTTCCCACTCGTATAGAGAATGCACTCGTTGTGCTGACTTTCTAGCGCGAATGGCTCATTTGAATAGCCAAGATTACATGGAGATTGGAGTTTCCCCTATGGAATGCTTTCATCTTTTTGCCTTGGAATGCGGAGATATAGCTCATGAACACTATGTAGGACTTGTCCCCTAGGCCCTGTTACCTATTCAAGCTATTGCTTGCCTTTGTACTCAAAAAAAAAAAAGAAATAGGTTATTGCAATCTTGATGATGAATCACTACCTAGTGAAATCGGCAATTTATCATCATTGACGTCATTAGGTTTGGGCGGAAACCATTTTGTTGAATTTCCTTTCGGCATTATTTTCAAACTTCGAAAGCTTGAATTTATTACTTTCAATAATTGCCGAAAGCTTCGGTCCTTGCCTCAACTTCCATCAAACGTATCAATGATACGTGCAACTGAGTGTCCATTATTGGAACATTATGTACGTGAACAGCAACTATGGGAATTCATTGTGCAATTTAACTCTAAGGTTTATTTTATTTCTCTTAACTATTATTAACTATTATTTCTTTCACTTTAGTCATTATAATTCTATATCATGCCAAATTTTTTGTCACAGATTCGACGCCAAACTACTGAAGTATTAGATGATGGATCGAAACTTCACTATTTAGGCGACATCAAGTCATTTGCAATTAAAACTTGGGATGCACAACTTGTGAGTTATTTAAACTATCTTGAATTCCCAAGTTATTTGGTTTTCTTATTTTACCAAGTCTTGCTCATTAATTATTATACATCTAACCTACTGGCTTATTAACTAGTATCATACAGGATCCAGTTTCCCTGCTCATCAAAATGATGAGCAGGGAAAGCTAGTCAGATTTGGATGGTCCAGATTTCACTTTTTTTATTTTTTTTTTCAAAAAAAAATATCTTAATAGGTAGAGAATCTAAAATAAAAATAATCTCTTAACTAATATTTTTTAAAAAAATGATTTTTTCTATTTAAAAATCATAATTAAAAAAAATAAAATCTGGATCATCCAAATCTGACTAGGTTTTCCTGCCCCATACATCACCATTCTCCCTAATGAATAATTTTTCATTACAGCCTGACTTCTTTATGCAACCTACTCGCTTATTAACTGTTAATGGTAGTGAAGTGCCAGAATGGTTTAACAATCAAGATTATTTTTGTGCGGGAGATTTCCATCATGAGGATACTCCAACAAATGTGTCATTCAGAGTAAACATGCCTCGTTCATGCCGCTCAAGTGAATTGTTGGGCGTAGCCGTATGCTTAGTGCTAGAACAAGATTCGTTAATTAAACGTCATGAAACTCTTGCTAGAATTTATTGGACTTATAGAATTTCTGATAGTGAATATTCAAATTCGCGCTGTGGCTATTGGATACTTTCGCAAGTTAGTTGTTGTCATCAACGATTAATCATCTACTTTCGTTTTTCCTCATTTGTTGTGAAAAACCTTCAAATGGTATTTTTCACTGCGGACCTTGATGGTGAAGAGGAGAATTCATACATCAAAATAGTGAAGTGTGGGTGGCGTGTTCTATGTAAAGATGTTGAGAGGTGGCAAAATACAAGAAATGAAGGATGTAGCAGCAGAAGTAATGATCAGCTCATTGTTGAAGATGGTTCATTATTGAAGAAGATGAGACCATCACCGATGTAAAGCCTAGCCCCTTAGACGTACGAGAGGGTGCTTAGATTGTCTCCCACAAATATCTATGGCTCATTGGGATATTTATTCCCTTGGCTTAATTTTTTGTTTGAGCGAAGTTCTATGCATATATAGTCTCTCTCAATCCTAAGATGAGACGATTATTGCAAACTTTACCTTTCATGGAGGAATTTCTCTTTCCTCGTTATCCTTATTTTTCTTATCCCTCACATGGATGGCTTTCCCACATTAATTTTTGTGTCGTCGTCTTTTATTTTTTCAAATATTTTAGCACAATAACAACAACAAAGTTTTTATCCTATTAGGTGGGGTTGGTTACATGGATCGCACGGCGCCGTTGTGCTATGTTGAAAACCATATTTTTAGATATATTATTAATCAAAAGGTCTTTTTTTATGATCTCGTTGAGCTTTCACTTCGGCCTTCCTCGACTTCGTTTTATAGGATTTCATACCATTTGATCAACCCTTCTCGTTGGAGCATTTACTGGCTTTCGTTGAATATATCTAAACCACCTTAAATAACTTTCTACCATTTTTTCTTTAATAGAGGCAAATCCAACTCGTTCATAGATATGATTATTACGAATTTTATCTTTTCTTGTATAACCACATATCCATCTTAACATCCTCATCTCGTCGGCTATTTTAGCAAAGCTGATTAAATTATTTCATCTAATTATTAGGCGTCTTTCCTTGAATCTGTCCATGAGGATATGTTCTAACTAAAAGTTTTGAAAGCTGCAACGTGACGATGAAAATTTCACAGCCCCAGTAAAATAAAGGTGTGACCAACACAAAATATGAGAAAATTGTTGCAGAAAAGCCCATGTTTGAAATGTTTAATTTTATGTATTTCCTATTTTATGAAAAGAAAAGAAAGAAAAGGAAAGGAAAAATAAGAAAGAAGGAAAAGAGTGAGAAAATGAAAAAAAGCAAAGTTTCCTAATTATTTTTTGTGAGAAAAAATATTCTCTTGAAGTTTCCTAATTTAAGGTTATGTCTCACTTATTTAAGTGGAGATAGGACATATTAGGATTTTGGGCCAGAGAGCCCCAGTGAGACCTGGTAGGCCAGAGTGGCCGGAGAGATCTAATTATACAGCCATATGAGAAAATGCAGTTTTATAGGTCAATATCGGTAAATCAACATCTGCGCACTTGTTGACCGTTAGATTGAGCTGAAATTTGTTCAGCAAGTTCAGAACGTATGGTTCATTGTTTTCAATGGTAGGATCATTTGCTTGGAGGCTTGGTATGAGAGAAAACATGTTCACTTTCCTTACAAATATAAATTTCTTCATTGATATCTATAGGTATATGATAAGTACATATTTTATAGGGAGAATCCCATTTAAATCTATTTGAAATACCTCAATTTAGATTCAGGTATGCATTTTAAACAAATCCCTAATCAAGCCAAATAAGATGTCTTATTATGGATTGTTGAATATTATTGTTAAGAAGACCATAATAATTTGAGATTGGGTGGTGGAGCTGACCACTATTACGGTATTACCAGACTAATTAGAGAGCCTAAGGAACCTGATTGTATGGACTGTAATTAACAGACTGAGTAGTTTTCTCTCGTGGTGTGCCTTTGATTATTCACAAAAAAAAAAAAAAGAGAGAGAGAGAGTCCAGCCCCCTCTAACAAATGGATAGAGTAGGCGCAGATAACTTTTCCCATTGAATAAAACAAAAACATTATATTGCACATGATGCCCTTACAAATTTACTTGCCACTCTTAAAAAAGTAATCATTTGTCCTCCCAAAAAAAATTGCGTACTCCATTTATTTCTTTTAAACACTAAACATATGTACATGTTTAAATTATAATTTTTATTATAGTGATTTAAGAATATATTGTTTCTTTTGTTGCCAAATTAAAGAAAAGAGATGTTGTTTTTTAATTAATTTAATAAATAAAAAACTATTTTGATAAAAATATTATTTATATTATTAGGCACAATAGTTTTTTCTTGAACGATTTGGAGTTATTTGATTTCATACTCAACAAATTTATTCTTGCTAACTACAAATCTACTAATAATGAATTGTGGTCCAAGGGAGATGATGAATTATTATGGCCATTTGTCTTTACTCTTTTGAATAACTGAATTGCTAACTACAAGTCTACTAATAATGACGGTGATAGTTCGCGGCCACAGGAAATTTATCTGAAGTTGTGACTTATCTGTGACTTGGAAAAATTTCGTCTAATCGTAATTGATGTATAAGAGAAGACTTTTCCTTATAAGGTGATGGGCGGGCGTGAGAATATACTTGAAGAATCTCACGACATATAAGAAAAAAGTACTTTCTCCGGTCCTAATTATAAGATAAAGTTTACTTTTTTAGAGAAATTAAGGAAACTAATTAAATTACTTTAGAGTGTTTATATTTTTAGTATCTTTAGATTATATATTAGTTTATTAAACAAAATAATTAGTTTGAAGAAAAAAATAAAAATAAAAATACTCTAAAGTAATTTAATTGGCTTCTTTAATTTCTCCAAAAAGTCAACTTTATCTTATAATTAAGACCGGAGGGAGTACCATTTTAAACCTATGCATTGGACCAGTTCAACCCATTTAGGCCTTGGCTATGTTTTGGTTCAAACCAATCAAAATATAACGATTTTTTTTTTTGAAACAAATATAACCAACCTTTTTTTTGAACGGCAACAAATATAACCAACTGAAGTTTCGAAAATCCTCAATTGGTTCATAATAACCAATTGAAGCTTTGGAACTGTTAAAAAATGAGTAGTGTCATCTGACCATTAAAAATATTAATGATTAACATGAGTTTTATAATGATTATGGTGACTTTACTCCTTTTTTAACATGTTTAGGATGATATTGATAAAAAAGAAAGAAAAAAAAAAACTTCCTGATAACCTTTATCTATCTTTGATTCATTTCCTCGGTCGCCACTGTCCCATTCTGGGTTAGTGGCCTTTTTTTTTTTTTTTGAGTGGGCCTAATTTCAACATTTGACCCAATTCTCTCACTTGAAGACTCCTCAATGCTTCTCAACATGTTAACACCAAACGCCAATGAGGTTTAGCATAGTTGGTTAAGGTCTTGCCACCCTGATCACAAGGGAGTGTGTTCGAACCCTATGACCGATGGGGAGGCCTCGTTGGTAGGCGATCTCGTAAAGTCCCTTGTAAGTGCTCAAAGAGCCCTAGGGCCGTGCCCTGGCCTTAGTAGGGGACTGGTGCCGAACCTATCTAAACTTTTTGATATAAAAAAAAAAATATTAACACCAAACTGTGACATCTGAAGAGAAATCCTCATTTATAAATGAAAATCCCCATAAGTTTTTAAGAAAAATATTGATCTAATGAACATGTGTCCAAACATAATATGGTGCATAAGTTATGGAAACTCAAGTAAGGTATAACCATCACACTAGTACAATAAAACATTTATACAATGAGCCTTTTATATCGATTGTTACAGTGACAGTGCGTAGAACTATCATAGCTCCTCTTATTTTACTGCAAATTTATTCAGTTTAAAACAAGTAAAACTAATTTATTATAGATTCCAAACTAGAGACTTACGGCCAAATACAGGAAATATCTTGTAATCTATGAAACCTGCGTTCAAGAAGAGTTGTTTCGATTCTTGCTGAGATCTGAGAGTATGTTGGCTATGGGCATTGTTTCTACAATTTCATTCAAAACCCTATCTATGATTTTCACTTTTCCTTCATTTCCTTTGCTTGAATCCTTGGCAATTTTGATTATCTTTATGCCATCATCATCCACCACAATCCAGAAAGATTGACTATAAAATTGAAATTAGTCAAACAGAAATATAATAATTTAAACATGTGTCACTGTTGCCTGACCCCGTTGGCCACAAAATTTCATTCCATTGCTAATTGCCTTTTATTTTTGTGGTGGATAGGGTTCAATAACGTCGTGTGATCCATATAACTGATCTCACGTAATAGGATAATGGCGGTAGTTGTTGTATCATATAATAAGACATTAAATATGAAAAATAGTATCAATATCAATTATACGAAGTGAGTGAATGAAACAATTATTTTCTTCTTTTTATCTAAGTTGATACTATAAGAAAATTATTGCAAATAATTTTTATGTTTTTGGTTTTCAAATATAATTTTTAGAACACCTATCCAAACAGATTTTTTTTTTCAAATCTTATTTTGAAAACATCCCAAGTGTTTCATTTTTTTAGCACATAAAAACGCCATATTAGCAAGGAACTCAGGCCTTGTTTTTTAAGCCCAACAGGAACTCACTCTGAATAAAACCAACGAGGATTTGAAGTTTGTTTCCCAATCACAACCAAATATGGGGACAATGGCTAGTCTATGGCCAGCGATTGCAAGAGGTATACAAGAAGGAAATTTATTATTTATAAAATGCATTTCATAAAATAACTAAAGAATAAAATAAATCAAATGATTTATGTCATCTGTCTTCCCCACAGTACATCTTTTCCTTTTTCTCTGTTGTTTTCCCACTATGATCTTTTTCTAGAACATGGAATTGCAATTGGAGCTAAAAACGGAACGGAAGTAATAACACAAGTATTTTTTGGCATAATCATGGCCTTCGTCTGTTCCCATCTGATTAAAATCATTCCTGATTACTCAATTACGTAGTATTAATGTGAGAAGAAAAAGAATAGTGAAACTTGAAAGAGATAAAAGTGGGACCTACATAGTGCCATTTATTTATATATCTCTCATTTTATATGAAAAAATGGAGCTTGATCCGATTTTAACTTTTTCTCAGGCAGGAACAATGCTGCGGGAATTTTGGGAAGCCCAGGGATGGATACAATCGCTGCAACCCCAACCAAACAACATACAGAAGAATGGATCGATGATTGATGGTATGACTAAGCATGTCCACATGGAATCTGTTTCTTTGGGAGTTTCTGTAGAAAATCATCTGGAAGATGACTATTTTGAGTCCGATAGCCATGGCCAGACACTAACTAAGTATTTGAATGTAGGACGCCCATCCTTATTGAGAATATCCTTTCTTTAAAGAACCTTGGCTGGAACCATACTTTTGACTGGATTCATAGAAACAAATTTAATAGCAGATTAGCTTACCAAAGATTCATTGAAAGGATCGTGCCCATTGAATTGGTTATCGAGACCCCCCACTTTTGCTAAATATATTAATGAAGGATCTTAATAAATATGATAGAAACTCTCAAATATCATATATTGAATGATGGCGACGTATCATGTAACGATCATTAAAAAAATCAAATAGGATAATTATTTCATTCTTGGTTAATATTTTAATTATATGTTATGAATATATGTAATAGCCTTAAAGTATATAATATAAAGATCATGAATATTTTAATTATTTATTGTGGTTTGACAGTAAGGTTAAGTCGGCGCCTTAGTGACATGTGATTGATGAATGATAAGTTCTTATTTTATCATAGTTTATTTAGGGATTTTATCATACTTATTGAACTTAAATGTATTATTTATTGTTAATTTGGAATAGATGTGATTACATGTAACTAAGTGCAAGAAAGGGTAAAAGTGTCATGTTTTATTATTTCTTTTAAGTAATCGAGTTTTGGAATGAAGGGTACAAAATTTTATTAATTTTCTTTGTGAGAAAATTGAGAGAAATTAAGGAAAAAAGCCGAAAATGAAACAGCAGGTTTTAAAATAGAGTAAATTACAGAAAAGGGGCCCATTACTTCAGAGAAATTGCAAACATGACCCATTTTTTGAAATTGCAAAAATAAAAAAATAATTGGTCAAATCAGAGTCCCCCCCCCCCCTTTTGGCTAAAAAACAGACCATCCAATGCTCCAGCCTGAAAAGCTCGACTTAGCCCTATTCAAAACTATCAGAATCAATGCCCAAACCGGAGGAATCATCATCTTACACATGGAGGAAGGAAAACCTGATTGCCTGAAATCCCTAGCTTCCATCTTTTCTTCCTTTTGCCGTCCTCCTATCCCTTGGCCACTGTCATCATCGCTGCCTTGTGGGTGAGAGGGAGCAATTCATCATGTTTATTATTACTTTTGGTTGTATTTGTCTTCGATTCAGGCTTGTACGCTGGCTCTGTTTTCCTCCTTCAATGTATCTGCTATGTTGTTGTCGTGGGTGCATTTTTTCCCACCTATTTGGATGCTTTGTGTGATTTAAATAGTCTCCTTTGTTTGTTTCTGTTCCTCTGCTCAATATATGCGGGTGGGTGTGGTGGCATGCAAGAAAGTTTCCCTCTTTCCCTGAATTAATGTGGCTGCCATGAGGTTGTATGTGTCTGTGCTAAGTTTTAATAAAGTTTTTGGTGCATTGTGGTTGTGTGTGGTGCAAGAGGGATGATGGAAGTCTGAATACGATTACTTTTTTTTTATTTGATAAGGTTAGTGAATTTGCTTGAGTGTGGAAACTTGCAAGTTTATGATTTATAGTTTGTGAATTAAGATGCTTGCTTATTGAGTTATTTTGAATGCCTATAAGGTGTTTGATGAATTGTCTGAAAGAAGAATGGGGCTTGAGGGTTTTGTTCAGCCAAGGCGTAAGGGAGGAAAGTTTATATAGATGTGCACTTTATTAAAAGTGATGGTGTTGTGACTTGTTCTAACGATGTGAAGAATTTGATTCATGTGACTTTGTGATTATATAAGAGTGTTTGAAGTTGGTTGATTTAATAATATAAGACAATAGTGATGGTGATGTGATTTGTTCTTGCAAATACATGCAAGGTGTTTGTAGAAAGTTATAGAAGATGAATTGGGTTAAAGTCAGTGCTACTCAACATTGTTGAATTGATTCTTGGAATGCATATGGAGTATGATTCAATATTGATTATTTTTGTATTAATATTTTAGGATAAATGTAACGTGCTTATTTAAATGTCTGAGAAAAGAACTCTAAATTCTTAGCACTCAAGTAAAAGAAATGACAATAGTTTTTGCTTTGAGGAAAAAATTGAGAAGTGGATGGGATATAAATATGTAATGTAAGAACGAAAAATCTTTCTGAACGAGATACTGTGGAAACTTTAAATAAACTTTGATTGAAGTATTAATATTTGGTTTTAGTATAGTAAGAGATCGAGAAGGGGTTTGATTGGAAGTTGCTGACACACTGTTTAAAGTGAAATCTTGATTTGTTTATTGTCTTTTTGTTCATTAACAATTTTGTTTTACATGTGCATTTAAGTAATGTGATTATGAAGTTTATGGGAGAAATATGATGATATGAATTATGAACATTTTGTAGAACATATTCTTTACAAGAGCAATTTTTCATAAATTCAAAGAAATGATTTTATACAAGTCTCTAAATGCTTTTATTAGGGCAACTAGCATAGAGCGCTTGTTACTCATTGGTCTGGTACCTACTCTTGTTTCGTGGCCTTGAGTCACGCTTGGTTACTTACCCTCGTGGCTATTGTGTCCACGCTTGTTTTCATGGCTTTGAGCTGTGTTTGGTTATTTACCCTTGTAAACTGTGTGTCCACACTTACTATTCATAGCCTTCATACTGTGCTTGTTATTCATGTCCTTCATGCTGTGCTTGTTTTCGTAGCATCGGTGCTACGCTTGTTTCCTTGGCCTTCGTGCTGCTTTTGTTATTCGCTCTGTGTTGGTTTCTCTAATGAAACAAGTCTTTAGAAAAGTTAATAACAATGTTTTCATGTTTAATTCTTTTTATTAAAGGGATGTTCTGTTAAGAAAAATTCTTTTTAGCTACACTTATGATTATTCCTTTGGTTTCTAACCTTGTTAAATAAAGGCTTGAAATATTGAGGCATGATTCTCCGATCTTGAGAAATTAATTAATCATTATCCAATATGTATTTATGTATGCAGTCTTGAATTGTTCTAGTAATGAATTATGTTATGAGACTATAAATATTTACCAAGTTATTTGTATTTCAGATAGTAGAAAAGAGCCAACTCCTTCGTCTATACCATAGAGAGGATCATCTACTTATTGAATAATTGTATTAACTATTATGGTAGAGTTAATTAATTCATTCATTGTAGAGAAAAGTTGCTCCACGAAACTTATAGACATGATGTCTATTTCCTTATTTGCATGTGTATTTAGACAGTTTGAGAGAAATGATTCTATATTTTAATTAGTAGAAAATAGTAGATTAAAAAAGAGTTTACGAGTGAAGTCATCTTACACTTCATTTTGGTCACGCTTTAATTTTTAGGGTGTGACTCAATGAGTACACATGAATATATAAGCACGTATGTAGATGATTGTTCGCAACCGCAAGTGCACGGATCGCGCCAAGTAATAAAGTGATAAGTAAAGATCGTTCCCACGAGGACTAAGGCAAAAGTGGATTAATTGTCATGATTATGCTATCAATTAGGTTGAGTAAAACCATTTAGAGAGTTTATATCCTAAAGATTATTTGAATTCAAGAAAAGGAAAGCAATTTGACTAAAACTAAATTAAAACTTTACTTCAAAACAAGAGGAGCATAGGATTATTTCTAACCATTGCAATTCATGAGACTTAAGTAATTACCACTCCATTAGAAATTAAATGACTTAATGTGTTAGTCTAAAGTTCAAAGGTATTTGATTAAGCTTTCTCAAGTCAAAACCAAATTTATATCCTCAATTAACATGTACAATCTCTTGCTACAGTTAAGAGAAAATAACCATTAAGTAACAACCTTAATTTGACAATGCTAGGTTAGCAACTATATCTCTGTGTTACTAACAAACCATCAATTTAACCCTAAACTTCAGGTCTAGCATAATTTTACCTATGTTCTACAATTAAATTAACTCTCTCAAGCTTAATTTAATTGAACAAAACAATCTAAGTAATGGCCAGTCACATAGAAGCATTAGGGACAAGATAAAATTAACACATAATTATCATTAATAACTAGAGAGAATAATAACAAGTCTCAATCCTTACAATGGTTTGAAATAATCCCAAGGCAAAGTAACTAGCTACTCATAATTAACACCAACATCATCTCAGCAATATCCAGATGCAACAGCAATATGGAAATCAGAGGGAAATTAAATAAAGATATGAAAAACAACCCAGGATGAAGAACGCTCGCTGCTGCAGTGATTAATGTTGTTCTTCTCTCCTCTGACTCCTTGTTGGCTGAGATGATAATGGATAGTTCAGTTCACAGGCCTTCTCTTCTCCTTGCTCCAAACTTGTCTCCCAACTCGCGACTGAGCTCCTCGCTTTCGGCTTTGTTTTCAACCTCCAACTCCCAGCTCCCTCCGATCCTCTCAGCCCTGTTACTCGCAGCTGTGGTTCTCTTCTGTCTCGGGATGATGCAGCTCGCCGGCGGCCTGTGGTGGTGGATGAGCCGCCGGCGAGAGAGAGGAAGACGAAGGTGGAGGATGCGAGAAAGAATGAAGTCACGGGCTCTCTGTTCTCTCCTGTGCGGCTGTGTTCTGTCTTCCTTCGGTTCTGTTTTTCTTTTCTTTTCAATCCCTCAGCTGACCTAATTTCAGAGCATAAAACGCAGCAGCTTTACGGGTGGACTAAACTGGTATTTTCCAAATTCGTGGGACCAAAATGTCATTTCTGAAATTGAATCCCCAATCTGTCATTTCCAATTTTTTTTCCTACTTGTTATAATTTATTATTCTTTAATTCAATCCTAAACTATTCCATTTTAGTTTAAAATTATGATACTTGAAATAAAATCCCCTAAATAATGTCCCAAATCAATATTTGATCAAAATCTCCAACAAATTCCTTTATTTTAGTATTAATGACTCCCAAAGCATATCAAAATATATCTCAAATTCTATTAAAAATTGGGAGTCATCAATGATGAGATCGCATCATATCTCTAACTGGAAATATCTTGAATCTATTGTGATTAAGATTTGTGATGCTAATCCTAACTATTCAAAGATACTAATAGTAAATAATAGTAATAAAATATTATTTTAATAATAATAAGATATTATTCTTTACTTCCCCTTAAATTGGCGCATGTAAGTTAACAGTGCCCAACTTCTTTCTCAAGTACTCAAATTGAGTTTTCCCTAATGCCATAGTGATCACATATGCAAGCTGCTCCTTGCTCCAAATCCTTGTTGGTTCTATCTCCTTTGATTAGACCCATTCTTTTACAAACTAACAATCTATATCAACATGCTTCATTCATTCATGGAAGATTGGGTTCTTAGTGATGTGCAAAGCTGCTTGATTGTTATAATACACAGTAATTGCATTGCTTTGTTCTACGCCCAACTCCTTAACCATCCACCTTAGTCATACCAGAGTATTTTAGCTATTTAAGAACCACATGTGACCTAAATGTATCCTTGAATAAGCTTAAAAAAAGAAAAGAACTTCAAACTCTTCCTTAAAGCTTGGGTACCAGGAATAAAGAATTTTTGTAATTCAATATAAGTCTAAAATTAGCAGTTCAAAGCTCTATGTTTAGCTCTTGGAAAGTCTTTCAAAGAAAAATATAAGAGAAAAAGTGAAACTCCTCCTCAAAAGATTCGAGCTTTAATAGATATTTATGAATATTGTAATTATGCTCCTTTTGCTTTAGAGCCCATGTCATATGTGGATGCTGAAAAAGAGAAAAATTTGGAAAAATGCAATGGTTTGAAGAGATAAGTTGTATCAAGAAAAATTATACGTGGGAGTTAGTTGATCTCCCTAAAGGTAAGAAGGCAATTGGGTTCAAATGGGTGTTTCAAACCAAGTATAATGCTAATAATAGTGTGTAGAAGCACAAAGCACGACTCAACAACAAGGTATTGATTTTGATGAAACTTTTTTCTCCTGTAGCTCATTTTGAAATGGTGAGAACCTTTTTAGCCTTCGCTTCTCAATTTAAATGGCCTGTGTTTCAGTTTGATGCTAAATTAGCTTTTTTGAATGGTGAATTAAAAGAGGAAGTATATGTTTCTCAACCTGAAGGCTTTGTTGTTTCTAGTCAAGAAACCAAAGTTTATAAGTGTAAAAAGGATTTGTATGGCCTTTAAGCAAGCCCCTTGTGCATGGTATCATAAAAATTGACTCCTATTTTCATGAAAATGGATTTAAAAGGAGTGATTATGAGCCCACTCTTTATTTAAAACAGCATGGTGATTCTAATTTTTTGGTTGCGTGCCTCTATGTTGATGATATGATTTATATGGGATCTTCTTAAAAAGTTATTGCTGATTTGAAGTCATGTATGATTCAGAAATTTGAAATGACAGATCTTATGGGATTGTTGCATTATTTTCTTGATATAGAAGTGAAGCAAGGTACTGATGGTATTTTCTCAAAGAAAATATGCTATAGATTTGCTCAAAAGGTTTCGTATGTTGGGTTGCAAAACAACATGTTCTCCTATGAATATAAATGAAAAATTGAGAGTTGAAGATGGTACTAAGCCTGTGAATGCAAGGTGGCATAGAAGTATGGTCGGTGGGTTGAATTATTTGTCAAATACAAGTCCTGATATTGTACATTCTGTGAGTGTAGTTTCCAGGTTCATGCATAATCCCACAAAACACCACTTTGGAGCTATGAAGAGGATCCTTCATTATGTTGTAGACTCTACTGATTTTGGAATTCGGTACTCAAAGGTATCAAATTTAAAATTATTTGGCTTTTTCTTAGAGTGACTGGGCAGCTTATGTTAATGATAGGAGAAGCACTTTGGGGTATGTTTTTACCCTTCGTTCAGGTGCTACCTCATGGAGCACGCAACACTAACTTCAGCAGCATGTCAAGCTGTGTGGCTCATAAGATTATTAGTAGATTTTCTTCAACCACAGCAAGATGCAATAGAGATCTATTGTGATGATAACAAATTAGCAATTGCTATGACAAAGAATGCAGTTTTTCATGGCAAGATGAAGCATGTTGACATCCGACACCACTTCTTCTGTGATCTTGTAGCAGATGGAACTATCACATTGAAGTATTGTGGAACAACTGAGCAAGTTGTAGATATAATGACCAAGTCACTCTCTATTGGCAAAGTTGAAGATTTCAAAATGCAGATGGGAGTGTGCAGTTTTGAAGCAATGAGGAGTGTTGAATAATATATATATATATATATATATATAAATACACACACTCACACACACATATTTATTGTATAATATATATGTATATATATATGCTTCATGCGCTGCAGTTTTATAGAATATTTATTTTACTCCCTTCGGTCCTAATTATAAGATAAAGTTGACTTTTTTGGAGAAATTAAGGAAGCCAATTAAATTACTTTAGAGTGTTTAAATTTTTAGTTTCCTTAGATTATATATTAATTTATTAGTCAAATTAATTAGTTTGGAGAAAAAAAATATAAATATAAATACTCTAAAGTAATTTAATTGGCTTCCTTAATTTCTTCAAAAAAGTCAACTTTGTCTTATAATTAGGACCGGAGGGAGTATTAGTTGTTTGATTTAGATGGATTTTCCTTTTAGATAGATTCTTATAAGATTCTTATCCCCATATCCTCATCCATTTGTTGCATATATAAAGGCACTCCCATATATACAATTGTTTATTTAAGGATCCATAAGAGAAGTTCGTATTTTCTATATATCCAACGTTTTGATGGAGAGGACATTTTTTACTCATTATTTTTAGCTTGGTGTAGTGCTTAAGATCATCTCCAATATAAAGACGTCTAGATTGATTTTTAACTGTTTAGATTTAATTAAATTAAATTTTTATATTATATATAACCTTTTATTTTAATGCATGTAAAATTTAAAATAAAAACAGTAATGAATTTATCATTTTAAAAATCACATATTAAATTTTTTTATAAATGTCAAAATGCACTAAAATTCAAATGATTGTACATTAAAAATCTACAAGCATACAAGGATATGATTGTAGTAATATACAAACATTGTGATCAATTGATTCAACAAATAAAGTATGGTGAAAGTTAAATAAGCCTAAGAATAAGGATATATCTCCGCACAATATATTGTTTAGGTTGGTCTTTGTTCCTTCCTTTGGCAGTATTTTCTTTTTGATACAAATTACCTGTAAATACTTGCTGTATAGATTAAACATTTCAAATTTAAATCGTTGATATTAGATTTAAACAATGCAGATCTCACACAAGGATAAGGAGGATGAGCACTAGATGATAATCCCATTTCACATCATTCCATTTTTTTGTGTGGATACCAACTCCACCAACTAAAAGGGTCCATATATGTTTTTTTTTTTAAATTGTTTTGCCTTTTATTTAAATATCACATGATATAAGCATTTCACCTTCCTTCTCGTTGACCAAACTTACATAGCGAACCCCAACAATCCCCCTCCCGATCACCACCACTCTTTAATAACCCTTCTTCCTTCCTAGTAAACACGACGATGAGCCTATTTGAGTTAGTGTTTAAAAAGCATATTCATATAAGTTGAGACAAAATTCTTCTTACATACTTACCTCGTATACCGTAAATCACGTCGGAAAAGCAGCTTCTACCGTTAATCTAAATAGGCACGACGACGATACAGTTCAAGTTTCCTACATTTATTATCAAAATTCTTCAATTGCACATTATATCTTTTTCATGTGAGTTTATAATTAAATGATAACATTTCAAATATAGGACACATGGCCTATTTTTATAATAATAATAGTAATAGTAACAATACAGTCAATTTTCAATACTCAAATTGTTACTCTTTTATTGACAATTGCCATACTAGAATTTAAGACTTTTGTCATGTTAGAATTTGCAACATTAGTATAAATGATTATTTTAGTATAGAAAATTAACGGCTAATGCATTGTTGTAATAATAATAATAATATAAGACAATTTTCAATATTCAAATATTTACTCTTTTATTGACAACTGACATATTATATGATAATTTTATTATGCAAATATTTATCCAATCGGTTTAGTGATTCAGGAGTCATATATTTTTTAAGATCGAAGCGGTTGTACGCCCAAGATTCTACCCAGCCATACTTCAATAATATTAATTCGCTGAAAGGAGCTCTGTTGACCGGCCAACGCGGTTGGTCACATTTTTTTGGCCTTGCCAGCGTCACTTTTGAAAATGATTTGTATAATCTACTGCCTTCACATGGAGACATTGTAGTTTTTAGGAAGACGCCCTATGCTAGCTTTTGAAGGAAGTAAAATATTTGTTGACAAAAAAAAAAAAAAAGGAAGTACAATATTTGATGGCAATGGATGAATTATTATATGTGGTTGTTGCTGGAGTTTAAATGTAGCAAAAAAAAAAAAGAAAAAAATGTTATATATTGCCGGCAACGTATGAGCTGTCGTGGATCACGTTTGACGATAATGCACAAAGGAGTTGCCATGATTTATAAATAATACCAACAAAGCAATATGATGTATTATATTTTATAGAGTAAAATGTAATAAAGGCCCTTATATTTTATTTTAATTACAAAAGCCTTAGTTATATTTTTCTATTTTGAAAACGCAAATAAACCTCTCTTAAAATTAAAACATATGATACACAAACCTCCCTTATATATTTGAAAACAAGTTCCTAAAATTTAAAATATTTAAATTCATTCTTATAGTGATAGAATTCAAGCCGTATGAAAAAATTGATGTAATTATAGTTTTAAATCCTAAATAACTATTTAATTAGATATGCAAAACGCAATGCTTAGCTCCTAAACGTTCTATGTTACGTTAAAAACAATAAGACCATTATAGTAGTAAATTATGCAAGATAAGTGTTAAATCCCTAAAGTTACATACATTAGTTGAATAAGTTTTTTGCCATTTCAAAATTGTGCATATTGAAATGTGAAAAATTATACAACTCAAATTTCAACTAACTTTTAATATGAAATAAGATTATACAGAACCTGTTCATTTAATACATTTAATTACAAAGATTCAACGTTCACTGGTAATTTATAAATAATTTTTCCACTTTATAACAAAAAAAGGTTGATCAAATATATAATTCAAGTTATTTATTGGTCCCGAAGTGTTATCCCCCATTGATTAAATAAAATCACGGAATGGTAAAAAATTATACTCCATTTTAATTTTATCTTACAATTTTGTTTATACAAGTTATAAAAATTCTATTGGTGACTCTAGATCTTAAGAATATTTAGGTGTCATTTTCTCAAACAAAAAGTCATTGATCGCTATGCGTCATTCCCATAACCCAGAAAATGATAAAAACTAGACAACTGTGCTTCATCTCTTTCAGTAGATCCATCAAATCTATCATCTTTGGTCAATTTAAATTTAGGTTATTGCAATCTTGATGATGAGTCACTACCCAGAGAAATCGGCAACTTATCATCATTGACATCATTATATTTGTGCGGAAACCATTTTGTTGAATTTCCTTCCGGCATCATTTTCAAACTTCGAAAGCTTGAATTTATTAATGTTAGCTATTGCCTAAATCTTCAGTCCTTGCCTCAACTTCCATCAAACATATCAACGATACTTGCAACTGATTGTCCATTATTGGAATATTATGGGTGTGAACAACAACTATGGGAATTCATTGTGCAATTTGACTCTCAGGTATATTTTATTTCTCTTCACTTTTATTTATTTCCCATTAGACATTATAATTCTATATCATGTTACATTTTGTGTTACAGACTCGATGCCAAACTGCTAGAACATTAGATGATGGATCGAAACTTCACTATCTTTCTGACTTCATCCTATCATCCGGAATTAAAACTTGGGATGCACAAGTTGTGAGTTATTTAAATTAAATCTACCTTGAATTCCAAAGTTATTTGGTTTTCCTATTTTACTAATTCTTACACATTAATTATTATATAAACATCTAACCTACTCGCTTATTAACTATTATACATCACTATTCTCTCTAAAGAATAACTTTTCTTTACAGCCTGCCTTCTTTATGCAACCTACTCGCTTATTAATTATTTCTGGTAGTGAAGTGCCATCATGGTTTCACAACCAAGAGTATTTTTGTGCGGAAGATTTCCATCATGAGGATACTCCAACAAATGTGTCATTCAGAGTAAACATGCATGGTTCATATGAATTGTGGGGCATAGCAGTATGCTTAGTGCTAGAACAAGATTTGAAATCTACGCTATTTTCATATGGGATTGAACTTTGTTGGACTTGTAGAGTTTCTAATGGTGAATATTCAAATTCACACCGTTGTAAATTGCACTTAAAATTTTATACCTATAATTTCTCCTTCCACCAGTCGCTTGACACAAGCACATTGTTCATAATAGGGTCTCCACCCATACCGGTGATTTGACCTTGTCTTTACGCCTTGACATCAAATGCAAAATATTTTTAATCCAATAATTGCAGTACAAAGCAACACTCGGATCGTCTCACTTTAGGAGCTTTTTATTGAATCGTAAGTAATCTAAATGTCATACAAATGCAATAAAATAAGGGGAAATTGGTTTTGGATTTTTCAAATTAATAGTTAAAAGAAAATGCAATTTAATTAAATGCTATACTACTATTTTTTTTTGGTATTTTTATGAAAAATGGGATAGATATGAAGAAATGAATGATAGGTGCTCTTGGTAATGAAGAAGTTACAATCCTCGCTCAAAAAAATTATGGGAATTAAAGCTCATTAAGTTTTAAGAAAAATCTCAAGATAACACTTGAATCCAATATTCCTAATTAATAGTAACTCCTACAAACATAGTTAACTACTATCTCTTGAGATATTGTTTAAAACCACTTAATATGCAATTAAAATGGATAAATGTAACTTGCTTTCTCTTGATATGAATGCGATAACACGACACTCAATTAATCTAAATTAATCATATTATCTAATAATAACACGTAGATAACATAATATCATTGAATCAAGAAGGAAATACATATATAAATCCAACAAAACACAAAAATCCAATCCAATCACATGAATTCAATCTACAAAATAATCCAAATGGTAATCAATCAAGTGTCAACAGTATAAAGAGATAATCCCACAGGTAATCCAAGTATGCAAATGAGAAAAGGAATTCAAATAGCAAAAACTCCCCAAGCTCAAGCACATATCTTCATCACCAAGAAGCAAGTGAAATCAACTACTCATGTCTCCAATAGTAATCACAGCATATTCAAAACTTGTAGAACCCATTGAAATCGAAAGTGAAGACAGAGGAGGCAGCTGGCAGTCACAGTGGTGTTGGACGTTGGTGAGGAAAATGGTGGAGAGGAAGAGAACTAGGAGGTATGATGGTCTCTGGTAGTTGGAGAGGGTAACGGTGATACTATGGAGGAGAGAGAACAGATCGGCAGTGGATGAAATGTATTGTGAGCTTCGCCGGAATCTGGAATTAATTGCTGGAAAACCCAGAGCTTAGCCGGAAACTGGAAAAACACACCGGAATCACAGAAAGAGGCCTGTTGATGCGGTTGTTGGTGGTAGATGACGCTCCGGTGGTGTGAGATAAGCCAGAGACGATGGTCTCGTCTCTGTCGTGCTCAAGCTTCTCGGCAACGGTGGTGGTTGATCTGCTCGAAGGTGAAGACGCGTGGTGGTTTTGCTCTGTCTTCTCCGATTGAAGCTCTCTCACTCACGGCCTAAGCTCCGCGGCGCTCCTCCTCCAGCTCCCAACTCTGGATCTTAGCTCTCTCTCCCAGCTCCGCAACTCTGTTCTACGGCGCCTATACGGTGCTTCTCTTCTGGCTGAATGTGGTCGCAGGCGACAATGGAAGAAAGCAGAGCGAAGGTCGCCGGCGACCTTGGACGGAAGAGGAAGAAGGTGATGATCCTCTCAAGCTCCCACCGCTGGGCGGTGCCTTGCTCTCTCTAATATCCCTCAGTTGCGTCTTCCTTCTTGGATCTGTCTCCAGTCGGGTCCCCCAGCACCAGAAGCCCAATCAGAGTAGTCCAAGTCCCTGGTCAAAACCCAAAGTTTGACCAGGGACTAAAGTGAAAACTGAAGAGTTCTTATATAGGGACTACACTGAAAATATTTGACCTATTTTGGGAAAAACTTCAATTATCAAATATCCTGGGGTCTTTCATGTAAATTTCTCTGGACCATTTCTTTCACAAATTTGTAATTTCCACAATAATTTGTGTCCCTTTCTGTAATTTTCTCTAGTCATCTAAATATTAATTCTGACCTCCAAACTCTACAATTTTCTTCCAAAACACCTGAAATGTAAGATTAAGCACAACTGTAGCATCAAAAGTCCACGAAAATATTTGTATGAATAATTAATAAATTTATGACCATTTTGCCCCTATTGACAATTAATTCAATACAAATGTCTCTAAATAAATTTAGTGTTTAATCATGCGATAATGCTCTAGAGAATGCATTAAAAATCCTAAATTAATGATGAAAAATTATTTAAAAATATAGTTCAATCAACCGGTCTCTCTGATTAAAGAATCTCATATCCTCAAATTTTTCTTTAAGATATCTAATCTATTTTTTAATTGTTTCTTCCCGTGTTGTTTCCCAGTCTATTCAATGAATGTGGAAATAATATTCTTCCATCCTTTTGGTGTAAATGACTGCCCTTTGCGTTCTTTTTTGTATATTTAGTCTATGCATGCGTTGATGGATATCTCTGTTGACTCTAAATCCTACAAAGCTTTTTGTGTCTATATTGCTATACGACAAAGGTCACATATCACACAGAAGACATACCAAAATATTCGCTATACATTTTTTTAGTGGTAGTAGAAATTTTCTAATCCTCATTAATCTTTATATATATCTACAACAAAGCCTTCGTTGATCAATCTTATAAAAATAAATCATAATAAATAAAGCAATCAAACTATATGATGGCACTATTTCAATTGGAAAATTAATGAGTAAATGCTTGAAGAATCAATTTGGCAGTGGAATATCTTTGAAAATTAACTAAAAGGTGGCATGAAATTTTTTAAAATGCATTATACTTGTGTTAAACTAAAAATACAATTTGCACTTCATAAAATGCAAAGATTATTGCTGAACTGAAAGGGAGCAAACCTTCAGCTTTGTAATTAGGCTGAAAACCTCCGAAGTGAAGAAAATGCTTGACCAGGAAAGAGGGCCAACAAGTATAAAGTTTTAAACCTGAATTAAAGCATAAAAAAAATTACAGTACATATTAAGAAACCAGACACATCGCATGTAAAAATTGAAAATCAAAAGGGCATACATGAGGATTAAGAAATCAAGAACATAGTAGTCATGATAACAGGTATCAAGCACATGGTTGAACAAGCATACTAGAACAAGCATACAAAATGACCGGCAAGCTTAGAAACCTCCCTAATAATGAACCATACACTTTATTAAAACTAAAAGAATGGTACATGCAACTAAATCCAAGAAGGGGCCTTTGGTAATCACATGTCTCATACCATATCATAGATGCGTCAAGAGTAATTCCAAAAAAATAACCCCTTGGTTTCAGCAAACATGATACATTATGCAGAAGTCTCCATGCTTCCTCCTCGCTATCTAAGCACAAATGCATGCAGCTAAGTTATTCAGAAAAAAACAAAATAGAGAGACTACAAACAAAAGAAAAGAAATCCTAAAATACCAATAAAAAAAATTAAACAAAATAAAAGTTCCAAATAGAAATGTAGTAACCACAAACACATTTCTTCCTTTTTTTAACTTTGACAGAATGATCACAAAGACGCTGAAAAGATTTCTTCTGAGAGCAAAAAATAGAGTCTCTAATAGACCTTAAAATTGTCATGCTTTAGGACACAAATAATGACAAAGTTTGCATTCATAGTTTTCAACAAAAGGCCAGAATACTCCACACGAAGTAGAGGAAAAGAACACACCATGAAGCAGGGAAAAATTCCAATGCCACATGCACACAGAGACAACCACACCAACCAACGCAAAAAAAACGAACAACACAACCACAGAGACGACCACTCAAACCCACCCAAACCAAGCAAACACACAACATTGATCTACCCACACCGCAGATCACCGATCAGAGAAAAGCAGAGCAAAGTGTTGTTTGTTGAACTTAGAGAAAGGCAGAGCAAACGTACCTGAGCAACCAACAGCTACGACAAAGTGAGAGACAAATCGGTATTCTGGATTGCACCACACCACCTTCAACCGCCGAAGACTGAGCAGATCCACCACCACAACACCTTCAACCGCAGATTGATATTCTGGATCGCGCCGGCCTACCTCAGAAGCTCAAAACCTTGCAGACCAAACTCACCCATACTGCATCGTACTCACAAATCGGCCACCGTCATTTTCCATTAGCTTCCCACCGGACTCCAACACCAGCAGCTTGACCTCAAGACCAATGGCTACTGACACTGAACGCCGCTTTCACCGCCACCGCTTAAAGAAAACAGGACCTAGCTAACACTTCGGTGGAGAGAACCATAGGACCCAGCTGGAACTCGATTAGGTGGTTGCCGAGAGTGGGAAGATCGGCACTGTGAAGAGCCACCGAGACGCACGAAGAAATGAGGAGAGGAGAGGAGACAAGAGGAGAAGAGAAGAGGAGAGAGAGAAATTAATAATTTAGGTAGGGCAATTAATGCCTTTAACGGTAATATCCCACATGCAATGAGGAAAAAGCTCCACTTTGGGGCTTATTTAAAAGTTACTTAAAAACAATTGAAACTTGGTTGATTGAACACCCAACCAAACATGAGAGATTTTTTTTTAAAAGCCCCCATCTAACTTTTCCTGGCTCAATCAAACTTTTAGGGCTCCAAATGCCCAAACAAACACACACTTAATTCTTGGACAAAAATGTGATTTCATATAAAGCTGAAAAATGATAATTATATTTTTTTTGCCAGTATAATTATATTGAACAAATTACATTTGCATGGATTTAAAATATTAAGCAACAAATAAACAGTTAAAATTAATGGATCATCCAAAGAATGAATGATATGGGCACGTAATGCCTATAAGTTATTAGGTGCTTTTTTTTAATACAATCGTTATGCATTTTAAAATTGGTGCCGTGTTATTGTTAACATAATCTATCATTTTGTGAATTGATGAATGGTGTTTATCTGTTTGAAACCTCTACAGGTCTAACATATTGGAGTTAAATTTGTCTTCTTAAATTCTAATTTAATGTTCCATAAATTTAACTGTTCTAAGTAGTAATTAATAATTATAGTATTAAATGAAAACTGTAACAATTAATTATTATATTAGTTACTTATTTTGAGTTCGATTTATAATGCTAAACTTTGCCATATAAGTATGAATGTTGATCCGTTGCTAATGTAATTCAACAAATGATAATAACTTTAATGTTAAGTTAAAAAATGTTTCTTCCTTTTGTTTCTTCGGTTAAAGTGCAAAACTATCCATGAATTTTTATAAAAAAATGCATCAAGTACTATATACTTTTTGGAGATATAAAAATAAATATGAACATTCAAAATTGAGGTAAAAATATCAGGACTATTAAATATAACCTAACTGTTACTTTTTTGTTGTGGGACTCTCACTATTTTTGTTTATACATATATAATGGTATTATGTTATGTTTAAAGTCTTGTCATTTTTGCCCAAACTTTAAATGTTCATGAATATTTGTGGATCTCCAAAAAGTATATGGTGTTCAATGCATTTTTTTTTGTAAAAGTTCATGAGTATTTTTAACATTAACCCTTGTTTCTTATATACTTAATATATGTGATGACCACAGAATAATTTCATTATGGCTAGTATGACCACAATCATACAAATTAATTATGACTGCTGCCTTACCAAATTCAGTAGCCTACTAATTCTAAAACTGTTGATAAATATCACATTGATCCTTCGATTAGAAGTATGATGGAAAAAAAAAAGAATTCCTATTATAACTATTGTGTTATGCACAAGAAGAGGAAAACGAAATGATTTTTGGAAGGAAAAAAATCCAGAAAAGAAGAATGAAAGGAGAAGACAATCTTTGCGCAATAATTTGTAAAATGGAACTTTCTTGTAGAGAGGGTGCCAACAACGTAGAAATTAGCGAATAAAGCAGGAAATTATTACGAGATGAAGGAATAAGAAAATAAAAAGTGGTCTTGTTATTTATTTTTTGTTGAATACAAGATAGTAAGTGAAGAAGTAAATGAGAGAGGGGGTAGATTGCAGTGTCGTTTTCTGGACTAGACACTCTTATTTATAGAGCAGTCTAGTCATAGTGTTCGTTTGGGATAGCTTATTTTTAGGTAATAAGTACTTATAAATCGTGATTCACGGTATACGAGGTAATTATGTGATAGGAGTTTTATCTCGACTTACGTAATAAGGATTTATTATCCCAAAATAAATGATGTCAAACACTCAGATAGTGATCCAAGCGATCGGTGGAGATGGTTCCTATATTCATGGACGCATTCTGTGTTGGCCTCTAATAATGATTAGGCTAGGCTTTGGGCTCTGGTCATTGGACACACTTTGATGGGCCCTCTCTCCATGAGTCATCTTGCTTCTGGGCCTTGGTCAGTTTATTAGGCCCTACAGACAACTTGATAATATTCATTAATTCTATTGAAGATTTATAAAAGCTGCTTGTTATTAACAAAATTTTAAACTATATATATATATATATATATATATTAATCATGCCTTCTAGATGAAATTTGAAGAAAAAATTCATTGTAAACATATATATTTCAACTCACGGAACCATAATTTATTGTAAAAGCCATTCGAAAACTATATATAGAAGGGTTGAACTAAATTTTGCTCAGAAAAATATATTTACAGAAAAAAGATAATGAACGAAACTTGGTGGTTGTTTCCTATTAGATTTCCCTATTGATATTTCTTCATTAAGCAATTTTGAACATTTTTTTATGGGTTGTATTTCTTTTTCACTTGACTTGCAAATTTTGGTTCAATTGATATCTAAGAAGACTTTTCTTTATAATATGATGGGCGTAAAAAATGTACCGTAAGAATCTCAGTCAGTCAATCATAGTAAATGTATAATTAAAAGGAATTTAAAAACTACATAATTAAAAAAAAGATACATGTTTGTTAAATGATGTTGATAATTCATGCGGACAAGTCCTAGTCTTGCCCCCCCCCCCCCCAAGTCAAGACGACAAAATATAAAAAACAAGTCGAAGTAGTTCATTCAAAGTAAATACTAAATAAAAGGTAGATTAGTATCGTTAGTTCAGTTGATTACAACAAATTAAACATAATATAATACTACCTCCGGTCCTAATTATAAGATAAATTTGATTTTTTTGGAGAAATTAAGGAAGCCGATTAAATTACTTTAAAGTATTTATATTTTTATTTTTTTCTCCAAACTAATTAATTTGACTAATAAACTAATATATAATCTAAGGATACTAAAAATATAAACACTCAAAAGCAATTTAATCGGCTTCCTTAATTTCTCCAAAAAAATCAACTTTGTCTTATAATTAGGACCGGGGGGAGTAACTTTCTTCCCAATTATACAGAATCCACTGTTGTTGCAAGAAGTATCAATAAATGAGGACTGATATATTATCTTTTCCACTCCTGTCAAAATTTTTTAAAACTGAAATTTTGCAAGATAGTAAGGCGTTGTGTATTATGTTGAAGCTACACTGATATTTTCTTCTTTATTTGTCCAATATATACAAGCTTGTATTTTTCCATCACAAATCTAAAACAAAACAATCTGTAGCATATTTGCGATGCATTCATCATTATTGAATGTATATGAAGCTTATTCTTCTTTATTGATATTATTTTCATTTTCCCTTATTTTTTGTTTAATTAAAAGATCAAAAGAGACAAATCATATAAAAAAATTTCAATTTATATTGTTTTAATTAAGCTATCTATGATTATTTACTTAATTTATATGCATGTCATTATTTCCATATACGAACTTTTATATAGAACAATGATCATATTTAAAATTAGTTTGTACTTCAATTTGATTTGATCTCCACAAAATTCATTCTCTCACAAACTGAAAACTATAGGAAATGAGCATAATAACATGAATTTACGTGTTTTAACTACTTCATGCAAAAGATAATTGGATACCAACCAAAGAAAATTTAAATAACTCGTGTGTATATATAATTGAAAATAATTAATTACAAAGAAGACACAAATTTTTATTTGGCTTAGAAATTAAAAGCATGATTTATGGAAGGCAAAAAAGAAGAAGAAGAAGAAGAAGCATGATCTATAACTAATAAGATCATCAATCTCTATAATATCTTTGCCCTATCTTATTATTTTTGTGATTCTAAGAAAATTAATGGTAAAAGTCAGTGGACGGTGGACCATCTAAAGATGGAATACCGAGAAGCCGGTGCCAATATAACACTTGATCCCACAATTTTTTATTTTTTTTTCTTTTGATCAACAGACACCTAAATTTAAATATTAGGCTAACTAAGACTATATACAAATAAAATATTTTATGCCCCGTCTCTACATAACCTAAATATTTATCCTGTTATATACCATTTTGCAAACTTTCCAGATTTTGTCGTGTATGCAAATAGCAATTTTCATTACGGGTTTCTCTAGCTCAAAAAACAAACAGTAAACTGAGAAAAATTTATTGTAATTTTTTTAAAATAGTGTCGCCAATGAATGACATTTTATGATATGCATAACTGAATTGATGTGCCGGGAATAAAGGGTTTGTAGCGTCATCTTATAAAGAATTTTCAAAATGGGTCACATATTAACAAACTAGGAATAATTAAGCTGTATGTTCTTAAAGTTTTGATGTTCAAAAAAAAAAAAAAAACCTGTTATACTTTCAACTAATTTTTAATTAGGTCCTTATAGTTTATTTAATTTTATCCGGTCTTCATATTTTGAGTTGATTTTAATCAAGTCCCTATAGTTTTTTTTTTCTTTTTATTAGGTTCTTATAGTTTCATATAACTTTTAATTAGCTCTCTATAATTTTTTTTTATTCTTCATTTTATAAATTCTAATAATATTCTTCTAGGAATTAACATAATATTCTTCCCAAAATATAAAATATAATATTATTAGGTATAATACTTTTTAATATTATAGTATACACAATAATATTCCATAAATATTAAGTTATTCTAATAATTTATGTTTTTATATTTTTCCTACAAGAAATTCCCTAATTTAAACCTATCAACATGAATGAGAGATTTTTTTTAATTTCTATTTTTTTTTTTGGTCCTCCGCAATGACTCCACACTAAATTTTCTAATACGAATATCTATTAACATTAATGAGATGAATATAATTTTTTAATTTCTACAAACCTTAATTGCAAGACAATCATCATTAATGATGATCATTTTTCAAATTTTAATTATAATCCAATTGCCATCAATATCATTTGCTTATTAATTTAGATGTGTAAGCATCAAAGACGTTGTCTTTGTTTTTAATTTTTTTTATTTTATAGTGGGGACCAGACAAGATGAGGCGTTCACAACAAGTATACAGAGATTGTGATCAATTGATATGGTGAAAGTTAAATAAGCCTAGGAATAAGGATATAGCTCTGCACAAAATATTGTTTAAGTTGGTCTTTGTTCCTTTCCTTGACAGTATTTTCTTTTTGATACAAATTACCTGTAAATACTTGCTATAGAGATTAAACATTTCAAATTTAAATCGTTGATATTAGACTGCAGATCTCACACAAGGATAAGGAGGTTAAGCACTAGATGATAATCTCATTTCACATCATTCCTTTTTTTTTATTGTGGATACCAACTCCACCAACTAAAGGGTCCATATAAGCTTTTTTTAAAAAAAAAAAAAAATTGTTTTGCATTTTATTTAAATATCATGTATGATAGAAGCATTTCACCTTCCTTCTAGTTGACCAAATTTACATAGCGAACCCAAACAATCCCACTCCCCGATCACTACCCTTCTTTAATAAATATTTGATGGCAATGGATGAATTATTATATGTGCTTGTTGCTGGAGTTTAAATGTTATATATTGCCGGGTCAAACAAATGTTATATATTGCCGGCAACGCATAAGCTGTTGTGTATCACGTTTGACGATAATGCATAAAGTAGTTGCCATTATTTATAAATAATGCCAATAAAGCAATGTGAAGTATTATATTTTATAGAGTAAAATGTATTACACACCCTTATATTTTATGTTAATTACAAAAACCTTACTTCTATTTTAAAAACGTAAATAAACCTCTCTTAAATTAAAACATATGATACACAAACCTCTTTTATATATTTAAAAATAAGTTCCTATAATTTAAAATATTTTAAATTCATCCTTATAGTGATAGAATTCAAGCTGCGCGCATAAATAAATTTATGTAATTATAGTTTTAAATCCTAAATAATTATTTAATTAGATATACAAAACGAATTACTTAGCTCCTAAACGTTCTACGTTACGTTAAAAACAATAAGACCATTATAGTAATAAATTATGCAAGATAAGTGTTAGATCCCTAAAGTTACATACATTAGTTGAACAAGTTTTTTGCTATTTCAAAGTTGTAGATTGAAGTGTGAAAAATTATACAACTCAAATTTCAACTAACTTTTAATAAGAAATAAGATTATACAAAACTTGTTCATTTAATACATATAATTACAAAGATTCAACATTCACTGGTAATTTATAAATAATTTTTCCACTCTATAACAAAAAAAAAAGTTGATGAAATATATAATTCCAGTTATTTATTGGTCCCGAAGTGTTATTCCCATTGATTAAATAAAATCACGCTATGGTAAAAAAATATACTCCATTTTAATTTTATCTTACAATTTTGTTGTATATAAGTTATAAAAATTCTATTGGTGACTCTGCATCTTAAGAATATTTAGGTGTCATTTTCTCAAACAAAAATAGACAACTATGATTCATCTCTCTCAGTATTGCCCACAGGAACAAGGAATAATAAATTAATTTGACTTGGGCGACTTTTCAATCTATTAATTTGTGGGAGACTACAGTTCATCTCATCAAGTCGCAAGTCAAATAAGTCTTTCAATAGTTTTTCAACCATTAATTAGGTTTGTATGTTCTTCGTTTGCTCATCTTTTAGATTTATTCAATGGAATGATTATTTGTAATTTCTGGTTATTTTTCACTTGTGTGTAAAGCGTATTTTCTTTGTGCGAAATTTTATTTTCAAATATTCAAGGACGAGAAAGAATATGTAAAAAGGTTATATATTCTCCGATTCATTATACGCATGAAGGGTGAATCTTGCAGGAATAATGCCTTGGATTAACTGTCTGTTGATGTTTCGATTATTTTATTTTCGTTCTTGAAATGGATATGTAATTTTGTCTTTCAAAACGTTTTACAATTTTCTGGATTCTGATGGTGGTATTTATTCTTTGAATGCTTCAGTTGCTTTGTTGTAATGGCACTTCATGCCCATGGAGTTGAGTATTCTTCAAGCTCTTCTCGTTCAAAGAGGAGACACACGTATGATGTGTTTTTAAGTTTTCGAGGGGATGACACTCGCGAGAAATTTACGGACCACTTATATGATGCTTTGTATCGCAATAGACTGGAGACTTTTAGAGATGAGGAAGAGCTTAAAAGGGGAGAAGTTATCGAACCAAGTTTGCTTCAAGCAATTGAAGAATCTTTGTCTGCAATTGTTGTACTCTCTGAAAACTACGCAGCTTCAAGATGGTGTTTAGATGAGCTCCTAAAGATCCTTCATTCTCAGAAAGTGTTGGGCCTTCATATATTTCCAATCTTTTATGGTGTAGATCCATCCGATGTTCGGCATCAAAGAGGAAGTTTTGGAGAAGCCTTTAAAGAGCTTGAACAGAAATTTGCGCATGACAGAATTTGCAGATGGAGGGAAGCTTTAAAAGAAGTTGCTGACTTATCTGATTGGCACTCTCAACTTTATCGGTAATTTTTACTACTTCAAGAAAAAAATTACCGTGACTCTATGCAACTTTACCTTATTTTTTGGTAGGGATTGAAATTGCTTAACCGTAGTAGTGGTACTTGTCATTATTATATAGTAAAAGAGAATAATTGTTACTAGGCAACTTTTCATAAAGATACCATTATGCATAATGACATATAATACATCTTCAATTTTCTTTTTCCTTTAGAAACTTGACATTTATTTTATGTGGCAAATATATACACATCTTCAAGTGACTTTCATCTTCAAATTTTTCATTAGAAAATGTTTTTCATGATATTGTTGATTTTAAACTTTCAACTCCCTTTTTTTTTTTGCTTTGACGACCTTTTTATTAATACTTCCCACAGTCCTTACTAATATAAGATTTAGTATGTAGGGCAAAATACACTAGAAATTACATCTTATATTAAGGACATGAGATAGTAATATTTTGAAGGAGCTTGTTACCATTTTCCTTCTTAACTTTGTAATTCAAATGCATCTTTTGAACACTCTATGGTTTAATTCAATTAAGTTAGAGATCCATATTTGACTATATATAAAGTTGCTAATATAAATCAAATTTGACGGAAAGTAATTCGAAGTTTAAAAGTATGACTTCAATATAATTTATTCTTGTTTATAAAAAATTCTTCTATCTAATTTTGCATTACAGTAATTTAAGAGTTTTGATAATTAATATCAATGTTCGGCAGAGTAATATAATGCTGCTGAACTAAAAATGTCACGCTTGTAACCATTTTGCTTTTTATATCACCTCACATAAACTATTTATTTAGTTTATGTATAACATTTTAAAATTCAATCAACTTTAATGTTAATGTTATTATTCTACTTTACTCTGCAGGCATGAATCGAAACTCATTGAAGATGTTGTTGAAAAGGTGATGTCAAAATTGTATGGTCAACGCCCGTTAGACTCAAATGATGATGGACTCGTTGGAATTGGTATAAAAATAGCAGAGATTGATTCATTTATAACTAACGAATCGGAGGAAGTTAAATTTATAGGAATATGGGGGATGGGAGGATTAGGGAAAACTACTCTTGCTAGAGCTGTTTATGAGAGAAGGAAAAAAAACTATGCAGTTCATTTGTTTCTTCCAAATGTTAGAGAGAGATCTGCAACAGATGTTGGTTTAGTTGAATTGCAGCGAAAACTTTTTTCTCCTCCGAATAGAACAATCAAAATGGAAGTGGGTGATTGTGACGAAGGAAGGAAGTTAATAGAAAGAAGGTTGCGCAGTAGAAAAGTTCTACTTGTCCTTGATGATGTGAGTGACATAAGCCAACTTGAGAATTTGGCTGGAAAGAAAGGATGGTTTGGCAAAGGGAGTAAAATAATATTAACAACTAGAGATCAGCACCTGTTAGTTCAGCATCGTGTAGATTCCCAATATAAAATGACTTTCTTAAGTCATGATGAATCCCTTCAGCTTTTTATTCAAACAGCTTTTCAAGAAGATAAACCAGATAAAGATTATTTGGAGCTTTCTGAAATAGTGATTCAGTCTGCCCGTGGCCTTCCTTTGGCACTCAAAGTGTTTGGTTCGTTTCTTTGTGGAAGAAGTAAATTAGAATGGCAGAATGCACTCAAGAAGATTCATTCTTCAGATGATCGTCTATTCCATATACTTAAAGTCAGCTTTGATGGACTCGGATATAATGAGAGGAGTATATTCTTAGATATTGCCTGCTTTTTCAATGGCATGTACAAGAAACGTGTCAAACAAATTTTAGAAAATAGTGGCCTTCACGCCGAAATTGGAATTAAACTTATTATTGAGAAATCATTGGTAACCGAATATAAAGGGCGTTTGTGGGTGCATGACACACTTCAAGAAATGGGTGAGAAAATTGTTTTTGATGAATCACCCAATGATGCAGGTGAACACAGTAGGATATGATCCTTGGAGGATACAAATCATGTGTTGGGTAACAAGAGGGTAATAATATTCCCCCCATTTTTAATATGCATTCTTAATTTGGTAATTTATTTGATGCATTTTATTGTTATGAGCTTGACTTAGCTTGTTTTATATGCAGGGAACCAAAGCAATCCGCGGCATAGTGGTAAAATTTGACGACAAACAATATGATATACATTTGGATCCTGAAGCCTTTTCAAGTATGAGTAATCTCAAGTTACTTATCTTATCACATTTTTCACAATGCCAATTGAAACTTCATGGGCTTAACTGCCTTTCCAACACATTGCAAGTCATAGAATGGGATGGATATCCTTTAGATTTCCTGCCAAGTCAAACTCAATTTCATGAACTTGTTGATCTTAAAATGCAACACAGTAAATTAAAAGAACTTTGGAGAGGAGCTCAGGTAATTAAGGTCCTTTGCTTAAATTTGTTTGTCTATTATTTGATGCATGTATCACGAGCTAACTAGTTGTTGGTTTTTGAAGGCTTATATTTTTCATTTAATTCGCAGTTTCTAAAAAATTTGACGTTCATTGATTTGAGTCATTCAACAAATCTGATTAGAACACTAAATTTCGATGAAGCTCCTAATCTTCAAAGATTGATTCTTGTGGGGTGTACAAAGCTTGTTCAAGTTCACCCCTCTCTCGGGCGACACAAGAATCTTGTTGAGGTGGATTTTACAAATTGCAAAAGTATTGAAACCCTTCCAATCAAATTCGAGATGTATTGTTTAGAGAAATTTATTCTCTCTGACTGTTCAAAAGTTGAAAAAATTCCAGATTTTGGAGAAGGTATGGAACGTTTATACGAGCTGAATTTATGCAGGACTGCTATATCCAAATTACCTCAATCATTGGTGAATTTGATTGGGCTTGCTATATTAAATTTGGAGGGTTGCAAAAATCTGGTTTGCCTTCCAAGTGATTTTCAAAAGTTGAAAGCTCTAAAGAAAATCATTATTTTTGGTTGCTCAAGGTTTTCAAGGCTTCCAGAGAATTTGAATGAAAATGAGGCATTGGAAGAGCTTTGTGTGGGTAAAACTGCTATAACAGAAGTGCCTACATCCCTGAACAATTTAAAACTGTTATCTCTTTATGGATGCAAAGGTTTATTTTCAAGTTCAACAAAGTTTCTGTGGAGCTCTCCTTCATATCTGTCAACTTTGGTCTCTTTAAATTTAGGTTACTGCAATCTTGATGATGAATCACTACCCAGAGAAATCGGCAACTTATCATCATTGACATCATTATTTTTGCGCGCAAACCATTTTGTTGAATTTCCTTCCCGTATCTTTTTCAAACTTCGAAAGCTTGAAGTTATTAATGTTAGTTATTGCCTAAATCTTCAGTCCTTGCCTCAACTTCCATCAAACATATCAACGATACTTGCAACTGATTGTCCATTATTGGAACATTATGGGTGTGAACAAGAACTATGGGAATTCATTGTGCAATTTGACTCTCAGGTATATTTTATTTCTCTTCACTTTTATTTATTTCCCATTAGACATTATAATTCTATATCAAGTTACATTTTGTGTTACAGACTCGATGCCAAACTGCTGGAACATTAGATGATGGATCGAAACTTCACTATTTTGGTGACTTGTACCAATCATTCGGAATTATAACTTGGGATGCACAAGTTGTGAGTTATTTAAATTAAATCTCTCTTGAATTCCTAAGTTATTTGGTTTTCCTATTTTACTAATTCTTACACATTAATTATTATATAAACATCTAACCTACTACTCGCTTATTAACTATTATACATCACTATTCTCTCTAAAGAATATTTTTTCTTTACAGCCTACCTTCTTTATGCAACCTACTCGCTTATTAAGTATTTCTGGTAGTGAAGTGCCATCATGGTTTCAGAACCAAGAGTGTTTTTGCGCGGAAGATTTCCATCATGAGGATACTCCAACAAATGTGTCATTCAGAGTGAACATGCATGGTTCATATGAATTGTGGGGCATAGCAGTATGCTTAGTGCTAGAACAAGATTTGAAATCTAATCCATGTTTTGATTATGTTAGACTTTGTTGGACTTATAGAGTTTCTAATGGTGAATATCCAAATTCCCACTGTCGGCAATGGATTTCTTCCCTGGACACTTGTTGTCATCAACGATGTATCATCTACATTCGTTTTTCCTCATTTGTTGTGAAAAGCTTTCAAATGGTATTTTTCACTGAGGACATCGACGAGAATTCATCTATTAAAATAAAGCAGCGCGGGTGGCGTGTTCTAAGTAAAGAAGATGTTGAGAGGTGGCAAAATACAAGAAATGAAGGATGTAGCAGCAGAAATAATAATGATCATCTCATTGTTGCAGAAGATGAGACTGTCGCCGATGTAGAGTCTAACCCCCAAGACGTACGGGAGGATGTTGAGATTGTCTTCTTTGAATTTCTATAGCTCCTTGGGATTATTTTTATTTATTATCCTGACTTAATTTTTTTTTTTAAAAAAAAAAAAGTTCTATGCATATTTAGTGTCTCTCTGTCTTCAGATATGGGACGATTATTGTGAACCTTATTTTTTAGAGGAGTTTCTCGCTTCTCACTATCCATAGTTTTTTGTCCCTCACATGGATGTTTTCCCGCATTAAATTTTGTGCGTCATATATCTTCTATCATTTTTTTTTCAAATATTTTAGAAAAGTTGATTAAATTATTTCATCTAATTATTAGGAATCTGTGCATAAGGATATGTTCTAACTAAAAGTTTTGAAAGTTCTCCTAGTAAAAGAAGGTGTCACCAACGTGTAATATGAGAAAATTCACATCCTTTGCATATATAAAATTTTTCATTGATATCTATAGACATATGATAAGTACATATTTTATAATAGGTGTATATCTTGAATTATATAAGACCAAATCTATAAATATTTTATATCTATTTAATTTATTTTATATACTTTCCCTTAAATTTAATCTTGAGGATAAAAAGTAATATTTTTACAAAATCTCTTTATATCTCTTTTGTTTTGTAGATAGTACGGTTAAGTTGCAAATCTACTGTTTTTCCAAAATTGCACATAGCACCATATTTAATTTGGGCACATGATCCATTATTTTATATTTGTGGGGCCCACAATATCTCTCTTTGCATAAAATAACGGCCTTTATCCAAAATAATGGTTTTGTTATTTTTATCCAATTTTAAGGTTGTGTTTGGAAACACGTTTTGGGGTAAATAAGTCCTTATTACGTAAGTCGAAATAAAACTCCTCTTACATACTTACCTCGTATACCGTAAATCACGATTTATAAACATTTATTGCCCAAAAATAAGCTATTCCAAACGAACACTAAAAAATTTATGTGTATTTACCTCATAGGATAATTTTATGGTGCTACGGAAGTGACTTAAATAGATATAAAACACCCTATGCTTGATTTCCAAGGAAGAAAAATTATTGATCGCAATGAATGAATTATTATATATGCTTGTTGTATTATTATAGTACTAAATGTTAAATATTGCCATTGCCCAAAAAACAAAATGTTAAATATTGCCGACAATGAAATGCGGTCGTAGATTACGTTTGACGATAATGCTTAAAGGAGTTTGCCACTACATATTGACTGTTAAAAATAATTTATAAATAATCCCTAAAAAGCCATATGTTGTATCATATTTTATGAAGTAAAATATATTAAATGTGATTATATTTTACGTAAATTACAGAAACCCTCGATATATTTTTGAAAATGTATATTGATTGAACTATATTTTTTATATAATTTTTCATAATTAAAATGAAATTTTTAATATATTTACTGGGACATCAATGTATTATTGAGCACTAATTTGCTGTAAGGACATTTATATTGAATTAAGTCAAGTGTAATTAGGAACAAAATAGTCATAATTTATTAATTATTTATACAAATGATTTTTTGGAGTTTTGATGCTACCTTATACTTAATTTTATATTGTAAGAGTTTTGGAAGAAAATTGAAGATTTTGTAGGTTAGGATTAATATTTTGAGGTCTGAGAAAAATTACAAAAAATGGTCCCTAAAATTTCTGAAAATTATAAGTGAATGAGAAAATGGACAGGGAATTTATGAACAATGACTTAGATGTTTTCGAAATTACAGTTCAAGTCTACAAATATTTCAAAAAGTTGCAATTTAATCCCTCATCTAAAACTTTTATAGTTTCCAATTAAATCCCCAGTCAAAACTAGCGTTTTGACCAAAGGCTTAGGTCTGAGTTGAGCTTGAATGTCATTCTGCTTCGACTTAAAATAGAGACAAGTGAGCTGAGAGGGAAGCACCGTGAGCTTGGGGTCTTTGGTGGGAGGGCTTGAGGAAGAGAGAGACGGGACCACTGTCGGCCACCACCTCCGTCGAGTCCAACTCCACCACCATCTGCCGACTTGGTGCCACTGTCGGAGACAAGAACAGAGACCTGGAGCTGATAGAAATTGTATTAATTTAATCAATTTCACACGTCAAGTGGTTCTTAAATAATATTTCTAAGTAATAGTTATGGATGCTATTGTAAGAATAGTTATTAATTAAAAGTGTTAGATCAATATGTAAGAGTAGCTATGGATGGGGCTTTTTTGTTTTTTCAGTCAAATCCTTCAACTTCTTACAGTTAGATTTGTTAGTCCTTGCTGTTTAATATAGGCAAACATTGTTAAAAAATTTATGTGAGCACTAAGGTGTGTCCCATCTCTTCTCTATCTCTCTCCCCCACCCTGGCTCATTGCTCAACATCGTCTCTCTTAGTAAGGAGTGTAATAAATAAAAGACCAAAGAGATCTCCTAATTGAAATACACAAAAATGGTCCGTTAATTGAACACATGGGTACTTATAGGTGGGAAGAGAGACTATGTTGTTGAGCACTATTACGTTTCAGAAGAATGATTAAAGAAGTTGAACCACAGGGATTAAAAAGAATTTGAATACACATAAGTACTCGCAATTTTAAGATTTTGAGAAATGCGTTAATTAAGACGTTAATTAAGATAAGATTTTAAATAAAATTAACTCTGTTGGGCTCTGTTTTCAACACAGAAAACAGAGCAACCATCAATGGTGGCTCTCACTCGGAATTGCTTAACCAGCAAGACAATATGCTCTAACTGACCAGCCACTGTCTTTGAATAGGTAATGCTCCCTTTTTGACGTTGTTGCCTTTATCATCCTACTCTTTCCCTCCTCTTCAATCATCCTTCCGCCTATCATTTTCAGCTTTTGGATATTAATTAAATATATATAATATACAAGCAGTGAACAAAAACAAAGAAAGATGAATTGTTAGTGGATTGGGGTATATATGATGCAAGTGAATTAGGTGCAGCAGATCTTGGAATTAAGCCGCGGCCACCAGTCCTTAAAATCACAAGAGCCCATTAGATTTGAGAACTGATAGAGTTCAATATCTCATTCAAAATAGTCTGATACTCATGTTGACGCCAGTCTTTGCATTATCAAATTGAGACGTTGGCGTTTGGGGCTTGAGCTCAGCTGACTCGATATTTATACTTTCGTTTGACCGCAGGGATAGCCGAAGACGGTTCAAACCTTAGTGTCGCAGGGGAAATTTTTTGACAGTGTCAGTTTATATTTAGCAGCAAGGACTAATTGTTCTGACGGTGAGAAGTTAGAAGAGCTAATAAAAAGAGAAAAAATTTGAGGGACATTATTCAAAATCAAGATATAAGGACATGCAAACTAAGTTTCCCTTAAAGTAATCTAGTTCGGCCCATGTCTTTTTGCATCTAAAGTTTTTTACTTTTTTTTTTCTTTACCGTTGTTTTGCCAACTTCTTTTTACCGAACTTATGTATTTTATTTTTAAAACTATATCAGTTGGAAAAAGAACGAATGCACAGTACCAGTGAATCCAAAAGAAAATCAACGTGAACAAACAATAAAACCAAAAGGGAAAATAAAATAATAGTCTCACAAATTAAACTCCTCCCAGATATTCAAGTCCTTCCCCTGTAACAGCTACTCAACATCTATTTGAATAAAAAAAAACTATTTTGCAAGTCCATCCACAAAATTTAAATATCATAGAAAAATCAGTTTCAAAAGCACAACAACGCAAGTAGAAGTTGCCTACCATTTTGAAATTTAGTTGGTTAAAGTATATTTTTAACCTTTTAAATTTATATGAAATTTTATTTTAGTCCCTTAAATTTATAATTAGAGTGCACATTTAATTCTTAAAATTTAACACCGTTAATACTATTAACAGAAAATATTGACTAATGAAAGTTAAATGATGGCTTTACAATGCTAACTAAGTCAGATTTTAATTAAAACAACGACGACGACTCATCTTTTCTAATTCATCTTTTTTGTCTGCTTTGTGTTCTCCCCCCTGTATGGGAACCCTCTTCTGTCGTCAAAGCCCTTCTTCCACCTTGAATCTCCACCCCTCAACACCCAACAAAAAGTTTATTGTTAATTATTTTTATAATATCAAATCCCTTCCCCTGCTTTGAATTTTCGTCTTCTTCTACTTGTTTGTGCCAGGTTCATCAGTCAGTACTTATTACTACTAGAACAGAACGATTTGGCGAGAAAATCAATACTTTTGAAGAATATGGAATTGTATTGTTGGGGCGCAAAGTGATTCCATCTTCATGGTTGAATTAAATCCCCCTTCCAAACTCAGCATTATATAAAAACGTAACTGAGGAAGATGGGATTCGGGATTCTTCCAAAGGATATTCCGAAAAGATACATGGAAAATCAAGAAGCGGGTTAGTCACAAGACCAATGAGAGTTGGCTCAAATGGTAATGGTTTGAGCCCCCGTAAGGATGAGGATGCAAGTTCGAGTCCCGGGAAGCGCTCTCGCTGGGAGAGGGCGTACCCTGTCCACAATCGAGTTGGGCAGCACTCTTGTCTCTCGGACCCGGACGTAGTCGGTTGTCATTTGACGCCAGATACCGGGGGTCCCCAAGGGATCAAAATAAAAAATAGAAATGAAAAGGCAAACAAGTACTCAAACAAGCCCACAACGAAAAACCAATCACTTTCAAATAACCTTAAATCTTACCCTTCAACACAGGAGGAGGAGGTTTAAACTCAACACTTCCCTCAATTTAAACAAAAAATATTAAAGATCGCTTCATCAACATTACGCAGTCACTATTTAACTATACTTATTCAACATTTGATGTTAATAACATTAACGGTGTTAAGTTGTAAAAACTGAAAATATACTTTATAAAATAACCTTATGTAAACTTAATAAATATAATTTTGACCAACTATATTTAATTGGGTTTCCATTGGTAAAGGAAATATATATGTTTAGTATATTCTTCATATACCCAACGATGAAGATGTTCTCTTCAATTATAGGTAAAAGATAATTTTCATGCACAGCAAAAAAAAATAAATAAATAAAAATATAATAATAATAATAATAATAATAATAATAATAATAATAATAATAATAATAATAATAATAATTTGAGCTAGAATAATGTTTGTGACATATTCTCTTACCTACTAGATTTTGCATGTAATTCTTCATTTCTCTTACCTTTGCTCTTTCTTTAAGTATACATGAGCCTATCCATGTTTGGTAACGTGGCTTCTCAACAAATTCCAACTCCCAAACTAGTAACGATGCAATACTGATTATGGCAGATGTGATATATTCAACTCGTATATTTCATGTGTTAATTCAAATGAAACAATCATCAACTAACGCAAGTTTCTCATATGTAATAAGCTCTTAAAACACACAAAATCAGACAAAGTAGTGATAACAGATCACTTAAAACTACATATACAAAATAATAGGATATTACATTTAAAAGAAAATATAATACTGCACTCTTTATTTCGCTATAATACTTGACGGATATTATACAACTCGCTAGACAAAGAAAGAAAATAAGAAGATTAAGATCAAGATAAATAATTTATAACATAATACAAAGCCAAATTCTCGAGGTTATTCATTCTTCAATTTGCACGAGCTCTATTTCTCATCCTTTTGGCTTGTTTCTTGGATTGACCTCCAAAAGTTCTAACAAGCCATTGAGGTTTTCCAATTGAGAACACAATATATCCCATGAAAATTCCAAATACCATTCCACATCCATATCCCAAGGCCACTGGTTTCCAACCAAATCCAAATTTCTCATCAGAATCAAACATTGATGATGGTGTTGGCGATTCTCCTTCATCGGTCTTGCAAGTTTTTGACAATGGAACACCACACAATCCTTAATTTTTCTCGTATGAATTATTTTGGAATGTATCAAATTGTTTACCTTTTCGTATCATCCCCTCAAGCTGATTTTGTGAAAGGTCCAAAATAGTAAGAAAGTTGAGATTTGTCAATTCTTGAGGTATCTCACCCATGAGCTTGTTGCAAGATAGATCTAATGATTCTAGATTTATCAAATGTCCAATTGATTTTGGAATAGAACCAGTGACTCTATCGTAGGAGAGATTAAGCCCTTTTAGTGCATGTAGCTCTCCAATGATTTTAGGAATCACCCCAATCAAATCTATTATTTGACAAGTCAATGGTGGTGAATATTATCAAGATCCTTTCCAACTCTATGGTATAGCCTTTCCACATGATCATCACTGAATCCATACATGCTAGATGATTTGTACTTCGCATATATAGTGAATCAGCTTCCACGTTATCTGTTTTCATCATTCATTTAAACTGCTTGATGTATGTTGTTGGCAAAGATCCATTAAAATGGTTGCAGGAAATGTCAAAAATCCTTAACTTAGGAAATGGATGCTTGGTATTGGAACTAGAAATGGCCCCATAAAACCTATTCTCTCTTAAAACAAGCACTTGTAACTCTGGCAAATCATTAAGCAACCTCGGAAATGTATCCTCGATCCAATTGTGTTCGACATCAAAAATTTCTAATTGATTACAATGAGCCAAAGATAGAGGCAACAGTCCCTTGAGTCAGTTGCTATTGAAATGCAAAGTTTGCAAGACATTATTCTTTAAAAAAATTGTTTGGTAAAGTCCTAGAAAAACCATTCATTTGTAGATCTAGAACTGAGAGATTGGAGAGGAGAACAAGACATTGTGAAATAGGTCCTAACAAGTTGTTGTGAGACAAGCTGAGTATCTCAAGTGAGCTTGCTTGCAAAACAGAAAGGAAATATCTCCACTAAATTTATTGTTTGAGACTGAGAAAAACTGCTCCAAAGAATGGGATTGGGAGATTCTCTTACAACATGTTGAAGCTAAGATCCAGAAATGTGACACTTGTATTTGAAAGGGACAAAGGGACTTGACCACTAAAATTATTATTATTAAGATTCAAATATTGTAATTCACTCAGCTTCCCAAAAACATCCAGTATTTCACCGCTAAAATTATTTATTGAAAGATCTAAGTTGTGGAGATGTTCAAAGTTTGAAAGTGATAATGGTATTTGACCGCTAAAACTATTATTGTAAACAGATAAGGAAGTGAGATTTACAAATGTTAAAAGAAATGAGATCCCACCACTTATTCGAGGAAAGGTCCAAATCAGTGAGTTGAGTGAGTGTTGAAAGAAATGAGATCCCATCACTAAATTTGTTTGAGGAAAGGTCCAAATGAGTAAGTTGCCTGAGATTCTTGAAATTTGGAGGAATAGGCCCTTTCAATTGGCAATATGAAAGATGTAAAATCTTCAAGAGATTTCAAATCACCTACGGAATTTGGCAATTCTCCTGAGAGAGGTATGCCATTGAGATACAAAAACATCAGGGGAGAGCTCCAGTTGAGCTTTGGAAGTTGAATGGTAATACTTGTATTCCATCCCAAATTTAGAAATTTCAGCTTTTCAAAATACAAAATGTTGTTTGTTATATCACCTTGCAAAGAAGTTTTCCAAAGAGAGATAGATCAAACAGGACGACAAAATCATGAATAATAAAGACAAGGAGTTTGGTGTAACTGATGACATGTTCACACAATCTAACCTAAGCATCCTTCAGTTGTGTTTAGAATAAGCCTTTCCCTAGTAGTTGGTTCAAGTTGTAGTGACGAACTCCTGTTCATATCAAAATTAAAAAACAAGTCAAGTGAGACCGATTTAGACAATTGTTAGATTTTGGAGTGGATATCACCAAAAAAATTATTGTCTTCAAGGTATAAGGACGTGAGATGTTCAAGGTTTGAAATGAATGAGATCTCACCTCTGAACATATTTGAAGAAAGGTCCAAATAAGTTAGTTGAGTTAGATTGCTCAAACCAAGAGGGTTGGAGAACTAAAAGAAACTGTGTATCAAGAAGTAGACGTAAGTAGAGCAATGGGCATATTAGAGAATCTTTTATTGTGAGTTTGAAGGAAGAATGTTCAAGGAATCGGAAGAACAGTTAAGAAAAGAAAAATTAGATGAAGCAAAAAGAAAAATTAGGTTGTTAAAACTTTGTAGTCCAAAATACCTAGAAAGCTATCTGTGTCAATTTAAAGAAATTTGGTATGAAGGTATATTTGGAGATCCAGTTAACGAAGAATATAAAACTTATGCAGATATGATATTTGAAAAAATTAAAGAACCATGGGGAAAAATAATACAAGAATATAATACAGAATTAGAAAAGGATGGAACAAGAACCATTAGTAATACACTAGGAAGAAGAATAGTCTTTATAAAGAAATGGTTTGAAGAAAGATGTTTACAGGCATCGATAAATAATGAATTGAAAAAATGGGTAAATCAAAGGTTCTTTTGCTCTGCCCAACAAGTCGTACCCGAATGGGGTTGTGACAGAAAGCAAAAGAGAAAATTTAAAATGACAAAATGGAAGAAGAAAAAATATCAATTTAAACCTAAGAAGGGTTTATGGCAAAACATAAGACAGTTTAGGAAGATACCTAAAACAAGAAGTACATGTTATATCTGTCAAAAACCAGGACATTATGCTCCTGATTGTCCTGAAAAACACAAAAATAAAGAAAAGGTCAAAATACTTCAAGAAATTGAAGAAAAATTTGATCTAGTCCCTTCTGAAGAAGAAATTGAGTCTGATAATGAAAGTCTAGAATTATATGAATTAACAAGTGAAAGTGAAGAAGAATATGACTGTCAAGATGAATAAAGAACACACTAGGTATGACTCAAAAGTCGCTAGAGAAATAGAAAAACAGGGTTTAACTCTGAAACCACAAGATATTCTTGAAATAAATCAAGTAAAAGAAGTTTTTTAATAAGGTGTTAAAGAAGAAAAAAAGATAGATACTATATAGTTAAAAGATTAACCAGCCCTATAATACAACCAGATTTTAGTATAACCACTCGAGAAAGGAATAAAGAACAAGCACTAAGATTGTGTTTTAAATTAGAAGGAATTGATATGATTCCAGGAACTGATACTTTAACAGTTGAAACAAAAGTCTTATATGCATTTACCAGAAACCATGAGATTTATAGAAAAAGTGATAAAAGACTAATGGTACCAAAATTATGTAAAACTTGTGTAGATATAGAACAAGCACCTGAAGATGAGAAAAAAATCCCTGAAGTAGTAAAGATGGAATTTAAAAGAAATCATCAAAAGCATCTTGAAATGTCAAGGTTAAGTTTCGATGAAAGAAGCCTTACTATTAGAAATAAACCATCTCAAATAAAAATTTAATAGAACAAAAGGCAGAACCTACCAAAATAAAACCTCGTCCATTCATGACTAGTATTTCCATACTAAATGAAAATGTTAATTTTCAACCCGCAATAATCACAACAGGGCGGGTAGTAAGGTCACATATAGATAAAAGGTTAATAAAACATACTGAAATGATAAAAATAGATCCTCCCAGGAGATATAAAGTAGAAGGAGAACAACCCTTCCTTGTAGAATTTGAACTTCAAATCTGTTGTATTCTTCTTGATAAGAATCATACAGAAGTTAAAATATTACACACTTTTGAAATATTGCAAAACCCAAAAAATAGTATATTAACTGGACAAGATTTCCTCTCAAAACACGAATATAGTTTATGCCCAGATACCGTAGTAATAGATGACTAATAAACAATTTACCTCTTCAATGATTTCCACTGCAACTCGGTCTTTCACACTCCCTCCAGGTTCAAAGATTCGCACTTCCAAAAATCTGTACAACCCTAAGTAGCAGCAAACTAACTCTTAAGTCTAATCTCAAAATCAAATCAACAATGACAGCCACAAATAAATTCAGGGGTCTCCGGGAAAAGAACCAAACAAAGCCCCAGATAACGACATTCAGCGTTATCTTCCTCGCTTTCTTCTTTGATGAAGTTCAGCGTGTCTTTATGGAGGAAGATTTACAACGACGGTTACAGATGAAATAGGAGAAAGCGACTGAGACGAAGATGGTGGCCGCGCTGAGCGGGCGGCCGCCGGCCGTAGACGAGGAGAGCGAGAGATGATGAGGCCGAGATTTAGCAGCGAGAACCGTCGAAGATTTAGCTCAACCCAGCCGTCCCTAGCTCTTCAATCGTCCAACCCTGTTCATTTATTTAGCTCTCCCAAGCCCTGTTGTTTTTTTTAAAAAAAAAATTATTTTTTTTTTAGACTTTCATATTACTAAACCTAAAATCTTCAATTGTTCATCCGGTTTGGCCCTGATTTGACTCCGATTTGGCCCCGATCTGACCCATTGACCCTTAACCCAATATCCCGATCGGTTTAATATCCGGTCTGAGTTTTAATACCTTACTCCCAAATCCTAATTGCTCACCTCCTTTCTGTAAAAAAACGACATCACTTGATGCCTATTATTAATCAGATTTTTTTTAGTTTAAATATTCATTACCATAATATTTACCTTAAATTTAAATTTAAGGGCTAATTTAGATTTTATCAAACTAATAATAATATTTTGACTTCACAACAAAAATTATTAACATAATTTATTTGAATAATAAATAGATTAATGTGTAATTAAAAAGATCATAATAAAAGATTTTTAAAAAAAATTAATATATATTTCCGACAGAATTTCAATCAAAATATCTTGTAACGATTTCTGACAGAAATTTAGTCAAAAATCTCCCACGAAAATAAATCGTCACACATTTCGTGGCAAATAAACTTTCCGATAGAATTACTAAGTGCCCGTTTGGTTCACGGAATTGGAGGTAATGGAATGTAATGTAACGCAATGTAATGGAATGTAATGTAATGATGATTACATAATTTGTTTGGTTCGTCATTAGGGAAAGATGATGTATATGTATAAAAATGTTTGGTTGAATTACATAAAAAATGAGAATATATAGTAATAATATAATAAGGGACAAAATTAACCCTGTCTACACATATAATAATGTACACATTTGGTTCATAATAATTTTTTTAATTCTGTGCAATATATACATTGGGTTCATGGTAATTTTTTAATATTTAATGATAAAAATATTATACAGTGTATAGGTTGGGCTCATGTTAATTTTTTTTAATATTTAATGATGAAAATATTATTTAATGTTATATTTTAATATTTTTTTAAAGGTGGAATATAATTTTTAAACTTTTAATGGGGAATATTTCTTAAGTTTCAATATTATTAATTATTTTTTAATATTTAATGGTGATAATTAAAATTATTTAATATTTAATAGCATTTATGGGTGAACACTTTGGTCAATTTTAAAAATTAGAATGGCAATAGTGTCATTTTCTTTTGATTACAGAATGTCTGCATCCTCATTCATCAGTTCTAACAGTGTAATCTTGATTACATCATTTGTTTATATTACATAAGCGTAACCAAACGCTGTAATCACTCTATTACATTAGGATTACATGTAATCATCTCTCATAGAATTGAACCAAACGGTCTATAAAGGAAAAATTCCATCGGAAATTCTCTCAGAAACTTTCTGACAGAATTTCTTCTGATAGAATTTCCGACAATCTTCGGACGACTTTTATGACATGATTTTTTTCCGTCTCAGATTCCATAAAAAATGGTCAGCTTTTTTGTAGTAATAAGAGGGACTCGAGTAAGATTCTTGAAACTTGGAGAAAATGTATACTGTAATAATTGATTACTGTATTGATGTTTGTTACTTGTTGTGAGTTCAATATGTGAACATGAATGTGTAATACCTTCAATATTAAGTTATAAAATTTATTTTTGTTTCTTATATTTTTAACATATGAGATAAAAATATAATAAATTTACTATGGCTAGTATGACCACAATCATGATAATTAATTTTGACCATAATCATTAACAAATTCAATAACAACCTGCTAGACGTATCACAAATCACTTTATGTTATTGGATATATATGAGAAAATACTTCAGATTGATGGGTGCACCTTAACCCAAAAATAAATTAATTCGTGTCCGGCAGTTGGTTATGAATTTAATTTAATTATATAATTAGAATTGGTTTGTTATGAATTTAATTTAATTAGATGTTTAGAATTAGTTCTGAATTTAAAAGTTAATTTCCAATTAAATCCAGTTAAAATACTAATTTCCAAATTTAAGCCTACACTTTCAATAAATTCCTAATCAGGCCGTGAGGTCTAAGTGGGGATTTCTAAATGTTGTTAATATACCAAAATGCCCCTCAATGGTTTAAAAGGATAACTGAAAGTGAGTGCATGCCTGATTTCTATTTTGATTATTGCAAGTAGATTTAATTAGGATTTAATTATAATTATTTGGGATTTAATTGCTAAAATATAGGGTATTACAACAAGTATTAAGTATAAAGAGCACCGATCAAGTACAATTCTAATAATATCAGCAATTAAAAATGGACTTTCTGACACTACGAACATGGTTTACGGCTCACCACAATCCCTGCACAAACCTATATTGACAACCCACTCGAATTTGCTTAACTACTTAATGAAGGACTGATTTAAAATGAATAACAATGCTTGCCTCAGCTCCTTCATCACTCAGCAAAACCCCCCACTGTGCAGAGTATGAAAGAGAATTATTCCTTAATCTAATTTTTAAGGCGAGGCAAATATTTTCATATAGCAATACAGCAAAGAAATTTCACCACAATTAACACAGTTATATAAGTTAATATTAAATAATAACTGGTATAATCAAAATTGATATTGTTATGGGTCAATGAACCGAATTATTATAATTTATGACATAAAAATAACAACACTAAAATAAATTATTTAACATATTTTAATAAAGTTTTTATGATGATTACAAAATTTTAAATAGGTGAATTTTATGTGTTTGAGCAATGTGGAAAAATTCAACCCGGAAACGTAAATTATAAGAACTTAATATTGAATTTTCATTGAACTAAAATATATATATTTAAATAACTTAAAGGCTGCTTATATTTTATTTTAAAATGTTTTATTATAATATTTTTGAAGGTTTTAGTTATATATATTAAACATTATAAAATTATTTTTATATATTTTCCCAAAATATAATCATTCCATATGAGAGACCACTTGGGAGGGGCAAAATAATCAGTTTTTTTAATTATAGAGGGGTATTATGGTGTTTTAACAATATTCAAAAATCCTTAATCACATCAAGAGGCCTGATTAAGAATTTATCAAGGTTCATGAACCCGGACCGGGCACTGAACCGGTCGGGGTACTGGATCAAGGGTCAGTGGGTCAGACCGGAGTCAAACCGGGAGTCAGACTGGGGTCAATTAAAAATATATATATATATATATAATTTAAATATTCATCCATACCATTTAAAAAATTACATAAGAGTTTTTTTCTAACCAATAGTCCAATATAACTTTCTAAACCTAATACCCACAAAAATATTGTTAAGTACATAAAAATTTTTCTCCAACTAATACCAAAAATATTCCATAATCCTTTTAAAACTCATTGAAAATTAAAAAATTTTAGGAAAATAATTTTTTTGAAAAAAAAAGTAAGAAAAATGTCATTTGGAGCAAAAAAACAAAGTTTAAAAAAAAAAAAAAAAAAAGAGGCAACTTGTGAACCAGCTGGGTTGCACCAGTTCACCCTGGGTTAATCAGGTCAACCCCGGGTCGGAACAGTACCGGTCCACTAGCTGAACCGGACCGGCCAGTTGGCCGGTTCGCCGGTTTCCGATCCGAACCGGCCGGTCCGGTTTCATGAACAATGGAATTTATCGAAAGTGTAGGCCTAAATTTAGATATTAATATTTCAGCTGGATTTAATTTAAATTTTCTTTTAAATAAATCTAGATTATTTCACAAAATAATGGGAAGATTATAGGATGTGGTGAATGAGAATATAGGAGGTTTATTTAAAAGTAATTTAGTATTTTTAAATTTATATTTTATTATTTAATCATTTTAAATAATTACATTTTGTAAGCTCCTCTCAATTATACATAATTCCAATTTGACGTTGTAATTTGAGGGAAAAGGTAATGGTGGGACCCATTATGAGTTATTGTGTTTTATAATTTTTTATAAATGCCATGTAAGATTCCAGGTGGATTAACAATGATGTGACTTGATCCATTCTAATTGAACAGACCACAAATGATGCGGCGAACTTGGTTCATCCTAGAATTTCTCTATTTCTATATACAAACTTTTGTATGCAATAATGATCATATTTAAAATTAGTTTCTATATTTTAACTTGATTCCACAGTAAGATCAAATTAAGTGGGTGAACTATTTTAGACAAAAGATAATTGAACATCATCCAAAGAAAATTTAAAAATTCAAATATATATATATATATGTAACTATAAATCATTGTAAAGTAGTCATTTTTCTTTATTTGACTTAGAATTACTTAGTGCCCGTTTGGTTCACAGAATTAAAGGTAATATAATGGAATGTAATGTAATGATGATTATATAATTTGTTTGGTTCATCATTAGGGAAAAAATATGCATATGAATAAAAATGTTTGGTTAGATTACATCGAACATGATAATATATGGGAATAATATAGTAAGGGACAAAATTACCCTTATCTACACATATAATAATGTACGGGTCATGATAATTTTTTATTTTATTTTATGCAGTATACATGTTGGGTTCATAGTAATTTTTAAATATTTAATAGTGGAAATATTATGTAATGTAAAAGTTGGGTTCATGTTAATTTCTTAATATTTAATGATGGGAATATTATTTAATAGGATATTTTAATATTTTTTTAATCGTGGAATATAATTTTTTTATGTTTTAATGGGGGAATATTTCTTAAATTTCTATATCATTAATTAATTTTTTAATATTTAAAGGTTGTCAATAAATTTTTTTAACATTTAACAGGATTTATGGGTGCCCACTTTGGTCAATTTAAAAAATTATAATTGCAACAGTGTTATTTTCACTTGATTATAGGATGTATTATCCCCTTTCATTAGTCTTAGCAGTGTAATCCTAATTACACCAAATGATGTAATCATGATTACAAAATGTAATCCTCTTTATATTACATAAGTCTAACAAAACACTGTAATTAGTTTATTGCATTAAGATTACAAATAATCATCTCTCATAGAATCGAATCAAATTGGCTATTAGAAGTGTGCTTTATATGACTAAGATCAATCCTTGGTTTTTTTTTTATAAGAAGCCAATACATTAGATAAAATGATTATTACATAAGGTAACAGTATTTTGGGCCCAATAATTAAAAGGGTTAAAGGCCATTTTTACCCCGGAAGTATTCGCTTGGGGCCAATTTTGGCCCGGAAGTATTTCAAGGGCTAATTTTGCCCATGAAGTTTCAAATTTGGACCAATTTTGCCCTTACGTTAGTTGACCGTTTGTTGACCGTTAGCCGGGGTTAGTTGACCGTTAGTTAAGGCAAAATTGCTTCAAATTTGAAACTTCAGGGGCAAAATTGCACCTTAACCCAATAACGGTCATTGGATTAAGGTACAATTTTGGCATGGAAGTTTCAAACTTAGAGCAAATTTGCCCTACTAACGGTCAACAAAAGGTCAACTAACGTTAGGGCAAAATTGGTCCAAATTTGAAACTTTCAGGGCAAAATTGACCTTCAAAATAATTTCGGGCCAAAATTGGCCCCAAGCGAATATTTCCAAGGCAAAAATGACCTTTAACCCTAGTTAAAATACATGGATTGCATTTAAGCTTACAAAAGTATTTGAGCTCATTAGTAATGTAATATCTCAAAATTTAGTAAAAGGTTAAATTTTCCTAAAAGAAAATTGGGTTAAAGGTCATTTTAGCCCCGAAAGTATTCACTTGGGGCCAATTTTGCCATGAAAGTTTTTCAAGGTGCAATTTTACCTCGGAAATGTCAAATTTGAAGTAATTTTGCCCTTAGCGTTTGTTGACCGTTAGTTGGGGTAAAGTTGCTCATAAGTTAAAACTTTCAGGACATTTTGTCGTCCATGTCACTTTTTACTAAAGTGCAAATTTGCCTTGGAAGTTTTAACTTAGGAGAAAATTTGCTCCGACTAATGGTCAACAAACGCTAAGGGCAAAATTGCTCCAAATTTGACACTTTCAAGGAAAAATTGCACCTCGAAAAACTTTCAGGGCAAAATTAGTCCCAAGTGAATAATTCAAGGGCAAAAATGACTTTTAACCCAAGAAAATTTAAATGGTATTAGAGATTAATCTTGGGAATTAAGGACCTATTTTCTCGAAAAATTTGAGGAACAATAATTAGATATCATAATTTGACTTAGGAATTTTGAAAAATTATTTTAAGGCTTTATGGAGTTAATTAAGGAAGAAAATCCTTAAAAATTATTAAGGATTGATTTATGGAAGTAGATAATAAATCAAATTATGGAACCTACTAAATTTAAGGAATCTTAAATTAGATAAGAGGGAAAGATTAGAACCTAATGTGTGTAACTAATAGGATAAAAATATACCTATATATATCTTAAAACACACACACACCACACTTGGCATCTTATAAGAGCACATCAATAGCCCCGCCTCGGATATAATTTACTGCCATCATTAGAAAATTCATGATCCATTCACAAACACACACTTACAACCTCACGTAGACAAAAACTCAACACCTCACCTCACTTTTATCCATCCACATGATTCACACTCGCACACACTCAGCCATTTAATTAGACATTCACTCACCTCTCCATTCACCAAGTTGTTCAAAGAAGAGAGAGCAAAATAAACAAAAAAAAAAATAGAGAAAACAGAATAGAGAGAGAGAGAGAGAGACGTGAGTGAGGAGGTGAACCGGAAGGAAGTAGAGGCTACAAATCACACATGCAACTCCATATTCTGGTAAAGCCGTAAAGGTGAGTCTACTACACCTTAAGCTTGCTTTTTCCATTGGATTTAAGGTTGTTTTCTAGGCTGTTTCATTGCTGGAATGAGAAACGTTGCCGGAAAAAATCTTTCAACCCATAAGTTTTAAACCAGAGATTGTATGTCAATTTTGGGTGGTATTTCTGGTCTCTTTGGTTCTGAAATTTGATCATTAACCTTAAGACATATGTGTAGGAGAGTATAGAGTTAAAATTTGTGAGGTTTAGAGTATAAATTCATGGCTGCATGTTAGTTTTCTTCACCGTGTTCTATTCGTCGGAAAACAGAGGTTCTACCGGAAAGTTGCAGAATCTTAAACAGAGGCTATAAATGGAGTTTTTGTCTAGGTCTTTTGGTATAGAAAGTTTATTATGTGTAGTAGGTGATAAAATCAAGAAGAGTACAATTTGCAATGAAAATAAACGAGTTCTTGATTTTTAAAGTCAGACTGTCAAAACTAATGTTTTTGAAAGACAATCAGCTTTATGTTAAGTTTTGACCAGACAAGTCTTATTCAATGACTATGAAATTTTATAGGGAAATAGTAGACATCTGTATCTTTAAAATGATCCAAGAATGTGTCAATTGGATACCTAGATAGAAATTTATGATTTTTGAAAGTTAAGTCATAAACAGAGAAAATTTTGGACGTCTAGGTTCTAGCAGTTGGTTGTGTTATGTTTTTTAATAATATAATCTTGTCTAATGGCCAAGAATCTTTCCAAAACAAAAGTATACACATTAAGCTTTAATTTGATATATAATATCTGTTATTTGGATCAGTATATCAAGAGATATGAATTTTTAAAGTTAGTTGATGTCAGATTATGTTTCTGGAAGTCAGTTTGGTTTTGGCGAGATTTTGAAAAACTAAACCTTGACTAAAAATTATGAAACTTTCTAGATTTAAAGGAGATATTTAGAGCTTTAATTTGATGATAGAACATAATTTTTGGACTAGTAGATTAAGTGTGTGTTTGGATGAGTAGAAAAAAAAAAGTTTTTTTTTTTAAAGAAAACCATGATTTTATAAAAAAAAAAAATCCAAACATCTAACAAAATGGCAAAATCTCGTTTTGTTCAAAACCATGATTTTGGGTGTCCAAAACCATCATTTTGCACAAGTTATTTTTTTCCTCTTTTGTTGTGCTTTTTCTCTTTTGTTCGAAAAAAGAGGGGAGATGAGATGGGATAAGGAGGTGATTTAGTGATTTGAGGAGAGATTAATATTCTCTCTTATCCTTAATATAAAAACTATTTATCTAACTTGATTATATTAAAAAAATTAGTTAAGTTAATTAATATTACATACAGACAAATTTATTTCATTTTTGGTATTAATTATGAAATTTAATGTTAAATAATAGGTTAAGATGCATCCTTTTTAATATCATTAGGGATTTTCTTCTTTTATAATTTAACGTCATTAAGTTAAATTTAAGGGTTTTATTAATTTAATTGTTCATTACCTTAACCCTTAAATAATACACAAAATATAATCTTATTCTTTATATATAATTATAACAAAAGTTAATATCCTTTTTAGTAATTTGACCATGAAAAAAACTATTCTGATCACAATATCCAAACACTCTCATTTTATCAAAATAATTTTTTTCCCATAATCTATTGTGCTCATAATCTATTTTCTAAAAGTTATTCTCCACTTTTTCTCCAAAAGTTAATCCAAACACACTCTAAAATATATTATTTTTCAAAGTTGTGCTCTGTTTTTAGAATACAATCTGGGAACAGGGGAGTTTGGCGAATTTTTGGGAAGAATGTGATAACATTGACCAGCCTTGGATATTTTTCCATGAAAATACACTTAAAGAGCTATACATAGGCTTTAGAATTAGTCAATTTAGAATATTCTAGAATTAATTATAAATTTTCAAAGTTGACTGAAAAATCTGCCAGTTTTCTAGAAATGTGAAACTGTACTATGCAGAATTGTACTGTGCAGAAATTGTTGAAGTCATGATAGATAACTAGCAGAATATGATTAAAAGGCAATAGTAATGCAAGTAATAACTAGTTACTTGGTAACTTAAATTTATAGGAATCAATAATAGCCTGAGCCGAATTCAAGTTGTTGGACAAATAAGGGAATTGCAAAAGGACTCAAGTAGTACCATATCCCTTATATCATATGTATTGCTCTGTATGTATTCTCTGTCATCTGTGCATGTGTGGGACAGGTAGTCCTTAGGCAGTAAGACCCATAAGTACAAGTTGCATTGAGAGTAACCCAGAGGCGTCTTGAGCCAGGTAAGCTCCAAGCAGAAAGCGTGTGAGTGCACCTTGTATGGGGTATAAGCCCTAAGCTACCAGATCGAGATCGCCAAGCACTATGGTACTGTGGTAAGAGTCTAATTAAGTCCTTTGTTTGCTGCATACTGTAAGTGTTATTGCTTTGATGATTGCTTTACATGCTTAGTATTCTGCATATCATATAAGTGATTTGGGTACTACTAAGATTCAACCTTTTTCAACAAATGATATATAGCAAAAACGTCCAGCTTCAATGGCAAGGAAGGTAATATGGACAGGCGAAGAAAAGGCTAATTAAATAAGGATAATCTAGTTATCTTTTATTTTGGATGACTGTATAATATGTGAATGTAATTAAGCAGAAGTAGTGGTAGTAGTACAAGTAACCATGACACCAACTGTATTAGTGTAACCAGTATACTAAGTTTTTGTCCGCGCTAGTATCCAAACATGATAATTGAACTAGAATAGAGCAACCAAACACTAAAACCCATAAGTTAACCACCACTATGAGGGTTTTGAACTGAGAACGCTCTAACTTTAATAAAAGGAATTAAGAAATTATAAGTTATAATGAAGTCTCAAACTATATTGAGACTATACTTAAAAGTATTTTAAAAGTTTTCAAAAACCCACTGAAGTGCAGGTTCAACCCTATATTAAAGTCGGGAATTCAACTATTTCCAAGTGAACATTAGTCTCAGGTTTGAAGTCATTATATGTTCAAACTCATCTAAAGGCTTTGAAAAATTATGGTGTTACAAGTAACATACCAGTAAGACTAAGATAATAACTATTGCAAAAGGGGCAGCTCCATAGCATGAGACACGAGCAGGGGACACAAAGCTTTCCTGCCAGGAGCAACAAGCAGACACCTGGGAAGTGGAGTTATGGTGAGTGGCGAGCCCGGGATGATGGTGGCTCCCCTATACCCAGAGTAAGTTCTGTAGAAAAATTAATAGTTTTTCTCTATTTTATTATTTGTAAGAATATAAAAAATTGGTAACCGTCTAAAGATGGAATGCAGCACAGATTGAAAATAGACCAATTCATCCCACAATTTCTTTTACCTTTTAGTTTGACCGGTAGACCCCTAAATTTAAGGGGCATGTTTGTCTTCTTATTTTAGAAACAATTTTTATTTTTAAAAACAAAAAAATAAAACAATTTGTTCTGTTTTTATTTTTTTTTATTTGACTAAACGTTTCCCTTTTGGGGGTGAAACTGCTTACCATCTCAATCAACAGTTTGTTACTTAGTTGTTAATTTGGTTGTTAATTTTAATTAAGTGTTTATAAAAAAAATAGAAATTTGCTTTTAAAAACAAAAAAAAATCAAAACAACTTTTACTTATTTTATTGTTTTATATATATTTTTTATTTTGCTATTTTTTAATTCTTGTAATATTGTATGAAAAAAGAGATTTGCAATAATCGTTTCTCTAGCTAGTTTAAATAAAAAAAAGCTTAGAATTTTATTTTTTTTTGGGAACAATGGAGTGGGCGAATAACATTTTATGATGTGTAGATGAATTTATTTGTCGTGAACAGAGGTTTGTAGCGTCAACTTCAAAGAATTTATGTCTTAGTCTACTTGGCTAGTCAACGGATGACATGTCATAGATCATTGATGTGGCATCTATTTATTGGTCCCATGTGTTTTGTTGACTGATGACGTGGATGAAGACTCCATGTCATCGTCTTCAATCTTCATCTGAGTCAACTTGACCTAGTTGGAGTTGTAAACTTCGAAAAATCATATCTTCATTGATTTAACTCTGTTTTTCGTGTTCTTAGTGTAGTTAGAATCTTATCTGAACAAGCCTGAGATCCATGGCTTTTATTTGATTCAAAAATGTACTTTTTAGAAATCAAATCGCAAGTTAATTGACAACGGTGAAAAGGCAACCCGCCAAATTCTCTCCTTTCTCTTTCCCTCATCCGAAATCCTTTTGACACGTTCTAAGTATCTTTGGAATTATTTCTTTAAGCTCTACACATCCATGACCTCACCTTGGGCAAAAAACTTAGTTTTGAAAACCCAATTTTTCACTGACGTAGATAGCACTCCGTAACGTTATTTGGGTGTATTTTCTCTATGATTTAAGAGCTTTTCTACCTTTTGAGGGTTAAAGTCTCTTATTTTTTGTTTCACATAAGTTCCAAAAACTCAACTTTGATCATATCAAAAACCTATATCCAAAGCTTTAAACTCAAGAACCTAAAATCATATCCACGTACACGCAGCTTAGAGCATGCATACCAAAAGTTTCAAATAAAAGAAACTCAGGAAAAAAGGGCTAAAACCGTTCGGCCAATATGCATATATAAATTTTCATGCTTTTCAAGGAAAAATAAGGAAGATGTGATGACAGCGAAATAACAATTGACTCAAGCTTATATATTGAGCCAGCATGCATTCATATGAAAAGCAATATATACTCCCTCCGGTCCTAATTATAAGATAAAGCTGACTTTTTTGGAGAAATTAAGGAAGCCAATTAAATTACTTTAGAGTGTTTATATTTTTAGTATCCTTAGATTATATATTAGTTTATTAGTCAAATTAATTAGTTTAGAGAAAAAAATAAAAATAAAAATACTCTAAAGTAATTTAATTGGCTTCCTTAATTTCTCCAAAAAAGTCAACTTTGTCTTATAATTAGGACCGGAGGGAGTATCATTTTTCTTTAAATAATGCATGAGGATATTCACAGGATGCATATAGTAAATCATTAAAATAATATATTCACATATATATGATAGCACGGCGGAGATAGATGGAGGTATAAACATATTTATATCACAAATTGATTCACAAAGAATAAATCATCACAGCCTCAGGATCATCCGGCTTTGGTACCAATGAAGGAAAAAATAAGTAAGAGAGAAGACTTGCATGCTGGGGTGAATTCACGTTCCGGTCCAAGTCAAAGTTCTAATGCCCTATAACTTGAATATAATAATGCTTACACAATAATTAGACTACTATATCCTAAATAGAATGTGCACAGCAGATCACCAGAAAAAAAAAGATGGTAGGAGAGCAGATAGCTCAATGGCAAGGGTGATGTTCAATTGAGAGAGGCACATCCTATTTATAGAGGTATATGGAGACCACTAATTAGGAAGTTATACATTCCTACTTGCCCTCTAAGTAATAATCAGAAAATTAATTTTTGATTGATTTCCTAATATATAATTACTTATTTCTCAATAAACAAATCCATAATTAATTTTGATTTGTTTCTTATTTGATAAGGCTATTTATTTCCTAATCAAATGATCCGACCCATAAGGGTGGACTGAATCCAAAGTTCATCATATTTTTGTTTGACTTAGAAATTAGAAGCATGATTTATGACTAATAAGATCATCAATCTCTATAATATCTTTTCCCTATCTTATTATTTTTGAGATTCTAAGAAAATTAATGGTAAAATTCAGTGGAAGCTGGTGCCAATAGAACACTTGATCACACAAATTTTTTTTTTCTTTTGTTAAACGGACACCTAAATTTAAATCTTCGGCTAACTAAGACTAGTTACAAATAAAATATTTTATCCCCCCCTCTCTACATATCCTAAATCTGTATCCTGTTATATACTTTTTTTTTTTTTTCAAATTTTCCAGATTTTTTCGTGTAGAATTCCAAACTCTGTAATATTCTATGCAAATAGCAATTTGCATTACGGGTTTCTCTAGCTCAAAAAAGAAATAATAAACTTAGAAAAATTTATTTTAATTTTTTAAAAATAATGGAGTCAATGAATGACATTTTATGATATGCGTAACTGAATTAATGTGCCGGGAATAAAGGGTTTGTAGCGTCATCTTATAAAGAACTTTCAAAATGGGTCACATGTTAACAAACTATGGATAATTAATATGCAAGTCCTTATAGTTTTGATGCTAAAAAAAATATATTATATTTTCAACTAATTTTTAATCAAGTCCTTGTAATTTATTTAATTTTATCAGATCCTCATAATCTCAGTTGTTTTAAATCAAGTCCTTATAGTTTTTTTTATTAAGTTCTTATAGTTTCAAATAATTTTTAATTAGTTCCCTATACTTTTTTTTATTCTTCATTTTATAAATTCTAATAATATTCTTCTATGAATTAACATAATATTCTTCCCAAAATATAAAATATAATATTATTAGGTATAACACTTTTTAATATTATAGTGTACAGAATATTATTCCATAAATAATAAGTTATTCTAATAATTTTATTTTAATATTCTTTCAAATTTTTTAATTAAACTTATAATCATATTATTTATTTTATAATAATAATTTTTATTTATATGTACAATTATAAATTTTGAATCATAATAATAAAATTTTTAAAATAGAACATAATTATAACTAATCATTCTAATTATATTAATTATTTATATACAGATTTATTAAATTAATTATGAATTAAAATTTAGATTTTAATTTTATTTTTGTATTCAATTTTAAATTAAATTAATTAATAAATAAAAATACAGGGACTTGATTAAAAAAACCATATAAAACTTTAAGTACCTAATAAAAAGGAAAAAATTACAAAGGACGTAATTGAAAACACGTGAATGGATGGTTTTAATTAGAACTGTGATATGCCAGCCAATGGGGGGTTTTAATTTTTTTGCCAACCAATGTATAGTTTTAATGATGAGAACTGTGATATTGATAATTATATTATTAGTTACTTATTTTTGAATGGATAATACCTTAAATAATAAGTTATGAAATGTAATTTTTGCTTCTTATATATTTAAAACTTGAGATAAAACTATAATAATTTCATTGTGACTGTCAGAATGACCACAATAATCATACTAATTAATTATGACTAGTGCCTTAACAAATTCAGTAGCCAATTCTAATTAGAAAACCATTGATAAAGGGAAAAGGGCAGAGAAAAACGTTATGAGTTCTGAAAACAATATAAAAGTAGAGAAATCCCAAAAGAAGAATGAAATGAGGATAAGACAACTTAAAAAGTTTCATTAAATTCTATTCAAGTTTATAAAGTTACATTTTATTAACAAAACTTTAAGCTATGTTTGCTAATCATGCCTACTAGATCAAATTTGAAGAAAACAATCATTGTATACATATATTTTTTTTATGTCATGGCATCATAATTTACTGTAAAAGCCATCCAGAAAAAGTTAAAAAATTATAGAACAATGTACTATGTACATATATGATTTTCTAAAAGTACTACAATATTGCTCTTTTTTAACACTTAACATTATTAAGTCAACCATAGTTGGAAAAAATAAAAAAAAGGTCAACCATTAGTGCAAGACACAAGCATTTTGTAACCCGACATTAATTGATTGTGTACTAAATTATAAATAGTTGGTTGAGGTCTTGAGGACTGTGAAATAACTACCACATTAGTCATTTTTTTATCTATGAATAATATAATTTTTCAGATTTTTATATTATAGTTAAACTATAAATATACAAATTGTAGATTTTATTAAGTTTGAATTGAATCCGACTGTTGGTCATTTATGAATATAAATATAATAAATTGTTTTATCTATGCCAACACTTTTAAACAAGTTGTCTATGTCTTTTTAGAGTTGGCATGGAAATATTTCATGTGGGGAAGAGTGACGAGGGATGATTATAGTGCTAAAAGCAAGGCTCTTGGTTCTTTTTATATGAAAAGTTATGTTTGGGTTGCAATTTTTGTCTGTGGGAGGGAGATTATTTATGTTGTGCTTCAAACTTCCAATGCATGGTTAATAGCTAGTCAGTTAAGATTCAACACCTTGTGCCTGTTCAGTGTATTTGCATATGTTGTTCATCCTTACCTTTATATGTGCTTGTCATCACTGTTTATATTTGAGCAAGACAGGAGCTAGTTCAGTGTATATGAAAATACTATTCATCTTCAGGCTGGTGTGGTGATCTTCTTAGTTGTTGGCATGTTGACTGTGCTTTTTCTGGTATGAGGTTGGGTGCTGTTCTCCTTGAGAATTCTTTTGTATCAAGGAATTTAGTCATGAACCATTATTGTATATGGATTTACATGGAAGCAAATTTGGTAGCTAATTGGATTACCAAAGTTTCATTGGATTGGTCTTACCCTCTAGATTGGGTATTTCGACCTCCATCTCAAGTATAGACTTTATTGGTATTGGATGTTCATGAAGCTTCTACTTATCCAATTTTAAGTTGTATTTGCTTTGAAGACTATCAAGTCGTTGGTTTTCTAAGTCTATTTTGTTATTTATGTTTTGAATATGTTTGTATTTTCAGTTTGAGGGACATTGTTCTATTTATTGAGTTTGAGACCTTGTGGCTTCTCTATGTTATTTATATAATATATCAATATATAATTAAATTTTGTTCCCTTACGCAGAGAGGTGAAGAAACTATTCATAAGCTGGTTAGCCGATTAATAGTGTTCAGCCCATCTTGGGCTTAGTGCTCCTGATCTAGGTTTCGCATTCTGAGCTTCCCTCATTATCCTTCAATATTTATTTTCCCTTTCTCTCTCCAGAATCTTCATCCTATTCCTTGTTGCCGATACATATTTTCTCCCCTTTTGTTTCCTGCCATGGAGGCAGAGATGAACGCAATCATCAAGCGTCTAACACTGATCGGGAGAAGAGTGAAGAACAAGAAGGAACGCTGGAGGAGCTTGAAAGCTTGGACTAGCTCCTGTAAGGTTTGAGTTTTGCACAATTTTTCCATTTCTCGAAGAACTTAGAGCTCAATTAAACTGCAAAAGCTTTCATTTTTCCCTTTCCACCAGAAATCGTGGCAGCACAAGCTTCGTCCTCCATGCCTCAGCCTCTCATGGTTACCCTCACTCTCATTGACGGAGCTGCTACTAAGGGAGCTGGTATCACACTCTACCTTCTCTTCTTTAAAATAAAAATGAGATCTATTTCCCCCATTTCTGCTTCTGCTGCTTTATTTTCTTCTTTGGCCATTTCTACCCCTTCATACTGTCACTACCTTTTCTGATCTCTCTTTAAAAAAGCTGGATTCTTTTAATGACTTGATTATTTGATTGTTGCCTTCAATCGTAACCCACTCGAACCAGAGCTCGCAACTAATTAATCAATGAATCCCCACCTTTTCTGCTCTTTTTAATTTTTTTAGTATTCAATTAAGTCTTGGATTAGCAAGGTTGAGATCTTTAGACAATAACTGGCCGGTAGTTATCATTTCTCGTGAAATGCTTCTTCCCTTCAAATTTTTGGACTTTTAACAAGTTTCTGGGTTTAATTGATCAACTTCCGTCACCTCTTGCAAATTCACTCAACTTTACCAAATGTGACTTTACTGAATACTGAATCTGAATCCATTAGTTAACTATAATTCCTCACCTAAAAAAATCTATGTTTGTCACAGTCGATTTTTTTTATTAAAATTTGTTTCGACTAATTACTGACAGAATGTGGTTAACATAGTTCCGCAACCACGTATGTTTCCAGATTACATATGTCGGACTGCTGCATAAGTTCGCTTTCATCGCTTAATCATATTCTTAAAATAAATCCTAATAAGGCCTAATTAGGAGACTGACTCCCTCATTTACTGGGTTTCAAGTTTTGGATTGATTTTAATCGTGTTCAATTTTTGTTCATTATCTTATCATTTCATTTTGTTTTGTTTGATTATTCTGCTTATTGCGTTCGGTTATTACTTATGGTAAGCATAAAGATGCTGCTGAACTCTGTGTGTTTAATGCGAGTATCTAATTGTTTGACAAGGGTAGAATTCCTGTGTTGAAGTGTTCACACTTCATAAGTTGTACTTTTTTTTGTAGAAAAGAAAAGGATAAAAAAAAGGATGAGAAAGAACCAATTATTTTCTTACATGATAGAGTGCAGTACCACTTTTAAAAGCAGTAGAAGCTGCTGGATATGGTGTAGTGCAAGTGCGCATTTGATTTTTATTCCCCTGTTTTGCTTTTTTCCCTATTAGGTTTAATATTTTGGAACTTGTTTGCAGTTCACTAATTATGACCTTGGTCAATATAGATTAACCTGGTCACAGAAGCGATTAAATGCTTTCTTCCTTCCTGGTATGATTCTCGGATAATCCTTTTTTGCTATTTCATGCTTCATATATTGTTTCAAGGCTCGATAGAGGGTGAAAAATATTTAGGGGCATTTCCTTTTTCTAAGCTTGTCATAAAGTTCAAGTATGAAAATATAAAACAATGCATTTTATATGCCTTAGATACTATGTCATAGGATCTTTTTTTTTCCTTTTTTTTGACCTGGTATGTCATAGGATCTGGACTAACATTTTGCCCACTCACTTTCTCTTTTAAGACTTTGAGATACGTGCTACTCCAAAAACTCAAAATCTTGCTTACTTTTGTTAAAGAAATGGTAAATGGCAAATGATAACAATGAGCTATTTTTTTGTCAAATGCAAGATGGAACTAATAAAACACATGATTTTAAAAAAGGAGACAATATATTATTACTAAACACATGTTTTCATTCATATACAGAATTGCTTTGTCCAACTTTTGCATTTAATGTGTTTGCTTTTGAGTAGAATATGCCATATAGGCATTTCAGCTTTCACATTTTTTTACAGGCATAGCTATTGAAGTCTACAAAGTATATAAGGTATGATGTATAAAGTCTATAGAGGTTTAGGGATATACTTACAAGTAAAAGTGATGGGACCTTTACTTGTGGGTAGCTGAACAGATGTTAAGGGATAGACTGTGCAAGTGAAAGTAATGGGAGCTTTACTTATGGGTAGCTAAACAAAGCATACTACATACCTCTTACTGCATCTAGGTATATGCAGAAAGTTGAAGGATGCGCCCTTAGTTTAAAAGGGAAGTCTATAACTTAACGGAGTAAGTTGAGAGTCTATAGCCTATAGTGGTTTATTGATTCATTCAATATGAGAAAGGAAAGTCTGACCAATTTAATATTGTGCATAACAGAAATAACTTCATGCAACTAAGTCAAGAGCAATGCCTTTCTCCTCAAAGATGTTGGAAAATTAGTATATGCAAAATTGTTACATAAATGTGTATTTCACCAAACCTCATGCTAGACAATAAACAAAGCAATGCTATATGATCATTCTCCATATTGATATACACAATTTTGTAGTCATGAGTCTTAACGTTTATTGATTCTAAAAGAAAACAGTAAGTGGAATAGGCAAGGGAAGGTGATGTAAGAGGAAGTGTAAGAGTTCCAAACCTATGTATCTATTTATAGATGTAGAGGCACAACATGACCTATGAATAGTGTTTTCCTTTTATTGCAATGGATTCTCTGCTCATCTAATGGGTGTTGCACGTGTTTGGATATGCATAAACTCCATATAGTGTTTATCTTCTATTCCCTTACATCACACGTCTCAACTTGTTTTTTTTAAATATTCTTTCACTACCCTTCATTTGCTACCCCCCCAATTGTCTTATTCTTCCTCACCTTTGTTGTCATATTTTTCTTATTTTTCCTGTTCATCACATTATCTTCATGTCACTTCCTTCTCATTTAATGTGTCCACACTTTTTGGTCCACCATTTTTATGTCTTCCCCTTGCACACTTTTTCAAAGCTTACTTGCTCTTGGCTTTTCCACATACTGTTCCCTTTTGCTTTGTTCTCACATACTGTTCCCTTTTGCTTTGACGGAGATACAGAAAAAGTTATGCAAGGTATTTCGTCCTTCATATAGGTCTATGAGATTGTTGTGCAGGGGAGTAGTTTTCTATAATACCTTTTCTCTGACATATGATGTCATTAACATTTAATTGTAAATGGTGCTCATTTTATCAATATTTAATTACTAAACATGTTACAGTCATAGTGGGCCTTTTTTTGCTCAATAATACATATATGCATGTATTCATGAATAATTAGAATTGGCTAATAAGAATAAGAAAGTAATACAGTATCTATGGGTATTTGTTTCTGTTTGATTTTTTAACATCAAGTCATGTTTATCAAAGTCATATTAAAGGCCTACTTGACTGACTCATACATGAGTGAATTGGATGGTGATGGAACATATTTAAGTGCTCTTGTCTAAGTTAGAGTTGAACTAACATTTTCAAAACTTTTCATTATCCATTTCAGATGGTCAAAAATTCTACAAGAATTCAATAGCTTTAGCCCATAAGTCCTTGGTTGTCAACACCCGTTTCCATTTCGATATTCGAAGAGTAATAAACACTAGATTCTATGTGCATACAAAAAAATACATATATACTAATAATAGTATTCGTTTACAATCCAACGTCGTCCATCGACAATATAAAGAACACTACAGTGTTTCCAATATTTATAGGATTTCCTAAAATATCATAGACATAAACTAACTATACCTACAAACTTTGACCTTGCCTCGAGACACGTGCCAATCACTTCTCAGCGTCTACGCCTTTGCTTTTCGACCCACTGGCACCCGCTAAGATATTTGTTTTCTAAAAAAAAGGGTGAGATTCTAAGGAATTCCAGTAGAAACATGCTATCGTTCATAGAAAATAGGAAAATTAAATATGATATGCACCATGTATGCGCCAATTAATGAACAATATAAACACATCATCATCATGTATACATGAGTAGGGCCCAGCCCCACTAATCTACACCAGTTGGATTCTCACCAACTCCTAGTGCAAGTGCACTTCTGGCACTAACTACCCCTTTCTAAGAAAACTATGTTGCTTAATAAAGCACATTTACAAACAATGGCATCCACACAATCATATAACTATGGCATAATATATGAAGGATAATGTTCCTACCGCAAAGCTCAATCAATCCCTTTTTTTTGTGTGCCTTGTAAAATATGTCGCTTCAGTCTTTCGACTCAGTCCTAAAATATTAAATGTACAAGAAATAGGTCATAACCTATCCAAGTATCATTTTAGACTCTTCTATAGTATTTCTTGTGGTTATATTAGTCTATGGTGAAATTTTACCAAAATGCCCCCGGGACCCCGACCCTAGAGAATGCTTTCCCAAATTTTGACTAGGGCTATCCTAACGTATTTTCACCCAAGGAATCCAGTTTCGGGCTCATAATTACCAAATTCAATGTCAAATTATAAAACTGCCCTAGACAGTGCTGTTTTAGGATTTTAGGGGCGTTTTCATAATTATGCTTTTTCGGGCTTTTCTGAAAAAGTGACCAATTGTAACCCTACCTATTTTTGCCTACTAAGTCCAATAGCAAAGTTATGATATTTCTATTACCATTGTAATCTAATTTCCTTTCTTGAATTAATTTGCCCATTTTCTTATGAATATGAATATTTCTAAAATTCATAAGTTCCAAATCCATGAATATTCACCATTTTATTGAATTTCCCAAATAATTACAATATATTTGGTGAATATAAAATTTGAGGTGTTATAGTTCTCCCCCACCTAATTAAATTTCATCCTCAAAATTTGCTACACTTATACATTCATAAATTCTGGGTAACGTTTCTTCATACTTTCTTTTGTTTTCCACATAGCCTCTCTAGGCGATAACCTTTTCCAGACGATCTTGAAGAACAGAATGCTCATGTTTCTGAGTTGCTTTTCCTGCCGATCTATGATTCGATCAGGCGTGACTTCATAAGTCAAATCTTCGTACATTTCTACATCTTCATACTCTATTACGTGTTCTGGATCAGGTTGATACTTTTTCATTTGGGAAACATGAAAAACATCATGTGGCCTACTCAGATTCGGTGGCAAAGCGATGCGGTACACTACAGGCCCAATCTTCTCTAAAATCTCAAAGAGACCAATATACCTTGGTTGCAGCTTCTTTACTTTCAATGCTCTGCCAATACCCATAACAGGTGATACTTTCATAAACACGTGGTCACCGACTTCAAGTTCCAGAGGTTTTCGCCTCATATCTGCATAACTTGTTCTGTCAGCTCTGAGCAGCTAGCAACCTCTGCTTAATCAATTTTATCTACTCTGTTGTTTGGTCAACAAGATCTGAGCCCAGTAATTTCCTCTCAAACAACTCAGTTCAGCATAAGGGCGATTGACACTTCCTCCCATAAAGTGCCTCATATAGAGCCATATGGATGCTCGAATGATAACTATTGTTGTAGGCAAACTCTGCCAACGGAAGGAATTTGTCCCAACTACCTTTATAATCAAGTACATACGCCCTTAGCATATCCTAAACGGTTTGAATCGTTCGTTCTTCTGCCCATCATTTTGAGGATGATAAGTCGTGCTGAATCGGAGTTTGGTACCTAAAGCTTCATGTACCGCCTTCCAAAACTTAGAAGTGAACTGTGGATCTCGATCGAAGATAATGTTCTTTGGAGTATCATGTAATCTCATAATCTTCTTAATGTAGATTTCTGCCAGTTTGTCTAGAGAATAGTGAATACTAATTGGTAGGAAGTAAGCTGTCTTTGTGAATCTGTCAACTATCACCCATATAGCGTCATGGTTTCTGACCTTAGGGAACCCTGTCACGAAATCCTTAGTAACACTTTCCCATTTCCACTGAGGAATCTCAGGGTTCCTCAAATGCCCCGTTGGTCACTGATGTTCAACTTTCACTTTCTGACATGTCAAGCAACGAGCGACGAACTCAGTCACCTCTCTTTTCATCCCTGGCCAATAGTATTGAGCCTTCTTGTCATGGTACATCTATATAGCCCCTGGATGTAGAGTGTACTGTTAGGATCGGCAGGCATAGCGGAAGAATTTTAAATTTTTTACCGATCCTAATCAAGGATCTATCAACGGCATTTAAATCGAGTTAGAATGATTTGTACATTTTTAATTCAGGGTTTTCGATCTCTAGGAGCCAACATGTCAGGTCTACTCCCTCTATCGGTATCCACACGAATGCTCTCTAACAGAGACTATGTGCTAGCTCCTCCAAATGTCTCCTAGGGTTTCCCTTGCAGCTCTGAATTCTCATGCGTGTACGAGTATATATGCTCTATCAAGTTTATAACCTATGAGGGCTAAATTCGAATTTCAAAATTAATCTTCATTAATTTTAAAATTAATTAACAATTAATTATCTTGATGAGCTAATTAAATAAATTCAGTTTAAATTAAATATGTCCAACAGTTTTAATTTAACCTACTTATTTAATCCAAATAAAGAGCCATTAGATTTAAGTTATCTTCATAAACTAAATCTGAGGTACTATATTTCTATCATGTCAGTTATTAAATTTAATATATCTTAATAGATTAAATTTAAAACTAACACAATATAATAATATCATATAATACACACACACACACACATATCTATATAATATTATTAACAAATTTTATATTATATATATATATAAAATTCGTCCACCCTAAATTAAATATTATCTCGTGTTGGGCTATTCTTGTGTGTGACTTTGTAGGCCCATATGAAGTTGGCAGTGAGCCAATAACTGTACTAACCCAAAAGTCGCAAGCGGCCTCTAGCAAGACATTACGACTATCCAATTCATATGAGGATCGTTAACACGATGCAACCTGTCATACAACCATTTCACGTCCCTTTTGTCACACGATATATCGGTCAAGGATAAGGCATAGATAATGTCATCCTCTTGTTCCTAACCATTACTTTCTCGATTCCTGAGTAGCTTGACAATAGAAATGGAAACTCCTTTCCATCATAGTATGGCCATACATTTCTCAGACTTACTCATCGAGGGGCCCAGTAATATCTCTCTACTAATGTGAGGGACAAATTCCATCTTGATCATTCATATTCCTCTACAAGAAAAACCACTAAGCCCGTTCGTAGCCTTTATCATCACCTGGTCAAAATTGACTTTTGACTAGTTTAAAGCTTAGCAACTCTCATATAGGAATCCATGATGAACTCAGGTCTAAGGACATTGTGACGTGGTTATACATGAGAAAAGCTTATGACTTGATCTATGTAGCTTTCTCATAGTGGGTCGGTCCAGCACCTTGTACTCTTACAAGTGCCTAAGACTTTGATTCGTATCTCCATATCTTATCAAAGTCATACTGGTCTTGTTTCATCTTTGCTCCCACATAGATGATTGACCAGGGACATTTTAGGATAATCTTTATGATTTATCCAAGGATACAATTATAATAGTTAACATGCAAATAATATGATAACAGAATGGAGAAATTTCATTAAATTAATAATGTTCAAAGTACAATAATTGGCCCTTTGGGCACAATTTCCAACATGTACTTACTCTAGGATTTGCTGTTTCAGTTCATGCTATTGTGGAACGTAAATCCACCTTTTGCACCTGACTAGTCCGCTGGGTGACAAGTTGTAATCCTGAGTTTCGCCTCTATCAATCATACCTCTGATAGATAGTGTTTCATCATCATGCAGTTAGGCTTCTTCAATCGCTGTCCTCAGATCGTTGTATACTTGGCTAACACTACTGCCTAACAGAATCTGACTAGATAGGTTTAAATCTCTAAAATCCTCAATCAGTTTTTGCTCATAGATCATCATGGCTGCCACCTACACTGATTTTCAGCTTAATGCATCAGCGACGACATTAGCCTTAAGAGGATAATACTTGATTTCCAGATTGTAGTCTTTTAGCAACTCCATCCATCTATGCTGTCTCATATTGAGCTCTTTCTGATCATACAAGTACTTCAAGCTCTTATGGTCGCAGTACAACTCTACAATCTCACCATAGAGATAACGTCTCCAGATTTTCAAAGCAAACATAATTGCCGATGGTTCAAGATCGTGGGTGGAATAGTTCAGTTCATGAGGTTTCAGTTGACTAGAGGCATATGCCACTACTTGGCCATGCTATATCAATATGCATCCTAATACATGCCCACTGGCATCTGTATACACAACAAACGAAAACTGTGGATCTAGGATCATTAACACTAGTGCTTTAGTTAACCTCTGCTTCAACTCTAGGAAGCTCTTCTCACAATTCTCATCCCAATCAAAATGTTGAGCTTTCCGTGTCAATTTCGTCAACGGTAACGCAATTCTGGAGAAATTCTGTATAAACCTTCGATAATAACCAGCTAGAACCAAAAAACTGCATACTTCAAATACAGTCTCTGGTCTCTTCCAATTCAGTACTTCTTCCACCTTACTAGGATCAACAGAGACCCCTTGTTATAAGACAACGTGTCCTAGAAACTTTACCTCTGAAAGCCAGAATTCACACTTGCTCAGCTTGACATAGAGTTGTCTATCCCGTAATATGTTTAACACAGTTCTCAGATACTGTTCGTGTTCAGCTTTACTCTAAGAATACACCAGTATATCATCGATAAAGATTACTACGAACTGGTTCAAGTACGGATGGAAGATTCGATTCATGTAGTCCATGAACACAGCAGGTGCATTGGTAAGCCCAAATGGCATTACTAGAGACTCGTAATGCCTATATCTGGTACTAAAAGCAGTCTTCGATACATCTTCTACTTTTACTTTCAATTGATGGTATCCCGATCACAAATCGATCTTTGAGAATACACAGGAACCAGATAACTAATTGAGCAAATAGACAATTCTAGGGAGTGGATACTTGTTCTTAACAGTCACCTTATTCAGCTCTCGGTAATCAATACAGAGATGCAGGCTTCCGTCTTTCTTCTTTACAAAGAGTACTGGAGCACCCTAGGGTGATACGCTGGGTCGTATGAACCCTTTCTCAAGTAATTCCTTGATCTGCTTCTTTAGCTCTGCCATTTCACTTGGAGCCATACGATATAGGGTTTTGGAAATTGGACCCACTCCAGGCTTTAAATCAATAGAGAGCTCTACTTTCCTATATGGAGGTAATCCACCAACATCCTTTGGAAAAATATCAGGGAACTCACTTACTACAGGGATACTTTTGAAGGCTATACCGGCCTCTGATTGCATAGAGCATAATACCATGCACCCCTGACAACCTTTTTGTAGGTATCTCTCAACCTTAGCTGTGGAGAGAAGGTTAAGAGTGATTTCTATGTTAGCTTGTAGTTGTGGATTCAGATATATGACTCTCTTCTGCTTACAGTCCAACAATAGACCATTCGCTGTCAACCAGTCAATCCTCAGAATTACTTCCAACTCTTGTAGTGGCAAACAAATCAGATTTACAGTCGATTCGTGCCCCTCGGCATTTACCACGCAATTTAGACAAACGTCGGCCGTCACAATTCATGCGCCCATAGGTGTAGATATAACCAAATCATATGGGGATTTATGCACAGGTAAATGTAACCGTCACATGCAATCGTATGCAATGAATGAATGGCTTGCACCAGAATCATACATAACAAGCACTTAACTGCTTTTTAGAGAAATCGTACCTTGAATAAGCTCTGGAGACTTTCTGGCTTCTTCCTGTGTTAGTGTGTAGACCCTGCTTAAAAATCTAGGTCTAGTCTCGTCCTCCTGCTGCTATTGTGGACAATCCCTGGCCATATGTCCTGGCTTGTTGCAAACATAACGGACAAGTGGTTTACTCAGGTCTTGCATAAATGGAATCCCGCTGTAAGATCTACTAGGGTGAAGTGGCTTTTGACAACGCCAACAACTCTTACTTCCAAAAGAACTGTGCCCTCCACAGCCCCTAGATTGATTCGATCTCTTAGGATCCCCTCCAGAAAATCTACTTTGTTCCTTTCGTTTATGTACTGAGCTACCGCTTCCAGAAGCACCTTTATTCCCAGTTTGTGTTGCCAGTTTGACATACGTTTCTCAATGTATTAGCACTCCTCTGCCGTTTTGCTGAATTCAATAAAGTGTTGAGAAATCAGCCTCTCTTTGAACTCACGTTTTAACCCTTCAATCATCATGTCCGCATTCCACTCTTCATTGTCATTCAGCTTGTGATATAACGAGTATCGTGATAATAGAATATACCGGGCCAAATAATTATCAAACCTCTCCCGGTCTTACTATTTGATACAGAGGAATTCTTTCTCCTTTTCTCTTCTGACAATCGGGGGAAAATATTTCTCGTTGAACTTTTCCTAGAATAATTCTCATGTGATAGGAACATTCCTCCCATTCAGGGTAAGATCCATGCCCTTCCACCAATAGTCAGCATCACCTTCCAGCTTGTATATAGCTAATCGGGCTTTCACCTTGTCTGGGCATTGCAACATATCAAATATCTTATCCAAATGAGCCAACTAGTCTTACGCTATTTGAGGATTGAACTTCCCCCTGAACATAAGTGGCTGTTATTTACTGAAGCTGCTCAGCAAAATCTGAATATCCACCTCAGGCTCTGGTGGTAAATCCTCTGGTTGCTGTTCCTCTAGTATTTCTTTATCATTAACCCTCATAAATTCATCCAGACGATTCTCCAGATAATCTTGCCTTTGCTGTACTCCCTAAAGGTCAACTATTATTTCATCCATGGTTTGTTGTTGTTGTTCTAATATATCCAATATTCGCTATTGTACCGGATCAGGTCATGGCTCAATCGCTACATGGTTATCCCCTGCACGTGGCTTGCCACGAGGTCTACTGAGTTGAACCATCTCTATGTTTCAAACTACATGACAATAGAGAAGAATTACATTTTATATAAGAGCAAAGGCATTTTTTTCATTTCATAAAAGTCAGGGTATAAATATGTCATACATAGCACATCACAACTATTTACAGTAGTTACGGGGAAACAAAAACATCACATATCCTAAATACTACTGTACATGACATATTAGTCCTTTACATAACCAAAATACTAAGCTCATGCAACTTCTCAGGAGTCACCCATCCGATACTACCCCAGGAAGAGCATGCTTAACTTTCTCTGTACCCTCCTAAAACTACCAACTCTAGTTAACTCTTTCTCTTTCTGTCGGTTCCGCCTGCCTGCCCTTAACTTATAGTAAGTGCCAGTCAGCTCCAGTCACCAAAATAGCTCGTGTAGGCCCCTCATAATAGCTCAGTATACATGAAATCTCGCACTAACCCTCTGATATGGCTCCGGAAAGTTCAGAAGTTCTCCTTTGGACCCCACTCAATGATGAGGTTCTTTTGCTTGTTTCAAAATGCTGAGTCCGGGAAGAAGTACATCGTGGAAAAAACCCAGCACTCGTCGATCACCGTAACCCCCAACAGTATTTGCAATTGATATAATGTCTCTACGCCATCAAGCAATGCGAAATACCGTCCTCTCGGTGTATCGTGCTCCTGCAGTGCCCTGTGATACTTGGCCTTGAGGAGGTATGACAACTCCATGTCTGGCTGTAGATCATATGGCACATGTACCGGCTCTGCCTGAGACTCGCTATTGCTCAGCTCGCCCTCTGGCATCTCCTCCGGATTGTAGTCAGAATCTCACTCTGGGTACTCATCTGGCGCATCTCCGGTCTCTCCAACCTCTGTCACTCCTTGAGATGCTGCCTCAGCTTTGGATAGTACACTGGCAGCCTCTGCATACTCTTTTGTGCTATGTATCTCATACGCATACCATTATGCCCGAAATAGTTTATCATCAGCCGTCCTTCAGGAACACACTAGTTCACTGTCATCTCACTCAGACTATCTATGAGCAATCCTGTCGCCATGCAAACAAAACCATATCAGTATACCATTCTGATAATGCCTGAACTGCTTATTAGCTCTGATACAAAAATGTCAACACCCATTTCCATTTTGATATTCAAAGAGTAATAAAGACTAGATTTCATGGGCATACAGAAAAGTATATATATATTGATAATAGTATTCATTTACAATCAATGTCGTCCATCGACAAAATATAGAATACTACAGTATTTCCAATATTACAGGATTTCCCAAAATATCTTAGGCATAAACTAAGTATACCCACTAACTTTGACCTTGCCTCGATACACGTGCCAATCACTTCTCGATGTCTACGTCTTTGATTTTCAAACCACTGGCACCCACTGTGATATTTGTTCTTAAAAAAAAGGGGGTGAGATTCCAAAGAATCCCAGTAGAAACATGCTATCGTTTATAGAAAATGCGAAAAGTAAATATGATATGCACCATGTATGTGCCAATTAATGAACAATATAAACACATCATCATCATGTATACATGAGTAGGGCCCAACCTTACTAGTCTGTACTGGTTGGATTCTCAACAACTCCCAGTCTAAGAGCACTTCTGGCACTAACTGCCCCTCTCTAGGTAAACCATGTTGATTAATAAAGCACATTTACAAACAATGGCATCCACACCATCATATAAATATGACATGATGTATGAAGGATAATGTTCCTACTGTAAAGCTCAATCAATCCCTTTTTTTGTGTGCCTCGTAAAATGTGTCACTTTCAGCTTCCGACTCAGTCCTAAAATATTAAATGTACAAGAAATAGGTTATAACCTATCCAAGCATCATTTTAGAATCTTCTATAGTGTTTCTTGTGGTTATATTAGTCTATGATAAAATTTTACCAAAATGCCCCCGGGACCCCAGTCTAGCCAAAACTTTACTAAAGAAAAGGGAAAATGCACATTTGTGTTTTAACCTCTAAAGTTTATGCCTTTTTACTTCTAATCCCTTATTAAGCCATTTAAACACATTCTAACCATAATTCAAAGAAATTTAGGCAGCATAAACCCTTAGGGTTGGGACTTTTCCAAATTTACATACTTAACAAAAATCACCAAATCCAACCATACACTTCAACAATAACAATATACTAGTATGGATTGGAGTTTTGTGAAGTTACCTCTTGAGTTCTTGAACTTTCTCTCTCTAGATGTCCTCCTCTCTCTCTCCTTGAACTCAATATATGTCTTATAAACCATTGATTCCATAGAGAAGAAGAGTTTAGAGAAGGTTTACATGCAAGGTTACAAGAAAAATGCTTAAGAAAACATCCATACCTTAAGCTTCTCTTCTTCCTTCTCTCAAGATCTCAAAAGCTCTCTCTCTCTCTCTCTCTCTCTCTCTCTCTTCTTTCTCTCTTCTTAGCCAAAAGTGAGGAAGGGAAAGAGAAAGGAAGTGTTTTATAAAATATCTCTCATCTCCTTTAATCACTTCATTTCCAACAATGTATCTTATGGTGACAATTGGCATTAGTCTTATCTCCTCCCAATTGGTGTCATAAAGCTTCAATTAGCCTTGAACTAATTTTTCTCCTCTTTTGGTTTGCCCAAAAACCATCCCCCTTTCTGCTCTCACTAACCAAATGGCTTCTTCCAACTAATCCAACTAGATACTCAAGTGTTGTACCATAATCATGATTACTTATGTCCAAGAGGTACTATTTTAATACAATTAGACATGTGCTCATCTTCATCAATTATAGACTAATCCCTTTTACCGTAGGATAATGACACTTGGCATATTTAATCCCAATAATCATTTTTCCCTCCCATTTTTCTTGTGCTAGGTGAAAATTTATAAGAAAAAGGGAAATATGAATTGTTTAAATATTTCCATAATGCCTTTAATTGAATTATGTACAAGTCCTTCCAATTTCACAATTCTTGATTTATTCCACTAAGAATATTCAATATATATATTCTCCTTTATTTTCCTTAAGTAATTGAAATTAACTTCAATTAATTGGAAAATAATTAATCTTGTGCTAAATTGGCAAAGTTATGATTTTGCTACTACCATTGTAATCTAATTGCCTTTCTTGAATTAATTTTCCTATTTTCTCATGAATATGAATATTTCTAAAATTCATAAGTTCCAAATTCATGAATATTAACCATTTTATTGAATTTCCCAAATAATTACAATATATTTGGTGAATATAAAATTTGGAGTGTTACATTGGTCAATTCATTACCCACTCCACTGTTCAACATTTTTTTTTATCAAAGTACTCTTTCTTCATTTACAGTTGTTATTGATTTTTCCCCTTTTTTTGTATACTTATGATTTTATAATTTATTAAAATTTTATTTATTTATTATAACAACATTTTCCTTTATGTGAAAACCACGGAGTGAAGTACTTTTAGAAAACTGCAGTTGGATATGATAAAGAAAACTGTAGCTTTGATATTGTGCTATGAAGCCATGGACTGAATACCACTCAAGCGATGAAAAGGCTATGGCAATTTCCTTCAGAAACTAATTTTTTAGCTACAGTTTGCCTCTGTGTGAGTAGTCGTAGCACGGATTACAATGTCCATAGGCATCACATAGCTACTTTCATAGGTACTTCTTTCCCACTCAATTTAATGCTAGAACTATAATTTGTTTGTATCTTTGACTGTTTACTTTTAATATTGATGAAAATGTGTAGCATATAGCCTTTTATTGAATCTGTATCGTTTCCCCATGATAGGAGGATCTTTTTCCCTGTTTCAGGATATATTTTTCTGCTTTGATTCAACAACAAAGGGGAGCAATTATTTCTTTACATCTAATCAGGTTTTTCCCAGCTATTTGGTTCATTGTATAATATATTAAATGTTTTATTCAGAAAACAAAGCAACATAAGGTTAAAAAATTATTGGTCAATTATGTTTGCCCATGCATAAACCTTTGACATTGAAGGAAGTAGTGATAGGATATTATAAGGGAATTTTTTTGAATGTCTGTATAATCAACATGGGTGGATGAATGCTTTTTTATAGACCTATATCAAAAAAAATTTAATAGAAAACTATGGGATTTTTCTGCATCACTTTTGGTTAGAGATTATGTTCTCACATTAATGAAATGTTTTCACAACCTCTGATGATAAGTTCTTTCATATTGATCACTCTCTTCCTTTTTTGCTAGTGAAGTTATCAAAGCTTTATAGGTATTGTATAGCTTTTTCCACCTACTCCAATATCTGTAGATTTATTCATTTATATAGGAATTGCATAGATAAATAGGTTGGAGTATGTATTTAGATATGGTCCTTTTTAAAAGTGGTTGTTGGAGCAACTTTGGGAACATAATTTCATATTTGGTTGTCTTTTCTGCTGCATTGGGGTTGTTGAGCTTGATATGATTGAGAAATATTTTTACCTGTTCCTCAATCTTTTTTTCCTGTACGTTATATTAAAAATTTATTTTTTAGTTTCACTATGGTACTATGCATATCACCTTTTTACAATGACATTGATGTATTAGGTATAGTTTATCTTCCTAGCTTTGTTCTATTCTCCACTACTTGGTTGCTCTTTGTAACTTGCTAAGGATTATTTAAGATGACAAAAAAACAAAGCGGGATTTGTATGGATTTAACATTGTGTTGGTGTGGTAAGTGACAATAATGTAGGTGCAATTCTTTAAGGACATCTTTGCTGCCAATAAATTGCTAGAAATAAAGGTTCCTCACTGTTTTAAATTGCAAAAACATGGCTATTGTATCAGGCATTAATTGTCATGTGATATTTCCATGACATCTATAGTCATTGGTATAAAGTATTCCACGGTTTCCAAGAGGTGTCAGTCCAAACAAATGTATAAAAATTTCCCTTTGTTTCATTTTTCATATCACAAAAAGAAGCAGCTTTTACCGGTAAATCAGAATCATGATGATTGAAAAACATAGTGGTTCTTGCACAATAGAAAAATGTAAGATTTGTCTCCTTTATAAGGAGCTGTATGGGCAGCTTTAGTAGGACATTTTACACCACTTTTTGGTAATATAAAGAAAAGTTAGGTTACAAGGAAAAGCGATGCTATATTTGCATAGTCCCCTATGCCACTTTTTGGTAATGTAAAGAAAAGTTAGGTCATAAGGAAAAGCGATGCTATATTTGCATAGTCCCCCATGCTATGTAATACAATAAAAACTTGTGTCATGAAGTAATTGACATTAGAAAAAAGGACATATTTGACATACTCAAAAAAATTGTATCGCCTAGATTGCTAGCTAAATGATTATGCTTCTTTCTAGGAACTTGATATGATACAAATCTGAACTTCTAGCTATGTATCGGTTCCTGGTGCCATGTGATGTATATAATAGGAATAAAATGTTGGAACTTCTATAGATATGCACAGCACCAATAAGTGATGTATATAATTGCATGTATATCGCAAGCAGTTTTTTTTGTTTGATCTACTTGGCAACTTGGCTATGAAAATTAGCTGTTGATTAAACTTTTGGGGAAGATGTGCAGCTAGAGGAAGCGGAAAAATGTTGAAAGAGTCTGAATCTCAACTGGCTCGCCTTCGGGGGCAAGCTAATATGGCAGCATCTAGAAGTTGTGTGGATGATAGAACAAAAATTATGAAGCTGGAACCAAACAGCCCCAATCACATAAATGAAGGTCCTCCCATAGCACATAATAATCGTAAACCATAACTTCTTATTCTTGATGTAATCCCACCATCTTCCCAAAATATACAATTGCAAAGGACTTCAGAGAAAGCTTCAACAAGAACTGGTTCTGAATCTAGTCCATCACTCTCCAGTCACTCAAATATTGGTGCTACAGTAAAAGAGGAAAAGTCTTAAGAAGTTTCTACAAATAAGGAAGTAAAGGACATCAAGTATAAAGGCACAAAAAAGAAGCTTGGTAAAAGATTCATTTCTGTTAGTTTTTATTGCTACTTTTGATATATATTGAGCCTATTTGTGCTTTTATCGACTTGATGCAAGCTATTTTTTTCCTCTTTATTTCAAGATTGTTGTTGGTTGATACTGAGTTTCACAAGAAATTTCTTTGATTTTCAGAGCATAACAACGCTTAGTACATTGTAAATCAAGCAGCCTTATCCTAAGTCAACACAAGAGGAAGTTGCGTAGTCTTGTTTTATGTCCCATGAATGATCATCTTTTTCCCACCAGGTGATGAAATTGATTTATAATTTTCCATGACAATTGTGTATAAGCAATTTGCCAAAACTTTAAAGTTGACTCATGTCAAATGTTTCAAACTGGATTATCTTTTCAATTTATTCCCTACTCCCATATTTGATTGCGGCAGGTTTGATCTCTAACATTTATTTTTGTCAATTGGTATGATGGGTTCTAACTAGTCTTTTAGTTTCCAAGTGATGCTTCTGGAGTCACTACTCACTACCATGACTTTTAACTTTATTTAGAAACAATAGCTAGCAAACTTATGTGACATAGAAATCATAGAATGCTTTGCTTGCAAGCTTTATATGAAAGTATGGTTTTTCTTTTTGGATGTGATAGCTCTTTTTATCCTCAGGTCTAATGTAAATATAAGTAAAGTTTAAGGCTTTCTATTTCCCACCAAAATGGTGTCTGACTTTTGCTAATTTTGGGAATGCTTTCAATGCTTTGGATGGAGTGGTTAAGTTGTGGCGCATTCAGTCTAAAGGGTATGCCTTATAATTTATTTATCTTTCATTTTGTAGCTCTCTTAGTGTGTCCTCTGTTTAAGTTGAATCTTAGCTTTATAATGTCAATTAATATATGATCTCAAGTTATATGATTAACATATGCATCAATAAGTCCAATGAATGGTAAGGTTTGACAAATGACAATCTTTTTAGTTATTAAAATGTTTTTATGGATACATTTTGTTGAAGTTGGATTTTCTTACCTGGTTTATGAAAAGTTTCTTTAGCCATCTACATACGGGCATTGAGCTATCTGTTTTCATATTCTCTCTAGAGGATTATAGGGACTTTTGATTTCTTGGTTAGTTTTGAGTGACAGTTTTTTCCTCACAATAAATGAAGTTTTGTATAAGTAATTGATGATTTAATAGTTCTAAATATTTTAAAAATCTTACATATGTTTCATATTTTTTTCTCCATCTTAAACTGTAGATTTGGAGTGTCTTCATTTAGCTCTACTGATTGTGTGTCCCCAGAACAGAGGAGATGGCCAGAAGATATAGCTTGGCATCCATATCCAAGTAGCCTATATTCATTTTACACTGCTGATGTGGGAGAATCTCAAATATCAGTTATAAATCTAAACAGAAGACAAGGGAAGCAACATGGCCTAAAAATCTTACTTTGGAATTAGGTTAACTGATTGAAATATATATTATATGTGTTTCTTTTTTTGTTTAGAGAGAATGTGTGAATTTCTTAGAGGACAAGCCTCATTCTAAAGGTGTCATAAATAGCATTGCTTTTATGCCCCAGGAAGATATTTGCTTTGTGACTGGAGGATCTAACCATGCTGTTATACTTTAGAGTGAGGATAGTGAGAAAATATGGAAGCCAAAATCATTGCACAAGAATCTCCATTCATCTGCTGTCATGGTAGAATAATAGTCAGCTTTTTCAATACTTAGATTTCTAATTCATGAATTATGAATTATCCTTAGATTTCTAATTCATGAATTATCCTGTTCCTAAAGTTGTGATGTCACATAGGAGTTATGATGACTAAAGATTTAGTCTTCATTTTACCCATTTTGTTGGTATCAATTCGGTCTGCCATGAATTATTGGCTGACATTTCTCCTCTTTAACCAGAATTGCTCATGGCCTAACTACTACAAAAGAGGGATTTAACGGAGGCCCTTTTTCTGCGCTTCTTTGAAGAAGCGCCATGGGTAATATTTTTTTTAAAAAAAAAAAGTTTAGAAGCTATTGCGCTTCCTAATATAAGCGCCAGAGCTTAGTACTTGGTTTGTACAGCACTTCCCTAAAAGAGCGCCATACAAAACATTTATTTAAAAAAAAAAAAAGAAAGCCAAAGCTATAGCGCTTCTCAAGAAAGCGTCGTAGCTAGTATAATTTTTTAGCATTTTTTTTATTTGAAAAAAAAAACTTATCTGGCGCTTAAGAATAAAGTGTTGTATAAGTTTAAAGCATGGCATTTATTATAATACATTACTATTCAGAATCTCTTATCGTTGAAAGTCAAAAAGGTTCTTTTAAGAATTAATTATCCACTATATTCGTCTTATTTCACACAAAAAATAATTTCAAATATGAAGTTTAATTTTTCTGATTATTTACTTGATTAATTTTATTTTCTCCTACTTCCAAAACATTAAAATCCTTCACCCAGTTGCTTGTTAACAACTTTGTTTGCATTGCAGTTTCTGTTTGTATCAAAAGCCTTCACATCTCGATCTCTTTATACTATGATGAATTTCGGACTTTGGATCAAAACAAATATATTTAAAAAAATATTTCAAGAAAAATATTTGAAAAAAAAACCTTGCAAGTGCTAGCCAAGGTTTTGGCAGACCGAACCTTGGCCGACACCGGCCAAGGGTAATAACTTGGCCGATGCTTGCGTGGAAAGTGCCGGCTAAGGCCAATCAAGCCTGACCCTTGGCAAGCACCAGCCAAGGTTGACCTTGGCCAGTGCTTGCTTTGCAAGTGCCAGCCAAGTTTCGACTAGTTACCAACAAGGCCATTGTATGGCCTTGTAGCATGCCTGCCAAGGCTAGCCCTTGGCAGGTGCGCAAGGCCACAACGGCCTTGCATATTATATATTTATAGACTTAGTACTTGGCCTTCAGAGCTGAGCAAGGAGCACGAGAGACATCAGAGACAGAGCTTCATTAGCTTCATTCATCTTTTATATTGTAAGGACATGCATCCAAGCTGGTTAGTTAAGGCAATCCATAAGCTCCACTGAAAATTCAAAGTTAATTAAGCAGGTAAGCTTCCTTCCTCATTTAGTTTATATTGTTTTTGCATTGTTTTAGTATGTTGTTTTTTTCATTTAATCTGCCAATTAATGCTTTCCCTTAGAATTATTTCGTTAGGGGGTTTTAGATTATTTTTTTGTAATTGAACTTACTTTCTTTTCTTTTTTTTGTTTAATAATAACAAGAAGCCAAAAACTTGCAGGTAATTTCATTGTTATCATGATGATAATACTTTGTGGCTTTATGTTTCGAACTATGATTAGAACGAGAGGAGTAAGCACCGAAGATGCCAAAGAATCTAGCCACTATCATTGTATATATTTGGAAAACCTAACTTCTCAAGTCTTAATAATAATAAGACTATTAATTTGTCTTTTTTCATATCAATATTTTTGGTCAAACTTACTTTAGATTACATGTTTGAAAAAGTACTGGACAATTTATTTTTTATAAGGATGCTGTATTTTTTTAAATATATTATGGATTCAACGACGCTTTTAAGTGACGCGCAAGAGCTTTATAATGCCTTCATAGAAAGCGCCGAACAAGGTGACACTTTGACCAGCGCTTATAAATAAAGCTCCGTACAAGGTGACTTAAATTTTCACTCCCCACTATTACCAGCTCTTTGTATCCAAAACTAATTGGTCCACCATGTTATCTACATTTGGTCCCTACTTACCTTTCCTTATCTATTGTCTCCACTCCCTCCTCTCTTCGTTGGCGGGAATCAGAAGCTTCGTTGGTCCCCACTTTTTGATTTTCTTATCTCCTCGTGTGCATTTCTTCAAATCTTTTTGGTCACCCCACTTCCGTTATGGTACAAAGCTTGGTCACCCATATGTTGTGTTTTTTCTGAACCTCCTACAAAAAGTTTCCCAACTCATAAGTTTTTCTTAGATATAAGTTTAAGATTTTTTTTTGTCAAAATCTGTAATAAATCTTATATGTATATGCTCATCAATTTTTTTTCAGGTTTTTAGTTGAAATTTCAATTATCTCCTTAAAGTTTTAAAGCTTGGTCTCCATTTGTTCCCTGATTCAGCCTATAGAAGTTTCTAGCTTGTAAGTCTTTATGTATTTTTTTTATACACAAGCTTAAGTCGTACATTTTTTTATTTCCTTTTAAATTTGGGTGCCTGAAGATTTGTTATCAATTTAGAATAGTTGATTGCCTGAAGATTTCTTATGTGTTCTACCAATCATTAAACAAGTGTTGAACTAGAGCATTAAATATTATTGAACTATGTAATATTCCATTGATTTATTTTGCTGTGATTTGTGGAAAATTATTTTGATATTGCTGGATTAATTGGTTGATTTAAATCTTGGAAAACTTAAAATTTGAGGATGTTGTGCTGCTGATTTTTTTTTAAATAAATGGCAGAACATAAAAGTAATTAGTAACTGTAAGAGGCAAGCAACTAACCAGCTTTAAAAATATGTTTAAGGTAGATGGATGGAAAATGGATGTCATCTGATTGATGCTCAAGGAAGTATATAGATGGGGTGAAAGAGTTTATTAGATTTGCAAGCGAGCATACAAATGATCTTAACAAAACCTTGTGTCCTTGCTTATCTTATTGTTATGGAAAACGAATTAGTCCACTTGACTTGTTAGATCATTTAGTGTGTCATGGAATTGATCAATCATATACATGATGGACAAGGCACAGTGAGACGGATGATTCACATAGTGATCGAATGAATACCCTGATCGGCCCTTTGAATGAGTTTGATCGAAGCATTTGTGATAACTAGGACAATAGTCTTCAAGATATGCTAAATGCAGTCGAAGGGGTAGTTCATGACTATCCTCAGGAATTTGAGGAGTTAAAAGGTGATGTAGAGAAACCATTATATGCTGGTAGTACTAAATACACAAGATTGCTAACAGTGTTGAAATTGTACAACTTTAAAGCGCGATATGACTTAAGTGATTCGGGTTTCACTGCACTGCTTGAACTTGTGCAATATATGCTCCCAGAAGAAAATGTACTTCTTACCAAGATATATGAAGCAAAACGAATACTTTGCTCTACAACTGGCATGGGTTATGAGAAGATACATGCATGCCCTAACGATTGCATACTATTTTGAAAGCAGTTTGCAACATTAGAGAAGTGCCCTAAATACATTGCATCTCGATATGGGAAGAAGAAAGGAAAAAGTCCGTCGACAGTCGTATGGTATTTTCCCATTGTTTTAAGATTCAAGCTACTATACAGTAATGCTAAGATTGCTAAGTTGTTGACATAGCATACTGATGAAAGGATTGAAGACATGAAACTTAAGCACCCTGCAGAAGCCCCTCAATCGAAAAAAGTTGATCATGACCACCCTAACTTAGCGAATAAAGCAATGAACCTATGCCTTTCACTTTCAACTAATGGAATCAATCCTCATGGGGTTCATAGTAGTACACACAGTATGTGGCTAGTAATGTTGATGATTTATAACCTTCATCCGCACTTGATTATGAAACGTAAGTTTATGATGTTGTCCATGTTAATTTCTGGGCCAAGGCAACCTGGGAATGATATAGATGTATACTTAGCTCCTTTAATTGATAACTTGAAGCTACTTTGGGAGGAAGGCGTCAGTGTATATGATGGGCACATGGAAGAAAGTTTCACTCTGAAAGCCATATTATTTGGCACAATAAATGATTTCCCTGTTTATGGTCATTTGTCCGGATATAGCGTCAAAGGATATTGTGAGTTCCCTATATGTGAAGATGACACTCATTCAATACGACTAGATCATTGTAAGAAAAATATCTACATGGGATATCAAAGATTCTTACCATCAAAACATCATTGGAGGAAGTCAAAAAAGGCTTTCAATGGTAAGTTAGAAGAAGGTAGCCCACCAAAGATATTGACCAGTGCTCAGGTTTTTTAGAAGGTCAAACACTTGGATAACAATTTTGGCAAGCCTTTTGCAAAACAAATCGGGACAAGTGGTTGGAAGAAGAAGTCTATTTTCTTTGAGATTCCATATTGGAAGTCCTTATATGTGAGACATTTTCTTGATGTGATGCACATAGAAAAATATATATGTGATAGTCTAATTGACACGCTGCTTAATATGCAAGGGAAGAGTAAGGATAGTGTGAATGCTAGTTTGGATTTGGTTAACCTGGAAATCAGAGAAGAATTGGCACCGGTTGAGCATGGGTACTGCACTTATCTTCCTCCAATGGCTTACACTCTGTCAAGGAAAGAGAAACAGTTACTTTGTGAGTTTCTCGAAGGCATCAAAGTTCCAGAGGGCTATTCTTCAAATATAAAGAATCTTGTATCAGTGAAAGAGTTGAAGCTAAAGAACCTTAAATCTCATAATTGTCATGTGCTAATGCAGAATTTCGTACTGGTTGGTATACGATCAATCTTACTTAAAAAAGTAAGGAATTCTATAACTAAACTTTGCGTGTTCTTCAAGTTGATTTGCAGTAAAGTGGTTGATTCAACAAAGTTACAAGATTTGCAAAGGCTTATTTTTTGTACTCTATATGAACTTGAAATGTATTTTCCACCTTCATTTTTTAACATTATGGTCCATCTAACAATACACTTAGTGAAAGAAGTTCAATTGTGCGGCCCAGTATATCTAAGATGGATGTACTCGATTGAGCGATTTATGAAAATTTTAAAAGGGTATGTGAAAAATAGATATCAACTAGAGGGTGTATAGCTAAACGTTACATGGTTGAAGAAGCAAGTGACTTCTATGTTAATTTTCTATTAAATGTTGACCCTGTAGAGATCCCAAAGTCTCGTCATGATGGGCGAACATTCGGGAAAGGAACAAGTGGAAAGGATGTAATTAGGATATCAGTGACTGAATGCGAACAATCTCACTTATATGTGCTACATAATACCGATGAAGTTGAACCGTATATTAAAGAACATAAGGATGCTCTTTGATTGGTACATGGTGAGAGGAATGAAAATTTGATAACAAAAGAGCATAACCGACATTTTCCAACTTGGTTAAAAAGGCGCATTAATGATGATATGGAGAGAAATCCTAATTCTGTTTCTAAAAAATTAAGATGGCTATCAAATCGACCAAGTTTAAATGTATTATCTTATAATGGTTATGCAATCAACGGTTACACATTCTATACACAGGAACATGATACAATGAGCATGATGCAGAATAGTAGAGTAACGCTTGTTGCTCATTCTTGGCACAAATCCAGTACCACATACGTACACCCTATCTACACAACAATGTCATACTTTGGTGTCATTGAATGAATATGGGAGTTGGATTACACTATATTGAGGGGTCCCTGTCTTCAGATGTAAGTGGGTTAACAACAACGGTGGATTAAGGACAGATGAGTTAGGGTTTATTCAAGTGGATCTTTCTAAAGTTTGGAATAAAGTCGATCCTTTCATTTTAGCATCACAAGCAGAAACAAGTGTTTTTCATTCCTGATCCTACTGAGAAGAACTAGTAGTCCATTGTACTTCCATCAAATAAAAATCATCAAGAACAAGTTGATGCTGAAAGTAATGAGTATTTGAATATTCCTGAGGTTGATCTTTCCTTTGACATGTTGTGGTCAAAATATATTGATATAAATGAAGATGAAAATGAAAATGACCCATCATATATGAGACATGATCATGGAGAGGAGACTTGGTTTTTAAATCAAACAAGAAAGAGGAAAAGATGATAATGAGTGCCTTCATTTCTTGCCTCGTATGTTTTATTGCATGTATTCATATATATTAACTTAATTTACTTTCATTTCCATGTTTGTGACTATACGTTGATGTTTTATTTGGTTTTTTTAACTTGTAGGAAAATGGATCCACAAAATGGAGATGAAGTTCCCCAGGCTGAAAATGATGATCAGGTAGCATTTGAGGCCCATGTAGCTAGAGGCAGGACTGTAATGTCCAAATTGATCAAACTGAGGAGTAAAGGCTTTAGGTTATATCTGTAATGGAATGAAAAGGCAAATTCAGTCGGACAGAATGCTAGCTCATTGATTAATTACCTTGGGACTATTGTCAGAGAAAGAGTCCCCATTACAGTTTTAGATTAGAGACGAGGAAAGAAAAATTATTCAGATATCATCTTGGGTTCCGTTAAGGTTAAACATTATTTACTTTATTATTCTGATTGTTTTGTTTTATGAAATTACAATCTAACATGTGTGCTTTTTTCTTACAGTCCTGTTTCTTGATCGATGAAGATAAAGACAAATATATGCTGCAAAAATGCGGTAAAATTTTGAGAAACTTTCATTCCGTTCTTGTCAAATTCTACTTATGGGACAACAATGATAATATCAATCATTTACCGCTGGAGATGTACGATGGAATAATAACTCAAGAGCAGTGGGATGAGTTTGTGAGCACACATACTACTGTAGAATTTGAGGTAATATGTTATTATTATTAGACTTTACGGAGTACATGTAATGTATTTGTAATTAATATTTACTAATGTAAATCATTTGGATGTCGACAGGAAAGAAGTGAGAAAAATCGTGCAAAAGCATCCAACATGCAATACCGGTATATGAAAGGACCGATATCATATACAATGTTGGAGCAACAATTAGTAAGAACTAATCACTATTTCATATGAATATAATTTCTATAACTAATTTTTAACTACAACTAACTTTGATTTGCATATAGAAGACCCATCATTCTAATATCACACATATACCAAGGCATGATTTGTGGCTGGTTGGCTACACAAATAAAAAGAGTGACATCCCCATCGAACAAGCCAGAAAAGTAGTGGAATATTGTGTAAGTCATTGATTATACATATAATAAAGATTTTTCTTTTCTTAAATTATTCTTTTTTTATAATAACTACTATTGTTGCAATTGTTTTTGTGATAGCGCACAATGACACAAGAGTAGCTAGAGTTGCTGGATTACATTGATCTTGACGATTTGCTCAGCAAAGCTCTTGGAGCTCTTGAGTATACTGGTTGTGTTCGGGGTACTGGTTTTGCGGTAACCCAAACATCTTACTTTTGATCCCAAAAGTGACCCAACAAAAATGACTTCTTGCAACTAAAGGAGGAGGTTGCTGGCTACAAGCAAGAGATGAGTGCACACGTGTTTGCTGGAAGAACAAAATGCATTATTGAAAGCTCAACTTGATGCCTTGCTTTAGTCTAGACCAGCACCTAGTCCAACGTGTGACAGCATAAGTGCAAGGGATAGTTGCCCGTCCACCCCTAAAGTCCCTATTCCTTTGATAAATAATTTCCTTTATAGTTAACTTTTTCTTACGTTATACATTAGTGTACCTGTATATATTAATTATATGTTTTATAGGATGAATTGGAGTGCAGGTTGCATGTTGATGAGTCTTTCAGGCACACAGTTGCTGTAGGTGTGGCCTACAACACCTACAATGATAGACTTCATAATTCACCGTTGCCCCCAAAAACACTCTGAGTAAGGGTTGATGTATGCATAAACGATGACGCCGTCCTACCAATCCCTTCTCAGGATGAACAGACAATGGTTAGAGAAGTTGTCGGTGGTTATGTTGCATGGTCAATAAGTCTGATTGAGCCATATCAAAAGGTAGTTAATTACAATTCTTTCTACTTTTTTATGCACTTCTATTTACAACTACATGATTTAATTTCATGATTTTTATAGGTTGCTGGTCTGCATAAAGGAAAAAGAATTGAAGGGTTTGGGAAAAACTCAAAGTGTTCAGCAACCCAACAAAAGTCCTAACCCTCAACCAGCAACAGAAGTAACAGACAAATAGTCTCATATCAACAACAATTGGCATCATTGGCACTACATTTGAGCAACCAAGGAGGTCAGGAAATACATTTGATGGCAAAATCTATCACACAATGATAAATGATCATGTCGATGGTAGTGTACTGAATGAAATTATTACTCGCGGATGGGTTAGTGCGACGGCCATCAACATGTGGATTAGGTACTTTATCATCATCATCTATCACTCTTGTTATTATCCATCATTTAATTTTATTTTTGGTTTTAATGATATTGTTTGTTTTCTATAAAGGCACTTGTATCACGATCTATTAGTGGGAACATTAGTCATGAATAGATTTGTATTTGTCAGCCCACACCTCTTTGGCCAGCAGAGGGGGAGTGATTTGGAAGGACAATCTAACAATCTTAAGGACATCTTCATGTGGAGAGCAATCCCAAATATGTTCTTTATTTTGCCATACAATTCAGGGTAAGTTATTTGTAAGAATATTTTAATAATGTATGTTTTTTTATTCTTTCACTTTTACCATAACATTATTGTAGAAGTAAAATTTTCAAAATATTTTAGGTTACATTGGATTTTGCTTGTTATCCATCCTGCGTTCACTGGAGGCCCTCGTATTTATTATGTGAATCCTCTGGTAGCTGGTTATCCATAGAATCGGCCTAATATGATGTTTATAGTTAATAAGTAAGTGTATGGCTATGTGTGTGTGTAAATATTTGCATGTGTGTTTATTGAATAACCAAAATTAATCAGTCACTACTTGTTTTGTAAGTGCATTCACCGCTTACCGAAGCAACATTGGATTGAACTATTCTACATATAAAGACCCCACCAAAGCCTATATGTGGAGGAAGATTGCGGTGCTTATATATGAATTTACTCAACTTTGTCATTCAAAATTTTTTCTTCAAAAATTGACTTTACTATTTCTTTCTATTGTTGCAATGCCCATTCCAACCAAACGACAATGATTGCGGTTATTACATTATGAAATTTATGAAAGATGTAGTTACTCATCATGATCTAAATAATATCCTTGTGAAAGTAAATTCAATCTTTTATTGCAGTTCATACTATGTATTAAATTTAATTGACAAGTGTCTAAGTTAATTGATTTTTAATGATTTTAATTCGTTGTGTGCATCAATTTTATGTAATATTATGAAGATCAATGTTATGACCAATTTACTGACCAACAAGTGGATGAAATCATTGAGGAATGGTGTGAATATATCGTCAGGCAATTAGTTAGGTACATGTGTTAGGTTGTTTCTTGCCTATTCTTGTATGTGTTATTTATTCTATAAATTAGTTGTACTTTACAATTTGTTATTACGTTGTAATTCAATACATACAATTAATAATCATTTTATGAATTAGTCATGTGTTGTTTCTCATTTTGTTTTGCATCTTTTATTTCATTCTATTTAACTTCTTTTTTCCTCTCAATTTGAATTGCTATGGATTTGATGAATTATGTTCAGGAAAAGAAAATAATTATGTAAAATGATATTAAAAAAAATGTCCACCTCCTATGGTTAGTGAAGTGTCGTAGGAGAATATAAGCTCCTATAGCGCTTCATCCTTGAAGCGCAGGACGAGGCACCACGCCTCCTCTGGCTCTGGTGCTTCAAAATTGAAGCGCCGGAGGAGGTTCCTTGGCCTCATCCGGTGCTTCATGCTCAAGCGCCGGAGGAGGCCTCCTCCGACACCTTTTCAACTTCAATTAAAATTTAAAAAAAAAAAACTACAAGCTACAATGCTTTTAGAATTCAAGAAGCGCCGCATCTTGCTTTTACGACATTGACATCTATGACGTTTGGTAAGCACCGTAGTATTCATAAAATGTAAGTGTCGTTTATTAGCTTTTTTGTAGTAGTGCTAATTCTATACTGTGATGTCTTTTTGCTGCAGTGTTTTATCTCTGCACATCTTTTTAGGGAGAATTGCCCAAAAATACCTTGGAGGCAAATTAATTGCTGATTGCTACCATGAAAGATTTATTGCACATAACGGAAGATATTTTGCACACAATGGAAGATTGTTTGCACATTTATATGGAAGATTTTTACACATACGGAAGATGGCTTGCACAAAACAAAAGTTTGCTTGCACACATGGAAGATCGCTTGCACGCTTGGTAGCAATCAGCAATTAATTTGCTTCCAAGGTATTTTTGGGCAATTCTCCCATCTTTTTATTGGTTACATCGTTGTATCTCTAACTATACATATCTCTTTTAGTGCTAATCTTCTAAGTTTTTCTTAATACTTTATAGTTATGTGACATGGAATTAAATCATTGCTATTAATACATGGTAATTGAATGTGAATGTATATACGTTGAATCAGTGCATGAGATTGTTGTGCAGGGAAGTAATTTCTTATAATATATTTTCTTCAAGAATTTGATTGCAAATGCTACTAATTTTATTAGTGTCGTATTACCAAACATATTGTAGTTAATTATAGTGGGGCTTATTTTTTGCTTAATAATACACATATGTATGTTTACCTACTGTTTGCACAACTTTGAGGAAGTTATCTTATGTTTGTGCTCAAGAAAACAAATTCAAGAGTTCATTATCAACATAAGCAAGTAGGGAAGAATTTGTAACCATATTAGTAGAGCTACATGTTTGTCATGATAAATTGTAAAAATATCTGTTGTCATATTATGCGTAGATTAATGTTTTAAATGCACTGTTGTAATAAACAATATTATTTAATACGATGTAACAATAATTATTTATGCCTCAAGTAAAATAGTATAACTGATTAAGTATGAAAGAAAAAGAAAATGTATCAGTATGTAAAAGCTCTCTGTGTAATGCACAAGAAGCACATGCTCGTTTCTTTGATGGCAAAAAAAAATTATGAATAGTGCAATTTTTATTTATTTTATATTATAATTTACATAAATTTATAATAAATAAATATACACATTTTTAATCAACTATAACATACTATAGAGAATACTTACATACTCTCAGAGCATCACTTCATCTGTACTCTGAGTAATTAAAATATAACAATTCATCTTATTTTAATTCTACATGGTAGATGAGCCATCTAAAGAAATTTCAATTTTATAATTTTGAAAAACATAAACTTCATAATTTAGAAAAACAAAAAACGTAATTCCCTCCCATGAGTTGTTGTTTTTTAAAAATTATAAAATTTGAATTTCTCTAGATGACTCAACTGTCATGTAGGATTAAAGTAAGATGAGTTGTTATATTTTAATTAGTCAGAGTATAGATAAGGTGGCACTCTTGGAGTATGTAAGTATTTCTCCATACTATAAACTTTAAATTTGAACAACCTCTCCATGCAATTTATTGACAGTTTTCATGCAAATAATAAAAAAACATCATTTAAAATAGATTTTGATTCAATATGGTATTGCGCAATTTCAGCCTAGTTTTATCAGATAAATTATTTATTTTAACGTCTAATCTGTTATTAATCTTAAAGCCACATTACTTGGTTCGATTTTCACAACACGATTGTTTCATTCAGTGTAGTAAATAATGTAGAGCCAAACGCCATATAACAAAAATGAAGCATTTTTAAATATAAATAAATAGAGTAATGTAGCAATGATCAAGGTCTAAAATATATGATACATGTGCTGCATTTAAAAGAACTAGATGCTTTCTCAATCCACATGTGGATATAATCATATCCTTCTTAAATGCTTCAATAAATCCTATTGTCTTCGGAGACTTGAGTTCAACTACACGTGGTCGCTTTCATTAGACAAACTCATAGTATGACATAAAATGGTATCATAGACAGTTTGATTTAAATATCTTTTAAATCCATATAATTGAAATTAAATTTATCAATAATCATAATTTACCATACTCAATAAAGATTTTTTATAAAATTCATATATAAAGTCACGAGCATGATCAAATCAAAAAAGCTAACACGAGTCTAAGAGCGAGTTAACACGATTTTGTAAGCTAAAAAATGTAAAAATAGTAAACTCAGTGTGTGAACTCGCGAGTTTAACATAGTTTACAGCCATCACAAATTTAAGAATGACTGGACTTGATTTGGTAAGATATAAATGTTAAAATGGTAAACTCGAAGAATTAACTCGCGGGTTTGACAACAATGTGACAGACAACGTGGAATGGACAGTTTACACTTGACTAGCCATATCTTGGTTGCCTTTGTCTTGCATCTCTGGGTTTGCATGATCCTTCTGCCAAAAAGGCTCGTGTGGCTACGATATCACACTTTGGTCTTCTATCAGTCATGGAATAATGGCAACTCGTGGATTTTTCTTCTAATATTTGGCTTGTTTTATTTCTAGCGTACTTGGTTTTCTTCTGTTAATCTTGGACCAGCCCATTAACCAATTGGACCTAATGCAAACATTCTCTTTTTATTCAACCTGAGTCACAGTATACAAATAACCACTCTAGTAGTTCTGTGTGTACATGCGCAACTGGAAACAAATGCAGAAAATACACATATATATAGCCACACAAGCTAACACACATTATATACAATATTACAAATCTACCCTCACTCACACTCCCCCTCAAGTTTGTGGACTGAACAGATTCATTGTCCCTAACTTGCTCAATAGCCTTTTCTGGGTATCTTCACCAACTGTCTTGGTTAATATATCAGCTTGTTGCTCCTTTGATCGTACATGTTGTAGGTCAATCAGCCGGCTTTCCCATTTCTCCCTTACGAAGTGGCAATCGATCTCGATGTGCTTGGTGCGCTCGTGATACAGCGGATTTGCAGCAATATGTATAGCTGCTTTGCTATCGCAGAATATCCTCACGGGATGTTCATGCCCAATGCGCAAATCCTTCAGCAACCCAAGTGCCCAAACAATCTCTGATGTTGCCATACCAAGAGCTCTATATTCTGCCTCAGCTGATGACTTTGACACAGTGCTCTGTTTCTTTGTCTTCCACATGACAAGTGAGCGTCCAAACTTCAGCAAGTATCCGGTAACCGATCTCCTAGTGGTTTTGCAGCTCGCCCAATTTGAATTGCAATAACATTCCATTGTCAAATTTCCATCTGCACTTAACAGCACACCAAATCCAGGACTGCCTTTTAAGTACCGAACCACATTCATAGCAGCTGCATAGTGCACTTTCATAGGTTATTGCATGAATTGGCTAAGAGTCTGCACAGAAAATGAAATGTCAGGCCTAGTCATGGTTAGATATATAAGCTTACCTACTAGTTTCCTGTACTGATCTGGATGTCTATACAGATCTTCCTTTTTATACTTTCCTTCTTGATATGCTATCAGTTTGACATTTTGCCCCATTAGCACCACATGTGGCTTACACCCACTCATTCCTGTTTCAGATAATAAGTCAAGAACATATTTCCTTTGACACAGAATAATCCCTTTATCAGATTTAGCTACTTCAATGCCAAGAAAATATTTCATTTGTCCTAAGTCTTTAATTTTAAAATTGTCATGCAACAGATTGTTAACTTCAGATGTACCCTTTTCTGAGCTTCCTGTGATCAGCAAATCATCTACATAAACCAAGACATACACTATACCATTATCATGCTCTTTAACAAACAATGAATAATCATTCTTGCTTTGTGAAAAACCTCCTTGTTTTAAAGTTTCAGACAATTTACCGTTCCATTGTCTTGAAGCTTGCTTCAAACCATAAAGGGATTTTCGTAATCTACATACCATTCCCTCCCCCTTGCTATCAAAGCCTGGGGGTACATGCATATATACCTCTTCATTCAAATCTCCCTGCAAGAAAGCGTTATGTACATCCATTTGATGTAATTTCCACTTATTAATAGCAGCTAGTTTAAGAACAAAGCGAATAGTAAGCATTTTAACAACTGGAGAGAACGTTTCATAATAATCAACTCCCTCTCTTTGGCTATATCCTTTTGCCACTAATATGGCCTTATATTTCTCTATCTTACCATCTGAATTATATTTGATTTTGTATACCTATTTACATCCTATGGGTTTCTTTCCTCTAGGGAGTGGGACTATTTCCCAAGTGTGATTGTTCTCAAGTACGCTTATCTCTGCATCCATTGCTTTTACCCATTCAGGATTTTGAATGGCCTCACCATAGCTAGCTGGTTCTACTGCAGAATCAATAGTGCAAAGAAAAGACATATAATGAAAAGAAACATGATCATAAGAAATGTAGTCCTCAATCGGATACCTACACTTTCCTCTATGTTTACCTTGATTTCCTGTAGTTAAGGCATGGCATACATAGTCTGTTGACCATATAGGAGGCCTTTTATGCCTAATAGGTCGTGATTCATTTTGTTCAAGGTTAGGCTGATTGTTCATGGCTGCTGGGAAATCAGTCAAGGTCATTTTATTGGTAATGTCAGCTGACTGGGTACTGTCCAAACCTTGGTTTTTAGAGGCGCCAATAGGTTCTTCATTGTCAAACCAAAACATATCCTTTAATTCTCCTGAAACTTCCAATTGATTTCTACTAATATTATTTCTGAATGGAAATTCATCTTCCATGAAGCTTACATGCCTACTTACAAACAATTTATTAGTTTTAGTATCAAGTAGGAGGAAGCCTTTCTTATTTTCAGGATATCCAAGAAATATGCAGGGAATTGCCTTAGGCTCTAACTTATCATTACTGTTTAAATCTGTAGCAAAGGCAGCAGACCCAAAAACCCTGAGATTAGACAGATCAGGCTTAGACTTATACACAATTTCAAATGGGGTCTTGTATCCTAAGACTTTGGAAGGGATCCTATTGACTAGATAACATGCCATCTTAACACATTCTCCCCAAAATTCTATTGGAACAGCAGATTGGATTATTAAACTCCTAGCTATTTGTATAATGGTTCTGTGTTTCCTCTCTACAACCCCATTTTGCTCAGGGGTGTAGGGACATGTCATATCATGTATAATTCCCTTTTCCTGAAAATAAGATTTCAATTCATTATTTGTAAATTCAGTACCATTATCACCACACGTTTAATTGGAACAAAAAACTGGTTCAACACATATGCACAGAAATTTTTGATACAACTAACAGTGTTAGATTTAGAACTCATGAGGAATATCCAAGTAGATCGAGAGAAATCATCAACCATAGTTAGAAAAAAGCGATAACCTTGATGTGTTGGGGTTTTATATGGTCCCCAAACATCCACATGAATAAGCTCAAAACATCTCTTGGTTTTAATGTGACTACGATTAAATGGAAATTTGGTTTGTTTGGATTGAACACAAATCACACAATTTTTATTCAAATGCAAATCTTTATTAGTCATGATATCAAGATGTTGCATTACAGAAATTGGAGCATGTCCTAATCGTTGGTGCCACAACTCAACAGAAGGTACTTTCCCTATAGGCAATTTCTCTAGATTACTACTATTCTCAAGAGTATGAACTACATTAATATTGTCATGTTTTCTGTCAATGTTCAACAGATAAAGTCCTCTAGTTTCTTTACCAATCAGCTTCGTCTTCCCTTCCTGAAGGCCCTGCAACAGACATAGATGAGGGAAGAACGAAGTGACATAGTTATGTTCTTTAGTGAACTTAGATACTGCTATTAGATTGAATTGGAGTTGGGGAGCATACAGAACATTGTGCAATATAATATCATTAGTAAGTCTAGCATTCCCTACGTGAGTAACAGGAATGTGTCTGCCATTGGGTATGGTGATAGTTTTAATAGGTCCATCATATCTCTTATAATCATTTAATAAACCTAAATCACCTACCATATGAGTTGTAGCTCCAGAGTCTATAATCCAATTATGAGAGGCTAGAGAGGAATTAGAGATGGTCAAACCTGTACCGGATAAAGCATGCACTGTTGACTCTTCCTCACGCTTGAGCAGCTCCAATATCCTCTCATATTGGGCTTGTGTAAACGTGGGAGCCACAGCATTTACATCACCAACCAACGCTTCCTCGGTGGTTTGAGGAGAGTCCTTGACTCCTTGATTGGATTCTTTGGTCTGTCTTCCTTTGAAATTTGCAGGATAACCGATGATCTGGTAATAATTGTCCTTGGAATGCCCTCTTTTATGGCAATAAGAACATTCCAGGCCGTTGTCTCCACGACCTCTCCCCCTTCCTCGGCCTCTCCCCCTTGCTGCCATAGCAATGCCTTCAGAGGAGGAGGAGAATTTCTCAGAACCAGCAATAGATCGTTGGGTTTCATCTTGTACAATCATGCCATACGCATCGTTAACAGAAGGTAATGGAGCCATTAACAAGATTTGGCTTCTGGCTTGGCTATAGGATTCGTCAAGTCCCAACAAGAATTGCAGCAGCCGCTGCTCCTGCACCATATCACCGTGAGCCTTAGAGGCTTTGTATTTACAAGATGGAAGCGAGAGTAATGCCGACTGCTCTTCCCACAGCTCTCGAAGTCGCGAGAAATACACAGAAACCGACGAACCACCTTGCCTAAGCGATGTGATTTCCTGATGCAAGGTGAAGATTCTGGTGCCGTTCTTTTTATCAAATCTTTCTCTGAGGTCGTTCCATACTAGAAACGCGTTGTCGAAAAAGACGATCCCGTTAGCTAGTTCCTTGGAAATAGAGCCGATCAGCCAAGAAAGCACAACAGCATTGTAGCGCTCCCACTGAGCGTGCAAGGTTGCTTCGAATGATTCTTTCAAACAACTCCCATCAATGAATCCCAACTTCTGTCGTCCTTTGAGCGCAATTTTCATCCCACGGCTCCAGATGGTGTAATTCTCTGTGCCGGTGAGAATATGAGGGACGAGTGCGGTGGCTTGCATATCAGAGGGATGAAGATAGAGTAGATGGATAAACGGTAGCGCTGCGGCGGAGAGCGACACGGCGGAGGTCGATTCTTTGTCGGCGCTCATGGTTAGGGATTCTTGACTTACAGGGGAATCGGCAGAGTTGTTTCTTGGGCGAATCTTGAAATGAAAGCAGCGGGTCGTAACTGGGGCTCTGGTACCATGTTAATCTTGGACCAGCCCATTAACCAATTGGACCTGATACAAACATTCTCTTTTTATTCAACCTGAGTCACAGTATACAAATAACCACTCTAGTAGTTCTGTGTGTACATGCGCAACTGGAAACAAATGCAGAAAATACACATATATATAGCCACACAAGCTAACACACATTATATACAATATTACAAATCTACCCTCACTCACATCTTCTCTAGAAAGTATGTTTGTTGCTTTATGCCTGGTTATTAATCACATTTTGATATTATCATATGAGGTTTGTTGCTGGTTTTGTCTGCCTTTTTTTGTCAGATCTCTTGCTTTTGGATATTCTTTCCATTTGTGTTTTCAATATCCTTTGAGATATTTTAGCCCTTTATCCTAGTGGTGATCATTTGAGTGGTCATTACCATGCACTCTCTGTAATGCAAAGGAAGCTCTTCACCACCTACCTTGCTTCTAGCAATGTTCTTCGTATGTGCAATATCTGAAATGCAATGGTAAACCGGTTCATATGGTCTTTTATTCTTGTCTCCATTTGGTTGTAATAGTTGTTTGTATGTTTTTATGGGTTTCAATTTTTGCATTTTTTTATTTTGCTTTGAGTGGTTTAGGCTTCGTCATAATATTGCTAAGTTTATTGTCTAATGCACAACGACCCAATTTTTATGTATCATTTTATCTTATTTTAATAAATTGTCTTATTGCTTTTAAAAGATTATGGGTCAAATTGCTTCACATTTTTCTCTTGGATGCCAATAATTCTTCTGAGAAAAATGAAAATGTAATTTTTTTTATCAAAGGATAAAAATATAATTAACCCTATATAGAATCACATTTGAATCTCATGTAGCATAAATAGTATTCCCTCCGGTCCTAATTATAAGACAAAGTTGACTTTTTTAGAGAAATTAAGGAAGCCAATTAAATCACTTTAAAGTATTTATATTTTTAGTATCATTACATTATATATCAGTTTATTAGTCAAATTAATTAGTTTGAAGAAAAAAAATATAAATATAAATATTCTAAAGTAATTTAATTGGCTTCCTTAATTTCTCCAAAAAATTCAACTTTGTCTTATAATTAGGATCGATTCTTTTTATAAACAACTTTCTCTCTCTTGAGTTTGATCCTTTTTGTAAGCAATTTTCTCCTTATATCTCAAAATTTAAACCATTTTTTTTCTTTTATATCCCTATTAAATATACATCTTTATATTAATTACCTCCCACACACCACTAATCCTCTTTCATTTACTCATTTATTACAAATTCTCTTTAATGTTTTATATCCATACTCTTTCATACCTATTTGTTATTAATTCTCTTTCTTATGTTGTTTTCATAAAATTTGGAAGAAATATGATATTTTTGACATATTTATTGTTTTTAACTAATATTAACTATTAGTTCGTTTTACATAACAAAGATAAAAATTGTTTATAAAAAAGACCGGAGAGTAACTGAAAAGAATGAATTTGGCTACTTACTATTATTATATATTCAATTTTTTAATAGTAAAGATAAACTTGAAAAAAGAAAACACAAGGAATTAGCCTTTTTGCATACATCTGAGCTAATGCTAGTGGCCCAATAAGCTTTCAATCACAGAGTTAGACCCAAACATTTTCTCACATTGAATATTATTTTAGTCAAAGCATTTCAAGGAGCTGAGAAAAGTGCGCGTGTGAAAATCTAATTGGTTAATCTAGGCCCAGGTGTAAAAACAACCACCACAACAACAACGGCGGAAGAAATCCAAGCCCATGCCTTGTGGCACCAAAGTTTGTTTAGCTTTTTTTTTTTTTTTTTTACCATGAGTCATAAATGGGAAGACAAAACGAGAATTGTGCGATACCATTGGGACTGGTGGTCTGGAATCTGGATGCTACTTTTGGTGTCTCAATTCTCTTGGATAAACTAACTTCTACTCAACCTCTGTTTGAATAGAAAAAATTATTTTAGTCCATCTAAAAAATTTAAAAATCAAAGAAAGGTCAGTTTGGAAAACACAACTACTTTTTGTTGTAACCTCATAGTTTAGTAATGTTATGCAGCTTTCATTAAAAAAAAAAAAACTACGTAGGTAGAGGTTGCTTACCATCTTGAAAGTTATAATACTAAGCATAATAAATTTTTTTTTTTTTTTTTTTACGTTGGAAAGGGTATATATGCTGTGGTTCATAACTTTGAAGCTATTCTTTTAAATTTTAGTGAGAAGGCATCTTGATCTGTGTTGAAGTTTTAAAATGTCAAATGTTAAGGTATAAGATCATTTTCATGTACAGTAAAAATGGTTTAAGCAAGAATAGTATTTTTGGGATGTCATAAAGATAAAAAGAATAAATATATAAACCATGTGATTGATATGAATGTAAATTTAATTTCTTATATAAATCTCCGAAATTATTTTCATTTTTATATAGTGTGCTAATTTAAATGAAATAGTCAACAACTTACTAAGACAAGTTGTTCATATGTGTGAACAAGAAAAACAATTTTTTTGCTAAAAAAATTATACTTTATTCGCCTTCAAAACACAAAAGGAAAAAAACAGTGATAACAAATCACTTAAAAATTGCATAAACAAAATGAAAGGCTATTACATTTAAAAGAAAACATAATTCATCCTTACTGTTGCTAGAAAACTTAACAGACATTATACAACAAGCCAAACAAAGAAAACAAACACTAAGAACTTACAACATAACACAAAACCACAATCTCTAGGCAATTCATTCTTCAATTTGCAAGAGCTCTATTTCTCATCCTTTTGGTTTGTTTCTTGGATTGACCCCCAAAAGTCTTGACAAGCCATTGAGGTTTTCCAATTGAGAACATAACGTATCCCATGAGGATTCCAAATACCATTCCACATCCATATCCCAAGGCTACTGGTTTCCAACCAAATCCAAATTTCTGATCATCAGCATCAAACATTGCTGAAAATGGTGTTGGAGATTCTCCTTCATCAGTATTGCAAGATTTTGACAATGGAGCACCACACAATCCTAAATTTCCCTTATATGAATCATTTTGGAATGTATCAAATTGTTTACCTTTCGGTATCATCCCCTCAAGCTGATTTTGTGAAAGGTTCAAAGTAGAAAGAAAGTTGAGATTCGTCATTACTGAAGGAATATCACCCACGAGCTTGTTGCATGACAAATCTAACCATTCTAAACTTGTCAATTTTCCAATTGATTTTGGAATAGAACCACTGATTCTGTTGTGGGAGAGATTAAGCCCTATTAGTGCATGTAGCTCTCCAATAGCTTTTGGAATCTCCCCATCAAAACTATTATTCGACAAGTCCATAGTGGTGAATATTGTCAAGATCCTTTCCAGCTCCATGGTATAACCTTTCCAAGTGATCATGACTGAATCCATATATGCTGAATAATTTTTGCTTCCCATATACTGCAAACCAGCTTCAACATTGTCTACCTTCATCATTCCTTTAAACTCCTTGATGTATGTTGTTGGCAAAGATCCATAAAAATGGTTGTTGGAAATGTCAAAAATCCTTAACTTAGGAAATGGATGCTTGGTATTGGAACTAGAAATAGCACCATAAAACCTATTCTCTCTTAAAACAAGCACTTGTAACTCTGGCAAATCATCAAGCCAACTTGGAAATGTATCTCTGATCTTGTTGCGCCCAACATCAAAAATTTCTAGCTGGGTACAACGAGCCAAAGATAGAGGCAATGATCCATTGAGTCGGTTGCTATTGACATGGAAAGTTTGCAGGACATTATTCTTTGAAAATTTGTTTGGTAGAGTTCCAGAAAAGGCATTCATCTGAAGATCTAGAACTGAGAGATTGGAGAGGCCAACAAGACATTGTGGAATAGGTCCTGACAAGTTGTTGTGAGACAAGTTGAGTATCTCAAGTGAGCTTGCATTGCAAAACAGAAAGGAAATATCTCCACTAAATTTATTGTTTGAGACTGAGAAAAATCGAGCTCCAAAGAATGGGATTGGGAGATTTCCTTGTAACATGTTGAAGCTAAGATCCAGAAATGTGACACTTGTATTTGAAAGAGATGAAGGAACTTGACCACTGAAATTATTATTATTAAGTTTCAAAGTGTGTAATTCACTCATCTTCCTAAAAACATCTCGTATTTCACCACTAAAATTATTTATTGAAAGATCTAAATCGAAGAGATATTCTAAGTTTGAAAGTGATGATGATGGTATTTGACCGCTAAAACTATTATTGGAAAGAGATAAGAAAGTGAGATTTACAATTGTTGAAAGAAATGAGATCCCACCACTAAATTTATTTGAGGAAAGGTCCAAATGAGTGAGTTGAGTGAGTGTTGAAAGAAATGAGAGCCCACCACTAAATTTGTTTGAAGAAAGGTACAAACTAGTGAGTTGAGTGAGTGTTGAAAGAGATGAAAGCCCACCACTAAATTTGTTGGAGGAAAGGTCCAAATATCTGAGTTGAGTGAGGCTCTTCAAACTTGGAGGAATGGACCCTTCGAATTGGCAATACGAAAGTTCTAACTCTTCAAGGGACTTCAAATGGCCTATGGAATCTAGTACTTCTCCTGAGAAAGGTATGGCACTGAGATACAAATACATTATTGAGCTCCAGTTGAGCTTTGAAAGTTGAATCTTAATATTTGTATTCCATCCCAAATTTAGAGATTCAAGATTTTCTAGCTGCAAAATAGTATTTGTTATATCACCTTGCAAAGAAGTATCCGAAAGAGAAAGATGAATCAAAGAGGACGACAAATTCATGAGTAAAGACAAGGAGTTTGGTGTAACAGAGGACATGTTCACATAATCTAACCTAAGCACCCTTAAATTGGTTGAGTTTAGAATCAGCTTTTCCTTAGTAGATGGTTCAAGTCTTAGTAATGAACTCCCCTTCATATCAAAATTGAAAGACAAGTCAAGTGAAACCAATTTAGACGATTGTGAGATTTTGGAGTGTATTTCACCAAAAAAGTTATTGTCTTCAAGGTTTACTTGTGTGAGATGTTCCAGGTTTGAAAGGAATGAGATCTCACCACTAAACTTGTTCAAAGCAAGGTTCAAATAAGTTAGTTGAGTGAGATTGCTCAAACCAAGAGAAACCCGCCCTTCAAAATTGCAGAAGTATAGATCCAAATGATTAAGATATTTCAAGTTGCTAATGGAATCAGGCAGTGCTTCTCCTGAGAAAGTTGTGTATTTGAGATCCAAAAATGACAAAGGAGAGCTCCAATTGGACTTTGGAAGTTGACCATTGAGATTCCAATTAAATGACAAATCTAGTTTCTGGAGGTTTTCTAAACAGAGAATGTCACTTGTCATATTCCCCTGCAACTTAGTATAAGAAAGTCTAAGGGAGACCAAAGAGGAAGACAAATTCATGAGCAAAGACAAGGACTTTGGTGCAATGGAAGACATATTTACATCGTCTAAAACAAGTTCACGTAGATCAGTCAAGTTCAGAACAAGATTCTCCCAAGTGGATGGTCCAAGACTCAAACTCATTATTGAGGTGTCAAGAGAGACCAATTTAGACAATTCTGCAATTTTGGGAGGAATTTCACCAGTAAAAGAAGAGGAGCTTAAGTTCAGATGCATGAGAGTGGAAAGATCACCAAATTGAGATGATATTAAAGACCCACTAAAATCATTGAAAGCCAAGTTGAGTGATTGGAGATGAGAAAGTTGGAAGAGAGTGCTATTAGGATGGAGTTGACCTTGAAGCCAACTGCAACTGAGGTCGAGGCCAATCACGTGACCAGACATGGAGTCGCATGTGACCCCATCCCACAAGCAGCAATTTGAATCATTTCCCCATGAAGTTGTCTTTGGGTAAGATGAGTTCTTAAACTGAATGGTAGCAGAGTAATAATAATCTGAGTCAACATAAAACTCATCACACCCTATTGAAGCAGAAAGGTTAAGAGAGAAAGAGTTTTTGAAATGAAGAAGCGCAGAGGATTCATGAGAATTACATAATGGTGGGTTGAGAGAAGAAGAAAGGGAAAAAGAAAGAAAGAACAAGTAGAAACAGATGATGATTCGAAATGCCATAAGTGAAGTTGGAAGGTTATGAAGTAGTGAAGGATTGATACATGGACTCTAACAAAAGATGCCATATTTATAATGGTATCTACACAACCAATGGCGTGATGCACACGCAAACTAAAGATTTTTGGCTACCAAAGGAAACCGAAAAGAAAAAAATGAATGAATAATTGTTCTTTGAAAAAGGAAAAGCAAAAATTCTGGTCACTATCACAAATGGCTTAATTTTATACGTTGTCCACTTTTAGTCGATACTCAAAACAAAAGAAAAACATGGAAATTTGCAAATGTTTTCTTACTTGACTTGGTCCATAAAAGAAAATAATTACAGAAAAAGATAATAAACGAAACTTGGTGGTTGTTTCTTAGTGGACTTTACTATTGATATTTCTCCAATATGAGCAGATATTTCTTTTTCACTTGACTTGAAAGATTTTCATTCTGTCACTCATTCTAAAGTAAATTTCTACAGACACACATGTTAGTTAATTCATAATTTTCATCAAAGTCATTAATAAATATAATTAAAAATGCATGTTATTTTTTAATTTATGTTCATAATTTATACGGACAATTCTTAGTGTTGCTTTTTTTTCGCTCGGTCCAATTCCAGAAATAATAAAAAGTCAAAGTAGATCATTCAACGTAAATAGACAATTCTTAGTTAACTAAGGTTTCCATATACAAACTAATGTTTTAAAAGCTGGATTGAACATCAAACCAGAAAAACTAGCAGGTCATGATTCAAATAGTTGGTTTGTTTGGATCGTTTGATTGAACAGTTGACATAATAATTAAATAAAAATAATACTATTTACATATATAAAATAATATAAGTATACAAATAAAATATCAGAAACTAAATAATTTTACATAATCTAATTTTATGATGAGTTAATTATTTTATTAGTATTATACTTATGTCACATATAATTAAAAATAATATGTATATGAATGAAGTTTTATTTATTTGTTAAAAGTAATTTGAATATGAAATATTGTTTTGCTAAAAACGGTTGGAAAAACTAGTTTCTATTTTAAGTTCTTCTTTATTACTTTTAAAATGGATAATATTAAGTAAAAGTGAATTCACGTGATGAGTGACTTTTGGGTTTTGGCAGGCTGAGAATAAGAAACCTAATACTCCGCTCTTTTGGACAATCAAATGCATCCCTCCCATCAATAGTTGTTGTTTCCTCTGTCTTTATTTTGTAATTTGCAGTCTGGCGTCTCTGTCTCAACGCTCTTTCACTTAAAACTCAACATACAGCTCCTATTTCTTTTTTATCTTTCTTATTGGAGTTTCAGCTTATATTTTTCTCACCTTTTATTTTTTTTCTATCCGATCTCCGCCTCTTCTTCTTTTTTTTGGGTGGGTGGTTTCTGAGATTTTAGACCGTCGGTTGTTGAATACTCGGAATGGGTTCCAGCCTAAAAGTGGACAAATTGCAGCTTAAAAGGGCTGAACCCCAAAACAGCCCTCACCCAAAAAGAGAGTAGTCCCCAACTCCAACTAACTGTCTGCTCGATTTTCTAAACATTGATATAAACTCTTATATGCAACAATCATCATATTTAAAATTAGTTTCTATTTTAACATGATTTCATTTAAAGATGAACTTACGTGTGTGAACTATTTTAGACAAAATATAATTGAATAGCATCCAATGTGATGAGCCCGGATATGCAATACTTTTCTTCCTAATTAATTAAAATCCTTTATTGCAAAAGTCTAAAAATATTTTCTTGGCCACCCCACAATAGTTATACATTCCACTTCTTTGATTATGACGCAAAATTATTTCAGTGGAAGAAGACATGGATACACATAATGGCAGCATTTTACCACTTTTTTTCTTTTCTTTTTTTATTTTTGAACAAAAATTTGATCCCATCTAAAGTTGAAAAGTGATAATTATATTGAACAAATTCCATTTGCATGGATCTAAACTATTAAGCAACAAATAAACAGTTACAATTAATGGACCATCCAAATAATGAATAATGTGCCTATAAGTTATCAGGATTTTTTTTTTTGGGACAATCATTATAAATTTTAAAAATGGTGTGAACTATCATTTTAAGAATTGATGAATGATGTTTGAAACCTCTATTGATCTATCATATTGGAGTTAAATTTGTCTTCTTAAATTCTAATGTAATGTTCCATAAATTTTATTGTTCTACGTAGTAATTAATAATTATAGTATTAAATAAAAAATGTAACAATTTTTTTTATGCACCGAAAACTGTAACATTTATTTATTATGTTAGTTACTTATTTTGAGTTCGGTTTATAATGCCAAACTTTGTCATATATGTTTGAGTGTTTTTTTCTTTTTTTGAGCAATTATATGTTTGAGTGTTCATTCTTTGCCAATGGGATTCAAAAAATGATAATAACTTTAATGTTAAGTTAAAAAATGTTATTTTTCTGGCACAAAAAAAACCAAGAAATGTTATTTTTGTTTCTTGTATACTTGATTTATGACATAAACATATAATAATTTTGTTATGGCTAGTATGACCACAATCATACTAATTAATTATGAATAGTGCCTTAACAAATTCAGTATCCTACTAATTCTAAAACTTATCACTTTGATCCTTCGGTTTGAAGTATGAAGGAAGAAAAAAAGAAAATAAAAAAGAAAAGAAGAATATTGAAGTTATTGTGTTAGTTATTGGTGTTCTGCACAAGAAGAGGAACAAGAAATGAGTTTTGGAACCAATAAAAGTAGAGAAATCCAAAAAGAAGAATAAAATGCAGAGAAGACAACTTGATAGGTTTCATTAAATTAAATTCTATTGAAGTTAATAAAGTTATTTGTTATTAATAAAATTTTAAACAATATCACCTCCAGTCCGTAATGTAAGATCTCATTCATATAGTATAACTGGCACTACCAACGAGATTTCATATAAAAAACCAGAGGTAATATGTATTAATCATGCCTACTACCAAATGAAATTTGGAAGGTAAAAATCATTGAATACATGTATTTTTTAAGTCATAGCAACATAATTTACTGTAAAAGCCAATCAAAAAACAAAATATAAAACAGTTAAAGTGAATTTTGCCTTAGAAACATTTTCGGTGGAGTTATCAATGCACTGAAAAATTGATAAACCAATGGAGTACATATATAATTTTTTTAAATACAGAATAATATTGTTCTTTCAAAAAGGAGAAGCAAAAATTTTGGTCTATGGAGCCCACTATTAGTTGATACTCAAAATGTAAAGAAAAACATGGAAATTTGCTAGTATTTTCTCATTTGACTTGGTCCATAAAAGTAAACATAATTACAGAAAAAAGATAATGAACGAAACTGGGTGGTTGTTTCTTACTGGATTGTGATATTGATATTTCTCCAATATGGGCAGATATTATAAGCAAATTTGAAAGGGCTTATGATGGGTTGTATTTCTTTTTCACTTGACTTGGAAAATTTTTGTCCACAAAAACCTTTGAATCTCAGTCGTTCAATTCAATCATAGTAAATATATAATTCAAAGATATTAAAAAACGACATAACTATAAAAGATACATAATTGTTAAATGTTGATAATTCATGCAGACAAATCTTAGTCTTGTTTTTTTTTTTCGGGCGCTCAAGTCAAGACTTGGACATAATATATAAAACAAATCAAAGTAGTTCATTCAATGTAAACTAAAAAAAGATAGAACAGTGAATGTTAAGTTAATTGCAACAAATTAAATATAATATACTAATTTTCTTCACAATTAAACAGAATCCACCGTTATTATATTTGTAAGCTCAAAGATTAAAAGACTTACAATGTATAGGAAGTTTAAGAAGATAGAGTTGAAACTTTAAATAAATACTTGAAAATAAAATTATGAGCACACATATAAGATTCATGACAGATTTTAACTAAAAAAACGTAGACCAAATGTTGAAAAAGAAATACTTACACGCTAGAAAGCTTATGAAGTAGGCCAAGACAAGAAAAAAAACACATGGGAGAGGAATCTTTATACTGCAACGGAGTTCTGGGAAATGGATGAATTAGAAGAAACACGAGAAGATGAAAATAAAAATGAAAATGAAAATGGCAAACTGTGAAAATTATATAGCACCTTATATGTGGCTTTATATTATATAGTGTAACACCCCAAATTTTATATTCACCAAATATATTATAATTATTTGGGAAATTCAATAAAATGGTGAATATTCATGAATTTGGAATTTATGAATTTCATAAATGTTCAATTTCATGGAAATTGGGCAAAAATAATTATGGAATTAATTTGGGTAATTTAAAAAGCCCAATATTAAGGTCCAAAAATGAAGGAATATTAGAGAAAATATTTGGTCCAAAAATAGATAGAAATTGGCCAAAGAAAAAATAAGAGAAGAAATTGGATTAGAAAGATAACGGCAAAATCGTAATTTTGCCAAAATAGCACAAAATAAATTATTTTTCAATTAATTGAAGTTAATTTCAATTAATTAAGAAAAATAAAGTTTAAAAATATATTTAGAATATTTTGGTCAATTTAAATATGAATTTATGAAAAATTTGAGCAAAAAGTGCAATTTTGACCAAAATTGAGACTTTACGTGTATATGTAACCGGAACAAGTTGTGAAGCCAATTAAGACCATAGGGAGGGACCCCTAGATGTCTCCTACACATTGCAAGAGGAAGGAAATATTGGTTAGGCTTAATGAGCTTAGTTACATGTACATAGGGTTTATGTACATAAAATTGATTTTGGAATTTTTGGAAATTCCATAAATCATTAAAAAAATCATATAATATAATAAAAACACTTTATCATCATCTTCCTCAGCTCATTTTCGTGCCCAACCAGATCTGAACTAGTGAGAGAAAGTGTGAAATTCTAGAGAGAGAAAAAGAAGAAAAACTTGCAAAGGTAAGTTATTTTTTCGGTAAATCGGTTCCTAATACGTATAATTCCGTTCTTAAGCTACTCTACTATGTTATTCAAGGTTTGAAAAACTCAAATTTGGTGTTCAAGGACCTAGGGTTTCAGCCAAGAAGAGAAAAAGCTAGTGGGAGCTTGAGGTAACTTCCAAACCTTTGTATATTGTCTATTCTGGCTGCTGTGGGTAATTTAATCGGTGAAATTTCGCCGGATTGCCATTGGTTTTAAATTTAGGAAAAGTTTGTGTCTAAGGGTTATTGATAAGTAAAATATTTTTATATTTATTTTCCCTTATATGATGATTTTATGGACGATATTTGAGCTTAATATAATATATTTGGGTGTAAAATAAATAGTATTTAAAAAATAAAGAAAAATATAAAAAAAGGTCAGTACTGTAGCGTCGGTCACTATTCATGACAGAATCACTGTAGCGGACGGAGGTACTGTAGCAACACGGAAAAAACGCGTAAACCAACCGACAGGATACTGTTCACTACTGTAGCAATGCGTGAAAAGAAGGCGAAATCACTGTAGAACCGTGGAAAAAAGTGTCTCGACGCTGCCTATAAATTCAATGCGTCAGGCGCAGATTCGAAGGTGTGGGTGTGGAGAATTTTCTGACAGTTAGAGATCCTTCTCTGACAAGGAGAGATATTTTCTCTGACAGTTCTAAATAAATTATGTTATTTTTTATTTTTAATTTTATGTATTGTATTATTTTTTTCATGCCTCCTACATGGAAGGCTTAGTATTGTATTACTTTTTGCATGCTGCCTACATGGAAGGTTTTATCTCCTAAATGGACGGCTAGATTTCTCCAGTTTTTTCATGTATATTTTTTGTTGTATATTTATGTTTGAGAATTTAATATTCACGTTTATGCAGTATTTATGAAGATTTCATTCTAGTTTTATATAATGTCAATTTATTTTGATTTTGTTTTTTATTTTATCATGAGCTAAATTTTCATTTTCCTAGGTTGATGACGTAGCTTACTAATGACGGATTGAATCTTAACTTATTAAATCTAGTTTTAATTTCTCCTTCATGATTGAGTTTTAATTATTGTTCTTAATGCTTTCATTTGATTGGCCACCTTTTGAATGATTACAATATGCATGTTGAGACCGGAAGGAGATGCATGTGTGTAGATTCTATAATTAAAACCATGACTTGCATATGAAATATGAATATATTCATATGAGTTGTATAGTCTTATTGAGTTCCATAAATCTTAATGCATAATTAATTGTTTAAATTCATATAGGAATATATTGGATTAGCAATTAATTATAGAATTTCCTGACCTTGGAAGAGGCTAGTAATTAAATTAGGGAAACTCGACTATCAATCATGTGGAATAAATTGGGCTAGAATAGATAAGTGATTCAATCCAAAATTTGTTAAGTGAAATCTAATCCCTAGGACTTTTTCTCATATTTGTTTTCATATCATCTGCACTCATATTTAATTATTTCTCTTTTATTTGTACTCTCAATCACCAATTTATCGATCGACTAAATAGAATTAAAATTACCCATTTTGGTACTTTGTGATCAATCCTCGTGGGAATGATACTCTACTCACTTCTATATTACTTGATTACGACAGTGTACACTTGCACTATTTAATTGATCATCTAAACTCGTAATAGTTATTCTGCCCAATTTCAGTTCAAATGGTTGTTATAACTCAATTAGATGGTTAATAAAGTGATTAGGAGTAGAAAAGAACGCGTTTACGAAGCCGAAATCACAAAACATCGATTTTGCCCGGAGGACTCCATAATTTCGGTCAGGGCCAGATCTAGGGGTAGCATTTGGATTTTCAATGATTTGATGATACCATTGGATTCAGTGGCCAAAAATAGGTGGGGTTATAGTTGGGCACATTTTCAGAAAAGGCTGAGAAAGCATAATTACGGAAACGCCCCTAAACCCTAAAAGTAGGGCTGCCAAGGGCAATTTCGTAATTTGACATTGAATTTGGTAATTTTGAATTTGGAAATGGATTCCTTGGACAAAAATACGTCAGGATAGCCCTAGTCAAAAATTTGGGAAAACGTGCCATCGGGCCGGGTACGGCGGGGCCGGGCTGGGGTCCCTGGGGCATTTTGGTAAATTTTCACCATAGGCTAATATAACCACAAGAAACACTATGGAAGAGTCTAAAATGATACTTGGATAGGTTATGACCTATTTCTTGTACATTTAATATTTTAGGACTGAATCGGGAGTCGAAAGTCAACACATTTCACGAGGCACACAAAAAGGGGTCGATAGAACTTTGAGGTAGGGACATTATCCTTCATACATCATGCCATAGTTTTATGATTGTGTGGATGCCATTGTTTGTAAATGTACTTTATTAATCAACATGTTTTGCCCAGAGATGGGCCAGTAGTGCTAGAGGCACTTACATTGGAGTTGGCGGAAGACCAACCGGTGCAGATTAGTGGGGCTAGGCCCTACTCATGTATACATACAAAAGATATGTTTATATTGTTCATTAATTGGTGCATACATGGCATATATCATATTTACTTTTCACATTTTCTATGAACGATAGCATGTTTCTACTGGGATTCTTCAGAATCTCACCCCTTTTTCTAAACCAAACATCTCAGCGGGCGCCAGTGGATCAAAAGGCAATAATGTAGACCAAGGGAAGTGACTGGCATGTGCCTCGAGGCAAATACAAAGTTTGTGGTTATAGATAGTATATGTCTAAAATACTTTTAGATATTTTGTAATAGTGGTGTATATTGTCGCATTCTGTATGGTTGACTTTGGGCTGTAAATAAATACTTTTATCAGTATATATTTACTCTTCTGTATGCCTGTGGAACTTGGTCTCTATTACTCTGTGTATATCGAAATGGAAACGGGTGTTGATATATATCACTTTGTATGGCACTTTATATAGAAGCCTCATACAATGTGGGAGAAGCTACGACACTTTGTGTTAAAGCGCCATAACTTCACAATTTAGAAAAAAAAAATTGAAAGCCTTGAAATTTCCAAGACATTAAAAAAAATTGAAATGACCTTGTATGGCGCTTTATATAGAAGTGTCATATAAGGTCTTCCCAATTGGATAAAAAAAAATTGAAAGCCTTAGAAGGCGCTTTAATGTAAAGCGTGTTCGTAGGCATTAAAAAAAATTAGGTATTTAATTTTTTTTTCCTAAATGGGAAGCTATGGCACTTTTTGTTAAAGTACCATAGTTTCCCAATTTTAATTTCTAGTAACTAAATATATTTTTTGTAATTTTATTTTAGTAGCTAAATACTCCATTAAAGATAATGATCGCTATTATTTAACCAAATAAATTCACCTTTAATTTTATGCTTAAAAAGATTTAATATTTTCTAACACACACACAACATCAAAAAGAAAAAAATACAGAAAGTTGTTTGTACACAAAAAGTTGTTTGTATATAAGAGGTCGACCAAAAAAAAAAAACATATGCTTTCAAGCCTCATCCTTCAACTTCCTAGCTTGCCTTTGACCTCAGAAGAACTTGGTCCTATGATGTTTTAAGTTAAAAACTTAAAACATTTTCAAAACCATACATTTTTTATTTTTATAATTTAAAGCATTTTCAAAACCATCACACATTCTTAAATCAATTTATAATCAACTTTACTAGTTTTTTTCATGATAATATTACATCAAATTCTTTTGGGCTAGAAATTTGTTTCAAAGAGGACTATAAATATACATATACAAAGACTTTGACTGAAACAGTTTTATAAATTGAATATACATATTATATGAGTAAGAAAATCATATTCACTTTGACTTTAAAACATATCTTAGCTACAAGAATCTCACTTAAAAAAACATACCCTTCTATGGCGCTTGTCTAGATGATAACTTTTTTTTTTTTTTTTTAAAAATAACAACCCCTTGTATGGCACTTCCTTAGGAAAGTGCCATACAAGATATTGGGCAGCTATGATGCTTAACCAGGAAAACGCCATAGTTGCCATATGTATTTTTTATTTTAAAATAGAAGTCTCCTATGACGTTTATATGTACAAGGGATTTATTTTAAAACAAAATAAAAGCCTTTTACAAAAGGGATTTATTTTTTTAAAAAACTTGTACCACCTTATATGTACAAGAGGGATTGCCTTGAATGGCACTTGGCATATTCAAGGCAATTAGCCTTGAATGGCCCCGCAATTGGAATTACTTGAATGGTGTTTGGCATAGTCAAGGCAATTAGCCTTAAATGGCTAGGCAATTGGAATTGTCTTGAATGGCGCTTGGCTTTTAAGGGCCATTTAAGGCAATTTTACACAGGGATATATTTTAATATCCCCTTGTAGTCATATAAGGGGAATAATTATTATTTTTTAAGTAACCCCTTGTATAGTGCTTTTTCAGACAAGCGTCATACAATATATTAGGTAGCTATAGCGCTTTTTGTCACGCTCTTATCTTAATTTCACCTTTACCAGAGTATTCACAGAAAATGATATGCAGTTCAGCGGGCAACACATGAATAGTATAATTATACTGATAATATGTACATAATTACATAAACTTCCTATACAGGCTCATACATGATAATTACCATCAATGTAACCGAACAAGGCTACTGGGTGTCTAAACCCGTCCCAATGAAACGGAGACATTTTCCAGTTTTCGTTCCACCACTGCAATCCTCTCTCGTGCAGTTCTCTTATATAATCTCCGCATACCTTTTGACTTCACCTGTCTAGATTGTTGGTAGGGGAGGGTGAGATCTGAGAGAATCTCAGTAGGAAAACAGTACCAATATGCATGTAAGATAAGTGCTTAATGCATGACATACTTGCATTACATAACTCATGTTCACACAATGACATATCTATGTGCTCAATATTTCGTACAACAAAACTATGGCCACAGTATGAACAGAAACAGAGTTTCAATCATTCATATTTGTTTCACATAATCAAGAAAAGCAATAACATGCATCAATACATCAGCACAAATATCAAATACATGCAGGAGAGGTAAGTTCCCTACCTTAACCCTTTTCCTACTCGAAACGTATGCCTCTATTTGCTTGTCGCAGCACACCCCTTGTGCATTTCTTTCGCCTCCGCAAGTATCGAACACTTGACCTGAGGGTAAGTACAAGTGTTTGGTGACACTTGCTACCATTGAGCTAACCTTTTTATTATCACCAAACACTTGTACGTACCCCTAGGTCAAGTGTTCGATACTTGCGGAGGCAAAAGAAATGCACAAGGGGTGTGCAAATACTCGTTGTGAGTCCATCCCTCGATCCCGAGGTAGGTGCCTCCAGGCCAGGTGATTTGGTATCAGTAAGTGTGGTCTAGTCAAAGATTGAGGGGTGTGACAGTTCGCGTTTCATGGAAACGGGTTTAAACACCTGATAGCCTTGTGTGGCTACATCATTTGTAATTATTAAGTATTAATATATCAGTATATTTATGCTATTCATGTGTTGCCTACCGAACCGCATATCTTTTTCCGCAAATACTCTGATAAAGGTGAAATTAAAATAAGGGTGTAACATATATTTTCCCATCACAAATATACAATTGAAATTATTAAATGTTGCATGTTTGGGATTCATTCATCATTATTAAATGTATATGATCGTTATTGTACTGTGTTATTAAAATTGATTAATGTCATCTTCAAAATTTTGATATTATTTCCACTCCTTTCCTTAATTTTTGTTTAATTAAAAACTTCAAAGAGACAAATTATACAAAAAAATATTCAAGTTATATATTATATTTTAGTTTGCTAAGGTACCTTTGATTATTTAGTAAATTTACATGTATAGCATTATTTTCATATACAAAGTCTTGTAAGGAATCGTCATATTTAAAATTAGTTCGTATTTTAACTTGATTTCATCTCCACACAGTTCCTTTACACCCACATACGTACTAAAAATCTATAGGAAATGTGTATAATAACATGAATTTACATGTGCGAAATATTTCAGACAAAAGATAATTGTTTATCAACCAATGAAAATATTAATAATTCAAATATATAAAACTGTAAATATATAATTGTAAATAAGACTACTAGCTCATTTTTCTTTATTTGGCTTATGAATTACTTACAAGCATATATGCTTTATGACTAAGATCAATCCTTGTAATATTTTTTCTCTATTTTATTATTTTTATGACACTAACAAATTGGTAAAATTTAGAGGACTATCTAAAGATGGAATGCCGAGCACGGTGCCAATATAGACCAATTGATCCCACAATTTCTTTTTCAATTGAACAATATAATATACGCCTACATTTAAATAGATATGTGTAGAAAATTGACGTGCCGTGATTAAAGGTTTGTAGAGCATCAACTTTAAAGAATTTTCAAAATGGGCCCCATACTAACAAATTATAGACAGATATTATAAACACATTTGAGTTGACTTGGAAAATTTGTGTAGATGATGTTGTCTAATTATAATATGATGGGTACCCTACGACTCAGTCACTTAATCGAAGTATATGTATATAGATAGACATGCTAGTTAATTCATAATTTTCATTAAGTAATTTAAGAAAAAATAATTAACAAAGATACATGTTAATTATTAATTGATGTTCATAGTAGTATAATTTATACAAACAAGTCTCAGTCTTGCTTTTTAACTCCGGTCCAAGTCAAGACTTGGGCATAATATTACACTCATCATGTTTTTTATATAAGATATATTTAGGGAGTTGATCTTGGTCCTAAATATAGAGAAAAGTTTTCATATTTATCGATCTTTTCCTAATTTACCTCTATTGATGCTCTATTAACAATAATCAAGTAGGAAAGGAAAGGAATGAATGAAGGAAGATGATTAGGGTGTTTTAAAAAATTCATGTCGTATTAACTAACTTAGTCAATTTCCTTAATCTAATTAAATTAGGTAAATATGTCTTATATTAATAATTGAAGGAGTAATAATAAACAAATCAAAGATAGTGGGATTGACTAAAACAGTCATGTTTTTTACAAAAATCATAATGGTTTTGACAAAACCAATAAGTACTGACAAAATGTGTGAAATGATTGGCCAAGAGTTTCGAGCTATAACTAATTGACTAACGAGATTGACTAAAACATTAATTATTTTAACAAAAATTGTAATGGTTTTGATAAAATTGTTATGTACCGACAAAATGAGTCAATGCGTTGACTAATTTTGTTAATGGTATTGACAAGTTTAGTAATAGTAATAACAAGTGAAGAGATGACGTTGACAAAAAACCAGAAATGTTGATGACAACAACTATCATGCAAATGGTTAGATGACTTGTGAACATTACTCATTCCACGTATACCTAACGCACACAGGTCATTCACCCCAAAGAACATGTCCTTCCCATATACATTACTTGCAATAAATTGTCACAATTAACAAAAAATAGTAATGGTAATGACAAATATAATATTGGCACTTACAAAAAAATCAGACTCTGTATAAAAGCAACTACAATACATATGAAATTGCAAAACAATAATTTTTTATGTTTCATTTTCCTTAAAATCTTCAATCAAAGGGACAACAATATTTCCATTTGCAGCACACTTGGCTCCTTTTTTTTCCTGTCCTTATTAACTTTCTCATCAAGTGGGTACTTGGCATTGTCATGTTTCGGTAAACTTAAAAGCTCCTTTCTTGTCATCTCATCAGCTTGCTCGATAGAAGTAGGAGGGACAAAGGAACTTTTATCTCCATAAGCAATAATCAAAGAATATCTTATTAGTTTCAATGATGCAAAAACAAAGGAAAGAGAGAGAAAAAGACAAAGGAGGAAAATAGTTGAAAAGAAGGGGCATTTTTGTCATTTATCCCAAACATCAAAAACTCATATTCTCACCCCATCCCTTATCTGTCTTTTGTAAGTGTTAATGGTGTTTTGTGGGTTTTGCAATTTCATATGGTATTTTAATAGAATTTTCCCTAAGAAAAAATAAGATTAGAAAAATTTACTGTAACTTTTTCTTTAAAATAAAAATTCAGTGATTGACATTTTATCCGTGAACAAAAAAGCGGACCGAACTGGCTGGTTCAACTGGTTGAACCGGAAACTGATAAGTGGTCCGATCTGGTTCACCCATTGGACTATGAACCGGTCTGAAACCGGTTAAAACTGGGAAAACTTGTGGTTTAACTAGTTGGACCGATTTCATTTTTTTAATTATTATTTTGTGCTATTTTTTAGTTGAAAATGAAATGTTGAAGACCAAGATGAAGAGAACAATAGGTAAAGAAAGAATAAATCTAAAAAAAAAGAAGATAATGAAAAAAATTGTTTAAAAGGATATAATAATTATAAGAAATGAGATATTATTGAATAAGTATAGACATTATAACTAATATTAATAGATTTTAAGCTTTTTTCTCTAAATATCTTCATTTTTATCTATAGAAGTTTAAAAATATAGTAATATATATTGTCACTAATAAATTATAATTTTTTAATATAATCGGTCTGACCACCGATTAGATCCTGATTAACACATTAACTTTTAAACCTATACCGTGACCGATTTATTGTTGGGTTTGATTTTTTTTTCCTTGCATTTTATTATATGAATAGATGAATTGACGTGCCGTGAATACAGGTCTGCCGCGTCAACTTTAAAGAATTTTCTAAATGGGTTCCATGTTAATAAATTATACTGTAGATCACATGTGATGGACCCGGACAACTATTTCAATGAAGGTAGAGATGGATACACACAATGGCAGCATTTACCACAACAGTACATATTTTTCATTTTTATTTTTTAACAAAAATTTGATCCCATAAAAAGCTGAAAAATAATAATTTTATCGAACAAACTATTTTTGTAGTATTTTTGTAGGGAGTCCGAGATAAGCCGTAATGTTTTAAAGTTTGCCTGCAAGCTTCAAACACTTTTTTATAATTTATATATATTGACTAATGGAAGATTTTTTTTCTAAGGTAAAAGTTAAACTAAGTTATATATCTAATATTATAAAATGAATTTATATATAGCATTTTTTTTTAATGTCTGAACTCTTGTAAGGAAACGTCGAGGAAACTACAGGTCAAAAATAAATGTAAAGAAAAAAGTACACAGAATTAATAACTAGAAAGAAGACTTATTTTGCTGGCAAAAATAGAAAGAGGGCTTGTTTTTCTTTCATTGACATCAAATTACTTAGAAGCGTGCTTTATGACTAAGACCAGTCACTATCAATAAATCAAGAAGTTTGAACGATCTTGTTAATTTGAATTGATCTAAAATATATTATTTAACAGATAATAACTTAAAATTAATGGACCATCCAAAGAATGAATGATGTGTAGTGCCTAAAAGCTATATTAGGAGTTTTTTTCTGGACAACCATCATTATGCATTTTAAAAATATAATGAAGGAAAACTTTATATAGATAAAACTTATAATATAAATCTTTAAAGGAAGTAGCAATTAGCAGGAGTTTCTTTACTTGTAACAAAACTTAGAAAAATTCTTTTTTCAAAATTTTTTTTGCTATCAAAACTAAGAAAAATTCATTGTAATTTACTCAAAAGAAAATTTTGTGAATTAATAATGGTGCGTAAATAAGGGGTTGTAGAGTTATAGGGAATTTTCAAAACTTGGAAAAGTAGTCATATATTCAAAAGGGGCCCCTTTTAATAAATTGTACTGACCATACATTGCATTATCAAGAATAAGATGTGATGAGCAAACAAATACTTTTTGTTCATGATTAAATTAACATCACATCTAAAACTATTATTGATAAAGAAATCGAAATTCTTACATTCACACTTATTATTTAATATTAACTACAAATCAATAATTTGAATGATCTCATTCACTCGTTGATTTAATCACTCAGGGTTCTTACTCATTTGAAATCATGAGTGATTGAGTTTAAAAACTCTAAGTGATTGAGTGAGTACTTGTAGGTGAACTTGTTGTATAACCTATATAAATTGCAATTGATGATTTCTTAATAGGAAAATCTATTGAAAGTTTTTAGGAGACTGAATGTAGGTCAGGGGACCAAACCAATATAAGTGGATTGTGTTCATCTCTATACAACTATATATCCATGCGTAAACAAACACACATTGACAAACCAAATTTGCCATTGGCATGACCTAATATTTATTTTATTTTCAAAAAATGATTGTTCATTAGTTCAACTTTTCATTTAAAAAAAAGCGCGCGTGCGTGCACACACATACATACATATGTCTATACACACACATATAATAGTTGATCATGTGGCAATTCCCATGAAATGTTTTTATTAAGGTTATTAATCCCAGCTCGGATTGGTAGGTTCGACTTGGAAACTAGCCAACTAACTGATCCGGGTGAACCACTAAAGTGGTTCACTATTTTTTTTAAAAAAAATTTAATTTGATTTTCTTATTTCCTTCAGAATTTTATATTAATAACTTTGGCATCTTTATTTCCTCTCCTATTTAGCCCCGGATTATCTTTGATTTGACTCTAATATGACCCACTAACTCTTAACTCAATACCTTAATCAATTCAATATCCGGTCCAAGCTTAATAATCTTGGTTTTTATAGCACATGTTACATCTTCCTTTTCCAACTCAATTCCATATATCTGTACTCATTTGAACCCATTATGTTGTTGGGCCTTAAGTGTTAAAACCTTGAGCTATAAAAATCTTGGGCCTCGATCATCTTTGCTATTGACTAAAATTGATATCTTATCTCAAAAAATTCATAACTAATTAGCAAAAAAAAATTGTTTGAGGATGATTATAATTTATAAATTTATTTGTACCATTCCTCTTCTGGGGGAAAATGCTTTCGGGCAATCCAACACTCCACTTCATATATTTAATCACTAAAATCCATTGTCTAAAATCTATTTTTAGGAAACTCCAAATTCCATTACTTACTTTAAAAAATCATAATTCATGAAAATCATTTGAATTTGGTTTTGGTGTCCAATTAAATTTCATCGAGGCAAAGTATATGCTAAACACTTAGTTACACAGAACATTCCAAAGCATCGCTCAAGTATTGCTTCCCTAGAAGACTTTCAAGAACTATTTTCAAAACATATAACCGGTAACTTTAAAAATGATATTGTGTTACATAGGTGGTTTAGGTTTTTTTTGGAAAGCTTAGGATGCCAACTTTAAGCTATGAAACCTTAGTTTGAATTTTATAACTTTAAGTGACCGACCTCCTTGTCCAAAGCCATACTTTAAATCTTAAACTCTTCAATTCATATCTTCTACTTTCTAACTTGAAAATGCATAGTAACGGCAATAGGCTATGGATAATACCATTTGCATTGAAACTCTTGTGTTGAAAAATGTTTATGGATTATAGTTTTCATGTACTAACGGTTGTTAAGATTTTTGAGTTGCCGTTGAACTCAATGTGGGAACCAATCATCCATTTACTAATAATCTGTAACCCTCTATTTATTTTCATCCCTAAAATTCCACCGATTCAAATTGCCACCCCCTACCTTTGAAATGTAGCATAATGCAACTCATATATGTCTCACATGCCCCAAGTTACACCTTCTACTTCCTTGAATAATTAGTCATTTAATAATAATTAATTAAATTTATTAACAGTTACTATACCTATGGTATGCAATTCCTCATAAGTGGTCTCATCTGCAGATGTGTTCTCAACCAAGCACCCTCCTTACTCATTTATTTATTTGTAATTCATCATTTGGAAAATTACAAATTGAAAACTATCGTGCCCTCTTAATCCCTCCAAAATAGCATATATAATTGACGACCAAAGGGCACTTGGGTTATTATCACATATATCTTATAAAGTTTGTTTCCTGTAAGAATACACCACCATCTCTACCTGGAAGGTTGGCATGATTTTGGTGGATGATTAGGTATATATGTAGTACTTTTCCACCATTCCTTTTGGTACTTTTCCTATTATTACTTATGGGGACTGTGAAATATATGACATATCAGGATGATGCTACTATTATGTTAATTCAAATATGCACAATTGAATGGCGTTGCGGTAAACAAAGACAATCAATAATTGAGTACAACACATATATCAAAACAAGAAAGATGTGAGTCTTAATATCACAACAACTAATTCAGTTACACATTCCTATACACTTCTTAAGATCTGTGCAAATCAGGTTCACAGTTTCAAGAATGTGACAAAAGGTTACCCCCAATCCTTTCTTGCATTTAGAGAGCCAACATCTATCTGCTCGGGTAGAAACTGAGGAATCCAACTCCTAAACAAATTTTGGGGCCTTATTTAAGGGAATAACAATTGCAACTTCGTGGACAAGAGGCCAAAAAATCGCATCACCCAAATGCGACCACAAATGGTGCAATGATGCCCGCGCACGATTACAATTATAGAATTGCAATCTTACTTGGTTCACAATACAAGGTCCGATTCCAACTTTTGGGGTTTGATTTATGCGGTTTAAAACAATAACATACAATGAAAATAAAATAGTAGACAATCAAACATCCAGATGACTTGAAGCAAATAAAATACAGATAAAAGGCATGTTATTGGGGGTGGAAATTACTAATTTTTTTTGGACAAAAAAATTTTGGCCAATCTTGAATAAGAAAATCATTTTTCCTGTGATCTACCCATCAAATACTTAACAAAGCTTTGAAGTATTTTAGGCTAAGATTTGATTTTAGAGACTCTAACCAAGATATTTGTATGATTATCCTTCCTCATTCTCCAACCACTAGAACACTATTCACACTTTTTTGAAACAAAACAAGTCAACAATTCACAAAATTTTACTTGTACAGCTACCACCAATGGTTTCTTTTTTTGCTCCTTCTTCCCAAGTGAAATGGGATCCAATATCTTTTGAAAAACATGATACTTTTACCAGCTATGATGTTTTTACATAGCGAGGGGAAACACAAAAAATCAAATATGAGACATATTACCATGTAAAATACACCAGCCCATGCAACGCACAGGAAGAATACCTAGTTCCTATAACTAAAGCAAGTCATAATAATTTAAAACATTGTAAACCGCAATTTCAGTCAAAATTAATGATAATTTTTTTATTAATGATTATTAGTTTAATGATTAAAGCATTGTAGGTAGGAATATTTTGTTATCATTTATCTATTTTAATAATTTGTTAGGAAGAATATTTAGTGATTATTGATTATAGTGTCATTGTATGGTGGATTGATACTATGACGTCAATATGTAAAAGAAATTGTAAAGAATGTTAGATAAATATATTATTATTTTATTTGTATTACAAGATATTAAATTAATTTTAGATGACTGTACTATAATGAGAATTTAAATTATTTTTTAATTTTTTATTCTTCATCAGTCTAACCCTCAAGTAGACTCTGACCTGATCCACTAGAGTCAGTGGCTCAATCCGCTCAATGGCCCGGTAAAAACATTTTTTTAACCTAATGAGTGCTTGGATAACTCTGAACCATGGTTTCTCAGACACTGCTGTGCCCATGAACCACATTTCTTCATTCAACTTTGCTTGGCCGAAGCACGAAATCATGGTTAACATACCAAAAGTGAAATGCTTTGTTTTCTAGCTCATTTTATGTTCCATCCATGACTGCACTTAGTCTGGCTCACAGACGAACACCGTCTACTGTTGTCTTCTCCTTGCGTGGTTGCTCTCCGATAAGTATTGAAGAAGGTTTGAACCCTAAGGATTTGTCTTCTCCCAAAATTCGGTAAGACTGATTTTGAAATAGTGGCAGACACAAACAATGGAGTTGGTATGGTGGAGTTGTTAGCTTTTCCTTTTTGACTAATTAAGTTGCTTTTGACTAATTAATTACACCTCCTTTTGCTGTAGCTTCATTATGGTGTTTATTTTCATGATTATGTTTCCTTCCTAATTAGTATAAATAGGAGGGTCTCTAGCTTTGTAATGCATTCAGAGTTTGATTAAGAAACAAAGTGTATGGTTTCTAAACCATTTTTGGTACTAGAGCCTTGTTCCAGAGGTAGAGAAAACTAGAGAGTGAGGAATAGGTTGAGAAACAAAATGTTGGAGAAACAGGGTGTGCGAATCCCATCCTCTCTATGTCTTCTCAAAAATTTGACCTCGCCATCGTGTTCGGAAGTCCCAAAACACCAGACAAGCTTTGGCCACTGCCCTGAAACGTCTTCACACACTCTCACTCGCCACACCGGAGAGCCACGCGCCGTCAATGGCATCCACGTGCTACTCGGAGGTTGAAGACGACCATGTCAGCATCCACGTCAGCAGGGTCTGTCCAGTCAACGACAGCTCATTCACTCCCTGTCAGGCAAGTGTCCCAAACAACACGTCATCATCGCCGTCAACTACACTTGCCATGTCATCCGACCAGTCATCGGCCACGTCAACCAGATCAGCTAAGTCAACACCAGCTTGGCCAATAGTTGACTGCCACGTGTCCATATTGCCATGCCAGCATAACGATCAACCAACATTTTTGTTAAAATTACATTTTGTGCCCTAAATTCTGACAAAATTAAAGTTAGGCCCCTGAACTTTCAAAAATTAGATTTTGACCCCTATATTCTGCCAAAATTACATTTCAGACCCTTAACTTTTTGAAATTACATTTTGACCCCCAGATTCTGCCAAAATTACTTTTCAGACCCCCTGAACTTTCTAAAATTACATTTTGACCCTTAAATTCTACCAAAATTACATTGTTGCCCAAATTTCCTGTTTTTTTTACCCTTGACTTGTCCATAGACACAAATCCTTCCCCTACCCTTCTACCTTGTACCTAATATCTGCGTACTTAAGTCATAACTTGTCAAACAAACTATAAAATGCCTCTAAGACGCAGGAATAGACATGAGATTGAGATGGAGGAGATGAGACGCCGGATTCAAGAACTAGAGGCCACTATAGCAGAACAGCAAGCCTTGCTCGAAACTCGTAGAGACCACTCAGAAGATTATTTGAATAGCCACAGTTCGTCATCCCCTGACTACCGTCATGTCCTCGATAACAACCATTCCACCTTAATGACATTAAGGTAGACATTCCTGAATTCGAGGGAAGACTCCAACCTGACGAATTCATTGACTGGCTACAAATAGTTGAACGAGTCTTTGAGTACAAAGATTCCAAATGAGTAGAAAGTTAAAATTGTCACCATCAAACTGAAGAAACATGCCTCCATATGGTGGGAGAATCTCAAAAGAAGGCGTGAAAGAGAAGGAAAGAGCAAGATATGAATGTGGGACAAGATGCGAAGCGAGTTCTCACGTAAGTTTCTTCCCGAAAATTATTATCAAGATAATTTCCTTCAATTACATAATCTCCGCCAAAAGACTATGTCTGTATAGGAATATAGCAGGGAATTTGAGAAACTTATGATGAAATGTGATATACAAGAAAGGGAGGAGCAAACAATAGCTCGTTATTTTGGAGGGTTAAATATGAACATCGCTCATCCAGTACAACTCCAGCAATACTGGACTCTGGACGACGTCATTCATTTAGCCATCTATATCGAGAAGTAGTTTCCCAGAAGGCCTCTGTACCAACCGTCTTCCTCAACCAGAATTCTTTTTGATGGGCGTAAGCCACAAATGCATCATCCTAGCTCTTCAAGCACACCTCCACCTAAGGCTACTAGGGAATTCAGCTCCAAAGCACCTAAATGCTTCAAATGCCAAGGGTTCGGTCATATCGCGTCTAACTGCCCTAACCGCAGAGTTGTCACCATTATTGAAGGGGAAGCTTCTACAGTATTTTAAGAAGAAAGGGAGCCTATAACAGAACCAATATTTGATGAGGAGCCAGTATTTGATGAGGAAGTTACTCCTGCTGATCACAATGAATCACTTGTGATTATTAGAAGCCTGCATACAACAACTATGAAAGAAGAGCCTTGGCTATATCACAACATTTTTCATACTCGTTGCACTACTTATGGTAAAGTCTATGATGTCATCATTGACAACAGAAGCTGTGAAAATGTAGTTTCCAACTATATGGTAGAAAAGTTGCATCTACAGACTTACAACCATCCGTGCCCTTACAAGCTCCAATGGCTTAACCAGGATAGCGAAGTAAGAGTTTCAAAACGATGCCTTATTACTTTTTCTATTGGTAAAAGGTATCATGATGAAGTTTGATGTGATGTTGTTCCCATGGATGCCTGTCATCTTCTTTTAAGGAGACCTTAGCAATATGATTGACATGTTCTGTATGACGGTCACGCAAACACATATTCCTTCCAGAAGGATGGCGTGAAGATCCAGCTCGCTCCTTTGCCACCTGATAAACACAATAAAGGCAAAAATAAATCCAAACCATTAGTGTCTTTAATCGAGAAGGTGACCAAAACAGAAAGCCAAGTAATGGGTTTTCTTCACTTGCTTGAGGCAAATAATGGAACCGACATTCCACCTGAAGTGCAGCCATTATTAGATGAATTTCCTAATATAATTCCAAATGAAATGCCTCCAGGATTACCACCCATGCGAGACATTCAACATGCTATGGATTTCATTCTAGGAGCAGTAATTCCTATCCGGCCAGCTTACAGAATGAGTCCTCGAGAAAATGCTGAAGTTCAAAGCCAAATTAAAGAATTGCTGAAAAGGGGATTAATCTGAGAAATTGTCAGCCCTTGTGCCGTACCTATACTCCTAGTCCCCAAGAAAGATGGAAGTTGGAGAATGTGCATAGATTGCCGTGTAGTCAACAAGATCACAATTAAGTATCGGTTTCTGATACCCAGACTTGATGACATGCTCGACCAGTTATATGGCTCTACTACTTTCTCTAAGATTGACCTTCATAGCGAATACCATCAAATCCGAATTCGCCCTGGAGATGAATGAAAGACAGCTTTCAAAACTAGAGATGGGTTGTACGAATGGAATGTAATGTCATTTGGGTTGACAAATGCTCCTAGTACATTTATGCGCCTGATGAATCAGGTCCTTCACCCTTTCATTGGCAAGTTTGTTGTTGTTTACTTTGATGACATTCTTATCTACAGCAAAAGCCTAACGGACCATTTAGAGCATTTACGACAAGTGTTGCAAGTTCTTCGAGAGCAGAAACTTTATGCTAATTTGAAGAAGTGTACTTTCTTGACAAATGAAGTCATTTTTATGGGCTATATTATCACTGCAGAGGGTGTACGAGTTGATCCAAGCAAAATTGAAGTCATTAACAATTGGACAACACCGCAATCCATCCAAGAAGTCAGAAGTTTCCATGGATTAGCTTCCTTTTATAGGCGATTCATTCGAAACTTCAGTTCCATTGCCGCACCCCTCACGGAATGCATCAAGGGAGACAAGTTCCAATAGACAAAGAAAGCTCATAAAAGTTTTGAAGAACTGAAGAAACGTTTGACAGAAACTCCTGTGCTAGCCCTTCCTAATTTTAACCAAGTTTTTGAGGTCAGTTGTGACGCCTCTAATACTGGAATTGGTGTCATCCTGAGTCAAGAAGGCCATCCAATTGCTTTCTTAAGTGAGAAGCTTAATGATGCTAAGCTTAAATATTCTACATATGATAAGAAATTTTATGCCATTGTTCATGCTCTACAACATTGGAGTCATTATCTCCTAAATAGAGTTCATACTCTTTTCTGATCATGAAGCCCTCAAGTATCTAAACTCTCAGCAAAAGATCAGTCGTAAGCATGCGCGTTGGAGTGAAATCTTACAGTCTTATTCGTTTCTGATAAAATATAAGGCTGGAATTTTAAACTCACTAGTTGATGCTCTTAGCCGCCGTCATGCATTACTATCAACAATTCAAGCCAAAGTTGTTGGGTTTGAATGCGTCAAGGAGTTGTACCAGGATGACCTAGATTTTCATGGAATGTGGGAGGCGACTACAGGTCAACCTTTCCCTCATTGTTCTTTGCGAGAGGCAATAATTTGGGAAGCTCACGATGGAGGTTTAGCTGGTCATTTTGGTAGAGATAAAACAGTTGCTCTAGTCAAAGAGAATTTCTACTGGCCAAGACTTGAACAAGATATCAACAGGCACATACAGAGATGTAGAATATATCATTTGGCCAAAACCAAGGGTCAAAATACAAGATTATACATGCCTTTACCAGTCCCAGAAGCACCATGAGAAGATGTAAGCATGGATTTTGTGCTGGGATTACCACGAACTCAGAGGCAGAAAGATTCTGTCGTGGCGGTTGTGGATCAATTTTCAAAGATGACCCATTTTATTCCTTGTTAAAAGACTAATGATGCTGTGCAAGTTGCTGAACTGTACTTTAAAGACATTGTTCGTCTCCATGGCATTCCCAAGACTATCACGTCTGATCGTGATATTAAGTTTCTTAGCCATTTTTGGAGAACTCTATGGAAAAAGATGGGTACTAAACTTCAGTTTAGCAGTGCTAGTCACCCTTAAATGGACGGACAAACAGAAGCTATAAACAAGATTCTTGGCAATCTTCTACGAAGCTTTATTGGAAAGAATTTGAAGCAGTGGGATCTTATCCTTGCTCAGGTTGAATTTGCTTATAACAATTCAATCAACCAAGCTATTGGAAAGTGCCCTTTTGAAGTTGTTTATGGCACTCGACCTCTCAATCTATTTTTAATGTGGGAGATCTGGTTTGGATACATTTGAGGAAAGAACTTTTTCCTAAACAGCCAAAAGCCAAGTTGTCTCCTCGAGCTGATAGTCCATTCAAGATTGTGCAGAAAATCAACAACAACGCCTACAAAGTGGAATTGCCAGGTGCCTACGGTGTTTCAGCCACTTTCAATGTTACCGATCTATCTCCGTATATTGATGATGTTGTTGATTCTAACTTGAGGACGAGTCTTGTCCAACCCAAGGAGAATGAAACAGTTCTAGACACAAATAATGGAGTTAGTGTGGTGGAGTCGTTAGCTTTTCCTTTTTGACTAATTAATTACACCTCCTTTTGCTGTAGCTTCATTATGATGTTTATTTACATGATTATATTTCCTTCCTAATTAGTATAAATAGGAGGATCTCTGGCTTTATAATGCATTCAAAGTTTGATTAAGAAATAGAGTGTATGGTTTCTGAACCAGATTTGTTCAATCTGATTTTGAATCTTTAAATTCTTTCCCTGCGTCATCTATTCCTTACGTGTTTTTAAATACTGTTGGACGCCATCTCACCGTTTCCTGCTCTCTCTTTTTTTTTTTGGAATTTTGCGGTTTTAATTTGGCTCTGAATCTGGTCATTTAATCGTTTGAATATTGATGCTTTGCAACCTAGGAATATTTCCAGATTGATTTTTTTTAACTTTAATTGTTGGTTTTTGCTTGAATGGTCTGTAATTGGTTACTATACTTCTTCTTTCTTCATTTTCATTTTGATTACTAGCAATATGCTTTGGCTTGTGTTGTTATGCCATGTTGGATTTGTTATGTATTGGAATTTTGTTTATTAATCTCTTTATATTATCATTAATTTAGAAAATTCTCATGGTATTTGTGATGTATGATTTGGTCAATGACTTGGCTCGATTTGCATCTAGCCATTTAGAGGCTTGAGTCTACATCATTAATCAGAAACAATCAATTGCACACCTTAGTTGCTCTAGGCAACATTTTTCATAATTATAAATTGCAAGATGAAATTGGAAGATCATAAATTGAAAGAGTGTTTTCATTGCCATTCTTTAGTGTCCTGGAGGAGTTACCTGAATCAATTGGCTTACTAAATCATCTTAGTTAAAGTATCTTCAAAAAAAGTTTGAAAGGGTATGATATCAACTATGCTTATTCCAAAGATTTCATTGGTGGCAAATGCCCCTACTGAGTGTAATATAGGTCCTCCTATGCTTCTTATATGGTTTCATATAATTAGTTTATTATGAGTAATGAGGTTCTCATATATTTCTTGAATGGTCATTTAATCAGGAGGGCTGTGTTTAATGTGTCATTTTGTTTTAATCTGAATTATTTGCAGTTGTTTTAATGGACAAGGAATGGTCTGAATCGAGTTATGAACCACAAGATAGTAGGGATGATCAAGAGGATTCTCCATTGAGGGAGCAATATGATGATTTGGAACAAGTGCGGGCAGACAAGTCTAGCAAGCATAGAAGCAAGGATAGGAAGAATAGCAGTCAAGGTAAAGACAAGGAGCATAGAAGTAAAGACCAGGATAAGCAAAAGAGAACTATGGAGGATGTTTCAAAAGAAAGAGAAAAAGAGGCAAGAGATCTAGAAAAGGATAGAATAGGCAGCCGGGAAAGGAAAAGGGAGGATAGGGATGAACGTGAAAAGGATAGGAGTAGAGATAGTAAATTGAGGGAGAAGGACTATGATAGGGAGACGTATAGGGATAAAGACTGTGAGAGGCACAAAGATAAGAAGGAACGGGGTAAGGATAAGGATCATGAGAAGGAAAGGGAGATGGAGAAAGAAATTGATAGAGGGCGAGAGAAGGAGAGGGGAAAAGCGAAAGCTAGGGATAGGGATAGAGAAAGGAAAGGGACAAGGCGAAGGAAAGGGGGGAGAGAGGCATAGAGATCGTGAAAAGGATAGGGAAAGCTACAGAGATGGAGACAAAGATAAGGGGAAGGATAAGATTCGTGACAAAGAAGAAAGGGAAGTAGATCAAGATAAAGAAAGGTCAAGAGATAGAGTAACCAAGAAGACTCTTGAAGAAGATAAAGATTACAAAGCGGACATCCATGACAAGAGAGATGAGGAGGTTGGCAAGCAAGGGAAAGCATCAAATCTTGATGGGGGTGAGCAAAATGGTGAAGCCTCGCCAAATATATCAGTGACGGAACTTGAAGAGCGCATTTTGAAGCAAGTACAATGTCTTGTTTATCTTTTTATGCTTGCATTGTTCTCTATTTTTTTGTCCCTTTTTTCTTTCTAAACCATTGTCCCTATTTTTACTGGTAGATCCTGGAATTATTTTGTTGAAACTTGCTACTTCTTCCTGCGAGAAAGGTTATGAAAATTGGGATCCTATCTTATTAGGAGAGGGGCTTTTGTGAGATTTGATTAAGAGATCCTATATTTATATGTTTAATACAAATATGATGATAATTTTTATGCTTCCTGAGCATGCTAGGTAATAATAACTTTTCGAGAGAAAACTCAATGGTCCCTTAAGAAATTACTTGACCTCACTTGTTAAACCAAAATAATCTCCCAAAAAAAAACCCATTAAAAATAGAGGAATGACTGAAGACATCCAGTGATGCTTGCTTTGGTCATGTTTTATGTCTCCCATATCTTCCTTTTTTTAAAAAAAAAGTGTTTGGTATAAACGCTTCAAAGAATTGAATTGTTTCAGAATATTATTGCAGTAAAATGCATTAAAATGTTAACAAATGTCCTTGAAAGTAAACTGGAGCTTTCAAAATTGCATTGAAACACATAAATTCATACTATAAATTGTACCACACGATAATTAATCTAGTCCAATTATTGATATCTAAAATTATGCCATAATGCATCCTTATTCTAATTTTAATTCTTTTAAACATTGTTGTTTTTATATATTTGGGTTTATTTTGATTACACTAGCCCCCATCATAGATTGACAGATACTATAATAGTTGATATATCAATTACATGCATTTCAGCTAAAATTTTGTTCTTTCAAATTGTGAAAATCATTTCTTCCACATGCTTCTCTTGTTCTTTTTTTTTATATTAATGCATCATTATAGTGAAATTATCGGCAAAAAGTAAGTTTTAAAATGAAAACGCATTTATTCAGACCATTAAAAAGCCTTGGCCCTGTGAAAAATACAAATGAAACAAATGTGGAACATAATTTATTTATTAATCAAAACTGTTGATGGAGAAGCCAAAAAAATGGAAGAAAATGAAAAGACTAGGATTATTATATGTCGACTTGAATCTCATATGGATTATTATGTAATGTTTATCATGTGTTGAAATGTTTTTTTTTTATTTATGTTTGAAGTTTTATCTTTGTAATATTTCTGTTTTGGCAAGCTATCTCTATAGTTTAAAGTATAGCCCATTTATGCTTTGTGAAGATGCTGATTGCCTATAAATTATTACTCGTACTATCCAATAAAACATACAAAGGAGATTGTCACTTTTTGTTGACACTGGAGAAACTAAAAGGAAAGAGAACAAAACCAGATTAGGTGAGAATGTGGTAAAGAGAGTTGGGCATATCTTGATTAAATGAGATCATTCTAGATCAATGGGTGATCCAAACCTAGAAAACTATTTTTCTGATAAATTCAAGATAATGCTAACAACACTAAGAATTGAAAAGAAGATATGCCCAATTGTGTAGTAACCTTATCTTTAGTTTTGTATCTGCAGATTTGCACGATTTACTTAACATCTTGCAATTGGGGCAACTAGATTTTGGGCTCATCTTAGTAATACATAGAATCTATGTGCTTTATTGGTCACAAGCTTTGACGGATTTTATCATTTACTGCATCCTTTTTTCATAGTAATAGTACTTAGTCTTTTTATTTTATATTTTGAAGGTAATATTATCTGATTGCATCTACAAAACGTGCATAAATTTTACAAGAATGGAAAACATTCTATTATGACAATACTTGTTTTTGTTTTGTTTGGTTTTGGATGACAGGATGAAAGAAGCAAGGTTAAGCAAACAATCTGAAGGTACTTTTGAGATCTTATCATGGGTTAGTAGAAGCCATAAACTTAAGGAGAAAAAGAATGCTGAAAAAGAGAGAGCATTGTAGCTCTCAAAGATTTTTGAGGAGCAGGTTTTTTGTTTTCTTTTTCTGTTTTTAATTTCAAATCTTTAAATAGTTCTACAAGAAACTGTGATTCCATGTTTGATCGATGACATGGTATTTATTTTTTACAGGACAACATTGCTCTAGAAGAAAGTAAAGATGAGGGTGCAACCCAACACACAACTGGTAAAGTTCTCACCCTATTCTCCCAAAAAAACAAAAAAAATTGTCTCTTGGCTCCTTGCTGATCCATAAAATTTGTATTGTTTGCAACTTGCAATACACTTGTGAAATTCCAATTTCTTAGTAGAGATTTTAAGAAAAAAGTTTTTGGTGCTTTTTTTTAATAATCACTTTGGAGGTTGACATCAAATTTAGAACCTGAATATATTAGTCAGATGTTCTTTGAAATATCTTCCTTATTTCAAAACAATATTCAAGTTATCTTTTGATAGAGCCCTGCTCTAGATGCTGAAAATAAGGCAGCAAAAAAAGACAAAAACTGAATGATACTGAGGTTTGATATTAGTTGATCACGCAGAATCAGAGTTACAAATGGGACACTACACTAATTCTGGAGAAACCCCACCCAAAATAAAAAGGAAATCATAAGGAAACAGAACACAAATCACACACAAGGTTCTCTCTGGTGTTGCAAGAGACTAATCTCTCCCCATTACTCTCAAAATACAAAATAAGCCATGCCAACTCTAGAGGCAGCAGGTCCCTAAATATTACAAAAAGTGCATGTCACAGTCCCCAAGGCATTTTCAATGTAATAGCTAACAGCAAGCCTACAGCCTTTATTCCTTTCTCCAACTTGGTAGGAATCTCTAGGTCAACATTTTAAGTCACAAAGGGTAGTGTTCCACTTTCATGAATCTGCCTAGGTTTTCTTTTATATGTGTGGGCAGCAAAAAGTAATTGCATCATCCTTATTCTTAATTGTCCAAGGCAATTTTCTTAATCAGTTTCTTAGTTTTTTTTAGTTTGTTGAGATGAATTGATAGATGAATCAAGGATGACGATTATTGTTATACATGAATAATTGCAAGCTTTTTATAGTGTTCTTTTTGCATGGACCACATTCTTATCTGTTTTCTCATAAGTCTCTCTCTTCTCTCTCTTTCTTGTCTCGTTCTCTTCTTTTTTCTATCACAATCATCTATCAGTGTCATAAACATTTAGGGCCCGTTTGGTATCATGGAAGTGGGAGGGTGAGAGGTGGAATCTAATATTTGTGTGTTTGGTATGATAGAAACCACTTCCTCATTGAACCCACTTCTATCAAAATCGATGGAAGTGACTTCCTCAGCTTATCCCATGGAACTGAGTTCCAGACCCACTTCCATCAGCCCATTTCCAACCTTACCCTTCTTCTCTTCATTCTTCTTCCGCCAGCAACGATGGGCCTCCACAGCGACGGCGATGGTGGCCTTCCACCAGCAACGGTGGTAATAGTCCTCCACCAATAGCAGCGACAGTGAACCCTCGGTGGATTTGATGAAGCGATGGCAATGGCTGACCGCTCTCCTTCCTCTCTTTTTTGTCTCCGACTTCTTCTCGTTTGGATGGCTCATTGACCCTTCTCCACCTGTGGAGGCAACGGCGATGGCGACGTCTTGTTCCCACTAGCAATGACGACTGTGATTACTACTTAGCGACAAAGATTAAGTGAAGATTTTTTTTTTCAAATCCAAGTTTGACTTTGATTAGGTCTCGGATCTAGTGAAACAATTTTTGGTTATTTGGTTTGGTCGATTTGGATTATGGTCTCTGGATTTTTGTGCGGCGATTACTACGTCTTGCTTCATTTTGATATTTTCCCTTCGATTTCGATTTCGATTTCAATTTCTTTGGTCCTGGTTTTCAGCTTTGCATTTTGTGCTTCGAGTTTTCTTGTTCTTATGGTTTATTCCTTCGACTTGCAAATGATGTATCGTGTCTGGAAATGTTGCTGTGGAAGGCGTTGTAGGTGTGTTTCCGACAAGGGTGATGGTCACTTGAAGGTGGTGGATATGGTCGATTAAGATCGGGGTAGACGGAGGGAGATTTTACTTTTGTTGAAGGGCATTTTTGTATTTTTATATTATAAATGCACATTTTAATTAAAAATAATATCTCACTTCCACCGTCCTACCAAACATGTTTTACAAAACACTTCCACTTCCAATTCCACTTATATTTCCACTTCCAATTCCACTTCCACTTCTATCAAAAACTCTTCCATTATATCAAACGAGGCATTAGTCTTTTGGTAACCCCCTCCATGAATTTGATTACTGGAAAATACCTATGTGATCTATCACTCTTTTAGATTTAAATCTTTCTTTAACATCTTTTATTCATTCTCTTTTATTGCCGCAAAATACCATAGAATATTCCCTATGTTTCTGATCTATGAGTGGGTTCCCTTTAACACTTTTCTTCTCATCCTTGGCATCCTTGGTCTTTTATTTCACATAGACTTGGCCCACAAAGCTATGGGCTTACCAAGGTGGCGTCTTGGTTAAGGTCTTGATGAAATAATGGATAAAGGATGACGGCTGATTGATAGTTGAGGAGGTGTTTGCAAATCAATCAAAGTTGAATTTTCAATTTTCTCTTTTTAAAGCAACCCTTTAAAATCTTTATTCCTAAGTAATTCTTTAGCCATGGATGTATGGGTAAAATCCCTTTTCCATTTTATTTTCTTCCCTGTAAAGACATGGGTTGGGGAATGAAGACATCCCAAAATAACATACTGAAAGATAGCATGTTCCCTAATATGATATACCTGCAATTATGATATGCAGTTTTAACATGTAAGAAAATAATAGATCATCTTATTGGAATTAACTCCAAAGCAAGTGATTTTCATTAAATTGATGTATGCAATCAATATGGAGTTAATTCTAATAAATGATCTATTGTTTTCTTACACATTACAAGCTATATATTTATATCCCTTTGTGCAAGAATGCTGTATTGATCGGCTCCTTTGCCTCTAGTATGTTTTGTATTTCTTGCCTTTGCTAGGAGGGTGTCTGAAGATGTTCATAAAACATATTTGTCTAGAATGAAAACCAGGTCTTATATTCCAATGCTAAAGTAGGAATGTTGTATCCCACTTGTACTTGGCTCCTCTCATGAATTAGATTATTTACTCTAAAAAGGTAAAAGGCTATCTTTGTCTGGAGACAAAACTGTCCTGATGAAGCATGACTATATATATGTTTGAATAGTTTCTTGAAATCCTCTTACTCTTGTTAATTGGCATATGACCCATAGCGTTGTAAAGGCAGATTCTTTCTCTTCAATAGTAACCAGTGACCCTTCATACATATGCTGTAACAATAAATTGACCTTTAGTCTGTATAAGGTTGTGAGAGTTGAGTAACTATAGGATATCTAATGAATTGAATGTTTTAAAACTAATCCTTCTGCAACATTTCTTGCCTATCTTGTGTCAATATAAGGGGGAAAATGTTTTGTTTACACAATAAAAAAGAAATGTTATTACTTACTAGCAGATAATGTATATGAGAAGAGATAAAGAAGTTGAAAGTTCTAGGAAGGGGGAGAGGAAGAGATTATGTTTGCGTTGTTTGGACTAATAATGAGAAAAGTATGGGCAGAGAAAAAATTTATGTATTAAAAATAGAAGACAAGGATAATAAATAACACAAGCTTTAAAATAAAATTTTCCTCTCCGTTACCCCTAATTTTAGTTTTAGCACATTAAATAAAATTTGATAATAGTGATTGCCAAACATAAATAACATTTGCCACTGTCCTAGAAGCCATCCAGCATTATTTGCCTTTTACTTGTATATGAGAAACTTAAATCTACATGTGCTTTATGATAATGTTACAATATTGTAATCTAGTATGAGAGAGAAAGAGGGACAGAGAAGAGAGAAAGGGGACATAGATAGGAAATGAACCAGAGATCAGAGGGGAAAGAGGAGAGCTGGCAAGGTTGGGAAAACAGAGGAATAGAGATGAAGTAATTTACTTCAATATGCATATGATCACAACACACTAACAAATTTAGGAATGAGCCTGTATATGTGGCCTATCCTAATCCTAGTAGTTATATTCATAACTAACTTTTATATTTATCATAGCCTTAGCATAACTGACTCCTCTAACTGTCATGTGTTAATAATAATTATCATAATCATCATTATTATTAGTTATTATTATATAATAGATAATATCGCAGGTCAAATTACTTAGATCAAATATTTTCTTTTCAAATAATTTAGTAGGAGTCAAAGTTCTTCATGGTCTTGACAAAGTAATGGAAGGTGGTAATATAGTTCTAACTATTAAAGATCAGCCCATACTTGCTGATGGTGACATTAATCAAGGTATAACTTCATTGTGCTTTCATGTTACTCAAGGTTGCAATCTATTAATGACATGCATTTTTTGTGTAACAGAGCCTTTTGTTCTGACATGGCAGATATTGATATGCTTGAGAATGTGGAAATTGGAGAACAAAAACAATGGGATGAGGCTTACAAGGCTGCAAAAAAGAAAATTGGTGTCTATGATGATAAGTAAGATGATCATTTCTGTTGCCTGCTTTCTTAATAGAACAATAGCAACTTCAAACAAGAATAAAGTTTGAGCCTGTTCGCTAAATTTCATGTTTAATGATGACCCCACTGCAGAGCAGAAAATACTTCCACAATATGATGATCCAGCTATTGAAGAGGTTTGATGCCTTTTGTATTTCTCAAATTCATAAGCAATAGATGATTGAGTAAAGGTGTTTGAGCGGATAAGACTTATAACTAATCGTATTCTTCTATTTTGGATGAAAGGGGAAGATTTTCTAGAGAAGCAGAGAAAAAACTTGAAGAGGTTAGCCATTTCTTTTATATAGTACTTTGGAAGAGAGTAGAGATGAAGCTCCAATTATTTTAGGGTGGTAAGCTTTTTATTATTGAATAAGAAATTGGGTCATGTCTTTATTTTTGTGACTTCTTATGTTTGTTTATCCTATTGCCAGCTCTGTAGGAGGTTAACAGGTGTCTCCACAAACACCTTTGAAGATCTAAATTCTTCTGGAAAGGTATCATCAAATTACTACACTCATGAAGAAATGCCTTCAATTTAAGAAGCCCAAGAAGAAAACACCCTTGCGAAAGATAGAGAAGCTAGACCTAAATGCTCTTGAAGTTGAAGTAGTCTCTACAAGATTAGGTGTTGGTGATCTTGGTTCTCGGAATGATGCCAAGAGGCAGGCCATCAAGGAAGAGCAAGATAGACTGGAGGCTGAAAAAAGAAATGATGCTTATCAGTCTGCATATGCTAAAGCAGATGAAGCTTCCAAATTGTTGCGTCTAGAACAAATACTAAATGTCAAAAATGAGGAAGAGGAAGCTCTATTTTTTGCAGATGACGATGACGATCTTCATAAATCATTAGAAAGAACTAGGAGACTAGCTATTAAAAAGGAGGAAGAAGCAGCATCTGGGCCCCAAGCTATTGCATTGCTTGCCTCCTCAAATCCTGGTAATGAGACAGTGGATGATCAAAATCCTACAGCTGGTGAGTCAGAAAATAAGGTGGTCTTCACTAAGATGGAAGAATTTGTCTGGGGTCTCCAGATTAATGAAGGTAGTTTTTCATTTAACTATGTTTCAATTTTGATACAATTTATATTATGCGAACTTTCTGAGATATGTCATCTTGATCGAATGAAAAATGGAATTGTATTTTATTTCACGTCTATATGTTATTAGTGACTAAGAGTTTTGTAGTATAATGTATTAACTAATGATGGAACCTGGAATATTTTTTATTAATCCCAAATAGGTCTGGTGTACAGCTCAGTGATAAAATGAGCTCAATCAAGGCAAGATTACACTGGTGAGTATAACCAGGTCTAATAGTGAATGAACAAGAGAGATGAAAATAGTAACAGAAATGAAATGCTTTTCCTGACTTTCGAGAGGTTATGACCTCTCTTTGTAAAAACCATCTTCCTAGAAATGCTCCTACTCAGTTCCACCTTGGCTGCCTTGTTAGATACCAGCTCAGCCTCTGACTCATCAGCTTCACTTGTAGTTCCTTTATTCCTTTCTTAGGGTAAACTTGACCTGTAAATGAACCAGGCCCATAAGTTAATAAATTGTCTTTTGAATTGCCCAAATGCTTTTTCTATTTCTTTTAGTTCTCTTCCACTTTATTTTCCAATTTTTTAATCGATGTGCTCTCTTGTTTTCTTTTTGTTCATTCTTGAGTCCACATCTGAATTGATGTTATATCACCCTCTTGGTTTATTGATTTTATTTTTTAATTTTTCAGAGGCACGGAAACCAGAAAGTGAAGATGTTTTTATGCATGAAGATGAAGGAGCAAATGATGCCAATGAAGGAATCAATGATGAGACTGGTAGATGGGCTGAAGTTAAAGAAACTAGTGAAGATGAAAAACCAGATTCAAAAGACAAGAAGGAGGTTGTTCCTGATGAAACTATCCATGAAGTTGCTGTAGGGAAAGGCTTGTCGGGTGCATTAAAACTTCTTAAAGATAGTGGAACACTTAAAGAAACTGTTTAATGGGGTGGCAGAAACATGGACAAAAAGAAAAGCAAACTAGTTGGGACATTGATGATGATGAATCAAAGAATGCACATAATAAAAAAGAGATCCGCATTGAGAGAATAGATGAGTTTGGGAGAATTGTAAGTATTCCATGATCTAAACACAATTATATGTCTTTTATCATTATAGAATTGCATTATGTTATGGTTGATGATCATTGCATGGGCATGTTTGTAAAGAAAGAACCCTAGGGGCACAGAATTATGTAAAATGCTGAGTTTTCAGTGCAAAATTGGATGTTTTATACTTCAAGCTCTAATTGGTACATATAGGGTGTGTATGGATTAGCTTTTGTTGAATAGATTTTGGGGAAAAGTTATTTAAGGAATATATTTTATGAAAATGATTTGAGTAGAATAGATTTTGTGAAAAAACGATTATTTGGAAGTTGTTCTCCCTAGCTTATACCAAACTCCTGGTTTCTTTAGAAAAATAGATTATGGAAAAAAATGAGTGTTTGGGTAGGTTATACGTAAACCTTGGTTTTGGTGGAAAGATGTACTATCAAAAATTAGTGAGTGTTTGAGTTGTTCTCTCCAAAACTATGGTTCTCTCTGAAATAAGTGATATTGAGGAGCGTCATAACTCACTTATACTGTGGAGGTAAAAGGGAGTCCTATTCCTGAGAGATTTAATTGGTCTTCTATTGTGGGCTTTAAGGCAGCTTGGCTGTGGAGACCGCTTTATGGAGGAGAGTGGGATTGTGATTTGGAAGATGGGTAAGGTGAAGTTCCCTGCTTTGACAGAATATACCCTTCATCCAAGCTTGTTGTTTTATGGTGAAGGATGATCTAAATTCTGTGAATGTTTATGTTGAGTTTTTCATAATAGGTTAAACTTCGCTTTTATCACTCCTGTCCCTAAGAAGGATTGGTTTATTGGATCATGTTACTTTATAGCCTGCTGTTTGGTGTTTAGAAGATCATCACAAGGGTGTCAAGTCCGTTTAGTGAGTTTAGGGATACTATCTTTGAGAACAAAAGTTCCTTTGTGGCATGAAAGAAAAGCTTAATTGCTGGGCTAGTAGCAAATGGAGTATGGGAGGACAATAAATGTAGAAACAAAACAGAGGGGTTTGGTTTGTAAGATAGATTTGTAGGAAGATTATGATGAGGTCAACTAGGGAGTTCTTGATAAAATTCTTTGTCACGGGTATAGGGTTAGAAGAAGAAAATGGATTTACTGCTGCTTCTTGTATGTTGCTTTTATTATCATGTTTAATTGTGAACCAAAAGAGTATTTGAGTTAAAAAAAGTTGTGACTGTGAGGCAAGGAGATCCTTATCTCCTTTTTTGTATACACTTGATATTTCAATCCACGTTTTCCTTTGCATATATGTTTGTGTTTTTAAATGAAGTTGTGTTATATCAGTAGCCATATGCATCTATTAAATCATACTACTATATGATTCTTAATATTGGATTTTTGCAAAGGCTTGAAATTTGCATTGGTCTCAAATGCATACCATTGAAATCAATGTTTTAGGTCTTTAAAAGTAGTACAGAGCATCTTCTATCCTTGATTCCTTAATCTCTTTGTTTTGCTGCCAGTTGACCCCTAAAGAAGCCTTTTAGTTCATTTCTCATAAATTCCATGGTAAAGGACCGGGCAAAATGAAGCAAGAGAAGCGCATGAAGCAGTATTATGAAGAATTGAAGATGAAGTAGATGAAGAGTTCAGATTCACCATCATTGTCTGTGGAGAGAATGAGGGAATCTCAAGCTCGTTTAAAGACACCTTATCTTGTTCTCAGTGGTCATGTTAAGCAGGGTATGCTTCTAACTCAAAGGATCATTAGTTGTAAGGTCTTGCTATTAATAATAGTTGTGTCACATGCAATATCATAGTTGTTAGTATTCTTTTTTATTAATTTTTAGATGTTTTTGAATGAAAATTAATTCAATAATTTTTACAGGAGAAAAATAGAACTAGTCTTCACATGCATTTTAACATTCTTTATCTTGGAGTGCATATATGATTGTATAGGCTTTAAAATAAAACTTGTGGTATTTTAATTTGAGTCAAACTTGAGATCTATACAAAAAGTCATTTAATGGAAATCAATATAACATGCAACAAATGGAAAAAAATGTCTAGTTTGGGTTAAAATGTAGGGTATAAAAGAAGGGGAAAATTAATCTTTTAGAAGTCTTGAAAGTTCCATATCAATTCAGTTGTTGAAAGGTAAGGTGGGTTGTGGTTTGTAATTTGTGAAGGTGCACAAGAGTGAGCATGTGATGTGGGCTTGCATATTGTCTACTCCACTTACGGCAAAGAATGAGTGTCACCGGCCAGTTTTTCAGATTTCAATTACACTGAAATAAAGAGTTGCTTTAGGGGGAAAACAATGAAAACAAAAAGGAAGGAGATTCAATATTAGGATATGAATAATAAATGTTAGATATTCAATAAAAGACAGACTAACATTAAACTATCTTCTTTTCCTTTATACCTTTGTACTATGGCATAATTGCATTTTGGAGTATACACACTTGATTTAAATGTTTGATATCTTGGACACTTGTTTTTTATTAGGGTTCATATTCTGTTATGATAGACTAATTCTAGGGAAATGGGAAGACAATATCCATTTATTGTTGGATAATATCACATATGGGGTCACATTACCAAAACAGCTATGCAAATAATTTGTTGTGCTTGAAATCCTTTATATATGGTGAAATCATTTTTGGCAGGTCCAAAAGTAAGAACCTACCTACTCTTCTGGTGTTGGTTTATGTTGATGAGAATCAGATTTCATTACAAGACAAGATACTTCATTTTGATTGTGTATTTATGGTAGTGCTCCGCCCTGAACAAGGGTGTTAATTGCAGTTGGAGTTTTACACAACTTGGTCTTTCATCTTTTCACATGGGCTCAAGGATTTGGTTATACATGTAGGGGTAGAAATGATTGTACAGGATTTTTCAAGTTTTAAGGATTTTTTTAATATTAAAATATTAAAGAAACATATAGCATCTCCCTTCTCTATTTCTCTTCAACATTTTGATAAATTGACTTATTATTATTATTATTATTATTATTTTCTCCTCTACAGACAAACTAGTAGGCTTAAAAGTGGGTTTGATACCGTTAAGAAGGATCTTCCAGGGGGCTTGACACCAATGCTTGGTGATCGAAAGGTAATTTATACTTATCAATGAATATGCTGCTTTGACTGCACAATCCTCACTGATCAAAATGTAGACAATCTGAAGCATGTTTTGTGGACCTTCAATTTTAGATCTTGGGTTCAAGATGTATAATATCTTGAAAACTTAATGTGGTTAAATTTTCCTCGATAGTGCAGCAACAAGGCTTTCCCCTTCCCCTTTTTGTTCGTCTCATTTTTTGATAGTGATGTATGTATCACCCTCGTACTTGTTGACAACAATAAAGCCTTATCCCACTTAATGAGGTCGGCTACATCGATCACACAACACCATTGTACTCTATCAAAAATCAAATCTTTAGACAGATTATTAACCAATAGATCCTGCTCTATAACCTCATTGAGGGTTTTCTTCGGTCTTCCTCTACCTCTTTTTAGGGGCTCCAAACTACTTGATCGACCCTCCTCATCGGCGCACCCAATGTCTGTTTTTGGACGTGTCTGAACCAACTCAGATATACCAGTTTCTCCTTAATAGGTGTAACTTCAACTCGTTCACGTATATAATGATTACGAATATTATCTTTATTCCTTTCAGGTGGAGCACTTTCTGGGAATCAAGAGGAAAGATGAGCCGTCAAGTTCAAATGCACCAAAGAAGCCAAAATCTTGAGTCTTTTATTTCTTCGTCCTAAGGATCCTTAACCTAATATCCACGCAAATTAGTGCGAGAGCCACATGGTATGAGACACTGAAAATCCTCAAAGAAACTATTGAGGGCATTTTTAAACCATCGATTTGAATATGAAATAGAAGGCATCTTGATCATGCAATGGGAAGAAGTCAAGATCCTGAGTTTTGGCCACTGATACTAGAAGTATATGTATAATAATAGCCAATTGTATTTAATTTCTTTATACTGTATATTAGTTGCATTTTTCACCTATTTTTTACTATCTGCATTTGTCCTTCAAATTGGTATGTATATATATTATTAGTCAAATCAATTTTTTACCAAAGGCAAAAGACAATTATTAGTTTCAAATAAATTTTTTGAACTTTCCATCATTTTGTTATTGTTAATCTCTATAATAATGAAACCTAAGCCCTCTTCCATGACTCATCCGATATGACAATAACAGTGACTAACACTGTTAGAAGATGACATCCTCGTTGCTCCCACAACAGATTACGAATTAATAAAGACTCAAGGCTTTGATTTTCACATTACGGGCGTCTCAAACAACAATAATTCATTAATTTAAAGTTTTTTCTACTATTCTCTTTTTTTATGGAAAGTTAATGTCCAATACTTAAACGTTTGGGTCCTTAAAACCAATAGATACTTCTGTTTCGAGGAAATCAGACCCCAGAAAACTTCTCTAATTCTTTGGTAAAATAATAAGGCACTTGTAGGCAAAAAACACCATAAGATTTTATACAATTTTCAACAAAATAAAAATGAAAACACTTTTTTCACATACAAAACATTATATAAGCTCTCAAATTAATAATATTGGGATGCACTCATCCTTTCCTATCTGACAAGCTGGAAGAAAACCCATTCAAAGTCAACTTTCTATTCACTCGTATGATCCGAGCAGTCAAGGGGGACCACTGCGGGTCCTTAATTCTCGAGAATTCATATATCCCTTATTAGTATGGTGACAATTATCTCTTGAGCGCCTGTTTAGGTTTAGCCTTAATGGAAAAATAAAAACGGAGTGGAGCAAAAACTGTCATTTTAGTCCTTTAACTTCATACAAGTTTTTATTTTTAAATATTGTAAAGTGTCTTTTAGTCCTATAACTCTAACATCACTACTTTTATTTATAAAAATTTAAGCGCTAAAATTTTAAATGTTGACAAAACATTAACACCTGCTAACATATTAAGTTTAATTTTTTTTTAAAAAATAACAATGATTAGCACAACAAATTATTTTTCAAAAATAACACTGTTAAAATTAAAGAACTAAAATGATAATTTGTAAAATTGAGAAACTAAATTAAAACTTTGTATAAAGTTAGAGGACTATAGGTATATTTTTTATTAAAAATAAAAAGAAATATTACACTCATATTATTGCCAGAGTACTTAAAGTGCATGATACCTATGCCAAAAAAAAAGCCAAAAGGGGGGAAGAAAAAAAGCTGAAAAATGCATACAAATATTAACAGCATACAAAACCAAATTCTCCAGCTAATTCATTCTTCTTTGATTTGCGTGAGCTCTATTTCTTGTCTTTTTTCTGTGTGTCTTATATTGACATCCAAAAGTTCTAACAAGCCAATGAGGTTTTCCAATTAAGAAAACAATATATCCCATGAAAATTCCAAATATCATCCCACATCCATATCCAATGGCCACTAGTTTCCAACCAAAACCAAAAGTTGATGAAGATTCTAGTTGTGGCAATTTTCTTTCATCCCTATTGCAACTTTTTGTCAATGGAACTCCACATAATCCTGAATTTCCCTCATATGAATCTTTTGAGAATGTGTTCAACTGCTTACCTCTTGGTATGATTCCTTCAAGCTTGTTCTGTGAAAGGTTCAAAATAGCCAGAAAGTTGAGATTCGTCAATGTTGGAGGAATCTCACCCACAAGCTTGTTCCATGATAGATCTAACCATTCTAAATTTGTCAAATTCCCCATTGATTGAGGAATAGAACTAGTGATTCTATTGTAGGAGAAATTTAGTCCTTTCAGTAAATATAACTCTCCAATCACTTTTGGAATCTCCCCATCAAATTCATTACTTGACAAGTCAAGAGTGGTGAATATTTCCAAGATCTTTACAAGGGATCAATTCTATTTTCCATGTATAGAGATCCTTTTTCAACATTGTCCATCTTCATAATTCCTTTAAATTCTTTTATGCATGCTTCTGGCAACAATCCATTGAAATGGTTGTTGGAAATGTAAAAAATCATCAACTTCAAAAAGGGATGCTTGGTTTTGGAACTAGTGATAGCTCCATTGAACTTGTTATTCCTTAAAATAAGTACCTCCAACTTTGGTAGACCTTCAAGCCAGTTGGGAAATGTGTCCTCAATCTTGTTCTCTCCCACATCCAAAATTTGTAGTTGATCACAAAAAGCCAAGGATCTAGGGAATGGTCCCTCAAGTTTGTTATTGTTGAGACTCAAAGTTTGCAGTGAGCTATTCTTTGAAAAATTGTCAGGCATAGTTCCAATAAGGCTATTTTTGCATAGATCAAGATTAGAAATGGCTGGGAAGGCTACAAGGCACTGTGGAATAGGGCCTAACAAATTGTTGTAAGACAAGTTGAATACCATAAGTGCCCACTTATTTTGTTGTTTGAAACTAAGAAGAACACAGTACCAAATGGTGGAACTGGTAGATTTCCTTGCAACTTGTTGAAACTAAGGTGTCAACACCCATTTCCATTTTGATAATCAAAGAGTAATAAAGACGAAAATCAATGGGCATATAGAAAAGTACAATTATACTGATAAAAATATTCATTTACAATTCTGATATTGTTCGTCAACGGAAACAGAAAATACAGCGGAAGTTTTAATATTTACAATTTCACCAAAATATCACAAAATAGACTAATTATGCCCACGATCTTATCCTCGCCTTGAGACATGTGTTGTTCACTTTCTGGTGTCTACGTCTTTCCCCTTTGCCCCACTTGTACCCACTGAGGTATTGGTTTTAAAAATGGGGTGAGATTCTGAAGAATCCCCGTAGAAACATGCTATCGTTCATAGAAAATGCAAAAAGTAAATATGATATATGTCATGCATGCACCAATTAATGAACATTATAAACATATCATCTGCATGTATACATGAGTAGGGCCCAACCCCACTATTCTGCACCGGTTGGGTTTTCACCAACTCTAATGTAAGTGCCTCTAACACTTCTGGCCCCTCTTTGGGCAAATAGTGTTGATTAATAAAGCACATTTGCAAACATTGGCATCCACACAATCACATAACTTATGACATAATGTATGAAGGATAATGTCCCTACCTCAAAGCTTTAATATCCCCCTTTTAAATGTGCCTCGATGAATGTGTCGTATCCGGCCTCCAAATCGGTCCTAAAATATTAAATGTACCAGAAATAGGTCATAACCTATCCAAGTATCATTTTAGACTCTTCCATAGTTTTTATTGTGGTTATACTAGTCTATGGTGAAAATTTACAAAAATGCCCCCGGGAACCCAGGCCGGCTCTGCCGTACCTGGCCCGATGGCATATTTTCCCAAAATTTTGACTAAGGCTATTCTGACTTATTTTCACCCAAGGAATCCTTTTCTAGGCTTGAAATTACCAAATTCACTGTCAAATTATGAAAATACCATTGACAGCCCTTATTTAGTGATTTCGGTGGCATTTTCGTAATTATGCTTTTTCGGCCTCTACCAAAAAAGTGCCCAACTGTAACCCCACCTATTTTTTCCCACTGAGTCCAATGGAACCATTTATTTCATGAAAATCCAACTCCTTATACCAGTTATGGCCGAAATTATTAGGGAAAAATGGAAAAAATGAGGTTTTGTGTTTTAGCTCCCAAAACTTGTACTTTTCCACTTCTAATCCTTAGTTAACTCATTTAAACACTTCATAACCATGATTTAAAGGATTTTGGGTAGCATAACCCCTTAGGGTTATGGCTTTTCTAATTTTACAACTCAACCCAAAAATCACAAAACCAAACAATAACCACCACCAACAACTTCAATACACTAAGAAGTTGAGATTTTGAAGATTACCTCTTGATCTTTGATGTGTCTCTCTCTAGGATGTCCTCTCTCTCTCTCCTCAACCTTGAAGATTAGCTTGCTAAACCATGATTTCCATGAAGAATAAGAGATTAGAGGATGATTACACAAAATAAGAAGCTTAAATCACTTTGGAACACAAGCTCTTACCTTGATTTTCTTCCTCTTTCTCTCTAGCCTTAAGAGCTTCACAAACTCACTCTCTCTTCCTTTTCTCTATGGCTTGGATGAAATATGCACAAGGGGAGGGAGAAAATGTGTTTTAGTATTTTAATCTTCATGCTTCATCCTAGCCCTTAATCTAGCCAATGTTTGGGATTTCTCCACCTTACATGCACACCACTCCTCTAACCATACCTCCCACCATACCCTCTCCTTTATGCCATACTCCCTTACTTTATGCCATGCCTTCCCATCACTTATTTTTAATTGGGTTTGTACTAAATTTTCCCTTAATTTCCATGCATTGGACGAAAATTATGAGGGGAAGGGAAGGAAAAATTATTTGTCACTCATTCCATATAATCATGCGTGTCCTCTTCCAAGCACTCAAGTCTTCCACTCCTTCACTCAAGCTTACCATCATGCAATCAAGTATCTCCCTTCCTTTACTCAAGCTATCCCTTCATGCATTCACCATACTTCCAAGTTGTGTACACTCATCCTTTGGTATCATGACTCTCTTCATGTAGAAATTAGGCATGTGCTCATGAAATCAAATTTTCTCCTCATTCATGTGTGGTTAGACGAAATTTCAAGAGGGAAGGAAAGGGAAAAAATGATTTTAACAATTCCACAATTGACATAATTGGTTTTATGTATAATCCCCCTTAATTTCCCCAATTCTAGATTTATTCTACTAAGAATAATCCCATTATGCATTTTCTTTTATTTTCCTTGATTAATTGAAATTAACTCCAATTAATTGGAAAGTAATTAATCTTGGGCTAAATTGGCAAAATTATGATTTTGCTATCCCCTTTGTAATTTAATTCAATTTTTGAATTAATTTTCCCATTTCCTTATGAATATGAATATTTCAAAATTCACAAGATCCAACTTCATGAATATTCACCACTTTATTGAATTATTCAAATAATTACAATATATTTTTGGTGAATAAAATTTGGGGTGTTACATAAGGTCAAGAATTTTGATATTTATCATTGCAAGATGCTCAACTAAAGTCAAAAGATTGTGAGAGAGATCCAAAGCGGCTAATGAACCATTTCCCAAATCATTGAACCATTTGGGTATTATCCCTTGAATTTTGTTGTTTGAAAGAGATAAAATGATCAAATTTGGAAGCTTCACTAAAAATTGGGGGAAGTTATTGATGTTACAAGAAGATAAATTTAGCCATGAAAGATAGGTTAATGGTGGACCAACATCTTCATTAAAGCTAATTAATGAAAGAAATTTGTTGTTTGAAAGATCAAGAGTCCCTAGTTTTTGGAGCTTTGAAAATTGGTACAAATCAACAAGACCACTCAAATTATTTGAGGATAGACTCAAGGAAGAAAGATTTGTGAGACAAAAAATTGACTCCGGGAAATTACCACTACTACAAAAAGGTTGAAAGGTGGCGCACATATTGTGGCCCTTCCTTAATGAAGTGCCACAGCTGCTCATTTATTATTTTTTTTAATATTTTATGTTTTTTTTACCAGCTGTGGCGCCTCGGAGGCTAGGTGCTGTAACCCCCTGCTGTAATTATATCCGAAATACTCAATTAAAATGAAATAGAGACCAATAGGAAACAAAACTTATTTAATATCCCATCTTCAAGACAGGGTTTTCACAAATACATTTCGAAATCACTTTAACCTAGTCTCATATTCAATTTCGAATACAATTACATTACGTGGAATATCACATTTATACAAATATCAGAGTGTACAACAATAACTTCCCGGCAACTCCCGGGTTCATACCTTTACATAGAATTCATAGGGCACATTCACCCTTTACAATTCCTCAAACGGGGATTACACAAATCTCAACTCCATACATGCATACTCAATACTCATCCAATATACAAATACAATATCCAAATATACATCCCAACTATCATCCGAACATATACAATTATCCCAGCATATAACGATAACCAACTACCAAATACAAATACCCATAAGGGATTCTCGCCGCCCCTAGTCACTTGCTCCTTCATTGAGCCACTTGACCTGTCTAAAATGTTGGTAGGGGAGGGTGAGATTCTATAGAATCCCAGTAGGAAACAGATACCAATATGCATGCAAGATAAGTGTTTAATGCATGACATGCTTGCATCACAATAACTCATGTTCACATAATGATATATTCGCATGCTCAATGTTTCAACAACATACTCATGACCATAGCATAAATAGAAACAGAGCTTCAATCATTCATATATGTTTCACATAATCAATACACAAACACAAATATCAATACATGCAGGAGAGGTAAGTTCCCTACACTTTTCTTTCCATGTATGCTCCAGCTCCGCTTACTCACGAACCAAACAAATACTGAACCCTATAAACCAAATCAAGGATATAGGATCAATCTCAATTCCAAATCCTTACTTTTATATCACTTAAAGTTGGTTACCATTCACACCCTTTAGGTGGCTAAAATAAGCTCAACGAAAGCTTAAAGGATTGGGACGTACTACGTTGGAAATCACCTTTCAAAATCTCAAAATGCTGAATATCGGGGTTGGCTGCGGCCCAGAAAATCCAGTTTCTTGGCTGAACTTCCAAAAATCATAACTAATTCAGGAAAAATCGAAATAAGGTGATTCCAAAGCCAAAAGAAATATATTTAAGTCCTCTTTCTAGGAAAAATATTGTCCATTACTAGAAATCACCACAAAAGTCCAGATTTACCAAAAAACCTAACGTTGTGCCAAAACAGAGTCCAGTTTGGATACCAAACTTTGGTCAGTTAAAACTCCCAGCTCAAAAAGCGAAATGACACAACATTTATGTCCATTTTGAAGCTTGATATGTGAAATTTAAGACTGGAAAGTTTCATAATTTTCGAAGATCATTTGCCCAGTCAAAACGTCCACGCCATCTGACTGTCCAGAACAGACTTGCCAAAACAGGGTCCAGTTTGGATGCCAAACTTTGGTCAGTTCAAACTCCTAGCTCACAAAGCGAAATGACACAACATTTATGTCCATTTTGAAGCTTGAGATGTGAACTTTAAGACTGGAAATTTTCATAATTTTCGAACATCATTTGCCCAGTCAAAACGTCCACGCCATCTGACTGTCCAGAACAAACTTACACTGGACAGATTTTCCAGATTTTTACATTTGATCCCAAATGATTCCCAAATCAATTCCAATGATTAAATACCACAACATGACACTATTTTCAACACAAAACAACATCCAATTCCACCATTCACATTCCACACGAAAATACCATAAAATCAGGACAAAATTCACAATTCACAATACTCAACCATAATTCACAAAACTTAAATCAAAAGGCTTCAAATACTCACCTCTTCCTCTTTCCCAAACCAATTTCTTGATTATTCATCTTTCCAAATTTCCTCAAGCCATCAAACACCTTCAATCAAGAATCTAAAACCATAGAGATGAAGCTCTCATCACTATGAACAACTTTATAGAAGGTGATTAGGGCTAAAGAGGTCACCAAACAAGCTAAAATCTCACCTTAAGTTTTCTCTTTCTTCCTCCAAGCTTGCACGTCCATGGAGACATAAGAGAGAGAGAGAGATGAGTGGATGATGAAGATGAATAAAGTGATCAGTTTTTGGGCAATTAGGCCCCCCCAAAACGTCCAAATAAGGCAGAGAAAAGAGAGGAAGAGTGTTGAATCTTTGACCCAAGATCAAGGGTCCAAAACTTGCCAAGTGTCAACATCTTGTTCCATCAACCATGAGTTCACATAGGCACACCACATGGGATTCCACCCTTTGATCTATTACACAATTCAATCCTAACCATTGATCTTGAAGTTACCAATGAGTTTCCTCTTCGGTAACTGACCAATTGGTCGGTAACTTTACCGTTTTGCCCCTGATTACGGTAATTCTCATTGAATCACCACCAACACTTCACATCTTTTCATTTAGCGACAATATGCGCCTTCCCTCTATTTTAAGTCAATTTAGATGTTAATCCATAATTGAGCTTAAATACAGGGTTTTGGCGCTGCTCACAGCACATACGAATCACATCGGGTGCCAAATCACACCATAATCTCCAAAAGGGTTTATTTATCACTAACCACTTCCACTTTTGGAGTCATTAACCATTAATCGCAATTTGGGATCCTGCTAAACCAGGGCTTAGCAGTCCACTAATCTCAGGTTTATTCTCTAAACTCAAGTCTTAGAATTCGGGGTATTACAGGTGCCACAGCTGGTATAGTCAAGTATGGCGCCTGGCTAGGCAGGCGCCACACTTGACCAGGAGGTACCAGCTATGGCACCTGGCACGCCAGGCGCCACACTAGCTAATGGTCAGGTGTGGCGCCTGTCTGGCCAGGCGCCACACCTGACCCATTTTTTTTTTAAAAAAAATTTATTTTTGTCAGGGGTGGCGCTTGACCAGGAAGGCGCCACCCCTGACCTTTTTTTTAAAAAAAAAATTTTGTTAGGTGTGGCGCTTGCCTCTTCAGGCGCCACACCTGACTCATTTTTTTTAAAAAAAAATTTATTTTTGTTAGGGGTGGCGCCTGACCAGGCAGGCGCCACCCCTGATCCTTTTTTTAAAAAAAAAATTTTGTCAGGTGTGGCGCCTGCCTGGTCAGCCGCCACCCCTGATCCTTTTTTTTAAAAAAAAATTGGATTTCCTATCCCTTCCCCACCAATCAGAACCCATCCCGCCCCCACCCCCTTATCCTTTTGTTTTCCCGCCTCCCCCCCAATCACTTTCCTTTTCCCGCCTACATCCCCCATCTCTTTCTTTACCCTTTTCTCTATCTTTAATCATTTCCCCTCTCATTTTCACTTTCATCTATCTGTGCGTGCTCTCCCCTTTCTTCCATTTTCTTATCTTCACATCTTAAAACTACACCCACACGCGCATACGTCTTTGTTTTTTCCAACTGCCAACCCCACTCCTTTCCCTATTATTCCCTTTTCTTTGTATTGTCTACAACTTTTTAGTCCCCACTCCATTTGGTAGCTCAAATTTCTTCCTTCCCTCACTGAAGATTGTGTCACCAACAGCAATTACGTGGTCCCCTACTATACTGCACTGATCAACCAGTAAGTTCAACTTGCGTTTTCTTTTTATTAATTTTTTTTTCAGGTTGTTCTGCTTTTTTTTTTATGGCATGCTTGCGTTTTCTTTTTATTTAAATTGGTGCACGTTGTTAACTTTATACATGAAGATTTTATCCAAACACGGTTTGTTTAGGGTCTCTCTTGTTATTGGGATTGGAGTTTGGTTCTATCTCTGTGGACAGACGTGGGAAAATGCGCTAACAAAGGCAAGCTTAGGATGAAGTTTGTGTATATTAATATTATAAAATTAAACAAATATCTTTGTAATTTCAACTATATTTAAGGGAGTTCTTTATGAGAAAAGTCTGTGCACTTTTATAAACAATGGTAGTATTTATGTAGTGTGAGTGAATTTTAGAAGAAATTTATGTAGATTTTAGAAATTTCTTAAAAAATTAGACATGATTTTAATTAATTTTCAGCTAAAATTAATACCTTCAGCATCAATAATTTTTAGAAGTAAATAGTTAATTGACAGTGAACCAAACATAAACATCTACAACAATAAATAAATAATTGGTTTCATTTTTCTGTCCCCATGCGCTCTCTCTCTCTCTCTCTCTCTGTGTCAGATTTTTCTTTTTATGTGGGTGGACCATCTCTAGTTTTGTTTCTTTGCTCTTTACACAACACCTATATATATATATATAATATACAATTGTGTGTGTTGTTTGTGCGTGTATACTATATATATATTCCCATTACTAGAGACTTATCCCCATTGTAGGCGTGTGTGTACTGTGTTTTAGCTCTTACTAGTTCTAAGAAATTAACGCAACAAGTTACAAGAACAATGAAAGAATTGAATTTATATGTTATATATAACCATAAATTTGAACGACAGTAATTAATATACAAGTGACTTGAAATTAGATAATCAAATTAACTTTTAATAATACTGCATGCTATTTCTTTTAAAACTTCTTCAAATTATTTGTTTTCCAAAAATCAAAATCATTTATTTAATATTATTTCACGTATTTAATATATATTTGTGTTAGTGCTATTTTGTAGAGGTAAGAAAATAATTTTTTGTATTATCTTATTAAACTATAATAGAGAAAATCCCATCTAAACCTAAGGAAAATAGGAAAAATTGAAATCAGGATAATAAATTGAATAATTCGTTAATTGAGTCATTAACTTATTTAATAATTTTAAAATATGGATAAAATGACTTTAATATATCAATATATATCAATGTTAATATTTAATAAAATAAAATATAATTTGTCTATTGTTTAACTGTAAATATATTAACTAAAACCGTAAGGGGAAAAACATACAATAAGGAGATAATTAATGTTGGGAATATGCTTTCTTTTTCATTTTATTTTATTTTCTTTATTTTTTTAATCATATTTTTTGAAATAAGCTAATCATATTTGATTTTATTATATATTGATATTTATTACACATATTATTATTAAAAAAAATAACTTAGAACCTCAAATATTTTATTGATTTTTTTATGTTTAATTTGTGTTTGTAGTTTCACTTCATCAGTCTATTGAAGCTTCTATTTACGGTATGTTTTTTAAATTTTGAGCTTACAAATGTGATTTTAGTTGAATTTAATAGTTATAATTTGTAGGTGTTCTAATGATTGTTATTGATTAATTGCATAAGCAAAATAATTATTTATATATTCTTAACACTTGTATTTTATTTATTGAGTTGTAATGTTTTCTAATTTAACTATGATATATTGTGGCAAATATGGTTTCTTTTGTTATGAGTTGTAAAAAATTATTATAATACCTGGGAATAATTAATGAATTATTTGGCAATTTAAACATTCAGTTTAAGACTTAGAAAACTTCAATTATGAAGATTCATGTGGTGTATGTTATTTTAAATTAAAATTGGTAAGAGAATATAAAAATAATTAGTAAATTCCATAGTCATACAACTAACCACGTACTTTTTTAAAAAAATAGATTGAAGCCCATAGATGGATCGTAAATGGATGTCATCTAATCGATGTTCAAGGGAATATATAGATGGGGTGAAGGATTTTATTACATTTGCAACTGAGCACACAAAAGATCCTGGCAAAATCTTATGTCCTTGCTTATCTTGTTGTTTTGGAAAGCGGATTAGTCAACTTGATTTGCTAGATCATTTAGTGTGTTATGGTATTGATCAAACATATATACGATGGACAAGGCATGGTGAGACCAACGATGCATATAGTGATCGGGTGCATACCACGGGTGGTGCCTCGGATGAATTTGATCAAAGCATGTTTGATGAAGATGATGGTCTTGAAGAAATGGTAAATATGGCTGAAGGGGTGCTCATAACTGCCCTAACGAATATGAGAAGTTGAAAGGTGATACAGAGAAACCATTATATGTCGGAAGTACTAAATACACAAGATTGCTAGCAGTGTTGAAGTTGTACAACTTTAAAGCTCGCCACGGATTGAGTGATTCGGGTTTCACCGCATTGCTTGAACTGTTGCAAGATATGCTTCTAGAAGAAAATGTACTTCCTACGAAGACATACGAGGCAAAGCGAATTCTTTGCTCTATAACCGGTATGGGATATGAGAAGATGCATGCATGTCCTAACGATTGTGTATTATTTTGAAATCAGTATGCAACGTTAGAGAAGTGCCCTAAATGCAACGCATCTTGATATAGGAAGAAGAAAGGAAAAAGTCCTTTGAATGTGCTATGGTATTTTCCCATTGTTCCGAGATTCAGGCGACTGTATAGTAATGCAGAGATTGCTAAGCAGTTGACATGGCATGCAGATGAAAGGATTAAAGACACAAAGCTTAGGCACCCTGCAGACGCTCCTCAATGGAAAAAAATTGATCATGAGTACCCTGACTTTGCTGATGAAGTTAGGAACCTTCGCCTTACACTGTCAACTGATGGAATTAATCCGCACGGTGTTCAGAGTAGCACACATAGCACGTGGCCGGTGATATTGATGATTTATAACCTTCCTCCACACTTAATCATGAAACACAAGTTTATGATGTTGTCCATGTTAATTTTTGGGCCAAGGCAACCTGGGAATGATATAGATGTATACTTGGCTCCTTTAATTGATGATTTGAAGCTACTTTGGGATGAAGGCGTTAGTGTGTATGACGGGTACATGGAAGAAAGTTTCACTTTGAAAGCCATGTTGTTTGGCACAATTAATGATTTCCCTGCGTATGGAAATTTATCAGGATACAGTGTCAAAGGATATGGTGCATGCCCTATATGTGAAGATGACACTCATTCAGTGTTTACATGGGGCATCGAAGATTCTTACCATCACAACATCGTTGGAGGAAGTGGAAAAAGCCTTTCAATGGTGATGCAGAAGAAGGTAGCCCGCCGAAGATGTTGACCGGTTCCTAGGTGTATTCCAAGGTAAAAGACTTGGATAACAATTTTGGCAAGCCTTTTGCAAAACAAATCGAGACAAGCGGTTGGAAGAAAAAGTCTATTTTCTTTGAACTTCCATATTGGAAGTCTTTATATGTGAGGCATTTTCTTGATGTGATGCACATAGAAAAAAATATCTGTGATAGTCTAATTGGCACGTTTTTTAATATCCAAGGAAAAAGCAAGGACAGTGTCCATTCGAGGTTAGATTTAGTGAACTTGGGAATTAGAGAAGAGTTGGCACCGATTGAGCAAGGGTCCCGTACCTATCTACCGTCGGCGGCATACACTCTGTCGAGGAAAGAAAAGAAATTGTTTTGTGAGTTTCTGCAAGGAATTAAAGTTCTCGAGGGCTACTCTTCAAATATAAAGAACCTTGTATCGGTAAAAGAGTTGAAGTTAAAGAACCTTAAATCTCATGATTGTCATGTGCTCATGCAAATTTCCTACCGGTTGGTATACGATCCATTTTACCCAAAAATTTAAGGAACACTATCACGAAACTTTGTGTGTTTTTCAAGTTGATCTGCAGTAAAGTGGTTGATTCAACCAAGTTACAATATTTGCAAAGGCTGATTGTGTGTACTCTGTGTGAACTTGAAATGTATTTTCCACCTTCTTTTTTTGACATTATGGTACATCTAATTGTACACTTGGTCAAAGAGACTTAATTGTGCGGTCCAGTGTACTTGAGATGGATGTACCCAAATGAACGATTCATGAAAATATTAAAAGGGTATGTGAAAAATAGATACCGCCCAGAGGGTTGTATTGCTGAAAGTTACATGGTTGAAGAAGCAAGTGACTTCTATGCTGATTTTCTATCAAATGTTGACCCTGTAGGGATCCTCAAGTCCCGTCATGATGGCCAAAGATCAGGGAAAGGAACAACGGGGAGAGATGTAATAACGATATCAGCGACTGAACGGGACCAAGCCCACTTGTATGTCCTACATAACACTGATGAGGTCGAACCGTATGTAGAAGAACACAAGGATGCTCTCCGATTGATACATGGTGATAGGAATGAAAATTTATTAACAACAGAACACAATAAACAATTTGCAGGCTGGTTGAAAAATCGTATTAACGATTAGATGGAGAGAAATCCTGAATCAGTTTCTGAAAAATTGAAGTGCCTGTCGAAGGGACCGAGCTTACATGTATTATCTTACAATGGTTATGCAATCAATGGTTACACATTCTATACACAAGACCATGATACACAGAGCACGATGCAGAATAGTGGGGTAACACTTGTTGCTGATTCTTGGCATAGATCCAGTGCTAAAGACACACACCCTGTCTATGCATCAATGTCATACTTTGGTGTCATTGAACGCATATGGGAGTTAGATTACTCTATGTTCAGGGTCCCAGTCTTCAAATGTAAGTGGGTTAACAACAACAGTGGATTGCGGATAGATGACTTAGGCTTTGTGCAAGTGGACCTTTCTAAGGTTTGGTATGAAGATGATCCTTTTATTTTAGCAGCACAGGCAGAACAAGCATTTTACATTCTTGATCCTGCTAAGAAGAATTGGTCTGTTGAACTTCCATCCAACAAGAATCGTCAAGCAGAAGTTGATTTTGAAAGTAATGAATATTTGAACATCAATAATGATGATCCTTTGTTTGAGACTTTGTGGTCAGTAGAGATTGATATAGATGGAGATGCAGTTGAAGATGAAGATGGAGATGGACCCGTATACATGAGATATGATCATGAAGAGGGAACTTGGGTCAAGAGGAACACAATTCTCAATCTAACACGAATTCTGAAGAATAAAATTTTAAATCAGACAAGAAAAAGGAAAAGATAATAATTGCCTTGACTTGTTTACTTGTACGTATGTTTTTATAAATTTCAAAATAATTTGCTTTCATTGACATACAAGACCATTGTGCACTGATGTTTTGATTTGGTTTATTTTACTTGCAGGAGTATGGACTCACCACATGATGACATTGATAATGTTCCCAGGCACATTGGTAGACAAAGATTTGAGGAGAACGTCAGACGTGGCAGGGCAATTATGGCGAGGTTGATCAGACTGAGAAGTAACGGAATCAAGTTACAACTGGAGTGGAATGAAAATGGAAACCCGTTTGGCGAGAACAGTACCTCCTTAAATAACTTCATCGGGACTACGGTTCGAGACAGAGTCCTTATTACAGTTCAAAATTGGAAAATGGTAAAGAAAAGTTATGAGGATGAGATCTGGGCTGAAGTACAGGTAACACCTTCATTATATAATTGTTCGGTTTTCTTTATTTCATTTCATTTCAATCTTACATATTATATATGTTTTTTGACTTGTTTACAGAGTATTTTTATTATTGATGATGATTGGAAGAACTTCGTAATGAGAAAAGCCAGAAAACTTATGCAAAAGTTTCGTTCTGATCTTGTCAAATATTTCTTAAGGGATGATAATGATGATATCATTACTACACCGCCTTATCCATTGTATGAAGGAATCATCACTCAAGAAACGTGGGATGAGTTTATCAGAACACACACAACTCCTGATTTCCTGGTAAGGGGATTTGTTTGTGTTAGATCTCATGTTTTGATGATAACAAAAGAATGGTTTGAAAAGGAAATGTTTAATAATCAAGCTTGAACTAAGTAATGACAGGAATAAGCTTTACTTGAGGTAAGCATGGAAGTAGTGAAGATTGGCCAAGAGAAAATGCTGAGGAACTTGATCAGATGTGCATTTTCTAAGGCATTACTCGAGGAGCTACTCGAGTAATGAGCCAAAACTTGAAGTAACCAAGCAAAACTTCCAGTTACCTGCCACCATTACTCGAGGCGCTACTCGAGTAACCAAGTAAAATTTTAAGGTTGCTCTCGGCCTGCTAATGTTACTCGAGGTGCTACTCGAGTAACCATGTGAAAACTTCCAGTTGACTTCAAGTTTTCCCCATGATACTCGAGGAGCTACTCGAGTACCTGTGTTTTCTAAAAGATGGACCTCTCGGCAATTTGTACCACTGCTAATGTTACTCGAGGAGCCACTCGAGTAACCAGGTCAGAAACTTTCAGTTTGCCTTCAAGTTTTCCATGATACTCGAGGAGCTACTCGAGTAACCGTGTATTTGAAAATGAGAAGCTCTCGGCACTTTGTACCACTGCCAATGTTACTCGAGGAGCTACTCAAGTAATGCACTAAGGTAAGTGAAAACTTGAGGTTTGTACCCGATTAACTTGATTTCTCTTTTATCTTCCTCGAGTACATACTCCATTAGACAAGTTTATTTTAAGTGGATTCCTCGAGTATGTACCCCAGTATATGCAAATGTTTTCAATATAAACTTCAAGGCATTACCATAGTAAATCACATGCAAAAGTCTCAGTTACTCGAGGAGCTACCCGAGTAACCTATGCAAAAATGAATGCATTACTCGAGTTCCTACTCGAGTAACAAGGTAATTGGTCTCGGCCTTGAAATCCTGCCAACATTACTGGAGTAGAGCATCGAGTAATCAAAAGTTTTTCAAAGGATTACTCGAGGTGTTACCCCAGTAATCTATGAAGTTGCAGAAGCATTACTGGAGGAGCTACCCGAGTAAATAACTATTCCTAAAGGTTTGAAAGTTAGTTTACTCCATGCACTACCCGAGTAATCTTGTTTATCTTCATGGAATTTCAAATAAACAATGATTTCACGATGTTACTCGAGGAGCTACTCGAGTAAACTTCAAGGGTTACTCGAGGAGCTACTCGAGTAAGCATACCCAGAATTTTAGAAATCATTCAAACGATCATTATATTATTTCCTATATGATTAACCTTTCATTGTATTAGCATTCTTAGTATATTTACAGAGAAACAATGAAGAAATCATATCAAGAGATGAAAGTCAAATCAAACGTTCAAATGCCAACCACCGCCAACGGATATTTTTCAAAAACTTGAAAAGTCAATAGTGGCTGCGCACTCACCAACGGACGAAAGGAAACGTTCCAACGGTCATCCGCATCATATCTATATATATGGGAACCTTCAAACAGAGAAGAACAACCAAGCACACATACAAACGTATCATTAAGTTCATTGCTCTGTTTTCACGTTGAAATTGTATTTATATGCTTCAGTGATTATCATTTACTCTTTGAGAGAGATATTTCATTCAAACTCAATATTTGTTATTGAGATAACTTAAGGTTGTGGAACCTTGAGTTGGGATTGGATTACAACCTGTAAGGGGGAGCGAGTGTCCAGGTGTAAGGAACTTGCTTGTACTGTGGTGCCAAGAACCCACTGAATCTTGGAAGTTATAGTGAAACTCTCAGAGAAGCTCTGAGGACTGGACGTAGGTCAAAGTGGTTGTGACCGAACCAGTATAACTCCCGGTGTACACTTCGGTGATATTTCTCCTTCCTTATTACTGTTTTAATTCTTTTGTCAAAGTTTTATATTTTCGAAAGAAATTTCAGTATCACCCAATTCACCCCCCCTCTTGGGTGAAACGCTTGATCTAACAGTTTGTAACTCCCATATTACGTGTAATGTACGTATTTGTAAGTAACATTTATATATTTATATGAATCGTTTTGATCTAACTAGGAGTTGAGCGAGAAAAATCGAGCTAACGCGACTAACATGCCATACCGATACACACAAGGACCTGTTTCATACGCACGGTTAGAAAGAAAAATGGTACGAACTGATGATTATTTCATTCGTAATAAAAATTGTATGAATATCATTTAACTTCGACTAACTTTGATGTGCAGATACAAGAATCAGGCTCAGATATTACGCAGGTTCCACGACATGATCTGTGGGTAGCCGGTGTCACAAATAAGAAAGGTGAAATTCGTAGTGAGGAAGTAAGAAGAGTAGCCGAATATTGTGTAAGTATTCAATTATATTATGCGTTCAATAAATAATTAGCTTTACTTAAATGAACTCCATTTATAATAACTAATTTTCATTGTAATTCTTTTTGGGAAAGCGACAAATGACACAGGAGGATCCTGCGTTGGCGACTTATGTTGGTCGGGACGATTTATTGAGCAGAGCGTTACCAGTACCTGAGTATGATGGTCATGTTCAGGGTACTAGTTTTGCAGTCACCCCATCAGCATACTTCGGACGTCAGAAGCGCTCGAGTAGAAGTGATGTTTCCCTCCTGCGTGACGAGATGGCTAGCTTTAAGCATCAAATGCAAGAACTTCAACAACAAATGCGCTACAAGGAACAACGAGAAGAACAATTCACCGAACAAATGCGTTTGATGCAAGAACAGATTGCGTTGTTAACAACGCAAATACAACAGTTGGTCCAGGGTAGGCCAACACCAAATGTTCCGTTCTGTGATAGCCCAAGTTTCAGAGATAGCTGCAATTCCATGCCTAAAGTCCCTTTTCCTTCGGTAATTAATTTCTTTTCTACTTAACTTTATGTTAAATTATAATTAAGCGAACTTTAACATATTAACTCTATTTTCCGTAGGGCGAATTTCAATGCAAGCTATATGTCGAGCAAGCATCCAAGCACGCGGTTGCAGTGGGCGTTGCCTACAACACTGGTGAGGACATACGGCACAATTCACCGTTGCCCGATAACACACTCCGGGTAAGGATTGACGTATGCACGAACGAAGACGCCCTCTTACTGATCCCGGCTCGGGATGAGCAAAATAAGGTGGCAGATGTTGTAGGTGGCTATGTTGCTTGGCCAATAGGTCTTATCGAGCCATGTGAAAAGGTCGTTCATTCAAAATTCCCTGTACTTTTCCTTCGAACTTTCATCTCAAACTGTGATTTAATTTTCTGATTTGCGCAGGGTAAGATTTCAAAGTCTTCAACAACACAACCCAAGTCAAAAGCATCGGCTAGCCAACAGAGCATAAGAAGACAGACCTCATTTCTCTATCAATTAATATTGATTGCACCACAATTGATCGGTGAGGGAGTAGTACAATTACGTATTCCAAGACATATCTACAGTGTTGGTGGTCTAGTTGATTATGTTACTGCCGAGGTCGTGCAGGACATATGTGCTCGTGATTGGGTTAGTGCTTCGGCTATCAACATCTGGATAAGGTACTTCACTATCATCGTTTATCACTATTATTAATATATCTCGTTCCATTTCTTTTGTTTCTCATGACACTATATGTTTTATACCAGGCATTTGGACCAGGACGTTTTAATGGATGCACACAAGGTCCAATTTGCATTTGTCAACCCTTTTCTCGTTGGTCATCATGATGGTAAAGTATATGTAACTGCACAGTCTAATGAGCTGAAAGATTACTTTAGCAAGAAAGCGACAGCAAATACATTATTTTTAGTGCCGTATAATACGGGGTAAGTTATTATTGGTTCAATTTTTGTTTTTATTGTTTAACTTCTATCATAACATGATTGTTCAAAAAAAATTTTTAACATATATTTTAGGCGCCATTGGATATTGATCGTTATCAATCTAGCGGAACCTTCAGGCCCTCGCATTTATTATGTAGATCCTCTAAAAAATGGTCTTCCACAAGACCGTTTTGATATGTTGCTATTGATCGGTAGGTAAGTATACGTGCCTATGTATAAATATTTGCGAACGTGATTGAATAACCAAAAGTAATCATTTTCTGTTTCTTTTGTTAGCGTATTGACTGCGTATCGGTCGTCTGTCTCGTTAAACTATTCTAAAGCTACTGACCCCCGCCTTAGCTATCCTTGGAAGAAGATACAGGTATTGATATTTGACTTTACTTAGACTTTGTTAGTAAACACTTTTTATTCATGAACAGAGTTAAATATTGCATTATATTTTTGCAGTGCCCTTTCCAACCTAATGACAATGATTGTGGGTACTATATCATGAAATTTATGAAGGATATTATTATGCATGATCAACCATTTATTCCTCAAAAAGTAAGTCATTTAGTTGCACTTCATATTGTGTTGTAATGAAATTAAATTAGTGCTTGACAGTTATGTTTTACTGATTTTAATTCGTTCTAACTTGTGTCTGATTGTATATATCTGTAGTATTATGAAGATCAACCTTGTGACGCTTTGACAGACCATCAGGTTAATGAAGTGATCGAGGAATGGTGTGAATATGTGTTTAGGCAAATCTCTTGGTAGCTATATATACTATTAGATTCACTAGCTGGTCTTTTTTGTGTTGTTTCTAATTGCCAATTGTTGTGTCATGCATGTTTGTTGAAGTTGAATTTGTTGTATTATATTTCATTCAGCTAGGTTTACAGTATATTGTATAACAATTTTCAGTACTACTTTAGCTAATCAATCATTTGTTGGTATCATTTTAAAGTTATCTATTATTGTTCTTATTAAACCTTGCAGACTATAATTATATATGCATGGGAGATATATATGAGGAAAAAATATGCTAAAAAAAAAACCAATACGAAGAACCCAAAAAATATGAGGAAAAAATATGCTAAAAAAAACCAATACGAAAAATTAAAAAAAAACACCTCCTGTGGCGCCTGGGTAACTGGGTGCCACAGGAGGTGTGCCTCCTGTGGCGCCTGGTCGGGAGGTTATTTTAAAAAAAAAAAATTTAAAATCTGTGGCGCTTCCAAGCGCTACAGCTTTTTTTAGTAGCGTCCAAATAGGTGGCATTTCGCTAGCGCCACAGCTAATGCAATTATAAGCGCCACAGCTTTGCTTTTTTGTAGTAGTGTACCTTCCAACTTGTTGTTGGAGAGATCACACCCCACCAATGAATCACTTGAGAATTGGCCAATGGACCCAATGAGATGATTGTCATTAAGATTCAAAGTATTCAAAGATGGTGAAGAATAACACCCTGAAGGAATTGTTCCGTTGAACAAGTTATGAGACAATTCTAGCTTAACCAACTTAGAAAGTTTGCAAATTTCATTTGGAATTGGACCAACTAATTTGTTAAAGCTCCAATCAAAAGAAGAGAGTTGAGCTAGATTAGACAAAGATGGTAGTTTTCCTCCTATGTTGTTTCTAGAAATTGATAAACTCTCTAGTTTGCTAAGCTCTCCAAACACATTTGTGACTTCACCATTGAAATTATTGTTTGAAAAATCTAAGACAGTGAGATGTTTCAGGCTTGAAAGTGATGATGTGATTTCTCCACTAAACTTATTAAATCTAAGGATTAAGGAAGATAGAAGTTTTAGGTTTGAAAGGAATGAAATCTCACCACTAAATTTGTTTGAGCCAAGGTACAAATGAGTTAGCTGAGTGAGATTCCTAAAACTTGGAGGCATTGGTCCTTCAAATCCACAACTTTCTAGATCCAAATTATTAAGGTGCCTCAAATCACCTATGGAAACAAAGATTCTTCCTAAGAATGATGTGAAGCTGAGATCTAGAAATGATAAAGGAGATCTCCAATTGGACTTTGGAAGTTGACCTTTAAGGTTTCTATTCAGTAACAAATCTAGCAGTTGAAGATTTTTTGATTAAAGAATGTCACTTGTGACATTTCCCTGCAACTCAGTATCTTTAAGTCTAAGGGAAACCAAAGACGATGATAAAGTCGTAAACAAATTGAAGGAGCTTGGTATAATAAAAGACAAATTTACATCATCTAAAACAGGTTCTCTTAAATCAGTCATGTTTAAAATGAAATTTTCCCATGTGGATTGTTTAGTCTCAGATTGCCCCATTAAATATTCATATAATTCCTCAAGTGGACTCTTATAAAAAGCATCAAAATAATTCAAATTTCAAACTCTTCCAAAAAGGATCATAGAGAATACTTTGTTTGTTCCTCTCATCACTATAGGTAAAATAAGTTGCAAGCTGCTCTTCTAATCCTATCTATAAGGTAGGGAGGGAAGAATCTTTTTTATCATGTTTATAAGTCACATTATCAAATTTTTTGCATGAATATACAGTTTTACCTTTCATTTATTAATACATAGACTTTGTACTCATGGAGTATAAATTAATGTATATTAAATAGGGTTCAAGTTTGAAAATTATTAAATTTTAAGATATAATTAATGAGATTTAAGGTTTTTTTTTATTCCAGCGAAACATGTTGGAAATGACTTATGAATAGGCTAGAGAAGTATATATAAATAAGTCATAGATGTAACTTTATTATAAGGAACAACCTCACAAATTTAATGATGATCCTATAAGAAATTGACTAGTGGCTTATTAATGAGATATTACCTCTCTCCATCATTTAGATGAGGACATAATTTTATAAATGAGTTAGACGAAGATGGCTTGTGTGTTTTTTTACATGTATGGCTTGTGTGGAATATTCACTCTGATTCTTATTATAAGGTATCAACTAACAATTCTTTTAAATCAATAAAAACAATTAAGATCATTAAATTTGTCCTAAAATTTAAGCAATCTCCAATATTACCCATACTAATTACACTACATTCTAATATCATATTGTATTAATTGTTACTCTGTCTCACTACCCTTATTGAATATGGGCATTCATAGAAAAATAATAATTAATGCTCTTTGAAAACAAAGATCAAGAACACTTATTAGTTGGTGTCTTATAATAAGGACCAGACGAAGTATCTTGTTTTCATGACAACAAAACTAGGAAAAAAAAAATTGTTTTTCAGGGCTATATAGTAAGAAGATAATGAGATCAATGGATCAATATTAGAAGTTTGAAAAAGAAGACCAAAGCTTAGCTTTCATTAAATTTAATCATACAAATGAGTTTTCAAAATTGAAAGTTAGTCCTTTTGATTGCAAAAACTTATAAAAAGCTTCAAATTGAAAGTTGGTCCTTTTAAACTCGTGAAGTTTATTTCCTTAATGTGCAAGATATGCCACTAAACATGTTATTTTATGCTTGATGCGTTTAATCATCCTCTCTAGAAAAATCATAACACATACCTAACACGTTGATCTAGTCTTTGTTTACTTATTTCATTTCATTTATTCAATTAGCGTGCTAAGTCTTTTTCTTCAAAATGTTAATAATCTTGATGGAATAAGGTTGTGTGCTCAGTAAAATTTCTAACATGTTAGTCCTTATGACTAACGCGTTAATTAACAAGCTTTAGTGTTTAAAGTCCAAAAAATGAGCATATCATCCTTAACACGCTAACATTCTTAACTAACACAATATCCAAGCGATTCATAAAGTCAAGTGTTTAATTTGTCTTTGAGAAAATTCTAATTGATAGAATGCTTGTTTTTTATCATTTTAACTGTTCATAATATGAATTAATTAATCCTAACATGAGCGTATATATAACTTGAGCAGCCTATTCTAGTCATTAATCTCTTCAGTGTTAGATGCAATAGTTTAGTCAAGATATTCGTGCTTGATTGTTGTAAGTAGTTCGAGTCATATGCTCAAGTTACGCTTCTTATATCAAACCTTCCATGATGAGTTGAACTTGTTTCGTATGTAGCAGTCCGAGTCAAACACTCGGACATTGTTGATCTTTGTGATCATCAACTTATGATCTGTCACTTGAACTATTGTTGGAAGTTATAATCATGACTAAGTTCCAGAGATTAAGTTGCTCGAGTCATACACTAGTGTCAATGAGGTTATATTGCTATATCTCATTCATTACACTAAAAAAAATATGGAATTACAGATATTATCCGCGTAAAATTTCTGTCAGAAAATACAATTTCTAATAGAATTAACAGAGAAATTTTTTGTCAGGAATTACCAATAAAAATCCCTTTAGTAATTTGTCACAAAAATTTTTGATAGATTAATGACGGAATAATTCCGTCGCTAATTCCGTAGGAAATTGTATTTTCCAACAGAATTTACTTAAAAATATTATAGACTTACATGCAACTTACCCAAAATTTATTTTATTGGATTTTTGTATAATTAAACCAAAGATAAAAACATATTTGTGGTCATTTGCAAACTAATTTTCTGTAATTCAAAATCTGAAACGTAATGTTTGTTAAGCTTGGCAATTGTTATGTACAAAATTTAATTAACTTATGCTCAAATTCATAATTTACCTCGAGAAAATATATATGTACACGTATGCATTTAGGAATGCATGCAATTAATAACACTACATGTGGGTGGCTTAGCTAGGTGTTAATTGTTTATTGATGCTTGGCAAAAAAAAAAAAAAAATTTGTTTATTGATGAAAGAGAGATGAATTTACAAGGACACATCTAGAACAGCCTTGACTTTTCTGCAACGGCTTGTCAAGAACGGAACTGTGTTGATTCTATCATTGACTTGGACTCATTCAAAAGCAAGACTAGCTAAGACCTTGTTTAGCAAACTCTTATAATCACTTAATAAAACTCTTGTTTTTTAATTTTTTATGAAACAAAATTTACCTCACATATTTATCTGGAATAATATAAAATCATTTAAAATAAGTTAATTTAAATACCCCACAAAATGATAATTTATCTTGGATTATTCACAGAACGAAATATGAATGGAACATCTCATCCCATAAAATAGTGTGGAATGACTTTTCCATTTCGTGCATCTTCCCAACTCAAGTTGTCCTAATAAACTCCCCATGTCAGTAATGGAAATGAAAATTAGAGGCCCATTGTCATGGATTAATTAATAAACATATGCATCCATAAGGTTATTTTTATGGATAAATAGTGAGAAAAGTTTTACTGAATTTTATTAAGATGACTAAAGTAATGACATAAGGTTTGCTATTAAAAATTAAAATTTTAAGAGAATAAATTTAAACTTTAAAATATCGAAGATGTTACCTACAATGAATCAAAATTTAAGAGGTTTTATAAAATTAGTAACTTATATAGGATACTAATTAAAAAGTCATATGTCTTTTATTCATCTAACATTGTAATTTTTATTAAAAAAATAATGGTAAGTTAGTGGCAAAAGGTTTATGATAAAAATAAAAAATTTGGGTATTAAATTTAAATTTTAAAATGTCATGAAAAATATAAAAAAATTTGTCTATTTTAGCCTTTCCATTTTCAATGTTCCCCCTGCGGAAAAACGCGGGAAATTACTACCAATCACTTGACTTACTCTTCTCTTCAATGATCAACATTCCGACGCTCGCACATCAATACAGTTACCATCGCACTAACATCCCCAAGTTTCAAAGCTTCTTTTTCTCTGCTTATTCATTCAGCACACTCATACTTCCATTTGGGATTCCCCCCCCCTATCTTCTACCATTTTTTTCAGCAGCACCATATACAAAAATGGAACCCAGATTGGGTTTTCCACTTCTCTTCTTCTTGTTATTCTCTATCTGTTTCAAAGCTGAATCAAAATGTAACAAAGGATGCGAGCTAGCTCTTGCCTCCTACTATGTTTGGGTTGGATTTTCAAATCTCTCGACCCTTTCGCAAATTATGCAATCCCCCATTCTTCAAACCCCCCAAGATATCGTCAACTATAACAAAGATCAACTATCTGGCATAAATTATGTCCAAACCACAACTCGCGTAAACGTTCCGTTCCCTTGCTATTGCATCGGCGGTGAATTTCTAGGTTACGTGTTCAAGTACCCGATTCAAGCAGGAGATACTTATGTGAAGGTTGCGAATCAGAGCTATTCGAATCTCACCACTGCTTCGTGGTTGCAGAGCCTGAATAGCTATCCGCCGAATAATTTTCCTAATTCTGGAACGCTGAATGTGACGGTGAACTGTTCGTGTGGGGATAGCCATGTTTCGAAAGATTATGGGTTGTTCATTACTTACCCTCTTAGAGCTGGGGATTCTTTGGATTCAATTGCGAACCAGACGAACCTTGATCGAACATTGTTGCAGAGGTATAATCCTGGTGTTGATTTTAGCAAAGGGAGTGGTGTGGTTTATATACCGGGGAAAGGTACACTAATTTATTTGATTGCGCGTAATCTAGTTCGATTGTTAAGTCACATAACCATAATTTAATTTAAACTTATGATTGAATCCGATGTTAATTTTAGAGCTCAACTACCTTTTTGTATAATAATAAATGACAGTCGAACACTTTTTGGCTAGTACTAGTATGGTATAATAAATTCCTTCTCATGTTTGGGTCCTCTTTTTCGACTTTAGTGAAAATTGATTTATATTCTTATCGAAGTGTATTTAGTTCTGGTAAGTTGACTTCGAAGATTGCTTTTTGGCTGGGAAAACAGAGCTACCGTATTTTCTTACTGGAGCATGGTCTACGATATAATCTTTGAACGAAATTAACTCTACTTTTGGCATTAGTGATTGTGATTTCAGTCAACTAATGTGAATCATGTAACAAAGATGATAAAATTCGTTAATGATTTCTGATAATTTGTCGTCGAAAAATCCCAAGGAAAGAAAAGCATTGGGGTTTATGGCTAACTAACAAATATATGTTTTTTTGCTGTCTCAAGTTGTTTCTGGGAGGGATATTATAACTATTTCTGCATTTTCCTCACTTTTTTTGCTTTCATTTTTCAGGCAAAAACAGTGCCTATGTGCCCCTGCCCACTAGGTAAATGCCCTTCTTTCATGTGTACATGAAGCTGCATAGGTTTTTTCTTTCCTCTTGTAAGATTTTTGAATAAATTACTGGAAGTTCCTCACTTTTTCAAAGTCTACATGTGCTTCACTTAAAAATCGAGATGCACTGCATTTCTATTCAAATTTGTTTCCCCAAAATACCTTTCATTAACCTAAATGCATTTTTTTTATTAAAAAATAGAGAAAACAAAGTCTTCTCTTTTTTATATTTATTTAGGGAAAATTGCCTCTAAAGACATCATTGGAAATTTATTTACCAAATGAGACCTGAAAGCATTTAAGAGAAGATCTTTACACATGGGAAAGATTGTTTGAACATAAGGGAAGATCTTTTACACATAGGGAAGATTGCTTGAATACAAGGAAAAATCACATAGGAAAGATATATTAAACACAAGGGAAGATCTTTTACACATGGGAAATATTGTTTAAACACAAGGTCTCATTTAGCAAATAAATTTTCAATGAGGTATTTAAGGGCAATTTTCCCTTTTATTTATGCCTATTTGGAAAAAACCCATATTTGTATGATTTAGTTAATGGGGGGTACTTTTAGTTTAAAAAAATTTGAAATTGTAGTAAAGTTTATATTTGGAAATGGTTCTGTGTAATTTTAGTAAAATTCAGGGGAAAGTTCTTGTTATAATCCTAATGTGTGTTCTCTGTTTTTTTTTTTGTCCAGTCCAAAAGGTTTGTCCTTCTTTCTCCTCAAAAAGTTGCTCATTTGGTGCCCAGCTTGGTAAGAATACGCAGAAATCGAAAGGTCAATGCAACTTTGAACTTATAGAGTGTTTCTTTCTTAATAAGCAGGTCTAAAAGGTATGGCTATTGCTGGTGTATCTGCTGGGGCAATAGTTGGGTTTCTGTTATTAACAGTTTGTCCTTATCTTGTGTATTACCGAAAGAAGAAGGAGGAAGAGCAAAAATTGCTTTCAGAATTAGCAGTATACTCTGCAGAATCTGGGAAGGGTACACGGATATCTATGTCTGCTCCGTTTTCCTTTACATTGTATTTCTTGTCAAATATGGGTGAAACTAAAATGTAACAAGTTCCAAAGGGTTAAACGGCTTCATAACTCTCATGTGACTCTAACATTCAAGTAAAACTGAAAAAACCTTGTGACATGCTCAATTAGTTCATATTGCTTGTACAAAATGGCCTCCAATTGGCAGAAAGATTATTGATTGATGGAGAAACCTAGTTGGCATTTGGCAATCCATTCAATCAGCTCAAGTTCATGCTCTTGCTGCTGTAAATGGCAGTGAATGGCGGACAAGATCAAATTCTTTGATGCAAAGTTGAAAATTTTGTCATAAGCTGGACAGGTTGTCCAAAACCTTTTGTCAATACTTGGAGCAGAAGTGAACGATGAAAGACTAAATCATTACCCTAAATATTTCCAAGTTTTGACAATTTCTAGCTGGATACAGATCGTTCCAAAAGATTCGATAGCTGTGTCACTATCTGGAATTTCTCAATCCGTCATTGTATTTGTTTGAAGTAGAATAGTTTATTTCACTCACCTTATTTTCTGTCAGCATAGTTCACTGAAACAAACGGATGAAATGAATAAAAAATGACAATGTAATTGATTCTTTCATATAGTGATTCTGAGTATAAAATTTCAGATTCCAATGGTTCTTCGGCTGCTGTTGATACTAGCATCAAAGGCATTACTGTGGACAAATCAGTGGAGTTCTCATATGAAGAACTATCTCAAGCCACAAATGACTTCAGTATGGGAAATAAAATTGGTCAAGGTGGTTTTGGGGCTGTCTACTATGCGGAGCTGAGAGGCGAGGTATGTAATTTTCATGTACTATTAAATTTGATTTAATTATGTGCATTTGAAAGAAAAGTTATGTTTCGTTAATATTCATAAGAGGACATTTTAATCAATGATGCATATAATTTTTTTTTTTGGCTGAATCTATCTTTTTACCATGAGTATGTGAAAAATATTTAAATAAGAGAGTTACAGTCTTGCTCTGTTGATGATTTATAGCTGCATTTGACAAAATATGAGAGTATTACATGTGGTGGATTTGAAATGCATCTATTGGAGGTTGGAAAAGCCTAGAACTTCGGTAATGTATAATTCATCAATGAAATGTCGAATTTAAAATGAGGCTTCTCTTTGAATGCGCATACTAGAGAAGATAGGTAACCTATGAGACTTGTGTTCACCAGATTGTCCTTGCGTCAAGTATAATTTCTTTGCTATGGGATGGGAAAAACAAGTAATGCTAAAAGGGACTAGAGAGAGAAAGAGTCACTTTCAAAGTGTTAATTCAAAGAGCTAAACTCTGACTGAATAGATACATGAAGATCTAAGTCAAGAACACTCCATTCACCTATGCTATTTTCTTTTTCCTATTACTGTTGCTAAAGAATGTTGTTCTTTTAATTACTTATTTATGTTATAACCCAAAATTTCAGATCTAACCCGTTACTTTTCACCTCATGCAGTATTACAATTTACATATAAGATTATATCATAACACACTTAGGATGTCATTAAATTTGTTTGTTCTTCTTTGTGGCCATTTTATTTTTCTTATTATCTGATTAAATAAACCTCTTAAAGAGATTTTCCTTTGCAGAAAACTGCAATAAAAAAGATGGAGTCACAAAAATCAAAGGAGTTTCTTGCTGAATTGAAAGTGTTAACGCGTGTTCATCACCTAAACCTGGTATGATAACTTTTGAACAAAAGCATATGGTAGGGCTAGTTTCTTGATTGTATAAGTAAATTTTTGTTTCTTTTGAAGCTAAATCATGTGTGATTTTGATTTTGATTTTTTTTTTTTTTGACTTCCCTTGAATGATGCGGGCAGATGGTGACTTTTATAAGTGAAGGGATTCAATATTAGTCTAAGCATTGGCATTAAGATATCAATTTCATTATTTTGAACTTAGAGTAGTAAAGTATATGTCACGATAGAATTGGAAGGTTATCCCATTTGGGAATTAGTCTTGATTTCTTTTTTTTTTTTTCACAATAAAGTGAATGATATAATTCCCATGTTCTTTAGTTTCATTTTAAAGCATGATACAATCAAATTCTACTCTCCAAGGTTCAGCAATTTCCCCCTCTCCTTGTAGGTGCGCTTGATTGGATATTGTGTTAAGAAGGATTCTCTTTTCCTTGTATATGAATACATTGACAATGGAAACTTAAGCCAACACCTGCGAGATTCAGGTGAGAAAAGCATTCCACCAACGTCTACTTCTGTAATGGGACACACATTTTTCTGTGCATTGCATAAGCACAAGGTCCAAGAAATGAGTCATATTTTATATGGCTATTAAATAGTATGGCTTGCAATAGCTTTTCTATTTTATATTAATGATCAAGTCATTTTATGACAGGGAGAGAACCCTTGCCATGGTCCATGCGGGTGCAAATTGCACTGGATTCAGCCAGAGGTCTTGAATATATTCACGAGTATACTGTGCCTGTATATGTTCATCGTGACATAAAGTCAGCTAATATATTGATAGATCGAAACTTCCATGCCAAGGTTTAATTTTCATTCAAAATCCTTAGAGCCTGTGCCTATTTTTCTTTTTTGGGATGACTTGTAATTCCTTAAATATTCATCTTTGAAGGTTGCAGATTTTGGGTTGACCAAGCTCACTGAAGTGGGAGGTTCAGCACATCCCACTGATAATCTTGCAGGCACATTTGGTTATATGCCACCTGAGTACGTCAACTTCTACTTTTTTGTTTGGGCAGTAGCTAACTGAATGAGATAGTTAGTTGATATTTTAATTATTTAAAATATTAAATAACAAAGGTAAGTTGATAGCATAGTGGCACTAGAGGTTGTTGAACTTCCTTGAGGTGCTGGGTTTAACTAATTGGCATTTTGTGTTAAATATTATTGCTGAATGATGAGTTATAATTAAGTATTTGGGAATTTTGAGACCCAAATTATTGGGAATGACCTGATTTGTAGCTAATATTCTCATACTTGCAACTTACTTTTCACCAAATTTTTTTTGGAACCTATTAAACTTATCTTTCGAGACCTAGGCGTCATTCTTCCTTTGAATAACTCGATTGGATATGAATATCAAGAACGTTTGTGTTTATGTGAAACTGAAATGGTTTTCAGGGAAATCTTTTTTGATTAAGGGAGGTACATTCTTTCTTTGGTTTTTTTTTTGGTCGAAAGGGAGGTACTTTCTTAGTATAAAGAAAAATGAGTTCTTTTTTTCCCCTTTTCTGACCGCAAAAAATTGAGTTCACTTTTGTGTGCTTAGGTTTGATTACTTTTCTCACTTCTGCAGATATGCATATGGTAGTGTTTCACCAAAAATTGATGTCTTTGCTTTCGGAGTTGTCCTCTATGAACTTATATCTGCCAAAGAAGCTTTGTTCAGGGCTGGTGAATCTGGTTCTGATACAAAAGGCCTTGTCTCTTTGGTGATTCTTGACTTCCTCATTAAAAATGATTTATTTACTATTTTCTTAAAATACAAATATGGTGAATTTACTAGAATATTCAAGGGTTTATATTTGCCTTGGTTGGTACAGTTTGAAGAAGCTCTTGAGAAGCCTAATCCAAAGGAACATCTTCAAAAGCTTGTTGATCCTAGGCTCGGTGATCAATACACAATCGATTCAGTTTACAAGGTGAGCAAATAAATTGAACTGTTTAAACTTTTGAGTTTGAAAAATACCTGTGTTCTCGCTGTCAAGTTCTAGGCTATAAAACTATCTCTACCAACATTTATAAACAGAGAACTTGATAGCAACTATATAAAGAACTCAGAATCCAAGATAAGTGTGTCAATGAAAAGAAAATACAGTACGGTTTGTGAGTTGTTAATTTAATCAAGGACAGTTTGTGAGTTATTAATTTAATTAAGTCTTAAAGATATCATTCATGTATTTTGATCCAACAGCTATCTTTACACCACAAAGCCACAAACAGGTTCACTCTCACACCACTGTGTTTGTGTTCTGCACAGTACCATAACTAATTTTAAGATATTAAAGAAATTAATTATGGATATTTGTAACAAATGTACGATGAGTTCTCTAAAATAGTCCCTTAAACCATTATCCCATTGATAAAATTCCCTCTAATATCTTGTATTGGAAAGCAACATCTACAATCTTGATGTTATTTCTTAGTTACATCCAGCACTCTAATCTTATTTATGGTGCATCCAACATTATTGTTATTTATTTACAATGCATCTGGCACCTTAAACCATAAATAAGATTAAGGTGTTGGATGTAACAGGAAAATAACATCAAGGGGTGCTGGATGCGTCAAAAAAATAACATTAGGATGATGAATGTACCATAAACAGAATTAGGATCTTGGATGCTACCTTTCCTATTAGTTTTTAGGGGGAAATTGGTGAAAAGTCTCCAATTAAAATTTTATTGGTAAAAATGACTTAATAATTTTTTATGCATAAAAAGTATTGGTACTATGCAAATTTTGTGCACACAAGTACTGGTACTTTGATTTATGTCTTTTTTATGAATAAAATTTTCAATGAGATTTTCCCCTAATTTTCCCAATTTTTTTTATCGGATTGGGTAGAATATGATTTTGTTTAAAATCCAAATGGATTAATACCATCTTTGGTCTTTTAAGTTTGCTCTCATTTTGGCTTTGGGCTCTTAAGTTTCAAACCATAGGTTTTGGTTTCTTAAATTTCATTTTGTTTCAAACATTAGTCTCTATAACTTGATAAAAATTTGGATCAGTTTACCTCTTGAAGGATCAAAACTCATAATTTGAAATTTGATGGACCAAAACCGAAAGAAGGACAAATTTAATAGACCAAATATTGCTTTAATCCAATCCAAATATATCCTTGAATCTTGCTACTTAAAAACAAAAAATATTTATGGTACTTGTAGATTGCACAGCTGGCCAAAGTGTGCACAGATGGAGACGCAGACCGACGTCCAACTATGAGATCTGTTGTGGTGACTCTGATGACACTTTCTTCTACTTTTGTGGAATGGGATATTGCCTCCTTGCATGAAAATCCAACATTCTGAGATTTGTTCTTTGTAAGGTAGATGTAGAAAATTTGTAAATAAGTGGCCAAAAAAGAAAGAGAAAATATATGTCAATAATATTTAAATTAAGCAACTCACATGTTATTTTGAATACCCCTTGTTTTTAAATCCAAAATAATAGTAATAATAATTTTTTTTGAGATACTGAATACATTAACTCACAAAAAGAGCTATAGATCTAAAAGCTAACACAAAAAATACATAACAAAACGCAAAAAGGACTTAGCAACCCTCATCAAGTACCGCCTCTTTCAATGAGGAGGTGGTGACTGGTCAAGAATACAATAATTTCTTATAAGATTATAAGTGTGTTTAGCTAATTTATCAGCTATGCTAATTGCCTCCCTAGAAACTTGATGTAATTGAACATTCCAACTTCTATGAACAAGAGCTCTAGCTTCCTTGATGATCTCCTTATAGGGGTGATTTGGTGCACATCCCCTAAGGATCAAATTGACGGCTTCAGTACAAGCCAAAGACTACTCTGACTTGCTTGTAGTTTCGAGCCAAACACAGGTGTAGACCATGGATGATGCCCGACACTTCTACTATCATCGTTGGGAGTAAGCCTCCATATGTAACCACACAGCCACTCATCTTGCATTCCCCTGATAGCTCCGCCGCATCCATAGCTACCTGAAATAAAGATTGACGAGTCTGTTTCAAGTTTAACAAAGCATGTTGTGGACTTACTGGCGTCCTTTGCCCTCTGTTCAAATGGGGAGGAGTAAAAGGAACATTTGGAGAATAGGTCCTGGTCCCAACAAGCTCTGAGCAGACTGGAGTTAGCGTTAACATATTCAAATGATTGTTTGTTACCAAACAACTGGATACACCAGGAGACCCAAATATCCAAGCATTTATATCGAATAAAATATTCCAATTGATTTTCTTAGTCTCTACCTTGCCTGCCTCACGCTTTAAGTTCCATTTGATCCATTCCTTCCCACTAAGAGTTGAGAAGGAATCCCAGTGTGAAGGGTGGACAACTGATCTCTATCTCTCATTCACGTTGTGGCAGTCTCTTAATAGGTACATGTGGTCTTCCTTTTGGTCGCAGCCAAACGGGCAAGTTGCTTCTGTAATACCCTTGCTCGGAATTGCACTGTATGAGCTCTCCCATGTGAAAACAGCCATATAAATGACTTCATCTTTTTCGGCATCCTCCACTTCCATAGCATCTTCCAGAATTTGTCCTTATGTTGGGGGTACCTGCAACAAGAATATTTTAGGCAGATCTAATTGAAAAACAACCGTCAGTAGAAGTTAACCATGTAAACTTATCTTCTCCTCTCTCCTCACAAGGTGGATGAACACTTGTAATATGAGCGACGATTTTAGGTTGGAATAAAAAACCAAGTCGATCCCTATCCCATTCTCCCCACGGGGTCAGATAATCATTAACTTTCTCTTTCTGATTGACTAGGTGTTCATATCCTTGCAAAAGATTGATAAGAGGGAAGTTTAGTTCAGACCAATTATCTTTCCAAAAGTTTGTCATATGTCCATGTTCAATTTTAATATAGTTCCCCTTCTTGAATATGTCCCAAACATCATAAATACTCCTCCAAGTTAGTGAGGAAACTTTCCTTTTTATATCTTTGGCATATGCTCATCTCCATACTTGTACTTGGAATGAAGTACACGAACCCACAAGGCTTCTCTATTGCTCAATAAATTCCAACATAACTTCAAGATGAAGTCCTCGTTCTGTTTCCTCAAGTTTCTAATGCCCAAAATCCCAGTTCCTTCATTTTAGAGATAATCTCCCAAGGTACCAAGTGACATTTTCTTTGCTCTTCTTTATCTCCCCGAAGAAAATATATGTTGTGGCATTCAAGTTTCTTAATCACACCTTTAGGATGTAAAATTGTCTGCCTATAATAGTAAGGAATGGTTGAAAGAACAAATTTGATAAGAGTTGTGTGTCTAGCCATATTCAAACATCTCTTTTTCCATCCCGCCATTTTTCTCTTTGTTTTTTCCACTATTGGGCCAAAGGTAGTTTAAGAAGCTCTAGTATGGATAAGGGGGATCCCCAAGTACTTTCTAAAGTCTCCAGTTAGGCCAACCCCCATACACTAGCTAAGCTCCATGGCCCTAGAAATATGGAAATTTTTCAAAAAGCACATTTTGGTTTTCATCTTATTCATTTTCATTCTTGATGATTGACAAAAGCGATCTAAGCATTGAAGCATTCCATCAATTTGGAAGGTTGAGGCTTTCCAAACAGAATGAGATCATCAGCAAAGAAAAGATGTGATATTTGTGGCCCTCCTGTGCTAAGCTGAATGGTTTCCCATGTTCCTTCCTCAATAGGATCCTTGATAAGATGACTCGGCCTCTCCATGCATAATGTGAAGATATACGGAGAGATAGGATCTCCCTGTCGAACACCCCTGGACGGCAGGAATTCCTTAGATTTCTCTCTATTGCAACAAATTTTGAAAGATGAGCTTGTTATGCATGCCATGATGACTTCGCATAATTTCTCTTCAAGGTCCACAGAGTGTAGCGTTTCTAGGATAAAGGGCCATTCTAATATATCATATGCTTTTTCCAGGTCAACTTTAACTGCTAACCATAATTTATTACTAGTTTTTGTCTTTATAGGGTGAATCACTTCTTCTGTAATAATGATATTATCACTACTCTACCTCCCCGGTATAAAGCTGCATTAGTGATGACCAATTAGTTTACCCATGATTCCTCTGAGCCTATCACTGATGACTTTTGATATGATTTTATAGCTCATATTGCAAAAAGATATCAGCCGAAAATCTTTAATTGTTTCTGGTCTCTCAATTTTTGGGGTGAGAGCTAAGTTGGTATTGTTTGTGCACTTTACAATGCTCTGATCATTGAAAGAGCTTTTCACCATGTCACACACAAAGTCACTGATGATGTTCCAGTACTTGTAGTAAAAGACTGCTTGGGTACCATCAAGACCAGGACATTTGAAGCCCCCATAGAAAAAGTTGCTGCCTTAATTTCTTTATTGGTTATGGTTGTCGAAAGCATGCCCTCTTCATTGCTGCTAAGCCTTGGAAATCTATTATTTGAATGGAGCTAACCATTTGGGTCTGATTCACTAGGAATAGGTTCTTGAAATAATCTCCTGCCATATTTCTCAATTCGATCTGACCAAAGATCCATTCACCCTCTTCATTTTTGAGACTCCATCGTATTTCTCCTTTTGTTGATAATGGTTAAGATATGGAAAATTTATTGTTCCTGTTTCCCCATTTTAGCCAATTACATCTTGATTTTTGAAACCAAAGGAGTTCTTCTTGTGTAAGAACTTTGTTGTAATCTTTCCATAATTCCCTCTCAACTTGAGCCAACTATTGATTGTCTTGTCGGCGTCTGGCTCTCTCTACCCCATCAATTCTTCATAACAGAGTTTGTTTCTTTTTGTTGAGATTCCCCACATTGATTTTGTTCCATTCTGTCGCTTCCTTAGCCAAAAGATCCATTTTTTCTATCCACCCTTCCTTACTCCGACATTTTCGAACAATCTCATCGAATCCACTCTCAAGAATCCATGCTGCTTCAAAACGAAAAGAGTGGTTCCTTCTTCGGTTCGTCTGATTAGTATTAGTTCTTAGCATCAAAGGTCGGTGATCTAAACCGAATTTATTGAGACGATGAACTTAGTTAGAGGGTATACTTAGTTCCATTCCTGATTTATGAAGCCCCAGTCAATTCTTTCTTTCAAGGTATCCCTTTCCCACATGTGGTAGTCCCCCACATAGTTGACATCAATAAGTTCCAATTGCTGAATATAGTCATTGAATTGGCGCACAGCACGCGTATTTGGGGCTGCTCCCCCTTTGTTGTCTTCAATGGTTAAGTAGGCATTAAAGTCTCCCATCACTACCCACGAGCCTTCAACTTAAGACTTAAAATTAATCAAATCATCCCAAAGAGTTTGTCTCAGAGTCGCACAAGGTTCAACATAGACATTGGATCAAAAGAAGTTTGAATCCGGCCTCAAGATTTTGACGTGGAGAGATTGAGTGGACAAAGAGATATACTGCACCACGAAGCCATTGTTGTTCCACAGGAGCCAAATCCCTCCCACAAAACCCGTAGCCTCAAGACGAATCAAATTTTCATAGCCTAGCTTTCTCACAATGAGGTCTGCTTTATTCCCACTGACACGTGTTTCCATAAGGATTAGAATGTCAATCTTTCTCCCTAAGATCGTGTCCCTTAGCTTATTTGGAAATAGGTTGGATGCAGCACCCCTGCAAGTCCACGATAAGATATTAAGATGCATGGGAAATATATAGGGTTAATGGGCAAAACTACCCTTAAATTTTTCTCAAAAGTGTACCCACCACCATAAACTTTTTTTTGATGCAAAAGTAACCATGAACTTTTAAAAATGGTGCAAAAGTAACTATGAACCTTAAAAAAAGGGGCAAAAGTGACATTACCGTTAACGGCCGTTTACTCAAAAGTTTTTAAGAGGCAAAAATACCCATAAACTTTTCTCAAGAGTGCACTCACCACCATATACTTTTTTTTGGGTGCAAAAATAGTCATAAATTTTCAAAAATGGGGCAAAAGTGATGGCTATCTTACTGGGTTCAAATGTAATCTTTTGATTGCTCTAAGTCCAGGAAAAAAACACATCGACTTGTTCACCATGATTTTTCCAAGCCAAAAATTGAAAAACCCATCTTCAATGAAGATGAGATCGCTATCCTGCTCTCACCGACATGGAGTAAATGGAATTGTTGAGATCCTTCCTCATCAACAATTTTGACAACCGCGTTTACGACACCATTGATGTCAACAATTCCATATACGGCATGTCGGTGAGAGCAAGATGACAACGTCATCTTCATTGAAGATCAGTTTTTCAATTTTTGGTTTGAAAAAATCATGGTGGACAAGTCAAGGTGCTGTTTTTCTAGACTTTGGATAATCAAAAGATGACATTTTAACACAGTAAGAGAACCGTCACTTTTACCCCATTTTTGAAAATTTATGGTTACTTTTGCACCAAAAAACCGTTTATGGTGGTGAGTGCACTCTTAAGAAAAGTTTATGGGTATTTTTACCCCTTTAAAACTTTTGAGTAAACGGCCGTTAACGGTAGTGTCACTTTTACCCCTTTTTTGAAAGTCCATGGTTATGTTTGCACCATTTTTAAAAGTTCATGGTTACTTTTGCACAAAAAAAAAAAAACTTTATGGTGGTGGGTGCACTTTTGAGAAAAGTTTAAGGTTAGTTTTGCCCCTTAACCCAAATATATATAAAAAAGAGGAGAAAAAAAAAACTTGTCGAAACACCCCTGATCATAGTTGGCCAGAATCAGAGAGCTCCACAATAATTTTATCAAATGGAAGTTTTTCATATCTGTATATTTTAATATAAATATTTTTATTTAGATAACATTATATGTTGTCTTCAAAGTTTCATATATATATTTTTTACATCAAAATATTTTCTCCCGTACATGAATAATTTTATGTATACCGTTATTTCACTTTTACAAGCCCTTACTTTTATACAAATGATGGCCTTTACATTAAGTACCCCCTAAAAACATGTTAATCGTTAGTTTAAGAACCCAAAAAATTATATAAAAATGATTAATTGAAGGCATTAGACTTTTGTCTGTAAATGTAGCCAAAAAGGTTGGCAAAAAAAATTTAGCCAAAAAGATATTATATAAAAAAGAGACAGAATTTTAACCCACAAAATTTATTTATTAAAGGCGGGATTTTGTTATTCTTTTGATAATAGGTCCATGCTCTATAAAATTAGGTTTAGTCTATTGGCTAATTTAACCGAAAACCAGTAAACTAAGCTAGGCAAAATCCTGATACTTCACAAGTGAATACTTTTTTTTTTTTAAACCATCGGTTCACAACTGAATGTGTTTGCAAAAATGGAAGCAAAAAATTATATAAAAAAAAATGGAAACAAAAATAACTTTAGAGTATGAGCCACAAAGGTTGGCCCAAGAAATACGACCCTTCCTCTCTCTTGCAAACAATGCTTGTTACTCTCATAGGAAGCGAATAATTACATTACAGAGATTAAAAAATTAGTTTAGTCAGTCATTTTATAAAAAATTAGCTTTTTTATTTTTCTAAAATATATCTTTTAATTGATTTTTCTAAAATATATCTTTTAATAATTTACATTAAAAAGTACTCTCTTAATAAAAGCCTTCCATGGGGTCAGGGCCTAAACGGATCCGTTTATGCATGACTAAAGAAAAACAGTCATTTTTTTAAACCCGACCCTTTTACACAAGGGCCTGGGCCTGTCCTACAAGGCCGGAAGCTCTTTTAACAATTTTTTTATTATTTTCCTTAAAGAAATAAAATTACAACAATGAAAGTCATAATTTAATACATAAATATTATTAAAATTAAGGTTTAAATGATACGTATCATGTAACAAATAAAAACAAACACTAAGTCATGATGAAAGGTAAACTATTATCAATATATCACAATTACAAATAATTAATAAGAAGACTTAACAAAATAAAAAAAACACTTATTATAAATATGTTTTAAAAAGTGTAAGCAATTAGCAAAATAAACAATACAAGATATGAACAAAATAATCACTAGAAAATAAATCAAAAAAATACAAAATTAGTAAGAATATTTATGAAATAAGAAATATCTTTTATAAGTTTTAAATTTTAAAGATCCTTAATACAAGAATTTCTTATGAAACTTAATATTTGCGACATTACTGACAAAAAATAAAAAATCAACAATATTAATATCATATAAATAATTTTATAAAAAACATACGGGGCTAAAAAGGCCGGCCCATTCTGTCCCTTAGCCCTACAGGGCTTCTCAAGCCCTATCTTTGCAAATTCAGAGTTTAAACGGGCTAGTCCGATAAGCTCAGCCTATTTTCTCAATTCTAAAAAAACTCCTTAATATGATTAATCAATAGGGTGAGGGGCTATCTTATCCTATTTATAACATTATTATCTTCAAGTTTCTCATAATTTTATTCTTTTTTCACGAACATGTGGTATTGTGGTAATTTAGCCATCAAAGTCTTCAGCAAGAATCTAAAAAAAACTAGAAAATAGTACTAGCATGTCTAAGCGAAGGATTTCACAACTTGAACAAGAATCAAAATTAAAGAACTCATCATATTGACTGAGGATGGTGATAATAATGCTTAGAAATTTCCTAAGAAAGGGTTGGCAAAGAGTTTAGTGGCATCACGAGTCAAACAACCAAAAGACTAATTAAATGTGTGTGATGGTATAATGTCTGCAATTATAGAGAATATAAGGACAATTGAAATAAGAAAAAAAATGATTATGCAGAATGACTTAATTCCTATGAAATTCTTAAAAGCCTTTTTTTATGAAATGACCTAACTCCTCTTATATTAAAAAAAAAAACTCCATCCAATTCTGGCAGCCATATGTGTTCCACGCCAAACATGAGAACTATAGAGAAAGGGTTAACTTATAAATGAATGATTACTTCTCTTTAAGAAATAACGGCTTTGATTATATGAAATAACGACAAAATCTTCAGCATTGTCAACTATTATTTTAAAATTAGCTAAATTATTCAAAACTCTCTTGAACTTTGGGCCAGTTGTATATTAATCCCTTGATATTTCGATGTTTAAATTTAAACCCCTTGAACTTTGGTTTTTTTTTTTTAATTTGGACCCCCTGCTGTTAACACGCCGTTATCTTTTTTAAAGAATTTGCTACGTCAGATTAATAGAAGACATCTTATCACATCTTACGTGACATCCTATTACGTGATATATAAAACCCACTTGAACTTTAGTCTAATTGCATATAAACCCTCAATATTTTAAACTTTAAACTTAACCCCTTGAAGTTTTATTTTTTTAATATTAAACCCATGCCTTTATTTTTTATATAATTCTTATCAGAGCGAGCTTATTATTTCCAAATGATTCTATCGGCTTCTTCATATATTAAAATAGCATTTTTACAATTTTATTATCTTAATTTATAATGTTAATAAATTCATTAATTTTTGTTTGCTATATATCATTTGTTAATTATATCCTTATATTTACAACATTTGTTAATTAAAATAGTATTTGTTAATTTTTTTTGTTGAATTAGATGTTGAATTTATATCATTATGTTTCTTGTTAATGATATATAGCAAACAAAAATTAATGAATTTATTAATATTATAAATTAAGACAATAAAATTGTAAAAATGCTATTTTAATATATGAAGAAGTTGATAGGATCAATTGGAAGTAGTGAACTCATTTTGATAAGAATTAGATAAAAAAATTAAAGGCTGAGGTTTAATATTAAGAAAAAACTTTGAGGGGGTTAAGTTTAAAGTTTAAAATGTTGAGGGAGTTATATGCAACTAGACTAAAGTTCAGAGGGGTTTTGCACAACTATAAACTTAATTGGATGCCACATAAGATGTGATGAGGTGTCTTCTATTAATCTGACGTGGCAAATTCTATCAAAAAGATAACAGTATGTTAACGGCAGGGAGTCCAAAAAAAAAAATCAAAGTTTAGGGGGGTTAAATTTAAACATCAAAATGTCATAGAGGTTGTATGCAATTACTCCAAAATTCGGGGGGGGGGGGGGTTAGTGGAAGAAATAACGACTTTGATTATATGAAATGGACTTGGCTTCGGTCCTTTTTCCTCCAAGAAAAGGACCATCCTTTTCTCTTCTAGAGTCGTCAGATGGAGATCTCAATGGTTCAGATTTAATATATTTTTAATATATTAATATAATAATAATATTTTTATAATATATAAAATATGGACCGTTGAGATTTCCATCCGACGACTCTGACTTTGAAAAATAACAATTTTAATTATATTAAATAGCAATAAAAAGAAGCGACAACCTTAAGAAGTGGCAGTTGGAGCTATGATGGCTTGTAGTGGTGGGAAGGTTTTCTTTTTTTAAGGGTTAAGGTGTAAATTTGTTTTAGAAGTTTTCGTTGAGAAGTGACGTTACACTGGAAGTTTTTTAAGGTTTAATATTGCTGTGGAAATGTTAAAATGGAGTAATGTTGTCCTTTTATCTTAAAAAGTCTAATTTTTTAACAGTTAAACGTTATTTTTTTAAAGGTATGAAGCAACATTATTATGTTTTGAAACTTTTGGAGTGACATTAAACTTAAAAAAAACTTTTAGGGCAATATTGCTTCTCAACAAAAACTTCCAGGACAAATTTACACCTTAACCCCTTTTTTTATTCAGTAAGGAGAGTTAAATTATTTTTTTTAAAAAGGTTAATTTAAAAAAGTTCTCAAAAACTTAATAGAGGTCATCTATGTTTTTTCACCCTAACTCATATTAAAATGACTCCAAAAGCAAGGAGTATATATACTTGTCTATTTCAAATAGTGATGTGTGTACCCACATTTAGCCATAAGATTATAAAGACCTTAATTTTTTTAAATATATAAATATACCCTAATTATTTTCTTTCAAACAAAAAATTCTACCATTATTATTAGAGAAATAACTTCTGTACTATAAGAAAGAGCTATCTTGACTGCAAGAAATGCAATGCAAGAGACAGTAACAAGAGTCAAGTGCTTCAGCCTGTTGGAGTCATTGTATAGTCGTGGGTGTGTTAAAAAGGAAAAGTCCTAAATTGCTTAAGAATGTGGAAGCACAAAAGTTAAAATAATAACTTGTGATCTTAAGCTAATAAATAGGCCAAGAGGAGGAGTGGACTCAAGCGCATGGTCAAGTGAAAATCTGGCAATTGTCCCCTGCGCATGTGTTGAATTTAGATTGGGCATGTCTTAAATAAAGGATGCGACTTCTCTCCTTTTCCCTTATGGTCCACTCACATCCTTTTCTTTCAAACTACACCATTTTGATGCAAAATAGATAAGCTTCTCACTTTTTTTTTAAAACAACATTCACCATCTTGAAATATTTTTTAAGTACAAGTCAATATTTTATAATATTTTTTTAGTATCATCCAGTATCATAAACTAATTTTTAGTGCATCCAACATCCTTAAATATTACACTAAAAATATTTCAGAGTACTAACTGGCACTAAAAAAAATACTCCAGGATACTGGATAATACTGAAAAATTATTTTAGGATCTTGAAAAAATATTTTAGGGAATCGAATGGTACCGAAAAAAGTACTTCAATATGGTGATTTAAGTGCAAGTAAATACTCTGCAATATTTTTTCATTATTATATAGTATCCTAAACTAATTTTTAGTGCATCCAACATCCTAAAATATTGCACCAAAAATATTTCTGAGTACTAACTGGCACTAAAAAAATACCTCAGAATATTAGATAATACTGAAAAATTATTTTAGGATCTCGAAAAAATATTTTAGAGAACTGACTAGTACTGAAAAAATATTTCAAAACGACAAATGTTGTTTTTCAGAAGGAAAAAAAAATTGAGAAGGTTGTGTATTTTGCACTAGTTTAAAAGAAAAAGAATAGGAGTGGAAAAGGAAAAGGAGGGAAGTCGCGTCCTTAAATGAGATGTTTTTTGAAAATATAAAATAGATGTTAAGAGAAAAAGGATTTAACAGGAACGTTGGAAGCTTTAAAATATCATAATGGAAGACTTCTTCTCCTTGGAGGTGGATGGCTCTATCTTGCGTAGTGGAAGAAGTGGCTGTGAAGGGGTAGTGAGGGATACAAATAGATGATGGTTATATAGATTTAGTTGTAAGCTGATTGGAGTTCCGCATGCTATTGCGGAATTAATTGAAATGATTCAGGGACTTTACTTATGTTGGAGTAAGGGTATTTGCAAAGTTTGCTTGTTCTCAGACTGTATAGAGGCCCTTAATCTTGTGACTAGAGGATGTGAGTTAGAGTATCCACTTAGGGATCTAGTTGAAGAGATTAGAGCTCTCATTAATAGAGAGTGATAAATTAAGTTTGTAAATGTTCCTCGTGAGGATTTTATCGTTGCAAATAGACTGGCCAAATTGGCACATAGTATCACTAATAGTTTTTGTATCTTTGATCATCCCCTACCTCCTCAAGAGGAGGTGGATGATGATGAAAGAAGAGTAGGGTAGTTGAGCATTTCTTTTGTGAGTTGCTGTAATATAACATTTCTAGTAATATTCCAAAAAAAAATCATAATGGATAACTTTAACGGATATGATAGTGGGCTTTAAAACGCTGAGCCTTAAACGGATTTGTTAAAGCTTTTGAATCATATTGGTTATTACAATTATTCCTTAATGGATTTTTAATATGATTGATTGCTTTAAATGGACATGTATAAACGGCCCAATGGGTTGAATGACATTTTATCAGCCGACGTTTGAAACCTTCCGAGTATATGTCTCCATTACTGCAATGTTGAACATTTGATCTAATCACATTAAAACGTGGTTATTTGTGCTCAATGGTGCATAGAACTGTTGCCTATATAAGGTGCTCGAGCAAGTATCAGTGCAAACTATCAATTAAACTATATAATTTCTCACAAGTTATTTAAAGAATAAAAGCGGCAATGGATATGGCATATTTTTACTTCTATTTTAAGTGTATTTGATGGCATAATCAATCTATAATATATTTCATTTCCCTTTTGCAGAGAGCTTGTGTAACTGTTCCTAAGCCATTTAGCCGATGAACAAGTCTTGACTCCACCGTCTTAGCTCAAACTGTCGCCCATGTGCGTAAAAAACTCCTTCCCACTTGCACCCCACGAGAAATACCATGTGACACGTTGGTGCCAAGGATTGTTTGAATTTTGAGATCGACCAACCCTGTTGTTCTTCCTATATAATGTGTCTCCCACACCATGTCATGACCGTCACAAGATGCCTCTGTTTTGTGGCTATGATTTCAGTATAAATGCCTTCCATACATAATTCTCTTCGTTTAGTAATATACAAGGGGCCATCGTTCAAAGGTTAGAGTGTCATCCTTTCGCCATGTCCTCTTGTGTCTCTTCCCTACAAAATATCTACATCATATATTCCCTCCTAGGCAGTGCCTATCATATCCCGTCACACTAAGGAAGTCATCTCTGTTGACTGTGTTGTCTTCGACGAGCGTGTATGTTTTACTTCACCATTATTTTGTTGTTATATGTAATAGCATTCTGTAGTTGTAGTTGTTTAGTTTACGGGGCATATAGTTGCTTTTTGCTATCTTTTCTTAGGATTGCAACTTATGTTGTCAAACTTAATGGCTTAAGTGCAGGACCCTACAGATTTTCCCGAGGACATGGCCCCAGCAAGCTTAGTGCAAGGTCCTTCATTCCGACGCAAGAGCAGGACTGTATTTAGCACAGACCATCTGACTTGAGAATCTGCTTTCTTTTGTGTGAAGCCCAGCCTTTTTAGCAATTAATCCAACTGCCTGTGTTAAATGGTAATGCCCTTCCATTAGTTAGTTCATGAAGTAGCGGTTCATAATTGAATAAACCTTTCTTATGTCATCCAAACCTCCTTCAGCAATTCCATATACTTGATACTCGGTTGCAACACCAGCCACGGCTATACATGAAAATCTGTGCATTTTATATTTGACAACATTAAACCGTCAAAACATGTGGTAAATGCCAAGTAAAGTATTAGTGTTTATAGATGAAACTTAATACTCGGTTTCATTTTTTCCCATATCTATCAATGCAATTATTTTGAGTGTTATCCAATGCTCATAATAACTATTTTACATTATGAGATGGGTTGACAGGTCTGACTTGGATGCATAGTATGGGGCCGTTTAACTTTGATTACAAAGCTGTTTAACTTTGACTTGGCAGTGCATGCACACTATCTTGAATCACCATCTTGCAAAGCTACCACTCTAATGTTGAATCAGCCAATACTGTGACCATTAATGCATACATCTAACCACAATTTTGAGAGTCTTTTGGGCCATGTACCCACGTCTTAATCATGAAGTTTGCATGACTTCCACAACTGAAAGCACCTAACTGAAATCACAACTTAAAATTGTGAAACCCGTAACTGAAATATAACAACTGACTTCCACAACTGAAATCACAACTTAGGACTAAACTACAACGTAGCTAAGATATAACAACTGAAAGCACATTCCTATAATTAGCAAGCACTGGAACCCGTAAATATATAATTGCAAGCACAACAGTTAATATATATTATGCCGACTGACTTACACTAAAGTATAACTTGTAACCCCCTGCCGTAATTAATATCCGGATTACAAATTTTAAGTGAAATAGAGACCAATAATAATCAAATAACATTTACTAACCCATCACATGACGGGGTTTTCACAAATACTTTTCGAAATCATTTACAACACGGTCTCATATTTACACTCCGAATATAATTACTATGCGAAGATAAATCACATTTATACAATTATCAGAGTACGCAATATAAATTCCCGATAATCACGGGGTCATATCTTCGCTTAATAAACCTAGGGCGCATTAGCCCATACAACTCAAATAACAGAGATTACACAACTTATCCGAATACATTCTCAAATACTGATCCATACAATCAGATACATAATCCCAATAACGTATTGATAACCAACTACTAAGTTCTCACCCAGAAACGAGTCCTCTTCATCCTTGGATGCTTGCTCATCCTCAATCTTCCTTCCCTGTCTAAAATGTTGATAGGGGAGGGTGAGATTCTAGGGAATCTCAGTAGGAAACAGATACCAATATGCATGCAAGATAAGTATTTAATGCATGACATGCTTGCATCACAATAACTCATGTTCACATAATGATGTATCTGCATGCTCAATGTTTTACAACAAACTCATGGCCATAGCAAAACTAGAAACAGAGCTACAATCATTCATACATGTCTCACATAATCACGCAAAGCAATAACATGCACCAATACACAAATACAATTATCAATACATGTAGGAGAGGTAAGTTCCCTACCCTCTTTCCACGTAAGCTCCAGCTCCGGCTGCTCACAATCAGGGAAATCATCAAATCCTATAACCAAAATCGAGGACATAGGATTAATCCCTTTTCCAATTCCTTAACTTTTAGACACTCAAGTTGGTTATCATTATTGCTCTTTAAGTACCCTCAAACACCTAAATCCATAGCTCTAAAGAGTTGGAAGACTATCCCCAAAGATCCCCTTTTGAACACTCAAACTTGATATTTTTCACTGCTTCACTCGAGCACAGATGACCATGCTCGAGCACAAGTACGGACATCACTCGAGCACAAATGCTCTTACTCGAGCATTGGTACGGACAGCACTCGAGCACAAGAGAAAGTGAGACCGCGAGTGAATACCCGAGAGCACAAAGAAACTTTCAGGAACTGGCTCACTCGAGCACAAAATCCTCACTCGAGCACAAGGCCAAATGCCTTACTCGAGCACCCGCGAGAGAAGTCCAGGAAGTGATGACCCGAGAGCACACAACGCTCTCCAAGACCGGGATCACTCGAGCACAGCCATATGCACTCGAGCACGATCACCTCCTACCCGCGAGTGAGAAGGCACACTCGAGCACCTTACCCGCGAGTGACAGAGCTCACTCTTGGCGATCAGCCCGCGAGTGAAGACCCGAAAGCAACCCTTCACTCTGAATTCACACCTTCACTCGAGCAGCCCCAAGCTCACTCAAGCATGTTCTTCCCTCACTCGAGCACAAGACGATGCACTCGAGCATTATTCATAAATCCCAGGCGCACTCGAAGCAGAACAAAGGAAAACTCACATATCACTCGAGCAGGATCTCCCTCACTCGAGCAATGTTCCTCCATCACTCGAGCACACCTATGTCTGCTCGAGTGAATCTATCATATTCCAGAAAACGCAGCAAAACATACCATATCCTCTACCATTTGCCAATTGATCCAAATAGACCCAAAACCTCTACCAAAGCTACTCCCACATAAAATCACTCATTAAATTCAATGGAATCAATAGAATTACCAAAATCCCATTCCATTTACATGCTTTGGTCTAGGGCATCACAATCATCATTTTTCCAAAATCACTAACTTCAATCATTTCAATCCCAATCAATCTATCTATTCAGAACTCCTACCAATATACCATTTCCATAACCATAACATGCCAAACTACCCATTGACCCATATTTTCGAAATTAGGGCAATAATTCCAGAAATTCCAAACTTAATCATTTGGCATGAAACATAGATAGAAAGATTGGGTTCACATACCTTATCAACTTTCTCAAAGACACTCTTTGATTCTCCACACTTCATATTTTCGTGATCCTCAAATCACCACCAATGGAGAAACTACAACCACCAAAATAAAGCTCTCAACTCAAGGATTAACATTAGAGAAGAGAGTTTGACCTAAAGAGGCCATTTGCTTACCTCAGAAATCAGTTTTTCCTTTCTCCCTCCCAAGCTCCATAGCCACCGAAACAAGAGAGAGAAAACGAGAGAGAGAGAAGAGAGGAGATGGAGATGATGATGATGTGTCTCACATTACTTATGCCTCATCCAAGGGTCCACACTTTGCCACTTGTCACCATCTCACTACAACTCTCATGGGCTCACATACACACACATACACATGATTATGCCCCTTACTCAACTTCACAAATCAATCCTAGCCATTGATCTTGAAGCTACCAATGAGTTTCCTCTTCGGCAACCAATCAAATGGTCAGTAACTTTACCGTTTTGCCCCTGATTATGGCAATTCCTCTTAAATCACCATCAACTCATTTTATATCTCTTAATCACAATTTGGACTCTTGCTAAACCAGGGCTTAGCAGTCCACTAATCTCAGGCTTAATCACTAAGCTCAAGTATTAAAATTCGGGATATTACATTTCTCCCCCCGTTCAATAAATTTCGTCCTCGAAATTTGTCACACCACTTGAACCATAAACTTGGATGCCTCTTCATGACGGCTTCCGTTTCACATTCATTTCATATTGGACAGTCCCGTTTAGACCACCCACACAAATGGTGCGCCACAATTTGATTCTCACATGAATCCTAAACAATAAATTCAACCGTAGTTGCCACAAACCGCAATCGGCCCATTTCACGATTGCTACCCGAACACAATCATCACACTATTTCCAAACAAGTACAATCGCTTCCACATACGATTGTCACACACTCTATCACCATATAACCACAATCGTCACAAGCCTTCCTCAACTCATGAGTGGCTAGCGCATCTCAATATATCAAATGACAGCCTCAGCTGTATACACAAACATTCTGCTTCTGCTTTATCCATTTTCACAGCCTTACCCTCACCCGTACACCCACCAGTAACTCCGCTAGTGGTAACCGGGGCTTTCGAGTATTCATCACAATCACATCAGGCCACTCCGGAATCTCAATCTCATCTATCCGAAGCACCCTACCGCAATGGCCCACCTAGAATCTCAGTCTCTTCTATCCAGGCGACCGGTTGAGAGTCTCAATCTCCCAACATCACCTTCATGCTCTTTCGCCACACAAATCAACTACAACGGTAGTTCAACGGCCGAGCTAGAGATGACCAGCGTCAAACCCTAAACGGCTCACGCTGACCTGCACACGCTGCATAGCACTTTAACACAATTCACACTGATTAGATGCACAACACACAGCCCACGGCTGGATTCACAACACGCCGCCCCATGGGTCGGATTCACAAAGATACATGTTGATTACAACGGCAGTTCAACGGCCGAGCTAGATATGACCAGCGTCAAACCCTAAACGGCTCACGCTGACCTGCACACGCTGCAATTCATATCGCAAACTCTAATTTTACGCACTGCCTTTCGGCCTAGGGTTAACACCGGTGCAACCAACGTGGTGGCTAGCCAGGTTGGCCATGCCAGGGTAATTGCCCTCAGAATAGAGAACCCCCGATCATGTAGTCGAATTAGCCATCAGCTAAATTAGCTCTGCTCTACTACACAACTATACCTCAGTCCCAACTTGATCACAATTGTCATAAAACACACAATTCACACTCCACCCTCATCCCCTTTTACCGCCGAGAAGACACACAGTCTTTACCCGAACTGTTGTTAGCGACTTAGGGACTATTGGCATGGCAGTGCACACACATAAGATCCACAATCACACCCTACCCTCATCTCCTTTCTCCGCCGGGAAGACACACAATCTAACCCGAACCGTTGTTAGCTACTCAGGGACTATTGGCGTGGCAGTGTATACACATAACCTTATAGCTCATAAAGCTATCCGGCTTTCACAATCAGCCCGTCGGCCTTCACAAATAGCCTGTCCCCCGTAACCTACCGCCCCGAAGGCACGGTCCTCCACCATAGGAATCACCCTATGCGGCCGCAGGTGAGAGACTCACAATGCACAATTGCAACAAGCTGGAACCAGGCACATTAACACTTCACCTTCAACATCTCAAATTTTTTTCACGTATTAGGATCCTTCAAGACCCCTTCTCATAAATTAATCTGGACTTCGAAGTTTTACTTCCCGAAGCCGTAAGTAACACATTACACTTTATGCAAACTTGAGCTCTTGCTCAGTGCTATACTCAAACACATCAATTACCACGATTCCGCTGCACACTCTGAGGTCTTTCTCCTCACTTGTGCTTTCACAATGTCAAGTTGATTTAACAGGAGTCCCATATGAATCTCCTACTACCACTGACAACATTCACAATCTGTACCAAATCTTGGCCCGATTCAACTCGAATCATTGAAAGCCATAATCAACACATCGTTAAGAGCCCATACTCCTAACGTCCTCATAATTCCACTCTACAATTCAACATCACGGCAACTGCTCTCCACGGTTCATTATCAAGGCGGCTGCACTCTAGGGTTCATCGTCACAGTGGCTCCACTCTAGGGTTCATCGTCATAGTGGCTCCACTCTACGCTACTGCACTCGGTGCTTCACTCAGTCCACTGACTGGTCAGCCCCTCCGGTCAGAATTTTCGTAGGTAGCCCTTTCCAATCGGATCTCACCGTAGGTAGCCCTTTCAGATCAGATTTCACCGTAGGTAGCCCTCTCCGATCAAAAGTCCCCGTAGATAGCGCTCTCCGATCCGAATCCTCCGTAGATAACTTTCTCCCTGTGCTGGACTAACAACCAACACTCTCAGAATACCTGAGACACATTTCAATTCACTGCTAGTACCATACCCTGGTACCACATACCATTGAGGTCAAATCCAATTCCTAAGAATCAATCCAATTGTTGAGTCTAATCCTTAGATCACAACTCATCTATCGAACCTCAACCTTAGTTGAACTGAAGAATCACTTCCCTCATTTCCACGGAGCACCCTCAGCCCCAACACAAGTTCAAATATCTCAGCCAGCCGAGGGCACACAAGTCCCCTAGGTCTTAAGGCTTTTACACACACAAGATCAGTATGACATCACTACATGTGACATCATACCACCTAGGGTTTCTCACCCAACGTCTAGGTAGGAGCCATGATCAACCTAGAACCTCAATATCACATATCTAGGAAATCATTTTCCTTAGTTCTATAATCAGATGATGGGTCTGATTACCTTTACCTCTAGGTCTACACCTCAAATTCTCGGACGAATCACTATATCTTTCAATTACACCACGATTCGCCACTCTAACACAACCAATAATGTATACACATATTCCACTAATCTCTTATGTTCGCAATAACAAACCACACATGTGTATACATAATCACCATTACAATACATCATCTACCACCAAGGTAGAGATCTAAGAGAGCTATCCTAGCAAATTCCCATGTTTGCCAGGATCTGTAGCTCTGATACCAAAAATGTAACCCCCTGCCGTAATTAATATCCGGATTACAAATTTTAAGTGAAATAGAGACCAATAATAATCAAATAACATTTACTAACCCATCACATGACGGGGTTTTCACAAATACTTTTCGAAATCATTTACAACACGGTCTCATATTTACACTCCGAATATAATTACTATGCGAAGATAAATCACATTTATACAATTATCAGAGTACGCAATATAAATTCCCGACAATCACGGGGTCATATCTTCGCTTAATAAACCTAGGGCGCATTAGCCCATACAACTCAAATAACAGAGATTACACAACTTATCCGAATACATTCTCAAATACTGATCCATACAATCAGATACATAATCCCAATAACGTATTGATAACCAACTACTAAGTTCTCACCCAGAAACAAGTCCTCTTCATCCTTGGATGCTTGCTCATCCTCAATCTTCCTTCCCTGTCTAAAATGTTGATAGGGGAGGGTGAGATTCTGGGGAATCTCAGTAGGAAACAGATACCAATATGCATGCAAGATAAGTATTTAATGCATGACATGCTTGCATCACAATAACTCATGTTCACATAATGATGTATCTGCATGCTCAATGTTTCACAACATACTCATGGCCATAGCAAAACTAGAAACAGAGCTACAATCATTCATACATGTCTCACATAATCACGCAAAGCAATAACATGCACCAATACACAAATACAATTATCAATACATGCAGGAGAGGTAAGTTCCCTACCCTCTTTCCACGTAAGCTCCAGCTCCGGCTGCTCACAATCAGGGAAATCATCAAATCCTATAACCAAAATCGAGGACATAGGATTAATCCCTTTTCCAATTCCTTAACTTTTAGACACTCAAGTTGGTTATCATTATTGCTCTTTAAGTACCCTCAAACACCTAAATCCATAGCTCTAAAGAGTTGGAAGACTATCCCCAAAGATCCCCTTTTGAACACTCAAACTTGATATTTTTCACTGCTTCACTCGAGCACAGATGACCATGCTCGAGCACAAGTACGGACATCACTCGAGCACAAATGCTCTCACTCGAGCATTGGTACGGACAGCACTCGAGCACAAGAGAAAGTGAGACCGCGAGTGAATACCCGAGAGCACAAAGAAACTTTCAGGAACTGGCTCACTCGAGCACAAGGCCAAATGCCTCACTCGAGCACCCGTGAGAGAAGTCCAGGAAGTGATGACCCGAGAGCACACAACGCTCTCCAAGACCGGGATCACTCGAGCACAGCCATATGCACTCGAGCACGATCACCTCCTACCCGCGAGTGAGAAGGCACACTCGAGCACCTTACCCGCGAGTGACAGAGCTCACTCTTGGTGATTAGCCCGCGAGTGAAGACCCAAAAGCAACCCTTCACTCTGAATTCACACCTTCACTCAAGCAGCCCCAAGCTCACTCGAGCATGTTCTTCCCTCACTCGAGCACAAGACGATGCACTCGAGCATTATTCATAAATCCCAGGCGCACTCGAAGCAGAACAAAGGAAAACTCACATATCACTCGAGCAGGATCTCCCTCACTCGAGCAATGTTCCTCCATCACTCGAGCACACCCATGTCTGCTCGAGTGAATCTATCAGATTCCAGAAAACGCAGCAAAACATACCACATCCTCTACCATTTGCCCAATTGATCAAATAGAGCCAAAACCTCTACCAAAGCTACTCCCACATAAAATCACTCATTGAATTCAATGGAATCAATAGAATTACCAAAATCCCATTCCATTTACATGCTTTGGTCTAGGGCATCACAATCATCATTTTTCCAAAATCACTAACTTCAATCATTTCAATCCCCAATCAATCTATCTATTCAAAAATCCTACCAATATACCATTTCCATAACCATAACATGCCAAACTACCCATTGACCCATATTTTCAAAATTAGGGCAATAATTCCAGAAATTCCAAACTTAATCATTTGGCATGAAACATAGATAGAAAGATTGGGTTCACATACCTTATCAACTTTCTCAAAGACACTCTTTGATTCTCCACACTTCATATTTTCGTGATCCTCAAATCACCACCAATGGAGAAACTACAACCACCAAAATAAAGCTCTCAACTCAAGGATTAACATTAGAGAAGAGAGTTTGAGCTAAAGAGGCCATTTGCTTACCTCAAAAATCAGTTTTTCCTTTCTCCCTCCCAAGCTCCACAGCCACCGAAACAAGAGAGAGAAAACGAGAGAGAGAGAGAAGAGAGGAGATGGAGATGATGATGATGTGTCTCATATCACTTATGCCTCATCCAAGGGTCCACACTTTGCCACTTGTCACCATCTCACTACAACTCTCATGGGCTCACATGCACACAAATACACATGATTATGCCCCTTACTCAACTTCACAAATCAATCCTAGCCATTGATCTTGAAGCTACCAATGAGTTTCCTCTTCGGCAACCAATCAAATGGTCGGTAACTTTACCGTTTTGCCCCTGATTATGGCAATTCCTCTTAAATCACCATCAACTCATTTTATATCTCTTAATCACAATTTGGACTCTTGCTAAACCAGGGCTTAGCAGTCCACTAATCTCAGGCTTAATCACTAAGCTCAAGTATTAAAATTCGTCATATTACATAACTACCACTGGAACCCGCTTCGCTCTGTTGTAATTAAAAACTACCACTTCTCAACATTAGCTTATAATATTGTAATCCTAATACTATTAAGTAAATATGAACTTCAACGTTGTACTCTAAACGATGAACACAATCAACAGAGAATAGGTTTATCAGTCTGCTACAAATCCTAAGTCTTCACCTAATGTACTTGCCTCTGGTAGTAGCTCTTCAGTTCTGTTTTCATCAATTTCGTCCCCCTTAATTGCACCGGACTTGATGATGGTTGTGCCGCATTGATCAGGTGTTGCCTCGGATGGAACACTTAGAAGTTCACTGGCTTAATCTTCATGTAGGCATGTTTGCTCAAGTCGAGAATCACAACGGGGTGAAGAACCTCTTGTGGATAAGTAACACATATATGGGGTGCTGACGCCTGTATCATTGAAATATAGTATGATCTGTATCGCGAATCATGTTATCCTTCCCATAAATTGTTATGCAGTCCTTCTTCTTTAATTATCGAATACAAGCACCTGAATAAGTAGTATCACCACTCACTTCACCTCGGTGACAACATGCTGATTGCCCTGACTTCAGTTGCATATGTGGTTGGTAACAGCCTATAATTGGTGATCGGCATGCACTCAACCATCTCGCCTTCAACGTTGTAGATGGTAACGTTTTCAACTGATTCTTCTACACTTATTTTAGATTCAAAGTAGAGGAGTCCATACTTTATACTCACTATATGAAATCCCAGCTTTCTCCACTCCCGAAGGAATCGTGAAATTGCCCCTCTAAAAATAGCATGAGTCACCCATCTTATACAACCAATGCAAAACTTCTGCTGGTTTCACTAAACACAAGTTGGGGAAATAGGGTGTTATATATATGCAATGAAGGAGCACGTAGTTGTCTTCATGCCATTGTATTGTAAATGTAATAATGTAATGGATTGTGCATTCAGGTTCAAATCCTACTGATATGCATTTATGTTTACGTGCAAGTATATTTATGAGTGTCCTTATACCAGTTTGTGTCATAAAGTCAGCTGCTACCACTGCAATATTGATCCATTTTTTATGCAAGTCATTTTAATATCTCATGAAGCATAGCCTCTTTCAAGTTTTAGTACAATTTTTGGTATAACATTTTTTCCTTCTACATGTCCACTGTCCAGTTCATTTATTAATAAGACTGACGTTATTTATTATAACTTAAGTAATTCAGCTTAATATATTTCTATCTAACCAATACATGAGACACAATAGACTTTGTCACAAAGCATTTATTATAACACAGCTATAAGGATAGGACTTTATAACACTGCTATAAGGATAGGACTGTGTGATATTTTATCATGATAGACTTTATGCCCAAGCATTTACTATAACACTGTTCATTGTTCCATCAGTTAAGTCCTTTCTTTTTGGCAATGCCATGCATGCTATGTTGTGTTTTTAGTCATTCACAAGGTCCTATTTACTGTCTATCTATTGATAAAGCAGTGCACCTAACCATTAACTATGCATTTTCCTCCTATTTATGCAGTGTGTGGTAGAAGGTGGATTGTACCTTTTCATTAAATGGGCCTGATACAAATGACTACTCCTATCTTGAAGTTGAAGAAGTCTATCTCTCAAACTACATTTGTATGATTACTCCAAGACATAGCGTGCTTTTTAATTATATGCAGCTTATATAAATTCTATATAAAAACATTAGCTTGAATTAATGATCAAACTCATTTACCTACGTACCTACAAAACTCATTTATTATAATTTGTCTATGTCCATTCAAAATTCACTAAGTTCTAAAAAATTATTATGGGTCATGTTTTGCATGCCAAAGGTATTTGGAATTGCTTGCATGCTTCTGCTATGATTCATAGCTATATCTCACACATGGACCCTACATAAAGTAGAGACATGGTTTATGAACAAAATGGGTTAAAAATTGAACTTTAAATCAATTTTCATCACCCAATTGCATCTGTCTATCTGAAATGGCAACATGTATCTGCTTCCCAATGCTGATAGCTAACAGCAACAATGTAAACCCATTTAAATATCAAATAGAAACCTATCTTTTTATACATACATAGGCCAAATAACAAATAGAAACCTATCTTTTTATCATGAGTTTACTTATTGACCATGACTCCTATCTATAATGATTTATCATATCTTTACCACCATGACTCCTGCATGATCTATTTTATATATAGACATCACCTATGTTTTCTTTCTCGAACTGTTTATGTTGCGATTCATTTGCACAGACCACATATCTTCTCAGTTCTGTCATGGGAACAACCAGAAGAAATATGTTAATTTCTAAATGGTCTTTCTTTTTTCCCTGTCTCGCACAAGATATGTAATATACTAAATCTTTGTTCTGATCTCTATGCTCGTAGTAACCACTACATGGGAAAATAAAACTCTTAAACATTAAAAAAGGACACAGGAAGAATTATGAAGCTTGAACCAATCTAATACATAGAGCATAATCATGCATCCATACTTTTGATAGTTTTGAGTTGGCAACAATTCTACAAAATACATGTTTGTGTATAAGATGAATCGCTATAGTCTGCTGGAGAATCATCAAAAAGTAACTTCAGAGCCAAATATGGGAACTTTAGTACGTTGATTATCATGTTCAACCAACTTTAAGTTAATGAAATTATTTATTATTGCTGGCTCACTTTTAACAAAATTATATTATATTAAATTATGGCCCAAAGACAAAAAAAACAAAGCTTATGAAACGGAAGATGTATCTTTTAATAGGTTTATCTTCATTTTGGCCAATAATTAGATCTACTTTGGGATTTCGAAGTCAAAAAAATATCAAATGGCAACCTATACTTTTATACATACACCTATTGACCATTGCTACTATCTATAATGATTTATCATATCTTACACATGTCTCATACAAGATCTTGTTAATGTATAGACACCAGCTATATGGTCTTTCCCGAAACTGTAGATGTTGCCATTCATCTGCACACACCACATATCTTGTCATGGGATCAACCAGAAGAAATATGGGTTCCTTGTCAATGGTCTTGCTTTTTTTCAAGTTTGTCACAAGATATGAAATCTACTAAATCTTTTCTCTGAAAAATGAAGGATCACTTATACCTATCCTCACCAAGATGTGGCTCCCTCTACAGCATAAAATTTAAAACCTCCTTAATTATATAGTACGGTACATAAAGAGATGTATTGTTTGCATTTATTTTGTGTATTGCAAGGAATAATACAATCACATCTCTATTCCTTCACAGAACACTACTGCCGGGAACATACAAGTACACAGAACAAACGCTGCACACCACTTGATTGGACAGCCTAGATTCTAGAATATGATGTTACACCTGCAACTGCATTTAAGAACCTACTCAAATAACTCTCCCATGTAACCAAAAAAATAAAAACTAAAAATCAAATGGTCACTTTAATTTCATGATGAATGTCATCTAACATAAAATGATTAAACTTTTATCATTGATACTTTTTCAAATTTTCATAAACCATACCTGTTCTAATTAATCATCATATCTATACCATGATTCATATATATTGTAATTAATATATAGACATCACCTGTGTTTTCATTTCCGAAATATCATAGAATAAGAGTAAATTGAAAAGCCCACCTATCTTTTCACCATAGTCATAGGATAGAATCGCATAAAAATATGTCAATAGGCTTAAAAGGTAACATCATATTTGCCTGTCTATCACAAGATATGAAATCTACTTGTTGCTGTTAGCTATGATCTCATCATTCACTGCTACATCAGGTAACTAGAAACACTCCATTTTCGTGTCATCTTCAATGGGAAAGAAGCAGCATTGTTCCTATCTGGCAACATATTTGACAGGCTTGCATCCATGTATATGTCATTCTAACCATCTATCGTTCCTTTTTACTTCCCTCAATATCTCACAAACATAAAAAGAGACCAGTGAACTGATATAAGCAAGTTTTCCCTACATGTGCAAACTCTTTATCTTAGCCTTTGTCCACCAATTGGTTTCCTGCCAATCTTTCTTGTCTTATCTGCTTAAATCAATGCTACTTTTCTGTCCAACGCAGCAACACCTTCTTCTATAACACCTTCATCTTTTTACAACTCTTCTATCTTACTTCCCCCCCACAACTCATCAATCCTCACCATGTTTGACCTAAGCTTGCTTTCTCACATCCACGATGGATCTGACCTATAGACAATTGTTGTTAGGGTCCTCAGAAAGTGGAATATCTACCAAAAAACATCTTCAAATGATCTCTTCTGTGTTTCTCTGCTGTTATGTGATGCTGAGGTATAGATCTACTGTCAATTTTACTTTCCTCACTTCTCATTCATGTTTATCACCATGTATGCATGACCAACCTTACTAACTATACAAACACTATTGCAGGGGACAACTATTCAAGCAAGTGTAATCATCAAGTCAATGCATAACACTTTTTGCGCGTCCTTCAAGGAAGGGGAAACTTATGAATTTGCTAACTTCCTTGTGTCACCAAATCATTTCAGATATTGACCTACTACTCATCAATTCAAGCTAACTTTTACTACTCATACCTCTATCTCCCCTGTTGCAGCTACGATCCCAACTGTATCTTTCTCATTCAAATCAATTTCTTATATCCTCTGCCTACTCGATGAAGAAGATATTGATTTCCTATTTGGTATTTCTCCCAAAAGAACTGTTATCTTACTTTTATGCTATAACCATTTTTTTCAATGTTCATTGTTAACATACAAATAAACGTTCTTCTGCAGATGTGATTGCTTTTGTCAAGTCCATTGGGTCTCTTGAAGAGGAACATAAAGATGATCAAAACAAGTACTGGCTTTGCATGATATTAGCTGATATTGAGTAATGATCTAATTTGTATGATGTGTTAGTGCAAGTGTTTCACCCAAGAGGGGGTGAATTGGGTGATACCAGAAATTTCATTGCGTATAAGAAAATTGATAGAATATTTAAACCATTTGAGAGCAAAGAGAAATATCACTGAAGTGTACACCGGGAGTTATACTGGTTCGGCCACAACCACTTTGACCTACGTCCAGTCCTCAGAGCGTCTCTGAGAGTTTCACTATACTTTCCAAGATTCAGTGGGTTCTTGGCACATCAGTACACAGCAAGTTCCTTCACTTGAACACTCGCTCCCCCTTACACATTGCACTCAAATCCCCAACTCAAGTTCCACAACCTTAAGTTGTCTCAATAACAAATATTGAGTTTTTAATGAAAAACTCTCTCACAGAGCAAATATATAATCACTGAAGTACAATGAATGAGTATAAGAAAACAAAGCACTAAGAATTTGTTGATCATTGTATTCTCAGTTCTTGTGTATTGTTTTCTTTTCTTTGAATGCTCCATATATATAGATGATTTGTAATGTCCATTGGAAGCAATTCAAACTTGTCCGTTAGAGTCGCGCAGCAATGGTTGACTATTCTTCGAATTTTGAAAACTATCCGTTTGCGGTAGGTAGCGGTAGGTGAGATCTCGGACTTTTATTTGACTTTTCATTTCTGGCAAGATCTTTCATTGTTTCTCTTCAAATGTTCTTAGAATACTAATGCAATGAAGAGTTAATCATATAGAAATCAATTTAATAAACATTCGATGAAAAGCATAATTTCTGAACTGCCTTACTCGAGTGATCATGTCTGTTACTCGAGTAGTCCCTCGAGTAACCCTATCAAAAATATGGCATTGGATAACTCAACATGTTTCATAAGATATTACTCGGGTAAGATATGGAGTGAGATAGATTAAAAACCTTGAAAATACCTGATTACTCGAGTGGGTACTCGAGTGGCCATGTCTTTCCTTTACAGGTTACTAGGGTGCTGACTCTAGTAATTTGGTTACTCGAGTGGTCCCTTGAGTAGATTTCAAATAACTCGGTAGATTACTCGATTACTCCCTCGAGTAATTGCATCAAATTCTTGGCTGAGAGTTTGCTTTCTGATTACTCGAGTGGCTACTCGAGTAATGCTTCAAATAACTCCGCAGATTACTCAGGTGATCCCTTGAGTAAATCCTTTTTCTCACCTGGTTACTCGAGTGGCTACTCGAGTAAAGTGTTGCATTTCTTGGCAGAGAGCTACTAGAAGATTTTTGACCTGGTTACTCGAGTGGCTACTTGAGTGATGCCTTTGCAAATCATGTTACTCGAGTGGCTACTTGAGTAATGGTCTATATAACTTTGCAAATTACTCAAGTACTCCCTCGAGTAACTTTGTCCAAATTTTGGCAGTGCTTTACTGGATGAAAGTTTCCTTGATTACTCGAGTGGCTACTTGAGTAAGCCTTCACAAAATTTCTTTATTACTCAGTGCTTACTTCAAGTAATGTTAAGCCACTTTGTTCAAATTTGTTTCTTATAAATCCTTTTATATCAATGATCCAATCTTTGTTATCATCAAAACATATGGGATCTAACATTATGAACTCATTTTCTGTCAATATTAATTATGTTCATCAACTCACCAACGTTTGTCGTCTGCAGTGAAAACAAGATTGAGTGTGTCTTATTTAACTAATGTGCTTCCAATGCTTATATGGATCAACTTCAAAATACTGGAACACCAGTTGTGGTGTTATTAAACCTGGCTAAGCTCAGTTGGACTCAAGATAGTATTTTCCTTTCTTTCACAATACTGGGATAATATCATGGTCCCTTTATTTTATGTCAATCCTTTTTTGTTTGTTCTCAATCATAACTCATCCAATACAAATTTCTGACATACCAGAAAAATGTCAGTTGTCAAGCTCTTTAAATACTACTAGAGTTTACTTCAATCCTAAGGTCAAGTAAGTTGGGGATTTAATTCAAAGGTTGCAATGACCTTTATTTCCTCTATCATTTGCAACTTCTTCTTATGACTTGCTTTGCTATAACTAAATTAATTTAATTCAGTCATAATTATCTCCTACATTTTGAGTAACTGCTACACAACAATGAGCTCTTTATGTTCACAGATTATCTTTGTCATGCCCTTTTTGCCCTATGAGCTACATCATAGATCCACAAAAACTTTTGCCACACATAGCCTATTACAGTGTTAATATTTCATATCAGTAATATTTTTGGATTTTATTAATGTTGATCTATTTCATTCATGTAACAGGGCTAAAGAAGCCGCCTCCCCTATGCTGACTTTATTAACTCAGTCAATGCCTTCTCAGTTGAGTCGTCCTTCTACTGCCACTTCACTAACTAATCAAACAAATATCAAGATAGCCTCCATTAAAGACCTTACTGCAGTGTGTTACTTTACAATGAAATGCATCTTATTATGTCATATCATTGCTTAATATTTTTTCCTATCTCATGTAGGGATCATCATTCGTCATAGACTGTGACATTGTCAAGTTTGAATCCAAACATGGCTAGACCTATCAAGGATGCTCCAAGTGCTCCTGCAAGGCAAAACTTAAGGATAAAAATGACCCTAACAGTGCACTTATTTGCGCTAACTGTAAACCTCCAGCTCATTCAACTATTGCTCAAGCTTTTGAGGCAAAGTAATTATACTGAACCATTAATTCAAGTATCATAAATCAAAATTAAAAAATTTAATTAGCATGTCCCATTCATCTATGTTACTTATTTCACTAGGTTCCATTAGTATACTTATCTCACTATTCTTACATTTATTTTAACAGAATGAAGCTCCACTACACTGTTAAAGATGACTCTGCTACAACTTTTGTGATTTTTGGGGACAAACTTGCCGTTCAATTGCTTGGCATGACTGCATTACAACTGAAGTTAACTCTTCCAGAGGCACATAATCCCATCAATCTTAGTTATCCATCTAAGCTTCGTTTTATTCACTCACAGCTGCTAACATATTCTATTTCATTTTATGTAGGCTAAACAAAAGGATGGTTTCCCAAAAGGCGTTGAATCTCCTGTTAGAAAGAAACTATTATACAAGATTAAACTAAATGAGTACAATAGGAAGTACCCAGGGTCCAGTATAAGTTCCACCAAATTTACTGTTTGTGTAGACTTACTTAACCAGTTCAATGACGCATACGCTGAGGTTCCTTCCTCCCTATCTTCCAATATCTTTGTGTAAATACTTCTATGCATATCTTTACTGACTCATTTAAATGTACTCTCTTAGAAGGACATCGGTTCATCTGACCTTAAATCAGACCAGGTCATGTGCATTCCATGCAAGCGCTTAGGACTTGTAGCCAGTAAAATATCTTCGTCTTACATTATTGTACTTCATTTTTAATAGCCTTCCTAATTTACCATTTCAATAGGCACATGAATCTCCAACTGAGGCACTTCCACTGCAAAATGATGGATTGTGTGATATACAAGTAGAACTGTCTAATCCATATGTCCAAGATGCAATAAATCTTGAAGATGACTCTCTTTCAACAATCTCACAGCAGGTCTCACAAGCAACAAGTAGAGGCAAACACAAAAACTATATGAAGAGGACTATCAAGTTAGGTGAACTTGTCAAAGAAGCCCAAGCATCAGCAGCTCCTACAACTGAAGCAAAACTTGTGAAAACTATCAAGCAAGAGAAGTAGTCTAGATTTTAGATGCACCATTTTGTAGTTTTGATTTACTTTACTTAATGTATTGTCCCTTTCAAAGTTAACTCTGCCATTTCTTTCTTACTGTTAGAGTGTGGAATTTCAATTCGAAGTCTTCCTTGTCATTATTGATCATGTTTTTTCCCTGGTTTATGGTAGTTTGTTTATTTCACTTTCTCTAACTACTATGACCATTATTACTACACTTAACAGTGGCATGATAAGTATTCCTCTAACATTTTATGCTTATCTCGCATTTTTTTAAAAAAAGAAAAACCACAACGATATCCTACATTTCACAACCTTACTGTCATGTTATTTCTGTTAGGGATAAAATTTCTTTTAGCGATAAACTGCTGCGCCTGATGATGCAAACAAGCATGATGGATTACTGTCTATGTGGCTTACCTACCAAAGTCATTATACTGACAAAATATCACGTCTCTCATATAATACAATAGAAAAAATAACACACACACATGTAGCATTTCACATCATTAATGTTAATTAGTTGCGGTTTGCACTACATGCTGTAATTGAAGTTTCAAACAAGCAAGATGTATGTATGTTTACATGGCACATCTACCCAATTCATGATGAAGATAAAATAATAAATGCAAAATAAGTGCTGCGAACTAAATAAAATAAAAGATGTAAGCAGAAACAAACAAAAAATATTAGACCTTGAAGTTAAAAGTGGAACAAAAAAAATACATTTTAGGCTCTGGTGTAAGTATTTCAATGCTAGCCATGGCTCACATACATGTACACTTATATGAATCATGCCACTATAATGAGTAGCTGATGGTTTCAGGAGATTCAATGAGTTCAGAACATTCACCCTTCATAGGATAGCGTATATGTTCTGATGCAAATGAAAGACTTTTCGTCTCTTCCCCTAATACCTATAGCACTTTCTCCACTGCTATCTCCTTTCGAAGACCTACTATAATAGTATAGATGTATGGAATAGATCAATTGGAAATAGACTACTTGTAACATCTTTGATAGTTACAGGGTTCCATCTATGAACTTTAGCAAAATTTTTAAATTTCATTTTCCCTACCTACATTTTCACTTCCTCTATTTAATCAGTTTCATGGTCTTCTTCATTTGCATCTGCGGTCATGGCCCTCACCATATAAGCTGTCCTATTCCACTAGCATATACTTCCTCCTGATTTATACAATTCATCACCGCCATTTTCTTCTAACATCTTTGGTAAGTGAACCCAACCTTACATATACACTTGATGTGACTTAGCATGGCTGCTGTAATTAGCCCTTTACGTTAACATGCCATTGTTAAGAAATCTTTCCAATCATTTATTCTTTACATGAAAACAATGAAGTGGTGTACAAAATGAATATTATTATTGACTGCAATAATGGTTGTCTATTGTTTAGTTTTGACCACCACAGAAGAAACTTAGTGCACTTATATGGATTTTAAGCCATGTTCATCAATGGAGAAAATGAACCGCCTCACCATACTCCATAACTTCATTCTCAAGTCTACTCACATTGCCAAAATGAATGTACACCACACTTTTCTTCTGCCTATAAGTATGCACAAGCAGCTGACTCTCAATTCGATCCTTTACTCAATAGTCAAACTGCTGCACGACAAAAAAGAAGGGCCCGGACTTTAAAAAATATCACCAATGTTCATTCAAACTTATCCATATTTTTCCAAGGTACATTTATTTCTTACTTTGCCATTTATATCCCACATGAACACTTGAAGTTGTTGTCAAACATCTAATGCCAAATTGCATATTGGTCAGACCTAAATGATGATAATGACTGCCCTGTGAATCATTTGCCAAAACGTAAAAGTGCTAGGCGCAGAGAGTTAGATAGGTCAGAGGTTGTTGGAGTAGCACTGTAGACAAAGAAAACTCCTTTATGTAAACAAGGTAAAAAAGTGTTTATATAGAATTGCTTTTTGTTCCAACCTACTGCTATTCTGTACCTTTTTGTTAAAGTTTTCATACTTGAATTTGTATCTTACATCATATATAAAGTCAATGTGCTTTACTATAGTATACTATATTGAGATGAATGTAAAAAATACATCAGGAAAAGAATGACGTCTGATATAATTTTGGTGACATAGCCTTTGTCATTAAGTGTATTGCATAGGATTTCTTATATGTCGAATTATTAGTACCAGACTATTATGCAGTACCTTTATCATTCTATGGTCCACCCTGCGTCAAAAATTATGTTCTTTTACCATTGATTCACTTTTGTAACAGTACATTATGTTAATTTATCTACATCATAAGAAATGTGTGTCATATATAAGTTCAGTACGGTTTGTGAGATATTGCAATCCTCTTGATTAAACGGATTTTCAAGCTTCATCCTTTTAATTTTAAGTCTGTAAAAGCTTATTTCTACGGTTTTGCCTCACAAGTACTTTTAGCTATCACTCATATTATCCTTCGCGAAATATTCAAATAAATTTTCTGACTATATTTCATGTCTTTTTTGTTGAAAAATATAATATCATGCTCGGGTACAATTTTAGTTATATTTCTTATGTAACCCCAACTTTTTGACTTTACCTATCATCTACATCTGTTTACAAGTGTTACCGCTTACACCATTGATTTATAAAAATGTATTTTAACAACATTGACTATTGGCAAATTTTTTGTCCAACTTCACCTCACCTATTCAATCTCCTTTTTCAATCTTTCACTACTGCAATGTTTTATTTAATGCAGCCAGTAATTGTGGATAAACGTTAGTATAGGTCACCAAATATATCCTCATAGTACCTTACACTTTTTAATTTCTGTACCTCATTATTAAACTCTCTCATTGGTGCGCTTAATGGAATCAACTTGAGGGATCCCACAAGAAGCACATTACAGGAACATTGAATTCAATTTCGAGTCAAAACAATCACAAGATATTGAATCTGATAGCAATGATGATTCTACAAGTGGAGGTATATACATCTTCTTATTGCATTATCACTAACATTATCAATGCCCTGGAAAAATAAGTAAACAATTATCAAACTTTTCAAGTCAGTGTGTCATTCATTTCATTCTATTCTTACTATACATAACCTTTAATAGATGAGCATGCGTACCACATACTCCAGGAGCACCACCCATCTATAGTCAATAACATTCAAAACAAATCAAACCCAATTACTTATCAAGGTACCCACATGAAATGACCATTATCATTGTCACTTTTGTCTATTTACATTCTTAACATCATAATATGTAGTAATTCATCATGTGCCTTCATTTTATTTTAGACGAAGGGGACCAAATATACAGATGCAAGTATTGCAATGCAAAGCTTTGGTTTAATGAAAGAGTGAAAAAAGACACAAAGGGAAAAATGTAGACATATTCTCATTATATATGTTGCTTGAAAGGGAAAGTTGTCCTGCTTCCTCTCAAAATGCCTCTACCATTGCTACATACCTTATTTTTCAATAAGGAATCTATATTCTCCCGAAATTTTCTCGCAAACATTAGGCAATACAATAATATGTTCTCTTTCACATCCATGGGAGGGAAAATTGAACATGAAATTAACTCTGGTGCTGGACCTTACACGTTTGTATTATCAGGCATGAATTATCACACTATTGGCTCTTTAATGCCAGCAGAAGGTGCCCGACGAGTTTACTCTCAACTCTACATCCATGACACTGCTAATGAAATTTCCAACCGTATTGCAGTGGTCAAGTAGTGGCTATGACATTAAAAAAATTTACTATTTATCTATAGTTTGCACTCATTACCTTTCATAATTCCAATTTTCTTGTACTAACTGTTAGATCTCACATGTTTTGATGATAACAAAAGAATGGTATGAAAAAGATTTGATAAACAAATAAGTTTGAACAAAGTAATAACAAGGCAAATCATCACTTGAAGTAAGCACTGGGGTAATGAAGAAAGGCCAAGAGAAAAAGCTGAGAAACTCCATCACTGGCAAAATTTCTAAAGGATTACTCGAGTAAGTACTCGAGTGATGAGACAGAAACTTGAAGTAACCAGAGTCAACCTTCAAGTAACCTGCCCACGTTACTCAAGTACTTGAGTAACCAGGTAAACGACTTCAGTTGCTCTCGGCCTGCCAATGTTACTCGAGTGAGTACTCGAGTAATCAGGGAAATCACTTCCAGTTGCTCTCAGCCTGCCAACGTTACTCGAGTCTGTACTCGAGTCCCCTGCTTCAAGAAATATGTTGCTCTCGACATTTTCAATCCTGCCAATGTTACTCGAGGAGCTACTTGAGTAACTCACTGTTGTAAGCAAAACTTGAAGGTAATACTCGATTAACTTGAAATGCTATTGTCAGACTTCACTCGAGGCACTCCTCAAGTATGCAGGTATTCAATTATTCTATGTACTAGATTACCCGAGTCAGTAATCGAGTAATCCACAGAGTTATTTACAAAGCACTTGAAGTATCTACCCGAGTAAGCTATGCAGAAAATTAATGTTTACTTGAGTAAGTACTCGAGTAACAAGGTAAGCAAACTTGAAGTGCTCTCAGCCCTGAAATCCTGCCAACATTACTGGAGTAAAGCATCGAGTAACCTGAAGTTTATTTGAGAGATTACTTGAGTAGCCACTCGAGTAACCTATGAAGAAAATTGTATCATACTCGAGTAAGTATCCGAGTAAACAGGTATTTCCAAGGTTTGTAAATTTGTTTACTCCATGCACTGCCCGAGTAATATGATGTTCATTTATTAACTTGCTCTCTATCAATGATTTCACGAAGATACTCGAGTAACTACTCGAGTAAACTTAATGAATACTCGAGGAACTACTAGAGTATCCAAGTCCAGAAATTCAGAAATCATTCCAACGTTTATTAATTTGTTTCATATGTGATTAACCCTTCATTGTATTAGTATTCTTAGCATATTCGCATATAAACAATGAAGAGATCTTACCAAATAAGGAAAGTCAAATGCAACGTTCAAACGCTACCTACCGCCACCTACTGCAAACGGATATTTTTCAAATACTGGAAAAGTCAACAGTGGATGCACACACTCTAACGGGCGAGAAGAAAATGTTCCAACGGTCATTACCAACACATCTATATATATGGGACCATCCAAACAGAGATGACAACAAGAACACACACATAAATGCATTATCAAGTTTACGTTCAATACTCTATTTTACATATACTTGTAATTCTGTATTTCAGTGATTCTTATTCACTCTGTGAGAGAGATATTTCATTCAAACTCAATATTTGTTATTGAGGTAACTTAAGGTTGTGGAACCTTGAGTTGGGATTAGATTACAACTTGTAAGGGGGAGCGAGTGTCCAGGCGAAGGAACTTACTTGTACTGAGGTGCCAAGAACCTACTGAATCTTGGAAGTTATAGTGAAACTCTCAGAGATATTCTGAGGACTGGACGTAGGTCAAAGTGGTTGTGGCTGAACCAGTATAACTCCCGGTGTACACTTCGGTGATATTTCTCCTTACTCTTTACTACATTATATTCATCATCAAGTTTTCATATTTGCAACAAAATTTTTAGTATCAACCAATTCACCCCCCCCCCCATTTTGGGTGAAACGCTTGCTCTAACACTAACTGTAAGAGGCAAGCTTCACCCAAGAGGGGGGTGAATTGGGTGATGTTATAAATTTTTCTCTTGATGTGGTGATATGAAAAATATAGTAGATAGAGTAGAGTTGAGAAGATTTGAACACAGAGAGTTATACTGGTTCGGCCTAACAACCAGGCCTACGTCCAGTCCTCAGAGATCAAGACCTACTGAGATTTTCACTATACCTCTAAGATTCAATGGGCTCTCAGAATGCCACAAAACAACAATCGTCCTTGAACGGACTACGAGCAGAAATATTCTCTCAATAAGAAATTTCTCTCCCCCTTACGACAAGTCTTATGTGCAGAAAAATAACCTTTGACCCTTCTCACTTGCTTATGTATACAAGACTTATGAGCAGCAACGTTCTCTCCTGCTTACACCACTGTAAGTCATACGAGCAGCAACGTTCTCTTCTGCTTGTATCTTATAAGGCTTATGAATGGAAGGTACAACAAGGAATTCTCTCAACTGCTTCTCTCGTAAGGAAAACTACCCTCTCAAGGTCCCAATACCTTGAGATCAAATAAACATAGAATTTGAATTGTATGAAAACTTTCTTACAGAGCAAATGAATAAACACTGAAGATCAATGTGTATACAGAGAAAATGATGAATAGCAGAGACTCGTGTATAAGCTTGTGAGTTTTTGTGCTTCGTTGTTGTACTTGACTATCTCTGAATCTCTGTATATATAGTTGCTTCAGTTTTTGCCCGTTTGGGAAATCATCGTTTGAGGAGCGGGACTTTTGCAACTATTGAAAGACACGTGCATGTTTGAATATTCTGAATGCGGTAGGTGCGAACGTGTTTCTAATCATGTTGTCTGCCGTTGTTTGACTTTCTCCGTAACAACTAATTTTCAAACGTTCATCTTCCTACATCATACTTATAATACATTCAAAATGATGTTAAGCAATGATAATAAGTAATGATGATATGAATAAATAATAATAAACCATATTCGGATTGAACGTTGTGAGACTTGGCATTTTTGATGATCTGGCAGAGCATCACTCGAGCATGGATGGCTCACTCGAGTGATCTTCCTATTTTCCTCTTTGTGCTTCAGTTATTGGGTTGTGCTTGCAAAGAATTTCAGAGAGACAGAATTCACACTCGCGAGTGAAGTGGGGTCTCACTCGAGCACAACTCCCCCTGCTCGAGTGATCTTGCATTTTCTACTGGGAGTGTCTTCTCGGGTCATCACTCGCACACCATTTTGACAAGAGTGAGATTTTGTACTCGCGAGTGATGTAGTCCCTCACTCGAGCACACACACTCCTGCTCGAGTGAGACGCATATTATAGAGGAATATGCTCTCAATACCAACACTCGCATCAGAAACTCAGAGAGATAAATTTATCACTCGCAGGTGATGTGGACCCTCACTCGAGCACATAGACTCCTGCTCGAGTGAGAAGAATATTCTCAAGTATTATACCTTTTAAACAAGCACTCGCATCAGATTTGGAGAGGGATAGAATTTTCACTCGCAGGTATAGATGTGTCACTCGAGCATATGAGGTGGTGCTCGAGCACACTTGCACTTCTTTGCACTTCATGACTCTCAGCCAAGCACTCGCAGTACCTTGCTTGAGTACAGAATGCTCATGCTCGAGCATTGATGTCTCTGCTCGAGTGAATCAAGGAAGCATGATAACACTTGCTCTCAGCCTAGCACTCACGGACCTTCACTCGCATGTGCTCGAGTGAGAATGGCTCCTCTGCTCAAGTGCAAACTCCAGTGCTCGAGTGAATCAATGAAAATAACAGTGGCATGCCTCTCGGGTGAACACTTTCTGGCTTTCACTCGCACCTACTCGAGCACAAAAGGGATCTATGCTCGAGTGTAAAACTTATGCTCGAGCACTCCAGTTCAATTTTGCAGCAGATACCAGAAAACACTCCTATATGCATTTGGTAACTTTGTAAACTTTTCTTAATCTTATAAAAACATGATCTGCATACAATTGTTATTTTGTTATCATCAAAACTTGGGATCTAACATTCTCCCCCTTTTTTATGATGACAAAACCTTTGTGATGAAAGTTTAAGAAAGATTGATTAAGATTGAAAATTTTTGAAATTGTTCAATGTTTCCAAATGCATATCAAGTTTTAGTTTCAGTTCAAGTTTTCCAGCAATGCTTCCTCTGGACACTTAACAACCAAGATAAGCATAGTATGAGATAAATAACTTAATAACAACTTTAATAACTTGAAACATCAAAACTCATGAATAACTTGAAATTTGAAAAACTTCATTAACCTTGAATTCAAATAATCTAATAACATCAAATAACATAATAACTCATAATAACATTTAAATCCTACCCATACAGACAATCTACCCAAACTCCTAAAACATCCCACAGAAACTCAGAAACCATCACACATCCTTCTCCCCCGTTTTGTCACCATCAGAAGGGGGCTGAGGAAAAGTGATATCAGAAGGTGGAACATAGGATACCATGGCAGTGAGAGGGTCAATTGGAGATGTTGGCTGTGGTACAGAGGATGAGGGAGGTAGTGAAGGCGACCGATCAAAAGTAACATCAACATTAGAATCTGGATCGGTAAAGAGTACATGAGTCTGTGGTACAGAGGTATGAGTGGTCTCAGGAGGCACCTCTGAAGATGAAGAGGGGAAATGTGAGTGCAAGAAGGTCTCCATACTTGTTATCCTCTGAGACATCTCATCCTGAGTCTTGAACATCAACTCAAAATTGGTATTGGCTTTGTCTACCAATTTGATGACCTGTGACTCCATCTTTTCAACTAGCTTCTCATACTCAGCCACTAACTCCTTCTTCAGACTTGATACGGCTTGATTGATTGCCTCAGTAACATGGTTTGAAAGAGAGGCCTTAATGAAAGAAGGTGGAGGAATAGGACTCTGAGCAGATAATTGTGCCTCATCACCTCTGGATGGAGTGGCTTCCCTCTTGGATGTGGCTTTGGTTCGACTCACCGAAAGATTGATACCCATGTGAGTTAACTGAGTCTTACCAAACCTTGAGATGAGTACCCTTTCAGTTCCTTCCAAATACCAGATCTTGTTTTTCATCAGTATGAAAGAAACAATCTGAGGGTATGGTATGGTTGTGGATCTTGATGAAGAAAATCGAAACCTTCTCATCTCGTTGAAGATAATCTCCCCCACATTCCTTTGTTGCCCGGCAATGAAAGAGGCCAACAGATAATAATCCTTTTGAGCAAAATGGGTATAATTTTTAGACTTATTGACTATGCTTCGGGAATATATATAATGAAGAACTCTGTAAATATCAGGCATGTCAATAGGTTTGAAATTGAGGGGGCCTATTGGGTCTTTTGGTCTCAAAATATTGAAAGCTTCATTGGCAGAGAAAGAGGGTGGATCAGGAGGAGGTGCAACATAACCAAGTAAGTCATTTATGATCTTGGCAGATATCATAATAAATCTTCCTCTAACAGTAGTAGATACTGCTTCCTCAATCAATTCACCAGATCTAGACTTAATGTTATGAGACTTCATGTTGCAATAAAAAGTTTTCACAACAGTGGGAGAGTATGGCAAATGGATATTAAGCCAGGGAGCATAGTATTGAAGATAAGGGTATAAATCCAAATGACAATTCTTCTTTAAGTAATCTAAATCCACATATACCACAGGACAGAAGTGTCTATGACTAAATTCATCATCATATACCTTTTGAGGCAAGGCCTTAAGTTCTTCAGTATTGAATCCCTCAGGAGGACTAGTGATGTGATCATCCACTGGTGCTTGTGAGGCAGAAGGTGCTCCTGAAGCAGAGGCACTTGATTGGCCAATATGTTGTGAAATTGAAACACCGGCTTGAGAAGCAATCTTTCCAATTATCTTTTCAAGTTTGGACTTCTCCAATGCTTCCCGAAGTTGTTTGTTGAATGAATCACCAGAGGAGGAAGATGATTGTTGGGGTTGCTCTGACTCCTTTTTCTTCCCTTTTCCTTGAACCTCCTTGGATTGAGAACCGGGTAACTATTGGTTCCTTGAATACCACACCCTTTGGTTTCTTCTGAGGAGGTTGGTCTTTCTTTGATATTTGAGGTTTTGGATGAGGTTTCTTAGCCGGGGTCCTCTTTTTGGTCTTGGGTTTAGGAGGAGGTGATGGTGAGGAAGAGATTTTGGGAGAGGGAGGTGTTGGTTCTGGGGTACCAGATGCACTGGCAGCAGAGTGAGTAGGAGAAGGAGAGTGAGATCTTTGAGGAATAGAGGGTAGTTTAGTTCTTGCCATTGTAGAGAAAGTGGAAGAGAAGCAAAAACTCTCAGTTTTTGAAGGAAAGGCAAACGAAGATTAGGGCACGAATGAGAAATGCAGAGTGTAAGAATCACCTTTTATAGAAGATTGAAGAGTTGTAACGGTGATTTGAGACAAATGGACGCGATTGATTGAAGAGAAAACGATTGAAGGTGAAGAGTTACACCCTTCGAGTGAGAGAACACCTCGAGTGAGAGTAGGAAGTGCGACGTTCTGAGCTCCCCCGTAACTGATATAAGTGACAGTGCTCGAGCATGAACCCTAGTGCTCGAGTGATGTTCATACTGTGCTCGAGTGTGTTCTATCAGTGCTCGAGTGATGTTCTGGAAAATTAATAAAATGTGTAAAACGTACCTGGATTGTGAATTTCTTGACATATCTTGTGTCTTTGTACTCAAATCCTCCAAAATCATTTGAGTAACCATGATTTGGATAGCTTTTGAAAGGAAATTCTTCTTCTTCACTCGAGCAGGCACTCCTCACTTCAAGCATGTTCATATCATGCTCGAGTGAGAGTTCCTCACTCGCGAGTGAGTTCGATTCTCACTGTTGCCTTTGATACAGTCTCTTGGTATTCTTATTTCCTCTGTTAACCTCTGTTTTACATGTCAAGAAACAGAGCATTTTTAATAGTGCTGTGCTCGAGCAGAGCTGCTTGTGCTCGAGTGAACCAGCTTATCACTCGAGCAGCACTCCCAGTGCTCGAGTGACAGACCTGCAAAAAGGTTTTTAACACTCCGATGCCAAAGTCAGTATGGTTATCATCAAAATAAACATTTAATTAAAATACTTAACAAGAAAACTCACAACTCATTGGGATTAACCATTCCCAATTCTCTTCGAATATATAAAAACTGATCTTTTGCAATTGGCTTTGTGAAAATATCTGCAAGTTGAAGATGAGTTGGTATGAATTCCACTTTGACGTCCTTCTTTTGAACATGATCTCGAATAAAATGATGATGAATGTCTATGTGCTTGGTCCTTGAGTGTTGTACAGGATTCTTGGCCAAGCTTATCGTGCTAGTGTTATCACAATAAATTGGAATTTCTTTTAAATAAATTCCTAAATCTTGAAGTTGTTGTTTCAACCATAATACTTGAGAACAGCAACTTGCCACAGCTATATATTCAGCTTCAGTTGAAGATAATGAAACTGTGTTCTACTTCTTGCTGAACCATGATACTAGAGAGCCTCCGAGAAATTGACATTGACCACTGGTACTCTTTCTGTCAGTTTTATATCCTCCGTGATCTGAATCTGAATATGTCATTAAATACTCACTCCCTCTTTTCGGATACCAAAGACCAAGTTCTGAAGTATCTCCTAGATATTTGAAGATTCTTTTTACTGTCTCTGCATGTGATACCTTAGGAGCGGATTGATACCTTGCACACATTCCTACGCTGAACTGAATATCTGGCCTGCTTGCTGTGAGATAGAGTAATGAGCCAATCATTCCTCCATACTTTGTGATGTTGAAGCTAGGTCCCTTTACATCAGCATCTAACAGCGTTGTAGAACTCATTGGAGTATCAGCTCCGTTAGCATTACCTAATCCATATTTCTTCAACAATTCTCTCAAATACTTTGTCTGAGATATAAATATACCATTCTTCTTTTGTTTGATTTGAAGTCCAAGAAAGAAGTTCAATTCTCCCATCATGGACATTTCAAATTCTCCCTGCATAATCTTAGAAAATTCTTGACACATAGATTCGTTAGTAGCACCAAAAATAATATCATCAACATAAATTTGAACAATTAGAATATCATTTTTGTTATGTTTGATGAATAGAGTTGTAACAACTTTACCTCTGACAAAACTTTGATCAAGAAGAAATTTGCTTAGTCTTTCGTACCAAGCTCTAGGTGCTTGTTTCAAACCATATAGTGCTTTTTTAAGTTTGAATACATGATCAGGTTTTGTTTCATCTTCAAACCCAGGAGGTTGTTCTACATATACTTCCTCCATAATATAACCATTTGGAAAAGCACTTTTCACATCCATTTGATAAAGTTTAAAACCTTTAATGCAAGCAAAAGCTAGAAGTACTCGTATTGCTTCTAATCTTGCCACTGGAGCATATGTTTCCTCATAATCAATACCTTCTTCTTGATTATAGCCTTTTGCAACCAATCTTGCTTTGTTTCTCACAATGATTGCTGACTCATCAAGTTTGTTTTTGAAAACCCATTTGGTCCCTATAACCGTATGATCTTTAGGTCGAGAAACCAAATCCCAAACTTGATTTCTTTGAAATTGATTTAGTTCTTCTTGCATAGCAATCACCCAATCATTGTCAGATAAAGCTTCTTCTATGTTAGAAGGTTCAATTTCAGAAATAAAAACAGAAAAAGTTACCTTATTGAGGATTCTATTTCTGGTTTTGACACCTTCATGAATATCTCCTATGACTTGATCAATTGGATGATCCTTCATATGTCTCCATGCTTTAGGTTAAGCATGTTCATCGACATCTTCTAAATTTTGAAAATCATTTGTTTCAAAATCATCCTGCTTTGAAACAGATTTGTTTTTCTTGATTGAATCCATTTCTTCTTCATCAATAAGTTTTGTCTGAGATTCAATTTCATCAAACACAACATGAATAGATTCTTCAACAGTACATGTTCTTTTATTGAAAACTCTATAAGCCTTACTTCTATTAGAATATCCTAGAAATATACCTTCATCAGACTTTGAATCAAATTTACCTAAGTTTTCTTTACCATTGTTGTGAATGAAACACTTACACCCGAAGATATGAAGATGAGCAATATTTGCCTTTCTTCCTTTGTAAAGTTCATATGGCATCTTTCCAAGTGATTTGCGGATATATGCTCGGTTTGAGATATAGCATGCAGTACTCATTACATCTGCCCAGAATACTTGTGACATTTCTTTTTCATTAAGTAATGCTCTCGCCATTTCTGTAAGAACTCTGTTCTTTCTTTCCACTACTCCATTTTGTTAAGGGGTTCTAGGAGCAGAAAAGTTATGACCTATTCCTTCGTTGTTGCAGTAGTTTTCAAATAGTTGATTATCAAATTCTCCTCCATGATCTGTCCTAATAGAAACAATAGAAATACCTTTCTCATTTTGAACCTTTTTGGCAAACATAATGAATTCAGCAAAGGTTTCATCTTTTGAAGCAATAAATATAGTCCAAGTAAATCGTGTAAAATCATCGACAATTACTAAAGTATATAAATTTCCTCCAAAACTTTTTACTCTTGCAGGTCCTACCAAGTCCATATGAAGTAATTGTAAAGGTTTTGAAGTAGAAATCTCATACTTTGTTTTAAAAGAAGATTTAGTTTGTTTGCCTTTTTGACATGCTTCACAAATCATATTATCTTTGAATTTGAGTTTAGGAAGGCCAACAACTAAATCTTTTCTAATCAGTTTGTCAAGTTGATTCATATTGACATGAGCCAAACGCTTATGCCATAACCAACTTTCTTCTGATCGACTAAGAAAACAATTTTCAGAAGAATTTGAATTTAGATCAATAGTATAACAATTACTGTCCCTTTGAGCTCGGATCTTTGCCTTGATAGATTCTTTGTTCAGAGGTAGATCTTTCTTGCTTACTATCAAGCATTCTTTTGAGTCAAAAATTACCCAGTTATCTTTGTCAGTGCTTTGACTTATACTCAGGAGGTTGTGACATAATCCTTCAACATAATATACTCTATTGATTTGAACACCATCGGATTTTCCTACTTCACCAATTCCAGCAATACGTCCAGATTGATTACCTCCAAATGTTACTTTTCCTCCTTCTCTAGTTTCTAGCATGGTGAACTTATTTTTATCACCAGTCATGTGTCTCGAACATCCACTATCAATATACCATTTGTTTGCTCGAGATACTTTGAGACATACCTAGAATAAGATGATCAAGTTTTAGGTACCCACACTTTCTTGGGTCCTTTGTGGTTAGTATGTGATGTATGTGTCCCTTTCGGAACCCATTTATATGTTCCAACAACCTGTCCCTTTTTGAAATAACACAATGAAGTTTAATGTCCTTTCCTATTACAATAATTGCATGATGTGAATGGATTCGATGTATGCACAGGATTCCTGAAATATTTAAGATAGGCTCTACTATTCTTCTTATATCCTTTATTCTTATCATGAACAGAATTATATCCAATTCCAGATTTATCAAATGAAACTTTCTGAGAATTTAATATAACCTTGAGAGTTTCACTCCCTTTAGTAAACTTTTCAACAATTTTTGTTAAATCTTCTATTTTCTTATCTTTCTCTTTACACATTTCATATGATGATATGACAGTACTTTCTAATTCTTTTACTTTCTTCTTATAACTAACCATTTCTTTAGCAACTTTGATGAACTCTGTATGCAATGCATTATATTCAGATAACAATTCATCATAGGAGGGTTCAGAATCACTTACCTCAGAGTCTGATTCTTCTTCCTTAGCTACCAAGCATAGATTTGCTACTTCGTCGTTGTCACTTTCTTCGTCTGACGAACTATCACCCCATATAGATGATATATATGCTTTCTTTTTCAGCTTCTTTTTGTCTTTGTTTTTGAAACATTCAGATTTGATGTGTCCTGGTTTCCCGCATTCATAGCATACTATCTGTTGTTCTTTATTTTCTTTCTTGCTTGGTCCACCTTGATAGTTCTTGAAATTCCTTTGACCTCTTCTGTAGAATTTCTTGAATTTTCTCACGATCATTCCCATTTCATCATCATTAGGGACATCTTCATTCTCGGAAGATTCTTCTTCTTCTTTGATAGCTTTAAGTGCAACTCCCTTTTTCTTTTTATCATCGAATTCTTCAAGTTCCTTTTTGAATCTCAACTTACCTTCATATTCAGAAAGACTTCCAAAGAGAGCAGCTACGGATCTCATAGATTCTCCTTTAGCTTCTTTGATGGCTGTCACCTTTGCTTCCCACTCTTTCGTAAGAATATTAAGAATCTTTCTTACCTGAGAATTTTGATCAAACGACTTTCCAAGAGCAGATAATTGATTAACAAGATGAGTATACCTAAGTTCAAACTCTGATATACTTTCTCCAGATTTCATATGAAATAAATCATATTCTGTAATTAAAGTATTGATTCTATTTTCTTTGATTCCAGATGTACCTTCGTGAGCAATTTCAAGAGCATCCCACATATCTTTGGCAGTTGGTAGAGTACATATACGAAAATATTCTTTTTGACTAAGAGCACTCTGTATCATAAGAATGGCTTTACTATTTAATGTCACTAACCTTTTGTCATTCTCATCAAATTCATCTGGGCTCTTTTTAACTGCTCTATCTTCGATTTTCTTCATTGGAACATAGTTACCATCTTGAATAACATTCCACAATCCGTATTCGTTGGCCATCACGAACACTCTGAATTTAGCTTTCCAGAACGAAAAATGTTCTCCAGCAAAACCAGGAGGTCTAGTGATTGAAGCTCCGTCTGGAAGAATGTTTTCACCCATTGTTGCCATTTGTCGGATCCTTCTCAAGCTGTTAGGCTCTTCGGAGAAGACTATGCTCTGATACCAAATGTAAGAGGCAAGCTTCACCCAAGAGGGGGGTGAATTGGGTGATGTTATAAATTTTTCGCTTGATGTGGTGATATGAAAAATATAGTAGATAGAGTATAGTTGAGAAGATTTGAACACAGAGAGTTATACTGGTTCGACCTAACAACCAGGCCTACGTCCAGTCCTCAGAGATCAAGACCTACTGAGATTTTCACTATACCTCTAAGATTCAATAGGCTCTCAGAACGCCACAAAACAACAATCGTCCTTGAACGGACTACGAGCAAAAATATTCTCTCAATAAGAAATTTCTCTCCCCCTTACGACAAGTCTTATGTGCAGAAAAACAACCTTTGACCCTTCTCACTTGCTTATGTATACAAGACTTATGAGCAACAACGTTCTCTCCTGCTTACACCACTGTAAGTCTTACGAGCAGCAACGTTCTCTTCTGCTTGTATCTTATAAGGCTTATGAATGGAAGGTACAACAAGGAATTCTCTCAACTGCTTCTCTCGTAAGGAAAACTACCCTCTCAAGGTCCTAATACCTTGAGATCAAATAAACATAGAATTTGAATTGTATGAAGACTCTCTTACAGAGTAAATGAATAAACACTGAAGATCAATGTGTATACAGAGAAAATGATGAATAGCAGAGACTCGTGTATAAGCTTGTGAGTTTTTGTGCTTCGTTGTTGTACTTGACTATCTCTGAATCTCTGTATATATAGTTGCTTCAGTTTTTTCCTGTTTGGGAAATCATCGTTTGAGGAGCGGGACTTTTGCAACTATTGAAAGACACACGCATGTTTGAATATTCTGAATGCGGTAGGTGCGAACATGTTTGTAATCATGTTGTCTGCCGTTGTTTGACTTTCTCCGTAACAACTAATTTTCAAACGTTCATCTTCCTGCATCATACTTATAATACATTCAAAATGATGTTAAGCAATGATAATAAGTAATGATGATATGAATAAATAATAATAAACCATATTCAGATTGAACGTTGTGAGACTTGGCATTTTTGATGATCTGGCAGAGCATCACTCGAGCATGGATGGCTCACTCGAGTGATCTTCCTATTTTCCTCTTTGTGCTTCAGTTATCGGGTTGTGCTTGTAAAGAATTTCAGAGAGACAGAATTCACACTCGCGAGTGAAGTGGGGTCTCACTCGAGCACAACTCCCCCTGCTCGAGTGATCTTGCATTTTCTACTGGGAGTGTCTTCTCGGGTCATCACTCGCACACCATTTTGACAAGAGTGAGATTTTGTACTCGCGGGTGATGTGGTCCCTCACTCGAGCACACACACTCCTGCTCGAGTGAGACGCATATTATAGAGGAATATGCTCTCAATACCAACACTCGCATCAGAAACTCAGAGAGATAAATTTATCATTCGCAGGTGATGTGGACCCTCACTCGAGCACACAGACTCCTGCTCGAGTGAGAAGAATATTCTCAAGTATTATACCTTTTAAACAAGCACTTGCATCAAATTTGGAGAGGGATAGAATTTTCACTCGCAGGTGCAGATGTGTCACTCGAGCATATGAGGTGGTGCTCGAGCACACTTGCACTTCTTTGCACTTCATGACTCTCGGCCAAGCACTCGCAGTACCTTACTCGAGTACAGAATGCTCATGCTGGAGCAATGATGTCTCTGCTCGAGTGAATCAAGGAAGCATGATAACACTTGCTCTCGGCCTAGCACTCGCGGACCTTCACTCGCATGTGCTCGAGTGAGAATGGCTTCTCTGCTTGAGTGCAAACTCCAGTGCTCGAGTGAATCAATGAAAATAATAGTGGCATGCCTCTCGGGTGAACACTTTCTGGCTTTCACTCGCACCTGCTCGAGCACAAAAGGGATCTATGCTCGAGTGCAAAACTTATGCTCAAGCACTCCAGTTCAATTTTGCAGCAGATACTAGAAAACACTCCTATATGCATTTGGTAACTTTGTAAACTTTTCTTAATCTTATAAAAACATGATTTGCATACAATTGTTATTTTGTTATCATCAAAACTTGGGATCTAACACTAACTACTTGTCTCTAATACATGGTACTCACAATTCTTCTTCATCCTATTTAGCAAACACCAAAAGGAAGATTCAATTGATGCAATCATTGTTCAGCAGATCAAGAATCAATTGGATCAAAATAATCCATATGTTCAACAATTTCGTATGGCCTCAACGGTTGTATCCAATGCTACCCCAACTCCATTGAAAATGTGCTTGATTGGAAGTAGACAGCATGATGGCCGAACATACAACTTACCATTTGCACCAGAAGTGGCTGCATTAATTGTTGGAGACATTGTTTGGACTTTACTGTTCACGATATCGTGTTGGAAACACATACAGGCAACCTCCAAAGAATTAATGAATTGCATCCTTCATATTTGCCTCTGCAATACCGCTACTTTTCCCTTAGGTGAGGATGGCTATAGAGATGATGTTCCACATAGAGAAGATGCATTGATTGAAAACAAACCATATAAAAGAGTAAGCATTCGGGAGTTCCTTAGTTACATATTAATGGTGAGGGAAAATGAACTGTCAACACTACAACATGCATCGAGGTTGCTCCAACAATTCATCTTTGATGGGTATACTATGATGGAGTCTCAAATATTGTTATGGATTAGGACTCACCAAAAAGACCTTCAAGCATATCTGAACCAAGGCCTATCAGATGCAGTTATAAGTGGTGAGAGATGTAACCCCCTTCACGCTTAAGGCCGAGATTTAGTTCATAAACACGTAATTGATGTAGAATTAGAGACCTTAAATGATTTTGGGGCTTAAACAAAACCAAACTTCCTAAAATCATGGCTTACAAAAACTTTTAAAAAACATGTTCATGATGGTCTCATATTCACATTTCAATACTAAATGGCCTGTACAAGTTGATTTCATTCACAAATATCAGAGTATAAAGCAAATTCCCGACACACTCAGGTTCCATTCATTAATAAGGGTTTTACAAAGGCACAAAGCCCGCAATTCATTACCCTTAACTTAGGGATTACATAAAACTATACTACCAATCCCATTATGTACAATTGTTTCCCAAAAACATCCAAATGATATACATGATAACCAATAACCCAAAATATACTTCTAAATCGGAACTCTATCTGCTCTTTGTCGCCCGCTTTCCCTTTGATCCTTCTGCCCTGTCTAGAACATGGTTTTTGGGAGAGTGAGATTCTAAGGAATCCCCGTAGTGTCAAATCAATCATAGCATGTACAACAAGAAGGCATGAAATCAAATCATTATCCACACAAGCAACTACAACGGCAATGGTTAGTATGACACATGTCGTCCCTTACGATTGGTCACGCTGAATTGCTCACGCTGCATTGCATCACAACAATCCACACAATATATTTCACCACAGTTGGGATTCATATAAAGCATTTCATCACACAAGCCATACAGGCAAGATTCAAAACTCACAGCCCACGGCTAGATTAACAAACGCCGCCCCACAGGTTGGATTCACAAAGTTCCATGTCGATTACAACGGCAGTTCAACGACCGACCTAGAGATGACCAACGTCAATCCCTACACGACTCACGCTGACCTGCTCACGCTGTAATGGACCATGGTACATGCATTTCACAGTTCAATGATAAGTTATGCATACCAAAACATCATACACAACATGAGAGAAAAGTCACTACTTGGTTCGTTCCGTGCGTGCTTTGTCGCAGGTCTCTCCCGAAGAGGGCAAATATCGTATCCTATAATTATAATTAGGGACGAAGAGTTATTCTCTATTCCAATACTCAATTGACTTCACAATACTTAGATTTGGTTATCATTTATGTCCTTTAAGTAGTTAAAATTGGCTCTAATAAAAGCCCTAAAGGATTGGGAAACATCGAGCTGGAAACCACTTTTCAAAATCACAAGGTGCTGAAAACAGGGGCTGGCTGCAGCCAAAAAACCCTCTGGCTGTGGCCAGAAACAGCACAGAAAGTTTCTGCCTGCAGCCAAGAATTTTCTGGCTGAGGCCAGAAGCAGTACAGAAAGTTTCTGGCTGCAGCCAAGAATTTTCTGGCTGCGGCCAGAACGTGCACATAAACTTTTCGCTGCAGCCAAGATTTTCTGCTACAGCCAAGGCAACTTCGAAAATCCATAACTAATTCTAGAAAAATCAAATTGAGGTTATTCCAAAGCCCATTGAAAGCTATTTAAGTCCTCTTCATAAGAAAAATATGGGACATTACTGAAAATCACCACAAAAATACAGATTTCAAGAAAAGTCCACCTTGCTTCAGAATTGTTCCCAGATTTAACATCAAACTTTGGACAGTCATAAATCCTAGCCCAAAAATCGAAATGACATGAAATATATGTCCATTTTGAAGCTTGGCAAGTGAAATTTAAGACTGGAAAGTTCCATAATTTTCCAACACCATTTGCTATTTTAAAATGTCCATGCAAGATCACTGCTAGAACAGAGTTTCTTACTAACCAAAACTTGCCACTTTTAAAACTAAGTTTCCAATGGTTCAAAATTCATATTCAACACTTCTCCCACACAATTTTCCACAAGGAACACAATGGAAATCTCAAAATGACCAAAATTCTACTCCTTTATCATGCTTTGGTTTTGGGCAATACAAACATCAAAATTCCAATCTCATCTAAACATCAAAATCCAATCACCAATCAATCTATCTATCCTAAACTCATCCCAAAATACCATTCTCATGCCAAAACATACCAAATGAATAGTGGCACTCATTTTTTTGGATTCAAGGCCAAATTTCCAGAAATTACAAACTAATCCATTTGACACAAAACATAGATAGATAGATAGATAGGTTTCACTCACCTTATCAACTTTCTCAAAGGGAGTTCTTGATTTACCACTTCTCAAAATTTCGTGTGGCCACAAATCAACACCAATGGGCACACTTTAAACACCAAAATGAAGCTCTCACTCCAAGGAACAACATTCATGAAGTGAGTTTTAGCAATGGAGGGCATTTGCTTACCTCTTTTCCAAGCTTTTCCCTTCCCTTTTTCTGCAACAATGGTGTCCAAAGAAGGGAGAAGAGAGAGAACGTGAGAGAGAGGGATATGAGAGCTTGAAGATGAAGGGAAAATGATTATTTTTCCCTCTAACCCATGCTGCCAGCGAAAAGGAAAGAGAGGGAGGAGAGAAAAACATTAAACAATTGGGATTTTGACTTTTCTTACTCCTTCTGTCTTCACCCACTCTTGACACATGTCCAAATCTCATTGGTTCTCATACAATATATCACCAATTAGCCTCACTAATCCCTCCATTAACCATTTAATCACACTTCTCATTTTTCTTATAGTTAGTAATTAGTTTTCCCATTAATCACCAACTAATTGCCCAATAATTCCATTCCTCCAATTTTTCAAGAATTATGACATATTAATTAAAATAGCCATAAAACACATAATAATTCCCATTTAAATTCATAAATATCCACACTAATCATGATTAGCCATTAATCAAAAATTGGGATATTACAAGAGAGATGCTTCTTTGACTAGGAAGAGGATCGTTCTCCCTGCATCTTTCATTAGAGGTGCAAGGTATATGATCTAAAGTTACCAAGATGCAATGGCTATATGCAAAACAATTGGTTATCCAGATCTTTTCATTACATTCACTTGTAATCCAGCTTGGCCTGAAATAACTAGATATTGTGAGCAACTTCATTTACAACCCTCAGATTGCCCACATCAAGTATCCAGAATTTTTGAGATGAAGTTGAAGTCATTGATGAAAACTTTAAAGAGTGGGAAGATATTTGGAGGAGTTCGTGCAGGTATAGTCTCTACTAATGTTTTTTTAATGCAAAATTTCAAGTGTTATTTGCCACATATGCAACATTCTCTATATTCATTTCTCTTAAATAACATACACTAACCGCAGTAGTTTTTTTCCATGTAATAGAGATATACACCATTGAATTCCAAAACCCCATGCACATATCCTCTTATTTCTAGATGCAAAAGACAAGATGACAAATCCTGAGTCAATCGACAAGATAATTTCAGCAGAGATTCCAGATCCATAATCTTCACTATTGCTTCATGAGTTAGTTAAAAAATTTATGATCCACGGAACTTGTGGAACAAATAGACCTAATGCTCCTTGCATGAAGCACAGAAAATGTAGTAAGTATTTCCCTAAGCGCTTTAATCAACATACGACCATAGATGAAGATGGTTTTCCCACATATAGGCGAGCCGATGATGGAAGAATAATTCAGTTAAAGGGTATCTCGCTAGACAATCGATATGGCATTCCCTACAATGCTATTCTACTCTAACTCTTTCAAGCACATATCAATGTTGAGAAGTGCAACCACTCAACTACTATTAAATACTTATTCAAGTATATTAGCAAAGGGAATGATAGGGTTGTCGTCTGAATATTTGATAACAACAATGACAAGATTGGCAGGAAAGTAGTAGATGAGATACAACAATATTACAATTGCCGCTATGTGTCTGCTTGCGAAGCTTCTTGGCGGATTTTTGGGTTCAACATCCATCATAGGTACCCTGCAGTTGAAAGACTTAGCTTCCATCTTCCGAATCAACAATTTGTTATTTATACGAGTACAGATGATGTTTCTGAGTTGGTTGACAAACCATGAGTTTGTGAATCAACATTCTTGTCATGGATGACGATAAATGCTATTGACACTTTTGCATCAACTCTTACATACTCTGAATTCCCAAACCATTATGTATATAAGAGGGCTAAACCCAATAGAAGAGAAGAAAAAGAGGATTTGCTGTGGGAAGGATCGCTCATGTGTCACCCGCAGCATGCGAGCTATATTTCTTGTGAATGCTTTTGACACAAGTTCGTGGCCCATATTCCTTTGATCATATAAAAATAGTTGCAGTGTTACTTACAAAACCTTCAAAGAGGCATACTTTGCACGAGGCTTATTAGATGATGATACTGAATATGTTGCTGCAATTAAAGAAGCATCTTGCTAGGCTTTAGGACATTCGTTAAGGCATCTATTTGTCACAATGTTGCTATGTGCCTCTTTACAACGGCCAGATTATGAGTGGAAAGAAACATCACAGTTGCTTTCTAAAGATATGCTATACATTCCAATAGGGATCAATGTTATTCAGGTACTCATCATTCGTACATATTAATCTGAACTATTTTTCATGTATTCTATACATCTTGTATCATTTTATATATGTTGTTACACCTAATTAGTAAAGCAATTTATAGGTGTACACATACTTGCTTGTGCAAAAGAAGATGCTGCCCTCAAAGAGATTGATACCTTATTGCATTGCAATGGGAAGTCATTGCATGACTTCAACAGTCTTCCAATCCAATTTGAAGTACCTACCATTGATGTCAACAACCACTTGATCGTTCAAGAGTTGTCTTTTGACTGACATACATTATCATTACAAGCACACTCATAGGTGTCATCTTTTAATTCATATCAAAAGTATGTGTATGATAAAGTCATGGTATCATTAGACTCCCCTTATGGTGTCTTTCTTTTTGTTTATGGGTTTGGTGGCATTGGAAAAACATTCTTGTGGAATGCACTGGCCTCTACTCTTCACTCAATGGGACATATTGTGCTGATAGTTGCATCAAGTGGTATAGCAGTAACCTTACTACCATTGGGACAGACAGCACATTCACGATTTGCAATACCCATACAAATAAAAGAATTTTCAGTTTGTTCCATATGGCAGAATTCACCATTAGCAAATTTGATAAAGCGTACAAAGTTAATAATATGGGATGAAGCACCTACGGTCCAGCAGTATTGTGTAGAAGTATTTGATAAGACTCTAAAGCATATAATGCATTGCAATCTTCCCTTTGGTGGCAAATGCATTGTTATGGGTGGTGATTTCAGGCAAATATTTCCTATCATTCCTAAAGGTTCACGAGCAGCTGTTGTTAATGCTTGTATTACCTCATCCAGGTTATGGCAACATTGTACTATTCTTCGATTGTCAACAAACATGCGCTTGAACAAATTTAATGATACGATTGAGAAAAAAAATTGAATGGTTCTCACAATGGTTACTAGATGTTGGCGATGGTAATGTAGGAGACCCTGTTGGTGGTGTTGCTGACGTACAAATCCCCAATGAAGTGTTGCTTCCATTTTGTAATGACTCACTTAATGCAATTGTTAATGCAACATATAAAAACCTTCAGGACAATCTAACTTTCAATGATTACTTTAAAGATAGAGCGATCCTTGCACCGACCATTGACATGGTTAGAAAGATAAATGATCACATGTGTTCTTTGCTACCAAGTGAAGAATATGAGTTCTTAAGTTGTGACTCAGTTTGCAAGTCAACAGAAGATTCTGACTCTTTCGACAACTTATACACAACTGAATTCCTCAACACCATCACTTCTTCTGGTTTGCCACCACATAAGCTCGTATTGAAAGTTGGAGCTCCTATAACGCTTTTGAGAAATATTGATCAAGCATCAGGATTGTGCAATGGCACACGTCTTCACGTTATGATGTTAGGCCAAAAGGTTATTGAGGCAGTTACTCTTAATGGTTCAAAACCAAATGAGAAGGTTCTCATACATAGAATGAATATGAATCCTTCTGAGTCTCGATGGCCATTTTGCATGCAACGGAGACAGTTTCCGATTATACTTTCATTTGCAATGACAATCAATAAAAGTCAAAGACAATCATTGCGTCATGTTGGCTTGTATTTGACAAAATCAATTTTCACTTATGGTCAATTATGGGTATGTTTGGTTGAGCGATTCGATTGCTTATAAGTTGCTTTTTAATAGTGATTTACGGTATACGAAGTAAGTATGTGAGAGGAGTTGTGTCTCGATTTACGTAAAAAGCAACTTATAAGTTTTTTTAAGTTGAAACAAACATGCTTTATATGTTTCACTTTCTAGAGTGAGAAGCATGCATGGTCTGAAGATTGTTGTAGGAGATGATGGTTCAGGGTCAAGCAACACCACCAAGAATGTTGTGTTTGAGGAAGTTTTTAGAAATGTTAATGCCTAGGTATGCAATTGTGATGTGATACAGTATGCAACTCACAATGTCGTTCATCAAATATTTGGAAGTTATGTTTCATGGTTTTATGTTCTTCCATTTTGCGTCCGCTATGCGTACATGATATGAATGGTAATGCGAACAATACATCTCACAATATTTAAGATCTTTTTTTTTAACAAAATTCTTTCCGTGCAATGCACGAGAAAACCTGGCTCGTTTCTATTATAGCAATAACTATATAAGCACTTGATGTTATAATTAAGTTTATGATATTTTTGCACAAAGTGTATTTCAAACAGACGTCATATTAGCATTTATAGCATCGATTTAGTAAGCATGAGACACCGTAGTTAATTAAAAGGATTAAAATTAATTTTTGCAAATTTTTTAATATATATATATTGAAAAATAAATATATATTTTAAATATAACATTTGAAATTTTTAATTAAATAATGAAAACAAATTTTCAAAAATAAAAATATTCGAGTTACATTAAAATTACTTTTTTTTCAAGATGGAAATTTGTATGCATGTACATGAATTGGTTGTATATGAAGTAGGTTCTCAAATGAGGGATTATATAAATTTAACGTGTTTAAAATAATTATATTCCCAATACGGTGTCAAGTATGATTATAATTGTCACCATAATATGCAAATATAACATCAATTTAGACAAGAACAAATATCATAATCAATTAAATAATTACCTTATATTATGACATCAATTGTATTTTGGACTGATGCTATAATACATTTTATTTATCTATTGTGTCAGGTCCTTATTAATTGACGCCGTAATATAGGTCCTTTCACTATTTAAAAAAATGAAGTTAGCGACGTAATTTTTTTGTTGGTAATTTCCAACAGATTATATTATAAAAATTATAATATAAATACAATAATATTATAAATATATAAAAATTATTTTTGCTTTTTTTTATTAAAATAAGTGAATTTTTTCAATAATATTATATATAAATAAAAAATAAAAATATTAAATAAAAATATATAATATATAATATAAATATTATTTTTTAATTTTTTGAATAAATAATATATTAATAAATACTTACATGAAATAATTAAAAATAAATATTATATATATACATATATAATTTTGTAAATAAAGATTGCAGGTTTGTCATAACTCAACTGGTAAAGGCATATCAGTACGTGCGCGAAGTCAATGGGTCAGATCCTCCCTTTGCACAAATGTATCTAATTTGTGACTTGTACAAGGTGCTCACATGGACACAAGGTGGCATGAACAAATGGCAGCGATGTGGTTGGCCGCAAATAGAATTTCAGACGAGCAAGAGAACACTCAAAAGCTCTAGAGTGGGGTGCCTAGAACATACTAGTGCAAAATGCTATATTTGACATCGACTAAAAATGTATTATTGCTATAGCACATAAGGCATAGTAGAAATTGGAGTAACGGAAAATAGGTATTATGAGGTCAATTACAAAAGACCTGACGCTGTAAACGAATATATTACGGCGTCAGTTACAAATGACATGATGCCATAAAGGAATACAAAAAAAAAATAGTTTACCCCAGGCGTTGCCACGTCACTGGCCAGCCACTGCCGTTCGGCCTACCACATCGCTGCCATTTGTTCATGTCACAAATTAGATGCATTTTGTGACAAAGGAAGGATTTGAACTCTTGACTTCGCACATGTACTGATATACCTTTACCAGTTGAGTTATGTTGAACCTGCAATCTTTATTTACAACATTATATATATATTTAATTATTTCATGTAAGTATCAATAATTAATATATTATTTATTCTTATAATTTAAAAAAATATATTTTATAAAATAATATTTATATTATATATTTTGATTTTGATTTGTATTTAACATTTATATTTTTTATTTATATATAATATTATTGAAAAAATCACATATTTTAATAAAAATAAGTAACAATGATTTTTATATATTTATTTTATTATTATATTTATATTATATTTTTTATAATATAATCTGTTGGAAATTACCAACAAAAAAATTACGTCGCTAATTTCATTTTTTTAATAGTGAAAAGATTTATACTACGGCATCATTTAATAAGGACCTGACATAGTAAATAAATAAATGTATTAAAGCATCAGACCAAAATACATCTGATGTCATAATAGAAGGTAATTATTTAATTGATTATGATATCTGTTCTTATCTAAACTAATGCCATATTTGCATATTATGGTGTCAATTAGAATCATAACTGACATCGTATTGGGAATATAATTATTTTAATCATGTTAAATTTATATAGTCCCTCATTTTAGAACCTACTTCATATGCAACAAATTAATGTATAAGCATATAAATTTCCAACTTGAAACAATGTAATTTTAATGTAACTACAATATTTTTATTTGTAAAACTTTGTTTTCATTATTTAATTAAAATTTTCAAATGTTATAATTAAAAAATATATTTATTTTTCAATATATATATTACAAAAAATTTTCAAAAATTAAATTTATATTCTTTTAATTAACTACGGTGTCTTGTTCTTACTAAACCGATCACTATAAAAAAACACTGAATTTCAGACAGAATTTACAGTTTTCGATGGAAATGGATTTCTGACAGAATGAATCCCGTCGGTAATAATAGCATGACAAAAAAATTTTCGACGAAAATTTCCTACAAAATTTATTTCCATCACAATTTTTGACGAAATATTCCGTTGGAAATTCCCTCTCAACTTCCGACGGAATTCAATTCGGTCGGAAATTCCATTGCAAACTTACTTTTTATTGTTTAAACTTTAAAAAGCCACGTGGCAACTCCAACAATTGCCCCCTCATCGCCGGCGGCGGCGGGTGGCCACTCCAGCGACGTACACCTTGTTGTTGGCGCCTAAATGTGCCACGTGTCGCAAGCTCGCTCGGCCACGTGTTGCAACCTCTTTTGTCTTGAAAATGCAACTCACCTTATCCCTCCTTTGGTTTTAACCCACGACCTAGTCCGTACGCGCGTGATGCCTTATCAGATAGGCTCGACTACTTTGGCGTTCTATTATTACACGGTTATATATATAATCTTATTATACATAATCAATTATTTATAAATATATATTTTTTATTATATATAAATGTAATAGTAATATAAAATAATTTTATATACTCTTATAATTTTTAATATAAATTAACTTCAAATTAAAAAATTTTACATCTTAAATAAATTTCATATGACTATATTTTTTTCTAATTTCTAAAATTAATTTTTTATTAACATTATTTAATAACTAATAAATAATTATTAACTAATATTTTTTTACTAATATTAATTAATAACTAATAAATTTTATTTTTTATGAATAAATTTTTATATGACCATTTTGCCCCTACAAGGACCAAAACCAATGATTAGAAATTGAAAATATTTTAGAAATTAGAAAATAATAATTAAAAAATAAATTTAAAATTAAACTAAAAATATTAATTAATAAATAATAAATTTTTTAAAAATAATTTTTTAAAATTAAATTTAATTAAATAATAATTTTTAAAGTTTGCCACGAAATTTCCGATGGAATTAAATTGCGAGGGAATTTTTGACGGAATTCAAGTCCGTCGGACATTGAATTCCATTGCAAATTTCCGTCGGAAATTTGTGACAAAATTATTCCGTCAAAAATTCTGTGGCAAAAGACAAAATTTGCCACTGAATATTTTTCGTGGCTAATTCCGTCGCAAATTTTGCCACGGAAAAAATTTCGTCGGAAACTTTTCTAATCGATTTCCATCGGAATTTGCCACAGAAAATTTTTCCGTTGCAAATTCCATCAGAAATTTCATGTTTTTTTATAGTTGATACTATAAATGCTAATATGGCATCTGTTTGAAGTGCACCAGATACAAAAATATTATAAACCTAATTATGGCATCGGGTGCTTATACAATTGATGCCCTAATATAAATTATAACTTCAGATACATTTAAAACAGAAGTAAAAATACGACACATCCATTATTGCTTCTGTTCTTTAAGTAACTGATCATGGAAAATCATGTAGTTTAATTGGTATTTTGCACTAGTAATCTTAAGAGTTATTGCTATTTAGAAAATTTTATCTGTCTACTCACGCTTGGATTATTCATCCTAAGTTTTCCATGGCTCACATTGGTCATATATGCAAGGTATATCAAAGAGTGCAATCAAACAGGTATATAAGAATGAGGGGTTCTTTTTTATGCTTGATTGGATTGTTCTCATGCTCTTAAACTTGTGTTCATTCCAGCGCTTCTTATTCATGTGTCTTATACATGCACTTGTTTCATGGCTTTGTGCTACGCTTGCTTGGTTATTTACTCTCATAGATTATGTATCCACACTTGTGTTCATGGCCTTGAGTTGCATTTGGTTTGTTACCCTCGTGGGCTATGTGTCCACGCTTGTCTTTCGTTATGTTGAAGTCCTACAAACATATGTGATTTGAGATTCAGTGTTTTTAAACTGATTTTGTCAAACAAGATGTTTTTGGCTTTTTTCTTTTAATGATCTTATATTTAGTTTCGTTTATTATTATGATTGTATATTCTAGAAGTTAAAAAATTATTATATTGTCTTTATCGTTTAAGATTAAATCTGTTTAGATTATTTACTTTAGTATTTGATTAGTTTTTATAAATGGGACATTATTCCCCAAAAAAATATTTTGGTCTCAGATAGTAAAGTTGGCTCTATACTCTTGCTCATCATTGAGACGCTTTTATCTTGAATTGGAGTTGAAGAGTGGTCCTGAATAATCCTTCTTAACATACATGGGCGAGCACGCGCACACATTTGCATATTGCTTGGAATTTTAATTTTTATGAAATATCTCAACCCTTTATATTTTGCTTTGTATGTTTGTAAATATAAAAACCAAATGTTATCTATAAGTAAGGCTTAAGGGATGTGAGTTTTCTCACATTCCGTACTTGTCACCCTTAAATTTTTGGGGCATGACACTAAATATTTCTTCCTTGGATGATGGTCTCCTTCTTAATAGAACAATACAGTCTTGATATAAAATCCTTTTCCTTAAGCTGTAAAATCCTTTCTTTAAAACCCAAAATTGTATAATTCTTTCCTTAATACTCAATTCTCCATATACTTAATCAAATCTTCTAACAATTAATAATATTATTGCACAAAAAGGAAAACTTAAACCTGAAGGTTTACTATGGTAGAAAAGATTACAACTCATCTTTCAAAAATTAACCATAGTAGAAAAGAATTCAACTAACCATTTGAAAACTCTACCATGATAATAAAGAATTTAAGTTCCTAATATTTACCCATGATGGAAAAGAATAGACTATTCATTTAAAATTGATCATGGATAATAAGACCCTTCTCATTGCTTTGTAAATCAAACCATAATTAGTCAATATCCTTAGGCCTTGAACTTCTCTAAGTCCAGAAATTAATTATTTAACCACAAGCCTAAAGTCAAACTCAAATATCAAAATACTTAAAATAAAAATTTTCTCAAATATCAACTTAAGTTGCTTATTCATGATAAGAAACGTTATAATACAAATCATAATATCATATCAGAATATGCAGCATGAGCCTTACAGTGGCAATACACTACAATTCATCACATAAATGAAAAGGATGAGACTTTACAAAGAATATCACAATAATCAAGCCTCCAAAGCCTTCCCCAACTGCCTAACAGCAAAACTATTACCTAAAAAATGTTCAATCGATGGGGTGAAACAAAGGTCTCAGTAACCAGCTTTTCAACTTATTACACATGCTAATATATACTCATAAGGTGTCAAGTGGAACAATTTATATACAAAATATTAGCAACATAATTCACAAACTTCATATCAAGAATTCTATATCACAATCACATTTTTATACCTAAATTCCACATCAAAATTTCTTGTCACAAATTTCATGTGAGGAATTCTGATGTCAATTTCATATCATAAATTTTTATACACAAATTTCATAGAGGCAACAACATCAAATTCTCATATCAATTTCATATTACAATTCCTAAGTTGCCTCCCATCAATCCAGCCGAACCGCCTTATTTTTGTCGACTAGACTCATGGGCTAAGTTACTATCCATGTTATTGGTCACTCAAAAAGCTCTCCGATCACGTGATGAGGATTGAGCAATTCCTTATAGCACATGCCCCGAACCATGGATCTTTTCCCCTCATTGAACCAGTAGGGTAGTCCCTCATTTAACTTGTGAGACCCCTTCATTGAACTAGTGGGACAATAGAAAGCCAACTATCATACACAATGGAGGCTATACTACGTGGTAAAATAATTTACTCCATCTCATCTCATACCCATCATCAAAATAATTATCAACAAATAACTCAATGAAAATTTCTTAAGATTTTCACATTCAAAAGATGATAATCAAACATCCACATATATATGCCATAATGTCTCGATTTTTAACTCATATAATTATATTTATATATATTACAACTCATATCATAAGGTTCACAAGGCAAGTTTATATCAAAATACTCCACAATATTATGATAACTTTCTCAATCACAATAAACCTTTACTCATTGAACTATCTAATAAATATTAAAATACCATTTTCAATCTCATAATCATTTTACAAAATACTCACAAACAACATAGCAACACACATAACAAGTGGAAAGTGGTTACTTCTCGCCAAAGTAAAATTATAACCATAACCTTCTAATCTAAGAGCTCAAATATACACCAAAAATTAATTTACAACAGTCAATTTATTATACATTAATAACTCTTTTGAGTTATTAGAAAATCAACTTACTTAACGTAATTTTATAATTTCAAAGTTTTGAATTAACTATTCCAAAAAATTCCAATTTCACACTAATAATCTATTCAAGTCATTGATTATTATTAATTTCATTCCCTTACATAAAATATCCAATTTTAAGTTTAGGACATAAAATATTTAAATTATAAATCTTCATCTTAAAAAAATATAAACTGATTAAAATTTCAAAAATACCCCCAATGATCCAAATAAATCATTTAACCCAAATTAAATTGATTAAAAAGTCTAATATAGAATTATTTATATATTGATTATTTAGAAAAATCATTATAAAATCTTATACCAACTGAATAATAAAAATAAACCGATTAAAATTCACTATTAATTATCCTCTATATTCCTATAATGATATACTGATAAAACTTAAACTTGCCCTAAATTTTAATCCTAAAATATTCTCTAATCAGCTAGAAATTACTATTATAAGAAAGAGAAAATTATTTAGAACATTTTTCATGTAGGAAGTTTTGTGATTAGAAGTAATTTTGAGTATGTTATTGATCCTTAAACATATAAAAATACTCCTACCAAAACCCCATCATGCGCCTTATGTGCACAACACTTCCCGCAAATGAGAGTGTGTATTTATAAGGGAAAATTCCAGAAAACTATAAAGGAAATTAGAAAAGGACAAAAAGGTTAGGTGAAATTCACAAATCCCAAATCAATGAGGGGTAAGGAATGTGGAATATGAAATCTTAAGACAATTACCTAAATACCCTCCTCCTAAGTGACAGCTAAAAGGGAAATGAAGAGACACGAGAAGGCAGAGTTGAAAGGGTGTCAGAACAGAGAGTGATAGGAAAGCTTGGGGAGACGGAGAGACGACGCGAAGGATGGTGGGTCGACGGTTGTCGGTGGCGATTTGCGGTGTCATTGACAAAGGCGAACAAGGCATTGTGTGGTTGTGTGTTCAGCTCTCCCTCTGTCGGAGCTTCAATGGTCAACCGTTTCAGTTGACGGTGTTGGGTGGCGCGGGGCAATGAGTCAACTGTCTCACAGCAAATCGGACAGCAACTTGTCATGAAATATGCAATCTGACAACTGATAAATATATGAAGGTGTTAATCAACAGAACGATGTTAATATAGAGCGGTTTGGTGTTATTACCCATGGAACATCTATTTTTGCAAACTTTTTCCTACACACGTCTTCTGTTGTCTGTGTGAATGGAAGATGTCAAAGATGTTGCGTTTGGGCAGTAACGCTAAAACTTTCCCATTTCTTGTTGGCCAGATGTTAATCAATGAAATAATGTCATTAATAATGAATATGATCTTGTTAACTATGGGTGAGGTGTTGTTTTGGGATCGAACTTGTGATTTGGCAACCACATGATTCATTAACGGCTCTACCTGCTAGATTAACATCTTCAACCGAACGCTTTTGCAATGTCCCAAGTTGTATGCCTGAAAACAACATATGAGCCATAATTAACAACTTCATCTTCTTTGTTTACGACTACGCTTCGTTCATTAACATCTTAAGAGTAATAAGTTAGGAATGTCATAAAGTAAAAAGGAAAACACAACATCTCTCCCTAAATTAATAGTATTATCTTCGTTGTTAACGATTATGTTTTCTCTATTACCATCTTGTGAGAAATAAGTGGGGATCATCCTAATGTATATGAGAAAACACAATATCTCTCCCTCGATTAACAACATTACCTCCATCGTTAACGACTACATTTCATCCATTACCATCTTGTGAGGAATAAGTTGGGAATATCCTAACGTAGATGGGAAAACACAACAAGTCATCCTTGATTAACAACATTACCTCCATCGTTAACGACTACATTTCATCCATTACCATCTTGTGAGGAATAAGTTGGGAATATCCTAACGTAGATGGGAAAACACAACAAGTCATCCTCGATTAACAACATGAGTTTCTTCATTAATAACTCCTATTCCTCCATTAACATCTTCAAAGGAAAAAGTTAGGAACGTCGTCATGTAAATGGGAAAATACAATATCTATTCACATAATAACATCATTATCTTTGCTATTAACGACTCGACTTCCTCCATTAACATCTTTAAAGAAACAAGTTAGGAATGTGGTAATGTAGATAGGAAAACACCTCTCTTCCCGTAATAACATCGTTATCTTCAATATTAATGAATAGACTTCCTACATTAACATCTTCGAAGGTACAATTTAGGAAAGTCGTAATGTAGATAGGAAAACACAACATCTCTCCCCATAATAACATCATTATCTTCGCTATTAATGACTCAGTTTTCACCATTACCATCTTGTGAGGAATACCTGGGAAGGTTGTAATGTGGATGGGAAAACACAACATCTCTCCACGTATTACCAACATCAGATTCATTATTAACGATTTGACTTCCTCTATTAAGATTGTAGGAGGAACATGTTGGAATGGTTCAAATGTAGATGAAGAAAAATAACATGTTACCCACAAGTAACAACTTTATTTTCGTTATTACCAACTCGACATCCTTCATTAACATCTTAAAAGGAATGAAGTTGCCAAATCACAAGTTCGATCCCAAAACAACACCTCACCCACAGTTAACAAGATCATATTCATTATTAACAACATTATTTCGTTGATTAACATCTGGCCAACAAGAAATGGGAAAGTTTTAGTGTCATTGCCCAAACGCAACATCTTTGACATCTTCCATTCACACAGACAACAGAAGACGTGTGTAGGAAAAAGTTTGCAAAAATAGATGTTCCATGAGTAATAACACCAAACTGCTCTATATTAACATCGTTCTGTTGATTAACACCTTCATATATTTATCAGTTGTCAGATTGCATATTTCATGACAAGTTGCTGTCCGATTTGCTGTAAGACAGTCAACTCATCGCCCCGCGCCACCCAACACTGTCAACTGAAATGGTTGACCATTGAAGCTCCGACAGAGGGAGAGCTGAACACACAACCGCACAATGCCTCGTTCGCCTTCGTCGACGAAATCGCAAATCACCACCGACAACCGTCGACCCACCGTCCTTCACGTCGTCTCTCCGTCTCCCCAAGCTTTCCTATCACTCTCCGTCTCCCCAAGCTTTCCTATCACTCTCTGTTCTGACACCCTTTCAACTCTGCCTTTTCGTGTCTCTTCATTTCCCTTTTAGCTGTCACTTAGGAGGAGGGTATTTAGGTAATTGTCTTAAGATTTCATATTCCAGATTCCTCACCGCTCACTGATTTGGGATATGTGAATTTCACCCAACCTTTTTGTCCTTTTCTAATTTCCTTTATAGTTTTATGAAATTTTTCCTATTTATAATACCCCCTCCATCTTACTTTAACTTATTTAGTATTATTATTATTATTATTTTGTGTGTGTATAACATTGGGTAGTGGCATATTCCTCTTTTAATAGCGCACCAGCCTGCATTTATTTTTCTTATTTTTTTTCCCGTTTTTATATGTATACATATCATTATATTATTTTTTAATAATATATATTTTTTATAGAAATTATTAATTATATATTAATTAAATTCTCCTTAATCAAATATTTATATGGTAAACTCTAATCACCTTAAAAATAATCTTGTTACAGTTAGAACAAATAAATTTAATATACTCTAAACCTCATTAAGATAATAAATCTCATCCTATTGTTACTTAAATCTTAAAAATAAAATTTGGGATGTTACGCTCGACTTTAGAAAGATAGTTTTGGGGGGGAAGATTTGGTTCTTGGTCAGTTGTATTGGGAAGTTGGTAATGACTCTCAAATAAACCTATTAATCTTTATAAATTCATATATTTCATCAAATTTTTCTCATATATTTGCTGGATTGAAACTCAATTTGTGCATAAAGTTGATACATACAAAGAAAAATGTGATGCAATGAAAAAACCTTGGGAACTATAAAATTTTGAGCTAATTGTATAGAGTTTTAATTTAATTAAAGAAATTAGAAAGCTCATAAACTCCTTCTCTTTGTAAAAAGATGAGAACAAGATGTAGAAGCTTACAAGAATTATTGGAAGTGGGGAAACGAAGAACAAAATACCAAAGAAAGATCAAAGAAATAGCTTGAAGATACTCTCTGTTGCTTTTATTGGCTACAACAAAGCAAAAGCTAAAACACCCCAAAAATGGACATTTTTGTCTGCGTTCGTTGTTGCTTCGCTGAAGCGAAGTTACGAAACTGATGCTGTGCGTTTTGAAAAAACGCCGGATTTGAGGATTTTCAACCTAAAATGGGCTATCGAAATTGATCATTCTGGATTCAAGAGAGGCTTGACACAAAGAAAAACTCTTTGGAAGAGTGTTCTTGAAGCTTTTTGGGCTCTTGGATGAAGAATCCTGAAGATATTTAGGAGTTTTCTTGGGTTTTTTCACTTTCCTCTTCATTTTTCTACTAGAATTTGTTATGAACATGGATTTCTTGTTTAGTTTGAACTTATTTCATATTATGTCCAGCTAAACCTTTCATTTAAGATTACTTTTACCCATTGTATGTATTAGAACTATTAGATTTTTTTGCTTTTCCTAATTGTTAAGAATATATGTTAATTTTTCTTTATGTTTAATGCTATCTTGTGCTTGATCACCATATAATTAGATTAGTTCAATTGAATGATGCTTCAGAGAGCTATTTTGTTTGTGGAACTTGAGAAAAATCATGTTAGATTTGAAGTTTATGAATTAACTGGATGGTTGTTGTTAAAATATAGATATATCAAACAACCTAGCATAGTCTAATAAAGGATTGTTTTGAAAATATGATTTTTATTAATTATAAACAAGAGATTGAATATTTTTAAAGATTAAAAAGCAATCTTGACTTGAGAGAGCTTGATTGATGGTTTTAGAACCTTTGACTAGCATAAGTGGATAATTGCATAATTGTTTCATGAAATATAACAGGGAAGAAGTAATCCTAAACTTGTAATCTCTTAAAGTTATAACCAACTTTCCAATTGCCATTACTTTACTGTATTATTTTCATCAAAATCCTTATTTGACTTAGTTAATTTCAAATAATTTTATTTAATCTATTTAAGAACATGGTTATATTAATTAGCTTACTTTTGTCATAATCGTTGTGAAATGACACTCTTTTTATCACTATACTATTATTTATGATATGTGCGCTCGCAGTAAGCTAAATGATAAACAAGTAAATAGCGTCATTGTCGCGAACTATTAACCAAAATCTTTTGAATTAATTAGTGCAATTGTATAATTAATTATGCTTGAGTTATTGTAATACCGTACTTTTTGTTTATAGTAATTAAGTACTATCAGGATATGATTTATTAAGTAATTTGAGGTCTAGAGAAAAGCGAGAAGCATAAAATTAAGAGAATAGTGGAGCATTGAAGTCTGATTGAAAATTTAGTAGAGCATTGGAATGTGATTGAAAATTTAAGGTAGCATATATTTATCAATATTGAGTTGGATTTTATGGTAATTTAAAATTACCACGTAATTATTTGAATATAGAAAGAATTTAATAAGGATATAGTGGAATTAGATAAAATTATTTTAAATATTTTCCCACCTAAAATATTATAATTATTTATATATAGTAAAAATTTTATTTGAGTGAAATGCATAAATAAAGCTTAATTATTAAGACATTTAGAAGTCTTAGAAAATTCAGAGATTTCTCAATCTCAAAATAGTGGTTTAAAAATAATTAGAACTTTCTTCATATAAAGAAAAAAAATCTAACACCATAGCATGCCACCGAAATTTTATTACTTTTGTAATAGTATGCCACTAAAATCTAACAAACATAGGCAATGTTTGAATTGGACAAGAGCTATAATTGTTCAAAAAAAATTGGACAAGAGCTATGGATGACTAACTTATTGATGTTTTCATGGAACAATATAATTGTGGCAACAAGGTAAATGGTACCTTCACATGCACATCATATGATATCATTGTAAAAGAGATGAGTGCCTTGCTTGGTATTGAAATGGACAAAAACAAAATTAAGAACATGTGGAAAACTTTGAAAAAGAAAAAAGCTCTCTAAAGTTTATGATGTTTTTAAATATGGATTAAGTGGGTTTGGTTGAAATGCAACATCACATATGTGGGAGGGAGAGGATCAAGTTTGGGAGCAACTTATATTGAGATTAGTTTATCTGAACATATGTTGTGGAGTATTTTCAAACAAAATTATTTGCATACAACTTATTCATTAATATTGACTATTGTTTAAAACTTGCCTTTTGTAGTCCAAGCCTCAAACTGCAAATTGGAGAAATGTTCATATCCCCAACTATGATAAGATGGTCATTTTGTTTGGGATTGACAGAGCATAAGGGGAGGGAACTTATACGGCCAAAGAGACGTCAGACACTCAATGAGGCGGACTTAGTTGATGCAGCCAACAACATTAATAATGTTGGTTCCTATCATGATATAAATATAGTCCATTTTGAAGCTCTTGATAATAGTACCAATCAAGAGAACTCACTTGGACTTACAAGTGGTTCCTTAAGCAAGAAGCAAAAGGTGAATTCAAATAAAGAAAAAAACTTCGACTTGGTTGAACTTAAGGATGTCATATATGAAGTTGCTCATGCAATCAATGTTGGAAATCAAACAATGAATGCTAGAAATGAAGCATTGAGAGAAGCAACTGAAATAGCTAGACAAGGAATTGACGTAGCAAGAGAAAGACCTAGAAAGCTTCCTCAATTGTCTAGTGAAGAAATATGGAATATAATTCAAGATTATGGCTTTTCAACAACCCATGTTACTAAGATCTATTAAGTTCTTATGGTTGATGGTGACCTACTTAGGATATTTGTTAAATGACTCCTTATTACCTGCAAGGACTTGCTTATGGATGATGTGAAAGACTTGGCAATTTAGTTTGCTAACCATTTGGAGACTTTTGATGTTACAACATCTTGCCTATTAGGCAATCATTTTTTATATTCACTTGCTAACCATATGGATTTTGAAAGACTTGGCAATACATAACTTATGTAGTTTGCTAACCACACAAAAACTTTTGATGTTATGTAAAAGGTTTGGTTTTTACCTTTGATTATGTAAAGCTTCTTCTCTCTTTGGATTCTCGAGATGCCCAAAAAGCAGCCGAGTTTCATGATGAAATCTAATCTAACTGCTAGTTGTTTGCAGAATTTAGAATGACATTCCACTCTATATAAATTATCTTCCAGTTCATCCTTTTTTACTAACATCAAAAGTTAAGAAATAAGTGTTTTATCCTGATTACAAGAATAAGAAAACATTTAGCAAAGATGCAATAAGTCATGAGGAGATGGTATTTGGATTGATTTATGCGTTGGTAGTATGATCTTTATGGTTATGGCAAATTTGTTTTACAACTGCGTGTAATATTTAATTTTAAAATTAATATTCTATAAACTTTACGGGTTTGATTGTAAAATTAATTAATTTTGGCTTCCACTTTCTATCAAACTATAATGGATATGATGGATATTGCTTTTTTTTTAATGATTATTGTTTTCTTTAAAATGTATGTAAATTTTTTTATCATACACAAGTGAGGTATCAGGTTTTTTTGAGATTCATAAATTAAGAAATAATAATTTTTATATAAAAATTTTTAAAGAAGGAAAATATATAGTTAAAGAGCAAATGACATATTTGTCAACTTATAATTAGCTTCCTTTACCTACCCTCCTAAACCAAATATCCCATCTCCTCTTCTTCAAATAAAAAAAGCTTGTAACCTCCCCTACTCTAATTTAACCTTAATGAACCTCACCTAACCTCCTCTCTGTTGAATCAAACAATCCCTTAGGGAGTGTTTGGGAGTGGGAATAATGCAGAAGATCCAAGGTCTGAAACTAGATCTAGAGATAAGGTGGCAAGATGTAAATGAAGATGGAAACTGTAATATGATGTGGCGGGAATTAAATTTCATGTGATGTAGTTCTCCTATAAGAAATATTTACATATTCTAAAAATGTCATCTCATCTATACTTTGACTAATTAAAATATAACAACTCATCTTATTTTAATCTTGTCAACACCCGTTTCCATTTCGATAATCGAAGAGTAATAAAGACGGAATTCAATGGGCATACAGAAAAGTACAATTATATTGATAATAATATTCGTTTACAATTCTAATATCGTGCGTCGACAAAAACAGAAAATACAGCGGAAGTTTTAATATTTACAAATTTCACCAAAATATCACAAAATAGACTAATTATGACCACGTTCTTGTCCTTGCCTCGAAACACGTGCCGTTCACTTTCCGGCATCTATGTCTTTTCCCTTTGCCCCACTGGTACCCGCTGAGGTGTTTATTTAAAAATAGGGTGAGATTCCAGAGAACCCCAGTAAAAACATGCTATCGTTTATAGAAAATGCGAAAAGTAAATATGATATATGCCATGTATGCACCAATTAATGAACATTATAAATATATCATCTACATGTATACATGAGTAGGGTCCAGCCCTACTATTCTGCACCGGTTGGATTTTCACCAACTCTAGTGTAAGTGCCTTTGACACTTCTGGCCCTTCTCTGGGCAAATCGTGTTGATTAATAAAGCGCATTTACAAACATTGGCATTCGTACAATCATATAACTATGGCATAATGTATGAAGGATAATGTCCCTACCTCAAAGCTTTAATATCCCCTTTTTAAATGTGTCTCGAAGAACGTGTCGTATCCGGCCTCCAAATCGGTCCTAAAATATTAAATGTACCAGAAATAGGTCATAGCCTATCCAAGTATCATTTTAGACTCTTCCATAGTGTTTATTGTGGTTATATTAGTCTATGGTGAAAATTTACAAAAATGCCCCCGGGAACCCGGCTCGGCCCTGCCGTACCTGGCCAGATGGCACGTTTTTCTAAAATTTTGATTAAGGCTATTCTGACTTATTTTCGCCCAAGTAATCCATTTCCGGGCTCAAAATTACCAAATTCACTGTCAAATTACGAAAATGCCCTTGACAGCCCCTATTTAGGGATTTCAGTGGCGTTTTCATAATTATAATTTTTCGGCCTCTACCGAAAAAATGCACAACTGTAACCCCATCTATTTTTGGCCACTGAGTCCAATGGAACCATTTATTTCATGAAAATCCAACTCCTACTACCAGTTCTGGTCCAGGCCGAAATATTAGGGGGAAATGGGGAAAAAATGAGGTTTTGTGTTTTAACCCCCAAAACTTGTACTTTTCCACTTCTAATCCTTGATTAACTTATTTAAACACTTCTTAACCATGATTTAAAGGATTTTGGGCAGCATAACCCCTTAGGGTCATGGCTTTTCTAATTTTACAACTCAACCCAAAAATCACAAAACCAAACAATAATCACCAACAACAACTTCAATACACTAAGAAGTTGAGATTTTGGAGATTACCTCTTGATCCTTGGTGTTTCTCTCTCTAGGACGTCATCTCTCTCTCCTCAACCTTGAAGATTAGCTTGCTAAGCCATGATTAACATGAAGAATAAGAGATTAGAGAATGAACTTACACAAGATAGGAAGCTTAAATCACTTGGAGACAACTTTTACCTTACGTCTTGCTTCCTCTTGCTCTCTTAGTCTTCAAAACTCCCAAGCTCACTCTCTCTTCCTTTTCTCTATGGCTTGGACGAAATATGCACAAGGGGAGGGAGAAAATGTGTTTTAGTATTTTAGTCTTCTTCCTTCCTAACCATTGATTCAATCAAGGGCCCAAGTTGTGACACTTGTCACCATTCCCTTCCTCCTCATAATTGCTCCACCTAATTCCATTATATTAAATCAATGATCTTCCTTTTGCTTGCCCCTAAAAACCGTCCCTACCCCCTCTCATCTTACAAGACAAGCAATCTCTTACATGTAATCAAGTATCTCCCTTCCTTTACTCAAGCTAACCCTTCATGCATTCACCATACTTCCCTTTTGTGTGCACTCAACCTTGCCATACTTCCCTTTTGTGTGCACTCAACCTTGATTATCATTTCCTTCTTCATATGACATGTGATCATGTATTAAATAATTTTCCCCCCTTTTTCTTTCATGCATGGATGAAAATAATGAGAGGAAGGGAGGAGAAAAGTTGTTTTGCATAATTCCACAATTTACATAATTGATTTTATGTATAATCCCCCTTAATTTCTCAATTATTGATTTATTCCACTAAGAATAATCACATTATGCATTTTCCTTTATTTTCCTTGATTAATTGAGATTAACTCCAATTAATTGGAAAATAATTAATCTTGGGCTAAATTGGCAAAATTATGATTTTGCTATCCCCTTTGTAATTTAATTCAATTTTTGAATTAATTTGCCCATTTCTTATGAATATGAATATTTCACAATTCACAAGATCCAAATTCATGAATATTCACCATTTTATTGAATTATTCAAATAATTACAATATATTTTTGGTGAATAAAATTTGGGGTGTTACAAATCCTATATGGTAGATGAGTCATTTGGAGAAATTCAAATTTTATGATTTTAGAGATGATGGGAGGGAATTGCATTTTTTGTTTTTTTAAATTAAAAATTTTATATTTTTTAAAATCATTAAATTTAAATTTCTTTAGATGACTCATCTGCCATGTAAAATTAAAATAAGATGAGTTGTTGTGTTTTAATTAGTCAGAGTATAAATGAAATGATGCTACCGGAGTATGTAAGTATTTCTCGTAGTCCTAATTCCATCTGATCCCCCTTTCTTACATGTGTATTACTAAAATAAAAAAATAAAATAAAATCTGCACTTGCACTCTTTTTAATTTCATCTTTGCTAGTGCTGGGAAAACGGGCTGGCCCGTGACGGGCTCGGGCCTAAACGGGCCGGCCCATTTAGGCCCGAGTCCAAATCCGTACCCTTTTAGGGTGGCCCGGTCCGTTTAAGTTAGGCCCGCAGGCTTTTGGCCCATTTACAATTTTTTTTTTTTGCAATTCCTTTTTTGTTTCTTATTTTCATAAAGACTAAAATACCTAATTTAAAACATAAATATTATCCAAGTTTAATAGAACACAAACATTAAAACTTAAGTCCAAACCATAATTAATGTTCATAACCAATTAAATAAGTTCACAGTCACAATCAAACAAGCCTACAAGCTTCAAAAGTTAGTAATAGTATAACACCTGATTTGAATTTTGGCGTATACATGCAAAAAAAGAAAAAAGAAAATCAAAGAAGAGAAGCTTCAAATGATGTCTGAATCAATGTGAGAGCATTTTTTATATGAGGGTTAGGTTAGGTTAACTCTACCTCTGACCAATGCTTACTACCCATTGTCTTGTGCCCATTTTTTTTTAAAAAAAAGTTAAACGGGCCTAAAAGGGCCGGCCCTCAGGGCTTCAGGGCCGGCCCTTTTAGGCCTGTTTCCATTTTCAGCCTCCAAATCATAGACTCGGCCCTTGACGAGCTTGGGCCTAAACGGGCCGGCCCGATGGGCTCGGCCCGAATTCCCGGCTCTAATCTTTGCCCGCTTCATTGAAGCTCGAATCCTTCTTGACCAATTGATAATTCTCGTACCACATCACCCACAAATAATGAAATAATAAGCAAGGATCGTATGTTCTAAAATAAGAAATATTTAAGAGTCATAAATCATAAATATTAATAAAAACATGATTTTTTTTGCCGGAATAAAAACACGAAAATTTAATTACTTGTAAACTACCAAAATAACCTTGCCATTAAAGTGCATGTGCACATGTATTCTAAACCTTGATCAATAAACCCATTAAAGCTCCCAAAAACCTAAAGCTAGTCACTAAATCAAATTGAAACACTCCTTTAGTCTTTGTATACAAGTTTCAAATAATATAATTAAGCAAGATTAACAAATAATCGAATTGTGTAGATTAAGAAGTTGGGACCAATTAGAGCTGGCAAAAAGGGCGGGCCTGACCCTTCATGGGCCCGGGCTCTTTTAGGTATGGCTAAAGAAAAATGGTCATTTTTTGATGTCTGATTCGTGAGCATAAGGGCCAGGTCTAGTCCCACAAGGCCAAAATTATTTTAATAATTTTTACTATTTTTTTCATTTTTTTTATAAAATTACAATAATAAAAATCTTAATTTAACACATAAATATTGTCAAAATTATGATGTATCTAGTATGCATCATGTAACAAACAAACATAGTCACTAAGTCAAAATCAAAGATAAACTATTATTCACATACCACAATTACAAATAATTAATGAGAAGACTTAACAAAATTAAAAATACTTCGTATAAATATGTCTTGAAAAGTATAAATAGTCAACAAAATAAATAACAAACGATATAAACAAAACAATCACTAGAAAATAAATCAAAAAATACAAAATGAGTAAGAATACTTATAAAATAAAAAATATCTTTTATAAGCTTTTAATTTTTAGGATTCTTAATACAAGATATTGTTATGAAACTTAATTCTAAAAAAGATAATAACAACAAAATGTTTATAACATCATTAATAAAATATAAAACATTAATAATATTATTATCATATAAATAATTTTAAAAAATAAAAAAAAAATATATAAGGCTAGAAGGGCCGATCCTTTGAGATCATTGGCCCTACAGGGCTAGCCCTTTTAAGCCCGCTTTCACTTTTGAGGTAAAAATTTTAAGTCCAGCCCTTACAAATTTAGGGCCTAAATCGGCCGGACCGACGGGCTTGACCCATTTTCCCAGCTCTAGAACAAAGGTTAAATATAATAAATATTTAAAAGATATAACTCATTTTTCAAAAAAAAAAAAACCTTTATTTATGTTGATGGCCACGTTATTAAACCTGGACCGAAATGGTCGATTCAGCCCAGAAACCGATGAACCCATTGGTAAACCTATCCAATTCGGGCATCATCGACCCTATTTACCCTTTTTTAAAACAAAATTGATTTTTTTTCTTTTCTTTAGAATTTCATATTATTAACCTTGAAATCTTCACTTTCTCATCGGTTTGACCCCAGGTTAGCTTTGGTTTAATTTGACTCCTGTCTAGCCCACTGACTTTTTACCCAGTACCCCAGCCGGTTTAGTAACTGGTCCAAATTTAATAACCTTAGTTGATGGTAAGTGATGGAAAATGAGTGAGAAAATAGATTAGAGAGAATAGGTGGAATGAAAAAAACATAGGATTTATTTATGAGTATCCATGAAAAAAATGTATTAAATATTCAGACATCCCTATAATATAGCTTATAAAATTAGACCTATTTAAAAACTGAAGTTTATAGGGAAAATCGCATAATAGCTTTAAGGGATAGAATAAATATAAAAAAGAAGTCTGAATATACGATGCTCCATCTAAATTTTCTCAAGGGACGCTAGTGATATATATTTGAATTGTGAAATTGCCTGTTTGTTTTCATTATCAATATAACATATAAACTTATCAACGATAATATTATAGCTTGTCAATATGACACATACATTTAATATTATAACTTATCAATATGTCATATAAACTTGTTAATGGTAACATTATAACTAGAGCCGGGGCCCGTCGGGCCGGCCCTTTTAGGCCTTGGCCCTTCAAGGGCCGGGCTTGTAAATTATAGTCTCAAAAGGAAGTCGGGCCTAAAAGGGTCGGCCCTGTAGGGCCTCGGGCTTAAAAGGACCGGCCCTGGAGGGCCTCGGGCCGGCCCTTTAGGCCCGTTTATTTTTTATTTTTTTTACTTGGAAAGGAACCATGTTACATTTTTGAATTACCTTATTGAATCTATATGTCACTCTGTCCTCATATTGTATAGAGTATGATTTTTGAGTATATTGTTTTGTCTAATTGAATCATATTGTGATTTTTGAGTATATTATTCTGCCTATTTAGACTAAAATCATGTTATATACTATTCTACCTGATAGAGTATGATTTTTGATGGAGGTTGTAATTATTTTACTACTTGAACCTACTGGTCTAAGTGAAACACAATCAAATGTCCTTGAAATTGATGATAGTGGCGAAGAAGGTGAAAATGATAGTCGTCATACTCATGTTTAGATTTTAGAGTATTTAGCTTCTTGCCTTCTTATACTTTGGCCTTTGTGTGAGTTATTTATGGATATGATTTTACCTTTGATTATACATTAGTAACTGTGTTTGTTTGTTACAAGAGACGTATTATTTAAACCTTAATGTTGACAACATTTATGTATTAAATTAGAACTTTAATCATTGTTATTTACTAATTATATCTCTCTGGGAAAAATATGCAGGAAAAATAGTTAAATATTGTGAAAAGGATTTCCCGGCCCTGCGGGCCTGCCCTGGCCCTGATGCTCTCGGGCCGGGCCTTGAAAAACTGCAATTTTCCTGACCTCGAGCCCTTTAGGGCTGGCCCTGTTAGGCCCTGGCCCTGTTAGGCCCTGGCCCGTCAAGGGTCAGCCCTGTAGGGCCGAGCCGGCCCTGATTCCCAGCTTTAATTATAACTTGTCAATGAAGCAAACAATTAATTTCACAATTCGAATCTATATGATTAAGGTCTCTTGAAACTTTTTATATACTGAAGTATTTTTAATATTTTTCTATTACCTGAAACATTTTCCCAAATTTATAAGGAGAACTCGGGAACATGCATTTATCATATGCCAAAATTCCTGTCATCAACTTCTTTTGCGGGGTGACTTCTATTGTCTTGGTCTTGGTGCGCGCTGATGCTTCCACTTTCCAGTAGTGCTGACAGTTACGTGACTTGGCTTCCATGGTTAACATTTAAGATTCCCACCAAATACAATTCCTCCATCATTATTCCGTTGTTTAATCCCACTGTGAACCATTTCTTTCTTTCCCTGATTATAGAAAAGAAAAGTCTTCCCCAATTAATTCATTCTTTCTTCCTGCTAATTCACTCAGCGCACTCATTTCCGTTTGGGAATTGTTTGGATTTTTCAGCACGACCATATATATACATACAAATGGTACCCAGAATTGGGTTTCCACTTCTCTTCTTGTTGATTTTCTCTCTTTTTCTCAATGCAGAATCAAAGTGTAAGAAAGGATGTGAGCTGGCTCTTGCCTCCTACTACATTTGGGTCGGTCTTCTCGATATTACTTACCTTCCACAGATTATGGAATCCCCAGTTCTTCAAACAACTCAGGATATCATCAACTATAAGAATGGCCAATTATTGAGCGAAAACTATGTCGAAACCGGAGCTCGTGTGAACGTTCCGTTCCCTTGCGATTGCATCGATGGCGAATTTCTAGGTTATGTATTCGAGTACCAAATCCAGAAAGGAGACACCTATGCTTTGATTGCGAATCGGAATTATGCCAATTTGACCACCGTTTCGATGTTGGAGAGTGCAAATAGGTATTCGCCTGAGAATATTCCTGAATCTGGAACGCTCAATGTGACGGTGAACTGCTCGTGTGGGGATAGCAGAGTTTCGAAAGACTATGGGTTGTTCGTCACTTACCCACTTAGAGCTGAGGATTCTTTGGATTCCATTGCCATCATGACGGGGCTTCATCAAGAGTTGCTGCAGAGGTATAATCCTGGTGTTGATTTCAACAAAGGGAGTGGTTTGGTGTATATCCCGGGAAAAGGTACATTAATTTAATTAATCACATTTGTCAGCATATAGTAATAGATAATCTTAGGGGGAATTACACTTAGGTTCCTTAGGTCCCTGAGGTAGACAAATTATTAATGGCACATTAGTACGTCAATTGACAAATTATTAGTGGCACATTGATATAAAATCCCAAGAGACCTTTATGGGATTTCTTCGAATTGCCAAAAAACGAAAAGAGTTTACTTGGCTTATTATTAGTGGCACATTGGTATGTTAATTGAGGCATCAGACTTATCACTGGTTGCATGTCTGACTTGTCAATTGAGATACCCTAACTTGTCATATTCTGATTTGTTATTAATGGCACGTTGACTTGTCAATTGAGATGTTCTAACTTCTTATTGGTGGTAACTTAACTTGTCATTAATGGCATATTGGCTTGTCAATGAATAAGTCAGGGTAAATTCATCTTTTCATAGTTTAATAAATCACACATAGGTTCCTTGAGACCTCATATCAATTTGATGATTTCTTAGGACTTGATAGTAATAATTTTTCTTACTTGAAACCTCAATGTAATTGCCCAATAATCTTAAATCGCTTTTTATCAAGGGAAAATCACACTTGGGTCCCAAGAATCAGAAAAAATAACTAAAAAGTCCTATTATGGATTCACCTATCAAGAAAGTCCTTAGAGATCTCAGTGATATAAATTCCGAATGTGAAATTACCTTCTTGCCCTTAGTAATTGATATTTGGATGTTACATGATATTAAGTTATATGACTAGGTTCAGATACTTGTCAATCACCACTCTAAGACTTTCAATATAGGCATATCCATTTGTCAACGAGAGCTGTTTTAGTTAACATATAGATGATCTTGTCAATAGCCACTCTATGATTTGTCAATATAGTCACATTCACTTGTCAATAGGAGCTGTTTTAAATTGTACTAGAAAATGGCAATAGTTAACGTAGATGGGTCTTGTTAATGACCACTCTTTGACTTGTCATTATAGGCATATAAACCTGTCAAAAAAATAGGAACATAAATTTGTTAAAATATGAACATACACTTACCAATGTATAATTGTCATTATAGACATATAAACATGCCAAAATAGGCACATAAACTTGTTAAAATATGTACATACACTTGCCAGTATATGACTTATCAAAATGTGCACATAAAATTGTCAAAATAGGTACATAAACTTATCAACATAGGCATATACACTTGCTAATATATAACTTGCCATTGTAGGTACATAAACTTGTCATAATAAGCGCATACACTTGCCAATATATAACTTGTCAAAATACACCCATTGACCTATTCGTCCTTGTGTGAACAATGGTTGGACTAAAGGGTTTTGACAACAGGTCAATATGTTTTTTTTGACAAGTTATATATTGGTAAGTATAAGTGCCTATTTTGACAAGTTTATGTGCCTATAATGACAAGTTATATATTGGCGAGTGTATGTACTTATTTTGACAAGTTATACATTGGCAAGTGTGTTTCTATTTTGACAAGTTTATATGCCTATAATGACAAGTCATACATTGGCGAGTGTATGTTCTTATTTTGATAAGTTATACATTGACGGTATGTACATATATTAGCAAGTGTATATGTCTATTTTGTCAAGTTTATATGCCTATAATGACAAGTCATAACCCGTCATATATTTAATGCCGCCCAGATATGTTTCCAAGCGAGATAATTGTCTCTTCACCATAGCGGCATCTCTTTTCGGAAGACAGTTGAGTCTCCCCGTCTTTTGTTTCGTTCTCAAGTCCCTGAACTTATGAAGTCTCCTTTCTGTAGTATACCAATTCGTTAACATACCACCGAGCATAGAGTGACCATTAACAAGCCCATCTATGTTAACTAAAACAACTCCTGTTGACAATTGGATATGTCTTTATTGACAAGTCATAGGGTGACGATTGACAAATACATGAAACTAGTCATATAACTTAATATCATATAGTATCCAATATCAATTACTAAGGGCAAGAGGGTAATTCCACATTCAGAATTTATATCATTGAGGTGCCTAGGGATTTTTTTGATAGGAGAACTACAATGGAACTTTTTTGTTATTTTTTCTTGTCCTTGGGACCTACTTGTGATTTTCCCCTTTATCAATTGCTCTTTTAAAAAAATAGGACTACAGTATAATAAATTCTTCTCATGGTTTGGTCTTCTTTTGCACTCTAGTATCTTTTGCCAAAATTGCATCTCATGCGTATGAAAAGATATTCTGAGCTGGGAATTTTACATTGAAACCTGTAGCAGGATATCTATTGTTATGCTCAATTCTCTATATAGTAACTAACAAGAACTTTAGGTCGATCTATATGAAGTTATAGGATGAAGCTGCTTTTTTTTTTTTTTTTTAATGATAGGAGGGTGAAACACCCTAAATTAAATTAAGGATCAATGTGGGAATTGATTCCAAATATATCGATATGATGAAGATCCCTTTTACAGTTGGGAACATTACTAAGCACTATAGTGTGCTAAGTCATCGGCAAGAGCATTATAAATTCAAGAGACATGTCTGAAGTGAATACCCTTATATGAGACTTCCGGTAAATGGTTTCAATGAAAGAACGACAATTCAAGTGCATTATGGGCACTATAGGATGAAGCTGTTATGCTGCTAATTTTTTATCCAAATGAGAGGAATATTCTTAAAGTAGTAATCATTTCACTTTCAAAGTTGACTTTTGGTTTGGGCATTAGTGATGACTTCACTGTCAGATAATGTGAATCATGAAACAAAGATAAGAAATGGACAATAACCATTTTTGTTTTTTATTTATCTTAAAATGCTCACAAGGTAAGAAATACATTCAGATGTATGGTTAACTAAAAAGTACCATGTTTTCTGTTCTTTCTTTTTGTTCATGGGATACCATAAATATTTCAACACCTGCCTAATTCTTTTTTTTTTTTTATTTCACTTTTCAGACCAAAATGGTGTCTTTGCGCCGCTGCCCCGTGGGTAACTCCCCTACTTTCTGGGTGACTTGTACATGAAGTTGCATAGGTTTTTTATGCTCTTTTAAAACTTTTCTTTAGTAAGAATTTTGAGTGAATCAAATGAAGTTGCCCTCTATTTTCAAAATATACATGCACTTCTCGTGCAACAAAAAGGCAAACAAATTTTTGTCCAATTTTAAAATTTCTTACTAGTGTACCCTTCAATAACCTGAATGCAATTTTTTTGGGTTAAATTGTGTGAAACTTTTTTAATTTTTATTTTTGCATACTTGGACATAATAAATATTTGTATATGTAATTAAATATAGGGTTTTTGGTTTAAAAAAAATCAAACGATGATTAAATTGTATATTTTGGAAATGGATATGTGTGGTTTTAGCAAAAGTTGAGAGTTCTTGTAATTTACTCTTAATGTTTTTTATCCTAATGTGAGTTATCATTTTCCTTTGCAGCACAAAAGGTTTAACCATCTCTCTCCTTAGAAAGTTGCTCATTTGTTGGATGCTTTGGTAAGGATATACTGAAATATAGGGCCAGTGTCGTTTTGAACTTGTATATTTTCTCAATGAGCAGGTTTAAATGGTGGGGCTGTTGCTGGATTATCTGCTGGAGCAGTAGTTGGGTTTCTCTTATTGGCAGCTTGTTTGTATGTTGTATATTACCATAGGAAGGAGAAGGAAAAATTCCTTTCTGAAGAATTAGTAGTCTCCTCTGCTCAAACTGGGAATGGTAAATAGATATCTACTTCTTTTCATTCTCCTTCATACTATACATTTAATAAAATATGAGTAAAATGTAATATGTTCCAAAGGTTTAAATGATGTAACAACTCTCCTCTAACTTCTTTAGCATTCTGAAGTAAAACTGAAATAACCTTATAACATTCTCAATTGTTGGTCTCATTTCCTGATTATCTGAAAGGAAAAAGTTTGTAGTGTGATGCTCTCTTTGGTTAATTTTCTTAAAGCATCCCATAGAAAACTCTCCTCTAACTTTAACATTCTGAAGTAGAACTAAAATAACCTTGTAACATGCTCAATTAGTGGTCTCGTTTCTTTGTCTCTCTTGCTAACTATCTGAAAGGGAAAAAGTTTTCAGTTTGTTGCTTCCTATAGTTAATTTTCACAAAACATCACAAATACTTGCTGCCATATGGTTCATATTCATTGTAAAAGCACAACGTCCAATTAGCTGAAAAATCACTGACAGAGGAAGCAAAGTGATTGATAATTCCATTTAATCAGCTCAAGTGCAACTTCTTTCCGGCTGCCATAAAAGTGAAGTGGATAGTGCCCAATATCAAATGCTTTGATGCAAAGTTGAAAGTTGAAACTTTTATCTGTCATAGGGTCAATTGGAGCAGATGTAAATGATTAAAGACTGAATTAGTACTCTGAATATTTCTGATTGTTTGTAAGTGAATGCAGATCGTTCCAGATATCTGTTTGCGGTGTTACTCTCTGAAATTTCTCAGTCCATCTTCCAAAATTTGTTTGAGCTAGAATTATTTCGTTCACTCAACTTATTTTCTGTCAGATGAGTGCACTGAAACTCCACTTACATTGGCTCAAAGTTGTTGGGTGAACGCATTCTTCTTCAGCATTAACTCAAATTCTGAAAGTGTCTAGACTTGTACGCTAATTTAGATTGTTTTAGTATCCATGTCAGTCCAAATATTCCTCTTTTTATTTGACTTGAAGTTCACATAGTATCCAAAACTTAATTTAGTTATTAACTCAATACTATATGACCTATCATGCATACATAGCCACACTATGCGGCTCTGTTGGCAAACTGAACTCCATTTGGACAGACATTACTTGCAGTTCAAGGGTTCCCACTAGAAGAAACAGTCATCATCAGACAAGATGAGTCCCCAAATGGGGATTAGTTGTGAAACCTGATTGTTTTACCAAATTTAAAAGCCCAAAACACAACACAAAGGAAAATTTTCCCAATTGATATACCATATGGCCATATCAAATGTAGATTGAACTTTTGTTGATTAGAGTCAAAAGCATGTAACTTCTGACAAAATCTTAGAGCAAAATGTTCTCTCTTAGGCATTAAATCCATAACTTTTTCTTCTAAAGCATTTGTTGTAATCAAAATGAGAAACATAACTCATATATGGTCCACAAGGTTAGTAAAATATTGCTTGTTCTGTTTATAAATGCTTTTTGGCATTTGATATGAAGAAGCATAGAAAATGACAATATAGTTGACGATTTAATATAGTAATTCTGGATGTACAATTTTAGATTCCAATGGTCCTCCTGCTGCTGCTATTATTACTGTGGAGAAGTCAGTGGAGTTCTCATATGAAGAACTAGCTCGAGCGACACACAACTTCAGTATGGCAAATAAAATTGGTGAAGGTGGTTTTGGGGCTGTCTACTATGCGGAGCTGAGAGGCGAGGTTTGTAATCTCACATGCTATTAAATTTAATTACATGTTTTTTTTTTACTAGAAAAGTTGTGTTTCATTCATATTCCATATGAGGACAATATTATCAATGATGCATATATATTTTTATTCAACTGAATCTATTGTTTTAGCGACATCATGTGAAAAATATTGAAACAAGAAGGTCACAGTCTTGCCATACTGATGAATATAATAATGTTGAAGGCTGAGAAGGTGAGCTTCAGTAAATTATAATCCATCAATTAAATAATTTAATTAATATATGTTTATCATATTGGTATTTAAAATGAGGCTTTTCTTTGAATATGCAAAACAGAAAAGATAGATAAACTAAAGACTTGTGTTCTATAGACTTACTTTGTGCAAACTCTGTGGGAATATCTTGTCCCTATTGTAAATATTTTCTTTCTGATTGAATTGTTTATTAGCATTTATTAGCTGTTACCCCCGTCTTCTCTCATTGTATAAATTCTGGTGTAATCCACTTTTCAGTCAAGAATACTCCATTCATCCAAGCATTTTTCTTTTCCTATTGCTGTTGCTTGAAAATGATATTATTTCAATTAATCGTTTATATTTTAACCCAAAATTTCATATCTAAGCCGTTAATTTACACCTCATCCAAGGTTACAGGTCAGATGATAATATAATACTCTTAGGATGCATGTGAATTTGATTGTTCTTTTTTTATTATGATTTTACTTTCCTTATACTCTGATTAAATAAACCTCTGAAAGGGATTTTCCTTTGCAGAAAGCTGCAGTTAAAAAGATGAAATCACAAGATACGAAAGAGTTTCTTTCTGAATTGAAAGTGTTGGCACATGTTCATCACCTGAACTTGGTATGATAACTTTTGAATAAAAACATATGTATTCTTGAGCATATAAGTAAATATAACGCTTCTTTTGAAGCTAGATTATGTTTGATTTTGATAGTTTTTATAGTGAAGGGATTCAACATTAATCTAGGTATTGGCTTGAAGACACCAATTTCATTATGTTGAACTCAGATACGTTACCATTAGAATTGGGAGTCTATCTCGTTTTGGGATGAGTTATGATTTATTTTAAAGCTTGATAGCATCAAATTCTATTCTCCAAGAATAAGCTATTTTTCCCTCTGCACAACTCATTTCTGGACTCCTGATATCATCTTTATTTTTTTGCTTAGAAGTTTATTGTAAATAATCATTCTCACTTTCAGAGTCTCTCTCCTCCAGCCTGCGTATTTTGTTCTACTCCTCCAGTTTTTTTTTTTTTTTTTTGAGTTCTGATTTGATAAGGGTATATTCTCTTTTAAGGTTTAAAGAGTAAAGGGTTTTTGCTTCTTCCAATAAGTGTATTTTCTGGGATTTTAGCATGTTTTCTCCTCTTTACCGGGGTGAGGCCGCTTACCACCTCAACCAACCGGTTATTGATACCCTTGCAATCATTTGTATCAAAGGGAATCATCTCTGTTTTTTTTTTTTGGGGGGATTGCAAAGGGAATCATCTCTGCACCATGCATTTGCTTCTTAAAAATATAAAGCACAACAGAGCAAGAAAGTTAGTGAGTGGACTCTTTACTAGGTTTTGATATCTTCCATATATCGTTTCATATGCTTGCAATTTTGTGAGAGAATTAACACATAGTCCTCTGTTCACAATTTAAGGTACCCTCGACAGAACCACAGCGCAGCCCAATGATCATGCCAACTTTCCCTTAATCCCCCAACAGAAAGTTGTTAACTTAAAATTAACAGCTTATAAGTCATACGAATATGCGATTAGTATATAAAATTGATGAGAAGCTGTTCTGGATTGGTTTTGTGATTTATTAAGTTCTATGAAAATATTGGTTGTAATGTTCTGCCTTGTCATTAGTTGTACCAGTGCTTTATTACCGCATGTTCAGGATTGCAAGCATCCATTTTATGGCTGGTTTACAATTATTGTTTACTTCATTTTTAAGTTCAATTAATTAGGCTGTTAAAAACTGTGTAGGTACGCTTGATTGGATATTGTGTTAAGAAGCATTTTCTTTTCCTTGTATATGAATATATTGACAATGGAAACTTACGGGAACATTTGGATCCAGGTGAGAAAAGCATTTTGCCATTATCTATTTCAGTTTTGCACATTGATTTGATCATTATATTAATTTATCCAGGCACACTTCCTAAAAATTACAATTCTAAGAAATATATCATATTATTTATAACTTATAAATAGTACAGCTTACAATAGATTTTATATCAACGATCAAGTCATTTTTTGATAGGGAGAGAACCCTTGTCATGGTCAATGCGAGTGCGAATTGCTCTGGATTCGACTAGAGGTCTTGAATACATTCATGAGCATACGGTGCCCACATATATTCATCGTGACATAAAGCCAGCTAATATATTGATAGACCGAGACTTCCATGCAAAGGTTGAATTTTTGTTCAATTTATGTAGAGTCTATCTGATGGTGAGCTTTGGGGCAAGGATAAGGTTATTGCCATATGACGTGGAGGTCCCGGGTCAAATTCTAGAAACAGCCTCTCCCTTGTGGGATAAGATTGTGTACATTTATCCCTCTTTAGACTCCACCTGGTGGAAACCTTGTATACTTGGCCACCTTCTGTACATAGAGTCTCTAGTTTTCTGTTTTGGGATGACTTGTAAGTACTTGATAATTCATCTTTTCAGGTTGCAGATTTTGGGTTAACCAAACTCATTGAAGTTGGAAGTTCATCATATCTCTCTGAACATCTTGCAGGAACATTTGGTTATATACCACTCCAGTACGGCAACTTCTACTTTTCCTTTAAGGCTGTAGCTAACTTGGCATAGAAGTTAAGAATTGCAGTTTGTGTGGAAATATGGAGTTAGAACATGAGGCCATCCAGTAGATTTAGTACACATTTATTATAACCATCCCTCTTTTTTCTTGTAAAATTGATTAATTTTTGCCAAATAACAAACATGACTAAAAAGAGCACTCACATATTAAGTCATAAAAAATGAAGTTTTTTTTTTTTGCATGCACAGATATCCTCCTATTGGAGGCAATAATATGAGCTACTCCTCCAGTGGGGATTCGAACTTTAGTTTGCCATTATGCAAGAGACTAGCCCCTTTAACTAGATCCCACTCCTATGGGTTAAAAATGAAGTTAGTTTTAAACAAAATGCAAAATGCACACTATGGAGAACCTATTTGCATCTTCTGTTAAGTAAAAGTGTTTTAGGTGTTAGAAAATTCTTCTTTCTGTTCTCTCTTTCACTGCTTTACTTGGATATGAATATCCACAAAGTTTTCCTTAGTGTGAAACTCCTTGATTTCCTTGAAATGGTTTCTAGGGAGAAGTTTTTCTGATTAATAGATGAACTTCTCTTTTTGCGTAGGAATGATGGGAGTGCTAAAACCGATGTCTATGCTTTTGGAGTTGTTCTCTACGAACTTATATCTGCTAAAGAAGCTGTACTCAGTGTTGGTGAAGTTGGTTCTGAAGGAAAAACCCTTGTCTCTTTGGTGATTCTTGGCTTCTTTCCATTATAAATATTTTTTTTATTTTGATTTTTAAATACAAACCTATCGATTTTAGTCCAATAATTTAATGAGGGTTATATTTGCCTTGGTTTTTACTTTTTACAGTTTGAAGAAGCTCTTGAGCAGCCTAATCCTGAAGAATATCTTCTAAAGCTTGTTGATCCCAGGCTTGAAGATGAATATACATTTGATTCAATTTACAAGGTGAGCAAATAAATTGAACTGTTTAAACATTTGAGTTTGGGAAATATCTGTGGGTTCACCGTCAAGTTGTAGGCATAAAGGTATACTCCATCTGTCCCTATTTATAACATTCTATCAACCGAATTGCATTGATTAAGAGATTACAACGAAATTAGTTTTAATTAAGTTAGTTAATATGATATACGCTATCTTTTTTAAATCACTCCAATCATCTTTCGTAATTGTTTTTAGGGTTAATATAACTTTTGGTCCCTGAAGTTTGATCCAATTTTGGTTTTGGTCCCTCAAATTTGAAATCAATGGCTTTGGTCCCTGAAGTTTCACCCAATTTTGGTTTTAGTCCCTCAAGTTTGAAATCAGTGGTTTTGGTCCTTGAAATTTCACTTGATTTTGGTTTTGGTCCCTCAAGTTTGAAAAGGACTTGATTTTTTTCCGGGTCGGGTCGGGTTTCAAAAACGGGTCACCAAGTCCTTTTCAAACTTGAGGGACCAAAACCAAAATCGAGTGAAACTTCAGGGACCAAAACCACCGATTTCAAACTTGAGGGACTAAAACCAAAATTGGGTGAAACTTCAGGGACCTAAACCACCGATTTCAAACTTAAGGGACCAAAACCAAAATTGGATCAAACTTCAGAGACCAAAAGTTATATTAACCCTTGTTTTTATCTCTCTTTTACTTGATTATAACCGAGGGAGCATCAATAGGGGTAAATTGAGAAAATGCTCGCAAATATATGAAATAGTTATTACATTTTAAACTAATATCAACTTCACAATTAAGTCTTACATTAAGGGCCAGAGGGAGTAATAAATATGCAAGAAACATACTTTTTTTGTTTTTTTCAAAATATGCTAAGTAGGTAAGTTAGAGGAGTAAAAATGAATGAATGAGAGTGCATGGGAAAAATTGATTAGGGGTAACACTGGTAATGCATTTAATGTTCAAACCACCCCAAAGAAAATCTTACAAAGGAGGACGAAGGGAGTATTAACCAAGCTCATTGAACTTGATTGCAAATATGCCAAAACTCAAAAATCAAGATAATTGTGTCAAAAAAGTGAAGAAAAACAGGGCAGTTTGAGTTTTTAATCCAATTCATAGCGGTGAAGATCTCATTCTTTATTTTTGTTTGAAAGCAATCATCATGCTACATCATGTACTATACAAAGTGAAATTGACACTTTAAAATCTTTCTGCAAATCAAATGCAGAAATTCTCTACTGCCTAAGCATATTGCATCGGGTAAAGCCTCGCACAAGCAAGGTCGTGGATCCCACCTCCCAACATCTAGGTGGGCTCCACTACCTTGCCTATTTGTTTGTCTCTTGCACTGCACTGTGTTGCACATTGTTTGCACAACAGATAAGTTGCGCTCCAAAATGACATTGTGTGATAACAACTACCAAAACAACCGATAAGTCTTATTTTATTAGATGGGGTTGGTTATATAGATTGTACAGTGCTATTATATTATGTTAATAACTAAATCTTTAAATAAATTATTAAAGGCATTACAGCTTAGTGAAATGGATGCTCCCCTATAAATGGAAGGTCACGAGCTTGATCCAGCTTGTAACTTTGACTGTTAGTGCCTATCTTTATAACTCAAAAAAATATTTAAATAAATTATTAATCAAAATGTCTTGGTCAATATTCTCATTGAGTGAACTCTTCAATCTTCCCCTATAATTTTAGAAGATTTCATATTGTCTAATATACCTTCCGCACCTGTGCGTTCAATGGTCAATTTTGTACATACCTGAATCACCTGAAATGATTTTTTATCATTTTCTCTTAACCAGACGCTATACTAACTCTTCCTTGTATATATTCATTATAAATCTTATATTTTTGTTTGGTATAACTACACATCCATCTCCATATCTTTATATTTGTATTATGTTTCCCAACTTTATGCTCTAGTTGTCCTATTAGAGCAACATTGATGGATAAATTTTTTTTACTGGATGGGATAGGATATCATGGCTTGTATAGAATTCAAATCTGTTGATGAATCTAACCACTTGCAACGTCTATTTATGGGACTGCAGATGGTCCAATTAGCCAAGGCGTGCACAGAGGAAAAACCAGACCAACGTCCAAGTATGAGATCTGTTGTGGTGGCTCTAATGACACTCTTGACTTCTATTGAGTAGCGAAATATTGCGTCCTTGTGTGGAAACCCAACACTCACAAATATGATGTCAGTGGAAGTAGAAAGTGTGTGTGAATAATATTTAATTAAGTTGTTCACCAAAATAAAATATTTAAATTAAGCAACATTCATGTTATTTTGAATCTCCCTTCATTTTAAATAAGCAACAACAACAAAAACAGTATCACCTAATGAAGGTGAGAGTGAAATTCAACTCAACTAAACTTTTGTATTATATATTAAAAAAAAAAAACTTTTGGCTTTTAATTTGGTCCCTTAATTTTTTCAAAAGTGTATTGAGTTTTTTAACCTTAATATTGTTAGTCTCATTAGCATAAAATGCAAACATTGTGATTTTAATTGGGAACAAAGCATTCTAAAAGCTAATGAATTAATTTTTATTTTTAAAATTAAAATTGACTAAAAGATTGTCATTTAAAAAAAAAAAAATTGTTAGCATTTGAAACTGTAACATCAGTTTTTGTACGTGAAATTAATTGTGATAAAATTAGATGACAAAAAAGAAACTTCATAAAATTAAGGGACTACATTGAAAAATTGTGTAAAGTTAGAATGCTAAAAGTGTACTAAAGGAGGTGGTGAGTTATATACCCATGTTGCCAAAATATGAGTGGGTGTGTGTGATGGGTGTGCGAGTCTCTTTCCTCTTGGGAGAGGGATTTCAAATTGTCTCAATTAAAAAACAAGACTAATAGTGCATTCTGTAATTTTTTAAAAAAAAAAAAATCTTATGAAATGTAAACTTATGCGTTGTCTATAAAGTTTCTCTTTTTCTTTTTTGGGTTTTGTTATATGCAGGTGATATTAACCCACATATAAATGAGATAAATAGATAAGAAAATACCATTTAAACTTCAAAATCCCAAATTATTCTTATTTACTATAAGAGTATAGGTATTAATCACATTTATATAACAATTAACAATTCATTTTAGTAAGAAATCAATAATTTGGGATTTTGAAGTTCAAGTGATATTTTCTTATATTTTCCCTATAAATGATGTTATGAGTGTCCTCACTTCACATTACCCTTTTTCATATAAATATAAGAGAATTTCATGCAAGGGAACTAATTCCAATTACATCCCTTAAAATAGGGAAACATTATTTAAATCTCAAGAAGCTTCGGTAAAATTAAAAATTTAAAAACATTTAATAAAAAGGGTTAAGGTGCAAAAATGCACATAAACTTTTGTCAAAAGTGCATCCAACACCAAATGCTTTTTTTTTGTGCAAAAGTAACCATGTGGTTATAAAAAAGGTGCAAAAGTCACAGTTGGGAAACGCTGACCGTTAAAAGAAACTTTGTTGACTAACTTTGTTGATTGGGCTGCTGACTGGGCTCAATTAATGACCAGTAAAAAAAAGAAAAAAAACCAAATGAACACATGGGAAAACTTCAATGAAGGTGAGGTGAGGGTAAAGCGTCATATGTGATTATTGTGAAAGCAATTAGAAACAGAGGCGGACGAACGGTCGAAGCAGATCTGCGACGGTGCCCAAAATCCAAGGGCGAGCAAATTGGCCGGCAATGTCGAGGAAGAAGATCTCCTCTGGCAAGCCTCTGAAGAATCCGAACTCCATGGGAGTGAAGAAGGATGAGTACACTGCCCATATCAGAATGAAATGCTTCCACACTACGTACCACCTGCAATTTTGCCATCAACACCGCCAAATTTCTCAACAAAAAGACGACGAAGACAGTTCCTTGGCGCCAAAGCAGAAAACAAATTTTTTAAACGGAAAAAAAAATCTGGTAAGCTTACGTGATTCTCAGCATCAACTTGAGAAAACTTTGCTGACTGGCACTATGAAAAGATAATATTGGTTGATCACAATTTTAAAATTTTATCAATATAAAATTATATCAAGAATAGTTTGCATTACAAAATTTGATAGGGGAGTTGGCTCTCCAAAATCACCCAATTCTACGAGTCCCCACGGAATTTTTTTGAAACAAGAGGAGCGGCCGCGAAAGTGCGAACTGAAACACCTCACAGAGACGATCGATTTCCCTCCCAGTTGGGTGCGCACAGAAACACTTGCCATTTTTCCATGTTCTTTAGCGATGTGTTCAAGAAACATCATCTAACCTCAATATTTTCTACCCCTACTAAACCCCAATTCCTCTCCTTCTGTAGTACCTTCTCTTCGCTTTGCAATGTTCAGATTCATACTCACCCAAATCTTCTTGAACTCTGCTCTCTCTCCCACAGCCTTCCCCAAATCAAGCAAGTTCACGCCTTTGGGGTTTTCACTGGCTTCCTCCCCGCTAGTGTTTCTCTCGCTGCTTCCCTCATTCTTCAGTACGCCACATATGGAGATTCCAGAACTTATCGGTTTCTCTTCCAGCAAACTGTGGGGCTGTGTCGCAACGCTTTCTTGTGGAACACCCTTGTACGGGCTAACTCCATCGCGGGTGTTCGAGATGAGTTCAAGACCTATAACCAGATGGTTCGTGCAGGCATTCGACCTGATGGTTATACTTTCCCTTTTGTTCTGAAGGAGTGTTCGGATTGTTTGGGCTCATTCAAAAATTTCAAAAAGTTGATACTTTTTCTCAAGTTTTCTTTTTTTTACTGGTTATTAATTGAGCCCAGTCAGCAACCAGTCAGCAAAGTTAGTCAACAAAGTTTCTTTTAACGGTCAGCGTTTCCCACTTTTGCACCTTTTTTATAACCACATGGTTACTTTTGCACCCAAAAAAAACATTTGGTGTTGGATGCACTTTTGACAAAAGTTCATGTGCATTTTTGCACCTTAACCCTAATAAAAAAGGCCTCAGATTTCTTCCAAAAAAAAAAAAATCCACTAATTTAAAAACATTGTTTGTAAGTGGATGCAGATCATTCCAGATATCTGTTTGGGGTGTTACTCTCTGAAATTTCTCAATCCATCTTCCAAAATTTGTTTGAGCTAGAATTATTTCGTTCACTCAACTTATTTTCTGTCAGATGAGTGCACTGAAACTCCACTTGCATTGGCTCAAAGTTGTTGGGTCAACACATTCTTCTTCAGCATTAACTCAAATTCTGAACGTGTCTAGACTTGTACGCTAATTTAGATTGTTTTAGTATCCATGTCGGTCCAAATATTCATCTTTTTATTTGACTTGAAGTTCACATAGGATCCAAAACTTAATTTAGTTATTAACTCAATACTATATGACCAATCATGCATACATAGCCACTGTATGCAGCTCTGTTAGCAAACTGAACTTCATTTGGACAGACATTACTTGCAGTTTAAGGGTTCCCACTAGAAGAAACTATCATCATCGGACAAGCTGAGTCCCCAAATGGGGATTAGTTGTGGCACCTGATTATCTTACCAAATTTAAAAGCCCAAAACACAACACAAAGGAAATTTTTCCCAGTTGGTATACCATATGGCCATATCAAATGTAGATTTAACTTTTGTTGATTAGAACCAAAAGCATGTAACTTCTGATAAAATCTTTGAGCAAAATGTGCTCTCTTAGGCATTAAACCCATAACTTTTGCTTATAAAGCATTTGTTGTGATCAAAATGAGAAACAGAACTCATATATGGTCCTCAAGGTTAGTAAAATATTGCTTGTTCTGTTTATAAATGCTCTCGGCATTTTTTATGAAGAAACAAATGTATAGAAAATGACAATATCGTTGATGATTTAACGTAGTAATTCTGGATATACAATGTTAGATTCCAATGGTCCTCCTGCTGCTGCTGGTATTCAGTGGAGTTCTCATGTGAAGAACTAGCTCGAGCGACACACAACTTCAGTATGGAAAATAAAATTGGTGAAGGTGGTTTTGGGGCTGTCTACTATGCGGAGCTGAGAGGCGAGGTTTGTAATCTCATGTGCTATTAAATTTAATTACATGTTTTTTTTTAAACTAGAAAAGTTGTGTTTCATTCATATTCCATATGAGGACAATATTATCAATGATGCATGTATATTTTTATTCAACTGAATCTATTGTTTTAGCGACATCATGTGAAAAATATTGAAACAAGAAGGTCACAGTCTTGCCATACTGATGAATATAATAATGTTGAAGGCTGAAAAGGTGAGCTTCAGTAAATTATAATTAATCAATTAAATAATTTAATTAATATATGTTTATCATATTGGTATTTAAAATGAGGCTTTTCTTTGAATATGCATAACAGAAAAGATAGATAAACTAGAGACTTGTGTTCTATAGACTGACTTTGTGCAAACTCTGTGGGAATATCTTGTCCCTATTGTAAATATTCATTTTCTAATTGTATTGTTTATTAGCATTTATTAGCTGTTACTCCCGTCTTCTCTCATTGTATAAATTCTGGTGTAATCCACTTTTTAGTCAAGAATACTCCGTTCATCCAAGCATTTTTCTTTTCCTATTGCTGTTGCTTGAAAATGATATTATTTCCATTAATCGTTTATATTTTAACCCAAAATTTCATATCTAAGCCGTTAATTTTCACCTCATCCAAGGTTATAGATCATATGATAATATAATACTCTTAGGGTGCATGTGAATTTGTTTGTTCTTTTTTATCATGATTTTACTTTCCTTATACTCTGATTAAATAAACCTCTGAAAGGGATTTTCCTTTGCAGAAAGCTGCAGTTAAAAAGATGAAATCACAAGATACGAAAGAGTTTCTTTCTGAATTGAAAGTGTTGGCACATGTTCATCACCTGAACTTGGTATGATAACTTTTGAATAAAAACATATGTATTCTTGAGCATATAAGTAAAGATAATGCTTCTTTTGAAGCTAGATTATGTATGATTTTGATAGTTTTTATAGTGAAGGGATTCAACATTAATCTAGGCATTGGCTTGAAGACACCAATTTCGTTATTTTGAACTCAGATACGTTACCATTAGAATTGGAAGTCTCTCGTTTTGGGATGAGTTATGATTTATTTTAAAGCTTGATAGCATCAAATTCTATTCTCCAAGAATAAGCTATTTTTTCCCTCTGCACAACTCATTTCTGGACTCCTGATATCATCTTTATTTTTTTGCTTAGAAGTTTATTGTAAATAATCATTCTCACTTTCAGAGTCTCTCACCTCCAGCCTGTGTATTTTGTTGTTGTTGTTCTGATTTGATAAGGGTATAATCCCTTTTGAGGTTTAAAGAGTAAAGGGTTTTTCCTGCTTCCAATAAGTGTATTTTCTAGGATTTTAACATGTTTTCTCTTTCTTACCGGAGTGAGGCCGCTTACCACATTAACCAACCGCTTGTTAATACCCTTGCAATCATTTGTATCAAAGGGAATCATCTCTGTTTTTTTTTTTTGGGGGGGGGGGATTGCAAAGGGAATCATCTCTGCACCATGCATTTGCTTCTTAAAATTTAAAAATATAAAGCACAACAGAGTAAGAAAGTTAGTGAGTGGAGTCTTTACTAGGTTTTGATATCTTCCATATATCGTGTCATATGCTTGCAATCTTGTGAGAGAATTAACACAGTCCTCTGTTCACAATTTAAGATACCCTCGACAAAACCGCAGCACAGCCCAATGATCATGCTAGCTTTCCCTTAATCCCCCAATAGAATGTTATTAACGTAAAATTAACAGCTTATAAGTCATACGAATATGCGATTAGTATATAAAATTGATGAGAAGCTGTTCTGGATTGGTCTTGTGATTTATTAAGTTCTATGCAAATATTGGTTGTAATGTTCTGCCTTGTCATTAGTTGTATCAGTGTTTTATTACTGCATGTTCAGAATTGCAAGCATCCATTTTATGGGTGGTTTACAATTACTGTTTAGTTCATTTTTAAGTTCAATTAATTAGGATGTTAAAAACTGTGTAGGTACGCTTGATTGGATATTGTGTTAAGAAGCATTTTCTTTTCCTTGTATATGAATATATTGACAATGAAAACTTGCGCGAACACTTGGATCCAGGTGAGAAAAGCATTTCGCCATTATCTATTTCAGTTTTGCACATTGATTTGATTATTACATTAATTTATCTAGGCACACTTCCTAAAAATTACAATTCTAAGAAATATATCATATTATTTATAACTTATGAATAGTACGGCTTGCAATAGATTTTATATCAACGATCAAGTCATTTTTTGATAGGGAGAGAACCCTTGCCATGGTCAATGCAAGTGCGAATTGCTCTGGATTCGGCCAGAGGTCTTGAATACATTCATGAGCATACGGTGCCCACATATATTCATTGTGACATAAAGCCAGCTATTGATAGACCGAGACTTCCATGCAAAGGTTGAATTTTTGTTCAATATATGTAGAGTCTATCTGATGGTGAGCCTTGTGGGGTAAAGCTGTGTACATCTATCCCTTTTTAGACCCCACCTGGTGGGAGGCTTATGCACTGGGCCACCTTTTGTACTTAGAGTCTCTATTTTTCTGTTTTGGGATGACTTGTAAGTACTTGATAATTCATATTTTCAGGTTGCAGATTTTGGGTTAACCAAACTCATTGAAGTTGGAAGTTCATCATATCTCTCCGAACATCTTGCAGGAACATTTGGTTATATACCACTCCAGTACGGCAACTTCTACTTTTCCTTTAAGGCTGTAGCTAACTTAGGCATAGAAGTTAAGAATTGCAGTTTGTGTGGAAATATGGAATTAGAACATGAGGCCATCCAGTAGATTTAGTACACATTTATTATAAACATCCCTCTTTTTACTTGTAAAATTGATTAATTTTTGCCAAATAACAAACATGACTAAAAAGAGCACTCACATATTAAGTCATAAAAAGTGAAGGTTTTTTTTTTTTTTTGCATGCACAGATATCCTCCTAGTGGAGGCAATAATCTGAGCTACTCTCCCAGCGGGGATTTGAACTTTAGTTTGTCATTATGCAAGAGACTAGCTTCTTTAACTAGATCCCACTCCTATTGGTTAAAAATGAAGTTATTTTTAAACAAAATGCAAAATGCACACTATGGAGAACCTATTTGCATCTTCTGTTAAGTAAAAGTGTTTTAGGTGTTAGAAATTGCTTCTTTCTGTTCTCTCTTTCACTGCTTTACTTGGATATGAATATCCACAAAGTTTTCCTCAGTGTGAAACTCCTTGATTTCCTTGAAATGGTTTCTAGGGAGAAGTTTTTCTGATTAATAGATGAACTTCCCTTTTTGCGTAGGAATGATGGGAGTGCTAAAACCGATGTCTATGCTTTTGGAGTTGTTCTCTACGAACTTATATCTGCTAAAGAAGCTGTGCTCAGTGTTGGTGAAGCTGGTTCTGGAGGAAAAACCCTTGTCTCTTTGGTGATTCTTGGCTTCTTTCCATTATAAATATTTTTTTTATTTTAATTTTTAAATACAAACCTATCGATTTTAGTCCAATAATTTAATGAGGGTTATATTTGCCTTGGTTTTTACAGTTTGAAGAAGCTCTTGAGCAACCTAATCCTGAAGAATATCTTCTAAAGCTTGTTGATCCCAGGCTTGAAGGTGAATATACATTTGATTCAATTTACAAGGTGAGCAAATAAATTGAACTGTTTAAACGTTTGAGTTTGGGAAATATCTGTGGGTTCGCCGTCAAGTTGTAGGCATAAAGGTATACTCCCTCTGACCCTATTTATAACATTCTATCAACCGAATTGCATTGATCAAGAGATCACAACGAAATTAGTTTTAATTTAGTTAATATGATATACGTTGTCTTTTTTAAATCACTCCAATCATCTTTCATAATTGTTTTCATCTCTCTTTTACTTGATTATGACCGAGGGAGCATCAATAGGGGTAAATTGAGAAAATGCTCGCAAATATATGAAATAGTTTTTATATTTTAAATCAATGTCAACTTCACAATTAAGTCTTACATTAAGGGCCGGAGGGAGTAATAAATATGCAAGAAACATACTTTTTTTGTTTTTTTCAAAATATGCTAAGTAGGTAAGTTAGAGGAGTAAAAATGAATGAATTAGAGTGCATGGGAAAAATTGATTAGGGGTAACACTGGTAATGCATTTAATGTTCAAACCACCCCAAAGAAAATCTTACAAAGGAGGACGAAGGGAGTATTAACCAAGCTCATTGAACTTGATTGCAAATATGCCAAAACTCAAAAATCAAGATAATTGTGTCAAAAAAGTGAAGAAAAACAGGGCAGTTTGAGTTTTTAATCCAATTCATAGCGGTGAAGATCTCATTCTTTATTTTTGTTTGAAAGCAATCATCATGCTACATCATGTACTATACAAAGTGAAATTGACACTTTAAAATCTTTCTGCAAATCAAATGCAGAAATTCTCTACTGCCTAAGCATATTGCATCGGGTAAAGCCTCGCACAAGCAAGGTCGTGGATCCCACCTCCCAACATCTAGGTGGGATCCACTACCTTGCCTATTTGTTTGTCTCTTGCACTGCACTGTGTTGCACATTGTTTGCACAACAGATAAGTTGCGCTCCAAAATGACATTGTGTGATAACAACTACCAAAACAATTGATAAATCTTATTTTATTAGATGGGGTTGGTTATATAGATTGTACAGTGCTATTATATTCTGTTAATAACTAAATCTTTAAATAAATTATTAAAGGCCTTATAACTTAGTGAAATGGATACTCCCTTATAAATGGAAGGTCACAAGTTTGATCCAGCTTGTAACTTTGACTGTTAGAGCCTATCTTTATAACTCAAAATAATATTTAAATAAATTATTAATCAAAATGTCTTGGTCAATATTCTCATTGAGTGAACTCTTCAATCTTCCCCTATAATTTTAGTAGATTTCATATTGTCTAATATACCTTCCGCACCTGTGCGTTCAATGGTCAATTTTGTACATACCTGAATCACCTGAAATGATTTTTTATCATTTTCTCTTAACCAGACGCAATGCTAACTCTTCCTTGTATATATTCATTATAAATCTTATATTTTTGTTTGGTATAACTATACATCCATCTCCATATCCTTATATTTGTATTATGTTTCCCAACTTTATGCTCTAGTTGTCCTATTAGAGCAAAATTGATGGATAAATTTTTTTTACTGGATGGGATAGGATATCATGGCTTGCATAGAATTCAAATCTGTTGATGAATCTAACCACTTGCAACGTCTATTTATGGGACTGCAGATGGTCCAATTAGCCAAGGCGTGCACAGAGGAAAAACCAGACCAACGTCCAAGTATGAGATCTGTTGTGGTGGATCTAATGACACTCTTGACTTCTATGGAGTAGGGAAATATTGCGTCCTTGTGTGAAAACCCAACACTCACAAATATGATGTCAGTGGAAGTAGAAAGTGTGTGTTAATAATATTTAATTAAGTTGTTCACCAAAATAAAATATTTAAATTAAGCAACATTCATGTTATTTTGAATCTCCCTTCATTTTAAATCAGTAACAACAACAAAAACAGTATCACCTAATGAAGGTGAGAGTGAAATTCAACTCAACTAAACTATTGTATTATATATTAAAAAAAAACACTTTTGGCTTTTAATTTGGTCCCTTAATTTTTTCAAAAGTGTATTTTGAGTTTTTTAACCTTAATATTGTTAGTCTCATTAGCATAAAATGCAAACATTGTGATTTTAATTGGGAACAAAGCATTCTAAATGCTAATGTATTAAGTTTAATTTTTAAATTAAAATTGACTAAAAGATTGTCATTTAAAAAAAAAAAATTTGTTAGCATTTGAAACTGTAACATCATTTTTTGTACGTGAAATTAATTGTGATAAAATTAGATGACAAAAAAGAAACTTCATAAAATTAAGGGACACATTGAAAAATTGTGTAATGTTAGAATGCTAAAAGTGTACTAAAGGAGGTGGTGAGTTATATACCCATGTTGCCAAAATATGAGTGGGTGTGTGTGATGGGTGTGCGAGTCTCTTTCCTCTTGGGGGAGGGGTTTCAAATTGTCTCAATTAAAAAACAAGACTAATAGTGCATTCTCTAATTTTTTTAAAAAAAAAAAATCTTATGAAATGTAAACTTATGCATTGTTTATAAAGTTTCTCTTTTTCTTTCTTGGGTTTTGTTATATACAAGAGATATTAACCCACATATAAATAAGGTAAAACGATAAGAAAATGTCATTTAAACTTCAAAATCTTAAATTAGTCTTATTGCCTATAAGAGTATAGGTATTAATTACATTTATGTAGCAATTGACAATTCATTTTAGTAGAAAATCAATAATTTGGAATTTTAAAGTTCAAGTGATATTTTCTTATTTTTTTCCCCCTATAAATGATGTTATGTGTGTCCTCACTTCACATTACCCTTTTTCATATAAATATACGAGAATTTCATGCAAGGGAACTAATTCCAATTACATCCCTTAAAATAGGGAAACATTATTTAAATCTCAAGAAGCTTCAATAAAATTAAACATTTAAAAACATTTAATAAAAAAGGCCTCAGATTTCTTCCAAAAAACCAAAATCCACTATGAAGATGGGGCGGCACATATTCATCGGGCCACCAATGGCATTTGATTTACAAATGCAAAATATTATAGAGGGCAATAGGTTAATGCCTCCCGAGAGGTATTGGCACTTAAATCCCCACAAATGGTAAAATGTAATTGTAATTCTGAGGAGCTTTAATGAAATTAAAAATTAGAACCCACTTTAATTATATTAAAAATTAAATCCCATTCAACCCAAGATCTTATGGTATTAGCGTTTACTATATAACGCAAAGTATTATATATACATACACACATTGCTAAAAAAAATACATACATACATACATGTAAGTATGAATGTATATGTATGTGTGTGTATAAAATTGAAGAAGTGAGTTGGTCATTAACAACTAGTTTATCAGAATTTATGATTTTGTTATAATAAATTAACAAGCACCTTTTAGAAATTAACAACTTCGGAACACAACATTGACTTCAGAGTTAGGAAGAATTACTCTTTGAAATCAACAAGAATCCTTCAGCAAGTCAAATTTCTGTTAGTTCAGAGGTCACCCAAGAAATCCGTACTTATTCCTTATATATAAGTTCATTTCAAATGAATCACAGAATTTTAGAAAATAGTTAAAATTAGTTAGAAATAATAAATATGTAGTAAATATTTTTTTTCTAAAGATGCCCTTATTTATAAATAAATAAGAGAGAGAGAGAGAGAGAATAATAACCAAAGGTCTTATAGTTTAGTGGTATGGATGATCCCTTATAAGTGAGAGGTCACGGGTTCAATCCTACATTTGTAACACAAGTTGTTAATGTTTGCCCTTGTAACTCAAGAGAGAAAGAGAGAGTCATAATGAGAAAAGGAAGAAAGGGAATGTATAGTAAATAAATGATGTGAGAGAATGAAGGTAAAATGGGTAAAAGTATATTTATTATTTGGGTTAAAGGGCAAAAATGCCCATATTAATATCTCAAAAGAGCTACTGGCACCATATTAAAATACTAGGTGCACAAATACCTATGAGGACTTAAAAATGATTCAAAAAAAGTAAAGGTGCATTCAGCACCCTGAATTATTTTTGAAGGTGCATTCAACACCCTAAAGTATTTAAGGATGCAATCATCACCCTAAAGTAATTAAAGGTGTAATTAGCACCCTAAACTAATTTTAAAGGTACAATCAGTACCTTAATGCATTAAAAATGGAACAACCACGATGTCCAATGACAACAACCACAACGGAGAACAACAAAACCAGGATTGGATGAGGTAGAAGAAACTTTATTTGATTTTTTTCATGCATTATCTGGACTCTACATTTAGACTTCAATATTTTTTTACTTGGGGAATTTAATATATTCTTGCATCTATGATTGAAACTGATAATTTACTATGACTAAAAGTTTCTTCTGATTTCGATTTGGCTTCTTCTTTTATTTGGATTTCAAGATTCAACAAGACCGGAGTGCTGATAGCAATTCCAAAAATATTTCAGGGTTCTGATTACATCTCCAAAAATAATTTAGGGTGTTGATTACACCTTTAAATACTTTAAACTACTGATTGCACCTCCAAAACAAATTCGGAGTACTAAATGAACCTTTACCCATTCAAAAAAATGCAACTGCCGTTAAAATTGACAAAACGTTCGTTGATAGCTTGTCTGGGACCCCTTTTTTTTTTTCCAGTTGTAATCTTCTACTAGCTCGTTTGGAATAGCTTATTTTTAGGTAATAAATGTTTATAAATCATGATTCACGGTATACGAGGTAAATATGTTAGAGGAGTTTTATCTCAGCTTGTATAATAAACATTTATATTTAAAAAATAAGTGTTCCCAAAACATACACGTAAACTTTTGTTGACCATGTACGTGGAGCTAAGAGAAGGTAAAGCCTGCTAAACTTACACATGCACCCGTATTTCCTCCTTGTATATATATATGTTTCAGATTTCTTAATATTATCGGTGCTTTATGTTCTTCAGGAAAAATGCTTATTGGAAAGAAATAAAGATCTACGGGAGGAGGTGAAATTTTTTCTCCCCTTCTCATGTAGGTTTTAACTTTCTAGGGAACTGATCTTCACTTTTTTGTTCTGGCAGATTAGTTGTCACAGTGTGGAGGGGATGAACTACAGCGGCGGAATTCGGCGAATGAAGAGCAGGATGTTGAGCGCTTGAATGAAGAAGGAATAGAGGATGGCGTGGGGATAGAGTTGGTTATAGGACTACCTGCCCAGAGACGTATACCGCCTTGAAACACTCGTCGTATATATTCGTAAATCTTTTGTGTTTAATGATGCTGCTCTGAAAAGTGAAAAACTTACCCCCAACAAACCTGTTAGAATTTTCGTATCTTTCCTCCGATGATGACGCCGAAGCTGATGACGTGGTGCTCATCATCAAGGATCTCCAACTGCTCGGTTCTAGACACGGCGAGGAGGCTGGATACTGTGTAGACCTCTAGGACGGTGCGCGCCGACGTGAATGCAGCGGTCAACACCGTCAATGATGTGACAGCTCTTTGCAAAATGCTTGTGGGCTTGGGGGTTATCGAAATGGCGAACCACAGACCAGACAGTGGAGACGCGTGTGTGGATGGACAGGATCATGATGAAGCAACATTGACTTGGTCCCACCTCTTGCGCCTACTAGAAAAGAATCGACTCGGAAATCGGAGGAAGATCAAGCTTGGTAGAGGAGAGAGGAACGACCAAGCGGCATGTGGAGAGCGCTAGAGGTTGCTTGGGGTAGTCCAAGGCAGTGCTGGGTTTGAAGGGGTGGAGGAGTTGAAGGGAAGAAGAAAAGCATGATGAGGAAGAAGAAGAAGAAGGACAAGAAGGCAGTACGCGATTCAGGGTTTAATCACCCCCTCACCCAACCCATTAATCGCTCACCTGCCACGTTCACCGTCAACAAAAGTTGATGTTTACAGCTGGACAAAAAAATGGGCCCACTTAAGCTATTTAACGGACATTTTGCATTTTAACGACAATTGCATTTTTGAATCATTTTTAAGTCTAGGAGTGTGTTTGGGGGGAGCCAAACGCTCAACTGGAAGGAGAAAGGCAATTGATAATTGAGAAAGAAAAAAAGAGTGTTTGGATTTTGTAATTGTCAATTGAGTCTGTGATGATCAAAATAGTTTATTTCATAAGCTCAACATTAGAGCTTTTATTGATTGAGCTTTTGGGAGAGTGAGAATAATTAAAATATTTTTTCAGTTGAGTCCAGTATGCTACCAGACTGATTGCAATTTTACCCTTAATGTACTTTTTCGGCTACAAAAATTAATTTAAACTATTTTTTGGTATTTTTAACTCTTAAAATATTTTTTCAACTGTACTCATTGTATTATCAGACTGATTGCAATTTTATACTTAATGTATTTTTTAGTTTCAAAAATTATTTTAAACTATTTTTTGATGCTTTTAACCCTTTAAAATATTTTTCCACTCACTCTCTCTTACTATTATTACAAAAGTCACTTGTACTTAAGTCAATCCAAATAAGTTTTACTTTTGTAAAAGTTATTTATACAATCGTTGTTTCAAACATAAATTACATTACACAATCGGGCTTTTATCAAAAATAAAATTACCAAAAGCTAAATTGATAAACTTCATTTTTTCTATCGCTATTCCAAACACACACATAGTATTTATGCACCTAATATTTTAATATGGTGCCAGCAACTCTTTTGAGATATTAACATGAGTACATGAGTATTTTTACCCCTTAACTCTTTAGTATTTAGACAAAGTGAAATGGGACATGATAAAAATGGAACAAACCCATTAAAAAAAAGATACCTTCCATATGGAGACAGAGGGAATAAATTCTAGGACATAATAAGTTTTGAACATAAAGTCAATTTTGATGGCCATGAATTCCATTTAAAAATAGAGGGAGGGAGGGAGGGAGTGTGTGTAGTAAATAAATGATGTGAGAAAATGATGATAAAATAGATTAAAATATATTTATTATTTAGATAAAATGAAATAGGACCCGATAAAAATGGGACAACCCCATTCAAAAACGGGGCCGTATATATGGAGATAGGGGGAATAATTAAATCTTTGGACATAATAAGTTTTGGATACAAAAGTCAATTTCCAAGGCCATGATTTCCATCAAATAATCATATTTTAATTAAATCAATGAAGAGATTATTAGTTAAATACTCATATTTTAATTAAAAAAGATTATGTGATTCAACTAAAAAGGTGGTTAATTTTATTAAAATTAATTATGAAACCAACAACTATGTTTCTAAAAAACAGCCCTAACATGTTTCAGGTGCATTCGGATTAACGTTATGTTGGTTAAAATAGGGCTTATAGGATTGATTTATGAACATAATTGATCATTAAAAATAGGGTGTTTGGATAAATTTTTATCAAAGTATAATTGAAAAGGATAATAGTAGCTTATGAAATAGCTATAATTTTTTTTTCATAATTAGTTTTGGCATGTATAGAAGTGTTTGACCGCTCTTGAGATAACCATAATTTTGAGTTCATAATTGATTTTGGCATGTATAAAAATGTTGGATACTCTATGAGATAACCATGATTTATGTTCATAATTGATTTTGTATGTATATGAGTGTTTAGTTGCGTATGTGATAACCAATATTTTGAGTTAATGATTGATCATTTAAAAATAAAGTGTTGGAAGGAGTCATCCAATGAAAAAGAAGTAACATTGAAGCCTCTTTTTTATCCATCGTACCCCGGGTTCAACAGTCAAAGAGTTGGACACTCTCACTAAAGGGAGAAGATTTGATTGCTGTGAAAGTTGCGGTACTTGGAGAGACATCTTCCTAACTAAGCTAAATACTTTGTAAGTTGCCTCGTACCTCTCGGGTGTGAATTATGGGTTTGTTGCCTTGCCCTTGACTTGGAGGGGATTTCTACCCCTTGCCTCATGAGGAGGTGAGAAAGGAAGAAGGATGAGTGAGAGGAAGAGGTGTGTCGGTGATGGTAATTCAAATGGGGAGCCAACAATGAAGGAGGAAGGAAAGAGAAGGGAGAAGTGTTTGGAAGACAGACGAAGAAAATACAAGAGGAATTCTTTCTTCGAGGAGATGATGAGGTGGAGGTAGTGAGGATGGAATGTTATGTGGCTGCCACGTAAGTAAATTTGGTCAAACATGAATGCTATTAATGGTCAATATTAAGAAGTGCTAAATTGCGACTACGATTTGGAACCATGTAGCAACATTGATTAAACTCAAGAAAAACTTCCAATACCTGAACTTTCTGGGAAATTTGCAGCTTAACCCAGGTAAATTAAAAAAACAAAAAACTTCGGTTATTAAGAAAGCAATTTTTCATCATCCCGTCAAGTACGCAACCGAGGAGCTGCTTTGGCGGGCTAATTGATGCGTCCTAAGTCCTAACTTTGTCTTTTGGTTTCCACTCTTCCATTTTGCTACCTATCAGTCGAAATTCTAGCAAGCCGCTGTCTCTCTCTCTCTCTCTCTCTCTCAATCCTGGTTCGATTACGCGGGAAACTTCTGTTCTTCAATTGACTTGACTTCAATGACTACTAACATTCAAATCAAATCTACAAATCCGCCATCATTTCGTTGTTTAATGTTTAATCCCACAGCCAAACATTGCGTACATTCCCATTACATTACCCCAATTTCTGAGCTTCTTTCTCTCCGCTTTTTCAGCAAATCCCAGACAGAAATGGTTCCTAGATTCGGTTTTCCACCCCTCTTCTTGTTGTTATTATTTTCCCTTTGTTTCAACGCAGAATCAAAGTGCAAGAAATGATGCGACTTGGCTTTAGCCTCCTACTATCTTTCAGACCAAATCGGCGATCTCACGAACCTTTCAAAGATTATGAAATCCCCGGTTCTTCAAAAACCTGAAGATATCCTCAGCTATAACAAAGACACAATTACCAACAAAGACTATATCCCAAGGAACACTCGAGTGAACGTTCCGTTCCCTTGCGATTGCATCGATGAGGGGGCAAATCTAGGTTACGTATTTAAGTACCCGATTCAGAAAGCGGACACCTATACGAAGATTGCGAATCAGATCTATTCCAATTTGACAACCGATTCGTCGTTGCATAGCCGGAATGGATATTTGCCAAACGATATTCCCGATTATGTAACGCTCGATGTTGCCGTGAACTATAGGTGTGGGGATAGCCACATTTCGAAAGAGTATGGCTTGTTCATCACGTACCCACTTAGAGCTGAGGATTCTCTGGTTTCAGTTGCGAACCAGACGAAGGTTGATCCAGAGTTGCTGAGAAGGTATAATCCTGGTGCTGATTTCAACAAAGGGCGTGGTTTGGTGTACATACCCGGAAAAGGTACATTAATTTATGTCATATCACGAAATCTGATTTGTTCTTTCAAGTCATATTAATTTAATTATAGACTGTGGTTGAATCGGATCATGATTTTATACTAACTTCCCTGTCATGTGTCAACAACATATATAAATATATGACCCCATGGACGTCTTTTTGTCCGCCTCAAGTACAGTGTAATAAATTCTTCTCACGGTTTGGTCTTCTTTAGCGATTTTATCTTTCTTTTTTTTAAAACACCATTTCATTCGCGTATAAAGGGTATTAAGAACTGATACACCCAACAAAAAAAAAGGTATTTAATACTGGTAATTTACAAATGAGTCTACGTCTTGGTCTTTTGCTTTGTAAAATTGAGCTCCGATGTCTACGTTACAAACATTATTTCCCTTAGCACCCACCGACCACCGGGATCATTTAGATTTTTTTTCCCATTTCTATTTTGTTTTGTTTTTATTATGATTTTTTTTCCTTCTTTTTTTGGAGTTGAGAATTAAAAGATTATTTGTATTCTATATTTTTCATCTTTTAAGAATTAAAAATTTTGAAGTATAAAATAAGTTATTCAATGGATCTGGACTGTCCAGATCCCATTTCCTGGGTTGTTCTGTTTTGATGGGATGATAGTATAGGTCACAACAGCATCCTGTGTTTCTTACGGATTACTTGCGAAATACAATAGGCAATCAATGACATTAATAGAACTTCAAGCGTTTCTCCTTTTTAATACAATGAGAAAACAAGTTAGTTTGGTTTGTTTTCTACAGAGGTCCTTATAAGCCAGGACAATCCATCCTTTACCTAGCCTGAAATCTGACTGATATAAACTTATAACTGTTTTCTTCTAGTGACTGATAAAGTAACTGTATAAATTGAGACTATGTAAAAGATGTCATATGAGGGAGAGTATCATGAGGTGATTTTGGTCCATGCAGAGAATGCAGTTTCTTATTCTGGTGGCTGTTAAGTTATGCAGTAGTTTACTGTTGGGTACTCTAGTAACTGTATAAATTGAGACTTCGTAAAAAATAAGGATGATGGCAAACTAAACTGACCGTATAGTATCAGGAGACCACATGTTATACCCACAACGTTCTAAATATGAACTATACAGTAACTTATAAGAACTTCAATCTATTTCTAAGTTATAGGAAGAAGCCATTATGTTTCTAATTCTTTTTCCTAATTGGAGAAACATTCTAAAAGTAGTAATCATATTTCTTTCAAAATTAACTTTACTTTTGGCATTAGTGTTTGTGATTTCACTGTCGACTAATGTGAATCATGTAATAAATATGAGAAAATGATAATAGGAAAAAAAAATATTTATACACATGTATAAGAAAATGATAATATCCATTTCTGATAATTTATAATCTAAAAATATCACAAGGTAAGAAAGGCATTCAGTTCTGTGGTTAACTAACAAGTATGATGATTTTAGATCTTTCAATGTGCTTTAGGGATACTAAAAATATTTCTAGACATGCCTCATATTTTTTTCACTTTCACTTTTCAGGCCAGAATGGTGTCGATGTGCCAATGCCCCCGAGGTAATTTCGCTACTCTCTGCACGATTTGTACATGAAGTTGCATATGTTTTTTCTTTTCTCTAGCAAGTTTTTGGAGTAAATTAAATAAAGTTCCTCTCTATTTTTGGATTAATTCATCGGTATTCAACGTTACTAGCAACCGACTAGTCCGGTTCGCGGGAATGTAGGCCCACAATGGCGATACCTCATTACCTCCAAGTAATTATCACGGCTGCATACCCAGGGCTTAAACATGAGACCACTGACTAAGCTGGCTACATGTATTTCTCTTGAAACAAAGTTGCTCCACATTTAGGACCAAGTTTTGAAATTTCTTACTCCAGTACCCATCAATAACCTAATTGCATTTTTTCCGGTAGTCAAAATTCATGAAAACCAAATCTGCTCTGTTGTATTTTTACTTTCTTACCTGATAAAATACATATTTATCTCTTCAACTGGTGTTTTAGCAATAAATAAATAAATTGGACTAAATTGTATCTTCTGGAAATGGACTTGTAATTTTAGCAAAACTCAGGAGTTCTTGTAATTTACTCTAAAATTCTTAATTCTAATGTGTGCACTCTCTCTTTTTCCTTTGCAGCACAAAAGGTTTGGCTATCTCTGTTCAGAAAGTTGGTTATTGGATGAATGCGTTGGTAAGAATATGCTGACATTATAAGGCCAATGCTGCTTTGATCTTATATAGTCTCTAAATAAGCAGGTCTAAAAGGTGGGGCTATTGCTGGAATATGTTCTGGTGCAGCAGTTGGTGTTCTCTTATCTGCTTGTATGTGTGATGTATATTACCAAAAGAAGAAGGAGGAAGAGGTAAAGCTGCTTTCAGGTGAATTAGCGGTCTACTCTTCTCAACATGGGAAAGGTACATAGATTTCTACTTCTGCTTTTTCTCTTTCCCATTGTACTTCTTCTTGCTAAAATATGAGTAAAATGTAGTGTGTTCAAAAGTCTTAAATGATTGGATATAGTAATATTGGATATAAAATTTCAGGTTCCAATGGTCCTCCTGCTTCTGTTAATACCAGCATCACTTCCATTACTGTGGACAAATCAATGGAGTTCTCATATGAAGAACTAGCTCAAGCCACAAATAACTTCTGTATTGCAAATAAAATTGGTCAAGGTGGTTTTGGGGCAGTCTACTATGCAGAGTTGAGAGGGGAGGTTTGTAATCTCATGTACGATTAAGTTTAATATAATTGCACGCATTTTTACAAGAAAAGTTTTGTTTCATTAATATTCAAATGAGGACAGTTTTATTGTTTGATTCAAGTGATTTTTTGGGGAAAACCCATTTGCAAGAACCTATACTTTTCTTCCCTTTTTAATTTGGTGCCGATGTGTTTTTTCTCCCCTAATTAAATGCTTTGATTTTGCTATATTCACATCATTAACTCAAGTACAAGGGGCTAACAGTACTAACATATCGAAGTTACAGAAGCCAACAATGTTAATAGAGCAAAATTAATGATTTAATTAAGGAAAAAACACACGGGTACCAAATTAAAAATTGAGAGAAAGTATAGGTACCTACAATATGGTTTTCCCTTTTTTTTTACTGAACTCTTTTTTAGTAAAGGCATGTGTAAAATATCTAAACAAAAAGGTTGCATTCTTGTGCTATTGATGAGTTCTAGCATTTAGCCAAATCTAGCAGATTTGGAATACAAATACTATAAGAATATTAGAGGCTGAAAAGCTGAACTTCAGTAAGGTATAACTCATCAGTAGATTAATAGAGCTTAGTATATATGCTTCATATTAGTATTTAAATTTTAAAAAAATGAGTCTTTTCTCTGACTCTGCATACCGGAGAAGAGAGATAGCCAAGATACTTGTATTTGACAGATTGTCTCTACGGTAACTATAATTTCTTGGTTATTGAAAAGACAAGTAACTGTTGAACTCATGTTATAAGTAACTGTTGAACTCATGTTATCAAGGACTGGAGAGATTATGAAGATTCACTTCCTAAATGTTAGCAGAAAGAGTGAGACTGGATAGAGACACGAGCATCTCAGTCAAGAACACTTCATTCATCTATTCATTTTTCTTTTCCTATTGTTCTTGCTAAAAAATTTTAGCATTACAATTACAGAATTATGTTTGAACCCTGATTTTTAGATCTATACCATTCTTGTTCACTTCATGCTGCATTACATGTTATATAGGACAATGTCATAGTATTTTTAGGATGTATATGCCTTTGTTTATTCTTCTTTATTGACGTTTTATTTTCCTTATTCTATAATTAAATAAAGCTCATAAAGGGGTTTTCCTTTGCAGAAATCTGCAATAAAAATGATGGAGTCGTAAAAATCAAAAGAGTTTCTTGTTGAATTGAAAGTGTTAACACATATTCATCACCTAAACCTGGTATGACAAATTTTAGATGGAAGTATGTATAGTGTTAGTTTTGTTGTGCAAATAAGTACATATATTGTTTCAGTCAAAGCTAAATTATGCAGGATTTTAATAATTTCCTGGCTTCCCTTGAATTATATGGTAGATGGAGAGAATTTTTAACATTAGTCTAAGATTTGGCATGAATACATCAATTTCGTTATTTTGAATTCAGAATATTAGTGATGATATATTAACCCTTGGAATTGGAAAGTTGTCATTCGGGGATTGGTCGTGATTCTATCACATTAAGGTGAATGATGTAATTCTCATGATTTTAGTTTAATTTTAAAACATGATAGAATCACATTCAATTCTCGAAGACGAAGCTACTTTTCCCCTCTGTATTTACCTTTTTCTATGGAATTCCTGAATCACTCTTAAAAATTATTACTGCAAAGTGCAAATCATCACTCTCACTTTCTCAGGGAGATTATTGTAGACACACTTTAGATCTAGGTCTATTAGTCGTGTCATTTACTTGTAAAAGCATTCAGGATAGAGTACAAACAACTTCTTATTCAGCTCTTTCAAAAGCTTCTCAACTCATCCAACATTTTCAACTATTAATTTGTTGGGAATCCAATCTATTTTGCTGTTTTTTCTTGGTTCTTCTTTCTCTTTGTCTATTTCCTACTTTCCTCTGCTTATTTTCTTTACACTTGTATTACTTTGTATAAAAAAGAATCATCTCTGCACCATGAATGTGTTTCACTAAATTATAAAGCACAACATAATATGAAAAATTAGTGAATTGAGTCTCCATTAAGCTCTATATCTTCCATATACTGTGTCATGTGCTTGCGTTTTTGTTATTTTCTTGCCAAACTACCTGCACAGATCAACCTCCAACTAATAAATTACCTACTTCATGCACAGGAGACAGGATATAAGATGTATTCCAAGTGTTTGGATGGAAGGTTACTGCATAGTAAACCTGCTGTTATTGGCTGGAATAAATTGTCTTCGACTCAAAAAAGAAAGTATTAAGGCATAGTCCACCGTTCACTATTTAAGAGACCCCCCAACAAAAAAACCCAGAACACTCCACTATTTATAAATGCAAAAAATGTGAAAATGTTTGCTTTAGCTAGGGCATAAAGTTAATAGCTTAGAAGTCATATGATCAGTATATAAAATTATTGAGAGGCTCTTCTTGATTGGTGTGTGACTTCAATTATGTTCTATGAGAATATTCGATTTAATATGCTTATACACAAAAGGTAATATTGAAGCTATCTGCCTTTGTTGTTGGGAGCAATTTGTCATTTTCTACTTTGTCATTCATTGTGTTAGTGTTTTTATGTCTACACGTTAATGATTTCAAAAATCCCATTTTTTAGGTCGTTTCCAATTGTTGTTTAAACCATATTATACTTTGTATTACGTTCAATCTACCTGTTAAAATTCATGTAGGTATGCTTGATTGGATATTGTGCAAAGAAGGATTCTCTTCTCCTTGTATATGAATACATTGACAATGGAAACTTAAGCCAACACCTGTGAGTTTCAGGAGAGAAAAGCATTTCACCATTGTCTGTTTTTGAGATAGTACATCAATCTAATTATTAGACTCGCTTCATGTCAAACATAAGGTTTTTTCACCTAGCACATATCCACAAAGAGAAAAAAATAGGCAGTTAAGATGTTAAATTTTTTTTTCCAACTTTGCCCTTCTTTAATACCTATTTCTAATGGAAGGCAAGTAATTTTTGACATATTCCTAGGGGCATTTCAGGTAAAAAGACATTAATTGCATTTAGAATTCCGTGAAATGCCTTGCATATTAAAATATAGGACTTCACAAAAATTGCCCTATGTTTGAAATGGAGATAGTATTAATTTAATTACACTCATTTCTATGTGCATTGCAAAGAGTCTAGCAAATGAGTTATGCTCCTTTGGTCCTTAATGTAAGACCTAATTTACTTATTTCATTAGATTAAGGAAGTTAATTAAATTAGTTAATATGGCATGTTTTTTTTAAAACACCTTAACTATCTTCTTTAATTCCTTCTCTCTCTCTTCCACCTGATTATTGTTGAGGGTATTTCAATATGTCTAATTTGGAAAAAAATTGATAAATATATCAATTAAGTCTTACATTTAAGACCAATATCAACTCCTTAGTTAGGTTCTACGTTAAAAACCGGAGGAGTATTATTTATGTCTTGTAAATAGTACGGCATGCAATAGATTTTATACTTTTTATGATGATCAAGTAACTTTTGATAGGGAGAGAAACCTTGCAATGGTCTACCCGTTTGCAAATTGCTCTGGATTTAGCCAGAGGTCTTGAATACATTCATGTGCATACACGGCCTGTATATATTCATGGTGACATAGAGTCGGCTAATATATTGATAGATCAAAACTTCTGTGCAAAGGTTGAATTTTTGTTCAATATCTATAGATCGTCTCTCTCTATGTATATTTTTTCATCATGTCATTTAACATCTTTGCAGGTTGCAGATTTTGGGTCGACCAAGCTGACTGAAATGGGAAGTTCATCAATTCCCACTGCTAATTTTGCAGGCACATTTGGTTATATGCCACCCGAGTATGGTCACTTCTACTTTTCTTTCTAGGTGGTAGCCAACGTAGGCATATAAATTAAGATTTACAGTTTGTTTGTTCGTGGAACTGAGAATTTGTTAAGAATTGGTGAAGTTCTCTAACCAAAACTCAGGAACAATATCAATAGCAATTGGGGAGCTTAAGTTTATGTTAATTCTCCTGAATAAATATTGCAACTGTTTCAGATTCAAAATCCACCATACTGCACAAACCTCGTTTACTACAACAACACATTCTTCAAGACCAAAATAAGCTTGGTTGGCTCTCTCCACCCTAAGCCTCATCAAAGATCTTCTTTGCCTTTATCCTTCCCCTATATTCCACTTTGTTTTTTAACTGCTCCCTCATGCCCTTCTTCATTACTCCTTTATTTTGCCCCTCTGTTTTCTATCTCGTCTGACTTTCAACCTCTATGTTTCCCTTTGGACCAATAGTACCCAATTTTCTGCCTTTTTGCCACTCCCACATGCCTCTTTCTGCATTTTCTGGCAGTAGGAGGAGGTTGGGTCTTATTAGAATCTGAGGCCAAACTGTGGATTCTACAAATTTTTACGTTTTGAAATGGATTATTTTTGTCACACATATCAGCACAAACACGATTAAAAGGAGAAGTCACCCATATAGCCATAAAGAATACGACTATCTTCAAGAATGCATAGGCACACTGCAGAAACTGTATGCATCCACTGTCAATAAATGTGTTTTACATGTTAAAGATCTGCTTTCTCTGATCTCCTTTTCAGGGTTTTACCTTTTTGAATAACTTAATTAGGTATGGATATCAAGAAAGTTTGTGTTGGTGTGAAACTATTGCTTGCCTTGAAATGGGTTTTAGGGAGAAATATTCAGATCAGTGTATTACTATACATTTAACAAGAAAACGAGTTCACTTTTGGTTGATAGGTTTGATGATATCATTCTCCCATCTGCAAATATGCATATGGTGTTGAGGGTTGGTGAAGCTGGTTCTGCAACAACAATAGGCCTTGTCTCTTTGGTAATTGCTGACTTCGCCTTTAAAATTGTTTTATTTACTATGATTTTAAAATATCAACCTCGTGATTTTACTTGAATAATTAAGGATTATATTTGCCTTGGTTGATGAAGTTTGATGAAGCTCTTGAGCAGCCTAATCCTAAAGCACATCTTCAAAAGCTTGTTGATCATATGCTCGGAGAACAATACCCAATTGACTCAGTCTACAAGGTGAGCAAATAACTTGGATTACTTAAACTTTTTGAGTTTGGAATATGATTGTTGTCAAGTGCCAGGCACTAAAGAATCTATACCCCCCAAGATTTTTAATCAAAGAACTTTATACTAAAAAGGTTAAAACAAAATCATTGTTCCCTTAAATTTGTCCTCATTTTTGTTTTAGTTCATGAAGTTTCATTCTGTTTTAAACATTGGTCCCTATAATTTGTAAAAACTTGGACCATTTTCTCCTTAAGGGACCAAAACCCATGGTTTGAAACTTGAGGGGCCAAATATTGTATTAACCCGTTGCAAAAATATGAAAAGCTTCAAAGCCTAGATAAAAAAGTCAATGAAGCACACCAGTATAGTGCAGTCAGTGAGTTTTAATTAATCAAATCCCAATAGTTGTGAAGATCTCATCTGTCTATTATGATTTGAGGGTTATCATCACACCATGTCATCTACTATGCACTATTAAACTTGCAACAGATGACATGATGTGATGATAACCATCAAATCCAAATGGACAGACGAGATTTTTCAACTCGAGTGGATGAAATATCAGTTTGTATAGAATTCTAATGTGTCGTTCAATCTAACAATGGGCTACATCTATTTTTGCAAAAAAAAATTATTATATGGTAGATGATTTATTGGTTCATGTGCTTTTTGAAGCCAATGTACTTGAAACCAAACCGGTCATTAAATTGATTGAGGCAGCGGTTTAAGGATCTTTGTTCTAATCATGGTCAAACCAAGTTCAACTCAATTATGATTAAATTAATACTCCCTCCAGTCCTAATTATAAGACATATTTACCTAACTTTGGAGAAATTAAGAATAGTAGTTAAATTAGTTATTCTTATTTATTTTCCAAAAATGCCCTAACTTTAGAGTATTAATTGGAGCACTTCTTGTATATGAGGGAATTGTAGTTAAGGACCTCAGAACTCATTGTTTTATTAACAAAGTCAGATTTGATCCATTCATTACAAAAATTGAGAATTAATTTCTCTAGCTAGTGCGCCTGAGAGCCAAAAAAAAAAAAAAAACCACAAACAACGTGTATTGCTCTCTATTTTAAAAGACTATCAAAAGGCGTTAACTTAAAGTTTCTCAGGTTTCAAAATTATTTTATTAAAAAAAATAAAAGAAACAATAGAATTGAGGTGTATGTAACATTAATAAGTTGTAAGTATTACTCACTTTATAGAATACATAGGTGTATTATAAAATTATTATTGTGTTTCATTATTATTGAGAAAGTATCAATGGGGGGTATTTTGGGAAGAAATTGACAAAAATTAAAACTTTGTCGTATAATTAGGATCAAGATCAACTCCTAAATGTTATCCTATAATTAGGACCGGAGGGAGTATAATTTAATTAAATGTATTTAACCCTGAAAAGAGTAATATTTAAATTAAAATACAACACGCAAGTAAATGGAATATTAATGTATAAATCGCACATAATCCAACAAAAACATAACTACTAAACCACAAGGTTGACATGCAATTTTCTTTTTCTAAACTCAACGCCATTCAACAGGAGAGGAAAAAATTATAAAATCTGATCTAATCAACATATGCAAAACTCTTGATCAAATCAGCTAGAGAACTAGCCCCTAGTTTGATTGGCTGATCTGAGTTGGGTTTTAATACCGTGTTTTTAGCACTTCCTACATAAGGCGTCCCATAAGTCTAGCATCACACCCTTTTGCCTTTGACTACCTGGAATAGGATTCAGAGTTTGTGATTCCTTTGATGGATCTAACAACTTGCAAATCTATATTGTATGGGACTTGCAGATGGCACAAATAGCCAAAATGTGCACAGAGGCAACCCTAGGGTGACATCCAAGTATGAGATCTATCGCTGTGTCTCTCATGACACTTTCGTCTACTTCTGTGGAATGGGATATTGCCTCCTTGCAAGAAAATCCAACACTCGCAAATATGATGTCAAGAAGGTAGAGTTGTGTATAAAATCCAACCCATGTGTCAGGTCATTGTGTACCGAACGATAATATATCGGAGAATAAAAATGTGGAGTAATGTGCTTTTTATTGTAACCAAAGTAGATGGAATGTTTTGTTAAAGGTTAGACAATGGTGGCATACACACAAAATATATTACACGGCTAGCTAAAAAGTTCGACATGAAAGTACTATAATGGTTCGTCTTATTTTATAGCGTGGGGACATGGGCAACCACATAGCCTATTTTCCCCTTTTCTGACCGTAAAAAATTGAGTTCACTTTTGTGTGCTTAGGTTTGATTACTTTTCTCACTTCTGTAGATATGCATATGGTAGTGTTTCACCAAAAATTGAGGTCTTTGCTTTCGGAGTTGTCCTCTATGAACTTATATCTTCCAAAGAAGCTTTGTTGAGGGCTGGTGAATCTAGTTCTGATACAAAAGGCCTTGTCTCTTTGGTGATTCTTGACTTCCTCATTAAAAATGATTTATTTACTATTTTCTTAAAATACAAATCAAGTACTAGAATATTCAAGGGTTTATATTTGCCTTGGTTGGTACAGTTTGAAGAAGCTCTTAAGAAGCCTAATCCAAAGGAACATCTTCAAAAGCTTGTTGATCCTAGGCTCAGTGATCAATACACAATCGATTCAGTTTACAAGGTGAGCAAATAAATTGAACTGTTTAAACTTTTGAGTTTGAAAAATACCTATGTGTTTGCTGTCAAGTTCTAGGCTATAAAACTATCTCTACCAACATTTATAAACAGAGAACTTGATAGCAACTATATAAAGATAAGTGTGTCAATGAAAAGAAAATACAGTACGGTTTGTGAGTTGTTAATTTAATCAAGAACAGTTTGTGAGTTATTAATTTAATTAAGTCTTAAAGATATCATTCATGTATTTTGATCCAACAGCTATCTTTACACCACAAAGCCACAAACAGCTTCACTCTCTCACCACTGTGTTTGTGTTCTGCACAGTACCATAACTAATTTTAAGATATTAAGGAAATTAACTATGGATAGTTGTAACGATGAGTTCTCTAAAATAGTCCCTTAAACCATTATCCCATTGATAAAAGGGAAAATCCCTCTAAAATACATTGGAAATAGGAAAATCCCTATTCAGTGTATTGAAATTGAAAAATCCGGATTAGTCTAGTGTTAGTACGGATGAATAGTGTGGGTGGCGCCAAAAGATGATATTGCCTTTCAGCCCTCATTCTCGCCACTTCAAAAATAACAACACGTGGTTCTTAATTAACAACTCCGGATTCTTGATTAACAACTCCGTATTCTTATTTCACAACTTCCTAATTTAAGTTTCAAGGCCAATAACAACACCTCTTTTTTTATTAACAACACTTGCTCTTAATTAACAACTCTCAATTCTTGATTAACAATTCTAGTTTCATCTTTTTATTTTTACAATAACAACACCGGTCTTGTTATTAACAACACCATATTCTACATTAACAACTCCCATTTCTTGTTTCACAACTTCGTAATTTAAGTTTCAGGGCCAATAACAACACCTCTTTCTTTATTAACAACACCGTATTTTACATTAACAACATTATATTTTTGAGATGCAAATATGTAGAAGAATAAAGCGGAGTTGTTAATCAAGAATTCGGAGTTGTTAATAACAAGACCGGTGTTGTTATTGTGAAAAAAAAAGATGAAACTGGAGTTGTTAATCAAGAATACGGAGTTGTTAATCAAGAATCTGGAGTTGTTAATTAAGAACCGTGTGTTGTTATTTCTGAAGTGGCGAGAATGAGGGCTGAAGGGCAAAATTGTCTTTTGGCGCCGCCCGCACTGTTCATCCGTACTGACACTGGACTGATCCAGATTTTTCAATTTCAGTGTACTGAATAGGGATTTCCCTATTTCCAATGTATTTTAGAAGGATTTTCCCTTGATAAAATTCCCTCTAATATCTTGTATCGGAAAGCAACATCTACAATCCTGATGTTATTTCTTAGTTACATCTAGCACTCTAATTTTATTTTTGGTGCATCCAACACTGTTGTTATTTATTTACAATGCATCTGGCACCTTAAACCATGAATAAGATTAAGGTGTTGGATGTAACTAGAAAATAAAATCAAGGGGTGCCAAATGCGGCAGAAAAATAACATTAGGATGATGAATGTACCATAAATAGAATTAGGATGCTAGATGCTACCTTTCCTATTAGTTTTTAGGGGGAAATTGGTGAAAAGTCTCTAGTTAAAAATTTTATTGGTAAAAATGACTTAATAATTTTTTATGCATAAAAAGTATTGTTACTATGCAAATTTTGTGCACACAAGTACCGGTACTTTGATTTATGTCTTTTTTGTGAATGAGATTTTCCCCTAATTTTTTATTGGATTGGGTTGAATATGATTTTGTTTAGAATCCAAATGGATTAATACCATCTTTGGTCTTTTAAGTTTGCTCTTATTTCAGCTTTTTGCCCTCAAGTTTCAAACCATAGGTTTTGATTCCTTAAGTTTCATTTTTTTTCAAACATTAATCTCTATAACTTGATAAAAATCTGGATCATTTTGCCTTTTGAAGAACCAAAACTCAGGTTGAAACTTGATGAACCAAAACCAAAAGAAGGACAAATTTGATAGACCAAATATTGCTTTAATCCAATCCAAATATATCCTTGAATCTTGCTACTCACAAATATATATATATATATATATATATATATATGTGGTACTTGTAGATTGCATAGCTAGCCCAAGAGTGCACCGATGGAGACCCAAACCGACGTCCAAGTATGAGATCTGTTGTGGTGACTCTGATGACACTTTCTTCTACCTCTGTGGAATGGGATATTGCCTCCTTGCATGAAAATCCAACATTCTGAGATTTGTTCTCTGCAAGGTAGATGCAGAAAATTTGTAAATAAATGGCCAAAAAAGAGAGAAAATATATGTCAATAATATTTAAATTAAGCAACTCACATGTTATTTTGAATACCCCTTGTTTTTAAATCCAAAATAATAGTAATAATAATTTTTTTTGAGATACTGAATACATTAACTCACAAAAAGAGTTATAGATCTAAAAGCTAACACCGAAAATACATAACAAAATGCAAAAAAAGACCTAGCAACCATCATCAGGTTCCGCCTCTTTCAATGAGGAGGTGATGGATGATCAAGAATACAATAATTTCCTACAAGATTGTGAGCGTGTTTAACTAATTTGTTAGCTATGTTAATTGTCTCCCTAGGAGCTTGATGTAATTCAACATTTCAACTTCTATGAACAAGAGCTCTAGCTTCCTCGATGATCTCCTTAAAGGGGTGATTTGGTGCACATCCCCTAAGGATCAAATTGACGGCTTCAGTATAGTTAGAGACAACTCTGACTTGCTTGTAGTTTTGAGCCCAACACAGGTGTAGACCATGGATGATGCTCAACACTACTACTATCGTCGTTGGGAGCGAAGTAAGCCTACGTATGTAATCACACAGCCACTCATCTTGTGTTCCCTTGATAGCTCCGCCGCATCCACTACTACCTAAAATAAGGATTGACGTATTTGTTTCAAGTTGGTATAACTCAAATATAATAATGCTTACGTAATAATTATACTACTATAGCCTAAATAGAATGTGCACATCAGATTATCAGAATAAAAAGAAAAAAAAAATTACAAGGACATAATTGAAAACACGTGAAAGAATAGTTTTAATGAGAATTGTGACATGCCAACCAATGGGGGGTTTTAATTTTTTTTTGCCAACCAATGTATAGTTTTAATGATGAGAACTGTGATATTGATAATTATATTATTAGTTACTAATTTTTGAATGGATAATACCTTAAATAATACTCCCTCAGGTTCTAAATATAGGACATAGTTTGTAGTGCAATTTGCACTACAAACTATGTCCTATATTTAGGACCGGAGGTAGTAAGTTATGAAATGTAATTTTGCTTATATATTTAAAATATGAGGTAAAAATATAATACTAGTAATTTCATTATGACTGTTAGTTTGACCACAATAATCATACTAATTAATTATGACTAGTGCCTTGACAAATTCAGTAGCCATTTCTAATTATAAAACCATTGAAAAAGGGAAAAGGTGTAACAAGATATATTGGTCCGTTCGAGATCTTAGAGAAGATTGGGCATGTAGCGTACTGTATTGTTTTACGACTGAGTTTGAGCAAGCTACACAATGTTTTCCATGTTTTCCAGATGAAAAAGTATCAACCTGATCCAAAACACATAATAGAGTACGAAGATGTGGAAATGCGTGAAGATTTGACTTACGAAGTCATGCCCGACCGAATCATTGATCAGCAAGAAAAGCAACTTAGAACCAAGATTATCCTGTTCGTTAAAGTCGTTTGGAAAGGGTTATAGCTCAGAGAGACTACGTGGGAAACGAAAAAAAGTATGAAGAAGCATTACCCGGAGTTTATGAATGTATAAGCGTAGCAAATTTTGGGGATGAAATTTAATTAAGTGGGGAAGAACTGTAACACCTCAAATTTTGTATTCACCAAAACTATATTGTAATTAATTGAAAAATTCAATAAAATGGTGAATATTCATGAAATTTGGATCTTATGAATTTTGAAATATTCATATTCATAAGGAAAATGGGCAAATTAATTCAGGAAAGGAATTAAATTACAAAGGTGATAGCAAAATCAAAATTTTGCCAATTTATCCCACGATTAATTATTTTTCAATTAATTGGAGTTAATTTCAATTAACCAAGGAAAATAAAGGAAAATGTATAAATTGATTATTCTTGATGGAATAAATCAAGAATTGTGAAATTAGAGGGAATTATACATAATTCATTTAAATGAATTATGGAATTGTTGAAGTCATTTTTCCTTTCATTTCCTCTTGTAATTTCGCCTATCACATGAAAATGAGGGAGAAAAATTGAATTCCATGAGCACATGCCTAATTGCTACATGAACATGATAATGATGAAAAGGGTGGAGTGTACATTTCATGAAGTTATGGTAAAATGCATGATGGGAATTAGCTTGAGTAAATGAATGGATGAAATTGACTACAAGTTTGGATTTAGTTGGAGAAAGGCAAGTGATTTAGTGAAGCAAGAGGGAGCACGTTTTTTTTTTGCTAACTAAGAGGAAGAAAGTGGTTCAAATCTAATGGAAACCAAATGGAGCAAGTAAATCAAAGTATGGGTGAAGGTATGGAGGGAGGTATGGTGGAAGACATGTGTCACCATAACAACTTTTGATGAGATCAATGGTGTAGAATTAAGGGAGCAATTTTATGAAGCCATCATCTTCCTCTTCTTTTGTTCATTTCGTCCAACACTAGAGGAAGAAGAGAGAGAGAGAGAGAGAGAGCGCTTGGAGACCTTGAGAGCTAGGGAGAAGAGGAAGAAGAAATTTAAGGTGAGAATTGATTTCTTAAGCTTCTCTTGTGATTTTTGTCATGAAATCCTTCTCTAAACCTTGTTTCTTCATGAATCCATAATCTTCAAGACTCATTGTTAGCTCAAGGAGAAGAGAGAGAGGAACCAAGAAGCCTAAGAGGTAACTACACCAAACTCAAATTATGTTTGTATGAAGTTGGTTTTGAAGTTTGTTGTTATTTTGGTGATTTTTTGTTGAGTTGAAAAATTGGAAAAGCTATAACCCTAAAGGCTTATGCTACCCAAATTTCTTTGAATCATGGTTAAGATGTGTTTAAATAAGTTAACAAGGGATTAGAAGTGGAAAAATACAAGTTTTAAAAGCTAAAACACAAAACCCCAATTTTTCCATTTTTCTTGAATATTTCGGCCAGCACTATTTCATGGGGCAGGATCTAGATTTTCAAGAAATAAATGGTTCCATTGGATTTAGTGGGCAAAAATAGGTGGGGTTACAGTTGTTCACTTTTTCGGAAAAAGGCCGAAAAAACATAATTACAAAAATGCCCCTGAAATCCGTAAACCGGGGCTGTCAAGGGTATTTTCATAATTTGATAGTGAATTTGGTGATTTTGAGCCCGGAAAGGCGAAAATACGTCAAGATAGCCCTAGTCAAAATTTTCAAAAAACGTGCCATCGGGCCAGGTTCGACGGGGCCAGGTTGGGGTTCTAGGGCCATTTTGGTAAATTTTCACCATATATTAATATAACCACAAGAAACACTATGGAAGAGTCTAAAATGATACACGGATAGGTTATGATCTATTTCTTGTACATTTAATATTTTAGGACCGAGTCGAAGGCCGGACACGACACGTTTTTCGAGGTACATTTAAAAAGGGGCTTATAAAATTTTAAGGTAGGAACATTATCCTTTATGCATCATGCCATGGTTATATGATTGTGTGGTTGCCATTGTTGTAAATGTACTTTATTAATCAACGTGTTTTGCCCAGAAAGGGGCCAGTAGTGCCAGAGGCACTTACACTGGAGTTGGTGAGAACCCAACCAGTGCAGAATAGTGGGACTGGGCTCTACTCATGTATACATGCAGATGATGTGTTTATATTGTTCACTAATTAGTGCATACATGGCACAAATCATATTTACTTTTTGCATTTTCTATGAACGATAGCATGTTTCTACTGGGATTCTTCGGAATCTCACCCTATTGTTAAATAAACATCTCAGAGGGTGCCAGTGGGTCAAAAGGCAAAAGCGTAGACGCCGGGAAGTAATTGGCACATGTCACGAGGCAAGGACATGATCGTGGTTATAAATAGTTTATGTTTAGATATTTTGGGAGAATTATGTAAAATATTAAGTTTCCTCTGTATTTTTTGTATTCCGTTAACGAACGATGATGGGATTGTAAACGAATATTTTTATCAGTATAATTGTACTTTTTGTATGCCCACGGATTCCGTCTTTATTACTCTTCGATTATCGAAATGGAAACGGGTGTTGATAAAAGGGCAAAGAAAAACGTTATGAGATCTGGAAACAATATAAAAGTAGAGATATCCCAAAAGAAGAATGGCATGAGGATAAGACAACTTAATAAGTTTCATTAAATTCTATTCAAGTTTATAAAGTTACATTTTATTAACAAAATCTAAAGCTATGTTTGCTAATCATGCCTACTAGATCAAATTTGAAGAAAACAAGCATTGTATGCATATATTTTTTTATGTCATGGCATCATAATTTACTGTAAAAACCATCCTGAAAAAGTTAAAATATTGTAGAATAATGTAGTACGGACATATATAATTTACAACTACTCTTTTTTAACACTTAACATTAAGTCAACCATAGTTGGCAAAAAAAAAACGGTTCAACCATTAGGGCAAGACTCAAGCATTTTGTAACCCGATGTTGACTGTACTAACTTATAAGTAGTTGGTTGAGGTCTTGAGGACAGTGAAATAACTACCATCAGTAGTCATTTTTATGTATGAATAATATATTTTTTCAGATTTTTATATTATATAATATATATATATATATACCAGAAATGGACAGACTGGGCGAGTCTGTAAAGAGACAGAAACCAGAAATAAAAATACTTACAGACAGAAATAAAAATACACTAAACAGAAAAGAAGAAAAATAGAGGTAATTGAATCCGACTGTTGATCATTTATGAATATAAATATAATAAATTGTTTTATCTATGCCAACATTTTTTAAACAAGTTGTCCATGTCCTTTTAGACTTGGCGTGGAAGGTTTTCATGTGGGGAAGACGGACGGACGGGGGATTATTATAGTGCTGAAAACAAGGCTGTTGTTCTTTTTATATGAAAAGTTATGTTGTTTGGGTTGCGGTTTTTGTCTATGGGAAGGAGATTATTTATGTTGTACTTCAAACTTCTAATGCATGGTTAATAGCTAGTCAGTTAAGATCCAGCACCTTCAGCCTGTTCAGTGTATTTGCATACGCTATTCATCTTTAGCTTGATATGTGCTTGTTTAGTGTGCTTGTCATCACTCTTTATATGTGAGTTAGACATGAGCTAGTTTAGTTTGTATGGAAATACTATTCATCTTCAGGCTTGTGTGGTGATCTTCTCGTTTGTTGGCATGTTGACTGTGCTTTTTTTTGATATGAGGTTGGGTGTTATTCTGCTTGAGAATTCTTTTGTATCAAGGAATTTGATCATGAACCGTTATTATATATGGATGTTCATGGAAGCAAATTTGGTAGCTAATTGAATTACCAAAGTTTCATTGGATTGGTCTTACTTTCTAGATTGGATATTTTGACCTCCATCTCAAGTACAAACTTTATTGGTATTGGATGTTCATGAAGCTTCTACCTATCCGATTTTAAGTTGTATCGACTTCCAAGACTAACTAGTTGTTGGTTTTCTAAATCTGTTTTGTTATTTATGTTTTGAATTTGTTTGTATTTTTAGTTTGAGGGACATTTTTCTACTTATTGAGTGTGAGACCTTGTAGCTTCTGTACGTTATTTATATAATATATTTCTTTGAAGGCAAAAAAAAATTTATGAATAGTGCAATTTTTATTTATTTTATATTATCATTTACATGAATTTATAATAAATAAATATACTCATTTTTAATCAACTATAACATACTATAAACTTTAAATTGGAACAACCTCTCCATGCAATTTATTGACAGTCTTCATGCAAATAATAAAAAAAAAATCATTTAAAATAGATTTTGATTCAATATAGTCTTGCGCAATTTCAGCCTAGCTAGTTCTATCAGATAAATTATTTATTTTAACTTCTAATCTGTTATTAATCTTAAAGCCACATTACTTGGTTCGATTTTCACAACACGATTGTTTCATTCATTGTAGTAAATAATGTAGAGCCAAATGCCACATAACAAAAATAAAGCATTTTTAAATATAAATAAATAGAGTAATGTAGCAATGATCAAGGTCTAAAATATATGATACAGGTACTGCATTTAAAAGAACTAGATGCTTTCTCAAGTGGGTATAATCATATCCATCTTAAGTGCTTCAATAAATCCTATTGTCGGCGGAGACTTGAGTTCAACTACACGTGGTCGCTTTAATTAAACAAACTCGTATTGTAACGTAAAATGGTATAGTAGACAGTTTGATTTAAATATATTTTAAATTTATATAATTAAAATTAAATCTATCAACATTCATAATTTATCATACTCAACAAAGATTTTTTTTTTTTTATAAAACTCATATATAAAGCCCCCGAGTATGATCAAATCGAAAAAATTAGTATGAGTTTAAGAGCGAGTTAACACAATTTTGTAAGCTAAAAACGAAAAATTCGGTGTGTGAACTCGCAAGTTTAACATAATTTACAATTATCACGAGTTTAAGAGTGACTCGACATGATTTGATAAAGTAGAAATATAAAAACGGTAAACTCAGAAAGTCAACTCGGGAGTTTAACAACAACGTGGCAGACAACGTGGAATGGATAGTTTACTCTTGACCAGCCATGTCTTGGTTGCCTCTGTCTTGCATCTCTGGGTTTGCATGAGCCTTCTGCCAAAAAGGCTCGTGTGGCTACGATATCACACTTTGGTCTTCTATCAGTCATGGAATAATGGATCCTCGTGGATTTTACTTCTAATATTTGGTTTGTTTTATTTCTAGTGTGCTTGGTTTTCTTCTCTAGCTAGTATGTTTGTTGCTTTATGCCTGGTTATTAATCACATTTGGATATTATCATATGAGATTTGTTGGTGGCTTTCTCTGCCTCTTTTGTTCCAAGATCTCTTGCTTCTGGATATTCTTTCCATTTTTGTTTTCAATATATCCTTTGAGATATCTGAGCCCTTTACCCTAGTGGTGATCATTTGAGTAGTCATTGCTACTCACTCTGTAACACCCCAAATTTTATTCACAAAAAATATATTGTAATTATTTTGAGTAATTCAATAAAATGGTGAATATTCATGAATTTGGATCTTGTGAATTTTGAAATATTCATATTCATAAGGAAATGGGCAAATTAATTTAAGGATTGAATTAAATTACAAAGGTGATAGCAAAATCATAAAATTAAGGGGGCAAATTAATTCAAGGAAATGGGCAAATTAATTTAGCCCAAGATTAATTATTTTCCAATTAATTGGAGTTAATTTCAATTAATCAAGGAAAATAAAGGAAAATGCATAATGGGATTATTCTTGGTGGAATAAATCAAGAATTGTGAAATTAAGGGGGATTATACATAATTCAATTATGTGAATTATGGAATAAGTGAAAAACAATTTTCTTTCCCTTCCTCCCATTAATTTCGTCCAACCATGAAAAATAGGGAAAATAAATGTGTTTAGTTAGAGTAAATAGAAGGGTGTATGGTTTGTGTAGAGAAGGAATCTAGTCCCAATTCAATTGGACCCAAATGATGTGAAAGCATGACATAAAGTTAAGAAGGGATGGCATAAAGTAAGAAGGTACGGTGGAAGGTATGGTTGGAGGGATGGTGCATGCAAGGTAAAGAAATCACAACCATTGATTAAATCAATGGCTAGGAAGAAAGATGAATAAGTCAATAAAACATCTTCCCTTCCCCTTCATACACACATTTCGTCCAACCACAAGGGGGGGGGAGAGAGAGAGAGAGAGCTTGTGAAGTTCTTGGGAGATTTAGAGAGCAAGAGGAAGCAAGTCTAAGGTAAGAGTTTGAGTTTCAAGTGGTTAAGCTTCTTATTTTGTGTAGTTCATCCTCTAATCTCTTGTTCTTCATGAAAATCATGGTTTAGCAAGCTAATCTTCAAGGTTGAAGAAGAGAGTGAGGACGTTCTAGAGTGAGAAACACCAAAAATCAAGAGGTAAGTATACCAATTTCAACTTTTTGTTAATATGAAGTGTTGTTGGTAATGGTTGGTTGGTTTATGTGATTTTTGATTAAGTTATGAAATTAGAAAAGCTATAATCCTAAGGGGTTATGCTGCCCAAAATTCTTTAAATCATGATTAAGAAGTGTTTAAATGAGTTAACCAAGGACTAGAAGTGGAAAAGTACAAGTTTTGGAAGCTAAAACACAAAGCTCCATTTTTCTATTTTCCCTTCAATATTTTGGCCAGGATCAGAACTGGTATTAGGAGTTGGATTTTCATGAAATAAATGGTTTCATTGGACTTAGTGGGCAAATATAGGTGGGCTTACAGTTGGGCGCTTTTTCGGTAGATGCCGAAAAAGCATAATTACGAAAACGCCACTTAAATCCCTAAATAGGGGCTGTCAAGGGTATTTTCATAATTTTACATTGAATTTGGTAATTTCGAGCCTAGAAATGGATTCCTTGGGTGAAAATAAGTGAGAATAGCCTTAGTCAAAATTTTGGAAAAACGTGTCATCGGGCCGCGTACGGCGGGGCCGGGCCAAGGTCCCGGGGGGCATTTTAGTAAATTTTCACCATAGACTAATATAACCACAAGAAACACTATGGAAGAGTCTAAAATGATACTTGGATAGGTTATGACCTATTTCTTGTACATTTAATATTTTAGGACCGAGGCGAGAGCCGGAATGACACGCTTTATAAGACACCGTTAAACAGAGGATTATAAAGCATTGAGGTAGGAATATTATCCTTCATACATTATGCCATAGTTATATGATTGTGTGGATGTCAATGTTTGTAAATGCGCTTTATTAATCAACATGATTTGCCCAGAGAGGGGCCAGAAGTGTCCGAGGCACTTACACTGGAGTTGGTGAAAACCCAACTGGTGCAGAATAGTGGGGCTGGGCCCTACTCATGTATATATACAGATGATATTTTTAAAATGTTCATTAATTGGTGCATACATGGTATATATCATATTTACTTTTTGCATTTTCTATGAACGATAGCATGTTTCTACTGGGGTTCTCCGGAATCTCACCCTATTTTTAAATAAACACCTCAGCAGGAACTAGCAGGAAAAAGGCAAGGACATAAACATCGGAAAGTGAGCAGCACGTGTCTCGAGGAGAGGACCAAATAGTGGTTATATTTAGTCTATGTTTTGGATATTCTGACGAAAATTGTAAATATTAAGTTTCCGCTGTATTTTTCTGTATTTTGTAGACGAACGATATCAGTAGTGTAAACGAATATTTTTATCAGTATAATCGTACTTTTTTGTATGCTCATTGAATACCGTCTTTATTACTCTTTGATTATCAAAATAGAAACGGGGGTTGACATGCTCACTATAGTGTAAATGTAGCTCTTTGCCATCTACCTCGCTTCTAGCAATATTCTTCGCATATGCAGTGCCTAAAATGCAATGGTAAACTATTTCATAGTCTTTCATTCTTGTCTCTGTTTTGTTGTGATAGTTGTTTTTAGGGTTTTCAATTTTTGTTCTTTTGTTTTGCTTTTAGTGGTTTGGGCTTTGTGCTAATGTTGAGTTTATTATCTACTGTTTAAAGGCCCATTTTTATGTATCATTTTACATTATTTTAATAAATTGTCTTGTTGATTTTAAAAGATTACAGGTCAAATTACTTTGTGTTTTTTAATTAAGGATGCCTATAACTCTTCTGAAAATAATAAACATGTAACTTTATTTTATCAAAGGATAAAATTGTAATTTAAGCCGATATTGAATCACATTAATGTCTCAGGTATAGCCAAAATAGTAACTGAAAAGAATGAATTTGATTGCTTGCTGTGATTGTATATTCAACTTTTTTAATACAAATATTCAACTTTTTAATAGTAAAGATGACTTTGGAATTGTCAATGTAAGCACCTGGAGTTATCAATGACCTGCTCCTAAAGTTGTTAATAAGACCATTTTTTCATTTTATAATTTTAAGGGACTATTTCTTCATTTTCCTTCTTCCTTCGGACCTGAGTATAATTCTCCCAAATGAAAACCCAAGGTGTTAGCCTTTTCACATATACCTGGGCTAAAGCTAATGGGGTAATAAGCTTTCAATCACAGAGTTAGATCAAAACTTTTTCCCACATTGAATTTTATTTTAGTCAAAGCATTCCAATGAGCTGAGAAAAGTGTGGGTGTGCATCTAATTAGTTAATCTAGACGTAGTTGATAAAAAGAACCACCACCACCACCACCACCACCACCACAACAACAACAACAACAAAAGTAATCCAAGCCCATGCCTTGTGGCACCAAAGTTGGTTTAGCTTTTATATTTTACCATGAGTCATAAATGGGAAGACAAAACGACAAATGCGCAATACCAGAGGGATTGGTGTTCTAGATACCACTTTTGGTGTCTCAAAATTCCTTTGGATAAACTAACTTCTACTCAACCTCTGCTTGAATAGAAAAAATTATTTTAGTCCATCTAAAAAAATTTAAAAATCAAAGGTCAGTTTGGAAAACACAACTACTTTTTGTTGCAACCTCATAGCTTAGTAATGTTATGCAGATTTCATTCAAAAAAAAAAAAAGAATAAACATATAAACCATTTGATTGATATGAATGTAAATTTAATTTCTGTAATTAAATCTCCAAAATTATTTTCATTTTTATATAGCGTGCTAATTTAAATGAAATAGTCAACAACTTACTAAGACAAGTTGTCCATATGTGCGAACAAGAAAAACAATTTTCTTGCTAAAAAATTATACTTTTTTCGCCTTCAAAACACAAAAGGAATAAAACAGTGATAACAAATCACTTAAAAATTGCATAAACAAAATAATAGGCTATAACATTTAAAAAGAAAATATAATACATCCTTACTGTTGCTAGAAAACTTAACAGACATTATACAACAAGCCAAACAAAGAAAACGAAAATCAAGAACTTACAACATAACACAAAACCACAGTCTCTAGGCAATTTATTCTTCAATTTGCAAGAGCTCTATTTCTCATCCTTTTGGCTTGTTTCTTGGATTGACCCCCAAAAGTCTTGACAAGCCTTTGGGGTTTTTCAACTACACATGGTCGCTTTCATTAACCAAACTCATAGTGTGATGTAAAATGGTATCGTAGACGCACTACAAAAAAAATGGTATTCTATAGCGGTGTTATTGTGGCGGTTATATCAAACCGCTACAAATTACAGTATTTGTAGCGATTTTAATCTAAACCACTACAAATTTGTAGCGGCAAAGTACGCGCCAAGTGGCACGACAGATTAGCAGCGTTTTTTGTAGCGGTTAGGTAGACAAAACCACTAGAAATTTGGCGCGAAATTCCCGCTAAAACTTGTAGCGGTTCATTCGTAGCGGTTAATAAACAAAAAACTGCTACAATATTCCCGCCACTTGGTGCGACCAAGACCCGCCAACAGTGTAGCGGTTATAGCAACAAAACCGCTACAAAATGCCAAACGTTAGGTATTTGTAGCGGTTATAGGGATATAACCGCTACAGAATTTCAGGAGTCTCCAAATTTGTTCAGGAGTCTCCAAATTTGTAGCGGTTCTGGGCCATAACCGCTACAGAATTTCAAAGGTTCTTGTAATTTGTAGCGGTTATTATAAAACCGCTACAAATTTAAGGTGCCCTGGGTGATTTGTAGCGGTTAACGTAGCGGTTATTGGGATAACTACTACAAATTACTAGCCTATTTAAGAAGGCCGCCTCCCTCATTCTTCCGTTTGCTCTTTTGTTTCCTGGGGTTTCTCTGAGTGGTTTCTTTTAGATTTGAGCATTCAGACGTCTGTGAAGGAGTTTTTACTACAGTATTTCTCAGTATTTGCACTTGATGTACGTAGATAACAAGTATTTTATTTGTATTTGTATTTTTATTAGATTTTTGCATAATAATGTGACTAAAATATTTTTTTTTTGGATTTTTATAGTTGATATGGCTTCAAGAGAGGATAAGGGGAAGGCCTCTGAGGTCCCCAGATCAATTTTATGGGGTGGTAGCAGCCGAGCAGGGGGCAGAGGGAGGGGGCAGCGCGGAGGCAGGGCGACCACAATATTTCAGCCCATCCCCCCACAGGAGTCGGCCCTACCACAAGCACCGCAGACGATCCCACAGGAAACAGCCGCACCAGAGGTGCCTGAGTTTGGGGGGGCAGATATCAGCGTCGAGGACTACGACGAGGAGGACTTCGAGATCCCGATTGGGCTCAGGGAGATGGAGCAGTTCCTCAATGAGGAGAAGGCTCAGGAACAGAACAACCCACGAGGGTCATCTTCGCGGTCCACGAGGTTTGAGGTACAGATCCAAGGTAAATAAATTTTTTAATTTAATAAATTATTTATTTAAATTTGAAATATTAACTTTGAATTACAATTTATCTAACGTGCGGTAAACTGTACAGATGAGCAGGGGAACGTGTCGATGAGGAGGCTGGATGTGGCCGGTCTGAACAGCATGGACTCGACCCTGTGAGTTATAGTGCCATGGAATGAGGGCACTGACCAGCCCATCGACAATGGGGGTCACCTGTTCAGCCGCTTCCTGAACGACCTGGGTGTGAATTGGATGCGGTTTCCCCTTCACTTCAGAATATGGAGGCACGTTCCGAAGGGGCCGAAGGACCAGGCTTTGCCATTTACCTCGCTTCTAGCAATATTCTTCGCATGTGCAATGCCTGAAATGCAATGGTAAACTGTTTCATAGTCTTTCATTCTTGTCTCTGTTTTGTTGTGATAGTTGTTTTTAGGGTTTTCAATTTTTGTTTTTTTTTTGTTTTGCTTTGAGTGGTTTGGGCTTTGTGCTAATGTTGAGTTTATTATCTAATGTTAAAAGGCCCAATTTTTATGCATCATTTTACATTATTGTAATAAATTTTCTTGTTGATTTTAAAAGATTACAGGTCAAATTACTTCGTGTTTTTTTAATTAAGGATGCCTATAACTCTTCTAAGAATAATAAACATATAATTTTTTATTTTATCAGAGGATAAAATTGTAATTTAGGCCTATATTGAATCACGTTAATGTCTCATGTATAGCAAAAATAGTAACGAAAAGAATGAATTTGATTCCTTACTACTATTGTATATTCAACTTTTTTTAATACAAATATTCAACTTTTTAATAGTAAAGATGACCATGGAATTATCAATGCAGGTACTTGGAGTTGTCAATGACTTGCTCCTGAAGTTGTTAATGGGAGCATTTTTTTTATTTTGCAATTTCAATGGATTATTTCTTCATTTTCCTTTTTCCTTGGGACCTGAGTATAATTCACCCAAAGAAAAGTGAGAATTACACTCAGGTTCCAAGGAAGAAAGAAAATAAAGAAATGATCCCTTGAAATTGCAAAATGAAAATATGGTTCCATGAAATTGTCAATGACCTACTTTTTAAGTTGTTAATGGGACCATTTTTTTATTTTATAATTTTAAGGGATCATTTCTTCATTTTCCTTCTTCCTTAGAACTTGAGTGTAATTCTCCCAAATGAAAACCCAAGGCGTTAGCGTTTTCACATATACCTGGGCTAAAGCTAATGGGCCAATAAACTTTCAATCACAGAGTTAGATCCAAACTTTTTTCCACATTGAATGTTATTTTAGTCAAAGCATTCCAATGAGCTGAGAAAAGTGTGGGTGTGTATCTAATTAGTTAATCTAGACCTAGTTGATAAAAAGAACAACCACAACAACAACAACAACAACAAAAGTAATCCAAGCCCATGCCTTGTGGCACCAAAGTAGGTTTAACTTTTATATTTTACCATGAGTTATAAATGGGAAGACAAAACGATAAATGCGCAATACCAGAGGGGTTGGTGTTCTAGATACCACTTTTAGTGTCTCAAAATTCCTTTGGATAAACTAACTTCTACTCAACCTCTGTTTGAATAGAAAAAATTATTTTAGTCCATCTAAAAAAATTTAAAAATCAAAGAAAGGTCAGTTTGGAAAAGGGTTAAGGAGCAAATTTACCAATGAAGTTTTATCTGAGGAACGTCTGGCACAAATATGTTTAGAAAGGACAAAAATACCAATGAACAATTAAAAAGAGGTATCCAGCACAAAAACTGTTAAATCCGTACTAACGGTGTTAAATTATAAGAGAAGAAAACCCCTAATGGCGTTACGGATTTAACCGTTTTTGTGCTGGATGCCCCTTTTTAATTGTTCATTGGTATTTTGCCCCTTCTAAAACATATTTGTGCCTGACGCTCATTGGACAAAACTTCGTTGATAAATTTGTTACTTAACCCTTTGGAAAACACAACTACTCTTTGTTGTAACCTCATAGTTTTGTAATGTTATGCAGCTTTCATTCAAGAAAAAAAAAGGGGAAAGAAAAACACAACTACGTAGGTAGAGATTGCTTACCATCTTGAAAGTTATAATACTAAGCCTATTTATTTATTTTTAACGTTGGAAAGAGTATGTATCGTGTGGTTCATAACTTTGAAGCTATTCTCTTAAATTGTAGCGAGAAGGCATCTTGATCTGTGTTGAAATTATTATTATTAAGTTTCAAATATTGTAACTGACTCAACTTCCCAAAAACATCCCGTATTTCACCACTAAAATTATTTATTGAAAGATCTAAGTTGGAGAGATATTCAAAGTTTGAAAGTGATGATGGGATTTAACCACTAAAACTATTATTGGAAAGAGATAAGGAAGTGAGATTTATTAAGTGTTGAAAGAAATGAGAGCCCACCACTAAATTTGTTTGAGGAAAGGTCCAAACGATTGAGTTGAGTGAGGCTCTTGAAACTTGGAGGAATGGGTCCTTCAAATTGACAATCTCTAAGATATAACTCTTCAAGAGACTTCAAATGACCAATGGAATTTGGTACTTCTCTTGAGAAAGGTATGCCATCAAGACCCAGATACATTATTGAGCTCTAGTTGAGCTTTGGAAGTTGAATTTTAATATTTGTATTCTATCCCAAATCTAGATATTTAAGATTTTCTAACTGCAAAATAGTATTTGTTATGTCACCTTGCAAAGAAGTTCTCCAGAGAGAAAGATGAATCAAAGAGGACGACACATTCATGAGTAAAGACAAGGAGTTTGGTGTAACAGAAGACATGTTCACATCATCTAAACTAAGCACACTTAAATTGGTTGTGTTTAGAATCAGCTTTTTCCAAGTAGATGGTTCAAGTCTTAGTGATCGACTCCCCTTCATATCAAAATTAAAAGACAAGTCAAGTGAAACCAATTTAAACAATTGTGAGATTTTGGAGTGTATTTCTCCAAAAAAATTATTTCCTTTAAGGTATACTTGTGTGAGATGTTCCAGGTTTGAAAGGAATGAGATCTCACCACTAAACTTGTTCCAAGCAAGGTTCAAATAAGTTAGTCGAGTTGGATTGCTCAAACCAAGAGGAACCCGCCCTTCAAAATTGCAAGAGTTTAGATCCAAATGATTAAGATATTTCAAGTTGCTAACAGAATCAGGCAATGCTTCTCTTAAGAAAGTTGTGTAACTAAGATCCAAAAATGACAAAGGAGAGCTCCGATTGAACTTTGGAAGTTGAAAATTGAGATCTCTATTATGTGACAAATCTAGATGTTGGAGGTTTTCTAAACAGAGAATGTCACTTGTCATATTCCCCTACAACTCAGTAGCAGAAAGTTTAAGGGAGACCAAAGAGGATGACAAATTCATGAGCAAAGACAAGGACTTTAGTGCAATGGAAGACATATTTACATAATCTAAAACAAGTTCTCGTAGATCAGTTATGTTCAGAACAAGCTTCTCCCAAGTGGATGGGTTGAATTTTAAACTCCGCCATTCATTTAAGAGAAATCCATTCTCAGACAAATCAAGTGAGACCAATTCAGACAATTCTCCAATTTTAGAAGGAATTTCCCCAATAAAATTAGAGGAGCTTAAGTTTAGATGCATGAGAGTGGAAAGATCACCGAACTGAGATGATATTAAAGACCCGCTAAAATTGTTGAAAGCCAAGTTGAGTGTTTGAAGATGAGAAAGTTGGAAGAAAGTGCTATTAGGATGGAGTTGACCTTGAAGCCAACTGCAACTGAGGTCGAGGCCAATCACGTGACCAGACATGGAGTCGCATGTGACCCCATCCCACAAGCAGCAATTTGAATCATTTCCCCATGAAGCTGTCTTTGGGTAAGATGAGTTATTAAACTGAATGGTGTAAAACTCATAAAACACAACTACTTTTTGTTGTAACCTCATAGTTTAGTAATTTTATGCAGCTTTCATTCAGGAAAAAAAAAAAAAACAACTACGTAGGTAGAGGTTGGTTACCATCTTGAAAGTTATAATACTAAGCATAATTAATTTTTTATTTTTTTTACGTTGGAAAGGGTATGTATGGTGTGGTTCATAACTTTGAAGCTATTCTCTTAAATTTTAGCGAGAAGGCATCTTGATCTGTGTTGAAGTTTTAAAATGTGAAATGTTAAGGTATAAGATCACTTTAATGTACAGTAAAAATGGTTTAAGCAAGAATAGTATTTTTGGGATGTCATAAAGATAAAAAGAATAAATATATAAACCATTAATTTGATTGATATGAATGTAAATTTAATTTCTTATATAAATCTCCGAAATTATTTTTATTTTTATATAGTGTGCTAATTTGAATGAAATAGTCAACAACTAACTAAGACAAGTTGCACGCATGTGCGAACAAGAAAAACAATTTTTTTGCTAAAAAATTATACTTTATTCGCCTTCAAAACACAAAAGGAAAAAAACAGTGATAACAAATCACTTAAAAATTGCATAAACAAAATAACAGGCTATTACATTAAAAAGAAAATATAATACATCCTTATTGTTGCTAGAAAACTTAACAGACATTATACAACAAGCCAAACAAAGAAAACAAAAATCAAGAACTTACAACATAACACAAAACCACAGTCTCTAGGCAATTTATTCTTCAATTTGCAAGAGCTCTATTTCTCATCCTTTTGGCTTGTTTCTTGGATTGACCCCCAAAAGTCTTGACAAGCCATTGGGGTTTTCCAATTGAGAACACAATGTACCCAATGAGAATTCCAAATACCATTCCGCATCCATATCCCAAAGCTACTGGTTTCCAACCAAATCCAAATTTTTCATCATCCGCATCAAACATTGCTGAAAATGGAGATTCTCCTTCATCGGTCTTGCAAGATTTTGACAATAGAGCACTACACAATCCTAAATTTCCCTCATATGAATCATTTTGGAATGTATTAAATTGTTTACCTATTGGTATCATCCCCTGAAGTTGATTTTGTGAAAGGTTCAAAGTAGAAAGAAAGTTGAGATTCGTCATTGCTAAAGGAATCTCACCCACGAGCTTGTTGCATGAGAGATCTAACCATTCTAAATTTGTCAACTTTCCAATTGATTTTGGAATATAACCATTGATTCTATTGTGGGAGAGATTAAGCCCTATTAGTGCATGTAGCTCTCCAATGGCTTTTGGAATCTCCCCATCAAAACTATTGTTCGACAAATCAATAGTGGTGAATATTGTCAAGATCCTTGTCAACTCTATGGTAAAACCTTTCCAAGTGAGCATAACCGAATCCATATATACTGAATTGCTTCCCATATACTGCGAACCAGCTTCAACATTGTCTACCTTCATCATTCCTTTAAACTCCTTGATGTATGTTATTGGCAAAGATCCATAAAAATGGTTGTTGGAAACATCAAAAATCCTTAACTTAGGAAATGGATGCTTGGTATTGGAACTAGAAATGGCCCCATAAAACTTATTCTCTCTTAAAACAAGCACTTGTAACTCTAGCAAATCATCAAGCCAACTAGGAAATGTATCCTTGATCTCGTTGTGTCCAACATCAAAAATTTCTAGTTGATTACAATGGGCCAAAGATAGAGGCAATGATCCCTTGAGTTGGTTGTTATTGAAATGCAAGGTTTGCAAGGCATTACTCTTTGAAAAATTGTTTGGTAAGGATCCAGAAAAATCATTCATCTGTAGATCTAGAACTGAGAGATTGGGAAGGCCAACAAGACATTGTGGAATAGGTCCTGACAAGTTGTTGTGAGACAAGTTGAGTATCTCAAGTGAGCTTGCATTGCAAAACATAAATGAAATGTCTCCACTAAATTTATTGTTTGAGACTAAAAAAAAATTAGCTCCAAAGAATGGAATCAGGAGATTTCCTTGTAACATGTTGAAGCTAAGATCAAGGAATGTCACACTTGTATTTGAAAGGGATGAAGGCAGTTGACCAGTAAAATAATTGTTATTAAGTTTCAAATATCGTAATTCCCTAAGCTTGCCAAACACAGCTGGTATTTCACCACTAAAACTATTATTGGAAAGATATAAGGAAGTGAGATTTACAAGTGTTGAAAGAAATGAGAGCCCACCACTAAATTTGTTGAAGGAAAGGTTCAAAAATCTGAGTTGAGTGAGGCTCTTGAAACTTGGAGTAATGGACCCTTCAAATTGGCAATATGAAAGATATAACACTTCAAGAGACTTCAAATGGCCTATGGAATCTGGTGCTTCTCCGAAGAAAGGTATGCCACTGAGAGACAAAACCGTTATTGAGCTCCAGTTGAGTTTTGGAAGTTGAATCTTAATATTTGTATTCCATCCCAAATTTAGATATTCAAGATTTTCTAGCTGCAAAATAGTATTTGTTATATCACCACTAAACTTGTTCGAAGCAAGGTTCAAATAAATTAGTTGAGTGAGATTGCTCAAACCAAGAGGAATCCGCCCTTCAAAATTGCAGGAGTTTAGATCCAAATGATTAAGATATTTCAAGTTGCTAATGGAATCAGGCAGTGCTTCTCCTGAGAAAGTTGTGTATCTGAGATTCAAAAATGACAAAGGAGAGCTCCAATTGGACTTTGGAAGTTGACCATTGAGATTCCAATTAAATGACAAATCTAGTTGCTGGAGGTTTTCTAAACAGAGAATGTCACTTGTCATATTCCCCTGCAACTCAGCATCAGAAAGTCTAAGGGAGACCAAAGAGGAAGACAAATTCATGAGCAAAGACAAGGACTTTGGTGCAATGGAAGACATATTTAGATCATCTAAAACAAGTTCTCGTAGATCAGTCATGTTCAGAACAAGCTTCTCCCAAGTGGATGGTTCAAGTCTTAAACTCAACCATTCATGTAAGAAAAGATAATTCCTAGACAAATCAAGAGAGACCAATTTAGACAATTCTGCAATTCTGGGAGGAATTTCACCAGTAAAAGAAGAGGAGCTTAAGTTTAGATGCATGAGAGTGGAAAGATCACCAAATTGAGATGATATCAAAGACCCACCAAAATCATTGAAAGCCAAGTTGAGTGTTTGAAGATGAGAAAGTTGGAAGAGAGTGCTATTAGGATGGAGTTGACCCTGAAGCCAACTACAACTGAGGTTGAGGCCAATCACGTGACCAGACATGGAGTCGCATGTGACCCCATCCCACAAGCAGCAATTTGAATCATTTCCCCATGAAGCTGTCTTTGGGTAAGATGAGTTCTTAAACCGAATGGTAGCAGAGTAATAATAGTTCGAGTCAACATAAAACTCATCACACCCTATTGAAGCAGAATGATTAAGAGAGAAAGAGTTTTTGAATTGAAGAAGCCCAGAGGAGTCATGAGAATTACATAGTGGTGGGTTGAGAGAAGAAGAAAGGGAAGAAGAAAGAAAGAAGAAGCAGAAACAGATGATGATTCGAAATTCCATAAGTGGAGTTGGAAGGCTATGAAGTAGTGAAGGATTGATACATGGACTCTAACAAAAGAGGCCATATTTATAATGGTATCTACAGAACAAATGGCGTGATGCACATGCAAACTCAAGATTTTTGGCTACCAAAGGAAACCGAAAAGAAAAAAATGAATGAATAATTGTTCTTTGAAAAAGGAGAAGCAAAAATTCTGGTCACTATCACAAATGGCTTAATTTTATACGTTGCCCACTTTTAGTCGATACTCAAAACAAAAGAAAAACATGGAAATTTGCAAATGTTTTCTTACTTGACTTGGTCCATAAAAGAAAATAATTACAGAAAAAGATAATAAACGAAACTTGGTGGTTGTTTCTTAGTGGACTTTACTATTGATATTTCTCCAATATGAGCAGATATTTCTTTTTCACTTGACTTGAAAGATTTTCATTCTGTCACTCATTCTAAAGTAAATTTCTACAGACACACATGTTAGTTAATTCATAATTTTCATCAAAGTCATTAATAAATATAATTAAAAATGCATGTTAGTTTTTAATTTATGTTCATAATTTATACGGACAATTCTTAGTGTTGCTTTTCTTTCGCTCGGTCCAATTCTAGAAATAATCAAAATGAATTTTATGTTCTATTGGACAATCAAATGCATCCCTCCCGTCAATAGTTGTTTCCTTTTCGTCTCTTGTTTTGCAATTTGCAGTTTGGCGTCTCTATCTTCACTCTCTTTCACTTCAAACTCAACGTACAGCTCCTATTTCTTTTTTATCTTTCTTATTGAAGTTTTAGCTTATATTTTTCTCACCTTTTATTTTTTGTTCTTATCCGATCTCCGCCTCTTCTTCTTTTTTCTCGGTGGGTGGTTTCTGAGATTTTTGACCGTCGGTTGTTGAATGCTCGGAATGGGTTCTGGCCTAAAAGTGGCAAAATTGCAACTTAAAAGGGCTGAACCCCAAAACGGCCCTCACCCAAAAAACGATCAGTTCCCAACTTCAACTAATTGTCCGCTTGGTTTTCTAAACATAAATACAAACTCTTATATGCAACAATCATCATATTTAAAATTAGTTTCTATTTTAACATGATTTCATTTAAAGATGAACTTACGTGTGTGAACTATTTTAGACAAAATATAATTGAATATCATCCAATGAAAATTTAAAAATTCAAATATATATAACAGTAAATAATTGTAAAGAAGTCTCATTTTTCTTTATTTGACTTAGTGTGTGTTTGAATTGAGAATAACTTTTACGATTTACAAAGCAAATATCTGACAAGAATTTTGTCTCGGTTTGTAGAAAAATACTTCTGAAATCATGGTTTCAAACTCAAACATGGCACTTAGAATTACTTAGAAACGTGCTTTATGACTTAGATCAATTCTTGTAATTAATATTTTTTTTCTCTATTTATTATTTGTATGACTCTTTTTCACTTGTTGTCATGCTCCCAACTTGGTCTCTCGCACTTATCCCCGTCATCTTTCAATCCTCCGACTTTCCATGCGCCATGGCTACACTCTGCTTTTGTCATTCCCCGTCTCTCGGTTCTGCAAGATGATTTTAAGAATGACTATATTGTTCCAAACAAGTTTTTTTTTTTTTTTTTCAAATTCATTGATTTAGAACAATTGTCCAAACCGATTTTTTTTTTTCGAAAATAAATAAACAAGGCCTAAATAAACAGTTACAATTAATAGACCATCCAAATAATGAATAATGGGCACGCATTGCCTATAAGTTATCAGGGATTTTTTTTTTTTGGGGACAATCATTATGAGTTTTAGAAATAGTGTCTTGTTGTAGTTAACATAATCTATCATTTTAAGAATTGATGAATGGTGTTTGAAACCTCTACTGATATATGTTAAATTTGTCTTCTTAAATTCTAATTTAATGTCCCATAAATTTTATTGTTCTACTTCTACGTAGTAATTAATAATGATAGTATTAAATAAAAACTGTAACAATGTTTTTTATACACCGAAACAGTAACAATTATTTATTACATTAGTTACTTATTTTGAGTTCGGTTGATATTTTTTTTTTTTTTTTTTGCCTGCAGCCAAACTTTGCCATATACGTTTGAGTGTTGATTATTTGCCAATGGCATTCAAAAAATGGTAATAAATTTAATGTTAAGTTAAAAAAAAATACTATTTTTCTGGAAAAAAAAAAGAAATGTTATTTTTGTTTCTTGTATATACTTGATATATGAGATAGACATAACAATTTCATTATGGCTAGTATGACCACAATCATACTAATTAATTATGATCAAGGTAATTAAACCCGGACCGGTCAGTGAACCGGCCGAGGTATTGGGTCAAGGGTCAGTAGGTCAGACCGGAGTCAAACCGGAGCTAAACCGAGACCAAATTGGTGAGAGATGAAAAATTTTAGGTTTATAATATGAAATTATAAAGGAAAAATATAAAAAAAATGATTTAAAAAAAAATCAAAGACTTGATTGGGACCGGGTCACCGGACCGGACCAGTTTACTAGCTGAGTGGCCTGTTTCCGGTCCGGTTCCGCTGGTCCGGTCTGGGTTAGAGAACTTTGATTATGACTAGTGCCTTACCAGATTCATTAGCCTACTAATTCTAAAACTCTTGATAAATATCACCTTGATCCTTCGGTTTGAAGTACGAGGGAAAAAAAACAGAAAACAAAAAGAAAATAAGAAATATTGACGTTATTGTGTCATTGGTGTTCTGCACAAGAAGTGGAACAGGAAATGAGTTTTGGAAACAATAAAAGTAGAGAAATCCAAAAAGAAGAATATAATGCAGAGAAGACAACTTGATAGGTTTCATTAAATAAATTCTATTGAAGTTTATAAAGTTATTTGTTATTAATAAAATTTTAAACAATATCACCTCCAGTCCGTAATTTAAGATCTCGTTCACATAGTATAACTAGCACTACCAACAAGATTTCATATAAAAAACCAGAGATAATATGTATTAATCATGCCTACGGTAAGTGAAATTTGGAAGGAAAAAATCATTGAATACATGTATTTTTTAAGTCATAGCAACATAATTTACTGTAAAAGCCAATCAAAAAACAAAATATAAAACAGTTAAAGTGAATTTTGCCTTAGAAACATTTTCGGTGGAGTTATCAATGCACTGAAAAATTGATAAACCAATGGAGTACATATATAATTTTTTAAAATACAGAATAATATTGTTCTTTCAAAAAGGAGGAGCAAAAATTTTGGCCTATGGAGCCCCCTATTAGTTGATACTCAAAATGTAAAGAAAAACATGGAAATTTGCTAATCTCATTTGACTTGGTCCATAAAAGTAAACATAATTACAGAAAAAAGATAATGAACGAAACTGGGTGGTTGTTTCTTACTGGATTGTGATATTGATATTTCTCCAATATGGGCAGATATTATAAGCAAATTTGAAAGGGCTTATGATGGGTTGTATTTCTTTTTCACTTGACTTGGAAAATTTTTGTCCACAAAAACCTTAGAATCTCAGTCGTTCAATTCAATCATAGTAAATATATAATTCAAAGATATTAAAAAACTATATAAGTATAAAAGATACATAATTGTTAAATGTTGATAATTCATGCGGACAAATCATAGTCTTGTTTTTTTTTTTTTTTGGGGCGCTCAAGTCAAGGCTTAGACATAATATATAAAACAAATCAAAGTAGTTCATTCAATGTAAACTAAAAAAAGATAGAACAGTGATTGTTAAGTTAATTGCAACAAATTAAATATAATATACTAATTTTCTTTACAATTAAACAGAATCCACCGTTATTATATTTGTAAGTTCAAAGATTAAAAGACTTACAATGTACAGGAAGTTTAAGAAGATAGAGTTGAAACTTTAACTAAATACTTGAAAATAAAATTATGAACACACATATAAGATTCATGATAGATTTTAACTAAAAAAACGTAGACCAAATGTTGAAAAAAAAAATACTTACACACCAGGAAGCTTATGAAATAGGCCAAGACAAGAAAAAAAAAACACGTGGGAGAGGAATCTTTATAGTACAACGGAGTTTTGGGAAATAGATGAGCTAGAAAAAACACGAGAAGATGAAAATGAAAATGAAAATGGCAAACTGTAAAAATTATATAGCACCCTGTATGTGGCTTTATATTATATAGCACTTTGTATGGCGCTTTATATAGAAGCGTCATACAATGTGAGAGAAGCTACGGCATTTTGTGTTAAAGTGCCATAACTTCCCAATTTAGAAAAAAAAAATGAAAGCCTTGAAATTTCCAAGGCATTAAAAAAATATTGAAATGACCTTGTATTGTGCTTTATATAGAGGCGCCATACAAGGTCTTCCCAATTAGAAAAAAAAATTGAAAGCCTTAGAAGGGGTTTTAATGTAAAGCGCCTTCAAAGACATTAAAAAACATTAGGTATTTAAATTTTTTTTCTAAATGGAAAGCTATGGCACATTTTGTTAAATTACCATGGTTTTCCAATTTTAATTTCTAGTAACTAAATATATTCTTTGTAATTTTATTTTTGTAGCTAAATACTCCATTAAAGATAATGATCGCTATTATTTAACCAAATAAATTCACCTTTAATTTTGTGCTTAAAAAGATTTAATATTTTCTAACTCACAACATCAAAAAGAAATAAATACAGAAAGTTGTTTGTACGCAGAAAGCTGTTTGTATATAGAAGACGTCGACAAAAAAAAAAAATACATAACCTTTCAAGCCTCATCCTTCAACTTCCTAGCTTACCTTTGACCTCAGAAGAACTTGGTCCTATGATGTTTTAAGTTAAAAACTTAAATCATTTTCAAAACCATACATTTTTAATTTTGATAATTTAAAGCATTTTCAAAACCATCACACATTCTTAAATCAATTTATAATCAACTTTACTAGTTGTTTTCATGATAATATTACATCAAATTCTTTTGGGCTAGAAATTTGTTTCAAAGAGGACTATAAATATACATATACAAAGATTTTGACTGAAACAGTTTTATAAATAGGATATACATATTATATGAGTAAGAAAATCATATTCACTTTGACTTCAAAACATATCTTAGCTACAGGAATCTCACTTAAAAAAACATACCCTTGTATGGCGCTTGTCTAGATGGTAACTTTTTTTTTTTTAAATAACAACCCCTTATATGACGCTTCCCTAGGAAAGTGCCATACAAGATATTGGGTAGCTATGACTCTTGACCAGGAAAACACCATAGCTGCCACATGTATTTTTTATTTTAAAATAGAAGTTTTCTCCGATGTTTATATGTTCAAGGGATTTATTTTAAAACAAAATAAAAGCCTTTTATAGAAGGGATTTACTTTTTAAAAAAAACTTATACCACCTTATATGTACAAGAGGGATTGTCTTGAATGACACTTGGCATATTCAAGGCAATTAGCCTTGAATGGCCTGGCAATTGGAATTGCCTTGAATGGTGCTTGGCATAGTCAAGGCAATTAGCCTTAAATGGCCACGCAATTGGAATTGTCTTTAATGGCGCTTAGCTTTTAAGGGCCATTTAAGACAATTTTACATAGGGATATATTTTAATATCCCCTTGGAGTCATATAAGGGGAATAATTATTTTTTTTTTTTTAAATAACCCCTTGTATAGTACTTTTTAGGCAAGCGTTATACAATGTATTAGGTAATTATGGCGCTTTCTGTCACGCCCTTATCTTAATTTTATCTTTACCAAAGTATTCAAGGAAAACGATATACAGTTCAGTGGGCAACACAGGAATAATATAATTATACTGATAATATGTACATGATTACAGAAACTTCTTATAGGGGTTCATACATGATAATTACCATCAATATAACCGAACAGGGCTACTGGGTGTTTAAACCCGTCCCAATGAAACGAAGACATCTTCTAGTCTTCGTTCCACCACTGCAATCCTCTCTCGTGCAGTTTTCTTATATGATCTTCGCATACCTTCTGACTTCACCTGTTTAGATTGTTGGTAGGGGAGGGTGAGATCCGAGAGAATCTCAGTAAGAAAATAGTACCAATATACATGCAATATAAGTGCTTAATGCATGACATACTTGCATTACATAACTCATGTTCACACAATGACATATCTACGTGCTCAATGTTTCGTACAACAAAACTATGGCCACAGTATGAACAGAAACAGAGCTTCAATCATTCATATATGTTTTGTTAGAACCGGCTGACACCCAAGAGGGGGGGTGAATTGGGTGTAAGATAAAAACTTAAGAACTTTGAAATTCTTTTCGCATCTTAGAGGAAGCAATAAATATGAAAGTAATGAATCATAAATCACAGTTAGATATTTAAATGATATATGCTGGAAGTATAAGAACTTAGGGAAGAGAATATGCAAACTATGATTTATCCTGATTCGGCCCAATCCACGATGACCTACGTCCAGTCCCCAGGCTCCTCCTGAGATTTTCAAATCCACTATTTTCTTGTTTAATCCAGGCACAAGAAAAGCCTTTACAAAGTTCTCACCAAGATACTCCCCCTTACAACAAGTCTTACGAGCAGAGCAATCCCGAAGACCTTTCCCTCCAGCTTACCTATGCAAGTCTAACGAGCAGCAACGTTCTCTTCTGCTTACACCACTGTAAGTCTTACGAGCAGCAACGTTCTCTACTGTTTGCACCTTGTAAGTCTTACGAGTAGAAAGTCTTACCAGTGATTCTCTCTACAGCTTCCCGTAAGGAAATCAACCCACTCAAGGTCCCTTTACCTTGAGATCAATTCAGAAATACAATTGAAAGTGTTTACAAACTCTCTCACAAAGTGGATATGATGAACACTGAAGTATAATACAAAAACTCTCTCTCTCAAATGTAAATGATATAGAAAGTAGAGAAACAGAGAGTATGTGTGATGAGCGTTGGTTTAGGATGTTGACATTTCGATGATGTATGCACACTTAATCCCTTCTGTTATGGATGATCTTCTATTTATAGTTGATGAAGGTTGATGACCGTTTGAGCATAATATATCCGTTGGAGTGTGGCTTCTTCAATTTGAAAACTAGCCGTTATAACGTTGACGCTCCTCTTCCGTAAATTCACCTTTTGACTCTTCACATCATATCTTCATTGTATTCCTGGAAAAATACATCAATCACTAATATAATGAAGTTTTAGAGTTATTAGAAGCAAGAAGAATGAGTTATATGATCATTCCATTGATTTCCAGAATCTTCGGGACACTGTTCTGTTTTTCTGGGAAGCATTACTCGAGTACTTACTCGAGTAAACATCAAGTTTCTTCATAGGTTACTCGAGTGGCTACTCGAGTGATCTTCTATTTTCTGCATAGCTTACTCGGGTAGTGACTTGAAGTTCTCTTCTAAATAACTCTTCATGCACAGTGCTTTACTCCAGTAGTGACTTGAAGTTTTCGTCAATGTACAGTGATTTACTCCAGTAGTGACTTGAAGTTTTCGTTAATAACTCTTCATGAACAGTGATTTACTCCAGTAGTGACTTGAAGTTTTCGTCAATAACTCTTCATAAACAGTGATTTACTCCAGTAGCTACTCCAGTAATGCTTTTGCAACTTCATAGATTATTGGGGTAACACCCCGAGTAATCCTTTAAAAAACTTTTGATGAACTTCAGGTTTTTTGCTTACCATAGTGTGTTACTCGAGTAGCTCCTCGAGTAACATTGGCAGTGGTACAAAATGCCGAGAGCAACTACAAGTGACCTACATGGTTACTCGAGTACCTACTCGAGTAAAGTCTTTTGTTTTCAACCAGTTACTCGAGTGGTGCCTTTAAGTGCATTTTTGATTTTGACTCGAAACATGGCAAATTATATATCATCGGAAAGCCCTCATTATCTACGTTCCAATGCAACAAGAATCAACTCCAAACTCGTTGTGTACAGAAAGTTATGATCCAAAGAGTATCTCCTGTACTTAGACAATCCTGAAATCACGAGCAGCAACTTCCAGAAGTCATAGCTCTTAGGATATAGCTTCAAATGTGACAACTTATATATTCATGGAAAGCTCTTTGAGTCTTCTTTCATATGGAACCGGTTTTGTCTCCATCCGATATGTATTTTGAGAGTTATGTCCAAAATACCGAAGCTTGTCCTGGAATATGACGGTGATTCATGAGTCAACTTCAACAGATCATATCTCCCTCATCTGAACTCCTTTGAATGTGATCTTGGTGTCAAAAGTTCGTGTTGGAAGTCTAGTTTCATATGCCACAGGTTTCAGTTCGATCCGACATGTGGTTGGAGAGATATCATCAAAATACCGAACCTCTGTTCTGCCGCGCGAAAAACAGAGTCTCATTTACTTCAAGTGCCGCCTCGAGTAATTCATCAAATAACCTGGCAGATTACTCAAGTAAGGCCTCGAGTAAACACCTCCAAAATCAGAAAATTCCATATTACTCGAGTGATTACTCGGGTAATCATCCCCAAAGGTACCATAGCTTCCGTATACATCATTTTAGCTTCGTATTGACCCATTCTAACTTCCGTATGATCATAGAAACTTCCGGTATCACTTCTAGTAGCTTGGATCTTGATATTCTTATGTGATGTTGCAAGTTCTTCCTTCTTCCATCTCTTTCTTCTTGTTTTTCCTCTTGATGATCATTCTTTATCACCCAACTTCAACCTTCTTGATGAATATCTTCAATCTTCATCTTTCTTTCTTCTTTCTTCAATTCCTTGAGGCAATATAACATAAACCCACCATTGGGTTTATGACTAATATCTTTCTTTCTTCATCTTCATCTTTCTTTCTTCTTTCTTCAATTCCTTGAGGCAATATAACATAAACCCACCATTGGGTTTATGACTAATCTACAAAATATGCAACATAAAATATAGTAGTCAGTCAATGTAGAAGATAATTATATCATACAAACTTTTTGCTCTTTTTGCTCATATTTAACATCTATATTTGACATCATCAAAACTATTCATATCTAACATGTTTCACATAATAAAAAAAAGCAATAACATGTATCAATACACCAGCACAAATATCAAATACATGCAGGAGAGGTAAATTCCCTACCTTAACCTTTTTCCGCCTCGAAACGTATGCCTCTATTTGTGTGTCGCAACACACGCCTTGTGCATTTCTTTTGCCTCCGCAAGTATCGAACACTTGACCTGGGGGTAAGCACAAGTGTTTGGTGATACTTGCTACCATTGGTGCCAATGGTAGCAAGTATCACCAAACACTTGTGCTTACCCCCAGGTCAAGTGTTCGATACTTGCGGAGGTAAAAGAAATGCACAAGGGGTGTGCAAATACTCCTTGTGAGTTCATCCCTCGACCCCAAGGTAGGTGCCTCCAGGCCAAGTGATTTGGTATCAGTAAGTGGGGTCTAGTCAGAGATTGAGGGTGTGACAGTTCGTGTTTCATGGAAACGGGTTTAGACACCTGATAGCCTTGTGTGGCTACATCATTTATAATTATTAAGTATTAATATATCAGTATATTTATATTATTCATGTGTTGCCTACCGAACCGCATATCATTTTCCGCAAATACTCTGGTAAAGGTGAAATTAAAATAAGTGCGTAATATTATTTTCCCATCACAAATATACAATTGAAATTATTAAATTTTGCATGTTTGGGATTCATTCATCATTATTAAATGTATATGATCGTTATTGTACTGTGTTATTAAAATTGATTAATGTCATCTTCAAAATTTTGATATTATTTCCACTCCTTTCCTTAATTTTTGTTTAATTAAAAACTTCAAAGAGGCAAATTATACAAAAAATATTCAAGTTATATATTATATTTTAGTTTACTAAGGTACCTTTGCTTATCTAGTAAATTTACATGTATAGCATTATTTTCATATACAAAGTCTTGTAAGGAATCGTCATATTTAAAATTAGTTCGTATTTTAACTTGATTTCATCTCCACACAGTTCCTTTACACCCACATACGTACTGAAAATCTATAGGAAATGTGTATAATAACATGAATTTACATGTGCGAAATATTTCAGACAAAAGATCATTGTTTATCAACCAATGAAAATATTAATAATTCAAATATATAAAACTGTAAATATATAATTGTAAATAAGACTACTAGCTCATTTTTCTTTATTTGGCTTATGAATTACTTACAAGCATATATGCTTTATGACTAAGATCAATCCTTGTAATATTTTTTCTCTATTTTATTATTTTTATGACACTAACAAATTGGTAAAATTTAGAGGACTATCTAAAGATGGAATACCGAGCACAGTGCCAATATAGACCAATTGATCCCACAATTTCTTTTTCTTTTGAACAATATAATAGCGCCTAAATTTAAATATGATATGTGTAGAAAATTGACGTGCCGTGGTTAGAGGTTTGTAGAGCATCAACTTTAAAGAATTTTCAACATGGGCCCCATACTAACATATTATAGACAGATATTATAAACACATTTGAGTTGACTTGGAAAATTTGTGTAGATGATGTTGTCTAATTATAATATGATGGGTACCCTACGACTCAGTCACTTAATCGCAGTATATGTATATAGATAGACATGCTAGTTAATTCATAATTTTCATTAAGTAATTTAAGAAAATATAATTAACAAAGATACATATTAATTATTAATTGATGTTCATATATAATTTATACAAACAAGTCTCAGTCTTGCTTTTTAACTCCGGTCCAAGTCAAGACTTGGGCATAATATTACACTCATCATGTTTTTTATATAAGATATATTTAGGGAGTTAATCTTGGTCCTAAATATAAAATAAATTTTTCATATTTATTGATCTCTTCCTAATTTACCTCTATTGATGCTCCATTAACAATAATCAAATAGGAAAGAAAAGGAATGAATGAAGGAAGATGACTAGGATGTTTTAGAAAATTCATGTCGTATTAACTAACTTAGTCAACTTCCTTAATCTAATCAAATTAGGTAAATATGTCTTATATTAAGAATTGAAGGAGTAATAATAAACAAATTAAAGATAGTGGGATTGACTAAAATAGTAATGTTTTTGACAAAAATCGTAATGGTTTTGACAAAATCAATAAGTACTAACAAAATATGTGAAAGGATTGGCCAATAGTTTCAGGCTATAACTAATTGAGTAATGAGATTGACTAAAAAATTAATTATTTTAACAAAAATTGTAATAGTTTTGACAAAATTATTATGTACCAACAAAATGAGTCAATGTGTTGACTAATTTTGTTAATGGTATTGACAAGTTTAGTAATAGTAATAACAAGTGAAGAGATGACGTTGACAAAAAACTAAAAATGTTGATGACAACAACTATCATTCGAATGGTTAGATGACTTGTGAACATTACTCATTCCACGTATACCTAATGCATACAGGTCATTCACCCCAAAGAACATGTCCTTCCTATATACATTACTTGCAATAAATTGTCACAATTAACAAAAATAATAATGGTAATGACAAATACAATATTAGTACTTACAAAAAAATCAAACTCTGCATAAGAGCAACTACAATACACATGAAATTGCAAAACAATACTCCCTCCGGTCCTAATTATAGGACATATTTACCTAACTTTGGAGAAATTAAGGATAGTGGTTAAATTAGTTAATCATATTTATTTTCCTAAAATATCCTTATTTAAAATTTAAAATGACATCCAATTACGTTGATTCTCTGTTTTTTCTTATACCTCTCCTGCCTCACACACGACTTCTCTAAGCTCTCACACAATCCGGCGTTGTCAATCTCCCTCAACAACTTCCGATTTACTCTTATTAAATTATTTATGTGTTTAATTATTATTGAGAAAGTATCAATAGGGGTATTTTGGGAAGAAATTGACAAAAATTAGAGCTTTATCCTATAATCAGGATCAAGATCAATTCTCAAATGTTGTCCTATAATTAGGACCGGATGGAGTAATTTTTTATGTTTCATTTTCCTTAAAATCTTCAATAAAAGGGACAACAACATTTCCATTTGCAGCACACTTGACTCCTTTTTTTTTCCTGTCCTTATTAACTTTCTCATCAAGTGGGTACTTGGCATTGTCATGTTTCGGTAAACTTAGAAGCTCCTTTCTTATCATCTTATCAGCTTGCTCGATAGAAGTATGAGGGACAAAGGAACTCTTATCTCCATAAGCAATAATCAAAGAATATCTTATTAGTTTCAATTATGCAAAAACAAAGGGGAGAGAGAGAGAGAGAGAGAGAGAGAGAGAGAGAGAGAGAGAAAGACAAAGGAGGAATATGGTTAAAAAGAAAGGGCATTTTCGTCATTTATCCCAAACATAAAAGCCCAGATTCTCACCCCATCCCTTATCTGTCTTTTGTAAGTGTTAATGGTGTTTTGTGGGTTTTGCAATTTCATGTGGTATTTTAATGGAATTTTCCCTAAAAAAAATAAGATTAGAAAAATTTACTGTAACTTTTTCTTTTTTAAAAAAAGTCAGTGATTGACATTTTATCCGTGAACGAAAAATCAGACCGAACTGGCTGGTTCAACTGGTTGAACCGGAAACTGGTCAGTGGTCAGATCTGGTTTACCCATTGGAGTGTGACCGGTCTGAAACCGGTTAAAACTGGGAAAACTTGTGGTTCAACTGGTTGGACCGGTTTCATTTTTTTAATTTTTTTTAATTATTATTTTGTGCTATTTTTGAGAGGAAAATGAAATGTTAAAGACCAAGATGAAGAGAACAGTAGGTAAAAAAAGAACAAATCTAAAAAAAAGAAGATAATGAAAAAAATTGTTTAAAAGGATATAATAATTATAAAAAATGAGATATTATTGAATAAGTATAGATATTATAACTAATACTAATAGATTTTAAGCTTTTTTCTCTAAATATCTTCATTTTTATCTATAGAAATTTAAGAATATAATAATATATATTGTCACTAATAAATTATAATTTTTTAATATGATTGATCTAATTATCAATTAGATCCTAATTAACACATTAACCCTTAAATATACATCGTGACCGGTTTTTTGTTTGGGTTTTTTTTCCCTGCATTTTATGATATGAATAGTTGAATTGACCTGCCGTCAATAAAGGTCTGCCGCGTCAACTTTAAAGAATTTTCTAAATGGGTCCCATGTTAATAAATTATACAGTAGATCACATGTGATGGACCCGGTCAACTATTTCAATGAAGGTAGAGATGGATACACACAATGGCAGCATTTACCACAACAGTACATATTTTTCATTTTTATTTTTTAACAAAAATTTGATCCCATTAAAAGCTGAAAAATAATAATTTTATCGAACAAACTATTTTTGTAGTATTTTTGTAGGGAGTCCGAGATAAACCGTAATGTTTTAAAGTTTGCCTGCAAGCTTCAAACACTTTTTTATAATTTATATATATTGACTAATGGAAAATTTTTTTTTCAAGGAAAAAGTTAAACTAAGTTATATATATAATATTATATAATGAATTTATATATAGCATTTTTTTTAATGTCTGAACTCTTGTAAGGAAACTTCGAGGAAACTACAGGTCAAAAATAAATGTAAACAAAAAAGTACACAGAATTAATAACTAGAAAGAAGACTTATTTTGCTGGCAAAAATAGAAAGAAGAGACATCAAATTACTTAGAAGCATGCTTTATGACTAAGACCAGTCACTATCAATAAATCAAGAAGTTTGAACGATCTTGTTAATTTGAATTGATCTAAAATAACTATTTAACAGATAATAACTTAAAATTAATGGACCATCCAAAGAATGAATGATGTGTAGTGCCTAAAAGCTATATTAGGAGTTTTTTTCTGGACAACCATCATTATGCATTTTAAAAACATAGTGAAGGAAAACTTTATATAGATAAAACTTATAATCTAAATCTTTAAAGGAAGTAGCAATTAGCAGGAGTTTCTTTACTTGTAACAAAACTTAGAAAAATTCTTTTGTCAAAAATTTTTTTGCTATCAAAACTTAGAAAAATTCATTGTAATTTACTCAAAAGAAAATTTTGTGAATTAATAATGGTGCGTAAATAAGGGGTTGTAGAGTTATAGGGAACTTTCAAAACTTGGAAAAGTAGTCATATATTCAAAAGGGGCCCCTTTTAATAAATTGTACTGACCATACATTGCATTATCAAGAATAAGATGTGATGAGCAAACAAATACTTTTTGTTCATGATTAAATTAACATCACATCTAAAACTATTATTGATAAAGAAATCGAAATTCTTACATTCACACTTATTATTTAATATTAACTACAAATCAATAATTTGAATGATCTCATTCACTCGTTGATTTAATCACTCAGGGTTCTTACTCAATTGAAATCATGAGTGATTGAGTTTAAAAACTCTAAGTGATTGAGTGAGTAAGTGTAGGTGAACTTGTTGTATAACCTATATAAATTGCAATTGATGATTTCTTAATAGGAAAATCTATTGAAAGTTTTTAGGAGACTGAATGTAGGTCAGGGGACCAAACCAATATAAGTGGATTGTGTTCATCTCTATACAACTATATATCTATGCATAAACAAACACACATTGACAAACCAAATTTGCCATTGGCATGACCTAATATTTATTTTATTTTCAAAAAATGATTGTTCATTAGTTCAACTTTTCATTAAAAAAAAAAAGCGCGCGTGCGCGCATACACATACATACATATGCCTATACACACACATATAAAAGTTGATCATGTGGCAATTCCCATGAAATGTTTTTATTAAGGTTATTAATCCCAGCTCGAACTGGTAGGTTCAAATTGGAAACTAGCCAACTAACTGATCCGGATGAACCACTAAAGTGGTTCACTATTTTTTTAAAAAAAATTAATTTGATTTTTTTATTTTCTTCAGAATTTTATATTAATAACTTTGGCATCTTTATTTCCTCACCAATTTGGCCCTGGATTATCTTCGATTTGACTCTAATATGACCCACTAATCCTTAACTCAATACCTTAACCAATTCAGTACCCGGTCCGAGCTTAATAATCTTGGTTTTTATAGCCCATGTTACATATTCCTTTTCCAACTCAATTCCATATATCTGTGCTCATTTGAACCCATTATGTTGTTGGGCCTTAAGTGTTAAAACCTTGAGCTATAAAAAACTTGGGCCTCGATCATCTTTGCTATTGACTAAAATTGATATGTTATCTCAAAAAATTCATAACTAATTAGAAAAAAAAAAATTGTTTGAGGATGGTTATAATTTATAAATTTATTTGTACCATTCCTCTTCTGGGGGAAAATGCTTTCGGGCAATCCAACACTCCACTTCATATATTTAATCACTAAAATCCATTGTCTAAAATCTATTTTTAAGAAACTCCAAATTCCAATTACTTAATTTAAAAAATCATAATTCATGAAAATCATTTGGATTTGGTTTTGGTGTCCAATTAAATTTCATCGAGGCAAAGTATATGCTAAACACTTAGTTACACAGAACATTCCAAAGCATCACTCAAGTATTGCTTCCCTAGAAGACTTTCAAGAACTATTTTCAAAACATATAACCCGTAACTTTAAAAATGATATTGTGTTACATAGGTGGTTTAGGTTTTTTGGAAAGCTTAGGATGCCAACTTTAAGCTATAAAATCTTAGTTTGAATTTTATAACTTGAAGTGACCGCCCTCCTTGTCCAAAGCCATACTTTAAATCTTAAACTCTTCAATTCATATCTTCTACTTTCTAACTTGAAAATGCATAGTAACGGCAATAGGCTATGGATAATACCATTTGCATTGAAACTCTTGTGTTGAAAAATGTTTATGGATTATAGTTTTCATGCACTAACGATTGTTAAGATTTTTGAGTTGCCGTTGAACTCAATGTGGGAACCAATTATCCATTTACTAATAATCTGTAACCCTCTATTTATTTTCATCCCTAAAATTCCACCGATTCAAATTGCCACCCCCTACCTTTGGAATATAACATAATGCAACTCATATACGTCTCACATGCCCCAAGTTACACCTTCTTCTACTTCCTTGAATAATTAGTCATTTAATAATAATTAATTAAATTTATTAATAGTTACTATACCTATTGTATGAAATTCCTCATAAGTGGTCTCATCTGCAGATGTGTTCTCAACCAGGCACCCTCCCTACTCATTTATTTATTTGAAATTCATCATTTGGAAATTGCAAATTGAAAATTATCATGCCCTCTTGATCCCTCCAAAATAGCATATATAATTGACGACAAAAGGGCACTTGGGTTATTATCACACGTATCTTATAAAGTTTGTTTTTTGTAAGAAGACATTGCCATCTCTACCTGGAAGGTTGGCATGATTTTGGTGGATGATTAGGTATATATATAGTACTTTTCCACCATTCCTTTTGGTACTTTTCCTGCTATTACTTATGGTGACTGTGAAATATATGGCATATCAGGATGACGCTACTGTTATGTTAATTCAAATATGTACAATTGAATGGCGTTGCGGCAAACAAAGACAGTCAATAATTGAGTACAACACATATATCAAAACAAGAAAGATTTGAGTCTCAATATCACCACAACTAATTTTGTTACACATTCCTATACACTTCTTAAGATATGTGCAAATCAGGTTCGCAATTTCAAGAATGTGACAAAAGGTCACCCTCAATCCTTTCTTGTATTTAGAGAGCCAACATCTATCTGCTGGAGTAGAAACTGAGGAATCTCACTCCTAAACAAATTTGGGAGCCTTATTTAAGGGAATAACAATTGCAACTTCGTGGACAAGAGGCCAAAAAATCGCATCACCCAAATGCAGCCACAAATGGTGCAATGATGCCTGCGCACGATTATAATCATGGAATTGCAATCTTACTTGGTTCACAATACAAGGTCTGATTCCAACTTTTGGGGTTTGATTTATGTGGTTTAAAACAATAACATACAACGAAAATAAGATAGTAGACAATCAAACATCCAGATGACTTGGAGCAAACAAAATATAGATAAAAGGCATGTTGTTGGGGTGGAAATTAATAATTTTTTTGGAGAAAACTTTTTTGGCCAACCTTGAATTTGCTAAGGAGAATATTTAGCAGTGTTCAGGGACCCGGACCGGACCGGCCGGTCCGGCCCGGAACCCGCAGTGACCGGTCCGGGTCCGAAATTAAAAAAAAAAAATTTTTACTTTTTCCTTTAGAATTTCATACTATAAGTCTAAAATTTTCAATTACTCACCGGTTTGGTCCCGGTTTAGCTCCGGTTTGGTCCCGGTTTGACCCACTGACCCTTAACCTAGTACCCCGACCGGTTCAATACCCGGTCCGAGTTTTAATACCTTGATATTTAGTGATTATTGATTATAGTTTCATTGCATGGTGGATTGATACTATGATGTCATATGTAAAAGAAACTGTAAAAAATGTTAGATAAATATATTATTATTTTATTTGTGATACAAGATATTAAATTAATTTTGGATGGCATATACTATAATGAGAATTTAAATTATTTTTTAATTTTTTATTCTTCATCAATCTAACCCTCAAGTAGACTCCGACCTAATCCACTAACTTGAGTCAGTGGCTCATTCCGTTCAATGGCCCGGTAAAAACTTTTTTTTTAACCTAATGAGTGCTTGGATAACTCAGAATTGGCTACCGTTCTTTCTTCAAAAGGAAAGGATGGTCCTTTTTTTATCGGGGTCGTCGGATTAAGATCTCAACGGTCCAGATTTAATATATTATTAAAATATTATTTTTTTATAAGATTTATTTTTATCATATTATTGAGCCCATTAAAATAAAAATAATATTTTAATAATATATTAAATCTGAACCGTTGAGATCTTAATCCGACAACCTCAAATAAAAAGGGGACGGGAGCCTTGTCCGGATAACTCTGAACCATAGTTTCAGAGAGACTACTGTGCCCATGCTCATGACCTCATTTCCTCATTCAACTCCGCTTGGCTGAAGCACGAAATCATGGTTAACATACCAAAAGTGAAATGCTTTGTTTTCTAGCTCATTTTACGTTCCATCCATGAATGCACTTAGTCTGGCTCGCAGATGAACGCTGTCTACTGTTGTCTTCGCCTTGCGAGGTTGCTCTTTGGTAAGTATTGAAGAAGGTCCGAACCCTAAGGCTTTGTCTTCTCCCAAAATTCGGTAAGACTGATTTTTTCAATCTGATTTTGAATCTTTGAATTCTTTCCCTGCGTCATCTGTTCCCTGCGTGTTTTTAAATATTGTTGGACACCGTCTCCGCGTTTCCTGCTCTGTTTTAAATTTTGCGGTTTTAATTTGGCTCTGAATGTGGTAGTTTAATCGTTTGAAACTTTGAATATTGACGCTTTGCAACCTGGGAATATTTGCAGATTGAGTTTTTTCTTTAACTTTAATTGTTGGTTTTTGCTTGAATGGTCCGTAATTGGTTACTATACTTCTTCTTTCTTCATTTTCATTTTGATTACTAGCAATATGCTTTGGCTTGTGTTGTTATGCCATGTTGGATTTGTTATGTATTGGAATTTTTTTTATTAATCTCTTTATATTATCATTAATTTAGAAAATTGTCATGGTATTTGTGATGTATGATCTGGTCAATGACTTGGCTCGATTTGCGTCTAGCCATTTAGAAGCTTAAGTCTACATCATTTATCAGAAACAATCAATTGCGCACCTTAGTTGCTCTAGGCAACATTTTTCATAATCATAAATTGCAAGATGAAATTGGAAGATCATAAATTGAAAGAGTGTTTTTATTGCCATTCTTTAGTGGCTTGGAGGAGTTACCTGAATCAATTGACTTACTAAGTCATCTTAGTTAAAGTATCTTCAAAAAAAGTTTGAAAGGGTATGATATCAACGATGCTTATTCCAAAGATTTCATTGGTGGCAGATGCCCCCACTGAGTGTAATATAGGTCCTCCTATGCTTCTTATATGGTCTCATATAATTAGTTCATTATGAGTAATGAGGTTCTCATATATTTCTTGAATGGTCATTTCATCAAGAGGCTGTGTTAAATGTGTCATTTTGTTTTAATCTGAATTATTTGCAGTTGTTTCAATGGACAAGGAATAGTCTGAATCGAGGTATGAACCACAAGATGGTAGGGATGATCAAGAGGATTCTCCATTAAGGGAGCAAAATGATGATTTGGAACAAGTGGGGACAGACAAGTCTAGCAAGCATAGAAGCAAGGATAGGAAGAATAGCAGTCAAGGTGAAGACAAGGAGCATAGAATTAAAGAACGGGATAAGCAAAAGAGAACTATGGAGGATGTTTCAAAAGAATGAGAAAAAGAGGCAAGAGATCTAGAAAAGGATAGAATAGGCAGCCGGGAAAGGAAAAGGGAGGATAGGGATAAATGTGAAAAGGATAGGAGTAGAGATAGTTAGTAAATTGAGGGAGAAGGACTATGATAGGGAGAAGTATATGGATAAAGACCGTGAGAGGCACAAAGATAAGAAGGAACGGGGTAAGGATAAGGATCATGAGAAGGAAAGGGAGATGGAGAAAAAAACTGATAGAGGGCGAGAGAAGGAGAGGGGAAAAGCGAAAGCTAGGGATAAGGATAGAGAAAACGAAAGGGACAAGGCAAAGGAAAGGGAGAGAGAGAGGCATAGAGATCGTGAAAAGGATAAGGAAAGCTACAGAGATGGAGACAAAGATAAGGGGAAGGATAAGACTCGCGACAAAGAAAGGGAAGTAGAAGGTCAAGAGATAGAGTAACCAAGAAGACTCTTGAAGAAGATGAAGATTACAAAGCAGACATCCATGACAAGAGAGATGAGGAGGTTGTCAAGCAAGGGAAGGCATCAAATCTTGATGGGGGTGAGCAAAATGGTGAAGCCTTGCCAAATACATCAGTGACGGAACTTGAAGAATGCATTTTGAAGCAAGTACAATGTCTTGTTTATCTTTTTATGCTTGCATTGTTCTCTTTTTTTTTTGTCCCTTTTTTCTTTCTAAACCATCGTCCCTATTTTTACTGGTAGATCCTGGAATTATTTTGTTGAAGCTTGCTACTTCTTCCTACGAGAAAGGTTATGAACATTGGGATCCTATCTTATTAAGAGAGGGGCTTTGTGGGATTTGATTAAGAGATCCTATGTTTATATGTTTAATAGAAATATGGTGATAATTTGTATGCTTCCTGAACATGCTAGGTAATAATAACTTTTCGAGAGAAAACTCAATGGTCCCTTAAGAAATTACTTGACCTCACTTGTTAAACCAAAATAATCTCCCAAAAAAAACCCCATTAAAAATAGAGGAATGACTGAAGACATCCAGTGATGCTTGCTTTGGTGATGTTTTATTTCTCCCATATCTTCCTTTTTTAAAAAAAATGTTTGGTGTAAATGCTTCATAGAATTGAATTGTTTCAGGATATTATTGCAGAAAAATGCATTAAAATGTTAACACATGTCCTTGAAAGTAAAATGGAGCTTTAAAAATTGCATCAAAACACATAAATTCATACTATAGATTGTACCCAAGGTAATTAAACCCGGACCGGTTAGTGAACTGGTCGGGGTACTGGGTCAAGGGTCAGTGGGTCAGACCGGAGTCAAACCGGAGCTAAACCGGGACCAAACCGGTGAGAAATGAAATATTTTAGACTTATAGTATGAAATTTTAAAGAAAAATGTTTTTTAAAATGTTTTTTTTTTAAAAATAAAAAATCTGACCCGGACCGGACCGGTTTAGAGGCCGGGTCGCCGGTTTCTGGTCCGGTTCGGCCGGGCCGGTCTGGGTTAGATAACCCTGATTGTACCACACGATAATTAATCTATTCCAATTATTGATATATAAAATTATGCCACACTGCACCCTTATTCTAATTTTAATTCTTTTAAACATTGCTGTATTTACATGTTTGGGTTTATTTTGATTATACTAGCTCCCATCATAGATTGAAAGATACTATAATAGTTGATATATCAATTACATGCATTTCAGCTAAAATTTTGTTTTTTCAAATTGTGAAAATCATTTCTTCCACATGCTTCTCTTGTTCTTTTTTTTATATTAATGAATAATTATAGTGAAATTATTGGCAAAAAGTAATTTTTTAAAATGAAAACGTATGTATTCAGGCCATTAAAAAGCCTTGGCCCTGTGAAAAATACAAATGAAACAAATGTGGAACATAATTTATTTATTAATCAAAACTTTTGATAGAGAAGCCAGAAAAATGAAAGAAAATGAAAAGACTAGGATTATTATATGTTGACTTGAAGCTCATATGGATAATTATGTAATGTCTATCATGTGTTGAAATGTTCATTTTTTTTATTTATGTTGTAAGTTTTATCTTTGTAATGTTTCTGTTTTGGCAAGCTATCTCTATAGTTTAAAGTATAGCCTATTTATGCTTTGTGAAGCTGCCGATTGCCTATAAATTCTTACTCGTACTATCCAATAAAACATACAAAGGAGATTGTCACTTTTTGTTGACACTGGAGAAACTAAAAGGAAAGAGAACAAAACCAGATTAGTTGAGAATGTGGTAAAGAGAGTTGGGCATATCTTGATTAAATGAGATCATTCTAGATCAATGGGTCATCCAAACCTAGAAAACTATTTTTCTGATAAATTCAGGATAACGCTAACAACACTAAGAATTGAAAAGAAGACATGAATGTTAACTTAGAAAAAAAATGTTAGTTTTTGGAGAGAAAATACGGAGTGATGAGTGTGATTTAGAGGGCCACCCCGGGGGACTGGATGTAGTAACCTTATCTTTAGTTTTGTGTTTGCAGATTTGCACGATTTACTTAACATGTTGCAATTGGGGCAGCTAGATTTTAGGCTCATCTTAATAATACATAGAATCTATATCCTTTATTGGTCACAAGCTTTGACGGATTTTATCATTTACTGTATTCTTTTTACATAGTAATTGTACTTAGTCTTTTTATTTTAGATTTTGAAGGTAATATTATCTGATTGCATCTACAAAATGTGCATAAATTTTACGAGAATGGAAAACATTCTATTATAACAATGCTTGTTTTTGTTTTGTTTTGTTTTGGATGAGAGGATGAAAGAAGCAAGGTTAAGCAAACAATCTGAAGCTGCTTCTGAGATCTTATCATGGGTCAGTAGAAGCCGTAAACTTGAGGAGAAAAAGAATGCTGAAAAAGAGAAAGCATTGCAGCTCTCAAAGACTTTTGAGGAGCAGGTTTTTTCTTTTCTTTTTTTGTTTTTAATTTCAAATTTTTAAATAGTTCTACAAGAAATTGTGATTCCATGTTTGATCCATGACATGGTATTTATTTTTTACAGGACAACATTGCTCTAGAAGAAAGTGAAGATGAGGATGCAACCCAACACACAACTGGTAAAGTTCTCACCCTATTCTCCCAAAAACAATTGTCTCTTGGCTCCTTGCTGATCCATAAAATTTGTATTGTTTGAAACTTGCAATATGCTTTGTGAAATTCCAATTTCTTAGCAGAGGTTTTAAGAAAAAAGTTTTTGGTGCTTTTTTTTAATAATCACTTTAGAGGTTGACATCAAATTTAGAACCTAAATATATTAGTCAGATGTTCTTTGAAATATCTTCATTATTTCAAAAAAATATTCAAGTTATCCTTTGATAGAGCCCTGCTCTAGATGCCAAAAATAAGGTGGCAAGAAAGACAGCAACTGAATGATACTGAGGTTTGATATTAGTTGATCACACAGAATCAGAGTTACAAAAGGGACACTACACTGATTCTAGACATACCCCACCAAAAATACAAAGGAAATCATAAGGAAACAGAACATAAATCACACACAAGGTTCTCTCTGGTGTTGCAAGAGACCAGCCTCTCCCCACTACTCTCAAAATACAAAATAAGCCATGCCAACTCTAGAGGCAGCAGGTCCCTAAATATTACAAAAAGTGCATGTCACAGTCCCCAAGGCATTTTCAATATAACAGCTAATAGCAAGCCTACATCCTTTATTCCTTTCTCTAACTTGGTGGGAATCTCTAGGTCAACATTTTGAGTCACAAAGGGCAGTGTTCCACTTTCATGAATCTGCCTAGGTTTTCTTTTATATGTGTGGGCATCAAAAGTAATCGCATCATCCTTATTCTTAATTGTCCAAGGCAATTTTCTTTAAATCAGTTTCGTAGTTTTTTCTTTAGTTTGTTGAGAAGAATTGATAGATGAATCAAGGATGATGATTATTGTTATACATGAATAATTGCAAGCTTTTTCTACTGTTCTTTTTATATGGACCACATTCTTATCTGTTTTCTCACAAGTCTCTCTCTTCTCTCTCTTTCCTGTCTTTTTCTCTTATTTTTTCTATCACAATCATCTATCAGTGTCATAAACATTTAGTCTTTTGGTAACCCCCTCCATGACTTTGATTACTGGAAAATGCCTCTGTGTTCTCTTACTCTTTTAGATTTAAATCTTTCTTTGACATCTTTTATTCATTCTATTACTCCGTAATACCCTAGAATACAGCCTCACATGGTCCCACATCTTCTCTTACCTCAATTCCCTGTGTTTCTGATCTATGAGTAGGTTCCCTTTGACAATTTTCTTCTCATCCTTGGCATCCTTGGTTTTTTATTTCTCATAGACTTGGCCCACCAAGCTACAGGCTCACCAAGGTGGCGTCTTGGTTAAGGTCTTGATGAAAAAATGGACAAAGGATGACGGCTGATTGATAGTTGAGGCATTGTTTGCAAATCAATCAAAGTTGAAATTTCAATTTTCTCTTTCTAAAGCAACCCTTTAAAATATTTATTCCTAAGTAATTCTCTAGCCATGGATGTATGGGTAAAATCCCTTTTCCATTATATTTTCTTCCCTGTAAAGATATGGATTAGGGATTGAAGACATCCCAGAATAACATGCTGAAAGATAGCATGCTCACTAATATTATGCATTTTTAACATGTAAAGAAAATAATAGATCATCTTATTGGAATTAACTCCATAGTAAGTGATTTTCATCAAATTGATGCATGCAATCAATATGGAGTTAATTCTAATAAATGGTCTATTGTTTTCTTACACATTACAAGTTGTATATTATATGTACCATTGTGCAAGAATGTTGTATTGATCAGCTCGATGGCCTCTAGTATGTTTTGTATCTCTTGCCTCTGCTAGGAGGGTGTCTGAAGACGTTCATGAAACATGTTTGTCTAGAATGAGAACTAGGTCTTGTATTCCAATGCTAAAGTAGGAATGTTGTATCCCAATTGTACTTGGCTCCTCTCATGACTTAGATTCATTACTCTAAAAAGGTAAAAGGCTATCTTTATCTGGAGACAGAACTGTCCTGACAAAGCATGACTATATATATGTTTGAATAGTTTATTGAAATTCTCTTACTCTTGTTAGTTGGCATATGACCCATAGCGTTGTAAAGACAGATTCTTTCTCTTCAACAGTAACCAGTGACCCTTCATACATGTGCTGTAACAATAAATTGACCTTTAGTCTGTATAAGGTATTGAGAGTTGAGCAAGTATAGGATATCTAATGAATTGAATGTTTTGAAACTAATCCTTCTGCAACATTTCTTGCCTATCTTGTGTCAATATAAGGGGGGAAAATGCTTTGTTTACACAATGAAAAAGAAATGTTATTACTTACTAGCAGCTAATGTATATAAGAAGAGTTAAAGAAGTTGAAAGTTCTAGGAAGGGGGAGAGGAAGAGATTATGTTTGCATTGTTTGGACTAGAAGCCATCCAGCGTTATTGGCCTTTTACTTATATATGAGAAACTAAAGTCTACAAGTGCTTTATCATAATGTTACAATATTGTAATCTGGTATGAGAGAGAAAGAGGGACAGAGAAGAGAGAAAGGGAACATAGAGAGGAAATGATCCAGAGATCAGAGGGGAAAGAGGAGAGCTGGCAAGGTTGGGAAAACAGAGGAATAGAGATGGAGTAATTTACTTCATTATGCATATGATCACAACACACTAACGAATTTAGGAATGAGCCTGTATGTTTGGCCCATCCTAATCCTAATAGTTATATTCATAACTAACTTTTATATTTATCATAACCTTAGGATAACTGACTCCTCTAACTGTCATGTGTTAATAATAATAATAATAATCATCATTATTATTAGTTATTATTATATAACAGATAATATCGTAGGTCAAATTACTTAGATCAAATATTTTTTTTTCAGATAATTTAGTAGGGGTCAAAGTTCTTCATGGTCTTGACAAAGTAATGGAAGGTGGTACTGTAGTTCTAACTATCAAAGGTCAGCCCATACTTGCTGATGGTGATATTAATAAAGGTACAACTTCATTGTGCTCTCATGTTACTCAAGGTTGCAATCTATTAATTACATGCATTTTGTGTAATAGAGCCTTTTGTCCTGACATGGCAAATATTGATTTGCTTGAGAATGTGGAAATTGGAGAACAAAAATAGCAGGATGAGGCTTACAAGGCTGTAAAAAAGAAAACTGGTGTCTATAATGATAAGTAAGATGATCATTTCTGTTTCCTGCTTTCTTAATAGAATAATAGCAACTTCAAACAAGAACAAATTTTTAGCCTGTTTGCTAAATTTCAGGTTTTAATAATGACCCCACTGCAAAGAAGAAAATACTTCCACAATATGATGATCCAGCTGCTGAAGAGGTTTGATGCCTTTTGTATTTCTCAAATTCATAAGCAATAGATGATTGAGTAAAGGTGTTTGAGCAGATAAGACTTATAACTAATTGTATTCTTCTGTTCGACATTGGATAAAAGGGGAAGATTTTCTAGAGAAGCAGAGAAAAAACTTTTAGAGGTTAGCCATTTCTTTTATATAGTACTTTGGAAAATAATAGAGATGAAGCTCCAATTATTTTAGGGTGATAAGCTTTTTATTATTGAATAAGAAATTAGGTCATGTCTTTGTTTTTGTGACTTCTTGTGTTTGTTTATCCTATTGCCAGCTCCATAGAAGGTTAACAGGTGTCTCCACAAACACCTTTGAAGATCTAAATTCTTCTGGAAAGGTATCATCAGATTACTACACTCATGAAGAAATGCTTCAATTTAAGAAGCCCAAGAAGAAAAAACCCTTGCGAAAGAAAGAGAAGCTAGACCTAAATGCTCTTAAAGGTGAAGCTGTCTCTGCAGGATTAGGTTTTGGTGATCTTGGTTCTCAGAATGATGCCAAGAGACAGGCCATCAAGGAAGAGCAAGAGAGACTGGAGGCTGAGAAAAGAAATGATGCTTATCAGTCTGTATATGCTAAAGCAGATGAAGCTTCCAATTTGTTGTGTCTAGAACAAACACTAAATGTCAAAATAGAGGAAGATGAAGCTCCAGTTTTTGCAGATGACGATGAAGATCTTCATAAATCATTGGAAAAAGCTAGGAGACTAGCTATTAAAAAGGAGGAAGAAGCAACATCTGGCCCCCAAGCTATTGCATTGCTTGCCTCCTCAAATCCTAGTAATGAGATAGTGGATGATCAAAATCCTGCAGCTGGTGAGTCAGAAAACAAGGTGGTCTTTACTGAGCTGGAAGAATTTGTCTGGGGTCTTCAGATTGATGAAGGTACTTTTTCATTTAATTATGTTTCAATTTTGATGCAATTTATATTATGCAAACTTTCTGAGATATGTCACCTTGATCGAATGAAAAATGGAATTGCATTTTATTTCACGTTTATCTGCTATTAGTAACTAAAAGTTTTTTTGTTGGCAAAAAAAAACTAAAAGTTTTGTAGTATAATGTATTAACTAATTATGGAACCTGGAATATTTTTTATTAATCCCAAATAGGTCTGGTGTATAGCTCAGTGATAAAATGAGCACAATCAAGGCAAAATTACACCGGTGAGCATAACCAGGTCCAAAATAGTGAATGAACAAGAGAGATGAAAATAGCAACAGAAATGAAATGTTTTTCCTAACTTTTGAGAGGTTATGACCTCTCTTTGCAAAAACTGTCTTCCTAGAAATACTCCTACTCAGTTCCACCTTGGCTGCCTTGTTAGATACCAGCTCAGCCTCTGACTCATCAGCTCTACTTGTAGTGCCTTTATTCCTTTTCTTAGAGTAAACTTGTCCTGTAAATGAACCAGGCCCATAAGTTAATGAATTGTCTTTTGAATTGCCCAAATACTTTTGCTATTTCTTTTAGTTCTCCTCCACTTCATTTTCCAATTTTTTAATCGATGTGCTCCCTTGTTTTCTTTTTGTTCATTTTTTAGTATTGATGTTATATCACCCTCTTGGTTTATTGAATTTTTTTTAAATTTTCAGAGGTACAAAAACTAGAAAGTGAAGATGTTTATATGCATGAAGATGAAGAAGCAAATGCCGCCGATGAAGGAATCAATGATGAGACTGGTGGATGGGCTGAAGTTAAAGAAACTAGTGAAGATGAAAAACCAAATTCAGAAGACAAGGGGGAGGTTGTTCCTGATGAAACTATCCATGAAATTGTTGTGGGGAAAGGCTTGTCGGGTGCATTAAAACTTCTTAAAGATCATGGAGCACTTAAAGAAACTGTCGAATGGGGTGGCAGAAACATGGACAAAAAGAAAAGAAAATTGGTTGGGATCGTTGATGATGATGAATCAAAGAATGCACATAATAAAAAAGAGATCCGCATTGAGAGGACAGATGAGTTTAGGAGAATTGTAAGCGTTCCATGATCTAAACACAATTATATGTCTTTTATTATTATAGAATAGCATTATGTTATGGTTGATGATCATTGCATGGGCATGTTTGTAAAGAAAGAACCCTAGGGGCGTAGAATTATGTAAAATACTGAGTTTTCTATGCAAAAATCGGATGTTTTATACTTCAAGCTCTAATTGGAACATATAGGGTGTGTTTTGATTAGCTTTTGCTGAATAGATTTTGGGGAAAAGTGATTTAAGGAATAGATTTTGTGAAAATGATTTGAGTAGAACCAATTTTGTGAAAAAGTGATTATTTGGAAGTTGTTCTCCCTAGCTTATACCAAACTCATGGTTTCTTTGGAAAAATAGATTATGGAAAAAATGAGTGTTTGGGTAGCTTATACGTAAACCTTGGTTTTGGTGGAAAGATGTACTGTCAAAAATTATTGAGTGTTTGGGTTGTTCTCTCCAAAACCATGGTTCTTTCTCAAATAAGTGATATTGAGGAGCGTCATAACACACTTATACTGTGGAGGTAAAAGGGAGGCCTGTTACTGAGAGATTTATTTGGTCTTCTATTGTGGGCTTTAAGAGAGACTGTTTTATGGAGGAGGGAGGGACTGTGATTTGGAAGATGGGTAAGGTGAAGTTCCTTGCTTTGACAGAATATACCCTTCATCCAAGCTTGCTCTTTTATGGTGAAGGATGACCTAAATTCTGTGAATGTTTATGATGAGTTTTTCATAATAGGTTAAACTTCGCTTTTATCACTCCTATCCCTAAAAAGGATTGGTCTATTGGAGCATGTTACTTTATAGCCTGTTGTTTGGTGTTTAGAAGATCATCACAAGGGTGTCAGGTCCGTTTAGTGAGTTTAGGGATACTATCTTTGAGAACAAAAGTTCTTTTGTGGCATGAAAGCAAAGCTTAATTGCTGGGCTGGTAGTAAATGGAGTACCGGAGGACAATAAATGTAGAAACAAAGCAGAGGGATTTGGTTTGTAGGCTAGATTTGTGGGAAGATTATGATGAGGTCAACTAGGGAGTTCTTGAGAAAATTCTTTGTCGCGGGTATGGGGTTAGATGAAGAAAATGGATTTACTGCTGCTTCTTGTATGTTGCTTTTATTATCATGGTTAATTGTGAACCAAAAGAGTGTTTGAGTTAAAAAAGTTGTGACTGTGAGGCAAGGAGATCCTTTTCTCCTTTTCTGTATACACTTGATATTTCAATCCATGTTTTCCTCTGCATATATGTTTTTGTTTTTAAACAAAGTTGTGTTATATCAGTAGCCATATGCATCTATTAGATCATACTGCTATATGATCCTTAATATTGGATTTTTGCAGAGGCTTGAAATTTGCATTGGTCTCAAATGCATACTATTGAAATCAATGTTTTAGGTCTTTAAAAGTAGTACAGGGCATCTTCTATCCTTGATTCCTTAATTTCTTTGTTTTGCTGCCAGTTGACTCCTGAAGAAGCCTTTCGGTTGATTTCTCATAAATTCCATGGTAAAGCAAAATGAAGTAAGAGAAGCGCATGAAGCAGTATTATGAAGAATTGAAGATGAAGCATATGAAGAGTTCAGATACACCATCATTATTTGTGGAGAGAATAAGGGAATCTCAAGCTCGTTTAAAGACACCCTATCTTGTTCTCAGCGGTCAGTTTAGCCAGGTTATGTTTCTAACTCGAAGAATCATTAGTTGTAAGGTCTTGCTATTAATAATAGTTGTGTCACATGCAATATCGTAGTTGTCAATATTCTTTTTAATTAATTTTTAGATGTTTTTGAATGAAAATTAATTCAATAATTTTTACAGGAAAAAATAGAACTAGTCTTTACATACATTTTAACATTCTTTATCTTGGAGTGCATATATGATTGTATGGGCTTTAAAATAAAACTTGTGGTATTTTAATTTGAGTCAAACTTGAGATCTATACAAAAAGTCATTTAATGGAATTCAATATAACATGCAACAAATGGAAAAACATGTCTAGTTTGAGTTAAAATGTAGGGTATAAAAGAAGGGGAAAATTAATCTTTTAGAAGTCTTGAAAGTTCCACATCAATTCAATTGTTGAAAGGTGAGGTGGGTTGTGGTTTGTAATTTGTGAAGGTGCGCAAGAGTGAGCATGTGATGTGGGCTTGCATATTATCCGCTCCACTTACGCAAAGATTAAGTGTCACTGGCCAGTTTTTCGGATTTCAATTACACTGAAATAAAGAGTTGCTTTTGAGGGAAAAACAATGAAAACAAAAAGGAAGGAGATTCAATATCAGGATATGAATAATAAATGTTAGATATTCAATGAAAGACAGACTAATATTAAACTATCTTCTTTTCCTTTATACCTTTGTACTGTGGCATAACTGCATTTTGGAGTATACACACTTGATTTAAATGTTTGATACCTTGGACACTTGTTTTTTATTAGGGTTCATATTCTGTTGTGATATACTACTTCTAAGGATATGGAAGACATTATCCATTTATTGTTGGATAATATCACATATGGGGTTCCATTACCAAAACAGCTATGCAAATAATTTGTTGTGTTTGAAATCCTTTATATATGGTGAAATCAGTTTTAGCTGGTCCAAAAGTAAGAACCTACCTGAAACAGTAGCAGACAAGAAACAATAACAGACAAGTAGGTGTAATGAGATTGTTATGGTGGAGTCATTAGTTTTTCTTTTTGACTAATTACATTGCTTTTGACTAGTTAATTAGCTCCCCTTTTGCTGTATCTTCATTATGATGTTTATTTTCATGATTATGTTTTCCTTCCTAATTAGTATAAATAGGAGGCTCCGTGGCCTTGTAATGCATTCAGATTGGAGAAAGAAAATTCAAGTGTTTGGTTTATAAACCATTTGGCATTAGAGCCTTGTTATACAATACCAGAAAACGAGAGAGTGAGGAATAAGTTGAGAAAATAGGGTGTGCGAATCCCATCCTAACGTTTTTTTTTTCAAATTTGACCTCGCTATCGTGTTTGGAAGGTCTTAAAACCCTGGACAAGCTTCGCCCACCTCCGTGAAAAGCCTTCACGTGCCCTCACTTGCCACCTTTGATAACCACGCTCCGTCAACGGAGCGTACGCGCCGGCCACGCACTATTCTGAGGTTGAAGACGACCTACGTCATCCGCCACATCAACAAGTCATGTCCAGTCATCGACCGCCACGTGTCTCAATCTGCCATGTCATCAGGCAAGTCATTCGCCACGTTAGCTCATCCAATAGTTGACTGCCACGTGTCACGTCTGCCACATCATCGGAACGGTCAGCATCATTTTGTTAAAATTACATTTTTGGGCTCTAAATTCTGCTAGAATTATAGTTAGGTCCCCTGAACTTTATGTAATGACCTTTTGACCCCCAAGTTCTATCAAAATTACATTTCAAACCACTAAACTTTCTAAAATTACATTTTGACCCCCAGTTTCTGCCAAAATTACTTTTCCGACCCCTAAACTTTCTGAAATTCAATTTTGACCCCCAATTTCTGTCAAAATTACATTTCAGATCCCTAAACTTTCTGAAATTACATTTTGACCCCCAGATTCTGCCAAAATTACATTTCAGACCACCTGAACTTTTTGAAATTACATTTTTACCCCCATATTCTGCCAAAATTACACTGTTGCTCCCAAATTTCTTGTTTTACCCCTGAATTTTCCCTAAACACAAAATCCCACCGCTACCCTTCTGCCTTATACCTAATAACTACGTACTTAAGTCTTAATCTGTCAAAGACAAAGTACAAAATGCCTCCAAGACGTAGGAATAGACATGAGATTGAGATGGAGGAGATGAGACACCAGATATAAGAATTGGAGGCCACTATAGCAGAACAACAAGCCTTGCTCGAAACTCGTAGAGAGCACTCAGAAGATTATTTGAATAGCCACAGTTTATTATCCCCTGACTACCATCATCATCCTCGACAACAACCATTCCGCTTTAATGACATTAAGGTAGACATACTTGAATTCAAGGAAAGACTCCAGCCGGACGAATTCATTGACTGGCTACAAACTGTTGAACGAGTCTTTCAGTACAAAGAGATTCCTGATGAGCAAAAAGTTAAAATTGTCGCCATCAAACTAAAGAAACATGCCTCCATATGGTAGGAGAATCTCAAGAAAAGGCGTGAAAGAGAAGGAAAGGGCAAGATACGAATGTGGGGCAAGATGCGATGCGAGCTCTCACGTAAGTTTCTTCCTAAAAATTATTATCAAGATAATTTCCTTCAATTACATAATCTCTACCAAAAGGCTATGTCTGTAAAGGAATATACCAGGGAATTTGAAAAGCTTATAATGAAATATGACATACAAGAAAGGGAGGAGCAAACAATAGCTCGATATCTCGAAGGGTTAAATACAAACATTACCCATCCAGTACAACTCCAGCAATACTGGACTCTGGACGACGTCATTCGTTTATCCGTCCATGTCGAGAAGCAGTTGCTCAGAAGACCTCCATACCAACCGTCTTCCTCAGTTCCTTTTGATCGGTGTAAGCCATAAATGCAACATCCTAGCTCTTCAACCATGCCTCTACCAAAGACTATTAGGGAATTCAGCTCTAAAGCACCTAAGTGCTTCAAATACCAAGGCTTCGATCATATCGCTTCTAACTATCCTAACCGTAGAGTTGTCACCATTATTGAAGGGGAAACCTCTACAGTATTTGAAGAAGAAATGGAGCCTATGCCTGAAACGGAACCAATATTTATGAGGAGCCAGTATTTGATGAGGAAGTTACTCCTGCTAATCATAGTGAATCACTTGTGATTAGGAGAAGTCTGCATACCACAACTATGAAAGAAGAGCCTTGGTTATGTCACAACATTTTTCATACTCGCTGCACTACGCAAGGTAAAGTTTGTGATGTCATTATTGACAACGGAAGCTGTGAAAATGTGGTTTCCAACTATATGGTAGAAAAGTTGCAACTACCGACTCATAACCATCCATGCCCTTACAAGCTCTAATGGCTTAACCAGGACAATGAGGTAAAAGTTTCAAAACGATGCCTTATTACTTCTTTTATTGGTAAAAAGTATCATGATGAAGTTTGGTGTGATGTTGTTCCTATGGATGCCTATCATCTTCTTCTGGGGAGACCTTGGTAATATGATCGATGCGTTCTGTATGACGGTCACGCAAACACATATTCCTTCTAGAAGGATGGCGTGAAGATTCAGCTCGTACCTTTGCCACCTGATAAACTCAATAAAGGCAAAAATGAATATAAACCATTACTGTCTTTAGTCAAAAAGGTGACTAAAACAAAAAGCCAAGCCATGGGTTTTCTTCTATTGCTCGAGGCAAATAACGGAATTGACATTCCACCTGAAGTGTAGCCATTGTTAAATGGTTTCCTGATGTGATTCCAAATGAAATGCCGTCGGGATTACCACCCATGCGAGACATTCAACATGCTATGGATTTCATCCCAGGAGCAGAAATTCCTAACAGGCCAGCTTACAGAATAAGTCCTCAAGAACATGCTGAAGTTCAAAGCCAAATTGAAGAATTCCTTAAAAAGGGATTGATCTGTGAAAGTGTCAGCGCTTGTGCTGTACCTGTACTCCTAGTTCCCAAAAAAGATGGAAGCTGGAGAATGTGCACAGATTGCCATGTAGTCAACAAGATCACAATTAAGTATCAGTTTCTGATACCCAGACTTGATGACATGCTCGACCAATTGTATGGCTCTACTACTTTCTCTAAGATTGACCTTTGTAGCGGATACTGTAACGCCCCAATTTGCGATTAAGGGTTAAGGATAATTATTGAGGATAATTATTTAATTAAAGTGGAATAATTATGTGTTATGGTGGCAATATTAATTTATATGTCATAATTGATGGAAAATTTAAAGGATGGAATTATTGGCTCTAAGTTGGTGATTAATGGGAAAATTAATTACTAACTAAATGAAAAGTGAGAAGTGTGATTAAATGGCTAATGGATGCATTGGAGAAGCTAACTGGTGACTAAGTGTGTAAGAGCCAATGATAAGTGGACATGTGGCAAGCATGGGTGAGAAAGAGGCTAAGGGAAAAAGTCAATTGGTGTATTTTATTGTTTCTTCTCTCTCTTCCCTTTCCCATTTTCGATGAAGAGGCATGGAGGGGGTATTATTATCATCATTCTTCATCTCTACACTCCATCTCTCATCTGTCTCATTTTCCTCTCTCTTGGCGCCATTGTTGCAGAAATAAGGGGGAAGAAAAGCTTCAAAAGGTAAGGGGAAATGTCTCCAAATGCTCAAACTTCCTTCTCTAATATTGATCCTTGAATGAAGAGCTTCATTTTGATGGTTGTAATGTGTTCATTGGTGTTAGTTTGTGACCTCAAGAGATTGTGAAAGTTGGAGAATTGAAAAGTCACTTTGAGAAAGTTAAAGAGGTAAGTGAAACCTATCTACGCATCTAAGTTTTGTGCCATTTGAGGTAGCTTTGAATTTCTGGGATTTATTGGCCATTTTCGAAAATGAGTGTCATTGGTCATTTGGCATGTTAAAGGTATAGAAATGGTATATTTGGAATGTGTATGGATAGATAGGATTGATTGGGAAAGAAATGAGTGAGATTGGAAAGTTTGGAAAGTTAGTGTTTAGTGTGGCCATGGACCAAAGCATTCTAATGTAGTGGAAATTAGGTTGTTTAAATGGTTTTATTGGATTCCTTGAGTGTTTTAGTGTAAGGAATAGGCTTGATTGTTGATTTTGGAGCCATTGGACACTTTGGTAGAAAATTGGAAATGCTGCCATTGAAAGTCTATTCTGGGCAGTCTGTTTGTATTGGCGTTTTGAATGACCAAATGTTGTCTAAAAATTATGAAACTTTCCAGTCTTAAATTTCACATTTCAAGCTTCAAAATGGATATATATTTCATGTCATTTCGATTTTTGGGCTAGGCGTTATGACTGTCCAAAGTTTGATGTTAAATCTGGGAACAATTCTGGAACAGTGTGGACATTTCTTAAATTCTGTATTTGTGTGGTAATTTCCAGTATTGATCCATTATTTTCTGGTAAATAGCACTTAAATATATTTCAATGGGCTTTGGGATCACCTCATTTTGATTTTTCCAGAATTAGTTATGAATTTTTGAAGTTGCCTTAGCTGCAGCAAAAAAGTCTTGATTGCAGTACAAAAGTTTCTGTGCGTGTTTTGGCCGCAACCAGAAATTCTTGGCTGCAGCCAGAAACCTTTTGTGCGTGTTTTGGCCGCAGCAAGAGGTTTCTTGGCTGCAGCCAACCCCCTGTTTTCAGCACCTTGGGATTTTGAAAAGTGGTTTCCAACCCGGTGTTTCCCAATCCTTTAGGGCCTTTATTAGAGCCAATTGTAGCTTCTTAAGGGTCATTATTGATAACCAAATCTAAGTGTTGAAGAGTCAATTGAGTATTGGAATAGAGAATAATGCTTCATCCTTAATTATGACTTTAGGATTTGATATCTGCCCGGAGCATAGAAGGCATGTGCCTGCTCAAGGAAGGAAAGACAAAGGTAGTAACACTTTATCTTATATCATGTGTATTATATTGCTTGTTTGCATTAGTCATCGATTACAGTGAAAGTGAAGGGGACGTGGCGAAAGCCCGGACTCGAATATAGATAAAGTGAAGGAGGCGTGGCGTAAGCCCGACCTCGTATATAGTGAAGGGAACGTGGCGAAAGCCTGGTCTCGAATATTGATTGCTGCATTGTGATATATATGACTTGCTTTGTATATATGCATCATATAAATAAACTGTTGCTACTGGGATTCTCTAGAATCTCATTCTTTCCAAATAACATTTTGGGACAGGGCAAGTGGATCGAGAAGCAAGCAAGTGGATAAGGGCGATTAGGGCTGCCAGCGGTAGTCTTAGTTAGATATTTTGGTTGTATATCGAATTGGTTATCATTTTGGATCAATGTAAATATATTGTATAGATCATAGTACTATAGTTTGGTGTAATCCCCGGTATGGATACTGAGATGGGCAATGATGCCCTGAACAATATTTTGGATTAAATGTTATTATCCCGGGTGAACGTCGGGAATTGTGCTGATACTCTGATATTGTATATGTAACAGACCAAACAGGCCATTTATTTTAATGAATGAAATGAATGGAGATCCAATTGTACAGTTTCCGCAAAAAGTTTTCAATTGTTCCGGATTTCTCATTCGATTATTAAATGTGATTAAACACTAATCCCGGCCTGATTATCGAAGGGGGTTACATATACCATCAAATCCGAATTCATCTCGAAGATGAATGGAAGACCGCTTTCAAAACCAGAGATGGGTTGTACGAATGGAATGTGATGCCATTTGGGTTGACAAATTCTCCTAGTACATTTATGCACCTTATGAACTAAGTCCTTCACCCTTTCATTGGCAAGTTTGTTGTTGTTTACTTTAACGACATTCTTATCTATAGCAAGAGCCTAACGGACCATTTGGAGCATTTACGACAAGTGATACAAGTTCTTCAAGAGCAGAAACTTTATGCCAATTTGAAGAAGTATACCTTCTTAACAAATGAAGTCAATTTTCTAGGTTATGTTATCACTGCAGAAGGTGTACGGGTTGACCCAAGAAAAATTGAAGCCATTAACAGTTGGACAACACCGCAATCCATTCAAGAAGTCGGAAGTTTCCATGGATTAGCTTCCTTCTATGGCGATTCATTCAAAACTTTAGTTCCATTGCCGCACCCCTCACGGATTGCATCAAGGGAGACATGTTCCAATGGATCGAAAAAGCTTAGAAAAGTTTTGAAGAACTGAAGAAACGGTTGATAGAAACTCCTGTGCTAGCCCTTCCTAATTTTGACCAAGTGTTTGAGGTCAGCTGTGACACTTCTAACACTGGAGTTGGTGCTGTCTTCAGTCAAGAAGATCATCCAATTGCTTTCTTCAGTGAGAAGCTTAATGACGCTAAGCTCAAATATTCTACCTATGATAACAAATTTTATGCTATTGTTCGTGCTCTACAATATTGGAATCAATATCTCCTAAATAAAGAGTTCATACTCTTTTCTGATCATGAAGCCCTCAAATATCTGAATTCTCAGCAAAAGATCAGTTGTAAACATGCTCGTTGGAGTTAAATTTTACAGTCTTATCCATTTTTTATTAAACATAAGGCTGGAATTTTAAACTTAGTAGCTGATGCTCTTAGCCGCCGACATGCATCACTATCAACAATTCAAGCCAAAGTTGTTGGGTTTGAATGCGTCAAGGATTTGTGCCAGGATTATCCAGATTTTCATGGAACGTAGGAAGCAACTGTAGGACAACCTTTCCACCAATATTATAAACATGAAGGTTTTTTATTCTGAGGCAAACCCTGTGTATTCCTTAGTATTCTTTACGGGAGGCAATAATCTGGGAAGCTCACGATGGAGGTTTAGCTGGTCATTTCGGTAGAGACAAAATAGTTGCTCTAGTCAAGGAAAATTTCTACTGGCCAAGACTTGATTATATCATTTGGCTAAAACCAAAGGTCAAAATACGGGATTATACATGCCTCTACCAGTCCCAGAAGCACCATGGGAAGATGTAAGCATGGATTTTGTGTTTGGATTACCACTAACTCAGAGGCAGAAAGATTCTGTCATGGTGGTTTTTGATCGATTTTCAAAGATGACCCATTTTATTCCTTGTCAGAAGACTAATGATGCTGTGCAAGTTGTTGAACTGTACTTTAAAGACATTGTTATCTCCATTGGATTCCAAAGACTATCATGACTGATCGTGATGTTAAGTTTCTTAGCCACTTTTGGAGAACTCTCTGGAAAAAGATGGGTACTAAACTTCAATTTAGCAGTGTTAGTCACCCTCAAACGGACGGACAAACAGAAGCTATAAACAAGATTCTTGGCAATCTTCTACGAAGCTTTATTGGAAAGAATTTGAAGCAGTGGGATCTTATCCTTGCTCAATATCTTATCCTTGCTCAAGTTGAACTTGCTTATAATAATTCAATCAACCAAGCCATTGGAAAGAGTCCTTTTGAAGTTGTTTATGGCACTCGACCTCTCAATCCATTCGACCTGATTCCTTTAGCTGGAAAATAGTATTACAATGCAGATGCAAACCAAATGGCCGAAGAAATCAAGAAACTATATAAGCAGGTCCAAGATAAGATTCAGAAGCAAAATTTGAAAATCAAAGCACAAAGGTACAAGCATCAAAAGCAGCAAATTTTTAATGTAGGAGACTTGGTTTGAATATATTTAAGGAAAGAACGTTTTCCTAAACAGCCGAATGCCAAGTTGTCTCCTTGAGATGATGGTCCATTAAAGATTGTGCAGAAAATTAACAACAATGCCTATAAAGTGGAATTGCCTGGTAGCTACGGTGTTTCAACCACTTTCAATATTGCGGATCTATCTCCGTATATTGATGACGTTGTCGATTCCAACTCGAGGACGAGTCCTGTCTAACCCCGGGAGGATGAAACAGTAGAAGACAAGAAACAATAGCAAACAAGTAGGTGTAATGTGGTTGTTGTGGTGGAGTCGTTAGTTTTTCTTTTTGACTAATTACGTTGCTTTTGACTAGTTAATTAGCTCCCCTTTTGCTGTAGCTTCATTATGATGTTTATTTTCATGATTATATTTTCCTTCCTAATTAGTATAAATAGGAGGATCCGTGGCCTTGTAAGGCATTCATATTGGAGAAAGAAAATTCAGTGTTTGGTTTCTGAACCACTACCTACTCATCCGGTGTTGGTCTATGTTGATGAGGATCAGATTCCATTATAAGACAAGATACTTCATTTTGATTATGTATTTATGGTAGTGCTACGCCTTGAACAAGGGTGTTGTTTACAGTTGGAGTTTTACACAACTTGGTCTTTTATCTTTTCACATGGGCTCAAGGATATGTCTAACCCCCTTCATGATCAAAGCCGAGATTAGTTCCTAAAAACGTAATTACATTTGAATTAGAGACCATGTATGATTTGGGATTTAAACAAGATAAAATTTCCCAAAATCATGGTTTTCAAAAACCTTTACAACACCTGTTCACAATGGTCTCATATTCACAATACAATTACCCAATTGGCCTGTACAGGTTGATTCCATTCATATATATCAGAGTATAATGCAAATTCCCGACACACTCGGGTTCCGTTCAATAAACAAGGATTCTATAAAGGCACAAAGCCCATAAACGTTTTCCCTTTTTCTTAGAGATTACACAAAACTATACATTAAGTCAAAATATACACAATTGTTTCCCAAACTATATATCCAAATGATTTTTACACGATAACCAAAGCAAAACTCCTAAACCGGAGCTCTAACCGCTCTTCGTTGCCCGCTTTCCCTTAGATCCTTCGGGCCTGTCTAAAAAAATTTGGTTTATAGGAGAGTGAGATTCTAAGGAATCCCCATAGTGTCAAATCACTCATAGTATACAAAACAACAAGGCATGAAAGCAAATCATCACACACACTTAGCAACTATAACGGTAGTTACAGTGGCAAAGGCAGGTATGACTCGTGTCACCCTTACGTTTGCTCACGCTGTATTGCACCACAACAGTTCACATAATATATTTCACCACAGTTAGGATTCATATAAAGCATTTCATACGCAAGCCATCCAGGCAAGATAACACACAACCCACAGCTGGATTCACAATACGCCACCTCATGGGTCGGATTCACAAAGATCCATATCGATTACAAAGGCAATTCAAAAGGCCGAGCTAGAGATGACCAACGTCAATCCCTAAACGACTCACACTGAAGTGCTCACACTGTAATGGACCATGGCACATTTTCCAATCACATTTCACAAAACCATGATCAGTCATGTATACCAAAACATCATACAAACATGAGAGAAGAATCACTACCTTGGTCCTTCCAGGCGTACTCTGGCACCGGTCTCTCCCAAGTAGGGTAAATGTCAAATCCTAGAATCATTATTAAGGACGAAGAGTTATACTCTATTCCAAGACTTAATTCACTTCATAACACTTAAATTTGGTTATCATAATTGACCCTTAAGAGGCCACAAATGCCTCTAATAAAAGCCCTAAAAGATTAGGAAACAATAGGTTGAAGATCACTTTTCAAAAACTTAAAGTGCTGGAACACAGGGGTTGGCCTCAGCCAGCCCACCCTTGGGCCACGGCCAAAATATGGTCAGAAGGTCACTGGCCGCGGCCAGCCACCATGGGTCGTGGCCAGAATCAGGACAGAAAGGCTTAGGCCGCAGCCAAGAAATTCCCTTATTCTTGGCTGAACTTCCAAAAATCATAACTAATTCTAGAAAAATTGGAATGAGGTGATTCCAAAGCCAAATGAAAGGTATTTAAGTCATATTTACTGGAAAAATATGGACCATAACTAAAAATCACCACACAATTCCAGAATTACACAAAACTCAACACTGCTCCAAAACAGAGTCCAGTTTTTGTCCCAAACTTTGGCAAAACATAACCCTCAGTTCACAAAATGAAATGACATGAAATCACTACACAATTCTAGAATTACACAAAACTCAACATTGCTCCAAAACAGAGTTCGGTTTTTATCCCAAACTTTGGCAAAGCATAACCCTCAGTTCACAAAATGAAATGACATGAATTATATGTCCATTTTGAAGCTTGGGATGTGAACTTTAAGACTAGAAAGTTTTAGAATTTTTCAACACCATTTGGTCATTCAACACTTTCGTGCAAACTAACTGCCCAGAACAGAATTCACACTTGACAGATTTCCAATTTTCTACCAAAGTGTCAAATGACTCCAACATCAATAACCAAACCTATTCCCATACATTTTCTCATAAGGAACACAATGGCAACCTCAAAATGACCAAAATCACAACTCATTGATATGCCCTGTTTTTCCCAATACACAAAGCCAACACAAAGTTGCCAAACTTTACATTTAAGCTTCAATTCCATTCTATTAATTCAAAACACATTCTCAAGGCACTATATCTATGACAACATGTCAACAACACAATGACCCTCATTTTCCAAATTCAAGGCAAAATTTCCAGAAAATCCAAACTCAACCAATGGCTACAAAACCTATATGAAAGGGTTTGTCTTACTCACCTCTACAACTTTCCCCAAAGGAGTTCCTTGATTCTCTAAACTCCAAAATCCCTTGAGAGCTCAAACAACACCAAATGGACAAACTAAAACCATGAAAATGAAGCTCTCAACAAGTTTATAAAAGAGAGTTTTTCCATTAGAAGCCATTTAGATGCTCAAATACACACCTATTTCACAAGCTTCTTCTTCTTTCTTCTGCAGAAATGGAGGACGCATGAGAGAGGAAGAGGAGAGATGAAGAGTGTTGAAGAAGAAGGAATGATCACACTTCTCTTGCCCCCATGCCTATGTCAGCCGAATGGAGGGAAGAAAGAGAGAGAAAAACTGAATATTTTATGGTTAATTTGACTTCCCATTACCTCTCTCCTCATCTCCACTTGACACATGTCAGAATTTGATTTGCTCTCATAAAGTAATCACCCAATTAGTCATCTTAATTCCTCCATTAGCCATTTTAATTACACATCTTATTTCTCCCATAGTTAGTAATTAATTTCTTCCATTAATTACTAATTTATGTCTATTCTTTCAATTTCTCAATAATTATGGCATATTAATTAAAATTGCCACAAAATACATAATAATTCTAATTAATCCACAAAATAACCACCATAATCATCATTAGCCCTTAATTAAAAATTGGGGCATTACAATGTGGTTATAAATGTAGGGGCAAAAATGATTGTACAGGATTTTTCAAGTTAAGGATTTTTTTAATATTAAAATATTAAAGAAACATATAGCATCTCCCTTCTCTTTTTCTCTTCAACATTTTGATAAACTGACTTTTTATTATTTTTTTTTCTCCTCTACAGACAAACTAGTGTCCCTACAAGTGGGTTTACTACCGTTAAGAAGGATCTTCCAGGGGGCTTGACACAAATGCTTGGTGATCGAAAGGTAATTTATATTTATTAATGAATATGCTGCTTTGACTGCACAATCCTCACTGATCAAAATGTAGACAATTTGAAGCATGTTTTGTGGACCTTCAATTTTAGATCTTGGGTTCAGGATATATAATATCTTGAAAACTTAATTGTTGACAACAACAAAACCTTATCCCAATTGGTGAGGTCAGCTACATGGATCGCACAACGTTATTGTACTCTATCAAAAACTAAATCTTTAGACAGATTATTAACCAATAGATCCCGCTCTATAACCTCATTAAGGGTTCTCTTCGGTCTTCCTCTATCTCTTATTAAGGGCTCCAAACTACTTGATCAACTCTCCTCACCGGCGCACTCAATGTCCGTTTTGGACGTGTCCGAACCACCTCAAATATACCAGTTTCTCCTTAATAGGTGTAAGTTCAACTCGTTCACATATATGATCATTACGAATCTTATCTTTTTTTTGTATGACTATACATCCAACTCAGCATCCTCATCTCCAATACCTGTTGACCAAAAAGAAAACACCCCAGTACCTGATAGTTCTGTAAATGATCTGGGCATTTCAATTTTTTTTTTTTTGTTTTTCTTTCACATTTTTCTATTATTGAAAACATGTTTATTCCTTTCAGGTGGAGCACTTTCTACGAATCAAGAGGAAAGCTGAGCCATCAAGTTCAAATGCACCAAAGAAGCCAAAATCATGAGTCTTATATTTCTCTGTCCTAAGGATCTTTAACCTAATATCCATACAAAGCATTGGGAGAGCCACATGGTATGAGACACTGAAAATCCTCAAAGAAACTATTGAGGGCATTTTTAAACCATCGCTTTGAATATGAAATAGAAGGTAGGTTGATCATGCAATGGGAAGAAGTTTTGGCCACTGATACTAGAAGTATATGTATAATAATAGCCAATTGTATTTAATTTCTTTATACTGTATATTAGTTACACTTTTCACCTATTTTTTATTATCTGCATTTGTCCTTCAAATTGGTATGTATATATATTATTAGTCAAATCAAGTTTTAACCAGAGGCAAAAGCCAATTATCAGTTTCAAATAAATTTTTTGAACTTTCCATCATTTTTTATTGTTAATCTCTATAACAATGAAACCTGAGCCCTCTTCCATGACTCATCTGATGTGACAATAACAGTGACTAACACTATTAGAAGATGACATCCTTGTTGCTCCCACAACAGATTATGAATTAATAAAGACTCAAGGCTTTGATTTTCACTTTTCGGGCATCTCAAACAACAAAAATTCATTAATTTAAAGTTTCTTCTACTATTCTCTTTTTTTATGGAAAGTGAATGTCTGATACTTAAACGTTTGGGGTCCTTAAAACCAATAGATACTTCTGTCAAGGAAATCAGACCCCAGAAAACTTCTCTAATTCTTTGGTAAAATAATAAGGCAATTGTAAGCAAAAAACACCAGAAGATTTTATACTATTTTCAACAAAATAAAAATGAAAACACTTTTTTCACATACCAAACATTATATAAGCTCTCAAATTAATAATATTGGGATGCACTCATCCATTCCCTATCTGACAAGCTGGAAGAAAATCCATTCAAAGCCAACTTTCTATTCACCCGTATGATCTGAGCAGTCAAGGAGGACCACTACGGGTCCTTGATTCTCGAGAATTCATACATCCCTTATTAGGATAGGGACAATTATCTCTTGAGCACCTGTTTAGGTTTAGCCTTGATGGAAAAATAAAAACAGAGTGGAGCAAAAAATGTCATTTTAGTCCTTTAACTACATATAAGTTTTTATTTTTATTTTTAAATTTTGTAAAGTGTCTTTTAGTCCTATAACTCTAACACCACTACTTTTATTAATAAAAATCGATAAACTGAAATTTTAAATGTTGACAAAACATTAACACCTGCTAACATATTAAGTTTTTTTTAAAAAAATAACAATGATTAGCACAACAAATTATTTTTAAATAACACTGTTAAAATAACAATGATTAGCACAACAACAAAAATAACACTGTTAAAATTAAAAAACTAAAATGATAATTTGTAAAATTGAGAAACTAAATTAAAACTTTGTATAAAGTTAGAGGACCATAAGTACATTTTTTGTTAAAAATAAAAAGAAATATTACACTCCTATTATTGCGAAAGTACTTAAAGTACATGATACCTATGCCAAACAAAAAGCCAAAATGGGGGAAGAAAAAAAAGCTGAAAAATGCATACAAATATTAACAACATACGAAACCAAATTCTCCAGCTAATTCATTCTTCTTTGATTTGCACGAGCTCTATTTCTTGTCTTTTTTCTGTGTGTCTTATATTGACCTCCAAAAGTTCTAACAATCCAATGAGGTTTTCCAATTAAGAAAACAATATATCCCATGAAAATTCCAAATATCATCCCACATCCATATCCAATGGCCACTGGTTTCCAACCAAAACCAAAAGTTGATGAAGATTCTAGTTGTGGCAATTTTCCTTCATCCTTGTTGCAACTTTTTGCCAATGGAACTCCACATAATCCTGAATTTCCCTCATATGAATCTTCTGAGAATGTGTTGAACTGCTTACCTCTTGGTATGATTCCTTTAAGCTTGTTCTGTGAAAGGTTCAAAATAGCCAGAAAGTTGAGATTTGTCAATGTTGGAGGAATCTCACCCACAAGCTTGTTCCATGATAGATCTAACCATTCTAAATTTGTCAAATTCCCCATTGATTGAGGAATAGAACCAGTGATTCTATTGTGGGAGAAATTTAGTCCTTTCAGTAAATATAACTCTCCAATCACTTTTGGAATCTCCCCATCAAATTCATTACTTGACAAGTCAAGAGTGGTGAATATTTTCAAGATCTTTACAAGCTCCATGGGATTACCTTTCATATTGACCATCACTGAAAATTGATACAAGGGATCAATTCTATTTTCCATGTATAGAGATCCTTTTTCAACATTGTCCATCTTCATCATTCCTTTAAATTCTTTTATGCATGCTTCTGGCAACGATCCATTGAAATGGTTGTTGGAAATGTCAAAAATCCTCAACTTCAAAAAGGGATGCTTGGTTTTGGAACTAGTGATAGCTCCATTGAACTTGTTATTCCTTAAAATGAGTACCTCCAACTTTGGTAGACCTTCAAGCCAGTTAGGAAATGTGTCCTCAATCTTGTTCTCTCCCACATCCAAAATTTGTAGTTGATCACAAAAAGCCAAGGTTCTAGGGAATGGTCCCTCAAGTTTGTTATTGTTGAGACTCAAAGTTTGCAGTGAGCTATTCTTTGAAAAATTGTCAGGCATAGTTCCAATAAGGCTATTTTTGCGTAGATCAAGATTAGAAATGGCTGGGAAGGCTACAAGGCACTGTGGAATAGGGCCTGACAAATTGTTGTGAGACAAGTTGAGTACCATAAGTGAGCTTGCACTGCAAATCAGTGATGAAATTTGCCCACTTATTTTGTTCTTTGAAACTGAGAAGAACACAGTACCAAATGGTGGGACTGGTAGATTTCCTTGCAACTTGTTGAAACTAAGATCAAGAATTTTGATATTTATCATAGAAAGATGCTCAACTGAAGTCAAAAGATTGTGAGAGAGATCCAAAGCAGCCAATGAACCATTTCCCACATCATTGAACCATTTGGGGATTGTCCCTTGAATTTTGTTGTTCGAAAGAGATAAAATGATCAAATTTGGAAGCTTCACTAAGAATTGGGGGAAGTTATTGATGTTACAAGAAGATAAATTTAGCCATGAAAGATAGGTTAATGGTGGACCAACATGTTCATTAAAGCTAATTAATGAAAGAAATTTGTTGTTTGAAAGATCAAGAGACCGTAGTTTTTGGAGCTTTGAAAATTGGTACAAATCAACAAGACCACTCAAATTATTTGAGGATAGACTCAAGGAAGAAAGATTTGTGAGACCAAAAATTGACTCTGGGAAATTGCCTTCCAACTTATTGTTCGAGAGATCACACCCCACCAATGAATTACTTGAGAATTGGCCAATTGACCCAATGAGATGATTGTCATTAAGATTCAAAGAATTCAAAGATGGTGAAGAATAACACCCTGAAGGAATTGTTCCATCGAACAAGTTATGAGACAATTCTAGCTTAAGCAACTTAGAAAGTTTGCAAATTTCATTTGGAATTGGACCAACTAATTTGTTGAAGCTACAATCAAAAGAAGAGAGCTGAGCTAGATTAGACAAAGATGGTAGTTTCCCTCCTATGTTGTTTCTAGAAATTGATAAACTCTCTAGTTTGCTAAGCTCTCCAAACACATTTGTGATTTCACCATTGAAGTTATTGTCTGAAAAATCTAAGACAGTGAGATCTTTCAGTCTTGAAAGTGATGATGGGATTTGTCCACTAAAATTATTAGATTTGAGGATTAAGGAAGAGAGAGGCTTTAGGTTTGAAAGGAATGAAATCTCACCGCTGAATTTGTTTGAGCCAAGGTTCAAATGAGCTAGCTGAGTGAGATTCCTGAAACTTAGAGGAATTGGTCCTTCAAATGCACAACTTTCTAGATCCAAATTATTAAGGTGACTCAAATCACCTATGGAATCAAAGATTCTTCCTGAGAAAGAAGTGAGGCTGAGATCCAGAAAGGATAGAGGAGAACTCCAATTGGATTTTGGAAGTTGACCTCTAAGATTTCCATTCAGTGACAAATCTAGCTGTTGAAGATTTTTTAATTGAAGAATGTCACTGGTGATATTTCCCTGCAACTTAGTATCTTTAAGTCTAAGGGAAACCAAAGAGGATGATAAATTCACAAACAAATTAAAGGAGCTTGGTATAATAGAAGACATATTTACATCATCTAAAACAAGTTCTCTTAAATCAGTCATGTTTAAAATGAGATTTTCACATGTGGATTGTTCAAGTCTCAAATTACCCCACCCACTAGATAAATCAAGAGAGACTAATTTAGACAATTGTGTGATTTTGGAAGGAATTTCACCTGTGAAAAAAGAAGAGCTTAAGTTTAAATGAGTGAGGTCACGAAGATCACCGAATTGAGATGGCATCGAAGACCCTTCAAAATCATTGTAAGCCAAGTTGAGTGTTTGAAGATGAACAAGTTGAAAGAGCGTGCTATTGGAAGTAAGTTGACCTTGAAGAATACTTAAACTAAGATCAAGGCCAATCACGTGACCAGATACAAAGTCGCACGTGATCCCATCCCACAAACAACAATTTGAACCATTTCCCCATGATATTGTTTTTGACAGCATTGAGGCCTTGAATTGATTCTTAAATTGGAGAAGGGCAAAGTAATCATGATGATTACACAATGGATCGAAGGAAGAAGAAAGGGAAGGAAGGAGGAGGAAAAAGAAACAGAGGAGAATTGAAGAGGCCATACCACAAATTTTGGAAGGTAATGAGTGAGTGAAAGATGGGTATGATAGCTAGCTGACTGATTATGCATTTATTTATAATGGTGCCTGAACTGTAGGTAGCGTGAGGGACACGCAGCTAATAAAAGACTTTTTTCTAGCGGCTTTACAAGAAGATCTCCTAGGGCCAAATACATCATTTAATTTTATGAATATAGTTGTTGGGAGATGGTAGTATATTAATATTTCAAATTACAGTAGTTTAAATTTTCAGGTAGTAGGAGTAATAATAAGATTAAATTATACAGAACTCTCCCAAACTTTATATCATATGTAATTAACTTTTCTAACCTTTAAATGTTTATAATAAACATCCCTAAACTTTTACATTTATGTAGGTAGCTCACTTTTAGTTTTGTTCATTACTTATCTGCATATGACTTAAAGTTTAGTAGGTTTATTTGCATTTAATTCAAATTTTGAGAGGTATATGATATAAAAAACAAAGTTTAATAAGGGGTACGGTATTAAATTAATAGTTTGGTATTATCTACATAGACTAAAAAGTTAAGGGGATTCATTATTAAGTTTTAAAGGTTAAAGAGGTTATTTGTATATGATTTTAAGTTCATGGAAATTTTATATAATTTAGCCTACTGATAATCATAATAAAACTAGTTTTGCCCAAAGTGTGAGTTCATAATTACCTATATCCATCCTCCCCACTCAAAAAAGGAGTAAATATAATAATGTCAAGATTGGTGTAAACCATTGTTATTAAACCTAGCCGGTCCGGCCCCGAAAACTGGTGACCCGGTCAGAGAACCGGTCCTGTTCAATAATTTTTTTAAAAAAAAACTTCTTTTTTTAAAATAGGGTTAGTTCTGGTTTGACTCCAGTCTGACTCACTGACTCTTGACCCAATATCCTGACCGGTTCAGTGGCTGGTCCCGATTTAATAACCTTGGTGTAAACTAAACGCAAACTTGGATAGGAAGAAATTTATAGAGGAATCAATACTAAGGAAAACTCCTAAAAATAGCAACAATTTTTACTATTTTAGAAAGTTTTCCTTCTCATTATTCTCTTCCCCTATTTTTTCCTACTTTTCCCTCCCCTAAACATAGTGTAAAGGAATTGCTTGAAAGCATTCGACTGATTTATATGACTACTTTTTAAGATATGAATTAAAAATTGGCAAGAACTAATAACATCAAAATCAAGAACCCACCACCTAGCGAGATAATGCATGACATGCATTAACGTTGCGGGATCATTATACTATATAAGGAGAAAATTCAAACTGATCCAATCAAAAGACATATATATTTCATTTACACATCCATGACTCGATAGACAACAAACTAATTTTTTTTTTTTTTTTTTGTAATTGACTTGGGGGGGGGGGGACTCGTCTACTATTGTCGCTGAGAATATGAAATAAAGATGTAGCATAAGATTTAAAGAAAGTGCATGACTTGCCAATGGAAAATAATAACAAGAAGAAAAACCAAAGACAATTTTTTTTTTTGCTAAAGACAAAAAAATTAATTACAACTAAAATACTGTTGAAAAATAATCAATGATTTCACGATATGTGTGGAAAAGTCTACTAAACAAATTTGTATCTCACATTAATTTCGCGTGAGCGTTGGGACTGGATCTTGATAGTGGATTTTAACCAACTCCATTAAATGAAATGTATCAATGCTATGGGGTCACTGGTCAGTATAGAAGGAGACATTTTAAGAGTGTCCGGATCCTACCTTAGTAAAACCTACACTCCTTCCGTCCTTAGTTCGATAATTATGCGATTTAAGAAAATTGTTATAAGGGAGAATTGTCCAAAAATACCTTGGAGGCAAATTAATTGCTTATTGCTATCAAGTATGCAAGCGATCTTCCGTGTGTGCAAAAATCTTCCATATAAATGTGCAAACAATCTTCCGTTGTGTGTAAAATATCTTCCATTATGGGCAATAGATCTTCCATGGTAGCAATCAGTAATTAATTTGCCTCCAAGGTATTTTTGGGCAATTCTCCCTTATTATAATTGGTTAAAAGTAATAAATATATAAAAAATGAATAAGCATGCCCTTATTTATAAGGGATAAGTGAGAAAGAGAAATAGAATAGTAATGATAAAAGGTATGAAAGAAAATGTAGAATAGTGTAGGAAAAAGATTATGAGAGAGAATATAATTAATTATGGGCAAAATGATAAAAAACACATTAAACATTCATATAATTCACCAAGCGGACTCTTATAAAAAGGATCAAAATAATTCAAATTTCAGACTCTTCTAAAAAGGACCGGAGAGTATACTTTGTTTGCTCCTTTCTATAATGAACAAATACCTGCTTCATCAACATCAAAGAAGACATGTAAAATAAGTTGCAAGCTGCTCTTCTAATCCTATTTATAAGATAGAGAGGAAAGAAGTTTTTTTATCATGTTTATAAGTCAAATTATCAATTTTTTCACATAAATATATAAGTTTACCCTTCATTTATTAATACATAGACTTTATACTCATGGAATACAAATCAATGTATCTTAAATAGGGTTCAAGTTTGAAAATTATTAAATTTTAAGACATAGTTAATAAATTTAAGGTTTTTTAATTCCGACAAAACATGTTGGAAATGACTTATGAATAGGTAAGAGAAGTATATATAAATAAGTTGTAACATTATTATAAGAAATAACCTCACTAATTTAATGATGATCCTATAAGAAATTGACTAGTGGCCTGGCTTGTTAATGAGACATTACCTCTCTCCATCATTTAGATGAGCACATGAGTAGAAAAATTTAATAAATGATTTAGACAAAGATGGCATGGCTTGTGTGTTTTTGTACATTTATAGCTTGTGTGGAATACTCGCTTTGATTCTTATTTTAAGGTATCAACTAATAATTTTCACAAATCAATTAAAACAGTTAAAGTCATTAAATTTATCCTAAAATTTAAGTAATATCCAATATTACCCCTACTAATTACACTAAACTCTAATATTATTAATTATTACTCTTTCCCACTACCCTTATTAAATATGGGTATATAATTAATGCTCTTTGAAAATAAGGACTAAGAACACTTGTTAATTGATGTCTTATAATAAGGATCAGAGGAAGAATCTTCTTTTCATTACAACAAAACCAGGAAAAAAAGTATTGTTTTTCAGGGCTATATAGTAAGAAGATAATGACATGAATGGATCAATATTAGAAGTTTGAAAAAGAAGACCAAAGCTTAGCTTTCATTAAATTTAATCATACGAGTTTTCAAAATTGAAATTTAGTCCTTTTGATTGCAAAAAATTATAAAAGCTTCAAATTGAAAGTTGGTCCTTTAAAACTCGTGAATTTTATTTCCTTAATGCGCTAGATATACCACTAAACGTGTTATTTTATGCTTGATGTGTTTAATCATCCTCTCTAGAAAAATCATAACACATACCTAACACGTTGATCTAGTCTTTGTTTACTCATTTCACTTCATTGATTCAATTAGTGCACTAAGTTTTTTTCTTTAAAATGTTAATAATCTTGACGGAATAAGTTTGTATGCTCAGGAAAATTTCTAACATGTTAGTCCTTTTGTGTAACGTGTTAACAAGCCTTTAGTGTTTAAATTCCAAAAATTGAGCATATCATCCTTGACACGCTAACATTCTTAACTAACATAATATCCAAGCGTTTCATAAATCCAAGTGTTTAATTTGTCTTTGAGAAAATTCTAATTGATAGAATGCTTATTTTTTATGATTTTAACTGTTGATCATAATATATGAATTAATTATTCCTGACATGAGCATATAACTCGAGCAGCCTATTCTAGTCATTAATCTCTTCAGTGTTAGAGCAATAGTCTAGTCAAGATATTCGTGCTTGATTGTTGTAAGTAGTTCGAGTCATATGCTCAAGTTACGCTTCGCGTATCAAACATTCCATGATGGGTTGAACTTGTTTCGTATATAGCAGTTCGAGTCATACACTCGAACATTGTTAATCTTTGTGATGATCAACTCATGATCTGTCACTCGAACCATTGTTGGAAGTTATAATCATGACTAAGTTCTAGAGATTAAGTTGCTCGAGTCATACACTCGAGTCAATAAGGTTATATTGCTATATCTCATTCATTATGGTACGAAAAAAAAAATGGAATCACCGGTGTTACCGTCGTAAAATTTCCATCAGAAAATACAATATCCAATGGAATTAGTGACCGATTTTTTTTTGTTAGGAATTACGGACGAAAATTTCATTAGTAATTTGTAGGGCTGAACAATGGGCGCTATGGGCCCAATGATTTGCCTATCGCCTGCCCATTTATTTTTCAATAAGCATGGGCTAGTCAAAAGCCCGCTCATGCCCATGATAAATGGTTGGGTTAAACCCATGTGAGCTGAAATGGGCATAGACTGTCTATTAGTGTATCTTTTCTAAAAACTGCACTTCTACCTTGTTGTTATGTGCTCTTACTAATTTCTCAATATAAATTATTAAAAACACTAATAATTATTAAAGCACCATAATCCACATCATTACTCATGAGATAATTTATTTAATAATTTAATTAATCCTTAATTGATAGTTGATAAATCTTTAGAGTAAGAGTAATTTATTATATTATATATAGAATTATAGCTTATATATAAAAGCTCGATATCATGATCATGATTCTGATTTATAAAACATGATCATAATGTATAATCATTTATTCATGAGATATATATAATTATAATTTAACTCACTTGAAAATTTGTCCTTTAGAATTACATTATCTCTTATACTTAAATAAATATTACATATACACACACAAATAAATAGGCAGGCATGGGCAGCCCGAAGGTATGCCCGTGGCCTGTCCCATTTAGTGCACACGTCCGCATATGTAAGCCAGCCTGTTATGGGCTATTATTGGGTGGGACAAAATGGGTAATTTTTCATTGGGTATGGGTGGGCTCATTAGGCTATGGGCGGCATGCTCAACCCTAATAATTTGTCACAAAATTTTTTGATAGATTAATGATGGAACAATTCCGTTGGAAATTGTATTTTTCAACGGAATTTAATTTAAAATATTGGGTTAAGGGCTTTAATGTCATAGAAGTTTTTGATTATGGATGTTAGACACCTAGAAGTTTTTTATAGGGCAAATGTACCTTGAAAGTTTCAAAAAAGGACAATTTTGCCCCTTCGTTAATTAGCCCTAAGTCCCTAACAATCAACATTTATTGATCATATATGCAAAGGTAGCAGGCATATGTGGCATCCACCTCACCCTTTTTTGTCCACGTTAGTTGTCACATTTCTTAGTAATATTTTTTTAAAAAAAAAAAACTCAGATCTTCTCCTACAATGTCTCACGTCCTTAATATAAGACTAATTTATTTAGTGTTTTTTAATCTCCCCAAATATCATAACTGAGTCTTATATCAAGGACGTGAGACATTGTAGGAGAAGATCTGAGTTTTTTTTTTAAAAAAACACTGAATAAATTATTTAATTATATATTAGTTCATAAGTCAAACAAATTAGTTTGGAAAAAAAGATAAATATAAATATATTAAAGTAATTTATTTAGCTTCCTTAACCTTTCATATTAGTCAATCGTCGAAATTAAAAAAATCTAACAACTGATGTCGACAAAATAGGGTGAGCTGAACGCCACATAGGCATGCCACCTTTCATTAACTAACCCTAACGGTCAACAAATGTTGACCGTTAGGGTTAGTTAATGAAAGGGCAAAATTGCCCAGTTTTTTAAACTTTTAGGGCACACTTGCCCGCTCGAAAACTTCTAGGTGCTTAATACTCATACGTGAAAATTTCTAGAGCATTTAAGCCCTTTAACCCTAAAATATTATGGACTTGTATTCAAATTACCCAAAATTTATTAGATTCTGTTATAATTAAACCAAAGATAAAATATATTTGTGGTCATTTGGAAACTAGTTTTCTGTAATTCAAAATCTGAAACGTAATGTTTGTTGAGCTTGGCAGTCGTTATGTACAAAATTTAATTAACTTATGCTCAAATTCATAATTTACCTCGAGAAAATAGATATATGTACATGTATGCGTTTAGGTGTGTATACAATTAATACTACATGTGAGTGGCTTAGCTAGGTTTTAATTGTTTATTGATGAAAGAGAGATGAATTTACAAGGACATATCTCCACAGCATTAAGAACAACCTTGACTTTTCTGCATCGGCTTGTGAAGAACGGAACTGTGCTGTTTCTATCATTGACTTGGACTAATTCAAAAGCAAGACCAGCTAAAACCTTGTTTAGCAAACTCTCATAATCACTTAACAAAACTCTTGTTTTTTATTTTTTATGAAACACAATTCATGTCACATGTTTATCTGGTATAATATAAAGTGACTTAAAATAAGTTAATTTAAATAACCTTCAAGATGATAACTTGTCCTGGATTATTCACAGTGCGAAACACGATTGGGACATCTTATCCCACAAAATGATGTGGAACGACTTGTCCATTTCGTGCCTCTTCCAAGCTCAAGTTGTCCCAATAAACTCTCCATGTCAGTAATGGAAATGAAAATTAGAGGCCCATTGTCATGGATTAATCAATAAACATTTGCATCCACGCATGCATACACACACATAGATGCATACATATACATATATGCATCCATGCATCCATAATTTATTTTTTGGGGTGCAACGTTGCCCCAAGAATTTCCAAGTCATAGAAATTTTGGTCATTATCTCAATTAAGCTTGATCGTTAGTTAATCAAATATGCTAAGCTAGCAGTACACATGTCATTGACATCATTTTTGTTTTGGATTTAAGTGCAAATTTGCTCTAAAAATTTTAACTTAAGAGTAATAATGTTATCCTGGAAGTTTCCAAAATCATAACAATGTCGCCCTAACAATATCCACGTTAAGTTTACCCATTAGTTGACTAAACATACTTATTTAGTAAGTCCATGTGTCATCTATTTCATTTTTTTTTCAAAGTTAGCTGGATTTAAAAATAAATATAGTTTTCTTTTTTTAAAAAAACACATCTTGTCTAAAGGATCAGAGACAATCAAAGAGGTGAAAACGTCATGTGCGATAAAGAAAAAAAAAATCAAAGAGGCACTTGCCTATCTTGGTGTCGCAAGGTATAACAGTAGAGAGTTTTTGATGTCTTTGTTCTTGAAAATCTTCCTTATTGTGTTATCCATCTCTAATGATTGAATCTTTTTCTTCATTACTCTATGTTGAATTTAAGCACCTCTTCCATATGTAACTTCTTCTTCAATGTTGGTCATGCTGCCTGTCACGCCCTTATCTAATTTTCACCTTTATCAGAGTATTCGCAAAAAACGACATGCGGTTCGGTAGGCAACACAGGATTAGCATGAATATACTGATATTATGTACATAATTACATAATTTCCTCCGAGGGGTTCGTACCTGATAAATTCAAATAATGTAGCCACACAAGGCTATTAGGGTATCTAAACCCATCCCAGTAAAACAGAGACATCTTTTCATCTTCATTCCACCAATGCAATCCCCTCATATGGTTCTCTGCATAGTTCTCAGCATATCTTCTGTCTTCTCCTGTCTAAATTGTTGGTAGGGGAGGGTGAGATTCGAGAGAATCTCAGTAGGAAACAGATACCATAATGCATGCATGATTGATGTTATGTGTATGACATGTTAGCTTTATCTAGATGTATGCCCCATAATAACATTTCTGCATGCTCAATGTTTCATACAACAAGACTATGGCCACAGTGAAAATAGAAACAGAGCTTCATTTATTCAAATATGCTCTACACAATCAAGTAAAGCAATCACATACATCATTACACAAGCAAAGACATCAAATACATGCAAGTAAGGTAAGTCCCCTACCTTAACCCGTTTTCGCCTCAAAACGCGTGCCTCGATCTACGTGCAAACAGCTCGGGACTCCATATTCGATCCTACAATGTCAAATGTACTATTTAGACACTTCTATAATGTTTCTGGGGGTTATATGAGTCTATCTTGAAAAATTACTAAAATACCCCCGGGGACTCGGCCCCATCGTACCCGGTCCGGCTGTACTTTTCTCGAAATTCTAACCTGGGCTATCCTGATATATTTTCACCCAAGGAATCTATTTCTGGACTCGAAATTATCAAATTCAATGTCAAATTATGAAATTGCCCTTGGCAGCCCTACTTTTAGGGTTTTATGGGCGTTTCCGTAATTATGCTTTTTCAGCCTTTTCTGAAAAAGTTCCCAACTGTAACCGCACCTAATTTTCCCTCCTGAACCCAATGGAACCATCAAATCATTGAAAATCCAACTCTAAGGCCCTCAAACATCCCTGGCCGAAATTATGGTGTTCTCTGGGAAAAATCGGGGTTTTACGATTTCGGCTCTGTAAACGTGTTCCTTTCTACTCCTAACCACTTTATTGACTATTCCATTAGGTTACAACTACCATTTAGTATCAATTTGAGCAGCATAACCCCTAAGGAAACCCATTTTCCATTTTTACAACCAATGGCAATTCGGCGAAATTTCACCGATTAAATTGCCCACAGCAGCTAGAATAGTCAATATACAAGAGTTTGGAAGTTACCTCAAGCTCCCACTGGCTTTTTCTGACTTGGCTGAAAACCCTAGTCCTCCAAACTCCAAAATCTTGCTTCAAACACCTCAAACAACACAGGAGATAAGCTTAGGAGAAGGATTATACACGTTAGGTACGAATTCACCGAAGAAATCGACCTATCTTGTGAGTTTTCTCCTCTCCTTCTCTCTCTAAAAGGGCACAACTCTCTCTCTCTCCTCTTGGCTGAAGCACGTCTGAAATGGTGGGAGGAAGATGATGATTTTCCTTTTATCATTTATATTATAATATGTTAATCAATTGTTTAATTTTTCAAAATTCGGATTTTTACAAAGTTTTGGCAGATTTCTGCCCAAACTTTGAAAAATCATAACTAATTCTAGAAAAATTGAATTGAGGTGATTCCAAAGCCTATAGAACCCTTATTGAGTCTAGTTTCAAGAAAAAATATAGACTTTTGCTTTCTGGAATCACAAAATTCTCAGAATTTCAATATTTGCATATTGTTCTAGAAATTTCACAGTTTTTCTGTGCTGACTTCAAAAATTCATATCTTTTTGTGTATAGCTCTAATTGAGTCATATGACCTATCAAATTAAAGCTTAGGATGTCTACTTTCATCCTGTAAAATTTCATAATTTGTGATCATCATTTGGTCATTCAAAATCACATGACAAGCCCACTACCTCATAGGCGATTTTACCGTAAGCATAATCACTTTCTCCAAAATTCACTATTTTACTTTCTTAATACCCCAAAGATATTAGAATCATTAGGGGATAAATTTGGGCTCCTGCTAAATTGGGGCTTAGCAGTCCACTTAATTTAGGCTTATTTCCAAACCTCAATTCCCAAATTTTGGGGTATTACATTGCCAGCTCAACATATTCGATTAACTAACAGTCAAACTTAACCTAGATGACACAAAGACTATCAGCTTAGCATATTTGGTCAATTAAAAATTAAACTTAAACTAGATGACACGTGGACTATTTGCTTAGCATATTTAGTCAACTAACAGTTAAACTTAATTGAGATAATAGTCATGTCAAAATTGTTATGATTTGGAAACTTTCAAGGTATCATTTCATCCCGAAAAACTTACGGAACAAAATTGTCCCACCTTATCCACTTTCAGGGCAAAATAGCCCTTTAACCATTTAATTTTTCTTTTATATACTCCATTCGATCTTAATTATAAGACAAAGTTGAGTTTTTTGAAAAAAATTAAGGAAGTTAATTAAATTACTTTAGAGTATTTATATATTTATTTTTTCCTCCAAACTAATTAGTTTGATTAATAAACTAATATATAATCTAAATATACATAACATATGATATGATTAAGTAATTTATTTGGCTTCCTTAATCTCTCTCAAAAAAATTAATTTTACCTTATATTTAAGTCTAATGTAGTAGATTTTACCCCCCTTGGTCATTTTTATTAGATCCAATATACAAACATATGCTCGCGCGCACGTGTGCGTGTTTCTTTTTTTTCCCTGTAGCCTGAGCCTGGTCCAGCGACCAGCCTAATGTCCAACTCGTTCATGTTGGTTTGGGATAGTTTTGGTCCTTTACAATCCAAAAATTCAACCAAATGCAAAAATCACACAACTAATATTTTCTTTTTGTCAAGCTAACTTTTTGAAAAATCAGGGTTGGATCTTATGGAATGAGTCAGTCTCTCATAATATAGCGAACTAAGATTCAAATCATTGCTGAAAGAATTACCTACATTTAATACTCAACAATGCCTCAAACATGAATATGAGGCATAAACCATAGACACTGCTTCCTCATCCTTTTTTTTAATTACTCCCTCTGGTCTTAAATATAAGTCAGAGTTGATTTTTTTTTTAGAGAAATTAATGAAACTAAATAAGTTACTTAATCATATCATATATTATGTATCCTTAAATTATATATCGGTTTATAAGTTAGGCAAAATATTTTTTAAAAAAAATGATAAATATAAATATTTTGAAGTAATTTAATTATCTTTATTAATATCTTCCAAAAAATCAATTTTATCTTACATTTATAACTGGAGGGAGTATTAAAAAAAAAAAAAAAAAAGAGCAAAGTCACCAGAGATCCAAACCGAGTCGCACATGATTAGCCGCACGCATAATTAACAAGGCCATAGTATAAGATTGGTTATGCAACCCAATTAGCTTTTTCTTAATTTGATTTGTACAAACTTAAGATAGGATAGGAGTAAATTAATTGTGTAAAGTGATTTATTTTAGGATTGATATTTTTTCAATCTAACTTTTACAAACATTTTTTCAATATGACTTTTACTAATTTAAATAATGCATATTTATATTATATGTATATAAATTATAAAATGCACAATACTAATACTCTGTGTACAAAATTTACAAAATACCACTGGAACTAAACGCCTAAGAAATTTATCAAGTTCTTCTCATCAATTTTTCTCTAAAATTTATTATTTAATTTTTTTCCTTCTTATGATGCTTTTATAAACATAAAATTATATCATCCTAAGGAGTAATTTTATTTTTTTCATTTAAAGCAGGGTAGGATCAACATCAAGACTCTTCTTTTTATTTTTTATTTTTTCCTCATGGACACCTTCTCTCTCCGCAGTCAATAAATTTTAAGCATGTTTGTTTGAGCTTAAATTTACTTATAAGTTGCTTTTTACGTAAATCGAGACACAACTCCTCTCACATACTTATTTCGTATACTGTAAATCACTATTAAAAAGCAACTTATAAGCTATCGAATCGCTAAAACAAATATACCTAAGGCTTTTACTTAAAAGTAGTTTTTATCCCGAATCCAAACACTGCCTCAACTGGGAGTAAAGCATTTTTCTCCCTCCAATTGCACGATTGGGATGTCTGATGTCATCTAAGACTATGGCGCAAGAAATTTCTTGGGCTTTATATAGCTGATCCAAAATAGGTTCCATACAAGACAAGGCAGAAGCCCAAATCATTTGAGAAATGTGTGGTGATAACAATGTTAAGGAACCCAGATCAACCGGTCCGGCTTAGAAACCGGGGAACCGGTCGGTAGACCGGTCTGGTTCCTAGTCCGGTCTGGGTCCCTATATACAAAAAAAATTAATTTTTTTTAATAATTTCTTACTATAAACCTAAAATCTTTAATTTCTCACCAGTTTGATCTCGGTTTAGCTCCGGTTTGGCCTCGGTCTGACCTACTAACCCTTAACTCAGTACCCCAACTGGTTCAATACCCAATCTGAATTTTAATACCTTGGTGGTGAAGAAGAAATACTGAATCGTTTAAAATGATGATTGAGGAGATCCAATTCAATTTTTATGGCATTTTCTTCGTAGTCCTCGTGCCAACCTAGAAACAATGTACGCCATGTTAAGAAGAGTTAATAATGGGCTCAGGAGGCTCATTTTTGAAAAGGGTCAAGACATTGGGCTTCACATGAAAAGTCCAATGTTCTTTTTAAACACAAAACCATTGTCCAAATAAGAGATGTTGCCAGACCTTGGGCCCACTCCTTTGGAATGAACGGTGGGACCTCGCACCGCCATACTATGCAGTTCTCTTCATACCCAACCTCACATTTATAAAATAACAACCATACTATTAGGCTATAAGATTATTGCTAGATAGCTTAATTCTTAAAATGCCTATGGGGTTTTTAGGTTTAACAGAAGGAAATAGTCTCTCACAACATGATAAATTAAAGTTCAAATCTCTGTTGGGAGAGTTGTCCACATTTATTACCTGACAATATCTCAAACATGATTGTATCTAACAGAAGGATATATGTGTTTGGCGAAAAAAAATTCTTAAACTTTCTTGGTTGAATATGGAAGAAACGTCTTACTCCAAAAAAGAACCGAACAAAAATCCAATCACCATTGCCACCTCGATTGGGTAGTGATAATCTAAACGAGAACCTATACTCTGAGCATACACATTTGCAGTGAAACTTGACCCATTTACAAATTGAATCCTAGGCTAAAACTATTATTGTTCGGGTAAAAGAATTTTTTTAATGATATAGTATTTGACATTAGGTGCGCAATATTTAAGTGTTGTTCCACCGAAACTCCTAACATATTAGATTATTGTTTTGCCAAGATTTTTCCTTACATGCTTTCATTCTAACTACAAAACTTTGCCTTCCAAATTCTTAGCCCACAGGTTTCCTTTTTTTTAAAAAAAGTTCAGATGGATAGGGTTTTGAAAGCTTACCAGGAATCCAGGATCAAGCATGCTTTGAAACTCAAAAAACATACTCCTTTCGGTCCTAATTATAAGATAAAATTGATTTTTTTAGAGAAATTAAGGAAGCTAATTAAATTACTTTAGAGTATTTATATTTATATTTTTTTCTTCAAAATAATTATTTTAATTAATAAATTAATATATAATCTAAAGATACATAACATATGATATGATTAATTAACTTATTTAGCTTCCTTAATCTCTCCAAAAAAAATCAACTTTGTCTTATATTTAAGACCGGAAATAGTATATAAAAATAGTTACAAATTGTTTACGGACAAAATTTTGACATCCACAATATATTTACATCAGTATTTTTTTATTATCCTTTTTTGGCCAATTATCCTTTTGTTAATTAATAAAATAATAATAAAAATATTCATAATGATTTTATCCAACCATTTATTCTCCGGCCATTTTTTTTATTAAAAAACAGATGTAATGTTTCTGAAAATTTCCCATATCAGAAACATATTTATGAATCTCCATTGATTAAAATGTGAAGGAAATTAAAAAAAAAAAAACATGATATGCAAATTTTCATTTATATTTTAGTTTCACATGATGGCCTAAACGCGTAACTCAGTTTTCCGATAAGCAGAACACTAGCTAGGCTTGAAGCCTCAAATCATTCATGTACGTTTAGAAATATCAAACCAAAATGCCACAAGTAAATATAGATATAGAACAAATTGTAAATTTAGATATTTACTATTGACTCTAATATAATATAAGAAGTAACGATTTCAGCGTCAAAAGGTTCTCCTAATATGCATTTATGCTGTAAATAATAGAGGTACATCGCAATTTTTCCCCATAGTTTGTTGATATGTTATTATTAGGATACACTGGTAATAAAAATTAAAGATATAATTAAAAATACCAATTAAATTTATCTTCAAATTGCATATTTCCTGTTTTGATAGAATTTCATATAACTTTAACTAATGAGGTTGTGGTTGAGTCTAGTAAAAAGAGTTACTTCTTCATAATATGATAAACTATAAAGTTTGAATTCTCAATAGAATATGTGCCAAATTTAATATCTAATAGCGTCTAGAACATGATTATCTCTTATTGAAGGATACTTGTGTTTAGCATAAACAAAGAATTTCATATGCCATCTAAAAGTTCAAACATGTATATTGATTTTTTTTTAAACATCCCGTTTAATCATTAAGAATATTTTTTAAGAAAATGATAAATTTGGAAACTAAAATAAGTTAAAATCTTAAATTTATAACCAAAATAAATTTTTTAAATAGCTTCTATGTTTAACATCAACATTGCTTGATCTTATTAACACCAAACTGTGAACTTGTATGTTATTATTTTTAATAACTTTTTTTTTTGAAAAAAAAAAAAAAGCTGTCATATGGACATGAAAGGGATCAAACCGACCAAGATCCAAAGGCGAATTCTCATCTCAGCACATTGCCATGTCTCCCTCTCAAACTTTACTCCTCCCCATCATGTTTGGTGCCTTATTCCCAATAGAGACGTTATTCGATTGTATTAGGAGAGCCCAAGATTATACTCAACAGAGAGATATTTTGCAATCGCTTGGTTCTTCAATTGAATTTTCAACCTATTGGGTTAGGTCTAGTAGAATGGGTTAGTTCTTCACAATATGACGAATCAATATTTAAATTCCTGATGTGAGAAGTGCTCACATTTATTGTCATATAATGCTCAAATAGAATTATCTCTAGTAGGAGAATACCTATGCTTATTTAAAAAAAAAATGAATTTCCAACCTCCATTTTTGGCTCTTGCTTTAACATTTTGACCAGAAATGTTTTTTTTTCCCAGACTGATAGTTTCCAGCAACAGCACACTAGAAAAACGGGTCCAATCATGAACTTCTTCCGTGGGCTACCTTGATTTTGATTGGAAAAGTGCATCCCAATTTTGACTTTAATTTTCATATGGCTAAATTAATGTTTTAAAAGCAATCAGGTGTCACACTGAAAAAATTATAACGAGTTATGATTTAAACGGTCGAAATGATCGGGCGGTTTGACCGGGTCTATAACATAATAATTAATTTAAAAATAATATTATATACATATATACTCCCTCTAGCCTTAAATATAACATTCAGTTGACTTTTATTTGAGAGATTAATAAAACTAAATAAACTATTTAATGATATCATATGTTGTGCATTATTAAATGCATGATATATCAGTTTATAAGTTAGGAAAAATAATTTGAAAAAAAAAATTATGAATATAAATACTTTAAAGTAATTTAATTATATTTTTTAATATATCCAAAAACTCAATTAGATCTTATAATTAGAATAAGAAGTAGTAATAATATAAATATAATAAATACATAAACATAATAATAAGTGAGCATTAAAAAATTTTAAAATATTCATAATAGAAATTTTAAAATACAGTTACCATCGCACCAACATCCCCAAGTTTCAAAGCTTTTTTTTCTCTGCTTATTCATTCAGCTCACTCACACTTCCATTTGGGGTTTTTTTTTTTTTCTATCTTCTACTTTTTTTTTTCAGCAGCCACATGCAAAAATGGAACGCAGATTGGGGTTTCCACTTCTCTTCTTCTTGTTATTCTCCATCTGTTTCAAAGCAGAATCAAAATGTAACAAAGGATGCGAGCTAGCTCTTGCCTCCTACTATGTTTGGGTCAGATTTTCAAATCTCACGACCCTTTCGCAAATTATGCAATCCCCAATTCTTCAAACCCCTCAAGATATCGTCAACTATAACAAAGATCAACTATCTGGCATAAATTATGTCCAAATCACCACTCGCGTGAACGTTCCGTTCCCTTGCGATTGCGTGGGCGGTGAATTTCTAGGTTACGTGTTCAAGCACCCGATTCAAGCAGGAGATACTTAAGTGAAGGTTGCGAATCAGAGCTATTCGAATCTCACCACTGCTTCGTGGTTGCAGAGCCTGAATAGCTATCCGCCGAATAGTTTTCCTAATTCTGGAACGCTGAATGTGACGGTGAACTGTTCGTGTGGGGATAGCCATGTTTCGAAAGATTATGGGTTGTTCATCACTTACCCGCTTAGAGCTGGGGATTCTTTGGATTCAATTGCGAACCAGACGAATCTTGATCGAATATTGCTGCAGAGGTATAATCCTGGTGTTGATTTTAGCAAAGGGAGTGGTGTGGTTTATATACCGGGGAAAGGTACACTAATTTATTTGATTGCGCGTAATCTAGTTCGATTGTTAAGTCACATAACCATAATTTAATTTAAACTTATGATTGAATACGATGTTAATTTTAGAGATCAACGACCTTTTTGTATAATAATTGACAGTCGAACACTTTTGGCTAGTATAGTATAATAAATTCCTTCTCATGTTTGGCTCCTCTTTTTCGACTTTAGCGAAATTACTTTATATTCTTATCAAAGTGTATTTAGTTCTGGTAAGTTGACTTCGAAGATTGCTTTTTTGCTGGGAAAACAGAGCTACCGTATTTTCTCACTGGAGCATGGTCTACGGTCCAATCTTTGAACGAAATTAAAGGCTTGTTTGTTTTAGCGGTGGCTTAAAAAATAAGCCCATATTACGCAAACCGAGAAAAAACTTTTCTCACATACTTACCTCGTATACCGTGAATCACGAATTATAAGCACGTTTTGGACAAAAATAAGCCATTCCAAACAAGCACTAACTCTACTTTTGGCATTAGTGATCGTGATTTCACAGTCAACTAATGTGAATCATGTAACAAAGATGATAAAATTCATTAATGATTTCTGATAATTTATCGTCGGAAAATGCTCCCAAGGAAAGAAAAGCATTGGGGTTTATGGCTAACTAACAAAGATATGTTTGTAGGTGGAGGTGTAATTTTAATAATAATATTTTAGATTAGGAGTAACTGACATTATTAAATTTTTAATAGTGTTAAAATATATATAAACTTTATAAAATAAGGCAATTTTACCACACCCTTAACTGTGTTAAGGTTGACCAAGTTTAGAAAGGAGTGAGAAAAATGTTTGATTTGAAGTGGTGACATAGTAGTATTTTAATTGCTGACATGGAATGATAAAAAAACGAAAAGAAAAGAAATGCTTGACCAGGTTTAATAATTCACCATGGAAACAATAGTTCCCTATGGATATAGAACTAATAGAAGAATGAGAAGGCAAAACAAACGACACTCAAACTGAAAGCTTTGGTGAGAAAGCCCATTAGAGATCGAAGTTAAGAAAGCTTTGGCGATAATCAGAGATGCGCTAGGGTTTCGGAGTGCCAAACTTAGAGGGGAAAATCGAGGTCAGACGAGAGAAAGGGAGAAAGCTTCTGCATCTTCCCGTCGTAGAAGATGACGCCGTCGCCATCAACCTTGCTCCTGCTTCTTCCTGATGGGTTCTTCTATATTTACAGCAGCGTCATCGTCTCTTCTATCCCTTCGCCTTTGGAAGCCTCTTGAAAGTCATTTCGAAGCCTTTGCGAAACTGCACATCTGACGGGTTCTTCCTTGCTGCTTCTTCCCAGACGATCCTCAGCGTCATTGCATCTCACAACCTCCTGGTCATTGCAGGTCGAGTCTTTCATGGAGGAGGTGGTCATGGAGTAATCTCACTCCCACCTACCAAGTTTGAAAAAATTAAATTGATCCAGATGGGTCCAAAGATTTCACCGAGCTTTCGACTTTTTTTTTTGGACTGAACCGAGCTTTCGACTTTTGCTTTATAGGTTCGAACATATTGCATCTTTAATGGAGAAATTAATGTGGCTTGTTTCAGGGATGATGCTGACGTGTTATGGTCTAGGGAAGACAAGTTAACAAGTGTGCACCGTGTGGGACTCACTTAACAGACATTTCCTCAGACTTCACGGGTGTGGTAAAATTGCCCTCTTTATAAAATTTATGTGAATTAGAAATCTAATGATGTTAGTTGCTCTGACTTGAAATATTATTATTAAAATTGTACCTTTACTTTATATTTTTTTGCTTTTTCAAGTTGTTCCTGGGAGGGATATTATAAATATTTCTGCATTTTCCTCACCTTTTTTGTTCAGTTTTTAGGCAAAAACAGTGCCTATGTGCCCCTGCCCACTACATAACTGCCCTTCTTTCATGTGTGCATGAAGCTGCATAGTTTTTTTCTTTCCTCTTGTAAGATTTTTGAATAAATTACTGGAAGTTCCTCACTATTTTCAAAGTCCACATGTGCTTCAATTAAAAAACGAGATGCGCTGCATTTCTATTTAATTTTTTTCTTGAAATACCTTTCATTAACCTAAATGCATTTTTTTTGTTAAAAAAGAAAGAAAACGAAGTCTTCTCTTTTTTATATTTATTTAGGAAAAATTGCCCATAAAGACCTCATTAGAAATTTATTTACCAAATGGAACTTGAAAGCATTTAAGGGAAGATCTTTTACACACAGGGAAGATTGTTTGAACACAAGGGAAGATCTTTTACACATAGAGAAGATTGTTTGAACACAATGAAAGATCACATGGGAAAGATATATTGAACAGAGAGAAGATTGTTTAAACACAAGGGAAGATCTTTTGCATACGGGGAAGATTGTTTAAACACAATATCTCATTTGGCAAATAAATTTCCAATGAGGTATTTATAGACAATTTTCCCTTTTATTTATGCCTATGTGGAAAAAACCCATATTTGTATGATTTAGTTAATGGAGGGTACTTTTAGTTTTAAAAAATTTGAAATTGTAGTAAAGTTTATATTTGGAAATGGTTCTGTGTAATTTTAGTAAAATTCAGGGGAAAGTTCTTATAATCCTAATGTATGTTCTCTGTTTTTTTTTCCAGTCCAAAAGGTTTGTCCTCCTTTCTCCTCAAAAAGTTGCTCATTTGGTGCACAGCTTGGTAAGAATACGCAGAAATCAAAAGGTCAATGCAACTTTAAACTTAGATAGTGTTTCTTTCTTAATAAGCAGGTCTAAAAGGTATGGCTATTGCTGGTGTATCTGCTGGGGCAATAGTTGGGTTTCTGTTATTAACGGTTTGTTCTTATCTGGTGTATTACCGAAAGAAGAAGGAGGAAGAGCAAAAATTGCTTTCAGAATTAGCAGTATACTCTGCTCAATCTGGGAAGGATACACAGATATGTATGTCTGCTCCTTTTTCCTTTACATTGTATTTCTTATCAAACTATGGGTGAAACTAAAATGTAACAAGTTCCAAAGGGTTAAACGGCTTGATAACTCTCATGTGACTCTAACATTCAAGTAAAACTGAAATAACCTTGTGACATGCTCAATTAGTTCATATTGCTTGTACAAAATGGCCTCCAATTGGCAGAAAGATTATTGATTGATGGAGAAACCTAGTTGGCATTTGGCAATCCATTCAATCAGCTCAAGTTCATGCTCTTGCTGCTGTAAATGGCAGTGAATGGCGGACAAGATCAAATTCTTTGATGCAAAGTTGAAAATTTTGCCATAAGCTGGACAAGTTGTCCAAAACCTTTTGTCAATACTTGGAGTAGAAGTGAACGATGAAAGACTAAATTATTACCCTAAATATTTCCAAGTTTTGACAGTTTCTAGGTGGATACAGATCGTTCCAAAAGATCCGATGGCTGTGTCACTATCTGGAATTTCTCAATCCGTCATTGTATTTGTTTGAAGTAGAATAGTTTATTTCACTCACCTTATTTTCTGTCAGCATAGTTCACTGAAACAAACCGATGAAATGAATAAAAAATGACAATGTAATTGATTCTTTCATATAGTGATTCTGAGTATAAAATTTCAGATTCCACTGGTTCTTCGGCTGCTGTTGATACTAGCATCAAAGGCATTACTGTGGACAAATCAGTGGAGTTCTCATATGAAGAACTATCTCAAGCCACAAATGACTTCAGTATGGAAAATAAAATTGGTCCAGGTGGTTTTGGGGCTGTCTACTATGCGGGGCTAAGAATCGAGGTATGTAATTTTCATGTACTATTAAATTTGATTTAATTACGTGCATTTGAAAGAAAAGTTATGTCTCGTTAATATTCATAAGAGGACATTTTAATCAATGATGCATATAATTGGCTGAATCTATCTTTTTATCATGAGTATTTGAAAAATATTTAAATAAGAGAGTTACAGTCTTTCTCTGTTGATGATTTATAGCTGCATTTGACAAAATATGAGAGTATTACATGTGGTGGATTTGAAATGCATCTATTGGAGGTTGGAAAAGCCTAGAACTTCAGTAATGTATAATTCATCAATGAAATGTCGAATTCGGAATGGATGTGTCAGTGTATTGGTATTTAAAATGAGGCTTTTCTTTGAATACGCATACTAGAGAAGACAGGTAACTTATAAGACTTGTGTTCACCAGATTGTCCTTGCGTCAAGTAATTTCTTTGCTATGGGATGGGAAAGACAAGTAATGCTAAAAGGGACTAGAGAGAGAAAGAGTCACTTTCAAAGTGTTAATTCAAAGAGCTAAACTCTGACTGAGTGGATACATGAAGATCTAAGTCAAGAACACTCCATTCACCTACGCTATCTTCTTTTTCCTATTACTGTTGCTAAAAAATGTTGTTCTTTCAATTACTTATTTATGTTATAACCCAAAATTTCAGATCTAACCCATTACTTTTCACCTCATGCAGTATTACAATTTACATATAACATTATATCATAACACACTTAGGATGTCATTAAATTTGTTTGTTCTTCTTTGTGGCCATTTTATTTTTCTTATTATCTGATTAAATAAACCTTTTAAAGAGATTTTCCTTTGCAGAAAACTGCAATAAAAAAGATGGAGTCACAAAAATCAAGGGAGTTTCTTGCTGAATTGAAAATGTTAACGCGTGTTCATCACCTAAACTTGGTATGATAACTTTTGAACAAAAGCATATGGTAGGGCTAGTTTCTTGACTGTATAAGTAAATTTTTGTTTCTTTTGAAGCTAAATCATGTGTGATTTTGATTTTTTTTTTGACTTCCCTTGAATGATACGGGCAGATGGTGATTTTTCTAAGTGAAGGGATTCAACATTAGTCTAAGCATTGGCATGAAGATATCAATTTCACTATTTTGAACTTAGAGTAGTAAAGTATATGTCACGATAGAATTGGAAGGTTATCCCATTTGGGAATTATTCTTGATTTCCTTTTTTTCACAGTAAAGTGAATGATATAATTCCCATGTTCGTTAGTTTCATTTTAAAGCATGATAGCATCAAATTCTATTCTCCAAGATTCAGCAATTTCCCCCTCTCCTTGTAGGTGCGCTTGATTGAATATTGTGTGAAGAATGATTCTCTTTTCCTTGTATATGGATACATTGACAATGAAAACTTAAGCCAACACCTGCGAGATTTAGGTGATAAAAGCATTCCACCAACGTCTACTTCTGTGATGGGACACACATTTTTCTGTGCATTGCATAAGCACAAGGTCCAAGAAATGAGTCATATTTTATATGGCTATTAAATAGTATGGCTTGCAATAGCTTTTCTATTTTATATTTGATGATCAAGTCATTTTATGACAGGGAGAGAACCCTTGTCATGGTCCATACGCGTGCAAATTGCACTGGATTCAGCTAGAGGTTTTGAGTATATTCATGAGTATGCTATGCCTGTATATGTTCATCATGACATAAAGTCAGCTAATATATTGATAGATCGGAACTTCCATGCCAAGGTTGAATTTTCATTCAAAATCCTTAGAGCCTGTGCCTATTTTTCCTTTTTGGGATGACTTGTAATTCCTTAAATATTAATCTTTGCAGGCACATTTGGTTATATGCCACCTGAGTACATCAACTTCTACTTTTCTGTTTGGGCAGTAGCTAACTGAATGAGATAGTTAGTTGATATTTTAATTATTTAAAATATCAAATAACAAAGGTAAGTTGATAGCATAGTGGCACTAGAGGTTGTTGAACGTCCTTGAGGTGCTGGGTTTGAGCTATTTGGCATTTTATGTTAAAAATTATTGCTAAATGATGAGTTATAATTATTTATTTGAGAATTTTGAGACCCAAATTATTGGGAATGACCTGATTTGTAGCTAACATTCTCATACTTGCAACTTACTTTTCACCAAAATTTTTTTGGAACCTATTAAACTTATCTTTTGAGACCTAGGCGTCATTCTTCCTTTGAATAACTCGATTGGATATGAATATCAAGAAATTTTGTGTTTATGTGAAACTCTTGCTTTCCTTGAATGGTTTTTAGGGAAATCTTTTCTGATTAAGGGAGGCACTTCCTTAGGATAAGGAAAAATGAGTTCATTTTTCCCCTTTTCTGACTGCAAAAACTTGAGTTCACTTTTGTGTACTTAGGTTTGATTACTTTTCTCACTTCTGCAGATATGCATATGGTAGTGTTTCACCAAAAATTGACGTCTTTGCTTTTGGAGTTGCCCTCTATGAACTTATATCGGCCAAAGAAGCTTTGTTCAGGGCTGGTGAATCTGGTTCTGATACAAAAGGCCTTGTCTCTTTGGTGATTCTTGACTTCCTCATTAAAAATGATTTATTTACTATTTTCTTAAAATACAAATCAAGTGAATTTACTAGAATATTCGAGGGTTTATATTTGCCTTGGTTGGTACAGTTTGAAGAAGCTCTTGAGAAGCCTAATCCAAAGGAACATCTTCAAAAGCTTGTTGATCCTAGGCTCGGTGATCAATACACAATCGATTCAGTTTACAAGGTGAGCAAATAAATTGAACTGTTTAAACTTTTGAGTTTGAAAAATACCTGTGTTCGCTGTCAAGTTCTAGGCTATAAAACTATATCTACCGACACTTGTAAACAGAGAACTTGATAGCAACTGTATAAAGAACTCAGAAACCAAGATAAGTGTGTCAATGAAAAGAAAATACAGTACAGTTTGTGAGTTGTTAATTTAATTAAGTATAGTTTGTGAGTTATTAATTTAATTAAGTCTTAAAGATATCATTCATGTATTTTGATCCAACAGCTATCTTTACACCACAAAGCCACAAACAGGTTCACCCTCTCACCACTGTGTTTGCGTTCTGCACAGTACCATAACTAATTTTAAGATATTAAGGAAATTAATTATGGATATTTGTAACAAATGTACGATGATTTCTCTAAAATAGTCCCTTTAACTATTATCTCATTGATAAAACTCCCTTTAATATCTTGTATCGGAAAGCAACATCTAGTACCTTGATGTTATTTCTCAATTACATCCAGCACTCTAATCTTATTTATGGTGCATCCAATACAGTTGTTATTTATTTACAATGCATCAGGCACCTTAAACCATGAATAAGACTAAAGTGCTAGATGTAACTGGAAAATAACATCAAGGGCTGCCGGATGTGTCAGAAAAATAACATTAGGGTGATGAATGTACCGTAAACAGGATTAGGATGCTGGATGCTACCTTTTCTATTAGTTTTTAGTGGAAAATTGGTGAAAAGTCTCCAATTAAAAATTTTATTGGTCAAAATGACTTAATAAATTTTTATGCATAGAAAGTATTGGTACCATGCAAATTTTGTGCACACAAATACTGGTACTTTGATTTATGTCTTTTTTGTGAATAAAATTTTCAATGAGACTTTTCCCTAATTTTCCCAATTTTTTATCGGATTGGGTAGAATATGATTTTGTTTAGAATCCAAATGGATTAATACCATCTTTAGTCCTTTAAGTTTGCTTTTATTTTGGTTTTGGGCCCTCAAGTTTCAAACCATAGATTTTGGTTCATTAAGTTTTATTTCGTTTCAATTATTAGTTTATGTAACTTGATAAAAACCTGGATCATTTTACCTCTTGAAAAACCAAAACTCAGGTTGAAACTTGATGGACCAAAACCGAAAGAAGGACAAATTTGATAGACCAAATATGGCTTTAATCCAATCCAAATATATCCTTGAATCTTGCTACTTACAAATATATATATATATATATATATATATATATTTATGGTACTTGTAGATTGCACAGCTAGCCAAAGAGTGCACCGATGGAGACCCAGACCGACGTCCAAGTATGAGATCTGTTGTGGTGAGTCTGATGACACTTTCTTCTACTTCTGTGGAATGGGATATTGCCTCCTTGCATGAAAATCCAACATTCTGAGATTTGTTCTCTGCAAGGTAGATGCAGAAAATTTGTAAATAAGTTGCCAAAAAAGAAAGAGAAAATATATGTCAATAATATTTAAATTAAGCAACTCACATGTTATTTTGAATACCGTGTTTTTAAATCCAAAATAATAGTAGTAATAATTTTTTTTGAGATATTGAATACATAACTCACAAAAAGAGTTATAGAAATAAAAGCTAACACCGAAAATACATAACAAAACGCAAAAAAGGACCTAGCAACAATCATCAGGTTCCGACTCTTTCAATGAGGAGGTGGTGGCTGATCAAGAATACAATAATTTCCTGCAAGATTGTGAGCATGTTTAGCTTATTTATTAGCTATGCTAATTGTCTCCCTAGGAACTTGATGTAATTCAACATTCCAACTATGAACAAGAGCTCTAGCTTCCTCGATGATCTCCTTATAGGGGTGATTTGGCGCACTTCCCCTAAGGATCAAATTGACAGCTTCAGTATAGACAGAGACTACTCTGACTTGCTTGTAGTTTTGAGCCCAACACAAATGTAGACCATGGATGATGATCAACACTTCTACTATCATCGTTGGGAGCGAAGTAAGTTATGTTTGCTAATAAAGTTACATGAAGTTTAAAAAATGTTGGCATAGATAAAACATACAAGCAATGTTTGCTAATCATGCCTACTGGATCAAATTTGAAGAAAACAATCATTGTATACATATATTTTTTTTATGTCATGGCATCATAATTTACTGTAAAAACCATCCTGAAAAAGTTAATAAAGTTACAATGATTAGCAATGTTTTCTTCAAATTTGCATTAAATTCTATTCAAGTTTATAAGTTACATTTTATTAACAAAATTTAAAGCTATGTTTGCTAATCATGCCTACTAGCTAGATCAAATTTGAAGAAAACAATCATTGTATACAAATATTTTTTTATGTCATGGCATCATAATTTACTGTAAAAACCATCTTGAAAAAGTTAACATATTATAGAATAATGTAGTACGGGCATATATAATTTTCTAAAAGTACTACAACTCTTTTTTAATAACACTTAACATTAAGTCAACCATAGTTGGCAAAAAAAAAAAAAAAAGGTTCAACCATTAGGGCAAGACTCAACCATTTTGGAACCTGATGTTGACTGTGTACTAACTTATAAATAGTTGGTTTAGGTCTTGAGGACAGTGAAATAACCATGCTTGTGGAATCTGGACCGGTCGGTCCGGCCTGGAAACCAGCGAACCGGCGAACCGGCCGGTAGATTGGTTCGGTCCAGGTTCCAATTTAAAAAAAAATAATTTTTTTTTAATTTTTCCTTTAGAATTTTATACTATAAGCCTAAAATCTTAATTTCTCACCGGTTTGGTCCCGGTCTGACCCATTGACCCTTAACCCAGTACCCCGACCGGTTCAATACCCGGTCCATGTTTTAATACCTTGGAAATAACTACCATCAGTAGTCATTTTTTATCTATGAATAATATAATTTTTCAGATTTTTATATTATATAATATATATATATATATATAAATACCAGAAATGAACAGACTGGGCGAGTCTGTAAAGAGACAGAAACCAGAAATAAAAATACTTACAGACAGAAATAAAAATACACTAAACAGAAAAGAAGAAAAATAGAGGTAATTGAATCCGACTGTTGATCATTTATGAACATAAATATAATAAATTGTTTTATCTATGCCAACATTTTTTAAACGAGTTGTCCATGTCCTTTTAGACTTGGCGTGGAAGGTTTTCATGTGGGGAAGGCGGACGAGGGATTATTATAGTGCTGAAAACAAGGCTGTTGTTCTTTTTATATGAAAAGTTATGTTTGGGTTGCGGTTTTTGTCTATGGGAGGGAGATTATTTATGTTGTACTTCAAACTTCTAATGCATGGTTAATAGCTAGTCAGTTAAGATCCAGCACCTTCTGCCTGTTCAGTGTATTTGCATACGCTATTCATCTTTAGCTTGATATGTGCTTGTTTAGTGTGCTTGTCATCACTCTTTATATGTGAGTTAGACATGAGCTGGTTCAGTGTGTATGGAAATACTATTCATCTGCTGGTGTGGTGATCTTCTCGTTTGTTGGCATGTTGACTGTGCTTTTTTTGGTATGAGGTTGGGTGTTATTCTGCTTGAGAATTCTTTTGTATCAAGGAATTTGATCATAAACCATTATTATATATGGATGTTTATGGAAGCAAATTTGGTAGCTAATCGAATTACCAAAGTTTCATTGGATTGGTCTTACTCTCTAGATTGGATATTTCGACCTCCATCTCAAGTACAAACTTTATTGGTATTGGATGTTCATGAAGCTTCTACTTATCCGATTTTAAGTTGTATCTACTTCCAAGACTATCTAGTTGTTGGTTTTCTAAATCTGTTTTGTTATTTATGTTTCGAATTTGTTTGTATTTTTAGTTTGAGGGACATTGTTCTACTTATTGAGTGTGAGACCTTGTAGCTTCTGTACGTTATTTATATACTCCATTCGGTGCTAATTAATAGGATATATTTACCTAACTTTGGAGAAATTAAGGATAGTAGTTAAATTAGTTAATCATATTTATTTTCCTAAATTACCCTTATTTAAAATTTAAAATGACATCAAATTATGTTAATTCTCTTTTTTTTCTTGTACCTCTCCTACCTCACACACAACTTCTCCAAGCTCTCACACAATCAAGCATCATCAATCTCCCTACACAACTTCCAATCTAGTCTTATTAAATTATTATTATGTTTAATTATTATTGAGAAAGTATCAATAAGGAGGTATTTTAGGAAGAAATTGACAAAAATTAGAACTTTGTCCTATAATTAGGACCAAGTTTAACTCTCAAATGTTGTCCTATAATTAGGACCGGAGGGAGTAATATATTTCTTTGATGGCAAAAAAGATTTATGAATAGTGCAATTTTTATTTATTTTATATTATAATTTACATGAATTTATAATAAATAAATGTACTCATTTTTAATCAACTATAACATACTATAAACTTTAAATTGGAACAACCTCTCCATGCAATTTATTGACAGTCTTCATGCAAATAATAAAAAAATCATTTAAAATAGATTTTGATTCAATATCATCTTGCGCAATTTCAGCCTAGTTTTATCGGATAAACTATTTATTTTAACTTCTAATCTGTTATTAATCTTAAAGCCACATTACTTGGTTCGAATTTCACAACACGATTGTTTCATTCATTGTAGTAAAAAATGTAGAGCCAAATGCCATATAACAAAAATAAAACATTTTTAAATATAAATAAATAGAGTAAGGTAGCAATGATCAAGGTCTAAAATATATGATACAGGTACTGCATTTAAAAGAACTAGATGCTTTCTCAATCCACATGTGGGTATAATCATATCCATCTTAAATGCTTCAATAAATCCTATTGTCCGCGGAGACTTGAGTTCAACTACACGTGGTCACTTTCATTAAACAAACTCGTTGGGTGACGTAAAATGGTATCATAGACTTGAAGGTTTGATTTAAATATATTTTAAATTTATATAATTGAAATTAAATATAATCTATCAACATTCATAATTTATCATACTCAATAAAGATTTTTTTTTTTATAAAATTCATATATAAAGCCCCCAAGCATGATTAAATTGAAAAAACAAGCACGAGTTTAAGAGTGAGTTAATACAATTTTATAAGCTAAAAATGGAAAACTCGGTGTGTGAACTCGCAAGTTTAACATAATTTACAACTATCACGAGTTTAAGAGTGACTTGACACGATTTGATAAGATAGAAATGTAAAAACGATAAACTCAGAAAGTCAACTCACGGGTTTAACAGCAACGTGGCAGACAACGTGGAATGGATAGTTTACCCTTGACTAGCCAAGTCTTGGTTGCCTATGTCTTGCATCTCTGGGTTTGCATGCGCCTTCTGCCAAAAAGGCTCGTGTGGCTACGATATCACACTTTGGTCTTCTATCAGTCATGGTATAATGGCTACTTGTGGATTTTCCTTCTAATATTTGGTTTGTTTTATTTCTAGTGTGCTTGGTTTTCTTCTCTAGCTAGTATGTTTGTTGCTTTATGCCTGGTTATTAATCACATTTAGATATTATCATATGAGATTTGTTGGTGGCTTTCTCTGCCTTTTTTGTTCCAAGATCTCTTGCTTTTGGATATTCTTTCCATTTGTGTTTTCCATATCCTTTGAGATATCTGACCCCTTTATCCTAGTGGTGATCATGTGAGTAGTCATTGCTATGCGCTCGCTATAGTGTAAATGTAGCTCTTTGCCATCTACCTCGCTTCTAGCAATATTCTTCGCATGTGCAATGCCTGAAATGCAATGGTAAACTCGTTCATAGTCTTTCATTCTTGTCTCTGTTTTGTTGTGATAGTTGTTTTTAGGGTTTTCAAGTTTTGTTTTTTTGTTTTACTTTGAGTGGTTTGGGCTTTGTGATAATGTTGAGTTTATTATCTAATGTTTAAAGGCCCAATTTTTATGTATTATTTTACATTATTTTAATAAATTGTCTTGTTGATTTTAAAAGATTACAAGTCAAATTACTCCGAGTTTTTTTAATTAAGGATGCCTATAACTCTTCTGAGAATAATAAACATGTAATTTTTATTTTATCAGAGGATAAAATTGTAATTTAAACCTATATTGAATCACATTAATGTCTCATGTATAGCCAAAATAGTAACTGAAAAGAATGAATTTGATCGCTTACTACTATTGTATATTCAACTTTTTTTAATACAAATATTCAACTTTTTAATAGTATAAATGATCTTGGAATTGTCAATACAGGCATCTGGAGTTGTTAATGACCTACTGCTAGAGTTGTTAATGGAAGCATTTTTTTATTTTACAATTTCAATGGATCGTTTCTTCATTTTCCTTGTTTCTTGGGACCTGAGTGTAATTGTCCCAAAGAAAAATGAGAATTACACTCAACGTCCCAAGAAAAAAGGAAAATAAAGAAATGGTTCCTTGAAATTGCAAAATGAAAATATGACCTCATGAAGTTGCCAATGACCTACTCCTGAAGTTGTTAATGGGACCATTTTTTTATTTTACAATTTTAAGAGACCATTTCTTTATTTTTCTTTTTCCTTAAAACCTGAGTATAATTCTTTCAAATGAAAACCCAAGGCGTTAGCCTTTTCACATATACCTGGGCTAAAGCTAATGGCCCAATAAGCTTTCAATCACAGAGTTAGATCCAAACTTTATCCCACATTGAATGATATTTTAGTCAAAGCATTCCAATGAGCTGAGAAAAGTGTGGGTTTGTATCTAATTGGTTAATCTAGACCTAGTTGATAAAAAGAACAACCACAACAACAACAACAAAAGTAATGCAAGCCCATGCCTTGTGGCACCAAAGTTGGTTTAGCTTTTATATTTTACCATGAGTCATAAATGGGAAGACAAAACGAAAAATGCGCAATACCAGAGGGATTGGTGTTCTAGATACCATTTTTGGTGTCTCAAAATTCCTTTGGATAAACTAACTTCTACTCAACCTCTGTTTGAACAGAAAAAATTATTTTAGTCCATCTAAAAAAATTTTAAAATAAAAAAAAAAGATCAGTTTGGAAAACACAACTACTCTTTGTTGTAACCTCATAGTTTTGTAATGTTATGCAGCTTTCATTCAGAAAAAAAAAAAGGGAAAGAAAAACACAACTACGTAGGTAGAGATTGCTTACCATATCTTGAAAGTTATAATACTAAGCCTAATTATTTATTTGTTTATTTTTAACGTTGGGAAGAGTATGTATCGTGTGGTTCATAACTTTGAAGCTATTCTCTTAAATTGTAGCGAGAAGGCATCTTGATCTGTGTTGAAGTTTTAAAATGTGAAATGTTAAGGTATAAGATCATTTTCATGTACAGTAAAAACGGTTTAAGCAAGAATAGTATTTTTGGGATGTCATAAAGATAAAAAGAATAAATATATAAACCATTTGATTGATATGAATGTAAATTTAATTTCTTATTATATAAATCTCCGAAATTATTTTCATTTTTATATAGTGTGCTAATTTGAATGAAATAGTCAACAACTTACTAAGACAAGGTGTTCATATGTGCGAACAAGAGAAACAATTTTTTTGCTAAAAAATTATACTTTATTCGCCTTCAAAACACAACAGGAAAAAAACAGTGATAACAAATCACTTAAAAATTGCATAAACAAAATAACAGGCTATTACATTAAAAAGAAAATATAATACATCCTTACTGTTGCTAGAAAACTTAAAAGACATTATACAACAAGCCAAACAAAGAAAACAAAAATCAAGAACTTCCAACATAACACAAAACCATAGTCTCTAGGCAATTTATTCTTCAATTTGCAAGAGCTCTATTTCTCATCCTTTTGGCTTGTTTCTTGGATTGACCCCCAAAAATCCTGACAAGCCATTGGGGTTTTCCAATTGAGAACACAATGTACCCCATGAGGATTCCAAATACCATTCCGCATCCATATCCAAAGGCTACTGGTTTCCAACCAAATCCAAATTTTTCATCATCCGCTTCAAACATTGTTGAAAATGGAGATTCTCCTTCATCGGTCTTGCAAGATTTTGACAATGGAGCACCACACAATCCTAAATTTCCCTCATATGAATCATTTTGGAATGTATCAAATTGTTTACCTATTGGTATCATCCCCTGAAGTTGATTTTGTGAAAGGTTCAAAGTAGAAAGAAAGTTGAGATTTGTCACTGCTAAAGGAATCTCACCCACGAGCTTGTTGCATGACAGATCTAACCATTCTAAATTTGTCAACTTTCCAATTGATTTTGGAATATAACCACTGATTCTGTTGTGGGAGAGATTAAGCCCTATTAGTGCATGTAGCTCTCCAATGGCTTTTGGAATCTCCCCATCAAAACTATTGTTCGACAAATCAATAGTGGTGAATATTGTCAAGATCCTTTTTAGCTCTATGGTAAAACCTTTCCAAGTGATCATAACTGAATCCATATATGCTGAATAATTTTTGCTTCTCATGTACTGCGAACCAGCTTCAACATTGTCCACCTTCATCATTCCTTTAAACTCCTTGATGTATGTTGTTGGCAAAGATCCATTAAAATGGTTGTTGGAAACGTCAAAAATCCTTAACTTAGGAAATGGATGCTTGGTATTGGAACTAGAAATGGCACCATAAAACCTATTCTCTCTTAAAACAAGCACTTGTAACTCTGGCAAATCATCAAGCCAACTTGGAAATGTATCCCTGATCTTGTTGCGTCCAACATCAAAAATTTCAAGCTGAGTACAACGAGTCAAAGTTAGAGGCAATGATCCATTGAGTCGGTTGCTATTGAAATGCAAAGTTTGAAGGACATTATTCTTTGAAAATTTGTTTGGTAGATTTCCAGAAAAGACATTCATCTGAAGATCTAGAACTGAGAGATTGGGGAGGCCAACAAGGCATTGTGGAATAGGTCCTGACAAGTTGTTGTGAGACAAGTTGAGTATCTCAAGTGAGCTTGCATTGCAAAACAGAAAGGAAATATCTCCACTAAATTTATTTTTTGAGATTGAGAAAAATTGAGCTCCAAAGAATGGGATTGGGAGATTTCCTTGTAACATGTTGAAGCTAAGATCCAGAAATGTGACATTTGTATTTGAAAGGGATGAAGGGACTTGACCACTGAAATTATTATTATTAAGTTTCAAATATTGTAATTCACTCATCTTCCCAAAAACATCCCGTATTTCACCACTAAAATTATTTATTGAAAGATCTAAGTGGTAGAGATGTTCAAAGTTTGAAAGTGATGATGGTATTTGACCGCTAAAACTATTATTGGAAAGGGATAAGTAAGTGAGATTTACAAGTGTTGAAAGAAATGAGATCCCACCACTAAATTTATTTGAGGAAAGGTCCATACCAGTGAGTTGAGTGAGTGTTGAAAGAAATGAGAGCCCACCGCTAAATTTGTTTGAGGAAAGATTCAAATCTCTGAGTTGAGTGAGGCTTTTGAAACTTGGAGGGATGGACCCTTCAAATTGACAATCTATAAGATATAACACTTCAAGGGACTCCAAATGGCCCATAGAATCTGGTATTTCTCCTAAGAAAGGTATACCACTGAGACTCAAACGCATTATTGAGCTCCAGTTGAGCTTTGAAAGTTGAACCTTAATATTTGTGTTCCATCCCAAATCTAGATATTTAAGATTTTCTAACTGAAAAATAGTATTTGTTATATCACCTTGCAAAGAAGTTTCCGCAAGAGAAATACCAATCAAAGAGGATGACAAATTCATGAGTAAAGACAAGGAGTTTGGTGTAACAGAGGACATGTTCACATAACTTAAACGAAGCTCCCTTAAATTGGTTGTGTTTAGAATCAGCTTTTCCCAAGTAGATGGTTCAAGTCTTAGTAATGAACTCCCCTTCATATCAAAATTAAAAGACAAGTCAAGTGAGACCAATTTAGACAATTGTGAGATTTTGGAGTGGATTTCACCAAAAAAATTATTACCTTCAAGCTTTAAGGATGTGAGACGTTCTAGGTTTGAAATGAATGAGATCTCACCACTAAACTTGTTCCAAGCAAGATTCAAATAAGTTAGTTGAGTGAGATTGCTCAAACCAAGAGGAACCCGCCCTTGGAGTTTACAGGACTCTAGATTCAAATGATTAAGATATTTCAAATGGCTAATAGAATCAGGTAGTGCTTCTCCTAAGAAAGTTGTGCCACTGAAATCCAAAAATGACAAATGAGAGCTCCAATTGGACTTTGGAAGTTGAAGATTGAGATTACTATTGTATGACAAATCTAGTTGTTGGAGGTTTTCTAAACAGAGAATGTCACTTGTCATATTCCCCTGCAACTCAGTCTCAGAAAGTCTAAGGGAGACCAAAGAGGATGACAAATTCATGAGCAAAGACAAGGAGCTTGGTGTAATGGAAGACATATTCACATCATCTAAAAAAAGTTCTCGTAGATCAGTCATGTTCAGAATAAGCTTCTCCCAAGTGGATGGTTCAAGTCTTAAACCCAACCATTCATGTAAGAAAAGATAATTCCTAGACAAATCAAGAGAGACCAATTTAGACAATTTTGCAATTTTAGAAGGAATTTCACCAACAAAATGAGAGTGGCTCAAGTTTAGATGCATGAGAGTGGAAAGATCACCAAATTGAGATGATATTAAAGACCCACTAAAATTGTTGAAAGCCAAGTTGAGTGTTTGAAGATGAGAAAGTTGGAAGAGAGTGCTATTAGGATGGAGTTGACCCTGAAGCCAACTACAACTGAGGTCGAGGCCAATCACGTGACCAGACATGGAGTCGCATGTGACCCCATCCCACAAGCAGCAATTTGAATCATTTCCCCATGAAGCTGTCTTTGGGTAAGATGAGTTCTTAAACCGAATGGTAGCAGAGTAATAATAATCCGAGTCATAAAAAAACTCATCACACCGTATTGAAGCAGAATGGTTAAGAGAGAGAGAGTTTTTGAATTGAAGAAGCGCAGAGGATTCGTGAGAATTACATAATGGTGGGTTGAGAGAAGAAGAAAGGGAAAAGGAAAGAAAGAACAAGTAGAAACAGATGATGATTCGAAGTGCCATAAGTGGAGTTGGAAGGTTATGAAGTAGTGAAGGATTATTGATACATGGACTCTAACAAAAGAGGCTATATTTATAATGGTATCTACACAACAAATGGCGTGATGCACATGCAAACTCAAGATTTTTGGCTACCAAAGGAAACCGAAAAGAAAAAAAAATGAATGAATAATTGTTCTTTGAAAAAGGAGAAGCAAAAATTCTGGTCACTATCACAAATGGCTTAATTTTATACGTTGCCCACTTTTAGTCGATACTCAAAACAAAAGAAAAACATGGAAATTTGCAAATGTTTTCTTACTTGACTTGGTCCATAAAAGAAAATAATTACAGAAAAAGATAATAAACGAAACTTGGTGGTTGTTTCTTAGTGGACTTTACTATTGATATTTCTCCAATATGAGCAGATATTTCTTTTTCACTTGACTTGAAAGATTTTCATTCTGTCACTCATTCTAAAGTAAATTTCTACAGACACACATGTTAGTTAATTCATAATTTTCATCAAAGTCATTAATAAATATAATTAAAATGCATGTTAGTTTTTAATTTATGTTCATAATTTATACGGACAATTCTTAGTGTTGCTTTGTTTTTTTCGCTCGGTCCAATTCCAGAAATAATAAAAGGTCAAAGTAGATCATTCAACGTAAATATTGGTACATAAGTGATAGTTAAGCTGATTTTGACCATTAGAAAATTACCTCAATTACAACATGTTACACATAATATATTAATCTTCTTCACAATTAAACAGAATCCACTTTTGTACGAATTACCAATGAAGCAATGACTGGTATTATCTTTTCCCACTCTTTTCGTAATTTTTGTTGAATTTAAAAATTGGAAAAATAGCAAGAGATTCTCTAAATCATGTTGAAATGACACAGATATTTTATTTTCTATTTTTGGAATATAAACATGCTTTTTCTTTAAAAAAAATTAGCTTGCTCCTATGTTCAAATTGAAGCCGGACAAATTACAAAATCAATGGAAACAAATTATATAAAAATATTTCAAGTTATACTATAGTTAACTAAGTTTTCCATATACAAACCAATGTTTTAAAAGTTGGACCGAACGTCAAGCCAGAAAAACTAGTAGGTCATGGTTCAAATAGTTTGCTCGTTTGGATTGTTTGATTGAACGGTTGACATAATAATTAAATAAAAATAATACTATATACATATATAAAATAATATAAGTATACAAATAAAATATCAGAAACTAAATAATTTTAAATAATCTAATTTTATGATGAGTTAATTATCTTATTAGTATTATACTTATGTCACATATAATTAAAAATAATATGTATATGAACGAAGTTTTATTTATTTGTTAAAAGTAATTTGACAAAGGAGAGTTCTATTTTAAGTTCTTCTTTATTATTTTTAAAAGGGATAATATTAAGTAAAAGTAAATTCATGTGATGAGTGACTTTTGGGTTTTGGCAGGCCTGAGAATAAGAAACCTGATACTCCCCTCTTTTGTCGGATGGATAAACAATGAATTTTAAGTTCTATTGGACAATCAAAAGCATCCCTCCCATCAATAGTTGTTGTTTCCTCTGTCTCTTGTTTTGCAATTTGCAGTCTGGCGTCTCTGTCGCCACTCTCTTTCACTTAAAACTCAACATACAGCTCCTATTTCTTTTTTATCTTTCTTATTGGATTTTCAGTTTATATTTTTCTCACCTTTTTTTTTTCTATCCCATCTCCGCCTCGTCTTCTTCTTTTTTTTTTTTTTTCCGGTGGGTAGTTTCTGAACTTTTAGTCCGTCGGTTGTTGAATACTCAGAATGAGTTTCAGCCTAAAAGTGGCCAAATTGCAGCTTAAAAGGGCTGAACCCCAAAACAGCCCTCACCCAAAAAACAAAGAAGTCCTCAACTCCAACTAACCATTTGCTCTATTTTCTGAACATTGATACAAACTCTTATATGCAACAGTTGTAAAGAAGTATTTAAAATTAGTTTCTACTTTAAAATGATTTCATTTAAAGATGAACTTACGTGTGTGAACTATTTTAGACGACAAAATATAATTGAATATCATCCAATGAAAATTTAAAAATTCAAATATATATAACAGTAAATAATTGTAAAGAAGTTTCATTTTTTTATTTGATTTAGTGTGTGTTTGGATTAACTTTTAGATATTAGCTTTTGTGATTTATGAAGTAAGTATCTGAGATGAGTTTTATCTCGACTTACAGAAAAAGGTTTCTGAAACCATGGTTTTAGATCCAAACATGCATTTAGAATTACTTAGAAACGTGCCTCATGACTGAGATCAATTCTTGTAATTAATATTTTTTTTTCCTATTTTATTATTTGTATGACTCTTTTTTACTTGCCGTCATGCTCCCAGTCCCAACTTGGTCTCTCGCACTTATCTACGTCATCTTTCAATCCTTCGACTTTCCATACGTGATCGCTACACTCTGCTTTTGTCATTCCCCTTCTCTCGGTTCTGCAAGTTGATTTTAAGAACGACTATATTGTTTCAAACAAGTTTTTTTTTTTTTTTCAAATTCAGTGATTTAAACCAATTGTCCAAACCGATTTTTTTTTTCGAACATAAATAAACAAGGCCTAACTATTCAGAAACTAAGATCACAAATAAAAATTTTCAACAGTTAAACATTTGTAAATAAAATAGTCTATCACACACACACATCATAAATCTTTGTCCTTGTTATATTCTTTCACTACTACAAAATATATATTTTATGTCCCTAAAGGACATTCCTTTTTTAAAAAGGGAAGTAAAAACTAAAAACGGTGGCGTTTTTATAATTATGGGTGAGAACTGAATAACTTTAGACGTCCCCAATTTAAATAGGGACGTCTAAAGTGTGACTTTACAGACTTTAGATGTCCCTATTTGAATTAGGGACCTCTAAAGTAAAAAAAAAAAAAAATTTACTTTAGACGTCCCTAATTTAAATTAGGGACGTCTAAAGTCATATTTTAAACGTCCCCATATATATTGAGGACATCTAAAGTTTTAAAAAAAAAAATTTTTTTTTAAACGAGGGACACCCTTTGACGTCCCTAATGTATCATCAGGGACGCCAAAATATCCTAATACTATTATTAGGGACGCCATTGATGATACATCAGGGACGCCCTTTGGCGTCCCTATATAAATGAGGGACGCCAAAGAGTGTCCCTCATTTAAAATTTTTTTGTTTTAAACTTTAGACATTCCCAATGTATATGGGGACGTCTAAAGTATAAAAAAAAATTTTAAAAAAAAATAACTGAACAACTTTAGACGTCCCTAAATTAAATTGGGGACGCAAAAAATAATTCAAATTTTTTTCTGACAGTCTTTATTTGTCAGTTTTATATTACTTTTACACTCATCTTTCCCTTCCCATTGCCGCAAACACAATAAGAGATACTACCACCACACCTTGAACTCTTGCTTCTTCTTCTTTATATGCTCATTTTACTCTTGCTTCTTCTTTTCTCTCTCTTTTTTTCACCTCCAAATCTGTTATACTTTCTTACCATTTTTTATTATTTTATCCTCTTTCTCTTTTTTCTTTGGGTTTTCCTTCTATTTTATCTTCTGTAATATCCCGAATTTTGGGATTAGAGGCTTGGGAATAAGCCTAAATTAAGCGAACTACTAAGCCCCGGTTTAGTAGATGTCTCAAATCTATTCTCTAATGTTTCTTATATCTTTGGGGTATTAAGAAAGTAAAATGGTGAATTTTGGAGAATATAATTATGTTTTCGGTAAAATTGCCTATGAGGTAGTGAGCTTATCATAAGGTTTTGGAAGACTAAATGATAATAAAAAATTATGAAATTTTACAAGATGAAAGTAGACATCCTAATATTTAATTTGATAAGTCATATGAATCAATTAGAGCTATACACAAAAAGATATGAATTTTTGAAGTTAGCACAGAAAAACTGTGAAATTTCTGGAACAATATGCAAAGATTGAAATTCTGGGAATTTTGTGTTTCTAGAAAGCAAAATACTATATTTTTCCTTGAAACTAGACTCAATAAGGGTTCTATAGGCTTTGAAATCACCCCATTTCAATTTTTCTAGAATCAGTTATGATTTTTCAAAGTTAGGGCAGAAATCTGCCAGAATTTTGTAAAAATCCGAAAATTGAGAAATTATCAAATAAATGAAATATGATATTAGATATTAAAATAAAAAGTCATCATCTTCCTCCCAAGCTCATTTCTGACGTTCTACACAGCTGCATATAGAGAGAGAAGGTGTGGAACTGTAGAGAGAGAAAGGAGAAGAAAACTCTCAAGGTAAGCTAATTCCTCCGACGATTTAGCTCCTAACTCGTATAACTCTACTCCTAAGCTATTCTTCTTGGTCTTTCACAAATTTTTCAGCTCAAATATGTGTTGAGAGTTAGGGTTTTGCAGCCATTATTGGAAAAGGCAAAAGGAAGTAAAAGGTAACTTCCAAACTTTCGTATATTGCTTATTCTGGCTGTTGTGGGTAATTTAATCGGTGAAATTTAGCCGGATTGCCATTGGTTTTAAAGTTTGGAAATTGAGTTGCCTAGGGGTTATGCTGCCCAAATTGGCTCCTAATGTTAGTTGTAACCTAATGTAATGGTTAATAAAGTAGTTAGGAGTAAAAAGGAACGTATTTACGGAGCCGAAACCAAAAAACCCCGATTTTTCCTGGAAAACCCATATATTTCGGTCTGGGCTATAAATGGGTCTTAGAGTTGGATTTTCAATGATTCGATGATTCCATTGAGTTTAGGAGGAAAAATTAGGTGGGGTTACAGTTGGGCACTTTTTCGGAAAAGGCCGAGAAAGCATAATTACGAAAATGCCCCTAAAACACTGAAATATGGGCTACCAAGGGCAATTTCGTATTTTGGCAGTGAATTTGGTAATTCCGAGTCCGGAAATGAATTCCTTTGGCGAAAATACGTCAGGATAGCTCAGGTTAGAATTTCGAGAAAAGTACAGCCGGACCGGGTATGATGGGGCCGGGTCCCTTGGGGTATTTTAGTAATTTTTCAAAATAGACTCATATAACCCCCAGAAACACTATGGAAGTATCTAAATAGTATATTTGACATTGTAGGATCGAATATGGAGCCCCGAGTTATTGACACGCATTACGAGGCACACATTTCGAGGTGGAAAAGGGTTAAGGTATGGGACTTACCTTTCTTGCATGTATTTGATATATTTGCTTGTGTAGTGATGTATGTGATTGCTTTACTTGATTGTGTAGAGCATATTTGAATAAATGAAGCTCTATTTCTGTTTTCGCTGTAGCCATAGTCTTGTTGTATGAAACATTGAGCATGCAGAAATGTCATTATGTGGCATACATCTAGATAAAGCTAACATGTCATACACATAGCATCAATCATACATGCATTATGGTATCTGTTTCCTACTGAGATTCTCTCGAATCTCACCCTCCCCTACCAACAATTTAGACAAGAGATGACAGAAGTTATGCAAACAATAATGCAGAGTACCGTACGAGGGGATTATAGTAGTGGAACAAAGACGGGAAGAAGTCTCCATTTCACTGGGATGAGTTTAGACACCCTAGTAGCCTTGTACGGCTACCTTAATCGTAAGTATCATGTATAAACCCTATGGGGAATTTATATAATCATGCACATATTATCAGTATAGTTATGTTATTCTTGTGTTGTCCACCGAACCATATATCGTTTTCCGCGAATACTCTGAAAAAGGTTGAAATTAAAATAAGGGCGTGACATCTTCTAACTTGTGTTGTTATGGTTTGTAGATCAGGACTCTGAAACATGCTTCATGGCTACGTTCCCGCTAAGAAAATGAGGTTCATCTCTCCCTGTCGCTCTTCTCTATTCATTATTACTAGAAAATGAATTTCAATAATAGAAGGAGATAAGTTTTTTGCAACTAATTCCTCTTATTGTTTCCATCTTCTCCCTATGAGATTTCAGCTTTGGAGTTATTATTGTGTAGATTTAGATTTCAGATACTAGATCTGTAGTTTTATTGACGATGATCTGTAATTTCTGGTTTTAAATGCTGTCTAGTCCAGATCTGAAATATAAATGATTTTTTTAAAAAAAAAACACTTTAGATGTCCCCATTTTAAAATGGGGACATCTAAAGTGTCAGTGTAGCACTTTAGACATCCCTTTTTAAAATTGGGACGTCTAAAGTTCAGACTTTAGACGTCCTTTTATCTACATACGTTATTGTCATTTGTTACTACGTCGCTCACATAGATGTCCCCTTATTTTCAGACATTAAAAGACCTAAAAAAGGGACGTTAAAAATATTTTTTGTAGTAGTGTTTCTTTGCAGATATCTTAGGTTGGGTGCAAATTTTCCAGATTTTTTTCGCATATGCAATACTTTTCTTCCTAATTAATTAAAATCCTTTATTGCAAAAGTCTAAAAATATTTTCTTGGCCACAATGGTTATACATTCCACTTCTTTGATTATGACGCAAAATCATATCAGTGGAAGAAGAGATGGATACACATAATGGCAGCATTTTACCACTTTTTTCTTTATTTTTGAACAAAAATTTGATCCCATATAAAGTTGAAAAGTGATAATTATATTGAACAAATTCCATTTGCATGGATCTAAAATATTAAGCAACAAATAAACAGTTACAATTAATAGACCATCCAAATAATGAATAATGGGCAAGCATTGCCTATAAGTTATCAGGAGTTTTTTTTTTTGGGGACAATCATTATGAGTTTTAGAAATGGTGTCATGTTGTAGTTAACATAATCTATCATTTTAAGAATTGATGAATGGTGTTTGAAACCTCTACTGATATATGTTAAATTTGTCTTCTTCAATTCTAATTTAATGTCCCATAAATTTTATTGTTCTACTTCTACGTAGTAATTAATAATGATAGTATTAAATAAAAACTGTAACAATATTTTTTATACACCGAAACAGTAACAATTATTTATTACATTAGTTACTTATTTTTAGTTCGGTTGATATTTTTTTTTTTTTTTTGCCTGCAGCCAAACTTTGCCATGTACGTTTGAGTGTTGATTATTTGCCAATGGCATTCAAAAAATGATAATAAATTTAATGTTAAGTTACAAAATACTATTTTTCTGGCAAAAAAAAAAGAAATGTTATTTTTGTTTCTTGTATATACTTGATATATGAGATAGACATATAACAATTTCATTATGGCTAGTATGACCACAATCATACTAATTAATTATGACCAAGGTAATTAAACCCGGACCGGTCAATGAACCGGTTGGGGTATTGGATCAAGGGTCAGTAGGTCAGACCGGAGTCAAACCGAAGCTAAACCGGGACTAAACCGGTGAGAAATGAAAAATTTTAGTCTTATAATATGAAATTATAAAGGAAAAATATAAAAAAAATGATTTTAAAAAAATCAAAAACTTGACCGGGACCAGGTCACCGGACCGGACCAGTTTACTGGCCGGGTGGCCTGTTTTCGGTCCGGTTCAGCCGGTCCGGTCTGAGTTAGAGAACTCTGATTATGACTAGTGCCTTACCAGATTCATTAGCCTACTAATTTTAAAACTCTTGATAAATATCACCTTGATCCTTCGGTTTGAAGTATGAGAAGAAAAAAACAGAAAACAAAAAGAAAATAAGAAATATTGAAGTTATTGTGTCATTGGTGTTCTGCACAAGAAGAGGAACAGGAAATGAGTTTTGGAAACAATAAAAGTAGAGAAATCCAAAAAGAAGAATATAATGCAGAGAAGACAACTTGATAGGTTTCATTAAATTAAATTCTATTGAAGTTTATAAAGTTATTTGTTATTAATAAAATTTTAAACAATACCACCTCCAATCCATAATATAAGATCTCGTTCACATAGTATAACTAACACTATCAACGAGATTTCATATAAAAAACCAGAGGTAATATGTATTAATCATGCCTACTACCGAATGAAATTTGGAAGGAAAAAATCATTGAATACATGTATTTTTTAAGTCATAGCAACATAATTTACTGTAAAAGCCAATCAAAAAACAAAATATAAAACAGTTAAAGTGAATTTTGCCTTAGAAACATTTTCGGTGGAGTTATCAATGCACTGAAAAATTGATAAACCAATGGAGTACATATATAATTTTTTAAAATACAGAATAATATTGTTCTTTCAAAAAGGAGAAGCAAAAATTTTGGTCTATGGAGCCCACTATTAGTTGATACTCAAAATGTAAAGAAAAACATGGAAATTTGCTAGTATTTTCTCATTTGACTTGGTCCATAAAAGTAAACATAATTACAGAAAAAAGATAATGAACGAAACTGGGTGGTTGTTTCTTACTGGATTGTGATATTGATATTTCTCCAATATGGGCAGATATTATAAGCAAATTTGAAAGGGCTTATGATGGGTTGTATTTCTTTTTCACTTGACTTGGAAAATTTTTGTCCACAAAAACCTTAGAATCTCAGTCGTTCAATTCAATCATAGTAAATATATAATTCAAAGATATTAAAAAACGACATAACTATAAAAGATACATAATTGTTAAATGTTGATAATTCATGCAGACAAATCTTAGTCTTGTTTTTTTTTTTCGGGCGCTCAAGTCAAGACTTAGACATAATATATAAAACAAATCAAAGTAGTTCATTCAATGTAAACTAAAAAATGATAGAACAGTGAATGTTAAGTTAATTGCAACAAATTAAATATAATATACTAATTTTCTTCACAATTAAACAGAATCCACCGTTATTATATTTGTAAGTTCAAAGATTAAAAGACTTACAATGTATAGGAAGTTTAAGAAGATAGAGTTGAAACTTTAAATAAATACTTGAAAATAAAATTATGAGCACACATATAAGATTCATGATAGATTTTAACTAAAAAAACGTAGACCAAATGTTGAAAAAAAAAATACTTACATGTTAGAAAGCTTATGAAGTAGGCCAAGACAAGAAAAAAAAACACGTGGAAGAGGAATCTTTATACTGCAACGGAGTTCTGGGAAATGGAGGAGTTAGAAGAAACACGAGAAGATGAAAATAAAAATGAAAATGAAAATGGCAAACTGTGAAAATTATATAGCACCTTATATGTGGCTTTATATTATATAGTGTAACACCCCACATTTTATATTCACCAAATATATTATAATTATTTGGGAAATTCAATAAAATGGTGAATATTCATGAATTTGGAATTTATAAATTTCATAAATGTTCAATTTCATGGAAATTGGGTAAAAATAATTATGGAATTAATTTGGGTAATTTAAAAAGCCCAATATTAAGGTCCAAAAATGAAGGAATATTAGAGAAAATATTTGGTCCAAAAATAGATAGAAATTGGCCAAAGAAAAAATAAGAGAAGAAATTGGATTAGAAAGATAATGGCAAAATCGTAATTTTGCCAAAATAGCACAAAATAAATTATTTTTCAATTAATTGAAGTTAATTTCAATTAATTAAGAAAAATAAAGTTTAAAAATATATTTAGAATATTTTGGTCAATTTAATATGAATTTATGAAAAATTTGAGCAAAAAGTGCAATTTTGACCAAAATTGAGACTTTACGTGTATACGTAACCGGAACAAGTTGTGAAGCCAATTGAGACCATAGGGAGGGACCCCTAGGTGTCTCCTACACATTGCAAGAGGAAGGAAATATTGGTTAGGCTTAATGAGCTTAGTTACATGTACATAGGGTTTATGTACATAAAATTGATTTTGGAATTTTTGGAAATTCCATAAATCATTAAAAAAATCATATAATATAATAAAAAAACTTTATCATCATCTTCCTCAGCTCATTTTCGTGCCCAACCAGATCTGAACTAGTGAGAGAAAGTGTGAAATTCTAGAGAGAGAAAAAGAAGAAAAACTTGCAAAGGTAAGTGATTTCTTCGGTAAATCGGTTCCTAATACGTATAATTCCGTTCTTAAGCTACTCTACTATGTTATTCAAGGTTTGAAAAATTCAAATTTGGTGTTCAAGGACCTAGGGTTTCAGCCAAGAAGAGAAAAAGCTAGTGGGAGCTTGAGGTAACTTCCAAACCTTTATATATTGTCTATTATGGCTGCTGTGGGCAATTTAATCGGTGAAATTTCGCCGGATTGCCATTGGTTTTAAATTTACAAAAAGTGTGTGCCTAAGGGTTATGCTGCCCAATTTCAGTTCAAATGGTTGTTATAACTCAATTAGATGGTTAATAAAATGATTAAGAGTAGAAAGAAACGCGTTTACGGAGTCGAAATCACAAAACATCAATTTTGCCCGGAGGACTCCATAATTTCGGTCAGGGCCAGATCTAGGGGTAGGAGTTTGATTTTCAATGATTTGATGATTCCATTGGATTCAGTGGCCAAAAATAGGTGGGGTTACAGTTGGGCACATTTTCAGAAAAGGCTGAGAAAGCATAATTACGGAAACGCCCCTAAAACCCTAAAAGTAGGGCTGCCAAGGGCAATTTCATAATTTGACATTGAATTTGGTAATTTTGAGTCCGGAAATGGATTCCTTGGACGAAAATATGTCAGGATAGCCCTAGTCAAAAATTTGGGAAAACGTGCCATCGGGCCGGGTACGGCGGGGCCGGGTTGGGGTCCCGGGGGCATTTTGGTAAATTTTCACCATAGGCTAATATAACCACAAGAAAAACTATGGAAGAGTCTAAAATGATACTTGGATAGGTTATGACCTATTTCTTGTACATTTAATATTTTAGGACCGAATCGGGAGCCGAAAGTCAACACGTTTCACGAGGCACACAAAAAGGGGTCGATAGAACTTCGAGGTAGGGACATTATTCTTCATACATCATGCCATAGTTTTTTGATTGTGTGGATGCTATTGTTTGTAAATGCGCTTTATTAATCAACAAGTTTTGCCCAAAGAGGGGCCAGTAGTGCTAGAGGCACTTACACTGGAGTTGGCGGAAGACCAACCGGTGCAGATTAGTGGGGCTTGGCCCTACTCATGTATACATACAGATGATATGTTTATATTGTTCATTAATTGGTGCATACATGGCATATATCATATTTACTTTTCGCATTTTCTATGAACGATAGCATGTTTCTACTGGGATTCTTCATAATCTCACCCCTTTTTCTAAACCAAACATCTCAGCGGGCGCCAGTGGATCAAAAGGCAAGAATGTAGATCAAGGGAAGTGACTGGCATGTGCCTCGAGGCAAATACAAAGTTTGTGGTTATAGATAGTCTATGTCTAAAATACTTTTAGATATTTTGTAATAGTGGTGTATATTGTCACATTCTGTATGGTTGACTTTGGGCTGTAAACAAATACTTTTATCAGTATATATGTACTCTTCTATATGCCTGTGGAACTTGGTCTCTATTACTCTGTGTATATCGAAATGGAAACGGGTGTTGACATATAGCACTTTGTATGGCGCTTTATATAGAAGCGTCATACAATGTGGGAGAAGCTACGGCACTTTGTGTTAAAGCGCCATAACTTCACAATTTAAAAAAAAAAAATTGAAAGCCTTGAAATTTCTAAGACATTAAAAAAAATTGAAATGACCTTGTATGGCGCTTTATATAGAAGTGTCATACAAGGTCTTCCCAATTGGATAAAAAAAAATTGAAAGCCTTAGAAGGCACTTTAATGTAAAACGCGTTCGAAGGCATTAAAAAAAATTAGGTATTTAAATTTTTTTTTTTCCCTAAATGGGAAGCTATGGCACTTTTTGTTAAAGTACCATAGTTTCCCAATTTTAATTTCTAGTAACTAAATGTATTTTTTGTAATTTTATTTTAGTAGCTAAATACTCCATTAAAGATAATGATCGCTATTATTTAACCAAATAAATTCACCTTTAATTTTATGCTTAAAAAGATTTAATATTTTCTAACACACACACACAACATCAAAAAGAAAAAAATACAGAAAGTTGTTTGTACACAAAAAGCTATTTGTATAGAAGAGGTCGACAAAAAAAAAATACATAGGCTTTCAAGCCTCATCCTTCAACTTCCTAGCTTGCCTTTGACCTCAGAAGAACTTGGTCCTATGATGTTTTAAGTTAAAAACTTAAAACATTTTCAAAACCATACATTTTTTATTTTGATAATTTAAAGCATTTTCAAAACCATCACGCATTCTTAAATCAATTTATAATCAACTTTACTAGTTGTTTTCATGATAATATTACATCAAATTCTTTTGGGTTAGAAATTTGTTTCAAAGAGGACTATAAATATACATATACAAAGACTTTGATTGAAACAGTTTTATAAATTGAATATACATATTATATGAGTAAGAAAATCATATTCACTTTGACTTTAAAACATATCTTAGCTATAAGAATCTCACTTAAAAAAACATACCCTTCTATGGCACTTGTCTGGATGATAACTTTTTTTTTAAAAAAATAACAACCCCTTGTATGGCGCTTCCTTAGGAAAGTGCCATACAAGATATTGGGTAGCTATGGTGCTTGACCAGGAAAACACCATAGCTGCCACATGTATTTTTTATTTTAAAATAGAAGTCTCCTCTGACGTTTATATGTACAAGGGATTTATTTTAAAACAAAATAAAAGCCTTTTACAAAAGGGATTTATTTTTTAAAAACCTTGTACCACCTTATATGTACAAGAGGGATTGCCTTGAATGGCACTTGACATATTCAAGGCAATTAGCCTTGAATGGCCCCGCAATTGGAATTGCCTTGAATGGTGCTTGGCATAGTCAAGGCAATTAGCCTTAAATGGCTAGGCAATTGGAATTGTCTTGAATGGCGCTTGGCTTTTAAGGGCCATTTAAGGCAATTTTACACAGGAATATATTTTAATATCCCCTTGTAGTCATATAAGGGGAATACTTATTATTTTTTAAGGGTGTGTTCTTATTAGCTTTTGAAGAATAGATTCTGGAGAAAATAGCTTTTGGAGAATAGATTATAGGAAAATAGATTATGGGAAAAAGTGATTTTGATAAAATGAGAGTGTTTGGATGATTTTATCAGAATAGCTTTTTTCATGGTCAAATGACTAAAAAGGACATTAACTTTTATGATAATTACATATAAAGGATAAGATTATATTTTAAGTATTATTTGACATTAAATTGCATAATAATTACAATAAATGAAATAAATTTGTCCAAAAAATTTTTAATTATAACATTTGTCAATTATGTAATATAAAAAAATAGATGCAAAAATTATAAAATTATAACATTAGTCAATTATGTAGTAAATTACAAAATCAGATCAAACGTACATATTGAAGGTGTACACTATATTAATTTTCATCTCCTTTCACAACCTGGGTTATCTCTTGCCAAACCCACTGTATTATTCTTCATTAAATTCTTTGGAATGGTTTTGATTTTTGCAAGTGTGTCCGTGTCTTTAATTTCTTTTTTTTTGTTTACCACTCTTGCCTAGTCTCTAAAGATATATATATTATTATAGCTTTTTTCATGGTCAAATTATTAAAAGGACATTTACTTTTATGATAATTACATATAAAGGATAAAATTATATTTTATGTATTATTTAAGGGTTAAAGTCTAAATTTAACAGTTAAGTTTTTTCTGAGGGCTGTCTAATATAAATAAGTTCTGGAAGATGCAAAAATAATAAGAAACAATTAAAAATGATGTAAATTTAATAAAACCGTTAAATTTGACCTAACGGCGTTAAATTATAAAAGAAGAAAACCCCTGACGGCATTAAAAATGATACAGCTTAACCCATTATTTAATATTAAATTTCATAATTAATACAAAAAATGAAATAAATTTGTCTATATATAATTTTAATTAATTTAACTAATTTTTCTAATATAATCAAATTATATAAATATATCTTATATTAAAAATAGGAGGGAGCACAAAAATTTTAAAATTAAAAAAAAAAAAACAGAAGACAGTAAACAGAGCAAACATTGAAATTTCAAAAAAAAAAAAAAAAGGATGAGAGAGGGAAAATGGCGTGGGGCCCACATGGAAAAAGAGGAGAAAAGTGTGTAGGAATAGCTTCTGAGATAATAGCTTTTCTTGGATGAAAAACGGGATTTTCTGAAAAACGGGATTATGTGATTAAAGAGGGTGTTCGGCTGGTGGCTGTCTAAAACCATGGTTTCACTGTATAATCGCGTTTTTTTTATTATGCCGAACACACGCTAAGTAACCCCTTGTATAGTGCTTTTTCATACAAGCGTCATACAATATATTAGATAGTTATAGCGTTTTCTGTCACGCTCTTATCTTAATTTCACCTTTACTAGAGTATTCACAGAAAATGATATACAGTTCAGCGGGCAACACATGAATAGTATAATTATACTAATAATATGTACATAATTACATAAACTTTCTATAGGGGCTCATACATGATAATTATCATCAATGTAACCGAACAGGGCTACTGGGTGTCTAAACCCGTCCCAATGAAACGGAGACATTTTCCAGTCTTCGTTCCACCACTGCAATCCTCTCTCATGCAGTTCTCTTATATAATCTCCGCATACCTTCTGACTTCACCTGTCTAGATTGTTGGTAGGGGAGGGTGAGATATAAGAGAATCTCAGTAGGAAAACAGTATCAATATGCATGCAAGATAAGTGCTTAATGCATGACATACTTGCATTACATAACTCATGTTCACACAATGACATATCTATGTGCTCAATGTTTCGTACAACAAAACTATGGCCACAGTATGAACAGAAACAGAGTTTCAATCATTCATATATGTTTCACATAATCAAGAAAAGCAATAACATGCATCAATACATCAGCACAAATATCAAATACATGCAGGAGAGGTACGTTCCCTACCTTAACCCTTTTCCGCCTCGAAACGTATGCCTCTATTTGCGTGTCGCAGCACACCCCTTGTGCATTTCTTTCGCCTCCGCAAGTATCGAACACTTGACCTGAGGGTAAGTACAAGTGTTTGGTGATACTTGCTACCATTGATCTAGCCTTTTTATTATCACCAATGGTAGCAAGTATCACCAAACACTTGTACTTACCCTCAGGTCAAGTGTTCGATACTTGCGGAGGCGAAAGAAATGCACAAGGGGTGTGCAAATACTCGTTGTGAGTCCATCCCTCGATCCCAAGGTAGGTGCCTCCAGGCCAGGTGATCTGGTATCAGTAAGTGGGGTCCAGTTAAAGATTGAGGGGTGTGACAGTTCGCACTTCATGGAAACGGGTTTAAACACCTGATAGCCTTGTGTGGCTACATCATTTGTAATTATTAAGTATTAATATATCAGTATATTTATGCTATTCATGTGTTGCCTACCGAACCGCATATCTTTTTCCACAAATACTCTGATAAAGGTGAAATTAAAATAAGGGCGTAATATATATTTTCCCATCACAAATATACAATTGAAATTATTAAATGTTGCATGTTTGGGATTCATTCATCATTATTAAATGTATATGATCGTTATTGTACTGTGTTATTAAAATTGATTAATGTCATCTTCAAAATTTTGATATTATTTCCACTCCTTTCCTTAATTTTTGTTTAATTAAAAACTTCAAAGAGACAAATTATACAAAAAAATATTCAAGTTATATATTATATTTTAGTTTGCTAAGGTACCTTTGATTATTTAGTAAATTTACATGTATAGCATTATTTTCATATACAAAGTCTTGTAAGGAATCGTCATATTTAAAATTAGTTCGTATTTTAACTTGATTTCATCTCCACACAGTTCCTTTACACCCACATACGTACTAAAAATCTATAGGAAATGTGTATAATAACATGAATTTACATGTGCAAAATATTTCAGACAAAAGATAATTGTTTATCAACCAATGAAAATATTAATAATTCAAATATATAAAACTGTAAATATATAATTGTAAATAAGACTACTAGCTCATTTTTCTTTATTTGGCTTATGAATTACTTACAAGCATATATGCTTTATGACTAAGATCAATCCTTGTAATATTTTTTCTCTATTTTATTATTTTTATGACACTAACAAATTGGTAAAATTTAGAGGACTATCTAAAGATGGAATGCCGAGCACAGTGCCAATATAGACCAATTGATCCCACAATTTCTTTTTCTTTTGAACAATATAATATACGCCTAAATTTAAATAGATATGTGTAGAAAATTGACGTGCCGTGATTAAAGGTTTGTAGAGCATCAACTTTAAAGAATTTTCAAAATGGGCCCCATACTAACAAATTATAGACAGATATTATAAACACATTTGAGTTGAATTGGAAAATTTGTGTAGATGATGTTGTCTAATTATAATATGATGGGTACCCTACGACTCAGTCACTTAATCGAAGTATATGTATATAGATAGACATGCTAGTTAATTCATAATTTTCATTAAGTAATTTAAGAAAAAATAATTAACAAAGATACATGTTAATTATTAATTGATGTTCATATATAATTTATACAAACAAGTCTCAGTCTTGCATTTTAACTCCGGTCCAAGTCAAGACTTGGGCATAATATTACACTCATCATGTTTTTTATATAAGATATATTTTGGGAGTTGATCTTGGTCCTATATATAAAGCAAAGTTTTCATATTTATCGATCTTTTCCTAATTTACCTCTATTGATGCTCTATTAACAATAATCAAGTAGGAAAGGAAAGGAATGAATGAAGGAAGATGACTAGGGTGTTTTAAAAAATTCATGTCGTATTAACTAACTTAGTCAACTTCATTAATCTAATCAAATTAGGTAAATATGTCTTATATTAATAATTGAAGGAGTAATAATAAACAAATCAAAGATAGTGGGATTGACTAAAACAGTAATGTTTTTTACAAAAATCGTAATGGTTTTGACAAAACCAATAAGTACTGACAAAATGTGTGAAAGGATTGGCCAAGAGTTTCGGGCTATAACTAATTGAGTAACGAGATTGACTAAAACATTAATTATTTTAACAAAAACTGTAATGGTTTTGACAAAATTGTTATGTACCGACAAAATGAGTCAATGCGTTGACTAATTTTGTTAATGGTATTGACAAGTTTAGTAATAGTAATAACAAGTGAAGAGATGACGTTGACCAAAAAACCAGAAATGTTGATGACAACAACTATCATGCAAATGGTTAGATGACTTGTGAACATTACTCATTCCACGTATACCTAACGCACACAGGTCATTCACCCAACGCACACAGGTCATTCACCCCAAAGAACATGTCCTTCCCATGTACATTACTTGCAATAAATTGTCACAATTAACAAAAATAGTAATGGTAATGACAAATATAATATTGGCACTTACAAAAAAAGCAGACTCTGTATAAGAGCAACTACAATACACATGAAATTGCAAAACAATAATTTTTTATGTTTCATTTTCCTTAAAATCTTCAATCAAAGGGACAACAATATTTCCATTTGTAGCACACTTGGCTCCTTTTTTTTCCTGTCCTTATTAACTTTCTCATCAAGTGGGTACTTGGCATTGTCATGTTTCGGTAAACTTAAAAGCTCCTTTCTTGTCATCTCATCAGCTTGCTCGATAGAAGTAGGAGGGACAAAGGAACTCTTATCTCCATAAGCAATAATCAAAGAATATCTTATTAGTTTCAATGATGCAAAAACAAAGGAGAGAGAGAGAAAAAGACAAAGGAGGAAGATGGTTGAAAAGAAGGGGCATTTTCGTCATTTATCCCACACATCAAAAACTCATATTCTCACCCCATCTCTTATCTGTCTTTTATAAGTGTTAATGGTGTTTTGTGGGTTTTACAATTTCATATGGTATTTTAATAGAATTTTCTCTAAGAAAAAATAAGATTAGAAAAATTTACTGTAACTTTTTCTTTAAAATAAAAAGTCAGTGATTGACATTTTATCCGTGAACAAAAAATCGGACCGAACTGGCTGGTTCAATTGGTTGAACTGGGAACTGATCAGTGGTCAGATCTGGTTCACCCATTGGACTGTGAACCGGTCTGAAACCGGTTAAAACTGGGAAAACTTATGGTTCAACTGGTTGGACCGATTTCATTTTTTTAATTATTTTTTAATTATTATTCTGTGCTATTTTTTAGGGGAAAATGAAATGTTGAACATCAAGATGAAGAGAACAGTAGGTAAAGAAAGAACAAATCTAAAAAAAAGAAGATAATGAAAAAAATTGTTTAAAAGGATATAATAATTATAAGAAATGAGATATTATTGAATAAGTATAGACATTATAACTAATACTAATAGATTTTAAGCTTTTTTCTCTAAATATCTTCATTTTTATCTATAGAAGTTTAAAAATATAATAATATATATTGTCACTAATAAATTATAATTTTTTAATATAACCGGTCTGACCATCGATTAGATCCTAATTAACACATTAACTTTTAAACCTATACCGTGACTGATTTATTGTTGGGTTTGATTTTTTTTTCCTTGCATTTTATTATATGAATAGATGAATTGACGTGCCGTGAATAAAGGTCTGCCGCGTCAACTTTAAAGAATTTTCTAAATGGGTCCCATGTTAATAAATTATACAGTAGATCACAACTATTTCAATGAAGGTAGAGATGGATATACACAATGGCAGCATTTACCACAACAGTACATATTTTTCATTTTTATTTTTTAACAAAAATTTGATCCCATAAAAAGCTGAAAAATAATAATTTTATCGAACAAACTATTTTTGTAGTATTTTTGTAGGGAGTCCGAGATAAACCGTAATGTTTTAAAGTTTGCCTGCAAGCTTCAAACACTTTTTTATAATTTATATATATTGACTAATGGAAGATTTTTTTTTTCAAGGTAAAAGTTAAACTAAGTTATATATCTAATATTATATAATGAATTTATATATAGCATTTTTTTTTAATGTCTGAACTCTTGTAAGGAAACTTCGAGGAAACTACAGGCCAAAAATAAATGTAAACAAAAAAGTACACAGAATTAATAACTAGAAAGAAGACTTATTTTGCTGGCAAAAATAGAAAGAAGACTTGTTTTTCTTTCTTTGACATCAAATTACTTAGAAGCATGCTTTATGACTAAGACCAGTCACTATCAATAAATCAAGAAGTTTGAACGATCTTGTTAATTTGAATTGATCTAAAATACTATTTAACAGATAATAACTTAAAATTAATGGACCATCCAAAGAATGAATGATGTGTAGTGCCTAAAAGCTATATTAGGAGTTTTTTCTGGACAACCATCATTATGCATTTTAAAAACATAGTGAAGGAAAACTTTATATAGATAAAACTTATAATCTAAATCTTTAAAGGAAGTAGCAATTAGCAGGAGTTTCTTTACTTGTAACAAAACTTAGAAAAATTCTTTTTTCAAAAATTTTTTTCCTATCAAAACTTAGAAAAATTCATTGTAATTTACTCAAAAGAAAATTTTGTGAATTAATATTGATGCGTAAATAAGGGGTTGTAGAGTTATAGGGAACTTTCAAAACTTGGAAAAGTAGTCATATATTTAAAAGGGGCCCCTTTTAATAAATTGTACTGACCATACATTGCATTAACAAGAATAAGATGTGATGAGCAAACCAATACTTTTTGTTTATGATTAAATTAACATCACATCTAAAATTATTATTGATAAAGAAATCGAAATTCTTACATTCACACTTATTATTTAATATTAACTACAAATCAATAATTTGAATGATCTCATTCACTCGTTGATTTAATCACTCAGGGTTCTTACTCATTTGAAATCATGAGTGATTGAGTGAGTACTTGCAGGTGAACTCGTTGTATAACCTATATAAATTGTAATTGATGATTTCTTAATAGGAAAATCTATTGAAAGTTTTTAGGAGACTGAATGTAGGTCAGGGGATCAAACCAATATAAGTGGATTGTGTTCATCTCTATACAACTATATATCTATGCATAAACAAACACACATTGACAAACCAAATTTGCCATTGGCATGACCTAATATTTATTTTATTTTCAAAAAATGATTGTTCATTAGTTCAACTTTTCATTAAAAAAAAAAAAAAAAGCGCGCATGCGCGCGCACACATACATATATATGTCTATACACACACATAAAAGTTGATCATGTGGCAATTCCCATGAAATGTTTTTATTAAGGTTATTAATCCCAGCTCGGATTGGTAGGTTCGACTTGGAAACTAGCCAACTAACTGATCCGGGTGAACCACTAAAGTGGTTCACTATTTTTTTTAAAAAATTTAATTTGATTTTTTTATTTTCTTTAGAATTTTATATTAATAACTTTTGAATCTTTATTTCCTCGCCAATTTGGTCCAGGATTATCTTCGATTTGACTCTAATATGACCCACTAACTCTTGACTCAATACTTTAACCAATTCAGTACCCGATCCGAGCTTAATAATCTTGGTTTTTATAGCACATATTACATCTTCCTTTTCCAACTCAATTCCATATATCTGTACTCATTTGAACCCATTATGTTGTTGGACCTTAAGTGTTAAAACCTTGAGCTATAAAAAACTTGGGCCTCGATCATGTTTGCTATTAACTAAACTTGATATCTTATCTCAGAAAATTCATAACTAATTAGAAAAAAAAAATTGTTTGAGGATGATTATAATTTATAAATTTATTTGTACCATTCCTCTTCTTGGGGGAAAATGCTTTCGGGCAATCCAACACTCCACTTCATATATTTAATCACTAAAATCCATTGTCTAAAATCTATTTTTAAGAAACTCCAAATTCCAATTACTTAATTTAAAAATCATAATTCATGAAAATCATTTGGATTTGGTTTTGGTGTCCAATTAAATTTCATCGAGGCAAAGTATATGCTAAACACTTAGTTACACAGAACATTCCAAAGCATCACTCAAGTATTGCTTCCCTAGAAGACTTTCAAGAACTATTTTCAAAACATATAACCCGTAACTTTAAAAATGATATTGTGTTACATAGGTGGTTTAGGTTTTTTGGAAAGCTTAGGATGCCAACTTTAAGCTATGAAATCTTAGTTTGAATTTTATAACTTTAAGTGACCGACCTCCTTGTCCAAAGACATACTTTAAATCTTAAACTCTTCAATTCATATCTTCTACTTTCTAACTTGAAAATGCATAGTAACGGCAATAGGCTATGGATAATACCATTTGCATTGAAACTCTTGTGTTGAAAAATGTTTATGGATTATAGTTTTCATGCACTAACGGTTGTTAAGATTTTGGAGTTGCCGTTGAACTCAATGTGGGAACCAATCATCCATTTACTAATAATCTATAACCCTCTATTTATTTTCATCCCTAAAATTCTACCGATTCAAATTGCCACCCCCTACCTTTGAAATGTAGCATAATGCAACTCATATACACCTCACATGCCCCAAGTTACACCTTCTACTTCCTTGAATAATTAGTCATTTAATAATAATTAATTAAATTTATTAACAGTTACTATACCTATTGTATGCAATTCCTCATAAGTGGTCTCATCTGCAAATGTGTTCTCAACCAAGCACCCTCCTTACTCATTTATTTATTTGTAATTCATCATTTGAAAAATTGCAAATTGAAAACTATCGTGCCCTCTTGATCTCTCCAAAATAGCATATATAATTGACGACAAAAGGGCACTTGGGTTATTATCACATATATCTTATAAAGTTTGTTTCCTGTAAGAAGACACCGCCATCTCTACCTGGAAGGTTGGCATGATTTTGGTGGATGATTAGGTATATATGTAGCACTTTTCCACCATTCCTTTTGGTACTTTTCCTGTTATTACTTATGGGGACTGTGAAATATATAACACTATTCACACTTTTTTGAAATAGAACAAGTCAACAATTCACAAAATTTTACTTGTACAACTACCACCAATGGCTTCTTTTTTTGCTCCTTCTTCCCAAGTGAAACGGGATCCAATATCTTTTGAAAAACATGATACTTTTACCAGCTATGATGTTTTTACATAGCGAGGGGAAACACAAACAATCAAATATGAGACATATTACCATGCAAAATACACCAGCCTATGCAACGCATAGGAAGAATACCTAGTTCCTATAACTAAAGCAAGTCATAATAATTTAAAAAATTGTAAACCGCAATTTCAGTCAAAATTAATGATAATTTTTTATTAATGATTATTAGTTTAATGATTAAAGCATTGTAGGTAGGAATATTTTGTTATCATTTATCTATTTTAATAATTTGTTAGGAAGAATATTTAGTGATTATTGATTATAGTGTCATTGTATGGTGGATTGATACTATGAGGTCAATATGTAAAAGAAATTGTAAAGAATGTTAGATAAATATATTATTATTTTATTTGTGATACAAGATATTAAATTAATTTTAGATGACATGTACTATAATGAAAATTTAAATTATTTTTTAATTTTTTATTCTTCATCAGTCTAACCCTCAAGTAGACTCCAACCTGATCCACTAGAGTCAGTGGCTCAATCTGTTCAATGGCCCGGTAAAAACGTTTTTTTAACCTAATGAGTGCTTGGATAACTCTGAACCATGGTTTCTCAGACACTGCTGTGCCCATGAACCACATTTCCTCATTCAACTCTGCTTGGCCGAAGCACAAAATCATGGTTAACATACCAAAAGTGAAATGCTTTGTTTTCTAGCTCATTTTACGTTCCATCCATGACTGCACTTAGTCTGGTTCGCAGACGAACGTCGTCTACTGTTGTCTTCTCCTTGCGTGGTTGCTCTATGATAAGTATTGAAGAAGGTTCGAACCCTAAGGATTTGTCTTCTCCCAAAATTCGGTAAGATTGATTTTGAAACGGTAGCAGACACAAACAATGGAGTTGGTGTGGTGGAGTCGTTAGCTTTTCCTTTTTGACTAATTAAGTTGCTTTTGACTAATTAATTACACCTTCTTTTGCTGTAGCTTCATTATGGTGTTTATTTTCATGATTATGTTTCCTTCCTAATTAGTATAAATAGGAGGGTCTCTGGCTTTGTAATGCATTCAGAGTTTGATTAAGAAACAGAGTGTATGGTTTCTGAACCATTTTTGGTACCAAAGCCTTGTTCCAGAGGGAGAGAAAACGAGAGAGTGAAGAATAGGTTGAGAAACAAAATATTGGAGAAACAGGGTGTGTAAATCCCATCCTCCTGACGGCTTCTCAAAAATTTGACCTCGCCATCGTGTTCGGAAGGTCCCAAAACATCATACAAGCTTCGGCCACTGCCCTGAAACGTCTTCACGAGCCACACCGGAGAGCCACGCGCCGTCAACGGCATCCATGCGCCGCTTAGAGGTTGAAGATGACCACGTCAGCGTCTATGTCAGCAGGGTCTGTCCAGTCAACGATAGCTCATCCACTCCCTGTCCGGCAAGTGTCCCAAACGACACGTCATCATTGCTGTCAGCCACCTGCCACATCATCCGACCAGTCATCGGCCACGTCAGCCAGATCAGCTGAGTCAATGCCAGCTCGGCCAATAGTTGACTGCCACGTGTCCATATTGCCACGCTAGCATAACGGTCAGCCAGCATTTTTGTTAAAATTACATTTTGTGCCCTAAATTCTGTCAAAATTAAAGTTAGGCTCCTGAACTTTCAGAAATTAGATTTTGACCCCTATATTCTGCCAAAATTACATTTCATACCCCTGAACTTTCTGAAATTACATTTTGACCCCCAGATTTTGCCAAAATTATTTTTCAGACCCCCCCTGAACTTCCTGAAATTACATTTTGACCCTTAAATTCTACCAAAATTACATTGTTGCCCAAATTTCCTGTTTTTTTACCCTTGACTTGTCCATAAACACAAATCCTTCCCCTACCCTTCTACCTTGTACCTAATAACTGCGTACTTAAGTCATAACATGTTAAACAAACTACAAAATGCCTCCAAGATGCAGGAATAGACATGAGATTGAGATGGAGGAGATGAGACGTCGGATTCAAGAACTAGAGGCCACTATAGCAGAACAGCAAGTCTTGCTCGAAACTCATAGAGACCACTCAGAAGATGATTTGAATAGCCACAGTTCGTCATCCCCTGACTACCGTCATGTCCTCGACAACAACCATTCCGCCTTAATGACATTAAGGTAGACATTCCTGAATTCGAGGGAAGACTCCAACCTGATGAATTCATTAACTGGCTACAAACAGTTGAACGAGTCTTTGAGTACAAAGATTCCAGATGAGTAGAAAGTTAAAATTGTCACCATCAAACTGAAGAAACATGCCTCCATATGGTGGGAGAATCTCAAAAGAAGGCGTGAAAGAGAAGGAAAGAGCAAGATACGAATGTGGGACAAGATGCGACGCGAGCTCTCACGTAAGTTTCTTCCCAAAAATTATTATCAAGATAAGTTCCTTCAATTACATAATCTCCGCCAAAAGACTATGTCTGTAGAGGAATATAGCAGGGAATTTGAGAAACTTATGATGAAATGTGATATACAAGAAAGGGAGGAGCAAACAATAGCTCGTTATCTTGGAGGGTTAAATACGAACATCGCTCATCCAGTACAAGTCCAACAATATTGGACTCTGGACGACATCATTCATTTAGCCATCCATATCGAGAAGTAGTTGCCCAGAAGGCCTCCGTACCAACCGTCTTCCTCAACCAGAATTCCTTTTAATGGGCGTAAGCCACAAATGCATCATCCTAGCTCTTCAAGCACGCCTCCACCTAAGGCTACTAGGGAATTCAGCTCTAAAGTACCTAAATGCTTCAAATGCCAAGGGTTCAGTCATATCGCTTCTAACTGCCCTAACTGCAGAGTTGTCACCATTATTAAAGGGGAAGCTTCTACAGTATTTGAAGAAGAAAGGGAGCCTATAACAGAACCAATATTTGATGAGGAGCCAGTATTTGATGAGGAAGTTACTCCTGCTGATCACAGTGAATCACTTGTGATTAGGAGAAGCCTGCATACAACAACTGTGAAAGAAGAGCCTTGGCTACGTCACAACATTTTTCATACTCGCTACACTACTCATGGTAAAGTCTGTGACGTCATCATTGACAACGGAAGCTGTGAAAATGTAGTTTCCAACTATATGGTAGAAAAGTTGCATCTACAGACTCAACCATCCGTGCCCTTACAAGCTCCAATGGCTTAACCATGATAGCGAGGTAAGAGTTTCAAAACGATGCCTTATTACTTTTTCTATTGGTAAAAGGTATCATGATGAATGTTTGGTGTGATGTTGTTCCTATGGATGCCTGTCATCTTCTTCTGGGGAGACCTTGGCAATATGATCGACATGTTCTGTATGATGGTCACGCAAACACATATTCCTTCCAGAAGGATGGCGTGAAGATCCAGCTCGCTCTTTTGCCACCTGAAAAGGCAAAAATGAATCCAAACCATTAGTGTCTTTAATCGAGAAGGTGACCAAAATAGAAAGCCAAGTAATAGGTTTTCTTCTCTTGCTCGAGGCAAATAACGGAACTGACATTCCACCTGAAGTGCAGCCATTATTAGATGAGTTTCCTGATATAATTCCAAATGAAATGCCTCCAGGATTACCACCTATGTGAGACATTCAACATGCTATGGATTTCATTCCAGGAGCAGTTATTCCTAATCGGCCAGCTTACAGAATGAGTCCTCGAGAAAATGCTGAAGTTCAAAGCTAAATTGAAGAATTGCTGAAAAGGGGATTAATCTGAGAAAGTGTCAGCCCTTGTGCTGTACCTGTGCTCCTAGTCCCCAAGAAAGATGGAAGTTAGAGAATGTACATGATTGCTGTGCAGTCAACAAGATCACAATTAAGTATCAGTTTCCGATACCCAGACTTGATGACATGCTCGACCAGTTATATGGCTCTACTACTTTCTCTAAGATTGACCTTCGTAGCGGATACCATCAAATCTGAATTCGCCCTGGAGATGAATGGAAGACAGCTTTCAAAACTAGAGATGGGTTGTACGAATGGAATGTAATACCATTTGGGTTGACAAATGCTCCTAGTACATTTATGCGCCTGATGAATCAGGTCCTTCGCCCTTTTATTGGAAAGTTTGTTGTTGTTTACTTTGACGACATTCTTATCTACAGCAAAAGCCTAACGGACCATTTGGAGCATTTACGACAAGTGTTGCAAGTTCTTCAAGAGCAGAAACTTTATGCTAATTTGAAGAAGTGTACTTTCTTGACAAATGAAGTCATTTTTCTAGGCTATATTATCACTGCAGAGGGTGTACGTGTTGATCTAAGCAAAATTGAAGCCATTAACAATTGGACAACACCGCAATCTATCCAAGAAGTCAGAAGTTTCCATGGATTAGCTTCCTTCTATAGGCGATTCGTTCGAAACTTCAGTTCCAATGCCGCACCCCTCACGGATTGCATCAAGGGAGACAAGTTCCAATGGACAGAGAAAGCTCATAAAAGTTTTGAAGAACTGAATAAACGTTTGACAGAAACTCCTGTACTAGCCCTTCCTAATTTTGACCAAGTGTTTGAGGTTAGTTCTGATGCCTCTAACACTGGAATTGGTGCCGTCCTGAGTCAAGAAGGCCATCCAATTGCTTTCTTCAGTAAGAAGCTTAATTATGCTAAGCTCAAATATTCTACATATGATAAGGAATTTTATGCCATTATCCGTGCTCTACAACATTGGAGTCATTATCTCCTAAATAAAGAGTTCATACTCTTTTCTGATCATGAAGCCCTCAAGTATCTAAACTCTCAGCAAAAGATAAGTCGTAAGCATGCGCGTTGGAGTGAAATCTTACAGTCTTATCCATTTCTGATAAAACATAAGGCTGGAATTTTAAACTTAGTAGCTGATGCTCTTAGCCACCGTCATGCATTACTATCAACAATTCAAGCCAACGTTATTGGGTTTGAATGCGTCAAGGAGTTGTACCAGGATGACCCAGAGTTTCGTGGAATATGGGAGGCGACTACAGGTAAACCTTTCCACCAATATTACAGACACGATGAGTTTTTATTTCAAGATAAAACCCTGTGCATCCCTCAGTGTTCTTTGCAGGAGGCAATAATTTGGGAAGCTCACGATGGAGGTTTAGCTGATCATTTCGGTAGAGATAAAATAGTTGCTCTAGTCAAAGAGAATTTCTACTGGCCAAGACTTGAATGAGATATCAACAGGCACATACAGATATGCAGAATATGTCATTTGGCCAAAACCAGGATCAAAATACGGGATTATACATGCCTTTATCAGTCCCAGAAGCACCATGGGAAGATGTAAGCATGAATTTTATGTTGTGATTACCACGAACTCAGGCAGAAAGATTATGTCATGGTGGTTATGGATCGATTTTCAAAGATGGCCCATTTTATTCCTTGTCAGAAGACTAATGATGCTGTGCAAGTTGCTGAACTGTACTTTAAAGACATTGTTCATCTCCATGGCATTCCCAAGACTATCACGTCTGATCGTGATGTTAAGTTTCTTAGCCATTTTTAGAGAACTCTATGGAAAAAGATGGGTACTAAACTTCAGTTTAGCAGTACTAGTCACCCTCAAATGGACGGACAAACAGAAGCTATAAACAAGATTCTTGGCAATCTTCTACGAAGCTTTATTGGAAAGAATTTGAAGCAGTGGGATCTTATCCTTGCTCAGGTTGAATTTGCTTATAACAATTCAATCAACCAAGCTATTGGAAAGTGCCCTTTTAAAGTTGTTCATGGCACTCGACCTCTCAATCAATTCGACCTTATTCCTTCAGCTAGTAAACAGTATTACAGTGCAGATGCATACCAAAAGGCTGAAGAAATCAAGAAACTACATAAGCAGGTCTGAGATAGGATCTAGAAGTAAAATTTGAAAATTAAATCACAAAGGGACAAGCATCGAAGGCAATAAATTCTTAATATGGGAGATCTGGTTTGGATACATTTGAGGAAAGAACGTTTTCCTAAACAGCCAAACGCCAAGTTGTCTCCTCGAGCTGATGGTCCATTCAAGATTGTGCAAAAAATCAATAACAACACCTACAAAGTGGAATTGCCAGGTGCCTACGGTGTTTCAGCCACTTTCAATGTTGTGGATCTATCTCCGTATGTTGATGATGTTGTTGATTCTAACTCGAGGACGAGTCCTGTCCAACCCCGGGAGAATGAAACGGTGGCAGACACAAACAATGGAGTTGGTGTGGTGGAGTCATTAGCTTTTCCTTTTTGACTAATTAAGTTGCTTTTGACTAATTAATTACACCTCCTTTTGCTGTAGCTTCATTATGGTGTTTATTTTCATGATTATGTTTCCTTCCTAATTAGTATAAATAGGAGGGTCTCTGGCTTTGTAATGCATTCAAAGTTTGATTAAGAAATAGAGTGTATGGTTTCTGAACCAGATTTGTTCAGTTTGATTTTGAATCTTTGAATTCTTTCCCTGCGTTATCTGTTCTTGCGTGTTTTTAAATACTGTTGGACGCCATCTCACCGTTTCCTGCTCTTTTTTAAATTTTGCGGTTTTAATTTGGCTCTGAATCTGGTCGTTTAATCGTTTGAATATTGATGCTTTGCAACCTGGGAATATTTCCATATTTATTTTTTTAACTTTAATTGTTGGTTTTTGCTTGAATGGTCCGTAATTGGTTACTATACTTCTGCTTTCTTCATTTTCATTTTGATTACTAGCAATATGCTTTGGCTTGTGTTGTTATGCCATGTTGGATTTGTTATGTATTGGAATTTTGTTTATTAATCTCTTTATATTATCATTAATTTAGAAAATTCTCATGGTATTTGTGATGTATGATTTGGTTAATGACTTGGCTCGATTTGCATCTAGCCATTTAGAAGCTTGAGTCTACATCATTTATCGAAACAATCAATTGCGCACCTTAGTTGCTCTAGGAAACATTTTTCATAATCATAAATTGCAAGATGAAGTTGGAAGATCATAAATTGAAAGAGTGTTTTCATTGCCATTCTTTAGTGGCCTGGAGGAGTTACCTGAATCAATTGGCTTACTAAGTCATCTTAGTTAAAGTATCTTCAAAAAAAGTTTAAAAGGGTATGATATCAACTATGCTTATTCCAAAGATTTCATTGGTGGTAGATGCCCCCACTGAGTGTAATACAGGTCCTCCTATGCTTCTTATATGGTTTCATATAATTAGTTCATTATGAGTAATGAGGTTCTCATATATTTCTTGAATGGTCATTTAATCAGGAGGGCTGTGTTAAATGTGTCATTTTGTTTTAATATGAATTATTTGCAGTTGTTTCAATGGACAAGGAATGGTCTGAATCGAGGTATGAACCACAAGATGGTAGGGATGATCAAGAGGATTCTCTATTGAGGGAGCAATATGATGATTTGGAACAAGTGGGGACAGACAAGTCTAGCAAGCATAGAAGCAAGGATAGGAAGAATAGCAGTCAAGGTGAAGACAAGGAGCATAGAAGTAAAGACCGGGATAAGCAAAGGAGAACTATGGAGGATGTTTCAAAAGAAAGAGAAAAAGAGGCAAGAGATCTAGAAAAGGATAGAATAGGCAACCGGGAAAGGAAAAGGGAGGATAGGGATGAACGTGAAAAGGATAGGAGTAAAGATAGTAAATTGAGGGAGAAGGACTATGATAGGGAGATGTATAGGGATAAAGACCATGAAAGACACAAAGATAAGAAGGAACGGGGTAAGGATAAGGATCATGAGAAGGAAAGGGAGATGGAGAATGAAATTAATAGAGGGCAAGAGAAGGAGAGGGGAAAAGCGAAAGCCAGGGATATGGATAGAGAAAAGGAAAGGGACAAGGCGAAGGAAAGGGAGAGAGAGAGGCATAGAGATCGTGAAAAGGATAAGGAAAGTTATAGAGATGGAGACAAAGATAAGGGGAAGGATAAGATTTGTGACAAAGAAGAAAGGGAAGTATATCAAGATAAAGAAAGGTCAAGAGATAGAGTAACCAAGAAGACTCTTGAAGAAGATGAAGATTACAAAGCGGACATCCATGACAAGAGAGATGAGGAGGTTGGCAAGCAAGGGAAGGCATCAAATCTTGATGGGGGTGAGCAAAATGGTGAAGCCTCGCCAAATACATCAGTGACGAAACTTGAAGAACGCATTTTGAAGCAAGTACAATGTCTTGTTTATCTTTTTATGCTTGCATTGTTCTCTGTTTTTTTTTCCTTTTTTCTTTCTAAACCATTGTCCCTATTTTTACTAGTAGATCCTAGAATTATTTTGTTGAAACTTGCTACTTCTTCCTGCGAGAAAGGTTATGAAAATTGGGATCCTATCTTATTAGGAGAAGAGCTTTTGTGAGATTTGATTAAGAGATCCTATATTTATATGTTTAATACAAATATGGTGATAATTTTTATGCTTCCTGAGCATGCTAGGTAATAATAACTTTTCGAGAGAAAACTCAATGGTCCCTTAAGAAATTACTTGACCTCACTTGTTAAACCAAAATAATCTCCCAAAAAAAAACCCATTAAAAATAGAGGAATGACTGAAGACATCCAGTGATCTTGCTTTGGTCATGTTTTATGTCTCCCATATCTTCCTTTTTTTAAAAAAAAAACGTGTGTGGTGTAAACGCTTCAAAGAATTGAATTGTTTCAGAATATTATTGCAGCAAAATGCATTAAAATGTTAACAAATGTCCTTGAAACTAAACTGGAGCTTTAAAAATTGCATCGAAACACATAAATTCATACTATAAATTGTACCACACGATAATTAATCTAGTCCAATTATTGATATCTAAAATTATGCCATACTGCATCCTTATTCTAATTTTAATTCTTTTAAACATTGTTGTTTTTACATGTTTGGGTTTATTTTGATTACACTAGCCCCCAACATAGATTGACAGATACTATAATAGTTGATATATCAATTACATGCATTTCAGCTAAAAGTTTGTTCTTTCAAATTGTGAAAATCATTTCTTCTACATGCTTCTCTTGTTCTTTATTTTATATTAATGCATCATTATAGTGAAATTATTGGCAAAAAGTAAGTTTTTAAAATGAAAATGCATTTATTTAGGCCATTAAAAAGCCTTGGCCCTGTGAAAAATACAAATGAAACAAATGTGGAACATAATTTATTTATTAATCAAAACTGTTGATGGAGAAGCCAGAAAAATGGAAGAAAATGAAAAGACTAGGATTATTATATGTCAACTTGAATCTCATATGGATTATTATGTAATGTTTATCATGTGTTGAAATGTTCATTTTTTATTTCTGTTGTAAGTTTTATCTTTGTAATATTTCTGTTTTGGCAAGCTATCTCTATAGTTTAAAGTATAGCCCATTTATGCTTTGTGAAGCTGCTGATTGCCTATAAATTATTACTCGTACTATCTAATAAAACATACAAAGGAGATTGTCACTTTTTGTTGACACTGGAGAAACTAAAAGGAAAGAGAACAAAACCAGATTAGGTGAGAATGTGGTAAAGAGAGTTGGGCATATCTTGATTAAATGAGATCATTCTAGATCAATGGGTGATCCAAACCTAGAAAACTATTTTTCTAATAAATTTAGGATAACGCTAACAATACTAAGAATTGAAAAGAAGATATGCCCAATTGTGTAGTAACCTTATCTTTAGTTGTGTGTCTGCAGATTTGCACGATTTACTTAACATCTTGCAATTGGGGCAGCTAGATTTTAGGCACATCTTAGTAATACATAGAATCTATGTGCTTTATTGGTCACAAGCTTTGATGGATTTTATCATTTACTGCATCCTTTTTTCATAGTAATAGTACTTAGTCTTTTTATTTTAGATTTTAAAGGTAATATTATCTGATTGCATCTACAAAACGTGCACAAATTTTACAAGAATGGAAAACATTCTATTATGACAATGCTTGTTTTTGTTTTGTTTGGTTTTGGATGACAGGATGAAAGAAGCAAGGTTAAGCAAACAATCTGAAGGTGCTTCTGAGATCTTATCATGGGTCAGTAGAAGCTGTAAACTTGAGGAGAAAAAGAATGCTGAAAAAGAGAGAGAATTGCAGCTCTCAAAGATTTTTGAGGAGCAGGTTTTTTGTTTTCTTTTTCTGTTTTTAATTTCAAATCTTTAAATAGTTCTACAAGAAACTGTGATTCCATGTTTGATTGATGACATGGTATTTATTTTTTACAGGACAACATTGCTCTAGAAGAAAGTGAAGATGAGGGTGCAACCCAACACACAACTGGTAAAGTTCTCACCCTTTTCTCCCAAAAAAATAAAAAAAATTGTCTCTTGGCTCCTTGCTGAAAGATAGCATGTTCCCTAATATGATATACCTGCAATTATGATATGTAGTTTTAACATGTAAGAAAATAATAGATCATCTTATTGGAATTAACTCCAAAGCAAGGGATTTTCATCAAATTGATGTATGCAATCAATATGGAGTTAATTCTAATAAATGATCTATTGTTTTCTTACATATTACAAGTTGTATATTATATATCCCTTTGTGCAAGAATGCTGTATTGATCGGCTCATTTACCTCTAGTATGTTTTGTATTTCTTGCCTCTGCTAGGAGGGTGTCTGAAGACGTTTATAAAACATGTTTGTCTAGAATGAAAACCAGGTCTTGTATTCCAATGCTAAAGTAGGAATGTTGTATCCCACTTGTACTTGGCTCCTCTCATGAATTAGATTATTTACTCTAAAAAGGTAAAAGGCTATCTTTGTTTGAAAATAGAACTGTCCTGATGAAGCATGACTATATATATGTTTGAATAGTTTCTTGAAATCCTCTTACTCTTGTTAATTGGCATATGACCCATAGCGTTGTAAAGGCAGATTCTTTCTCTTCAACAGTAACCAGTGACCCTTCATACACGTGTTGTAACAATAAATTAACCTTTAGTCTGTATAAGGTTGTGAGAGTTGAGTAACTATAGGACATCTAATGAATTGAATGTTTTGAAACTAATCCTTCTGCAACATTTCTTGCCTATCTTGTGTCAGATAATGTTTTGTTTACACCATAAAATGTTTTGTTTACACCATAAAAAAGAAATGTTATTACTTACTAGCAGATAATGTATATGAGAAGAGATAAAGAAGTTGAAAGTTCTAGGAAGGGGGGAGGAAGAGATTATGTTTGCGTTGTTTGGACTACTAATGAGAAAAGTGTGGGCAGAGAAAAAATTTATGTATTAAAAATAGAAGACAAGAATAGTAAATAACACAAGCTTTAAAATATAAGTTTCCGCTCCGTTACCCCTAACTTCAGTTTTAGCACATTAAATAAAATTTGATAATAGTGATTGCCAAACATAAATAACATTTGCCACTGTCCTAGAAGCCATTCAGCATTATTGGCCTTTTATTGTGCTCTCATGTTACTCAAGGTTGCAATCTATTAATGACATGCATTTTTTGTGTAACAGAGCCTTTTGTTCTGACATGGCAGATATTGATATGCTTGAGAATGTGGAAATTGGAGAACAAAAACAGTGGGATGAGGCTTACAAGGCTGCAAAAAAGAAAACTGGTGTCTATGATGATAAGTAAGATGATCATTTCTGTTGCCTGCTTTCTTAATAGAACAATAGAACTTCAAACAAGAATAAAGTTTGAAACTGTTCGCTAAATTTCAAGTTTAATGATGACCCCACTGCAGAGAAGAAAATACTTCCACAATATGATGATCCAGTTGCTGAAGAGGTTTGATGCCTTTTGTATTTCTCAAATTCATAAGCAATAGATGATTGAGTAAAGGTGTTTGAGTGAATAAGACTTATAAATAATCGTATTCTTCTATTTTGGATGAAAGGGGAAGATTTTCTAGAGAAACAGAGAAAAAACTTGAAGAGGTTAGCCATTTCTTTTATATAGTACTTTGGAAGAGAGTAGAGATGAAGCTCCAATTATTTTAGGGCGGTAAGCTTTTTATTATTGAATAATAAATTGGGTCATGCCTTTGTTTTTGTGACTTCTTGTGTTTGTTTATCCTATAGCCAGCTCTGTAGGAGGTTAACAGGTGTCTCCACAAACACCTTTGAAGATCTAAATTCTTCTGGAAAGGTATCATCAAATTACTACACTCATGAAGAAATGCTTCAATTTAAGAAGCCCAAGAAGAAAAAACCCTTGCGAAAGATAGAGAAGCTAGACCTAAATGCTCTTGAAGCTGAAGCTGTCTCTGCAGGATTAGGTGTTGGTGATCTTGGTTCTCGGAATGATGCCAAGAGGCAGGCCATCAAGGAAGAGCAAGAGAGACTGGAGGCTGAAAAAAGAAATTATGCTTATCAGTCTGCATATGCTAAAGCAGATGAAGCTTCCAAATTGTTGCGTCTAGAACAAACACTAAATATCAAAACTGAGGAAGATGAAGCTCCAGTTTTTGCAGATGACGATGATGATCTTCATAAATCATTGGAAAGAACTAAGAGACTAGCTATTAAAAAGGAGGAAGAAGCAGCATCTGGCCCCCAAGCTATTGCATTGCTTGCCTCCTCAAATCCTGGTAATGAGACAGTAGATGATCAAAATCCTGCAGCTGGTGAGTCAGAAAACAAGGTAGTCTTCACTGAGATGGAAGAATTTGTCTGGGGTCTTCAGATTAATGAAGGTAGTTTTTCATTTAACTATGTTTCAATTTTGATACAATTTATATTATGCGAACTTTCTGAGATATGTCATCTTGATCGAATGAAAAATGGAATTGTATTTTATTTCACATCTATCTGCTATTAGTGACTAAGAGTTTTATAGTATAATGTATTAACTAATGATGGAACCTGGAATATTTTTTATTAATCCCAAATAGGTCTGGTGTACAGCTCAGTGATAAAATGAGCACTATCAAGGCAAAATTACACCGGTGAGCATAACCAGGTCTAAAATAGTGAATGAACAAGAGAGATGAAAATAGTAACATAAATGAAATGCTTTTCCTGACTTTCGAGAGGTTATGACCTCTCTTTGCAAAAGCTATCTTCCTAGAAATGCTCCTACTCAGTTCCACCTTGGCTACCTTGTTAGATACCAGCTCAACCTCTGACTCATCAGCTCCACTTGTAGTGCCTTTATTCCTTTCTTAGGGTAAACTTGACCTGTAAATGAACCAGGCCCATAAGTTAATAAATTGTCTTTTGAATTGCCCAAATGCTTTTTCTATTTCTTTTAGTTCTCTTCCACTTCATTTTCCAATTTTTTAATCGATGTGCTCCCTTGTTTTCTTTTTGTTAATTCTTGAGTCCATATCTGAATTGATGTTATATCACCCTCTTGGTTTATTGATTTTTTTTTAATTTTTCAGAGGCACGGAAACCAAAAAGTGAAGATGTTTTTATACATGAAGATGAAGGAGCAAATGCTGCCAATGAAGAAATCAATGATAAGACTGGTAGATGGGCTGAAGTTAAAGAAATTAGTGAAGATGAAAAACCAGATTCAAAAGACAATAAGGAGGTTGTTCCTGATGAAACTACCATGAAGTTGCTGTAGGGAAAGGCTTGTCGAGTGCATTAAAACTTCTTAAAAATCGTGGAACACTTAAAGAAACTGTTGAATGGAGTGGCAGAAATATGGACAAAAAGAAAATCAAACTAGTTGGGATCATTAATGATGATGAATCAAAGAATGCACATAATAAAAAAGAGATCCGCATTGAGAGAACATATGAGTTTGGGAAATTGTAAGTGTTCCATGATCTAAACACAATTATATGTCTTTTATCATTATAGAATTGCATTATGTTATAGTTGATGATCATTGCATGGGCATGTTTGCAAAGAAAGAACCCTAGGGGAACAGAATTATGTAAAATGCTGAGTTTTCAGTGCAAAATCGGATGTTTTATACTTCAAATTCTAATTGGTACATATAGGGTGTGTATGGATTAGCTTTTGTTGAATTGATTTTGGGGAAAAGTGATTTAAGGAATAGATTTTGTGAAAAAGCGATTATTTGGAAGTTGTTCTCCCTAGCTTATACCAAACTCCTGGTTTCTTTGGAAAAATAGATTATGGAAAAAATGAGTGTTTGGGTAGGTTATACGTAAACCTTGGTTTTGGTGGAAAGATGTACTATAAAAAATTAGTAAGTGTTTGAGTTGTTCTCTCCAAAACTATGGTTCTCTCTCAAATAAGTGATATTGAGGAGCATCATAACTCACTTATACTGTGGAGGTAAAAGGGAGTCATGTTCCTGAGAGATTTAATTGGTCTTCTATTGTGGGCTTTAAGGCAGCTTGGCTGTGGAGACCGCTTTATGGAGGAGGGTGGGACTGTGGTTTGGAAGATGGGTAAGGTGAAGTTCCCTTCTTTGACAGAATATACCCTTCATCCAAGCTTGTTGTTTTATGGTGAAGGATGACCTAAATTCTGTGAATGTTTATGATGAGTTTTTCATAATAGGTTAAACTTCGCTTTTATCACTCCTGTCCCTAAGAAGGATTGGTCTATTGGAGCATGTTACTTTATAGCCTGCTGTTTGGTGTTTAGAAGAACATCACAAGGGTGTCAGGTCCGTTTAGTGAGTTTAGGGATACTATCTTTGAGAACAAAAGTTCCTTTGTGGCATGAAAGAAAAGCTTAATTGCTGGGCTGGTAGCAAATGGAGTACTGGAGGACAATAAATGTAGAAACAAAACAGAGGGGTTTAGTTTGTAAGATAGATTTTTCGAAAGATTATGATGAGGCCAACTAGGGAGTTCTTGATAAAATTCTTTGTCGCGGGTATGGGGTTAGATGAAGAAAATGGATTTACTGCTGCTTCTTGTATGTTGCTTTTGTTATCATGTTTAATTGTGAACCAAAAGAGTGTTTGAGTTAAAAAAGTTGTGACTGTGAGGCAAGGAGATCCCTATCTCCTTTTTTGTATACACTTGATATTTCAATCCATGTTTTCCTTTACATATATGTTTGTGTTTTTAAACGAGGTTGTGTTATATCAGTAGCCATATGCATCTATTAAATCATACTGCTATATGATCCTTAATATTGGATTTTTGCAGAGGCTTGAAATTTGCATTGGTCCCAAATGCATACTATTGAAATCAATGTTTTAGGTCTTTAAAAGTAGTCAGGGCATCTTCTATCCTTGATTCCTTAATCTCTTTGTTTTGCTGCCAGTTGACCCCTAATGAAGCCTTTCAGTTGATTTCTCATAAATTCCATGGTAAAGGACCGGGCAAAATGAAGCAAGAGAAGCGCATGAAGTAATATTATGAAGAATTGAAGATGAAGCAGATGAAGAGTTCAGATACACCATCATTGTCTGTGGAGAGAATGAGGGAATCTCAAGCTCATTTAAAGACACCTTATCTTGTTCTCAGCGGTCATGTTAAGTAGGGTATGCTTCTAACTCAAAGGATAATTAGTTGTAAGGTCTTGCTATTAATAATAGTTGTGTCACATGCAATATCGTAGTTGTCAGTAGTCTTTTTTATTAATTTTTATATGTTTTTGAATGAAAATTAATTCAATGATTTTTACAGGAGAAAAATAGAACTAGTCTTCACATGCATTTTAACATTCTTTATCTTGGAGTGCATATATGATTGTATAGGCTTTAAAATAAAACTTGTGGTACTTTAATTTGAGTCAAACTTGAGATCTATACAAAAAGTCATTTAATGGAAATCAATATAACATGCAACAAATGGAAAAACATGTCTAGTTTGGGTTAAAATGTATGGTATAAAAGAAGGGGAAAATTAATCTTTTAGAAGTCTTGAAAGTTCCATATCAGTTCAATTGTTGAAAGGTAAGGTGGGTTGTGGTTTGTAATTTGTGAAGGTGCACAAGAGTGAACATGTGATGTGGGCTTACATATTATTTGCTCCACTTACGGCAAAGAATGAGTGTCACCGGCCAGTTTTTCGGATTTCAATTACACTGAAATAAAGAGTTGCTTTAGGGGAAAAACAATGAAAACAAAAAGGAAGGAGATTCAATATCAGGATATGAATGATAAATGTTAGATATTCAATGAAAGACAGACTAATATTAAACTATCTTCTTTTCCTTTATACCTTTGTACTTTGGCATAATTGCATTTTGGAGTATACACACTTGATTTAAATGTTTGATATCTTGGACACTTGTTTTTTATTAGGGTTCATATTCTGTTATGATAGACTAATTCCAGGGAAATGGGAAGACAGTATCCATTTATTGTTAGATAATATCACATATGGGGTCGCATTACCAAAACAGCTATGCAAATAATTTGTTGTGTTTGAAATCCTTTATATATGGTGAAATCTTTTTTGGCTGGTCTAAAAGTAAGAACCTACCTACTCTTCCGGTGTTGGTCTATGTTGATGAGAATCAGATTCCATTACAAGACAAGATACTTCATTTTGATTGTGTATTTATGGTAGTGCTCCGCCCTGAACAAGGGTGTTATTTGCAGTTGGAGTTTTACACAACTTGGTCTTTTATCTTTTCACATGGGCTCAAGGATGTGGTTATACATGTAGGGGCATAAATGATTGTTCAGGATTTTTCAAGTTTTAAGGATTTTTTTAATATTAAAATATTAAAGAAACATATAGCATCTCCCTTCTCTATTTCTCTTCAACATTTTGATAAATTGACTTTTTATTATTATTTTTTTTTCTCCTCTACAGACAAACTAATAGGCCTAAAAGTAGGTTTGCTACCATTGAGAAGGATCTTCCAGGGGGCTTGACACCAATGCTTAGTGATCGAAAGGTAATTTATACTTATCAATGAATATGCTGCTTTGACTGCACAATCCTCACTGATCAAAATGTAGACAATCTGAAGCATGATTTGTGGACCTTCAATTTTAGATCTTGGGTTCAGGATGTATAATATCTTGAAAACTTAATGTGGTTAAATTTTCCTCGATAGTGCAGCAACAAGGCTTTACCCTCCCCGTTTTTGTTCATCTCATTTTTCGATAGTGATGTATGTATCACCCTCGTACTTGTTGACAACAACAAAGCCTTATCCCACTTGGTGAGATCGGCTACATCGATCACACAACGCCATTACACTCTATCAAAAACCAAATCTTTAGACAAATTATTAACCAATAGATCCTGCTCTATAACCTCATTGAGGGTTCTCTTTGGTTTTCCTCTATATCTTTTTAGGGGCTCCAAACTACTTGATCGACCCTCCTCACCGGCGCACCCAATGTCCGTTTTTGGACTTGTCTGAACCAACTCAGATATGCCAGTTTCTCCTTAATAGGTGTAACTTCAACTCGTTCACGTATATGATCATTACGAATCTTATCTTTTCTTAGATGACCATACATCCAACTCAGCATCCTCATTTCCAGTACCTATTGACAAAAAAAACACCCCAGCACCTGATAGTTCTGTAAATGATCTGGGCATTTCAATTTTTTGTTTTTTGTTTTTCTTTCACAAACATGGCATTTCAATTGTATTTCACATTTTTCTATTATTGAAAACATGTTTATTCCTATTAGGTGGAGCACTTTCTGGGAATCAAGAGGAAAGCTGAGCCATCAAGTTCAAATGCACCAAAGAAGCCAAAATCTTGAGTCTTTTATTTCTTCGTCCTAAGGATCCTTAACCTAATATCCACGCAAAGCAGTGCGAGAGCCACATGGTATGAGACACTGAAAATCCTCAAAGAAACTATTGAGGGCATTTTTAAACCATCACTTTGAATATGAAATAGAAGGCATCTTGATCATGCAATGGGAAGAAGTCGAGATCCTGAGTTTTGGCCACTGATACTAGAGGTATATGTATAATAATAGCCAATTGTATTTAATTTCTTTATACTGTATATTAGTTCCATTTTCACCTATTTTTTACTATCTGCATTTGTCCTTCAAATTGGTATGTATATATATTATTAGTCAAATCAAGTTTTAACCAGAGGCAAAAAACAATTATTAGTTTCAAATAAATTTTTTGAACTTTCCATCATTTTATTATTATTAATCTCTATAATAATGAAACCTGAGCCCTCTTCCATGACTCATCCGATGCGACAATAAAGTGACTAACACTGTTAGAAGATGACATCCTCGTTGCTCCCACAACATATTACGAATTAATAAAGACTCAAGGCTTTGATTTTCACATTATGGGCGTCTCAAACAACAATAATTCATTAATTTAAAGTTTCTTCTACTATTCTCTTTTTTTATGGAAAGTGAATGTCCGATACTTAAATGTTTGGGTCCTTAAAACCAATAGATACTTCTGTTTTGAGGAAATCAGACCCCAGAAAACTTCTCTAATTCTTTGGTAAAATAATAAGGCACTTGTAGGCAAAAAACACCATAAGATTTTATACAACTTTCAACAAAATAAAAATGAAAACACTTTTTTCACATACAAAACATTATATAAGCTCTCAAATTAATAATATTGGGATGCACTCATCTATTCCCTATCTGACAAGCTGGAAGAAAACCTATTCAAAGCCAACTTTCTATTCACTCGTATGATCTGAGCAGTCAAGGGGGACCACTGCGGGTCCTTAATTCTCGAGAATTCATATATCCCTTATTAGTATGGTGATAGTTATCTCTTGAGCACCTGTTTAGGTTTAGCCTTGATGGAAAAATAAAAATGGAGTGGAGCAAAAAATGTCATTTTAGTCCTTTACCTTCATACAAGTTTTTATTTTTAAATATTGTAAAGTGTCTTTTAGTCCTATAACTCTAACATCACTACTTTTATTTATAAAAATTTATACACTGAAATTTTAAATGTTGACAAAACATTAACACCTGCTAACATATTAAGTTTAATTTTTTTTAAAAAAATAACAATGATTAGCACAACAAATTATTTTTCAAAAATAACATTGTTAAAATTAAAGAACTAAAATGATAATTTGTAAAATTGAGAAACTAAATTAAAACTTTGTATAAAGTTAGAGGACTATAGGTATATTTTTTGTTAAAAATAAAAAGAAATATTACACTCCTATTATTGCCAGAGTACTTAAAGTGCATGATACCTATGCCAAACAAAAAGCCAAAAGGGGGGAAGAAAAAAGGCTGAAAAATGCATACAAATATTAACAGTATACGAAACCAAATTCTCCAGCTAATTCATTCTTCTTTGATTTGCGTGAGCTCTATTTCTTGTCTTTTTTTTGTGTGTCTTTTATTGACCTCCAAAAGTTCTAACAAGCCAATGAGGTTTTCCAATTAAGAAAACAATATATCCCATGAAAATTTCAAATATCATCCCACATCCATATCCAATGGCCACTAGTTTCCAACCAAAACCAAAAGTTGATGAAGATTCTAGTTGTGGCAATTTTCCTTCATCCTTGTTGCAACTTTTTGTCAATCAAACTCCACATAATCCTGAATTTCCCTCATATGAATCTTTTGAGAATATGTTGAACTGCTTACCTCTTGGTATGATTCCTTCAAGCTTGTTCTGTGAAAGGTTCAAAATAGCCAGAAAGTTGAGATTCGTCAATGTTGGAGGAATCTCACCCACAAGCTTGTTCCATGATAGATCTAACCATTCTAAATTTGTCAAATTCCCCATTGATTGAGGAATAGAACCAGTGATTCTATTGTGGGAGAAATTTAGTCCTTTCAGTAAATATAACTCTCCAATCACTTTTGGAATCTCCCCATCAAATTCATTACTTGACAAGTCAAGAGTGGTGAATATTTCCAAGATCTTTACAAGGGATCAATTCTATTTTCCATGTATAGAGATCCTTTTTCAACATTGTCCATCTTCATCATTCCTTTAAATTCTTTTATGCATGCTTCTGGCAACGATCCATTGAAATGGTTGTTGAAAATGTCAAAAATCCTCAACTTCAAAAAGGGATGCTTGGTTTTGGAACTAGTGATAGCTCCATTGAACTTGTTATTCCTTAAAATAAGTACCTCCAACTTTGGTAGACCTTCAAGCCAGTTGGGAAATGTGTCCTCAATCTTGTTCTCTCCCACATCCAAAATTTGTAGTTGATCACAAAAAGCCAAGGATCTAGGGAATGGTCCCTCAAGTTTGTTATTGTTGAGACTCAAAGTTTGCAGTGAGCTATTCTTTGAAAAATTGTCAGGCATAGTTCCAGTAAGGCTATTTTTGCATAGATCAAGATTAGAATGGCTGGGAAGGCTACAAGGCATTGTGGAATAGGGCCTGACAAATTGTTGTAAGACAAGTTGAATACCATAAGTGAGCTTGTATTGCAAATCAGTGATGAAATGTGCCCACTTATTTTGTTGTTTGAAACTAAGAAGAACACAGTACCAAATGGTAGAACTAGTAGATTTCCTTGCAACTTGTTGAAACTAAGGTGTCAACAACCGTTTTCATTTCGATAATCAAAGAGTAATAAAGACGGAAATCAATGGACATATAGAAAAGTACAATTATACTGATAAAAATATTCATTTACAATTTCGATATTGTTTGTCGACAGAAACAAAAAATACAGCGGAAGTTTTAATATTTGCAATTTCACCAAAATATCACAAAATAGACTAATTATGCCCACGATCTTATCCTCACCTTGAGACACATGTTGTTCACTTTCTGGTGTCTACGTCTTTCCCCTTTGCCCCACTTATACCCACTGAGGTATTGGTTTTAAAAATAGGGTGAGATTCCGAAGAATCCCCGTAGAAACATGCTATCGTTCATAGAAAATGCGAAAAGTAAATATGATATATGCCATGCATGCACTAATTAATGAACATTATAAACATATAATCTGTATGTATACATGAGTAGGGCCCAGCCCCACTATTCTGCACCGGTTGGGTTTTCACCAACTCCAGTGTAAGTGCCCCTGACACTTCTGGCCCCTCTCTGGGCAAATAGTGTTGATTAATAAAGCGCATTTACAAATATTGGCATCCACACAATCACATAACTTATGGCATAATGTATGAAGGATAATGTCCCTACCTCAAAGCTTTAATATTCCCTTTTTAAATGTGTCTCGAAGAACGTGTCGTATCCGGCCTCCAAATCGGTCCTAAAATATTAAATGTACCAGAAATATGTCATAACATATCCAAGTATCATTTTAGACTCTTCCATAGTGTTTATTGTGGTTATATTAGTCTACGGTGAAAATTTACAAAAATGCCCCCGGAAACCCGGCCCGACCTCGCCGTACCCGGCTTGATGGCACGTTTTCCCAAAATTTTGACTAAGGCTATTCTGACTTATTTTCACCCAAGGAATCCATTTATGGGCTCGAAATTACCAAATTCACAGTCAAATTACGAAAATACCATTGACAACCCCTATTTAGTGATTTCAGTGGCGTTTTCGTAATTATGCTTTTTCGGCCTCTACCGAAAAAGTGCCCAACTGTAACCCCACCTATTTTTGCCCACTGAGTCCAATGGAACCATTTATTTCATGAAAATCCAACTCCTTGTACCAGTTCTAGTTCTGGCCGAAATTATTAGGGAAAAATGGAAAAAATGAGGTTTTGTATTTTAGCTCCCAAAACTTATACTTTTCCACTTCTAATCCTTAGTTAACTCATTTAAACACTTCATAACCATGATTTAAAGGATTATGGGCAGCATAATCCCTTAGGGTTATGGCTTTTCTAATTTTACAAATCAACCCAAAAATCACAAAACCAAACAATAACCACCACCAACAACTTCAATACACTAAGAAATTGAGATTTTGGAGATTACCTCTTGATCTTTGATGTTTCTCTCTCTCTCCTCAACCTTGAAGATTAGCTTGCTAAACCATGATTTCCATGAAGAATAAGAGATTAGAGGATGATTACACAAAATAAGAAGCTTAAATCACTTTGGAACACAAGCTCTTACCTTGATTTTCTTCCTCTTTCTCTCTAGCCTCAAGAGCTTCACAAACTCACTCTCTCTTCCTTTTCTCTATGGCTTGGATGAAATATGCACAAGGGGAGGGAGAAAATGTGTTTTAGTATTTTAATCTTCATGCTTCATCCTAACCCTTGATCTAGCCAATGGTTGGGATTTCTCCACCTTACATGCACACCACTCCTCCAACCATACCTCCCACCATACCCTCTCCTTTATGCCATACTCCCTTACTTTATGCCATGCCTTCCCATCACTTATTTTTAATTGGGTTTGTACTAAATTTTCCCTTAATTTCCATGCATTGGACGAAAATTATGAGGGGAAGGGAAGGAAAAATTATTTGTCACTCATTCCATATCATCATGTGTGTCCTCTTCCAAGCACTCAAGTATTCCACTCCTTCACTCAAGCTTACCATCATGCAATCAAGTATATCCCTTCCTTTACTCAAGCTATCCCTTCATGCATTCACCATACTTCCAAGTTGTGTACACTCATCCTTTGGCATCATGACTCTCTTCATGTAGAAATTAGCCATGTGCTCATGAAATCAAATTTTCTCCTCATTCATGTGTGGTTGGTCGAAATTTCAAGAGGGAAGGAAAGGGAAAAAATGATTTTAACAATTCCACAATTGACATAATTGGTTTTATGTATAATCCCCCTTAATTTCCCCAATTCTAGATTTATTCTACTAAGAATAATCCCATTATGCATTTTCTTTTATTTTCCTTGATTAATTGAAATTAACTCCAATTAATTGGAAAATAATTAATCTTGGGCTAAATTGGCAAAATTATGATTTTGCTATCCCCTTTATAATTTAATTCAATTTTTGAATTAATTTGCCCATTTCCTTATGAATATGAATATTTCAAAATTCACAAGATCCAACTTCATGAATATTCACCACTTTATTGAATTATTCAAATAATTACAATATATTTTTGGTGAATAAAATTTGGGGTGTTACATAAGGTCAAGAATTTTGATATTTATCATTGCAAGATGCTCAACTAAAGTCAAAAGGTTGTGAGAGAGATCCAAAGCAGCCAATGAACCATTTCCCAAATCATTGAACCATTTGGGGATTGTCCCTTGAATTTTGTTGTTTGAAAGAGATAAAATGATCAAATTTGGAAGCTTCACTGAAAATTGAGGGAAGTTATTGATGTTACAAGAAGATAAATTTAGCCATGAAAGATAGGTTAATGGTGGACCAACATCTTCATTAAAGCTAATTAATGAAAGAAATTTGTTGTTTGAAAGATCAAGAGTCCCTAGTTTTTGGAGCTTTGAAAATTGGTATAAATCAACAAGACCACTCAAATTATTTGAGGATAGACTCAAGGAAGAAAGATTTGTGAGACCAAAAATTGACTCCGGGAAATTACCAGCTTCCAACTTGTTGTTGGAGAGATCACACCCCACCAATGAATCACTTGAGAATTGGCCAATGGACCCAATGAGATGATTGTCATTAAGATTCAAAGTATTCAAAGATGGTGAAGAATAACACCCTGAAGGAATTGTTCCGTTGAACAAGTTATGAGACAATTCTAGCTTAACCAACTTAGAAAGTTTGCAAATTTCATTTGGAATTGGACCAACTAATTTGTTAAAGCTCCAATCAAAAGAAGAGAGTTGATCTAGATTAGACAAAGATGGTAGTTTTCCTCCTATGTTGTTTCTAGAAATTGATAAACTCTCTAGTTTGCTAAGCTCTCCAAACACATTTGTGACTTCACCATTGAAATTATTGTTTGAAAAATCTAAGACAGTGAGATGTTTCAAGCTTGAAAGTGATGATGAGATTTGTCCACTAAAATTATTAAATCTAAGGATTAAGGAAGATAGAAGTTTTAGGTTTGAGAGGAATGAAATCTCACCACTGAATTTGTTTGAGCCAAGGTACAAATGAGTTAGCTGAGTGAGATTCCTGAAACTTGGAGGCATTGGTCCTTCAAATCCACAACTTTCTAGATCCAAATTATTAAGGTGCCTCAAATCACCCATGGAATCAAAGATTCTTCCTGAGAATGATGTGAAGAATGATAAAGGAGATCTCCAATTGGACTTTGGAAGTTGACCTTTAAGGTTTCTATTCAGTAACAAATCTAGCAGTTGAAGATTTTTTGATTAAAGAATGTCACTTGTGACATTTCCCTGCAACTCAGTATCTTTAAGTCTAAGGGAAACCAAAGCCGATGATAAAGTCGTAAACAAATTGAAGGACCTTGGTATAATAGAAGACAATTTTACATAATCTAAAATAGGTTCTCTTAAATCAGTCATGTTTAAAATGATATTTTCCCATGTGGATTGTTCAAGTCTCAAATTACCCCATTAAATATTCATATAATTCCTCAAGTGGACTCTTATAAAAAGCATCAAAATAATTCAAATTTCAAACTCTTCCAAAAAGGATCATAGAGAATACTTTGTTTGTTCCTCTCATCACTACAGGTAAAATAAGTTGCAAGCTGCTCTTCTAATCCTATCTATAAGGTAGGGAGGGAAGAATCTTTTTTATCATGTTTATAAGTCACTTTATCAAATTTTTCACATAAATATACAGTTTTACCTTTCATTTATTAATGCATAGACTTTGTACTCATGGAGTATAAATTAATGTATATTAAATAGGGTTCAAGTTTGAAAATTATTAAATTTTAAGACATAATTAATGAGATTTAAGGTTTTTTTATTCCAGCGAAACATGTTGGAAATGACTTATGAATAGGCTAGAGAAGTATATATAAATAAGTCATAGATGTAACTTTATTATAAGGAACAACCTCACTAATTTAATGATGATCCTATAAGAAATTGACTAGTGGCTTATTAATGAGATATTACCTCTCTCCATCATTTAGATGAGGACATAATTTAATAAATGAGTTAGACGAAGATGGCTTGTGTGTTTTTTTACATGTATGGCTTGTGTGGAATATTCACTCTGATTCTTATTATAAGGTATCTACTAACAATTCTTTTAAATCAATAAAAACAATTAAGGTCATTAAATTTGTCCTAAAATTTAAGTAATCTCCAATATTACCCATACTAATTACACTACATTCTAATATCATATTGTATTAATTGTTACTCTGTCCTACTACCCTTATTGAATATGGGCATTCATGGAAAAAAAATAATTAATGCTCTTTGGAAACTAAGATCAAGAACACTTGTTAGTATGTGTCTTTTAATAAGGACCAGACGAAGTATCTTGTTTTCATGACAACAAAATTAGGAAAAAAAAATTGTTTTTCAGGGCTATATAGTAAGAAGATAATGAGATCAATGGATCAATATTAGAAGTTTGAAAAAGAAGACCAAAGCTTAGCTTTCATTAAATTTAATCATACAAATAAGTTTTCAAAATTGAAAGTTAGTCCTTTTGATTGCAACAACTTATAAAAGCTTCAAATTGAAAGTTGGTCCTTTTAAACTCGTGAAGTTTATTTCCTTAATGTGCAAGATATGCCACAAAATGTGTTATTTTATGCTTGATGCGTTTAATCATCCTCTCTAGAAAAATCATAACACATACCTAACACGTTGATCTAGTCTTTGTTTACTTATTTCACTTCATTTATTCAATTAGCGTGCTAAGTCTTTTTCTTCAAAATGTTAATAATCTTGATGGAATAAGGTTGTGTGCTCAGTAAAATTTCTAACATGTTAGTCCTTTTGACTAACGCGTTAATTAACAAGCTTTAGTGTTTAAAATCCAAAAAATGAGCATATCATCCTTAACACGCTAACATTCTTAACTAACACAATATCCAAGCGATTCATAAAGTCAAGTGTTTAATTTGTCTTTGAGAAAATTCTAATTGATAGAATGCTTGTTTTTTATGATTTTAACTGTTCATAATATGAATTAATTAATCCTGACATGAGCGTATATATAACTTGAGCAGCCTATTCTAGTCATTAATCTCTTCAGTGTTAGATGCAATTGTTTAGTCAAGATATTTGTGCTTGATTGTTGTAAGTAGTTCGAGTCATATGCTCAAGTTACGCTTCTTATATCAAACCTTCCATGATGAGTTGAACTTGTTTCGTATGTAGCAGTCCGAGTCATACACTCGAACATTGTAATTTCTAATAGAATTAACGACAAAATTTTTTATCAGGAATTACCAATAAAAATCCCTTTAGTAATTTGTCACAAAAATTGTCTGATAGATTAATGACGGAACAATTCTGTCGCTAATTCCGTAGAAAATTGTATTTTCCAATAGAATTTACTTTAAAATATTATAGACTTATATGCAACTTACCCAAAAATTATTGGAGTTTTGTATAATTAAACCAAAGATAAAAACATATTTGTGGTCATTTGCAAACTAATTTTCTGTAATTCAAAATCTGAAACGTAATGTTTGTTAAGCTTGGCAATTGTTATGTACAAAATTTAATTAACTTATGCTCAAATTCATAATTTACCTCGAGAAAATAGATATATGTACACGTATGCATTTAGGTGTGTATACAATTAATGCTACATGTGGGTAGTTTAGATAGGTGTTAATTGTTTGCCAATTAAAGAGAGATGAATTTACAAGGACTTGTCTCAACAGCATCAAGAACAGGCTTGACTTTTCTGCATCAGCTGGTGAAGAACGGAACTGTGTTGTACTTGTTTCTATCATTGACTTGGGCTAATTCAAAAGCAAGACTAGCTAAGGCCTTGTTTAGCAACTCTCATAATCACTTAATAAAACTCTTGCTTTTTATTTTTTTATGAAACAAAATTCATCTCACATGTTTATCTAGTATAATGTAAAATCATTTAAAATAAATTAATTTAAATACCCTTCAAGATGACAACTTGTCTTGGATTGTTCACAGGACGAAATAAGATTGGGACATCTCATCCCACAACATGATGTGGAACGACTTTTCCATTTCGGGCCTCGTCCCAACTCAAGTTGTCCCTATAAACTTCCCCATGTCAGTAAAGGAAATGAAAATTAGAGGCCCATTGTCATGGAATAATCAATAAACATAGGCATCCATACAAGCGCGCGCACACACATATACATCCATGCATCCGTAATTTATTTTGTGGGGGAGAAATGTTGCCCGAAAATGTTCAAACCATGGAAATTTTGTTTTGGTCATTATCCTAGTTAATCTTGACAGTACATGTGTTATTCTCATTATTTTTGTTTTGGATTTAAGTACAAATTTACTCCAAAAATTTTTACTCAGAAGCAATGTTGTCCTAAAAGTTTTCAAATCATAACAACGTCACCTTAATAGTTTCCAAATCATAACAAAGTTGTCCTAGAAATGTTGCTTCCTCCTCCTTTTTTTTAATTATAAAAAAAGCATGTCACCAGAGATCCAAACTGAGGCGCACATGATGAGCTGCATCCATAATTAACGAGGCAATAGTATGAAGATTGGATATATATATATATATATATATATGCCATATATATGCCACCTTAAGTTGCGTAAGACTAGGATGAGACTGTTTCAGATTGCAGTTGTTTCCTAGTAAAATTAACGCTTGCTTTAACTATATGTGTTTGGATCAACAGTTGAATAATTAGATTTTTCTCAATTTAACTTTTACAAGTTTAAGATAGGATAAAAAAAAGGTTTGTGTAAAGTGATGTATTTGCGTAAGACTTAGGATGAGACTTTTCAGGTTGCAGTTGTTTCCTAGTAACATTTAGGCTTGCCTTAACTATGTGTGTTTGGATGAACGGTTGAAGAATTAGCTTTTTCTCAATTTGACTTTTGTAAGTTTAAGAGTAAAAAACAAAATTTGTGCAAAGTGATTTATTTTAGGATTGATATGTTTTCAATCTAACCTTTACAATTTTTTTTTTCAATATGACTTTTACTAACTTAAATAATACACATTTATATTATATGCATATAAATTTGAAAATGCATAATACTAATACTCTATGTGTACAAAATTTGTAAAATACCGATACTCTATGTCTACAGAAATTTATCAAGTTCATCTCATCAATTTTTCTCTAAAATTTATTATTTTTTTCCCCTTCTTAGGATGCTTTTTATAGACATAAAATTATCATGCCTTTTGGAGTAATTTTATTGTTTTTTCATTTAAAGCAAGGTAAGATCCACATCAAGACCCTTCTCTTTTTTTATCATGGACTTCTCTTTTTTTATCATGGGCATCTTCTCTCTCCACAGTAGGTGTGTTTGGATTAGCTTTAAGAAAAATAGCTTATAAAGAATAAGTGAAAAAGTGATTTAAGAGAATAAATTTTGAAGAATAGTTTCTGAAAAGGTAAAAAAAAGTAGCTTATGAGAAAACAATAGTTTTCCACTCCAAACTATGGTTTTCTTGTAAAAAATATATTCTAATGAAAAACAGAGCGTTTGGCGATCTTATAACAAAACCATAGATTTAGGAGAAAATTTGATTTTGAGAAAAATAACTGTGGTTGAGTTGATTTTTTGGAAACTATGGTTTTAGAGACAAAACCATGATTTTATGAATTACACCAACACACTGTAAAAGCAACAAATTTTAGATTTTACTTAAAAGTAGCTTTTTGTCCAATCTTAAATCCAAACACTACCTAATAAATAAAAATGGGAGTAAAGCACATTTCTCTCTCCAATAGCACGATTGGGACGGCTGACGCCATCAAAGTCTATGGTACAAGAAATAGCTTGGGCTTTATATTGCTGATCCAAAATAGGTTCAATCCAAGACATGGCAGAAGCCCAAACCATTTGGGAAGCGTATGGTGAAGAAGAAAGCTTGAATCGTTTAGAACGATGACCAAGGACATCCAATTCAATTTGTGGCCTTGTCTTCGTAGTCCTCGTGCTCACCTAGAAACAATGGACGACATTGGGCTTCACCTGAGAAATTGCAATGTTCTTTTGAAACATATATCCATTGTCCAAAGAAGAGATGTTGCCAGACCTTGGCCCCACACCTTTGGAATGAACGATAGGACCTCGCACCGCCATACTGTAGAGTTCTCGTACCCAACCTCCCACCCCCTATTTATAAAAAAGCAACCATACCATTAGGCTAAAAGATCATTGATAAATAATTTAATTTTTAGGTTTGGGTTTAACAAAAGGAGATAGTATATCACAACGTGACGAATTAAGGTTCAAATCTCCATTAGGAGAAGTGCTCACATTTAGTGTCTAATAGTTCCTTGAATATGATTGCATCCGATAAAAGGATACATGTGCCTGACGAACAGAAATTCTCATACCTTCTTGGTTGAACATGGAAGAAATGTCTTACTCCAAAAAAGAGCCGAACAAAAATCCAATCATCCTTACCACCTCTATTATGTAGTAATCTAAAGGAAGTCCTATGATTTTAGCATACACATTTGCAGTGAAACTTTACTCATTTACAACTTCAATGATAGGTTAAACTATTATTGTTCAGGTCAAATAATTTTTTTAATGATATAGTATTTGACATTAGATGCGCGATATTTCACAATAGTTGAATTGATTAGCTAGCTAGGCAAGCGTTTATATTCAGGAATCGCAAATTTGATCAAGAATTGGGTATTTTCCCCAAAATTTGCAATATGCATCAGTATTTTTTGTTATCCTTTTGTTAATTAATAAAAGAATAATAAGAATATTCATAATGATTTTATCCAACCATTTATTCTCTGGCCATTTTTTTTATAAAAAAACAGATGTAATGTTTCTGAAAATTTCCCACATCAAAGACATATTTATGAATCTCCATTGATTAAAATGTGAAGGAAATTAAAGAACAACATGATATGCAAAGTTTCATTTATATTTTAGTTTCACATGATGGCCTAAATGTGTAACTTATTTTTCCCATAAGCAGAACACTAGCTACGTTTGAAGCCTCAAAATCATTCATGTACGTTTAGAAATATCAAACCAAAATGCCACAAGTAAATATAGATTTAGAACAAATTGTAAATTTAGATACTTACTATTGACTCTAGTATTAATACAAGAACTAACGATTTCAGTGACAAAAGGTTCTCCAAATATGCATTTATGGTGTAAATAATCGAGGGACATTGCAATATTTCTCCATAGCTTGTTCATATGTTATTATTAGGATACAATGGTAATAAAAATTAAAGATATAATTAAAAAATACCAATTAAATTTATCTTCAAATTGCATATTTCCTGTTTTGATAGACTTTCATAAACCCTTAACTAATGTGGTTGAATCTAGCAAAAAGAGTTACTTCTTCATAATATGGTAAACTATAAGGTTTGTATTCTCGTTAGAATATGTGCTATATTTAATATTTGATAACGCCTAGAACAGGATTGCCTCCTATTAGAGGATACTTATGTTTAGCATAAACAAAGAATTTCATATGCCATCTAAAAGTTCAAACATGTATATTAATATTTTTTAAAACATCCTGTTTAATCATTAAGAATATTTTTTAAGAAAATTATAAATTTGGAAACAAAAATGAATTAAAATATTACATTTATAACTAAAATAAGTTTTTTAAATAGCTTCTATGTTTAACATCAAAGGATATGTCAGTGTCATTGCTTGATCTTATTAACACCAAACTAGGAACTTGTATGTGTCATATAAACATGAAAGGGATCAAACCCACCATGATCCAAAGGTGAATTCTGATTTCAGCACATTGCCCATCTCTCCCTCTCAAACTTTACCCCTCAACATCATATTTGGTGCCTCACTCCCAATAGAGGCGTTATTCGATTGTAATAGGAGAGTCCAAGATTATACCCAATAGAGAGATATTTTGCAATCCCCAGTTCTTCAATTGAATTTTCAACCTACCAATAAGGTTAGGTTTAGCAGAAGGGGTTAGTTCTTTACAATATAATAAATTAATGTTTGAATTTCCGTTGTGAGAAGTGCTTATATTTAGTGTTCGACAGTGCTTTGAATAAAACTGTCTCCAATGAGAGGATATCGATATTTAGTAAAAAAAAAATAAATGAATCTCCAACATCTCTTTTTGGCTCTTGCCTTAACATTTCAACCATAAATGTTATTTTCCCACATTGATACTTGCCAGCAACAACGCACTCGAAAAATGGGTTAAGTCATGAACTTCTTCACGCACTTTAAATATAACTTTCTAGCCTTTTATTATTCCCTCTAGTTTAAAATTTAACCTCACGTCATGTTGCGTCTTACATGACATTTTATGTAAGTTGCTGATTCTATAAAATTTCTCAAATTTTGATCATTTACAAATATATTTGACATTTCAAAATTTAAATTTAACTTCTTTAAAATTTTAATTTTTAATATTAAACTCCTACTGTTACTTTTTCTTACCCTTTTTTTTATACAAAAAGACTATTTTTATGGATAAATGGTGGGAAAAGTTTTACTAAATTTATTAAAATGATAAAAATAACGTCATAAGGTTTTCTATTAAAAATTAAAATTTTTTGGGAATAAATTTAAACTTTAAAATATTGAAGATGTTACTTATAACGAATCAAAATTCAAGAGGTTTTATAAAATTTGTAACTTACATGAGATACTAATTGGAAAGTCACATGTTTTTTTATTAATGTGATATAGTAATTTTTGTTAAAAAAATAATGATAAGTTAATGACAAGAGGCTTATGATAAAAATAACAGGTTAGGGGCTAGCTTTAAATTTTGAAATATTAGGGAAAATATCTGCAACTGACCCCAAAGTTGGGGGCAAACTTGTCTCTCTAAGCCTTTCCGTTTCAATGATCCCTTTGCGGAAAAACGCGGGAAATCACTGCCAATCACTTGACTTCCTCTTCTCTTCAATGATCAACATTCCGTCGTTCGCACATCAATACAGTTGCCATCGCACTAACATCCCCAAGTTTCAAAGGTTCTTTTTATCTGCTTATTCATTCAGCACACTCATACTTCCATTTGGGATTTATTTTTTACTGTCTTCTACTTTTTTTTTTTTTCCAGAAGCCCCATATACAAAACATGAAACCCAGATTGGGGTTTCCACTTCTCTTCTTGTTAATCTCTATCTGTTTCAAAGCAGAATCAAAATGTAACAAAGGATGCGAGCTAGCTCTTGCCTCCTACTATGTTTGGGTCGGATTTTCAAATCTCACGACCCTTTCGCAAATTATACAATCCCCAATTCTTCAAAACCCTCAAGATATTGTCAACTATAACAAAGATAAACTATCTGGCATAAATTATGTCCAAACCACAACTCGCGTGTACGTTCCGTTCCCTGGCGATTGCATCGGCGTTGAATATCTAGGTAACGTGTTCAAGTACTCGATTCAAGCAGGAGATACTTATGTGAAGGTTGCGAATCAGAGCTATTCGAATCTGACCACTGTTTCGTGGTTGCAGAGCTTGAATAGCTATCTGCCGAACAGTTTTCCTAATTCTGGAACGCTGAATGTGATGGCGAATTGTTCGTGTGGAGATAGCCATGTTTCGAGAGAGTATGGGTTGTTCATCACTTACCCGCTGAGAACTGGGGATTCTTTGGATTCAGTTGCGAACCAGACTTGCTGCAGAGGTATAATCCTGGTGTTGATTTTAGCAAAGGGAGTGGTGTGGTTTATATCCCGGGCATAGGTACACTAATCTATTTGATGTCGCGTAATCTAGTTTGATTGCTGAGTCACATAACCATAATTTAATTCAAACTTATGATTGAATCCTATCTTAATTTTAGAGCTCAACGACCTTTTTGTATAATAATAAATGACAGTCGAACACTTTTTGGCAAGTATAGTATAATAAATTCCTTCTCATGTTTGGGTCCTCTTTTTCGACTTTGGTAAAAATTGCTTTATATTCTTATCGAAGTGTATTTTTTGAGTGGAAAGGGGTATATTATTCATATAACAACAACAAAAACTTCAAGTACATGTCAGGTACATGTTAGAACGTGTAACAGGCTGCGTCTAAGAGACATCTAAATAATACAACAAAATCACCTGGCAAGTGTTTATCAAAAAGAGTTCAAATTGCTTAAAAGGTTCCAGGCTGAGGCTGTATGGTTACCAGCCCTTCCACCTTCATGAGGAGTTCCTGTACAGTGAACGACTCCCCAGCTAATAGCCTTCTATTGCGAGCTGTCCAAAATTCCCATGTTAATAAGCCGAACTTGAGGATCCAACTTTGACTTGCTTGGCGTGGATTAATGTTGGTGATCCACCATTCCTGGAGTGGTTTTGACAGGAAATTTCGGAGTCGATTTGGTGGTATAAGGTGTTGCCAACATGCGACAGCAAGAGGGCATTTCCTGAATATGTGATCGATGTCCTCCAAACCATTTTGATAGAGTTCACAGGTTGCATCGGCAGTGAGGTGTCTTCTTGCTCTTTCCTTGTTGGTGAGTAGCTTGCCCTTGTATGCTAACCACAGGAATGATCGAACTCGTTGAGCTCCAGGCCAGGTCCAGATTAGAGGCCAGCTCCGAGACTTAGCATCCCATGATTCCTGAGAAAGACCCAGATTTGTTGTGATCCCAAAAAACCTTGGCGGTGTTATCTGAGGGGGATGGAGGTGGGGTGCATGCAATTAATTGAGTAATTGCTATGGGAAGCTCATGTTTAATAGTGTTATCGAAGTGCATTTAGTTCTGGTAAGTTGACTTCGAAGATTGCTTTTTGGCTGGGAAATCGAGCTACCGTATTTTCTTGCTGGAGCATGGTCTACGATCCAATCTTTGAACGAAATTAACTCTACTTTTGGCATTAGTGATTGTGTTTTTACAGTCAACTAATGTGAATCATGTAACAAAGATGATAAAAATTCATTGATGGTTTCTGATAATTTATCGTCTAAAAATGCTCCCAAGGAAAGAAAAGCATTGGCGTTTATGGTTAACTAACAAATATATGTTTTTTCACTTTTTCAAGTTGTTTCTGGGAGGGATATTTTAAATATTTCTGCATTTTCCTCACTTTTTTTTTTGTTTTCATTTTTCAGGCAAAAATGGTGCCTATGTGCCCCTGCCCACTAGGTAACTGCCCTTCTTTCACGTGTATATGAAGCTGCATAGGTTTTTTCTTTCCTCTTGTAAGATTTTTGAATAAATAACTGGAAGTTCCTCACTATTTTCAAAATCTACGTGTGCTTCACTTAAAGAACGAGATGCACAGCATTTCTATTCAATTTTTTTCCCCCGAAATACCTTTCATTAACCTAGATGGATTTTTTTATTAAAAAATAGAGAAAACAAAGTCTTCTCTTTTTTATTTTTATTTGTGCCTATTTGGATAAAACCCATATTTGTATGATTTAGTTGATGGAAGGTACTTGTAGTAAAAAAATTTTGAAATTGTAGTAAAATTTATATTTGGAAATGGTTCTGTGTAATTTTAGTAAAATTCAGGGGAAAGTTCTTGTTATAATCCTAATGTGTGTTCTCTGTTTTTTTTTCCAGTCCAAAAGGTTTGTCCTTCTTTCTCCTCAAAAAGTTGCTCATTTGGTGCACAGCTTGGTAAGAATACGCAGAAATCGGAAGGTCAATGCAACTTTGAACTTATATAGTGTTTCTTTCTTAATAAAGCAGGTCTTAAAGGTATGGCTATTGCTGGTGTATCTGCTGGGGCAATAGTTGGGTTTCTGTTTTTAACAGTTTGTCCTTATCTTGTGTATTACCGAAAGAAGAAGGAGGAAGAGCAAAAATTGCTTTCAGAATTAGCAGTATACTTTACTCAATCTGGGAAGGGTACACAGATATCTATTTCTGCTCCTTTACCCTTTACAATGTATTTCCTGTCAAAATTTGGGTGAAACTAAAATGTAACAAGTTTCAAAGGGTTAAACGGCTTAATAACTCTCATGTGACTCTAACATTGAAGTAAAACTGAAACAACCTTGTGACATGCTCAATTAGTTCATATTGCTTGTACAAAATGGCCCCAATTGGCAGAAAGATTATTGATTGATGGAGAAACCTAGTTGGCAATCAGCTCAAGTTCATGCTCTTGCTGCTGTAAAAGGCAAGGAATGGTGCACAAGATCAAATTCTTTGATGCAAAGTTGAAAATTTTGTCATAAGCTAGACAGGTTGTCCAAAACCTTTTGTCAATACTTGGAGCAGAAGTGAACGATGAAAGACTGAATCAGTACCCTAACTATTTCTGAGTTATGACAGTTTCTAGGTGGATACAGATTGTTCCAAAAGACCTGATAGCTGTGTCACTATCTGAAATTTCTCAATCCATCATTATATTTGTTTGAAATAGAATAGTTTATTTCACTCACCTTATTTTCTGTCAGCATAATCCACTGAAACAAACAGATGAAATGAATAAAAAATGACAATGTAATTGATTCTTTCATGTAGTGATTCTTGGTATAAAATTGCAGATTCCATGGTTCTTCGGCTGCTGTTGATACTAGCATCAAAGGCATTACAGTGGACAAATCAGTGGAGTTCTCATATTGAGAACTAGCTCAAGCCACAAATGACTTCAGTATGGAAAATAAAATTGGTCAAGGTGGTTTTGGGGCTGTCTACTATGCGGAGCTAAGAGGCGAGGTATGTAATTTTCTTGTACTATTAAATTTGATTTAATTACTTGCATTTAAAAGAAAAGTTATGTTTCGTTAATAATTCATAAGAGGACATTTTTATCAATGATGCATATACTTTTTTTTTTTTTTGTTGACTGAACCTCTCTTTTTACCAAGAGTATGTGAAAAGTATTTAAATAAGACAGTTACAGTCTTGCTCTGTTGATGATTTGTAGCTGCATTTGACAAAATATGAGAGTATTACATGTGGTGGATTTGAAATGCATCTATTGGAGGTTGGAAAAGCCTAGAACTTCAGATCTAACCCGTTACTTTTCACCTCATGCAGTATTACAATTTATATATAACATCATATCATAACACACTTAGGATGTCATTGAATTTGTTTGTTCTTCTTTGTGGCCATTTTATTTTTCTTATTATCTGATTAAATAAACCTCTTAAAGGGATTTTCCTTTGCAGAAAGCTGCAATAAAAAAGATGGAGTCACAAAAATCAAGGGAGTTTCTTACTGAATTGAAAGTTTTAACGCGTGTTTATCACCTAAACCTGGTATGATAACTTTTGAACTTCTTTTAAAGCTAAATTATGTATGATTTTGATTTTTTTTTTCTTTTAACATCCCTTGAATGACAGGGGCAGATGGTGATTTTTCTTAGTGAAGGGATTCAACATTAGTCAAAGCATTGTCATGAAGATATCAATTTCATTATTTTGAACTTAGAGTAGTAAAGTATATGTCACGATAGAATTGGAAGGTTATCCCATTTAAGAATTAATCATGAATTTTTTTTTTCACAGTAAGGTGAATGATATAATTCCCATGTTCGTTAGTTTCATTTTAAAGCATGATAACATCAAATTCTATTCTCTTTTCCTTGTAGGTGCACTTGATTGGATATTGTGCTAAGAAGGATTCTCTTTTTCTTGTATATGAATATATTGACAATGGAAACTTAAGCCAACACCTGCGAGATTCAGGTGAGAAAAGCATTGCACCAACGTCTTCTTCTATGATGGTACACACATTTTTCTGTGCATTGCATAAGCACAAAGTCCAAGAAATGAGTCATATTTTCTATGGCTATTAAATAGTATGGCTTGCAATAGCTTTTCTATTTTATATTGATGATCAAGTCATTTTATGACAGAGAGAGAACCCTTGCTATGGTCCATGCGGGTGCAAATTGCTTTGGATTCAGCCAGAGGCCTTGAATATATTCACGAGCATACTGTGCCTGTATATATTCATCGTGACATAAAGTCAGATAATATATTGATAGACCAAAACTTCCATGCCAAGATTGAATTTTTTTTCATTCAAAATCCTTAGAGCTTGTGCCTTTTTTCTCTTTTGGGATGACTTGTAATTCCTTAAATATTCATCTTTGCAGGTTGCAGATTTTGGGTTGACTAAGCTCACTGAAGTGGGAAGTTCAGCACATCCCACTGATAATCATGCAGGTACATTTGGTTATATGCCACCTGAGTACGTCAACTTCTACTTTTCTGTTTGGGCAGTAGCTAACTGAATGAGATAGTTAGTTAACATTTTAATTATTTATCATAGGTGGATATCTAAGATAAGTTGGTAGCATAGTGGCACTAGAGGCTGTTGAACATCCTGGGTTCGAACTAATTGACATTTTACGTTAAAAATTATTGCTAAATGATGAGTTATAAATATTTATTTGGGAATTTTGAAACCCAAATTATTGGGAATGACCTGATTTGTAGATAATATTCTCAAACTTGTAACTTACTTTTCACCAAATTTTTTTTGGAACCTATTGTTTCCAAACTTATCTTTCGAGACCTAGGCGTCATTCTTACTTTGAATAACTTGATTAGATATGAATATCAAGAAAGTGTGTTTATGTGAAACTCTTGCTTTCCTTGAAATGGTTTTTAGTTAAATCTTTTCTGATTAATGGAGGTACTTTCTTAGTATAAGTAAAAATGAGTTCATTTTTCCCCTTTTCTGACTGCAAAAAATTGAGTTCACTTTTGTGGGTTTTGGTTTGATTACTTTTCTCCCTTCTGCAGATATGCATATGATAGTGTTTCACCAAAAATTGACGTCTTTGCTTTTGGAGTTGTCCTCTATGAACTTATATCTGCTAAAGAAGCTTTGTTCAGGGCTGGTGAATCTGGTTCTGATACAAAAGGCCTTGTCTCTTTGGTGATTCTTGACTTCCTCATTAAAAATGATTTATTTACTATTTTCTTAAAATAAAATACAAATCAAATGAATTTACTAGAATATTTAAGAGTTTATATTTTCCTTCGTTGGTACAGTTTGAAGAACCTCTTGAGAAGCCTAATCCAAAGGAACATCTTCAAAAGCTAGTTGATCCTAGGCTCGGTGATCAATACACAATTGATTCAGTTTACAAGGTGAGCAAATAAATTGAACTGTTTAAACTTTTGAGTTTGAAAACTACCTGTGTTCGCTGTCAAGTTCTAGGCTATAAAACTATATCTACCAAAACTTGTAAACAGAGAACTTGATAGCAACTATATAAAGAACTCAGAAACCAAGATAAGTGTGTCAATGAAAAGAAAATACAGTACAGTTTGTGAGTTGTTAATTTAATTAAGTGCAGTTTGTGTGTTATTAATTTAATTTAGTCGTAAAGATATCATTCATGTATTTTGATCCAACAGCCATCTTTACACCACAAAGCCACAAACAGGTCCACTATCTCACCAATGTATTTGTGTTCTGCACAGTACCATAACTAATTTTAAGATATTAAGGAATTAATTATAGTTATTTGTAGCAAATGTATGATGATTTCTCTAAAATAGTCCCTTTAATCATTATCCCATTGATAAAACTCTCTTTAATACTTGTATCAGAAAACAACATCTAGCACCCTGGTGTTATTTCTCAGTTACATCCAGCGCTCTAATCTTATTTATGGTACATCCGATACTCTTGTTATTTATTTACAGTGCATTTGGCACCCTAAACCATAAATAAAATTAGAGTGCTGGATGTAACTGAAAAATAACATTATGGGGTGCTGGATGCATCAGAGATATAACATTAGGGTGATGAATGTACTATAAACAGGATTAGGATGCTGGATGCTACTCTTCCTATTATTTTTTAGTGGAAAATTGGTGAAAAGTCTCCAATTTAAAATTTTATTGGTAAAAATGACTTAATAAAGTTTTATGCATAAAAAGTACTGGTATTATACAAATTTTGTGCACATAGGTACTGGTACTTTGATTTATGTTTTTTTGGTGAATAAAATTTTCAATGAGACTTTCCCCTAATTTTCAAAAATACATGACTCTTTGTGTATAGTTCCAAATGACTTATATGATCTATCAAATTAAAGCTTGATAAGTCTACTTTTATTCTGAAAAATTTTACATTCATTGGACATCATTTAATCATCTAAAAACACATGACAATCTCACTGCCACACAGGAAAACACACTAGTAGCAAATTTTGGGACCCTTGCTAAACCGGGGATTAGCAGTCTATTTGATTCAGGTTTATTCTCAAGCCTCTAATCTTGAAATTTGAGATTTTACATTAACTAACTTCTATCAAGGATCAGAGGGAGTAGTTTGTTTAGAGTGTGATTTCTTGGAAGTTATTATTGATTAGTCTAGTCAAAGATTAAATAAACACCTAAATTTAAACGTTCGGCAACTACGACCATCTATCACAAAATCATTCAACAGTTTAACATTTACAAAAAGAAATAGTTTATCCTCTACAACACACACACACACACACACACAGACATATCCGAAATCCTTATGGCTGTTATACACTTGATTTATTGTATATGTCTTAGATTGGGTGCAAATTTTCCAGAATTTGTTTGGCAGAATTCCAAACTCAGTAATATTCTATGCAAATAGCAATTTGCATCGAGGGTTTATCTAGCTCAAAAAAAGGACAAAGAAACTTAGAAAAATTTGTTGTAATTCTTTTTAAATTGAGTCAATGAATGACATTTTATGATATGCGCGAATGAACTGATTTGGCGAATAAAGGGTTTGTACTTTGCAGCATCATCTTATAAAGAATTTTCAAAATGGGTCCCATATTAACACATTATAGACCACATGTACACTATCGAACTATGCAGAAAAAGGTTTGATGGATGAACAAAAACAAAGACTTTTATTAATAACTTAAATGATCAATTAGCAATGTCATCTTCAATGTAATAGTGACATGATTTTTCACTATTAGGAGTTATTTTTTTGACTCTCGTCATATGCAACTAGTAATATTTCATGGAAATAGCAACTAGTAGGAGTTGCTTTATTTGTTTTAACAGAACTTCCAAAAATTCATCGTAATTTATTCAGAAGAAAATTCTGTTTGATTCACAATGTTCCGTGAACACGGGGTTGTGAGCTACAGAGAACTTTCAAAACTTGGAAAAAAGTTGATTGTCAATTTTACAATGGACCCATTTTTTAAAAAGTTTTAGCAACCATACATTGCAATATCAAGAATAAGACGTGATAAGCAAACAAATAAAAAAAGACTTTTTGATCATAAGTAATTCAATCAACATCATACCAATAAAGAAATGGTTTAGCGATGTAAGGCCTCGTTAGATCCCTCTAGGTCTCACATTCGCTTCCCAAATTAAATACTTGTGTTGGGAGGAGAATCTATGAACCCCTCGGATATTTGGTAATATGAGCTATAAAAGGCGTTGGATACCAGCTGAAAGTATAAAAAAAATTCAACAAATGCAGTAGCCAACTAATTCCAAAACCATTGATAAAGGAAAAAAATGGAGAAAAAGAAAATGATAATGGAAACAATAAAAGTAGAGAAATGCAAAAAGAAGAATGGAATGAGGAGAAGACAAGTTAATAAGATTCATTAAATTTTATTCAAGCTTATAGAGTTACTTTTTTATTAACAAAATTTTAAGCTATGTTTGCTAATCATGCCTAGTAGATCAAATTTGAACGGGAAAAAATCATTGTATACATTACATACCTTTTTCTACGTCATGGCACAATTAATTTACTGTAAAAACCATTGAGAACTAAAAAAAAAATTATAGAACAAAGTAGTACGTACAAATATAATTCTCTAAAAACAGTAGAATATTGCTCTTTTTTAAGACTTGACATTAAGTCAACCATTAGTGCAAGACACAAGATTTTTTTAACCCATCATTGACCGTGTACTAAATTATGAATAGTTGGTTGATCAAAGACTGTGAAATAACAACCATCATTCGTATTTTTTATCTATGAATAATATGGCTTTTCAAGTTTTTATATTATATATAAAAATAAATATGTAGATTGTAGATTTTATTAAGTTTGAAGTGAATCCGACTGTTGATCATTTATGAATAGTGTAATTTTTAATTTTTTTTATATTATAATTGACATGAATTTATAATATATAAATATACACATTTCTTAATGAACTATAACATTCTATAAACTTTAGATTTGAACAACCTCTCCATGCAATTTATAGTCAGTCTCATGCAAATAAAAAAAAGATTCATTTAAAATAGATTTTGATTCAATATAGTCTTGCTCAATTTCAGCCTAGTTTTATTAGGTAAATATTTATTTTAAATTCTAATATGTTATTAATCTTAAAGCCACATTATTTGGTTCGATTTTCAAAACACGATTGTTTCATTCAGTGTAGTAAATAATTTAGCCAAACCCCATATGACAAAAACAAAACATTTATATATGTATATATATAGTGTAAAGTAGCAATGGTCAAGGTCTAATAATATATGATACAGGTACCAGGCCACAACCTAAAAGACATAGTCACCGAGGTGTTCGCCGTCTTATACTAACACGGAAAAAGTGGCTGAGCTTGGAAGTCTTGGATTGAAGTCAGAGGAAATTGCATTTAATGGAACTAGATGCTTTCTCAATCCACATGTCCATCTTAAATGCTTCAATATGAATCATCTTGTCGGTGGAGAGTACTTCAGTTCAACTACACATGATAGCTTGCATTATTTTGATAACTTGGCTAGCTAAAACTCTCTTGGACACAAGGAAACAGACTAAAAAAACCAATGGATTAGCAATGGAATTTAGTGGCGGAATTGTGCAATTCTGTCGTTAAATAAACTGTCACTGTTTAGTTAGCAACAAAATTCCATCGCTAATTAATTGTATTTTTTTAGTTGCATGATCTTGTGTATTATATAACTCTAATGCTAAGAGGCCTACAATTAATCAGGTCAATTTACAAAGCTCGACTCAGGGTCATCATGATATGTGTTTTTCGAATGCGTTACGTACTATAGGTGACGAATTTTGGAAGTGGCTTGGGTGGCAGACAATGTCGAATGAAAAGTTAAAACTTGACTAGCAATGTCTTGGGTGCTTTTGTCTTGCATCTCTGGGTTTGTATCAGCCTTTTGCCAAAAGCCTCATGTGGCTACGATATGGCACTTTGGGCTTCTACCATTCATGGAATAATGGGTTAGCTACTTCGAGCTACTCGTAGATTTTATTTTTATTGTTTGGTTTGTTTTATTTCTAGTGTGCTTGGTTTTCTTCTCTAGCTAGTATGTTTGTTGCTTTATACATGGTTATTAATCACATTTGGATATTATCATGAGGTTTGTTGGTGCTTTCTCTGCCTTTCTTTTTTTCAGATATCTTGCTTCTGGATATTCTTTCCATTTGTGTTTTTAATATCCTTTGAGATATCTGAGCCCTTTACTCTAGTGGTGATCATTTGAGTGGTCATTTGCAATGATCAGCCTTTACAATGAAAGCTCAACACAAATAATAGCAAGAAAAATGAAAAGCAAAGCCAACTGTATTTATATATATCTACAACAAGTCTCAGAGTTACAATGCTAAGAGATGAAGAAGACTAGAAACATTAATAGATGCAAAGGAAACTACAGAATCAAAAGAAAGGAAGAAGGAGAAAATTTACAGTCATAACCATGGCCAAAGGGAAGAAGAAGCAAGGAAGAGAGTCACCAAAATCATCCATACCTTCTGTTAACCAATTTCACTCTTATTATACCACCTCCACTACCAGATCTCACTTGTTCGGGTCTTGGGCTTCCTATTGGGCTCCATCTTGGCCTAAATCCCTTATAATTGTTACAGTACTCCCCTTCCGAACATTGACCTTGTCCTTAAGGTCAAAATAGGGATAAGTATTGGTTAAAGCAGTCAAATTGTGCTGTGCTGGTGGGTCTAAACCATTCCAAGAGATTAAAATATAATGGACCCCAAAAACTTGGTATGGAATGCATAAGAGGTCTGCAGCTTTGACAACTTCAATAGGCAAATGAACTAATAGACTAAAAACTTGTAGAATTTGGTCATGATGTGTTTCTTCAACAACAATACCATACAGCTCAATTTGGACAACCCAAAAAATGAAGATTTGCTCCCAATCACATTGTAGTAAGTTAAGGAAATTAGGTGTAAAATCCCTTTGCATTATGAACATGGAAAGAAATGACTTGCATATGTTGGTCCTCGCATGTGATAAAATAACAATATTGACATCATCTTGGGCTTCCAATGTACCATAGGATTGTACTAGCTTCTTGTGGAAAAACAAGGCTAGTAATGTAGTCAAATTAAGTACAATTTTAGTGATCATTGCCCTCGTTGTCACTGTTTCATGATTTGAAGTGAAGTCCACCTCTAAGAGACATGGAAGAACCTGTAGTGGAACATAAGGAGAAGCAATCATTGGTCTACTATCTCTGTGGATGCCAAAAGACATCATAATATGGCATGACCCTCCATCTAAAGGTAATTGGGCTGACAGATATATAGCTTTATGCTTCAATGTGTGCACCATATAAAGTGGCTATTTTACATGTTCATTGGAAAACTGTACATCAGCTAAATTTGCACATAACAAAGTAAAAAGATAGGTCAGATAATAAATCACTTGCACTCCTCTAAGGACTTTGTACTGCACTCTACCCATATTTTGGTGCCAACAATCGGCAAATTGAATGAAGGCATGAGATGTAGCAATGCAACTCAACCATTTGAACCATGTAGTAGTAACAAAAATGCACAAATCCAATTCATTTGCAAGTTGGAAAAGGATAAGAAATAAGAGTTTATTATTAGCAACAAATTTAGATGTAAACTATTCATCTGGTTAGTATATATAGTGTCCCCAACTATACAGACCACCAAACTAATGTATACTAAACGCATTTTCACTGAGTTCACCAAGACCTTGTTCCAATTGTAAGGAACCAAGTTAAGAAGACCAAAATGTTGCTTAATGGTAGCTTCAATTATGATCACTTTAATAGCAAACTCAACCATATGATCATAACTTAAAGTCTCATATGAATCCCTACCCATTAATTGTGGGTTAAGAATTTTACCATTAATAACAATAAGGTAAGCATCATTAAAATGGTCAATATAGAACCCATACTTTTGCATCGTTAGAACAAAGCTTTTTATGAACTTGAACATAAGCCGACAAATGAAGCTTTCATAGTATAGACTCGTTCCCTTATTCCCAATTAGTGCATGCACAAGAGGCAAATGCTTGGCAACCAAAATTGAATTAGGTGTGGCAATAAAACCAAAGTTGTGTTGCACGTGTACAGCACTTAAATGATAAAGTGCATCAAATAAATGCAAACTCCAAACTCTCTTGACCACGCCTGGGTCAAACATCAAAAGAATAAGCACAAACAGAGTTGGAAGGCCAACACATGAATCAGAATTGGTTGGGTAACATATTAACAAACACCATGTGCACAACTTAAAAAAAAAAGCAATCAGAGTTTGCCCTAAATAAAGAACCATAATCTAGTCACATTACATTGAAGCCCAATCCAATGTAGTTTGGAATTCATTATCCTTAGCATCTCCAGGGTCGAACACAAAATGAAAAAGTCGAAGGCCAATAATAGAGATAAAAGTTGAGAGGTAGCCATACATCAAACACAAGATACGTATCTCAATGACAAAATAAAGGATAATGTCCCTATCAGAGATGAACCAAAGAATTTCATTCTTATCCCATTGTGGCAAAAGTACTGAGATTATATTATCTAAAGTAGCTAGTAATATTTGAGAATAACAAGTAATACTATGATAATGCCAACCAAATTTCTCACCAGGGTCAAACACAAAAATAGAATCACCCAAGGATGCAAAGCCTTGAAAGGTAGGAAATGGAATGAAAAGAATATTAGGAGACTCACCCAGTGAAGATTCAGATAGCCACAAGGATTTTTCATGATAAAGGGTTGATTGCGGCAGAGTCAATTTGTCATGGACAATAACCACCTTGGCCTTGCAATGCAGGGTGTCCTCAAGCAACATATTAATACTGTAACGACACGGCCAAGTACTCCACATTTCCCGTTGTGCCGAACATTGGTACTCCATATTTCCCTATGCCTAGGCGCACTTGGTTACCAAGGATCACATAAAGCTTGTACTTGACCCTCAGGTCATGTCTTCAATTCTTAGGGAGGTGACTCTTTGGGGGAAATATAGAGTACCCCAGAGAGCAAAATCCCTAAGCCTTTGAGAGGCGGAGGGGGGACAAATCCTGGCAAGAGGAAATATGGAGTTCCTGTGTCCTGTACCATGGGGAATTATGGAGTACTTGGTCGTGTCGTGACAAAGATTGGCGCCTCCATTAACATAGTCAAAGACAAATGCGCTAGTCACCATTATTGCAGGGATTAGGGTTGAATCTGTTACATAGTCATCATAGAAAAGCTGAGTAAGACTTGAGACAAAGGGAATAGTTGTAACCACAAACAAGATTTGGATCATCAAACTCATTCGTTACTCCATCTTCTTCGTCTTCCCAATTTGGGCCAAGTTCATAATCATCTTTTTTGGGTTCAGTTTTACCTGCATCGTCCAGCTCAATTTTATCTATATCATCTGAATCGTCTATAGTTGGCGCGACAACCACCATGGTAATCACAGACAGTGAACCAGCAAAAGTTAGTGATGATTCATACTTCCGTATAGCACTTTGAAGTTCCACCCGGATCTTACCAAATTCAGGGTCCAGATTTGAGTCGCTAAGGTTGGATTGTTCTAATCATCCTACCAAGGAATTGATAGCGTACACAAGCCGAAGAAGAGTGGCCTTGATCAATGGGTGAAGGGAGATCGTTAGCCATTAGAGGGGAACTCTCAAAGTAAGCACCAATTGTAACAACCACCCTTTATAATGAAAACTCAACACAAATAATAACAAGATAAATGAAAAGCAAAGCCAACTGTATTTATATATATTTGCAACAAGTCTTAGAGTTACAATACTAAGAGATGAAGAAGACCAGAAACATTAATAGATGAGAGGGAAACTACAAAATCAAAAGAACGGAAGAAGGAGAAAATCCACAATCATAACCATGGCCAGAGGAAAAAAGACGCAAGGAAGAAAGTCACCAAAATCATCCACACCTTCTGTTAACCAATTTCACTCTCATTATACCGCCTCCACTACTAGATCCACTGCCAGATCTCACTTTTTTTTGGTCTTGAGCTTCCCATTGAGCTCCATCTTAGCCCAAATCCCTTATAATTGTTACATCATTGCTATGCTCTCTCTACAGTGCAAATGTAGCTCTTTGCCATCTACCTTGCTTCTAGAAATATTATTGGTATGTGCAATGTCTGAAATGCAATAGTAAACTAGTTCATAGTCTTTCATTCTTGTCTCTATTTAGTTGTGATATTTTTTTTTAGGGCGAAGGAGCAAAAATGCCCATGATCATTTGCAAAAAGAGCAACAGGCACCATGAAAATTTTTGTGGTTCAAAAATGCCTATATACATTACACAAGGGATCTTAAATGCCACAACAGTTAGGATCTCTAACGTCAGTTAACTTGTGCAATTGGCACCCTTATTTATTCATTAAAGTGAATAGTAGTTGCTGAGTAAGAGGAGGACATGGCGAGGAAGTCAAACACTAAAAGCATAAGAAAGGGTAAAAAAGAAACTGGAACAAGACTCTAGCGCTTCATCCGCAAGGTCTATGACACCCTCTCTTTCCAGCTCCTCCTCACCACCCTTGTCTCCTTCGTCACCGTCTTCTATGCCCCCGTCAATGATCTTCTCAGGGCAATTCCAGCCTTTTCCTCTTCGTCATCTTCCTCCGCTTTTTCTGTACATTACCTTCCCAATTTGCTTATTTCTGTTATATTTCTTATGGGATCGTTGCCTCTATTCCTGATTTTGTCGAGAGTTTCTCCTTTTTTTCTTGTTTACTTTCGATTTCTCTCTAATCTGCCTAGAATTTCTAAATTTTCTTTCCCTTTTCATTGCATTTGGCTTTTTCTATAATAAAATTTGTTCCATGTTCTCTTGTTTTCTTTTTGATCTGCCCAGATTTTCTGATGTTCATGGGTTTGGACGAATTCTCTTTAAATTGGTGTAATTGATGTAATTTTAGTCTTTGAATTGAGCTAATATGCTTACACATACAAATGAATCTGAATTCGCTTGCAGTCTTGTTTCCTTTACTCAAGTACCAGTAGAAAAATCCTCATAACTACATCCTGCTTGGACTTTTCACCGTGTCTAAAAGCTTGACTGTTGGAATATCCTGCTCAAACACTAGTGGTTTGTATCATTATCCTCAATCTTACACAAACACCAGCAGTTTATTTTTCCATTCTCTGCTTTCATTGCCCATAAACTACCTCAGAGGAAGGTGAACCTTTAATGGAAGAAGACAACCAGTAAGAAGAGTACCGGTCTAAACGTTTATAATTAAGGGTGCCAATTGCACAAGTTAACAGACGTTAGAGATCCTAATGGGGTTGGCATTTAAGATCCCTTTTGTAATGTACATAGGCATTTTTGAACCAAAAAATTTTTCATGGTGCCTGTCGCTCCTTTTACAAATGATTATGGACATTTTTGCTGTAATATCCTAATTCGGGATCAAGGGCTAATGACTCTGATAATTATTGTAATTAGTGTGATTAAGCACTTTTGGAATTAATGTGATGTGAGCTTGGTATACATGTGTGTGGTATTTAAGATCAAGGGTTGAGATTCATTATTGATGGGTCAGAATTCTATACTTTGTGTCTATGTGAGCTCATAGTGGAAGTGTGGAGATGGTGACATGTGGCATTGTGGTGGCTATTGGATGAGGCCATAAGAGGAAAAAGGACCACCTTTTCCCTCATTCTCTCTCTTCTCTTCGGTTGGTATGGGCAAGGGAAGAGAGAAGTGTACATCATCATTACTATTTGCTTCATCTCACCATTTTCTCTCTCTTCTCTCCCTCTCCATTTTCGCTAAATCAAGCAAGAAAGAGAAGGATAAAGCTTTGATCTTTGGTAAGTAATGATCCTCCTTTGCTAAAATCCTCTTCTCTAAACATATGCATCTCATTGAGAGCTCCATTGTGGTGGTTGTCGAATCTTGAGAAGTGGTGATTTGTGTGTTGGTCGAAATTAGAAGTGGGAGAATTAAGATTCTGGATTTGGCAAAGTAAAGAGGTAGGTATTTAGTGCATTTTGATATATTGTTGGTGATTTTTGGATAAGTTTGTGAAAATCTGGAAATTTTCCTTAGTTATGCCAAATGTTGAAAGTATGGATTTCATTTTGTTTGATGTTGGAAATGATTTGTTGTGAAGATATTTGAGTACTGGATTTAGTTTGGAATGTTGGAAATGTGTTAAGGGATATTGGACATTTGTTGTGTTATAGAGACCTAAGGGAATGATTGTGGTCAAATTGGTTTCGGGAGTGTTTTTGAGGTTACCAATGTGTTCCCTAGTTAGTGCTAAGTGTGTATGAGCTTTTGGGAGAGTTTGGGAACCATTGGGTATGAAATTGACCATCTGGTGTTTTCTGGTGTTTTTTGCGTTTCTGGTCTCTGATGCACAACACTCGAGCAGAGGAAGATCATGCTCGAGTGCTGCGTGCATTTTTCCCTTATCTGCTTTGAGTTTTAGTGGGATTCTATGAATGAGGCTCGAGTGCACTTCTTTGTTCTCAAGTGAGGGTTGAACATGCTCGAGTGAGCATGGGTTTGCTTGAGTGATAGTGTGAGCCCAGAGTTGGGGGTTGCTCTCGGGTCTTCACTCGCTGGTGGATGCCAAGAGTGTGCTCTGACACTTGCAAGCATAGTTCTCTCACCTGAGTGTAGGGTGTCATGCTCGAGTAGCTGGTGCCTCTGGTGTGGTTTGAGCTCTCGGGTTGTCACTCGTGGTGTTGCACTTTCGGGTACTCGAGCATATTTAGGGTCTTCACCCGAGTGCAGAGCTTGGTGCTCGAGTGATGTGAGCACGTTCTGGTCGTTGTAGTTGCTCACTGTCAAACACTTGCGAGTGAGAGTTGTTCTCACCCGAGCACAAGTCTCTCATCACTCGAGTGAGGTCGTCTTCACTCGAGTGAGGCTGTCAGAAATCAGTGTTGTGCCTTCGAAAAGGGGGTCTTCGGGGTAGTTTCTTCCAACCCTTTAGGAGTTTTGTTAGGGGTATTTAATGACTCTAAAAGAGCACTAATGATAACCAATTAAGTGTTATGAAGTGAATTAAGTCTTGGAATAGAGTATAACTCTTCGTCCCTAATTATGAATATAGGATTTTTGACATTTGCCCTACTCGGGAGAGACCGGCGCTAGGACACGTACGGAAAGATCAAGGTAGTGACTCTTCTCTCATATTGTGTATGATGTTTTGGTATGCATAACTTATCATTGCATTTTGTGAAATGTGTGCCATGGTACATTACGGCGTGAGCACTTCAGCGTGAGCCGTATAGGGATTGACGTTGGTCATCTTTAGGTCGGCCGTTGAACTACCGGCGTAATCGACATGGATCTTTGTGAATCTGACCCGTGGGGGCGGCGTTTGTGAAACCAGCCGTGGGATGTGTGTATCTTGCCTGTATGGCTTGCGTTATGAAATGCTTTATATGTATCCCAGCTGTGGTGAATTATATTGTGTGGATTATTGTGATGCAATATAGCATGAGCAATCGTCAGGGATGACATGTGTCATACTAACCATTACCATTGAACTGCCATTGTAGTTGCTTGTATGGATAATGATTTGATTTCATGCTTTATTATTGCACATTATATGATTGATTTGACACTACGGGGATTCTTTAGAATCTCACTCTCCCAAAATTAAACATTTTAGACAGGGCTGAAGGATCGAAAGGCAAATGGGTGACGAAGAGCTGGTAGAGCTCCGTGTTAGGAGTTCCTTTTTGGTTATTGGTTATCATTGTATATTATTGGATATTTTGGGGGAAGTATATGTATATTTTGGGATTTGTGATGTAGTTTTGTGTAATCCCCAAGTAAAGGGTATGAATTATGGGCTTTATGCCTTTGTGTAAACCCTTATTAAATGAATGGAACCCGAGTGAGTCGGGAATTTACTTTACACTCTGATATTTGTAAATGGAATCCACCTGTACAGGCCATATTTGTTTTGTATTATGAATATGAGACCATTGTGAATAAATTTTGAAAAAGTTTTTGCAAATCCGATTTTGGGCAAAAGATTACCTTAATAAGTCCCAATTTGAAATATGGTCTCTAATTCTACATTAATTACATGTTTAAGAATTTAATCTTGGCCTAGGGTGAGAAGGGGGTTACATTTGCTCCTTTGCCCTTGTTTTTATGGTGTTCAATTTTTGTTTGTTTTTTGTTTTGCTTTGAGTGGTTTGGGCTTTGTGGTAATGTTCAGTTTATTATCTAATATATAAAGGCCCAATTTTTATGTATCATTTTACATTATTTTAATAAATTGTCTTATAAATTTTAAAAGATTACAGGTCAAATTACTTCACTTTTTTTCAGGATGCCAATGATTCTTCAGCGAATAATAAACATGTAATTTTATTTTATTAGATGATAAACATGTAATTTAAACCTATATTGAATTACATTAATGTCTCATGTATAGCCAAAACAGTAACTAAAAAGAATGAATTTGATTGCTTAATTACTACTATTATATATTAAACTTTTTTTTGATACAAATATTCAACTTTTTAATAGTAAACATTACCTTGTGAAAAGAAAACACATATACCGGGGATAAGGCTAATGGGCCATTATGCTTTCTTTTTTCTTTTTCTTTTTTGTTTTTGTTTTTGTTTTTGTTTTTTGCCAACGGGCCATTATGCTTTCAGTGACAGAGTTATACCCAATCATTTTCTCACATTAAATATTATTTCAGTCAAACCAGTCCAATGAGCTAAGAAATATATATATATATATATATAATTAGTTAATCTAGACCCAGTTGATTAAAAACGACAACAGAAAAAGAGTAATCCCAAGCTCATGTCTTGTGGCACCCAAGTTGGTTTAGCTTTTTTTTTTTCCTTGATATTATTATCCAGGATCTGATTTGGAGTTTGTGGTTGTCTCTCCCAACACAAATACCTTATCTGGAACTCAAACTCAAAATTCAGAGAAATCTAGCAAGCTTTAAATTGTTATACCAACTATTATGTTGGTAAGTTGGTTAATCTTTTATTTTTTTTTATTTTTTATTTTTGGCCAACGTTAATCTTTTATATTTAACCATTAATCATAAATGGGAAGATAACAAGAAATGTGCAATAATTGGTGTACTGAATACCACTTTTACTTTTAGTGTGTCAAAAGTCTTTTGGATAAACTAACTTCGAGTCAACCTCTGTTTGAATAAAAAAATTTATTTTAGTCCATCCAACAATTTTAAAAATCAAAGAAAGGTCAATTTGGAAAAAACAACTACGTAAGTAGAGGATGCTTACCATCTTGAAAGTTGTATTAATAAACATAATTTGTTTTTACTTTGGAAATGGTATGTACCGTGCGGTTCATAACTTGGAAGCTATTCTCTTAAATTTTAGCAAGGCATCTTGATTTAAGTTCTGTATTGAAGTTTTAAAATGTGAAATGTGTAACTCCCTTCGATAATCAGGCCGGGATTAGTGTTTAATCACATTTAATTATCGAATGAGAAATCCGGAATAATTAAAAACTTTTTGCGGAAACTGTACAAATGGATCTCCATTCATTTCATTCATTAAAACAAATGGTCTGTTTGGTCTGTTACATATACAATATCAGAGTATCAGCACAATTGCCGACGTTCACCTGGGATAATAACATTTAATCCAAAATATTGTTCAGGGCATCATCGCCCATCTCAGTATCCATACCGGGGATTACACAAAACTATAGTACTATGATCTATCCAATATATTTACATTGATCCAAAATGATAACCAATTTGATATAAAACCAAAATATCTAAATAAGACTACCGCTGGCAGCCCTAATCGCCCTTATCCACTTGCTTGCTTTTCGATCCACTTGCCCTGTCTAAAATGTTACTTGGAAGGAATGAGATTCTAGAGAATCCCAGTAGCAACAGTTTATTTATATGATGCATATATACAAAGCAAGTCACATATATCACAATGCAGCAATCAATATTCGAGACCGGGCTTTTGCCACGTTTCCTTCACTATATTCGAGGTCGGCTTACGCCACGCCCCTTCACTTTATCAGTATTCGAGTCCGGGCTTTCGCCACGTCCCCTTCACTTTAACTGTATTCAATGACTAATGCAAACAAGCGATGCAATACACATGATATAGGATAAAGTATCACTACCTTGGCTTTCCGTTCTTGAGCCGGCACAGGCCTTCTACGCTCTGGGCAAATATCAAATCCTAAAATCATAATTAAGGATGAAACATTATTCTCTATTCCAATACTCAATTGACTCTTCAACACTTAGATTTGGTTATCAATAATGACCCTTAAGAAGCTATAAATGCCTCTAATAAAACCCCTAAAAGGTTGGGAAACAATAGGTTGAAGATCTCTTTTCAAAAACTCAAAGTGCTGGAACACAGGGGTTGGTCGTGGCCAGCCCTTCCTTGGGCCGCGGCCAAAATATGGTTAGAAGGCCACTGGCCACGGCCAGCCACTCATGGGCCGCGACCAGAATCAGGTCAGAAAGGTTTGGGCTTCGGCCAGCCACCTTGGGCCACGGCCAAGAAATTCCCTAATTCTTGACTGAACTTCCAAAATTCATAACTAATTTTAGAAAAATCAAAACGAGGTGATTCTAAAGCCAAATGAAATGTATTTAAGTCCTTTTTCTAGGAAAAATATGGCTCATTACTTCAAATCATCACAAAAATACAGAATCACCAAAAACTCAATACTACTCCAAAACAGAGTTCTGTTTTTGTCCCAAACTTTGGCAAAGTATAACTATCAGTTAAAAAAATGAAATGACACAAATTATATGTCCATTTTGAAGCTTGGGATGTGATCGTTAAGACTGAAAATTTTCAGAATTTTCTAACACCATTTTGTTATTCAAAATACTCATGCAAACTGACTGCCCAGACAGAGTTCACCCAAGACAGATTTTCAAACTTTTCTACTAAAGCGTTCAATGACTCCAAAATCAACAATCAAGCCTATTCCTTACACTAAAACACTCAAGGAATCCAATAAAACCATTTAAAAAACCTAATTTCCACTACATTAGCATGCTTTGGTCCATGGCAACATTAAACACTAACTTTCCAAACTTTCCAATCTCATTCCTTTCTTTCCCAATCAATCATATCTATCCATACGCCTCCAAATATACCATTTCTATACCTTTAACATGCCAAATGACCAATGACACTCATTTTCGAAAATGGCCAATAAATCCCAGAAATTCAAAGCTACCTCAAATGGCACAAAACTTAGATGGGTAGATAGGTTTCACTTACCTCTTTAACTTTCTTAAAGTGACTTTTCAATTCTCCAACTTTTACAATCTCTTGAGGTCACAAACTAACACCAATGAACACATTACAACCATCAAAATGAAGCTCTTCATTCAAGGATCAATATTAGAGAAGGAAGTTTGAGCATTTGGAGACATTTCCCCTTACCTTTTAAAGCTTTTCTTCCCCCTTATTTCTGCAACAATGGCGCCAAGAGAGAGGAAAATGAGAGATGAGAGATGAAGTGTGGAGGAAGAAGGAGGAAATGATCATTCTTTGCCCTCCCATCCCCATGTCAGTCGAAAGAAAGAGGGAAGAGGAGAGAGAAAAACATTTAAAATTCCATTTGACTTTTCTATATCCTCTCCCATCCTAAAAGCTTGCCACTTGTCCACTTATCATTGGCTCTCCCTCACTTAGTCACTAATTAACCTCTCTAATCCTTCCATTAGCCATTTAATCACACTTCTCACTTTTCTTTTAGTTAGTAATTAATTTCCCCATTAATTACCAACTTATGGCCAATAATTCCATTGTTTAAATTTTCCATCAATTATGACATATAAATTAATATTGCCACCAAACCACAATTATTCTATTTTAATTCGATAATAATTCTCAATAATTATCATTAGCCCTTAATCAAAAATTGGGGCGTTACAAAATGCTAAGGTATAAGATGATTTTCATGTACAGTAAAAATGGCTTAAGAAAAAAGAATATTATATATATATGTACCGAGTGGTTCATAATTTTGAAGCTATGCTCTTAAATTTTAGCAAGGCATCTTGATCAGAGTTGAAGTTTTAAAATATGAAATGCTAAGGTATAAGATGATTTTCATGTACAGTAAAAATAATGGCTTAAGAAAAAATAATATTATATATATAGAGAGAGAGAGATAGATAGATATAAACCCTTTGACTGATCTGAATGTAAATTTAATTTTAGTAAATAAATCTTCCGTATTATTTTCATTTTTATATGGTGTGCTAATTCAAATGGAATAATCAACAACTAACCCAAGTTGCTCATATGTGCAAACAAGGAAAACAATTTTCTTTTGCCTCAAAATTATCCTTCATTCAGCTTCAGAACACAAAACAAAGCAGTGATAAAAAATCACTTAAAAATTACATAAACAAAATAACAGGCTATTACATTTAAAACAAAACATAATACACACTTATTGTTGCTAGAATATTTAACAGACATGATACAACAAGCCAAACAAAGAAACAAAAAAAGAAAAGATCAAGAACTTGTAACAGAATACAAAGCCACATTCTCTAGGCAATTCATTCTTCAATTTGCAAGAGCCCTATTTCTTATCCTTTTGGCTTGTTTCTTGGATTGACCTCCAAAAGTCCTGACAAGCCATTGAGGTTTCCCAGTTGTGAAAACAATATATCCCATCAAAATTCCAAATACCATTCCGCATCCATATCCCAAGGCTACTGGCTTCCAACCAAATTCAAATCTATCAATGGAATCAAACATTGATGGAGATGGTGTAGGCGATTCTCCTTCATCGGTATTGCAAGATTTTGACAATGGAGCACCACACAATCCTAAATTTCTCTCATATGAATCATTTTGAAATGTATCAAATTGTTTACCATTTGGTATCATCCCCTCAAGCTGATTTTGTGAAAGGTTCAAAGTAGAAAGAAAGTTGAGATTCGTCATTGCTGAAGGAATCTCGCCCACGAGCTTGTTGCATGACAGATCTAACCATTCTAAACTTGTCAATTTTCCAATTGATTTTGGAATAGAACCAGTGATTCTGTTGTGGGAGAGATTAAGCCCTATTAGTGCATGTAGCTCTCCAATGGCTTTTGGAATCTCCCCCTCAAAACTATTATTCGACAAGTCCATAGTGGTGAATATTGTCAAGATCCTTTCCAGCTCTATGGTATTACCTTTCCAAGTGATCATAATTGAATCCATATATGATGAATAATTTTTGCTTCCCATATATTGCGAACCAACTTCAACATTGTCTACCTTCATCATTCCTTTAAACTCCTTGATGTATGTTGTTGGCAAAGATCCATAAAAGTGGTTGTTGGAAACATCAAAAATCCTTAACTTAGGAAATGGATGCTTGGTATTGGAACTAGAAATGGCCCCATAAAACTTATTCTCTCTTAAAACAAGCACTTGTAACTCTGGCAAATCATCAAGCCAACTAGGAAATGTATCCTTGATCTCGTTGTGTCCAACATCAAAAATTTCTAGTTGTTTACAATAGGCCAAAGATAGAGGCAATGATCCCTTGAGTTGGTTGTTATTGAAATGCAAGTTTTGCAAGGCATTACTCTTTGAAAAATTGTTTGGTAAGGATCCAGAAAAATCATTCATCTGTAGATCTAGAACTGAGAGATTGGGAAGGCCAACAAGACATTGTGGAATAGGTCCTGATAAGTTGTTGTGAGACAAGTTGAGTATCTCAAGTGAGCTTGCATTGCAAAACATAAATGAAATGTCTCCACTAAATTTATTGCTTGAGACTGAAGAAAAATTAGCTCCAAAGAATGGAATCAGGAGATTTCCTTGTAACATGTTGAAGCTAAGATCAAGGAATGTCACACTTGTATTTGAAAGGGATGAAGGTAGTTGACCAGTGAAATAATTGTTATTAAGTTCCAAATATCGTAATTCCCTAAGCTTGCCAAACATAGCTGGTATTTCACCACTAAAATTATTTCTTGAAAGATATAAGTAGTGGAGATGTTCAAAGTTTGAAAGTGATGATGGTATTGGACCGCTAAAACTATTATTGAAAAGATATAAGGAAGTGAGATTTACAAGTGTTGAAAGAAATGAGAGCCCACCATTAAATTTGTTGGAGGAAAGGTCCAAAACTCTGAGTTGAGTGAGGCTCTTGAAACTTGGAGGAATGGACCCTTCAAATTGGCAATATGAAAGATATAACGCTTTAAGAGACTCCAAATGGCCTATGGAATCTGGTATTTCTCCTAAGAAAGGTATACCACTGAGACGCAACAACAGTATTGAGCTCCAGCTGAGCTTTGAAAGTTGGACCTTAATATTTGTGTTCCATCCCAAATCTAGATATTTAAGATTATCTAACTGCAAAAGAGTATTTGTTATATCACCTTGCAAAGAAGTTTCCTCAAGAGAAAGATGAATCAAAGTGGACGACAAATTCATGAGTAAACACAAGGAGTTTGGTGTAACAGAGGACATGTTCACATAACTTAAACCAAGCGCCCTTAAATTGGTTGTGTTTAGAATCAGCTTTTCCCAAGTAGATGGTTCAAGTCTTAGTGATGGACTCCCATTCATATCAAAATTAAAAGACAAGTCAAGTGAAACCAATTTAGACAATTGTGAGATTTTGGAGTGTATTTCACCAAAAAATTTATTGTCTTCAAGGTTTACTTGTGTGAGATGTTCCAAGTTTGAAAGGAATGAGATCTCACCACTAAACTTGTTAAAAGCAAGGTTCAAATAAGTTAGTTGAGTGAGATTGCTCAAACCAAGAGGAACCCGCCCTTCAAAATTACAAATGCCTAGATTCAAATGATTAAGATGTTTCAAATGGCTAATAGAATCAGGAAGTACTTCTCCTTTGAAACTTATGTCACTGAGATCCAAAAATGACAAAGGAGAGCTCCAATTGGACTTTGGAAGTTGAAAATTGAGATCCCTATTAAGTGACAAATCTAGTTGTTGGAGGTTTTCTAAATAGAGAATGTCACTTGTCATATTCCCCTGCAACTCAGTATCAAAAAGTCTAAGGGTGACCAAAGAGGAAGACAAATTCATGAGCAAAGACAAGGATTTTGGTGCAATGGAAGACATATTTACAAAATCTAAAACAAGTTCTCGTAGATTAGTCATGTTCAGAATAAGCTTCTCCCAAGTGGATGGTTCAAGTCTTAAACTCAACCATTCAGGTAAGAAAAGATAATTCCAAGATAAATCAAGAGAGACCAATTTAGACAATTCTGCAATTTTAGAAGGAATTTCACCAACAAAATGAGAGGAGCTTAAGTTTAGATGCATGAGAGTGGAAAGATCACCAAATTGAGCTAATATTAAAGACCCACTAAAATTGTTGAAAGCCAAGTTGAGTGTTTGAAGATGAGAAAGTTGGAAGAGAGTGCTATTAGGATGGAGTTGACCTTGAAGCCAATTGCAGCTGAGGTCGAGGCCAATCACGTGACCGGACATGGAGTCGCATGTGACCCCATCCCACAAGCAGCAATTTGAATCATTTCCCCATGAAGCTACCTTTGGGTAAGATGAGTTCTTAAACCGAATGGTAGTATAGTAATAATAATCCAAGTCAACATAAAACTCATCACACCCTATTGAAGCAGAATGGTCAAGAGAGAAAGAGTTTTTGAATTGAAGAAGCGCAGAGGATTCGTGAGAATTACATAATGGTGGGTTGAGAGAAGAAGAAAGGGAAAAGGAAAGAAAGAACAAGTAGAAACAGATAATGATTCGAAGTGCCATAAGTGAAGTTGGAAGGTTATGAAGTAGTGAAGGATTGATACATGGACTCTAACAAAAGAGGCCATATTTATAATGGTATCTACAGAACAAATGGCGTGATGCGCATGCAAACTAAAGATTTTTGGCTACCAAAGGAAACCGAAAAGAAAAAAATGAATGAATAATTGTTCTTTGAAAAAGGAGAAGCAAAAATTCTGGTCACTATCACAAATGGCTTAATTTTATACGTTGCCCACTTTTAGTCGATACTCAAAACAAAAGAAAAACATGGAAATTTGCAAATGTTTTCTTACTTGACTTGGTCCATAAAAGAAAATAATTACAGAAAAAGATAATAAACGAAACTTGGTGGTTGTTTCTTAGTGGACTTTACTATTGATATTTCTTCCAATATGAGCATATATTTCTTTTTCACTTGACTTGAAAGATTTTCATTCTGTCACTCATTCTAAAGTAAATTTCTACAGACACACATGTTAGTTAATTCATAATTTTCATCAAAGTCATTAATAAATATAATTAAAAATGCATGTTAGTTTTTAATTTATGTTCATAATTTATAAGGACAATTCTTAGTGTTGCTTTTTTTTCGCAATGTCCAATTCCAGAAATAATAAAAAAGAATTTTATGTTCTATTGGACAATCAAATGCATCCCTCCCGTCAATAGTTGTTTCCTTTTCGTCTCTTGTTTTGCAATTTGCAGTTTGGCGTCTCTGACTCCACTCTCTTTCACTTCAAACTCAACGTACAGCTCCTATTTCTTTTTTATCTTTCTTATTGAAGTTTTAGCTTATATTTTTCTCGCCCTTTTTTTTCCCTTATTCGATCTCCGCTTCTTCTTTTTCCTCGGTGGGTGGTTTCTGAGATTTTTGACCGTCGGTTGTTGAATACTCGGAATGGGTTCTGGCCTAAAAGTGGCCAAATTGCAACTTAAAAGGACTGAACCCCAAAGAGGCCCTCACCCAAAAAACGATCAGTTCCCAACTTCAACTAACTGTCCGCTCGGTTTTCTAAACATTAATACAAACTCTTATATGCAACAATCATCATATTTAAAATTAGTTTCTATTTTAACATGATTTCATTTAAAGATGAACTTACGTGCGTGAACTATTTTAGACAAAATATAATTGAATATCATCCAATGAAAATTTAAAAATTCAAATATATATAACAGTAAATAATTGTAAAGAAGTCTCATTTTTCTTTATTTGACTTAGTGTGTGTTTGGATTGAGAATAACTTTTACAATTTACAAAACAAGTATCTGACAAAAGTTTTGTCTCGGTTTGCAGAAAAGTGCTTCTGAAACCATGGTTTCAAACTCAAACATGGCACTTAGAAACGTCCTTTATGACTTAGATCAATTCTTGTAATTAATATTTTTTTTCTCTATTTATTATTTGTATTACTCTTTTTCACTTGTTGTCATGCTCCCAATTTGGTCTCTCGCACTTATCTCCGTCATCTTTCAAATCCTCCGACTTTCCATGCGCCATTGCTACACTCTGCTTTTGTCATTCCCCGTCTCTCGGTTCTGCAAGTTGATTTTTTTTGAATTACAATGACAAGAATCTAAAAGACTCTTGAGGCCACGCGGGCCGGAAAGGAAAAGAAACATAATACAACGTAGAAAAGTTTTTCCAAGTCCGAGAATCTCAGCAGATATCTGCTAACAAGTGAGGCAAGCAGAAATCTGGTGGATGGTGCAAAAAAGACAATTCATTATTCGAGTCCAGAGCCCGCTTAGCCAAAGCATCGGCACATTTAAGGCCTTCTCTATGGCAGTGATGAATCTCTAGATCCCAATCCCTGTAGATTTCATTCCTGACTTCTTCCAAGTCATCTTGAAGCGGGTGAAACTGACCATGAATATGAAACAACAATTGAACAGCTTGCAAAGAGTCCGTGAACAGTTTGATCTTTGTGAAGTTTCTGAGTTTGCAAGTCTGTAGGCCAATACGTATAGCTTGAATTTCCGATGCTGTTGAGCCAAGAGTGAATCCCGTATTCTGCTGGAATCCGCAAATCCAGTTTCCAGAGCTATCTCGTACCACTCCTCCGACTGCTGAATTCCTGTGCTCATCAACCGCAGCGTCTACATCGATCTGAATATATCCTTCTGGTGGAGCTCTCCAACCTTCCAAGTATCTCTCGGGGACTGAAAATATCTTGTATTTGAAGCGGCCATCCTCTATGCCTTCATGTAGGAAATGAAGTCCTCTGTGCAGTAGTTGGTGTGGACGTAAGGAGGTTCCTTCGAAAACTTTGCTGCATCTATTCTTCCAAATTTGCAAGTTGATTTTAAGAATGGCTATATTGTTCCAAACAGGTTTTTTTTTTTTTTTTCAAATTCATTGATTTAGAACAATTGTCGAAACCGATTTTTTTTTTTCGAACATAAATAAACAAGGCCTAAATATTCAGAAACTAAGATCACAAATAAAAATTTTCAACAGTTAAACATTTGTAAATAAAATAGTCTATCACACTCACATAAAAAACCTTTGTCCTTGTCATATACTTTCTTTGCAGATGTCTTAGGTTGGGTGCAAATTTTCCAGATTTTTTTCGCAGAGTTTCAAACTCCTGTAATATTCTATGGAAATCACGATTTGCATTATGGGTTTCTCTAGCTCAAAGAAAAATGCTTAGAAAAATTTATATTTTTTCCTTTAAAAAAATGGAGTGATCGAATAAAATTTTGATATGTGTAGATGAATTGATGCATCGTGAACAGAGGTTTGTAGCGTCAACTTAAAGGAATTTTCAAAGTAGGTCCCATATTAACAAATTTATAGACCACATGTGATGAGCCCGGATATGCAATACTTTTCTTCCTAATTAATTAAAATCCTTTATTACAAAAGTCTAAAAATATTTTCTCTTGGCCAAAATGGTTATACATTCCACTTATTTGATTATGACGCAAAATTATATCAGTGGAAGAAGAGATGGATACACATGATGGCAGCATTTTACCACTTTTTTCTTTATTTTTTTATTTTTGAACAAAAATTTGATCCCATATAAAGTTGAAAAGTGATAATTATATTGAACAAATTCCATTTGCATGGATCTAAAATATTAAGCAACAAATAAACAGTTACAATTAATAGACCATCCAAATAATGAATAATGGGCACGCATTGCCTATAAGTTATCAGGATTTTTTTTTTTGGGGACAATCATTATGAGTTTTAGAAATGGTGTCATGTTGTAGTTAGCATAATCTATCATTTTAAGAATTGATGAATGGTGTTTGAAACCTCTACTGATATATGTTAAATTTGTCTTCTTAAATTCTAATTTAATGTCCCATAAATTTTATTGTTCTACTTCTACGTAGTAATTAATAATGATAGTATTAAATAAAAACTGTAACAATATTTTTTATACACCGAAACAGTAACAATTATTTATTATATTAGTTACTTATTTTGAGTTCGGTTGATATATATATATTTTTTTTTTGCCTGCAGCCAAACTTTGCCATATACGTTTGAGTGTTGATTATTTGCCAATGGAATTCAAAAATTGATAATAAATTTAATGTTAAGTTAAAAAATACTATTTTTCTGGCAAAAAAAAAAAGAAATGTTATTTTTGTTTCTTGTATATACTTGATATATGAGATAGACATATAACAATTTCATTATGGCTAGTATGACAACAATCATACTAATTAATTATGACCAAGGTAATTAAACCCGCACCGGTCAGTGAACCGGCTAGGGTATTGGGTCAAGGGTCAGTAGGTCAGACCGGAGTCAAATCGGAGCTAAACTGGGACCAAACCGATGAGAGATGAAAAATTTTAGGCTTATAGTATGAAATTATAAAGAAAAAATATAAAAAAACGATTTAAAAAAAATCAAAAACTTGACCGGGACCGGGTCACCGGACCGGACCGGTTTACTGGCCGGGTGGCCTGTTTCCGGTCTAGTTCGGCTGGTCCGGTCTGGGTTAGAGAACTCTGATTCTGACTAGTGCCTTACCAGATTCATTAGCCTACTAATTCTAAAACTCTTGATAAATATCACCTTGATCCTTCGGTTTGAAGTATGAGAGAAAAAAAAAACAGAAAACAAAAAGAAAATAAGAAATATTGAAGTTATTGTGTCATTGGTGTTCTGCACAAGAAGAGGAACAGGAAATGAGTTTTGGAAACAATAAAAGTAGAGAAATCCAAAAAGAAGAATATAATGCAGAGAAGACAACTTGATAGGTTTCATTAAATTAAATTCTATTGAAGTTTATAAAGTTATTTGTTATTAATAAAATTTTAAACAATACCACCTCCAGTCCGTAATGTAAGATCTCGTTCACATAGTATAACTGGCACTACCAACGATATTTCATATAAAAAACCAGAGGTAATATGTATTAATCATGCCTACTACCAAATGAAATTTGGAAGGAAAAAATCATTGAATACATGTATTTTTTAAGTCATAGCAACATAATTTACTGTAAAAGCCAATCAAAAAACAAAATATAAAACAGTTAAAGTGAATTTTGCCTTAGAAACATTTTCGGTGGAGTTATCAATGCACTGAAAAATTGATAAAGCAATGGAGTACATATATAATTTTTTAAAATACAGAATAATATTGTTCTTTCAAAAAGGAGAAGCAAAAATTTTGGTCTATGGAGCCCACTATTAGTTGATACTCAAAATGTAAAGAAAAACATGGAAATTTGCTAGTTATTTCTCATTTGACTTGGTCCATAAAAGTAAACATAATTACAGAAAAAAGATAATGAACGAAACTGGGTGGTTGCTTCTTACTGGATTGTGATATTGATATTTCTCCAATATGGGCAGATATTATAAGCAAATTTGAAAGGGCTTATGATGGGTTGTATTTCTTGTTCACTTGACTTGGAAAATTTTTGTCCACAAAAACCTTAGAATCTCAGTCGTTCAATTCAATCATAGTAAATATATAATTCAAAGATATTAAAAAACTACATAACTATAAAAGATACATAATTGTTAAATGTTGATAATTCATGCAGACAAATCTTAGTCTTGTTTTTTTTTTTTTTTCGGGCGCTCAAGTCAAGACTTAGACATAATATATAAAACAAATCAAAGTAGTTCATTCAATGTAAACTAAAAAAAGATAGAACAGTGATTGTTAAGTTAATTGCAACAAATTAAATATAATATACTAATTTTCTTCACAATTAAACAGAATCCACCGTTATTATATTTGTAAGCTCAAAGATTAAAAAACTTACAATGTATAAGAAGTTTAAGAAGATAGAGTTGAAACTTTAAATAAATACTTGAAAATAAAATTATGAGCACACATAAGATTTATGACAGATTTTAATTAAAAAAATATAGACCAAATGTTGAAAACAAAAAAAATACTTACACACTAGGAAGCTTATGAAGTAGGCCAAGACAAGAAAAAAAAACACACGTGGGAGAGGAATTTTTATACTGCAACGGAGTTCTGGAAAATGGAGGAGCTAGAAAAAACACAAGAAGATGAAAATGAAAATGAAAATAAAAATGGCAAACTGTGAAAACTATATAGCACCTTGTATGTGGCTTTATATTATATAGTACTTTGTATGGCGTTTTATATAGAAGCGTCATACAATGTGGGAGAAGCTACGACACTTTATGTTAAAACGCCATAACTTCCTAATTTAGAAAAATAAATTGAAAACCTTAAAATTTTCAAGACATTAAAAAAAATTGAAATGACTTTGTACGACGCTTTATATAGAAGCGCCATACAAGGTCTTCCTAATTGGGAAAAAAAATTGAAAGCCTTTGAAGGTGCTTTAATGTAAAGCGCCTTCGAAGGCATTAAAAAAAATTAGGTATTTAAAATTTTTTTTCTAAATGGGAAGCTATGGCACTTTTTGTTAAAGTACCATAGTTTCCCAATTTTAATTTCTAGTAACTAAATATATTTTTTGTAATTTTATTTTAGTAGCTAAATACTCCATTAAACATAATGATCACTATTATTTAACCAAATAAATTCACCTTTAATTTTATGCTTAAAAAGATTTAATATTTTCTAACACACACACACACAACATCAAAAAGAAAAAAATACAGAAAGTTATTTGTACACAAAAAGCTATTTGTATAGAAGAGGTCGACCAAAAAAAATAGAAAATCATATTCACTTTGACTTTAAAACATATCATAGCTACATGAATCTCACTTAAAAAAACATACCCTTATATGGTGCTTGTTTGGATGGTAACTTTTTTTTTTTAAATAACAACCCCTTGTATGACGCTTCCCTATGAAAGTGTCATATAAGATATTGGGCAGCTATGGCGCTTGACCAGGAAAACGCCATAGCTACCACATGTATTTTTTATTTTAAAATAGAAGTCTCCTCCGACGTTTATATATACAAGGGATTTATTTTAAAACAAAATAAAAGCCTTTTACAGAAGAGATTTATTTTTTTAAAAAACTTATACCGCCTTATATGTATAAGAGGGATTGCCTTGAATGGCACTTGGCATATTCTATCACGCCCTTATCTTAATTTCACCTTAACCAGAGTATTTACAGAAAACGATATGCAGTTCAGTGGGTAACACAGGAATAATATAATTATACTGATAATATGTACAAGATTACAGAAACTTCCTATAGGGGCTCATACATGATAATTACCATCAATGTAGCCGAACAGGGCTACGGGGTGTCTAAACCCGTCCCAATGAAATGGAGACATCTTCCAGTCTTCATTCCACCATTGCAATCCTCTCTCGTGCAGTTCTCTTATATGATCTCCGCATACCTTCTGACTTCACCTGCCTAGATTGTTGGTAGGGGAGGGTGAGATCTGAGAGAATCTCAATAGGAAAACAGTACCAATATGCATGTAAGATAAGTGCTTGATGCATAACATACTTGCATTACATAACTCATGTTCACACAAATCGCATACTTATGTGCTCAATGTTTCGTACAACAAAAATATAGCCACAGTATGAACAGAAACAGAGCTTCAATCATTCATATATGTTTCACATAATCAAGAAAAGCAATAACATACATCAATACACCAGCACAAATATCAAATACATGCAGGAGAGATAAATTCCCTACCTTAACCCTTTTTCGCCTCGAAACGTATGCCTCTATTTGCATGTCGCAGCACACCCCTTGTGCTTTTCTTTCGCCTCCGCAAGTATCGAACACTTGACCTGAGAGTAAGTACAAGTGTTTGGTGATACTTGCTATCATTGAGCTAACCTTTTTATTATCATCAATGGTAGCAAGTATCACCAAACACTTGTACTTATCCCCAGGTCAAGTGTTCGATACTTGCAGAGGCGAAAGAAATGCACAAGGGGTGTGCAAATACTCCTTGTGAGTCCATCCCTCAACCCCGAGGCTGGTGCCTCTAGGTCAGGTGATCTGATATCAGTAAGTGAGGTCCAATCAGAGATTGAGGGGTGTGACAGTTCGCGTTTCATGGAAACGGGTTTAAACACCTGATAGCCTTATGTGGCTACATCATTTGTAATTATTAAGTATTAATATATCAGCATATTTATGCTATTCCTATGTTGCCTACCGAACCGCATATCTTTTTCCGCAAATACTCTGATAAAGGTGAAATTAAAATAAGGGCGTAATATATATTTTCCCATCACAAATATACAATTGAAATTATTAAATGTTGCATGTTTGGGATTCATTCATCATTATTAAATGTATATGATCGTTATTGTACTGTGTTATTAAAATTGATTAATGTCATCTTCAAAATTTTGATATTATTTCCACTCCTTTCCTTAATTTTTGTTTAATTAAAAACTTCAAAGAGACAAATTATAACAAAAAAAAGTATTCAAGTTATATATTATATTTTAGTTTACTAAGGTACCTTTGATTATTTAGTAAATTTACATGTATAGCATTATTTTCATATACAAAGTCTTGTAAGGAATCGTCATATTTAAAATTAGTTCGTATTTTAACTTGATTTCATCTCCACACAGTTCCTTTACACCGACATACGTACTGAAAATCTATAGGAAATGTGTATAATAACATGAATTTACATGTCCGAAATATTTCAGACAAAAGATAATTGTTTATCAACCAATGAAAATATTAATAATTCAAATATATAAAACTGTAAATATATAATTGTGAATAAGACTACTAGCTCATTTTTCTTTATTTGGCTTATGAATTACTTACAAGCATATATGCTTTTATGACTAAGATCAATCCTTGTAATATTTTTTCTCTATTTTATTATTTTTATGACACTAACAAATTGGTAAAATTTAGAGGACTATCTGAAGATGGAATGCCGAGCACAGTGCCAATTAGGGGTGAGCATGGTGCCCAGTAGCCCGATGTGTCTACCCTGACCCTGCAAAAAATTGTCTAGCCCAGCCCTAAAAAAGTGGCCCGAAAAAATTTTGGTTAGCTTTCGGCGGGCTAATAACTGGGCAAGAGGTGCTGCCCTACCCATTTGGGCCTGCCTTGAAAATTATTTTTATTTATTTAAAATATAAAATTTCATATCAATTAAATATTATTTCATATATATATTTATTTAAAATATATATTGTCTATTGTATAATACTCTTCTTATCCTCTCTTTTTTGCCCTATCCACTAAACACTATTTATAAGTAGATTTCTTATTTTCTTTTTTACTTTGTGATGTATTAAATTATAGTTGCTTTTTATTTTCTTTCCAAATGCTTCATCATTTGATCAACTTTTGGGATATTGAATTAATGCAAACTACTTTGACTTCACGGCTTTAATTACAATCATTTTGTTTTCTTATTTATAATGGATTATGGATGTTGTTTAATTTTTAAAGTATGGATATTTATTAAGACATATGGTATTTTTTAAATTTCAAGACTCAAATTGTGGACTTATTTTGAAATATCCCAAGATGTAAAATCATCGAATATATTTAAAGTTTATATTACTTAGGGCGAAGTTAAGATATATGGTATTAATAACTACAAGAATGTGTATGAAATTCACAAGGAATTATTTTTTTCATAAGTGGATAAGATAAGGCGTTATAACTTGGGCAGGAAAGCCCACCCCGCCCAACCCACCCTTACCCAACCCAAAATGGTTAGGGCTTTTAGTGGGTAGGGCCAAGCATCGGGCTACAAAATACAACCCGTTCATCCTTTGAGCAGGACATCGGGAAGGAGTCTCATCCTACCCAACCCTACCCATGCCCACCCCTAGTGCCAATATAGACCAATTGATCCCACAATTTCTTTTTCTTTTGAACAATATAATAGACGCCTAAATTTAAATATGATATGTGTTGAAAATTTTTTTTTTTTTTTTTTGATCAAATTGAAGTACTTCATTCACTAGAAATCAAATTACAGATACAGAAAGTCTGAATCAAACCAAAACGAAAAACTGAAATTAAGTTTACAGACACACCAGATACTACTAAAACCAAAGAAAACCAAAGAACCAACTGCAGCCAAGATCTTGCAGGTCAAAGGTATGGGGTCATTTTTCATTCCACTATGATCAAATGAAAGGGCGATAGAGAGTGGTTGTCCAAAGACTTGCTCACCTGAGCCCACCCTCTTTGGTGCCAATATCGCTGCAAATTCAAACGCAGCTTCAAATCCACCCCTTATGATAAGAGAGTGGTTAAACATCTGGGATTTGAGAACAAACCCCAGAAGAACAACAATCATAGTAGAAAAAAGCCAACCTCCCACACAACCAATATTAACCCACAAAAGAAGGCAAAACCAACAACACCCAAACATCTGCAAAAGAACAACAAGAAACAAGATTGAAAGCAAAAACATCAAAATTAACAGGGGCGACCAAGACACCAAAACCACTACCAAAGATGCCCCCCAACTTTGGTAGAACCAAGCAGAGGAACTCATGGTGGCAGGGTGGCTGTAGGCCAGCCACCAGCCATCAGAGGGAAAAGCGATGCAGGATTCACCTCTTTCAAACCCAAGCACAAAGCATCTGGCTTGGGGATCTTCAGATTCTTGTTCCCGACAATCTTTGAAGCTTTGGCCACCAACAGATTCCACGACTCGTTTCCCTTCAAAGTCAAGCCCCAATCCTTGATCTCACCCTTGTCGGACGAAATCTCGAACAAAAACCAACACCCACTGCCAATCACCGTCACCATCTCTCTCACAGTGGGGGAGATCTAAGCGAAGACACCAAATAACTCCAGCAACAAAAAGCTGAAAAAGCTCCCACGGGGGAGAGAGAAGAGAGCTCTCACGGGGGAGAGAGAAGAGAGCGCGAAAAACCTTTTTTTTTCATTCGATATGTGTTGAAAATTGACGTGCCGTGTTTGAACAAAAAAAATTGACGTGCCGTGATTAAAGGTTTGTAGAGCATCAACTTTAAAGAATTTTCAAAATGGGCCCCATACTAACAAATTATAGACAGATATTATAAAAACATTTGAGTTGACTTGGAAAATTTGTGCAGGTGATGTTGTCTAATTATAATATGATAGCTACCCTACGACTCAGTCACTTAATCGAAGTATATGTATATAGATAGACATACTAGTTAATTCATAATTTTCATTAAGTAATTTAAGAAAAAATAATTAACAAAGATACATGTTAATTATTAATTGATGTTCATATATAATTTATACAAACAAGTCTCAGTCTTGCTTTTTAACTCCGGTCCAAGTCAAGACTTGGGCATAGTATTACATTCATCATGTTTTTTATATAAGATATATTTAGGGAGTTGATCTTAGTCCTAAATATAAAGCAAAATTTTCATATTTATCGATCTTTTCCTAATTTACCTCTATTGATGCTCAATTAATAATAATCAAGTAGGAAAGGAAATGAATGAATGAAGGAAGATGACTAGGGTGTTTTAGAAACTTCATGTCGTATTAACTAACTTAGTCAACTTCCTTAATCTAATCAAATTAGGTAAATATGTCTTATATTAAGAATTGAAGGAGTAATAATAAACAAATCAAAGATAGTGGGATTGACTAAAACAATAATGTTTTTGACAAAAATCGCAATGGTTTTGACAAAACCAATAAGTACTGACAAAATGTATGAAAGGATTGGCCAAGAGTTTCGGGCTATAACTAATTGAGTAATGAGATTGACTAAAATATTAATTATTTTAACAAAAACTATAATGGTTTTGACAAAATTGTTATGTACCGACAAAATGAGTCAATGCGTTGACTAATTTTGTTAATGATATTGACAAGTTTAATAATAGTAATAACAAGTGAAGAGATGACGTTGACGAAAAACCAGAAATGTTGATGACAACAACTATCATGCAACTGGTTAGATGACTTGTGAACATTACTCATTCCATGTATACTTAATGCACACAAGTCATTTACCCCAAAGAACATGTCATTCCCATATATATTACTTGCAATAAATTGTCACAATTAACAAAAATAGTAATGGTAATGACAAATACAATATTGGCACTTATAAAAAAATCAGACTCTGTATAAGAGCAACTACAATACACATGAAATTGCAAAACAATAATTTTTTATGTTTCATTTTCCTGAAACTCTTCAATCAAAGGGACAACAATATTTCCATTTGCAACACACTTGGCTTCTTTTTTTCCTGTCCTTATTAACTTTCTCATCAAATGGGTACTTGGCATTGTCATGTTCCGGTAGACTTAAAAGCTCCTTTCTTGTTATCTCATCAGCTTGCTCGATAAAAGTAGGAGGGACAAAGGAACCCTTATCTCCATAAGCAATAATCAAAGAATATCTTATTAGTTTCAATGATGCAAAAACAAAGGAAAGAGAGAGAAAAAGACAAAGGAGAAAGATGGTTGAAAAGAAGGGGCATTTTCATTATTTATCCCAAATATAAAAAACCCAGATTCTCACCCCATTCCTTATATGTCTTTTATAAGTGTTAATGGTGTTTTGTAGGTTTTACATTTTCATATGGAATTTTAATGGAATTTTCCTTAAGAAAAAATAAGATTAGAAAAATTACTGCAACTTTTTCTTTAAAATAAAAAGTCAGTGATTGACATTTTATCCGTGAACAAAAAATCGGACCGAACTGGCTGGTTCAACTGGTTGAACCGGGAACTGATCAGTGGTCAGATCTGGTTCACCCCATTGGACTGTGAACCGGTCTAAAACCGGTTAAAACTAAGAAAACCTGGGGTTCAACTGGTTGGATCGATTTCATTTTTTAATTATTATTTTGTGCTATTTTTTAGGGGAAAATGAAATGTTGAAGACCAAGATAAAGAGAATAGTAGGTAAAGAAAGAACAAATCTAAAAAAAAAGAAGATAATAAAAAAATTGTTTAAAAGGATATAATAATTATAAGAAATGAGATATTATTGAATAAGTATCGACATTATAACTAATACTAATAGATTTTAAATTTTTTTCTCTAAATGTCTTCATTTTTATTTATAGAAGTTTAAAAATATAACAATATATATTGTCACTAATAAATTATAATTTTTTAATATAACTGATCTGATCACCAATTAAATTCTGATTAACACACTAACCCTTAAATCCATACCGTGACTGGTTTATTGTTGGGTTTGATTTTTTTTTTCTTGCATTTTATGATATGAATTGATGAATTTACGTGCCGTGAATAAAGGTCTGCCGCGTCAACTTTAAAGAATTTTCTAAATGGGTCCCATGTTAATAAATTATACAGTAGATCACATGTGATGGACCCGGACAACTATTTCAATGAAGGTAGAGATGGTACACACAATGGCAGCATTTACCACAGTACATATTTTTCATTTTTATTTTTTAACAAAAATTTGATCCCATAAAAAGCTAAAAAATAATAATTTTATCGAACAAACTATTTTTGTAGGGAGTCCGAGATAAACCGTAATGTTTTAACGTTTGCCTGCAAGCTTCAAACACTTTTTTATAATTTATATATATTGACTAATGGAAGATTTTTTTTCAAGGGAAAAGTTAAACTAAGTTATATATCTAATATTATATAATGAATTTATATATAGCATTTTTTTAATGTCTGAACTCTTGTAAGGAAACTTCGAGGAAACTACAGGTCAAAAATAAATGAAAACAACAAAGCACACAGAATTAATAACTAGAAAGAAGATTTATTTTGCTGGCAAAAAGGGAAAGTAGACTTATTTTTCTTTCATCGACATCAAATTACTTTTTTTGTTTTTTTATCGGCGACATCAAATTACTTAGAAGCATGTTTTATGACTAAGACCAGTCGCTATCAATAAATCAAGAAATTTGAACGATCTTGTTAATTTGAATTGATATAAAATATTATTTAACAGATAACAACTTAAAATTAATGGACCATCCAAAGAATGAATGATGTGTAGTGCCTAAAAGCTATATTAGGAGTTTTTTCTGGACAACTATTGTTGGATTTTGGATCCAGGTCCGCCCTTGATGGGCTGGACTATTTGATTAGGAAATAAGTAGCCTAATCAAATAAAAATAAAATCAGCATAAAATGCAGATTTGGGAATATTTCAGCAATAATTATGGATTTGTTAAAAGAGGAACAAATCACCATAATTAGGGAATTAATTGAGAGACAATTAATTACTGTCTTGGAGGGCAAGAAGGAGTGCACACGTTTCCTAATTAGTGGCCTCCATAAACCACTATAAATAGGGTGTGCCTCTTCAATTGCAACTCGCCCCGCCATTGAGTTTTCTGGCAATTCTCTTCTCTCCTACCATCTTTCTGGTTCTGGTGATCTTCTGTGCCAATCACAATTAAGCTCTAGTAGTCTAATAATTGTGTGGGCACAAGTAAGGAGTATTGGAGCTTTGACCCGGATCCGAACATGGATTCATCCAGGTACGCCTAATCTCCTTTTAGTTAAATATTTTTTTTTCCTACATTGGCATCAGAGCATGTTGTTCCTGTGGCTGTGATTATTCTGTGTGAACAATTTTATGTTTTATCATGCTTATTTTTTCCGCTGCGCAAAATCATAATTCTGGGTATGATTTTTCCTTTTATGCCATATGAATATGCAATTTTGTATATGGTTCCAAACATGCTTATTCATATGCGTATGTCTCTGCCTCCATATATATATATGCATGTCTGTCTGTATGGTACCGGAAACGTGAAAATATATATATATTGCTTTTGCATATTTTAAAGCTCCAGACATGATATATATATTTGTTGCTGTGTGCGTTCTCTGCTCCTCTAACTATTATATACATATGCGCATGTGTATATATATTTATGGCATAAATTTTCTTCTCCTCCTCATCACTTCTTCAATTTATTAAAGTTGTGTTTTTGGAACCTATGTGAAACTAAAAATGGAAAAGACTTGACCCCTCAAAGGTTAGAAGAGCCTTTGAAACCCAGAGGACACACATCCATGTCGGTTTACGTCGCGCCGACAATGTCGAGAAAAATTGGGTATTTGAAACTCGGTGTTTTTTCCCAAATTAAGGACATGGATGTGTAGATCTCGAAGAGACGATTCCAACGATGCTTAGAACGCATCAAACAGAGTCTGAATGAGGGAGAAACAAAGGAAAGAAGTTCGCGGGTCGTTAGTTGCCGCCGCAACTTCACTCGTGATTTGATCAATGAAATAGAGGTTTAAGATCAAATAAATGCTATGGATTTATAGTTCGCTGAACTACGATTCCAAGGACACCAAGAACGCGAAAAACGGAGCTAAAACGAGGGAGATATGGCCTCCCGAAGTTGGCGGGTCGCGATGATCCGCCGGAGCTCCAACCGGGTCGAGTTGACGTGGCTGGAGGTTGAAGACGATGACGTGGCAGTCAACATCACGTCATCGGTCAACCACTGACACGTGGCACCAATGAGCGGGCGCCACGTCAGCGCCAATCGCCACGTCAGCATCAGTCAACGAGGCCACATCATTCGTTGACCAGCCACGTTGACCGAGACACATCAGCGCCACGTCAATGACACGTCAGCGGTGACGAGTCACAGTTGACCAGTCAATGTTGACTGGTCAACGGTCAATAGTCATTCGTTGACTGTTGACAAAAAAAACACGTAGGGCGCGTGGGACCCACTGGGACCTCTATTTGACATGTGGCAAGCACTGTCGGAGAGAGGACGGCGCGTGGAGTTGTTTGGGCCAGCGCGTGTCGCCGGCAAGTGGCCGCCTACGTCACGCGCCACCGCCGAGAGTGGTCAATTCTGGAATTTTTCAAGTTTTCAGGATTTTTGGATCCAGAGACCTTCTAGGGGCGCGTAAGGGCGCATAGGGCCTCCAATTGAGATGTGGTTGGTTTCTTAAAATCCCTAAATTCGAGAGCTTCAATTTGATATATAATTTGCCTATATTTGAAGCAAGTTTAGGTGTAATTTGAGTAAAAAAGGTGCTTATGTGCATTTAGAGGGTCCCAAAAACGTTGGAATTGAATCAATGTTAGTTCTATTGGTTTTTGGGATAGGTTGGCTTATTTTTTAAGAGTTTTTTCAGTTGCAACATAAGGTTAAATACTGAAAGATTCTTTAAAAGTAAGGGATTATTTAAATGAGTTTTTGGATGTAAAATCCTATCCAACCTTGACTCAAACTCTTAGAGATAAAAACCTGAAAACTTGCAACAACTTAAAATTATTCAATAATTATTGAATAATAATAAGTCTTCCCATGCTTCTAACCACATTGATCCACTTAGATTGAAGCAATGACTTCTAAAAGTTAACCTTTTATCACATATGTTGTGACAAAGGACAAAATAGATAGAGATGTGAGAATCATCTCATCAAGTGGGAGGTATGTTGCAAATACATCCAAATGACTGGATGTAGACATGGCAAAGAGGAGTTGAACATTGTAGTTAGATGCTACATGAGTTAACATGGTCAGAAGGGCCTATAAGAAGGAGAACCTGGTTAAGAGACAACAATATGAGGCTTAAATTCTTTGAATGTTCTTGTTTTATCATTGAATTTAAGATTAAATTCTCTGTTAGTCTTTTAGAATTGAATTCAGTATATTCTCTTCTTGTTTTCTTGAACTTTCATGCTAGTTAGATGATATTGTGTTATTATCTTGTTAATATAACTGCTCTATGATTGAGTGGGAGTTTTCTGGAATGCGTCTAGAAATCCAAAGGGGAAATTGTTCAAATGAAGACTGTGGTTAAAAGGGTGATGAGCTAACTAGTATGATTGGGATGGGAGTCAACATAGTTGTCTCCTGAACATGAAACTAGTAAACTTATTATCTAATTATCCTTTGTCTTATTTGAATAAATAAGATTTGTATACCATAATCATCTAAGTGACTAATTATGACCAAGTCTATTTGAATGAGCTTATGAAGACAAGCTCAATAGAGATATTTGTGGAGTTAGAAACTCTCAAATCTCTTTCATTCAAGAAGAATGAGATGTCAGGGATATCCTACCAACTAGTCTTCAGCATTTAAAGGTTGAAACAACCGAAGGATACAAAAGATTTATGCTATCAAGTATAAAAAGAACAACATTGCTTAAACTTATGTTGGTTTGAGTAATGTAACCTTATCCAAGCCGTATGGATAGTGTTGGAAGATAGTGAAATATGTGATCTTCTTCCATAAAGTTAAAACTAAGTTAAGTTTTAACATAGTGTGCTAAGTCCTAACATGTTGTTTAGGCAACACTTGAGGTAGATGTCGAACTAAGAAGTTGAGACAAACTAAATGCCAAGTTCTTTCTAGCAAACAACAAGTGTATGTTGTGATAAAACATCTCCCAGTGAGTGGGAGGAAGCTATGTCTCCCAGTGAGTGGGAGTAAGCTATGTCTTCCATTGAGTGGGCGTATACGAAAGTAAAGATTGCCTCTTATATGCATATTGTAACCTTCAGCAATGTGATTCGCCACATTGAACTTGAGTGTGAAAGCCTGAAGGATTCAAGATCCATCAGTCAGACGAACTTAGCTAAAGAGTGGGAGGATTCATCCTCCATGCCTAAAGGCAAGAAACCTATGAGGTAAACTTGATCTAGAAGAGGTCAATGGTTTCTGCAAAGATAAAATGCTACATTGATAAACCTTTAAGGGTTGTAAAAGTAGCAATCCACATGAGTTGTGGATGTTTCACAGAAGCATATGGCTTCATGTCAAAAGTGAAGCAATAAAGAGATAGAATCAAGGGATTGGAACTTGCACGTTAACTCTGCATAGGTAAACCACCCTGATTCACTCCATGCAATTGCAACTGACAGAATCGTATCTTTGCTATCTCTTTAGTTAAGGATCGATGGGACTATGATTCTCAAATCCTTTGTTGGATTTTGATGTTTCTTTTCTAGTGATAAAAGATTCCATTTCTTGCCACAAATATACCTTGATCAAAGGGAATGATTAAACTAGCAAAAGAGTATTTGCTAAATAATGTGTGCTAAAGGGTTAATACCCTTATGAATAAGTTGAAAACTTATTCTACCTAGCAAGAAAGACAAAGAAACATTTTTGAGATATTCACTGCAATTGGCAAATTATGACATTGGTGAACCAATGAACATGAGGGCAAAACACAAACAGCTTGGTATTTCGTTGATGTTGTGGACATTTAGTCGAAATACAATAAAATTTACTTGATTTTTGGCAAGTGTTAAGCTGTTACATAATGGCTGATCTAGTCAGGAATCAGTGAAACTGAAAGGATAAGACCTTTTGAACTAACAAGGGTTAAAGACACCCATGCGCTTAGTTCAAGCTGTTTTGTGTACAAGAAAGGCATTGTTAGGCAACTATCAGTACCTAAAACCCTTCAACATAATAGAGTTGTTGAAATGGAGAGATAGACCTCTCCTTTGATTTGGTTGTGAACATAATGGCATCAATAAAGCTATCAGCCATATGTTGGTAGGTAGATTTGTAGCTATTATATTCACACTTAACCAAATGCCCTCTATGTCAGTCACGACCTTACCCTACGAATCATGGATGGGCCTTAGACCAGGGCCAAGCTCGTTAAGACCATAAGGGTCATCAACTTTATATTCATAATTCTTCCTATGAGTAAGGAAGATTAGGGCTAAGGTATATAAGGTATCTCTTTGTGAGATGACATGAGAATTTGCAATGACACGTCTTCATTAGTGAAAATGATGGCGGTTCAGTGACTGAGAGAAAACCTTGGGACACAACATTCATAAAACCCAGATTTCCTAGCAGGAAATGAGCATTAATCACAATAAATCTCTTTAAGAGGTTCACAAGTGACAAGGAATAACCAAGTGTTCCTAAATTCACTGATCCGAGTGGGAGAATTGAGGACCATTTTCACAATGAAAGAGGTAAGAGGTAAGAGAATTACCTCACTCATACATAGGAAAAGAATCCTATGAAATCCACCTTGGAGCAAATTGTCATCTAGCGAATGACTATAAGGGATAGATTCCATAATGGATTAAATGCTCCCTTCATCATTTAGAAGGTGATGATAAGTACCTATAAGTGTCTGAAAGACACTAGAAGGACCTGCTAAGATGAATTGCAAAGTGTCATGCAGGAGGATTTGGATTCCTTTTAAGCCAAATACGTGTTTGGGTAATTTGTCACCTAGCCAAGAGGCGATTGGAAACAAGTAGGTTCTCAAATCTGTTGGGGGCATATAGAACCTAAAACATTTAGTGGCTAAGGGGTAATACAATGGAAGGTTGTCCATTGTGCGTTTTAACTCTGAACTTTGGCTATGACAACAAGCTTAGTCTTGAAAATTGCATCAAGATGATGTAAAGACCACCTTCCAATTTGGAATTTTGGAAATTGGATGATAAACTCTACATGAAGCAGCTTAAGGGCTTCGTAGAAACAATCACCCAAATAGTAGTTTATGAGGTTTTTCACAAGGTGAAAGCTTCACCAACTTCGAAAAGAACACTACATAAGTCCCAAACGGTCTAGTGATGATTCTTTGTGAAGTCATCCTTTGTCAAATAACATATGAAACAAGTGTCAAGGGAGTCAAAGGAATAAAGGATCAGAGAATCCTTAAATTCTGAGTTGAGAAAGTCATGGGTTGAACAAATATCTTGAATGACAAGATAAACGGAGATTGCACAAGAAAGATACAGTCTTTTCCACCTAAGACATGTACAAGTGTAATCCTTAGACATCTTGGGATGTCAAACTACAAACCCATAGACACCCCTGAAGTCAAGGGCATAAACCTAAAGAGGTTACATGTCCTATGAGGCATCTAACATAAGAAAGGTGGATAGAGTCCCACGTGAGACTATAGTTGGTAATATGAATGTACACATTGGTGTACATAAGACCAAATGTTTTTTGTCAGACTTGGAAGTTGCTTTTTGGTCCTGCTGTGAAATGGGTTATGAGAATAACCATGGATTAAGTTGTCAAGACAACAACTTTCCTTTTTGAAAGGATACTCTAATACAAGACCTAGGCAAATGGTGATGGAGTAAGGAAATATACATAGTATTTTTCCTGTTATCCATGGAAATAGAACGCAGGGCGTGTTTTGCCATCATTCAAAGTGCCATATGGCTAAAGTAATTCCTATGAGAGATTGGGAATGAATGGTGGATAGAAGGATCCAAACGATAACATCTTATGATGAGGATCCTAAGTATCACAGTAAGACGAAACATACTTTTTGATACATCTCTGTGAGAGATATGCTTTTAAAGAGGGAAAGCGATAGTTCAATGACCTTCTACTGACAAAATGTTGTTAGATCCCCTTATTGAGCCCATAGCTTGATTTTCATTGAGTTAGTGAAAATCTAGGGGCCCAAATAAAATATAAGGACGTGAACTTCTTTTATATAAAGATAAAAGAAATGGTATGTATGTTATGAGTAAATACATAAAGGTATATAGTTTTGTATGTCGTACAGGTCAAAAGAGGTTGGTTCACTCACACGAACAACCATCTTCCCATGTTTTGTAGGGGCATAGGAAGGTAAGACGAGCAAATGATCACCATGAGATGGTTGAGTAGAATCTTTGCATTTGAGTCGTCTCAATTAGACTGAGATGAGATCTACATGTGTGCATATACACAGAAAATGGATCAAAGCATGAATATAGACCCGTAGCCAGGCAAAGAACCTTTTTTCACAAATGAGATTGTAAAAGAGATATTGTGAAAAAGAAAGTTTTGGTTCGAATGTTGAGTACATTTTGGAACTAATGTCTGTACGGTGAAAGATAAAGAAATTGACGTACACCTCAAACCATTCACCGTAGCACGCAATTCATACTGCATGTGCTAGAGAGTTAAACTGCAACATGGGATGTGGGTGAAAGATCCCTAGTTCACCACAGTGTAAGTCCCAGGAAGGAAGAATCCTTCCACGATGCCCTTAAGACTTAGGCGACATCATGAAAGCTTGGTTTGGTGACAGCTACTTTAGCTGAAGCTCCATGATCACACTCGATTCGGTCAGACGAGTGAAAACTAGGAAAGCGACCAAGTCAAGATGGACTGATGATTAGTCAAAAAGGAAGATTTACTCCTAGATACATAAGATCTGCTAGTATCTATGGTCGACCCCTTACTAGCTCTATGTGTAGCTAGTAAGTGCGGATACCATGTGCGTGGAAGGCAATCTGAGTTAATCAACATATTAACTCGAGAGGGATTAGATATGCCATGAGCAATATGTATGGGAGAATATGGAGCATATGAGGCAATGAACATATAGCTTATGGTTATATATAAAGGGTGTCTTTGGATGCTGATCTGATATAAAGGATTTCTAGTATCACAAGCACCAAATCTGAAAGACGTTTTTGCCCACGCAGTCACGACAGACGCCAAGTATGAAACAAGAAAGAGTAATGCACGCACATGGGAGGCCCATCAAGTGTGAGTGGGAGATGTTGGATTTTGGGTCTAGGTCCGCCCTTGATGGGCCGGACTATTTGATTAGGAAATAAGTAGCCTAATCAAATAAGAATAAAATCAGCATAAAATGTAGATTTGGGAATATTTCAGCAATAATTATGGATTTGTTAAAAGTGGAACAAATCACCATAATTAGGGAATTAATTGAGAGACAATTAATTAGTGTCTTGGAGGGTAAGAAGGAGTGCACACGTTTCCTAATTAGTGGCCTCCATAAACCACTATAAATAGGGTGTGCCTCCTTAATTGCAACTTGCCCCGCCATTGAGTTTTCTGGCAATTCTCTTCTCTCCTACCATCTTTCTGGTTCTGGTGATCTGCTGTGCAAATCACAATTAGGCTCTAGTAGTCTAATAATTGTATGGGCACAAGTACGGAGTATTGGAGCTTTGACCCAGATCCGAACATGGATTTGTCCAGGTACGCCTAATCTCCTTTTAGTTAAATATTTTTTTTCTACAACCATCATTATGCATTTTAAAAACATAATGAAGGAAAACTTTATACAGATAAAACTTATAATCTAAATCTTTAAAGGAAGTAGCAATTAGCAGGAGTTTCTTTAGTTTTAACAAAACTTAGAAAAATTATTTTTTCAAAAATTTTTTGGCTATCAAAACTTACAAAAATTCATTGTAATTTACTCGAAAGAAAATTTTGTGAATTAATAATGGTGTGTAAATAAGGTGTTGTATATAGTTGTCATATATTCAAAAAGGGCCCCTTTTAATAAATTGTATTGACCATACATTGCATTATCAAGAATAAGATGTGATGAGCAAACAAATAATGCAAAGACTTTTTGTTCATAATTAAATTAACATCACATCTAAAATTATTATTGATAAAGAAATTGAATGTCTTACATTCAAACTTAGTATTTAACATTAACTACAAATCAAGAATTTGAATGATCTCATTCAGTCGTTGATTTAATCACTTAGGGTTCTTATTCATTTGAAATCATGATTGATTGAGTTTAAAAACCCTAAGGGCTTGTTTGGTCTGAGGGGAGGGGAGGGAAAGTGGGCGGAGGGAAAATTTTTTTGAGTTGAATTTAAAAAAATTAGAGAAGTGGGGTTAAACATTTTTAATTAATTTTTCTTATTCTTTTATCTTATTTATTTTCTTATTAAAATTTTATTACCCCACTTCTTCAATATTTTAAAATGCAACTCATAAAAATTTTCCCTCCCCTCCCTTCCCTTCCAAATCCCTCACAACAAACAGACCCTAAGTGATTGAGTGAGTACTTGTAGGTGAACTCATTGTATAACCTATATAAATTGTAATTGATGATTTCTTAATAGAAAAATCTATTGAAAGTTTTTAGGAGACTGAATATAGGTCAGGGGATCAAGCCAATATAAGTGGATTGTGTTTATCTCTCTACAACTATATATCTTTGCATAAACAAACACATTGACAAACCAAATTTGCTATTGGCATGACCTAGTATTTTTTTTTCAAAAAATGATTGTTCATTAGTTCAACTTTTCATTAAAAAAAAGCGTGCGTGCGCACACATATGTACATACACACACATATATAAAAGTTGACCATGTGGCAATTCCCATAGAATGTTTTTATTATGGTCATTAATCCCAGATCGGACTGGTAGGTTCGACTTGGAAACTGGCCAACTTACCTATCCGGGTAAACCACTAAAGTGGTTCACTATTTTTCTTAAATTTAATTTGATTGTTTAATTTCCTTCAGAATTTTATATTAATAACTTTGGAATCTTCATTTCTGTCAACACCCGTTTCCATTTTGATATGCGCAGGGCAATAATAAACAAGTTCCATAGGCAACCAGAAAAGTACAGTTATACTGATAATAAGTACTCTCTCCGGTCCTAAATATAGGACAAAGTTTGTAGTGCAAATTGCACTACAAACTTTGTCCTATATTTAGGACCGGAGGTAGTATTTGTTTACAGACAGTCATTAACAGAGCGGAAATCGATAATAATGACAAATATGTACGGAATGTTCCAAAACTATTTCACACACAGACTATATACAACCACTGTATTCATCTTGGGAAACGTGTCCATCAGTTTCCCTTCTCTGCATCCTTGGCTTTCGAGCTACTGGCACCCGCTGAGACATTTGGATTAGAAAAAGGGGTGAGATTCCAAGGAATCTCAGTAGAAACATACAATCAACACATAAAATGCGAAAATTAAATATGCAATGCACTGTATCAAGTAAAATGAAAACCCATACCATCCGTGTGTGTACACAAAATTCAGGGCCAACTAATCCGTTGAAACCCTTACATGTACCTCAGCTGAGTCCTTGACTACAGCTAGGTAAGACTAGTGTACCTCAGCTAGGTCCTAGACCACAGCTAGGTAATATGTCTTCAGCACGTGTTCAAGTCACAAAATACAGTAACACGCATCATACAAATAATCACATAGTATATGAGAGATAGTTGTTCCTACCTTAACCTCTTTCTTGTCTCAAAGGGTCTGCCTCGTAAAATGTGTCAACTAAAGGTGTCCAACTCGGTCCTAAAACATCAAATGTATAAGAAATAGGTTATAACCTATCTAAGTATCATTTTAGACACTTGCATAGTGTTTCTTGTGGTTATATTAGCCTATGGTGAAAATTTACCAAAATGCCCCCGGGACCCTGACCCCGCTATACCCGGCCCGATGGCACGTTTTTCAAATTTTTGACTAGGGTTATCCTGACATATTTTCGTCCAAGGAATCCATTTCTGGACTCAAAATTACCAAATTCAATGTCAAATTACGAAATTGCCCTTGGCAGCCCTACTTTTAGGGTTTTAAGGGTGTTTCCGTAATTATGCTTTCTTGGCCTTTTCTGAAAAAGTGCCCAACTGTAACCCCACCTAATTTTCCCTCCTGAACCCAATGGAACCATCAAATCATTGAAAATCCAACTCCTACCCCTAGATCTAGGGCTGACCGAAATTATGAGATCCTTCGGGAAAAATCAGGGTTTTGCGATTTCGGCTCTGTAAATGTGTTCCTTTCTACTCCTAACCACTTTATTAACCATCTAATTGAGTTATAACAACCATTTGAACTAAAATTGGGCAGCACAACCCTTCTAATATCACATTTCCAAAATTTACAAACAAAGACAATCCGGTGAAATTTCACCGATTAAATTGTCTATAACAGCCAGAATAGTTAATATACGAAGGTTTGGAAGTTACCTCAAGCTCCCACAAGTTTTTCCCAACTATGGATGAAACCCTAGGTCCTTGAACACCTAAATTTGAGCTCCACAAACCTTGAAGAACATAGAAGAATAGTTTATGAGTGGAGTTATACGCGTTAGGAGCTAAATCATCGGAGAAATCGGCTTACCTTGAGAGATTTCTTCTTCTTCTCTCTCTCTCTCTCCAAACCTCAATGTCTCACTCTCTATTTCAGACATGTTCTTGCGTGAAATGAGCTGAAGGTAGAAGGTGATAATAATATATCCTAATATTATATCTTATTTTATCCATTTACCAATTTCCAAATTTCAAAACTTAACTTATGTACATAAATCCTTTTGTACATGTAACCATGCTCATTAAGCTCAACTTGTAACCCCCTCAGTAATTATATCCGAAATACACGATTAAAATGAAATAGAGACCAATAATAATCAAATAACATTTACTGACCCATCACATGATGGGGTTTTCAAAAATACCTTTCGAAATCATTTATAAACTTGGTCTCATATTCACATTTCGAATACAATTACTACGCGAAGATAAAACACATTCATATAAATATCAGAGTACGCAACATAATCATCCCGTCAATCTCGGGTATATACCTTCGCTAAAGATATACAGGGCATAATTGCCCATTACAATTCTTCAAATGGGGATTACACAATCTCATCTCGAATGAGTCCTGCCGCTCCCTCCACGAGCCACTTGCCCTGTCTAAATTGTTGGTAAGGGAGGGTGAGATTCGAGAGAATCTCAGTAGGGAAACATTATCAATATGCAGGCAAGATAAGTGTTTAATGCATGACATGCTTGCATCACATAACTCATGCACACATACAATGACAAATCTATAAGCTCAATGCTTCGAACGATACACATATGGCCATAGCATATATTGAAACATAGCTTCAAATCATTCATACATGCTCCACATAATCAAGCAAAGCAATAACATGCATCAACACATTAATACAGTTATCAGAGCATGCAGGAGAGATAAGTTCCCTACCTCCAGTCTTTTCTCCTCGATTTGCGTGCCAGCAACTCGGGGCTTCACATTCGATCCTACAATGTCAAATGTACTATTTAGACACTTCCATAGTGTTTTTGGGGGTTATATGAGGCTATATTGAAAATTTGCTAAAATGCCCCCGGGGACCCGGTCCGGCCCCACCGTACCCGGTCCGACTGTACTTTTCTTGAAATTTTGACATGGGCTATTCTGACATATTTTCGCTCAAGGAATCCATTTCCGGACTCGGAATTATCAAATTCAATGTCAAATTATGAAATTGCCCTTGGCAGCCCTACTTTTAGGGTTTTAGGGGCGTTTCCGTAATTATGCTTTCTCGGCCTTTTCCGAAAAAGTGTCCAACTGTAACCCCACCTAATTTTCCCTCCTGAACTCAATGGAATCATCAAATCATTGAAAATCCAACTCTAAGACCCATTTATAGCCTAGACCGAAATATATGGGTTTTCTAGGGAAAATCAGGGTTTTTCGGTTTCGGCTCCGTAAACACGTTCCTTTCTACTCCTAACCACTTTATTGACTATTCCATTAGGTTACAACTACCATTTAGTATCAATTTGGGCAGCATAACCCCTAGGGAAACCCATTTTCCATTTTTACAACCAATGGCAATCCGGCGAAATTTCACCGATTAAATTGCCCACAGCAGCCAGAATAGTCAATATACAAGAGTTTGGAAGTTACCTCAAGCTCCCACTAGCTTTTCCTTCTTGTGGCTGAAAACCCTAACTTCAAAACACCAAAAGAGGAGCTTCCAAACCTTAAAGAACATAAAGGAGTAGCTTAGGATCGGAGTTATACGCGCTAGGAGCGAAATCGTCGGAGAAATCAGCTTACCTTGTGATTTTTCTTCTCTTTCTCTCTCTAAACTCTCTCAACTTTCTCACACTATGTTCAGGTGCTGTGCGTGAATGAGCAGCTGAAGATGATGAGAAGATGTTTTAATTCCATGCTTATGTCATCTTGCCTTTTGATGATGTCATAATTCCCAAAATTGGCATTTTCGGATTTTCTGGCAGATTTTCTGCCCAATCTTTGAAAAATCATAACTAATTCTAGAAAAATCGAAATGAGGTGATTCCAAAGCCAAATGAAAGCTATTTAAGTCCTCTATATAGGAAAAATATTTACCAATACTAGAAATCACCACAAAAATCCAGAATTACACAACTTTCATCACTGCCCCAAAACAGAGTCCACTTTCAACCTCAAACTTTGGACAGTCATATCTCCCCGTTCCCAAAATGAAATGGTATAAATTATATGTCCATTTTGAAGCTTGGGATGTGAAATTTAAGACTGGAAAGTTTCATAATTTTATGACATCATTTACCTAGTAAAATCGTCCACACGAGAAGACTGCCCAGACAGAATTCACACTGGACAACATTTCTAGTTTTGCAACCAATGTGTCCAATCCAATTTAAATCAATTCCAATGATTAAATACCACAACATGACACCATTTCCATCACAATACCCCATTCAATTATTCCCTCTATTCTAAGTCAATTTGGATGTTGATCCACAATTGAACTCAAATACAGGGTTTGGGCATTGCTCATAACACAAGCGACTACAATCCACTTTATATTCTCTAAAAGGGTTCATTAATCACTAACCACGTCCACTTTTGTAGTCATTAACCCCTAATCACAATTTGGGATCTTGCTAAACCAGGGCTTAGCAATCCACTAATCTCAGGCTTATTCTCTATCCTCGAGTCTCAAAATTTGGGGTGTTACATTTCTCCCCCCGTTCAATAAATTTCGTCCTCGAAATTTGTCATACCACTTAATCCAAAAACTATGGATGCTTCTTCACGACAGCTTCCGTTTCACAATTCATTTCATATTGGGATGGTCTCCTCTAGACCACCCACACACAAATGATAATCCATAAATCCGATTCTCGTAAGAATCTCAAACAATGAATGCAACTTAGTTGCCACAAATTGCAATCGGCCCATTTCACGATTGCCGCACAAACACAATCACCATACATTTGCCAACAAATGCAATCGCCTCCACATACGATTGCCACAAAACCACCATCACATAACCATAAGGTCGGAGGCTCTAAATCATGAGCCATATCATAAGATTTTGGCAGTTAGGCAGCATAGGCCACCACTCTGCTCAACTCAATCTAGTTACCCCTTCCGGGAGTAAACACCACAACCTCAGTACATCAAACGACAGCCTCAGTTGTATACACAAACATTCAGCTTCTGCTATATCCACTTTCACAGCTTTACCCTCACCCGTCCACCCACCAGTAACTCCGCTAGTGGTAATCAGGACTTTTGGGCGTCCACAACAATCACAATATCACATTGCCGTATCAAGTTTCACGGCGTTACCCTCACCCATCCGGGACTTTTGGGTATTACCCAATGTCTACGACAGATTCACCTTGATGCGTGACGATTGTCACAAGACGACAACACCCACGACTGTACACAATGATACGTAGCTTTCGCCACTTGCACACATATCACATTGCAAGAATACCTCGGCTTCCGCCGCTTGCACAAATACGACAGCTTCCCGCTGCCTCACAAATACACATTGCCCTTTCGGCATTCACATCATAGTTCACATTCACAACAACACACATCTTATCAACTTTCATGGTGTCGCCCTCACCCGTACACCCACCAGTGACTCCGCTAGTGGTAACCGGGACTTTTGGGTATCAACACAATGTCTACGACACACCTCAATCCCAGCTATTCACAAATATCACAGATTCACAATCACACTCCATCCTTATCCCCTTTTACCGCCGGGAAGACACACAGTCTTTACCCGAACCGTTGCTAGCGACTCAGGGACTATTGGCGTGGCAGTGCATATACATAGCCTCGCGGCTCACAATTAGTCAATCCCCCGTAACTACCGCTCCAGTGGAACGGTCCTCCGCCATAGGAATCACCCTATGCGGCTGCAGGTGAGAGACTCAAAATACACAATCACGACAAGCTGGAACCGGGTATATTCATCTACAAATGCCTTTCTCATAGCAAACTCTTTCGTACTGGGATCCTTCAAGACCCCTTCTCACAAAATAATCTGGACTTCGAAGTTTTACCTCCCGAAGCCATGGTTAACACATCATTCTCACAGTAACCTCGAGCTTATGCTCAACACAATTCTCAAACATATCACATTCTCACACTTCCGCTGCACACTCTGAGGTCAATCTCCTCATCTGTGCTTTAACAATGTCAAGTTGATTTAACAGAAGTCCCATAGAAATCTCCCACCACAACTGATAACATTCACAACATATATTCATCTGCGTCAGACCTTGGCCCGATTCAACTTGAATCATTCAAAGCCACAACCAGCACTTCGTTGAGATCCCATACTCCCAACGTTCCCAGAGCTCTATTCTACGATTCAACGTCATGGCGAGTGCACACTAAGGTTCATCGTCACGGCAGCTGCACACTAGGGTTTGTCGTCAACGCGGCTGTCACAAATATTTTTTTTATATTGTCACACCCCTTTAGTGTGCCCACCCCCCTGGTCAACTACGTACCAGGGCTACGCTGGCTGGCCCTTACACTGAGCCTAGCGGGCAGCTGGGTTACTCACATTTCACCCAGGACTCACATATCCCCCGTATTCCACCGCCCTGAAGGCACGGTCCTCCCACTGTGTGCCATACACACCCCCAGTAGGGCGCAGGTGATAAACACACAAATAGCCTCTCCGATCAGACGTCACCGTAGGTAGCCCTCTCCGATCAGAACTCCCCGTAGGTTGCCTTCTCCACTTTGAATCCTCATAGGTAACTCTTTCAAGTTCAAATTCTCCGCAGAATCACTTTTCCCTGTGCTAGATTAACACTAGCAACCTCAGGATACCTGATACACATCTCAATGCCAATATAGTACCACATCCTGGTACCACGGACCATCCAGGTTGAGTCAAACTCCTAAGAATTAGCCCAGCTATTGATTCTGATCCTTGGATCACAGTTCAATTTAGTTCTCAAAGTCTTAACCTCAATTGAATCGAGAAACCACTTCCCTCGTTTCACGGAGCATCATCAACTCAAATTCAAATATCTATGCCAGCCTAAGGCACCTCAGCCCCCTAGGTCTTAAGGCCTTTACACACAAAAGCTCGGTATGACATCACTACATGTAACATCATACCACCTAGGGTTTCTCACCCAACGTCTAGGTTGGAGCCATGATCAACCTAGAACCTCAATATCACACATCTAGGAAATCATTTTCCTTAGTTCTCTAATCAGATGATGGGTCTGATTACCTCCACCTCTGAATCTACACGTCTATTTCTCAGGCAAACCATTATATCTTTCGATTCCACAATGATTCACCACTCCCCGATAATCAAATAATGTATACACAGTCCACAAATCACATATATCCATAACCAGCAGGGACCATAATGTGTATACCACAACAAACAAAGCCATTCTCTATGACTTAAGGCAGCAACTACTACCATTATCCTAGCAAATCCTTTACTTGCCAGGAACGGCAGCTCTGATACCAAAATGTAACCCCCTCAGTAATTATATCCGAAATACACGATTAAAATGAAATAGAGACCAATAATAATCAAATAACATTTACTGACCCATCACATGATGGGGTTTTCAAAAATACCTTTCGAAATCATTTATAAACTTGGTCTCATATTCACATTTCGAATACAATTACTACGCGAAGATAAAACACATTCATATAAATATCAGAGTACGCAACATAATCATCCCGTCAATCTCGGGTATATACCTTCGCTAAAGATATACAGGGCACAATTGCCCATTACAATTCTTCAAATGGGGATTACACAATCTCATCTCGAATGAGTCCTGCCGCTCCCTCCACGAGCCACTTGCCCTGTCTAAATTGTTGGTAAGGGAGGGTGAGATTCGAGAGAATCTCAGTAGGGAAACATTATCAATATGCAGGCAAGATAAGTGTTTAATGCATGACATGCTTGCATCACATAACTCATGCACACATACAATGACAAATCTATAAGCTCAATGCTTCGAACGATACACATATGGCCATAGCATATATTGAAACATAGCTTCAAATCATTCATACATGTTCCACATAATCAAGCAAAGCAATAACATGCATCAACACATTAATACAGTTATCAGAGCATGCAGGAGAGATAAGTTCCCTACCTCCAGTCTTTTCTCCTCGATTTGCGTGCCAGCAACTCGGGGCTTCACATTCGATCCTACAATGTCAAATGTACTATTTAGACACTTCCATAGTGTTTCTGGGGGTTATATGAGGCTATATTGAAAATTTGCTAAAATGCCCCCGGGGACCCGGTCCGGCCCCACCGTACCCGGTCCGACTGTACTTTTCTTGAAATTTTGACATGGGCTATTCTGACATATTTTCGCTCAAGGAATCCATTTCCGGACTCGGAATTATCAAATTCAATGTCAAATTACGAAATTGCCCTTGGCAGCCCTACTTTTAGGGTTTTAGGGGCGTTTCCGTAATTATGCTTTCTCGGCCTTTTCCGAAAAAGTGTCCAACTGTAACCCCACCTAATTTTCCCTCCTGAACTCAATGGAATCATCAAATCATTGAAAATCCAACTCTAAGACCCATTTATAGCCCAGACCGAAATATATGGGTTTTCTAGGGAAAATCAGGGTTTTTCGGTTTCGGCTCCGTAAACACGTTCCTTTCTACTCCTAACCACTTTATTGACTATTCCATTAGGTTACAACTACCATTTAGTATCAATTTGGGCAGCATAACCCCTAGGGAAACCCATTTTCCATTTTTACAACCAATGGCAATCCGGCGAAATTTCACCGATTAAATTGCCCACAGCAGCCAGAATAGTCAATATACAAGAGTTTGGAAGTTACCTCAAGCTCCCACTAGCTTTTCCTTCTTGTGGCTGAAAACCCTAACTTCAAAACACCAAAAGAGGAGCTTCCAAACCTTAAAGAACATAAAGGAGTAGCTTAGGATCGGAGTTATACGCGCTAGGAGCGAAATCGTCGGAGAAATCGGCTTACCTTGTGATTTTTCTTCTCTTTCTCTCTCTAAACTCTCTCAACTTTCTCACACTATGTTCAGGTGCTGTGTGTGAATGAGCAGCTGAAGATGATGAGAAGATGTTTTAATTCCATGCTTATGTCATCTTGCCTTTTGATGATGTCATAATTCCCAAAATTGGCATTTTCGGATTTTCTGGCAGATTTTCTGCCCAATCTTTGAAAAATCATAACTAATTCTAGAAAAATCGAAATGAGGTGATTCCAAAGCCAAATGAAAGCTATTTAAGTCCTCTATATAGGAAAAATATTTACCAATACTAGAAATCACCACAAAAATCCAGAATTACACAACTTTCATCACTGCCCCAAAACAGAGTCCACTTTCAACCTCAAACTTTGGACAGTCATATCTCCCCGTTCCCAAAATGAAATGGCATAAATTATATGTCCATTTTGAAGCTTGGGATGTGAACTTTAAGACTGGAAAGTTTCATAATTTTATGACATCATTTACCTAGTAAAATCGTCCACACGAGAAGACTGCCCAGACAGAATTCACACTGGACAACATTTCTAGTTTTGCAACCAATGTGTCCAATCCAATTTAAATCAATTCCAATGATTAAATACCACAACATGACACCATTTCCATCACAATACCCCATTCAATTATTCCCTCTATTCTAAGTCAATTTGGATGTTGATCCACAATTGAACTCAAATACAGGGTTTGGGCGTTGCTCATAACACAAGCGACTACAATCCACTTTATATTCTCTAAAAGGGTTCATTAATCACTAACCACGTCCACTTTTGTAGTCATTAACCCCTAATCACAATTTGGGATCTTGCTAAACCAGGGCTTAGCAATCCACTAATCTCAGGCTTATTCTCTATCCTCGAGTCTCAAAATTTGGGGTGTTACACAACTAATATTTCCTTATTTATGCCGCATGTAGGAGACACCTAGGGGTCCCTTCCTATGGTCTCAATTGGCTTCACATCTTGTCCATGTTACATATACACGTAAGGTCTCAATTTTGGTCAAAATTGCATTTTTTGCTCAAATTTTCCATAAATTAATATTAAATTGACCAAAATATTCTAAATATATTTTTAACCTTTATTTTCCTTAATTAATTGAAATTAACTTCAATTAATTGAAAAATAATTTATTTTGTACTATTTTGGAAAAATTATGATTTTGCCATTACTTTTCTAATCCAATTCCTTTTCTTATTTTTCTTTAGCCAATTTCCATAAATTTTTGGACCAAATATTTTCTCTAATATTCCTTCATTTTTGGACCTTAATATTGGGCTTTTTAAATTACCCAAATTAATTCCATAATTATTTTTTCCCAATTTCCCATGAAATTGAACATTTATGAAATTCATAAATTCCAAATTCATGAATATTCACCATTTTATTGAATTTCCCAAATAATTACAATATATTTGGTGAATATAAAATTTGGGGTGTTACAATTTCTTCGCCAATTTGACCCCGAATTATCTTCAGTTTGACTCTGATATGACCCACAAACCTTTGACTCAATACCTCAACCAATTCAATACTCGATCCGTGTCACACCCTTATCCTATTTTCACCTATTTCAGAGAATTTGTGGAAAATTATATGCATTTCGGTGGGCAACACAGAAATAGTATACATATACTGATATTATTTGTACGATCACGAAAATTCCCCATAGGGGTGATAGAGCTCAATATTTATATCTTTTTATTAATTAATCTTAGGCTTTTGTGGGACTTAATTGAATATTTTGGGCATAATCAAGTGTTAATGTGAGACTTTAATGGAAGAATAATTTGGGAATTAAAGTGGTTAAATTGTTATATTTTTAATTAATATTTGTTATTCCCATTATTCTTTAATTGTGAACAAAAGATATTACCTTTGTCAATATAATTTTGTAGGTGATGATGTGGCACAACTTGAGTGGTAAAGGAGGAGGTTAAATGAGTAAGGGCCTTGTTTGGTGGTTGCAAATTTATGTCTAATCGTTAAAATAGTTTTTTATCTCTTATCCAAACATGGCACAACTCATTTTTAACCTAGAGAGAATTGAAGAAGCAAAAGAAAAGGAAGTGGGGACCATTATTTTGGTGTGTGGCGGCTGTAAAGGAAATAAAAGAAGGAGAGTTGAACCAAATTAAAGGATTAAAGGAGAGGAAAGAAACAGCTGAACCGTGAGGGCTGGACCGAAGATACTGTTAGATCCCAAGTTTTGATGATAACAATAATTCAATTATGTGTAAAATATGTTTTTAGAAGGCTAAGAAAAGATTCCAAGTTACCAAATGCATATTTGAAGTTTGCTGATATCTGCTGTGTAATTGCACTTGAGTGCTCGAGCATGAAATCTGCACTCGAGCACAAATCACTTCTGTACTCGAGCAGGTGTGAGAGAAAGCCAGGAAGTGAGTACCCGAGAGGCATTCTCCCTTTGTAATCAATGGATCACTTGAAGCACAAAGTATGCACTCGAGCAGAGAAGTCATTCTCACTCGAGCACGTATGCGAGTGAGGGGATGCGAGTGTTTGGCCGAGAGCAAGTAATGGCATGCTTCCAATATTCACTCGAGCAAGGGCATGCGAGTGCTTGGCCGAGAGCAAGTAATGGCATGCTTCCTATATTCACTCGAGCAAGGGTATGCGAGTGCTTGGCTGAGAGCAAGTTATAGGATGCTTCCATCATTCACTCAAGAAAGGCACTGCGAGTACTTGGCCGAGAGTCTTGAAGTTCAGAAAAGTACAAGTGTGCTCGAGCACACCCATCCATGCTTGGAGTGACACGACCATGCTTGCGAGTAATATTTCCATCCCTCTCCAGATCAGTTGCGAGTGCTTGTTCAAGAGAGCATATTCCTTGAGAATATGCTTCTCACTCGAGCAGAGGTAAGTGTGCTCGAGTGAGCGCCAATATCACTCGGGAGTGAAAATTCTATCCCTCTGAAATTCTGGTGCGAGTGATGGTTTAGAGAGCATATTCCTTGAGAATATGCTTCTCACTCGAGCAGAGGTAAGTGTGCTCGAGTGAGGGTCAATATCACCTGCGAGTGCAAATTCTCACTCTTGTCAAAATGGTATGCGAGTGATGACCCGAGAAGACATTTCCAGTGTAAAGTGCAAAGATCACTCGAGCAGAGATTTTGTGCTCGAGTGAGACCTCTCTTCACCCGCGAGTGAAGATATTTTCTCTCTGATTTTCCTTGCAAGCACAACCCGATAACAGAGGCTTATGAAGGAAAATAGGAGATCACTCGAGGTGAGACTTTCATGCTCGAGTGATGCCCTGTTTGACCACAGAAAATGCTAAGTATCACAACGTTCATTACGAATATAGTTTATTGTTATTAATTCATATCATCATTACTTTTTATCTTTGTTTAACATTGTTTTGAATGTTTTAAGAGGATGATACAGGAATATGAACGTTTGAATTGAACCACATGAGAAAAGTGATACAACAGCAGACAAGATGATTATGAACACGTTGGCACCTACTGCACTCAAACATGCACGTGTCTGCCATTAGTTTCAAATGTCCCGTTCCTCAAATAAAGTATTTCCAAATGGGCAAAAACTGGAGCAACTATATATATACAGAGACTCATGAAAAAAAAAATACATAGCTCAAGAATTCACAAGCTTATACCAATTCTCTGTTATTCATCTATTTTTCTCTATATACACTTTGATCTTCAGTGTTTATTCATTTGCTCTGTAAGAGAGTCCTCATACAAACTCAAAATTCTATGTTTGTGTAATCTCAAGGTATTGGGATCTTGAGAGGGTAGTTATTCCTTACGAGAGAAGCAGTTGAGAGAATTCCTTGTAGTATCTTTCACTCATAAGCCTTATAAGATACAAGCAGGAGAGAACGTTGTTGTTCATAAGACTTACAGTGGTGTAAGCAGAAGAAAACGTTGCTGCTCATAAGTCTTGTATACATAAGCAAGTGAGAAGAGTCATAGGTTGTTTCTCTGCACATAAGACTTGTCGTAAGGGGGAGAGAAGTTTCTTGTTGAGAGAATATTTCTGCTCGTAGTCCATTCAAGGACAATTGTTGTCTTGTGGCGTTCTGAGAGCCCTTTGAATCTTGGAGATATTGTGAAAAGCTCAGAAGGTCTTGATCTCTGAGGACTGGATGTAGGCATTGTTGTTAGGCCGAACCAGTATAACTCTCTGTGTTCAAATCTTCTCTACTCTACTCTATCCACTATATTTACATATCACCATCTCAAACAAAAAATTTATAACATCACCCAATTCACCCCCCCTCTTGGGTGAAGCTTGCCTCTTACAGATACAAGAAGAAAAGATGGAAAGAATTGCTGAACCAAATTGAAGAAATGTAAGAGAAGCAATCAGACCGAATTTAGAGAAAGGAAACAAGCTGATTTTGTTGACTCAAGAAGAGGAGCTGGACCGAATACTTGGAAGGAGCAGATCGAATTGAATGAGAAAGGAAGCCTAGCCGATTTTGTTGACCGAATGCACAAGAGAAGAGCTGAACCAATAGAAACAAAGGCTGTGATTAATTGAAAAGAAAAATAGAGGAGCTGGACCGAAAAGGTTATTGATAGAAAAGGGGAGGTCAGCACACAATGGAAAAGGGGGGGGGCTGCGGCTGTGAATAAAGAAAAGACGCAAGTGTGAAAAGGAGGCAGCAAATGAGAAGGGGGGCTGCGGCTGTGAATAAAGAAAAGACGCAAGTGTGAAAAGGAGGCAGCAAATGAGAAGAGTGGGGCGGCTGGAAAAGAGGAGGAGGCGTGAGTGCACTTGGAGGGAGCTGTTCGGTTCTATATTATCAATGGCTTATTCCTTCTCCTTCCATCAAGCTTCATTCTCTTCCCCCATGTGTAGCTAAGCTTTGGTGATTTCCTTGAGTTGGGTAATGGTTTGAGCTTCTAAACTTCAATGGAATTCCTTTAAGCTCTCTTTTTAGTTCATAATTATGTAGCTTGGTTAAGTATGTAATTGTGATCTAGATTGTTATGCCAAGTGAATAAACTTGGTTGTTGAGCTAGGAGTTGATTAATTAAGCTTTGTATGATTCATATTATGAGTAGGTTGAATTGTTTATTCCAACTTGGTTAAGTGGATTTAAATGATTAAGCTGAATGTTTTGAATTGTTGTAATGGTAATTACAAGCTAGAATTGGAAGTTGATTATTCATCTCCTTGAGTTTGAATTATTGGTGGTATTCATTTAATTGCTTCAGTAGAATGAATTAAATGATTATTGCAAGTATGGAGCTAGTGGTAACTTAGTTCCATCCACTTGACTCATATTATGGAATTCATATAATTAGCAAGCAAGGAAGACTAAAACCCCAGCTCAAGGGAATCACATTTCATCATTATTCTAGTTTATCAAATTTACCTTGTTGTTAGTGTTAATTGCAATTCCTTTTGCTTCTTTGTTTTGAAAACCGAAAAAATACAAAAATATTGCTTTAGCTTAGTTTAGTTCATTAGTTTATAAATGCAATTTCTCAAAAATGATTTCTTACCACTTTAAGGCTTTTTATCACTTCACTACTTAGAAAATTGGAAATTAATCTCCTCACAAGAACGACCTAGGTTGAGCTATTACGCTACATATTTTTAAACCTAGTTTTATTTTGTGAACTCACACGACATGGGTTCATCAAGGGGTTCGTTCTTGATAATTACAATTAATATAGCCTCACAGCGCTACGTGGGTGTCTAAATTCGTCCCAGGGAAAACAAAAGACATCTTTTAGTCTTTGTTCCACCACGGCATTCCCTTCATACGATTCTCTTCGCTGCTCTTAGTATAGCTTATGTCTTCACCTGTCTAAATTGTTGGTAGGAGAGGGTAAGATTCAAGAGAATCTCAGTAGGAAAACAATACCAATATGTATGCAAGATAAGTGCTTGATGCATGACATGCTTGCATTACCTAACTCATGTTCACACAATGATATATCTGCGTGCTCAATGTTTCAAACAACATACGTATGACTATAACATAAACAGAAACAGAACTTCAATTATTCATATACGTTTCACATAATCAAGCAAAGCAATAACATACATTAATACACTAGCACAAATATCAAATACATGCAAGAGAGGTAGTTCCCTACCTTAACCGCCTTTCCCTGATCCTTGAATAACGTGCCTCGATTTACGTGCCAATCCCTTGGGCTTTTTATTCGGTCCTAAAATGTCAAATGTACAGTTTCGACACTTCCATAGCGTTTCTTGTGGTTACACTAGTTTATGGTGAAATTTAACCAAAATGCCCTTGGACCCTGGCCCCACCCCCGCCTCGCCATACCTGGCCCGATGGTACGTTTTTTCAAAATTTTGACTGGGGCTATCCTAACTTAATTTCACTCAAGGAATCCATTTATGAGCTCAAAATTGCCAAATTCAGTGTCAAATTATGAAAATACCCTTGACAGCCCCGATTTAGGGTTTTAAGAGTGTTTTCGTAATTCGCTTTTCCGGCCTTTTCCGAAAAAGTGACCAACTGTAATCCCACATATTTTTGCCTATTGAATCCATTAGAACCATATAGTTCATGAAAATCTAACTCCTTCCCCCAGATCTGGTCTTGGACGAAACATTGGTCAAGAAAAAGGTAAAATTGCTCTTTTGTGTTTTAGCCTCCAAAGCTTGTACCTTTTCACTTCTAATCCCTTATTAACTCATTTAAACACATTCTAACCATGATTCAAAGAAATTTGGGCAGTATAACCCCTTAGGATTAGGACTTTCTAAATTTACAAACTTAACCAATACATGCCAACAATCCAATCACAATAACAACACAACCTTGAATTCAACTAAGAGAGTAAGGTTTATGAGTTTACCTTTGATTCCTCTCTCTAGACTCCAATGTTGTCACTCCCTTATTTTAATTTCACCTTTAACAAAGTATTCACGGAAAATGATATGAGGTTCAGTAGGTGTCACGCTCTTATCTCAATTTCAACCTTTTTCAGAATATTTACGAAAAACGATATGCGGTTCGGTAGGCAACACAGGAATAGCATAACTATACTGATAATATGTGCATGATTACATAAATTCCCCATAGGGGTTTGTATATGATACTTATGATTAAGGTAGCCACACAAGGCTACTAGGGTGTCTAAACTCATCCGAGTGAAACGGAGACTTCCTCCCGTCTTCTTTCTACTACTATAACCCCCTCGTACAGTACTCTGCATTGTTGTTTACATATCTTCTGTCTTCTCCTGTCTAAATTGTTGGTAGGGGAGGGTGAGATTCGAGAAAATCTCAGTAGGAAACAGATACCGTAATGCATGTATGATTGATGCTATGTGTATGACATATTAGCTTTATCTAGATGTATGCCCCATAATGACATTTCTGCATGCTCAATGTTTCATACAACAAGACTATGGCCACAGTGAAAACAAAAACAAAGCTTCATTTATTCAAATATGCTCTACACAATCAAGTAAAGCAATCACATACATCATTACACAAGCAAAGATATCAAATACATGCAAGTAAGGTAAGTCCCCTACCTCCAAATCTTTCTCCTCGATTTAGTTGCCAACAGCTCCGAGCTCTATATTCGATCCTCAAGCTCCTACTAGCTTTTCTCAAAGTGGCTGAAAACCCTAACTTCAAAACACCAAGATTTGTGCTTCAAATACCTTACATCACATAGAAGAGAGGCTTAGGAGAAGGATTATACACGTTAGGTACGAATTCACCGGAGAAATCGACCTATCTCATGAGTTTTCTCCTCTCCTTCTCTCTCTAAACTCTCTCTATGTTCAGCTGATATTTGCGTCAGTTTAAGCTGAAGGAAGAAGAAGGAATATGCTTATATCATATTATATATTCTATTCTATTCATTTACTAATTTTCCAAAAATTTTGGATTTTACAAAATTCTAGCAGATTTCTGCCCAAACTTTGAAAAACATAACTAATTATAGAAAAATCGAAATGAGGTGATTCCAAAGCCTATAGAACCCTTATTGAGTCTAGTTTCAAGGAAAAATATAGAATTTTGCTTTCTGGAATCAAAAAATTCCTAGAATTTCAATCTTTGCATATTGTTCCAGAAATTTCACAGTTTTTCTGTGCTGACTTCAAAAATTCATATCTTTTTGTGTATAGCTCTAAATGAGTCATATGACCTATCAAATAAAAGCTTAGGATGTCTAATGTCATCCTGCAAAATTTCATAATTGTTTCTCATCATTTGATCATTCAAAATCAGATGACAAGCTCACTACCTCATAGGCGATTTCACCGAAACATAATCACTTTCTTCAAAATTAACCATTTTATTTTCTTTAATGCCCCAAAGATATAAGGAACATTAGAGAATAGATTTGGGACATCTACTAAATCGGGGCTTAGTAGTCCACTCAATTTAGGCTTATTCCCAACCCTACAATCCCAAAATTCGGGGTATTACATTTCTCCCCTCGTTCAATAAATTTCGTCCTTGAAATTTGAACGTCTACAGTTTATTGATTAATCCTATCTCATTCTATTATCACATGCAGGCTCAAAAGCCATGTAATACTGTAGTCATACTTCCATTACTAATCTCAGATAGTATTCAACATTCATCATCCATTCTGTACACAGTAGGTAACGTGCAATCAAACACAGGTTCCTACTGCGCTTGGTTCCATAGGCCTTACAACCTCTTCGGGACTTCACCCGAATTCACACAATCACTTTTTTTTGTAACGGCCCAATCCTAACCCGAGTCCACGGTCTTTTGGATGTCCCATACCTCAAGTCAACGAGGTTGGGCTAGTGAGCTAGCCATGGTTTACTTCGTTAGGTTCCTCCCATGGTAGAATATCGTGCCTCATGTGAGACATGGTACTATTGGACACCAAAACATTTGGTCACACTGGTCTTACTGCCTTTGCTGCAACCTGGTATAGTTTGGATGTTCTGCCAACCTCAAAACATTACCTTAGACACATTGGTCTAATGTCTTCGCACTAGGCATCAACCATAGTACTAAACACACAGGTCTTACAGCCCAAAGACACTGCCCTATGCAACCTTACACATCGGGTCTTACCGCCTTGTACAAACTTGTACACTTTCTGTAATTTATGCCTACCTATTCATTGTTTAGGATCAAATGACTATTTGACCCTTATTGGCCGTACTGTGTGCACTATTCACTATGTGACCATCCACTGTTTGTACTATATCACAAGTGGATGATTCATTCTGTGAGGCTATAGCTATGGAGATGCTCATGCCTCTACTCGACCTTGTTGCATCAGAACACATCCCAATCCATGCCTACTTGTATCTGTGTAGACCGTGAAGGTCGATTGTGGATATGGGATTGTTATCACTGGTGCTGTTGAGAGGTATTCACCACCATTCTGCCCTACTACACTAGAGTTCATCCCAATTCTAGTTTACATATGTCACCACAAACTACAAAGATTGTGTGACTGTTGACCATACAAGTCATCATACTGTACTCCACGCAGGGTTTAATACTATACACCACACATGATGTAATATTGTTCATCACATATACTGTAACACTATCGACCATCAAGGCCATATTATGTGTTGGGATGATCAACAATGGTGCGAACATCAACCCCTCTTGTAAGTTTTGAAATTGCACCTAGATTCGTCATACTTCCGCTGCCCACTCTGAGATCTATCTCCTCATATGAGCTTTAATAATATCAGGATGATTTAATAGGAGTCCTACAGGAACCTCCCATAACACCCGACAGCAGCCACAATCTATATTCCTTTGTGCCCACTCTTTACCCTTTTGAACTTGAATCATTTTGGTCCATATAAACTCTTATCTCAAGAAAACACATTCAATATGGAATTCATTACAATACACCATCGCTGAGGACTAACGTTTCCGTAGCTCTACTCTACGATTCAACTTCATAGCGGCTACACTCTAGGGTTGATCATCACGGTAGCTGCACTCTAGGGTTCATCATCACGGTGGCTGCACTCTAGGGTTATGTACTCTGTGCTTCACACAGGCGCCCATACACCTGGTCAGCCCCTTTCCGGTCAGAGCTTTCCTTAGGTAGCCCTCTCCGATCAGATTTCACCATAGGTAGCCCTCTTTGATCAAATTTCACCGTAGGTAGCCCTCTCCGATCAGAACTTTCAATCTTTGTGGTCATAGTACAACTCCATAATTATGCCATAAAGGCAACATTTCCTGATTCAATACAAATATTCTTATCATCAACTCAAGATTATGGATAGAATAGTTCAATTCCTGAAGCTTCAGCTGATGAGATGCGTATGCCCTCACTCAGCTCGCATTAATTCTCATCTCGATCTATGCCTGCTCACATATGAGGATTCAATTCCCTTCCCAATCCATGCGATCTGTCATTAATGAAAACAACAATGACCCACTATGGATATAGGATTATCAATGTTGGTACTCTAATAAATTTTTTCATTTCATCTCTTTGAAGCTCCTCTCACAATCATCATCCCATGCATAATGCTGAGTTCTGGGAAATTTTGACCTGAGTCCCTTAGGACGTGGCTAGCAACCTCGTCGGGTAGGGTGCCTTTTTATTCACACTACATGGCCCTCCATAGTAACCCACAATCATCCATAGAAAATATGATAGATAAATATGTCATGCACCATATAGTGTAAAATGAAAATCACATCAATCCGTGTGTGTATACAAAGTTCAGGGCCAAACACCCAGTTAAAACAACAATCCGGGTGTGTACACAAAATTCAAGGCCAACCATCCAATTGAAATCCTTACGTGTACCTCAGCCGAGTCACTGACTACAGCTAGGTAAATCGTGTATTATAGCTGGGTCCTTACTAGGCCGAATGGTACATATACACTTCCCATCGGACGGTACATATACATTCCCGCACCACAGCTAGATAATATTCATGTACCTCGGCTGGGCACCAACCACAACCAAGTAATGTTCGTGTACCTCAGCTGAGTCCCAGACTACAGCTAGGTAATGTGCCCTAGGCACGAGTTCATATCACATAATACAGAACATACAACATATTAACTATCACATAGTGTATGAGGGATTATAGTTACTACATTGGCCTTTCTTAGATAATCTTCTTGATGATCATTGATCATTACATACCACTTGTTATCGATATGAATCAGAATAACAATATGCAATTCAGTGTACCTGTAGGTACCAAGTTGGGTCATATTCAATGACCCGTAGGCACTATGTTTGATGTACCCATATGCACTATTTATCAGTGTTGGCTTTTTATTATCATAGTCACACCAATATTGCACCCTTCCTGGGTAAGCTAGATAACTGGGTACCAGGACTCAATCAAATATCCTCGCTCGTCTTGTTTATTGTCACATCCCTATTCTTTCTGACTAGACCCCAATTTGATGACTGGATGACTTAGTCGTCGGGGTCAGGGATGAACTCACAAAAATATCGGCATTCCCCCTTCTGATGCCTTTCTTTCGGCTTTTGCAGGATTTGAACACTCACCCTAGGTGTTAAGATGAGCGTTGTGGCAAACCTTGCTACCATTGAGCTAGTGTCATACCCCCAATCTCTGACTGGACCCCAATTACTGATACTAGATCACCTGGCCTGGAGGCACCTGCCTTAGGGTCGAGGGTGAACTCACAAGGATATCCCTACTCCCCTGATCCTCAATCCGATTTTAAACCATGAATCACGTATACAGCTCCAACTTTGGGATTGGTAATGAAACCCGAATTTGTTTCTGTCTTGTCTGTTTATGGCATATCTTCCTGTTACTTAACTACCCACAACTGTGGCTGGTCACTGTTCAGCCAACTGGTGATTCTGTTTTAGGATAAGGCTCTACACTTTGGCCTTACTTGGATCCGCTGCCTTAGTGTCTATGTCATCCTTATACCATCCTCTCACTTGTATGGTGACATGTACTGCCTTCCGGGTATTCCACTGTTTCCATTAGGCGTGTCTATACCTTTCAGGGGCTTGTGAACTAGTCGAAGTAATTTACTTTGATGTTCCTACTACTGTGTAATCAAGCATATCAGTATACTATCATGTTACCAGAACCACTGCACTTACTCTGAGCAGACAATTTTGTGGCTAGAATCCTTGCTCTAATACCAAAATGTCACGCTCTTATCTCAATTTCAACCTTTTTCAGAGTATTTGTGGAAAAAGATATGTGGTTTAGTAGGCAACACAGGAATAGCATAACTATACTGATAATATGTGCATGATTACATAAATTCCCTATAGGGGTTTGTATATGATACTTACGATTAAGGTAGCCACACAAGGCTACTAGGGTGTCTAAACTCATCCCAGTGAAATGGAGACTTCCTCCCGTCTTCTTTCTACTACTATAATCCCCTCGTACAGTACTCTGCATTATTGTTTACATATCTTCTATCTTCTCCAGTCTAAATTGTTGGTAGGGGAGGGTGAGATTCAAGAGAATCTCAGTAGGAAATAGATACTGTAATCCATGTATGATTGATGCTATGTGTATGACATATTAGCTTTATCTAGATGTATGCCCCATAATGAGATTTCTATATGCTCAATGTTTCATACAACAAGACTGGCCACAGCGAAAACAAAAACAGAGCTTCATTTATTCAAATATGCTCTACACAATCAAGTAAAGCAATCACATACATCATTACACAAGCAAAGATATCAAATACATGCAAGTAAGGTAAGTCCCCTACCTCCAAATCTTTCTCCTCAATTTGCGTGCCAACAGCTCGGAGCTCCATATTCAATCCTCAAGCTCCCACTAGCTTTTCTCAAAGTGGCTGAAAACCCTAACTTCAAAACACCAAGATTTGTGCTTCAAATACCTTACATCACATAGAAGAGAGGCTTAGGAGAAGGATTATACACGTTAGGTACGAATTCACCGGAGAAATCGACCTATCTCATGAGTTTTCTCCTCTCCTTCTCTCTCTAAACTCTCTCTATGTTCAGCTGATATTTGCATCAGTTTAAGCTGAAGGAAGAAGAAGGAATATGCTTATATCATATTATATATTCTATTCTATTCATTTACTAATTTTCCAAAAATTTCGGATTTTACAAAATTCTAGCAGATTTCTGCCCAAAATTTGAAAAAGCATAACTAATTATAGAAAAATCGAAATGAGTTGATTCCAAAGCCTATAGAACCCTTATTGAGTCTAGTGTCAATAACAAATATAGAATTTTGCTTTCTGGAATCACAAAATTCCCAGAATTTCAATCTTTGCATATTGTTCCAGAAATTTCACATTTTTTCTGTGCTGAATTCAAAAATTCATATCTTTTTGTGTATAGCTCTAATTGAGTCATATGACCTATCAAATAAAAGCTTAGAATGTCTAAGTTCATCCTGTAAAATTTCATAATTTTTGCTCATCATTTGATCATTCAAAATTGCATGACAAGCTCACTACCTCATAGGCGATTTCACCAAAACATAATCACTTTCTTCAAAATTAACAATTTTATTTTCTTTAATGCCCCAAAGATATAAGGAACATTAGAGAATAGATTTGGGACATCTACTAAATCGGGGCTAAATAGTCCACTTAATTTAGGCTTATTCCCAACCCTACAATCCCAAAATTCGGGGTATTACAGTAGGCATCACAGGAATAGCGTAAAAATACCGATATATAGTACATAATTACATAAAGGAATTCCCTTCAGCGTTAGGGAATATCTACAATTTCTTGACGTATTCAAAAGTAAAGACTAGATATAACCACAATCTTCATCTCGGGAAATGTGCTCGCCACTTTCCAGTATCCTCATCTTTGCCTTTCAAGCCGCTGGCACCTGCTGTGGTATTTTATTTAGAAAAGGGGGTGAGATTCCGAGGAATCTCAATAGAAACATATTATCGTTCAAATGACGTGCGATAAGTTAATATGATATACACCAATTAATAAACAATATAACACATTTTCATGTATACATGAGTAAGGCTCCAACCCCACTACTCACACACTAGTTGGATTCTCATCCAATCCCTTAGGTGTAAGTACACTTCCGGTACTAATTGCCCTCTCTAAGCATACCATGTTAATTAATAAAAGCACAAACCATGGTAACCACACATTCATATAGACTAAGGCATGAAGTATGAAGGATAATGTCCCTACCTCAAGTCTCTTTCACCCCATTTTGTGTGCCTCGAAAAGTGTGCCAAGCCCAGGCTTCCAACTCAATCCTAAAATATCAAATGTACAAGAATTAAGTTCAAACCCATTCATGTACTATTTTAGACACTTCTATAGTGTTTATTGTGCTTATATTAGCCTATGGTCAAAATTTATCAAAATGCCCCCAGACCCCGGCCCGGCCCAGTTGTACCCGGTCCGGTTGTACTTTTCTTAAATTCTGAATGGGGCTATTCTGATATTTTTTTCACCCAAGGAATCCATTTCCAGATTCAAAATAATCAAATTTATTGTCAAATTATGAAAATACCCTTGACAGCCCCTATTTCAGGGTTTCAGGGGCGTTTTTGTAATTATGCTTTTTTGGCCTTTTTCAAAAAAGTGACCAACTGTAACCCCACTTAATTTCCCCTCTTGAACTCAATGGAATCATCAAATCATTGAAAATCCAACTCTAAGGCCTACTTCTAGAGCTAGCTGAAACTTATAGGAACTCCGGGGAAAATTGAGGTTTTTGAAATCCGACTCTGCATATGTGTTCCTTTATACTCCTAACTATTTTATTAACTATTTAATTGAGTTATAACTACCATTTAAACTCAATTTTGGAAGCATAACATTTCCAACACACATTTTCCAATTTTCAGAAATAAAGACAATCCGGCGAAATTTCACCGATTAAATTGTCTACAACAGCCAGAACAATTAATATATTAAGGTTTGGAAGTTACCTCAAACTTCTTCTGGCTTTTCCCTCTTGTGGCTGACAACCCTAACCCCTTTAACACTGAAATTTGCTTCAATAACACCCTAAGTCATGTAGAGAACAAGCTTAGAGGAAGGTTTACATAGGTTAGGAACTAATTTACCGAAGGATTTCGACTTACCTTGCAAATTCCTTCTCCTTCTCTTTGTATGATGGTTGAACGCTCTCTCACTCTTCTTGGGTCTGTTTGTATCAGAAATGAGAGCTGAAGAAGGAAGGCAATTGATTTATAATCTCATGCTTATGTCATGATCTTTTTTGCTTATGTCATAATTTGGACTTTTATGACATAAATTCCTAACTTTTGTAACTTGCATTGATATTTTAAGCCCAATTAACATACAACTAATATTTCCCTTTCTTGTTACATGTAATAGCATCCCAAGCATCCCTCCTTTATGTCCAAATTGGCTTCATAACTTATTCAAATTACGTATACATGTAAAGTCATAATTTTCCCATTTTCGGATTTTCTGGCAAAGTTTATGCCCAAACTTTGAAAAATCCTAATTAATTCTAGAAATAAATATTGAATTGAAGTGATTCCAAAGGCTATAGAACCTTTATTGAGTCTAGTTTCAAGAAAAAATATAGCCTTTCGCTACCTGGAAGCATATCATTCCCAGATTTTCAATCTTTACATGCTGTTCTAGAAAATAGTCAATTTCGCCGGGAAAATTTTAAAAATTCATAACTCTTTTTTATATAGCTTTAATTTATTCATATGACCTATCAAATTAAAGCTTAGGATGTCTACTTTCACCTTGTAAAATTTCATAATTTTTTCTCATCATTTAGTCTTCCAAAACCTCATGATAAGCTCACTATCTCGCAGGAAATTTCATCGGAAGCATAATCGCTTTCTTCAAAATTCACAATTTTACTTTCTTTAATATCCCAAATATATAAGAAATATTAGGGGATAAATTTGAGACACCTGCTAAACCGGGGCTTAACAGTTCGCTTAATTTAGGCTTATTCCCAAGCAACCAATCCCAAAATTTGGGAAATTACAAATTTCATCCTCCCTCTCTCCTTCTTTCCCTTGATTTTCCTCTTGCTATATGTGTGTTTCAAGAAGGATTAGAGGATAGAAAGAGTTTCTCATGAATTTAGAGGCAAGAACATGTGAATTTCACAACCCTTACCTTTGATTTTGCTTCTTCAAGCTCCCTTGTGCTCTCAAGCTTCTCAAGACTCCAAGACACTTTCTCTCTCTTTCTCTTGTGTTTAGTCGTGAAAGTAGGTGGAGAAAGATGAACCAAGAGCTTAAGAATATCTTTCTCATTTTGCTTTGAATTACATGATTATTTCAATTCCAAAGTTACCAACTCCTTGACTTTTGTATACATACATTATGGTCTTATGTTCAATTGTAGTTCAACTCATCTTTTCCCCCTCTTGCTTGACGTGAGATGACAAGAGGAATGGTGGAGTATGGCTTCATAAACTCTCTCTTGTCATCCTACACCATTTGATCTCATCAAGGGATGTAATGGTGACACTTGTCACAACCTATACCTCTTTCATATCGCACCCATACCTCCTTCATATTATGACATATTTACTTCATTAAGCTTCCTTTGGCATTAAACTAGTTTTCTTCTAACTAAAACACTATGCACTTAACCATGCACTTAAGTTAGTCCAAACAAACACTCAAGCAAATTCCACCCTTAAACTCAAGATAATCCTTACCATCATCAATCATGATTGCTATGTTCATGTAGCATTATTTTAATGCAATTTGACATGTGCTCATCTTCATAAATCATAACCTACTCCCCTCTTCATATGATAATGACACTTGGCATCTTTAATTCCACAATTTACATAATTGCTAACATATTTTATTTTTAATTTTTGGAATAATGCCAATTCTGGCATATGTTTTTGCCCTAACTTTGAAAAATCATAACTAAATTTGTAGACATCATTTTGGAGTGATTCTAAAGGCTATGGAACCCTTATTGAGTCTAGTTTCAAGGAAAAATATGTAATTTAGCCAATTGGAAGCATATCATTCCCATATTTCATTTCTTTGACCGTTGCTCCAGCAACGTTTTAGTTTTTCTGGGCTAACTTCAAAAATTCATATCTTTTTGCATATGGCTTCAAATGATTCATATACCTATCAAATTAAATCTTGGGATGTCTACTTTAACCCTGTAAAATTTCATAATTTTTGAACATCATTTGGTCATCCAAAATCCCAAGACAATCTCATTGCCTCGCAGGAAATTTCAATAGAAGCACAATCACATTCTCCAAAATTCACCATTTCACTTTCTTTAATACCCCAAAGATATAAGAAATATTAGGGAATAAATTTGGAGCTACTGCTAAACTGGGGCTTGACAGTCCACTTATTTCAGATTTATTCATTAGCCTGCAACCCCAAAATTCAGGGTATTACAATCCGGGTGTAATAACCTTGATTTTTATAGTACCTGTTACATCTTCCTTTTCCAACTCAATTCCATATATATATTGTACTCAATTGAACCCATTATATTATTGGGCCTTAAGGGTTAAAACCTTGAGCTATAAAAAACTTGGGCCTCGATCATGTTTGCTATTTACTAAAAGATTTTATAATTGATATCTTATTTTAAAAAAATTCATAACTAATTAGAAAAAAATTGTTTGAGAATGATTATAATTTATAAATTTGTTTGAACCATTCCTCTTTTAAGGGAAAATGCTTTTGGCAATCCAACACTCCACTTCATATATTTAATCACTAAAATCCGTAATCTAAAATCTATTTTTAAGAAATTCCAAATTCTAATTTGATGAACCCATGTCATGTGAGTTCACAAAATAAAACTAGGTTTGAAAATGTAGCATAGTAGCTCAACCTAGGTCGTTCTTGTGAGAAATCATTTGGAGAAATTGCTTTTTAAACTATGAAATAATCTAAGCTAAAACAATATTTTTGTATTTTTCAGTTTTTAAAACAAAAAAGCAAACGAAATCGAAATTAACACTAATAACAAGATAAATTCAATTAACTAGTATAATGATGAGACGGGATTCCCTTGAGTTGAGGCTTTAGCTTCCTTACTTGCTAATAATATGAATTCCATAACATGAGTCAAGAGGATGGAACTAAGTTACCACTAGCTCCATACTTGCAATAATCATTTAATTCATTCTACCGAAGCAATTAAATGATTATCACCAAATAATTCAGACTTAAGGAGATGAATAATCAACTTCCAATTCTAGCTTGTAATTACCATTACAAAAGTTCAATGCATTCAGTTTAGTCATTTACAATCCACTTGACCAAGTTGGAATAAACAACTTAACCTACTCCTAATTTGTAACCTACTCCTAATTTGAATCATACAAAGATTAATTAATCAACTCCTAGCTCAACCACCAAGTTTATTTACTTAGCATAACAATCTAGATCACAACCATATACTTAACCAAGCCCTACAATTATGAAATAGAAAGAGAGCTTAAGGAATTCCATTGAAGTTCAGAAGCTCAAACCATTACCCAACTCAAGGAAATCACCAAAGCTTAGCTACTCATGGAGGAGGAGGAGGAGGAAGAAAATAAAGCTTGAAAAAAGATGAAGAGTTTAGCCATGGAAAATGCAGGAGCTTGCTTCACGTCAATTCTTCTTCTCCAAGTGGCAACTGAAGCTCTAGATCCCCTTTCAACTTGCGTCTCCCTTCTCTTTATTTCTGCAGCCTCACGTCTTCCCTTCACAGCCACTATGCTTCTTTTTTTTATCCTCCAGTCTCCAAACCCTTCTTCAATTATTTCCCATTTCGGTGCTCTCCTTTTCACACACAGCCACCTCCTTTTATTTATTCCATCGTGTCAATTCATTTCGGTGCTGCCTTCTACCCCCCCACAAAGTCCAGCCTCCAAACCCTTATTTATTATTTCTCTCGTGGTCCCAATCCCTTTTCTTTTCTTTATCTTCAATTCCCATTCCACACGATCAGCCTTCTTGTGTTCGGTCCAACTTGCTTTCATTCTATTCGGAGCTTAATTGGTTCCAAAACCCAATTCGATCCAGCTTGCCTTTATTCATTTCAACCCAACTTGCTTTTCTTCCCAATTCTCTTTCGGCCCACCTCCCTCCTTTCTTCATTTGACAAATCGGTCACTCCCCTTTTCCTTCATTCATATGGTCTCCATTCGGTGCAACATCTCTCATTAATTCAGCTTCTTCCTACCTCTTTCATTTCGGTCCAACAACTCCTCCAAAACAATTCCATTCGGTTCTCTTCTTTCCTTCACACAGCTGCCAATTAAAATAGCCATGGTCCCCACTTAATTGCCTCTTCTTTTCAATTGTTTTTAGATTAAAAAGTGAGTTGTGACTTGTCATCACCTACAAAATTAGATTCATAAAGATAGTATCTTTTGCTCACAATTAAGAAATAATAGGAATAACAAGTATTAATTAAAAATATAACAATTTAACCACTATAATTCCCAAATTATTATTTCACTGAAATCTCACATTAACACTTGATTATGCCCAAAATATTCAATTAAGTCCCACAAAAGCCTAAGATTAATTAATAAAAATATATAAATATTAAGCTTTATCACAATCCAACACTCCACTTGATATATTTAATCACTAAAATCCATCATCTAAAATCTATTTTTAAGAAATTCCAAATTCCAATTACTTACTTTAGAAAATCATAATTTATGAAAATCATTTGGATTTTGTTTTGGTGTCCAATTAAATTTCATCGAGGCAAAGTATATGCTAAACACTTAGTTACACAGAACATTCCAAAGCATCACTCAAGTATTACTTCCCTAGAAGACTTTCAAGAACTATTTCCAAAACATATAATCCCTAACTTTAAAAATGATATTGTGTTACATGGGTGGTTTAGGTTTTTTGGAAAGCGTAGGATGCCAACTTTAAGCTATGAAATCTTAGTTTGAATCTTATAACTTTAAGTGACTGACCTCCTTTTCCAAAATCATACTTTTAAATCTTAAGCTCTTCAATTCATATCTTCTACTTTCTAACTTGAAAATGCGTAGTAACGACAATAGGCTATGGATAATACCGTTTGCATTGGAACTCTTGTATTGAAAAATGTTTATAGACTATAGTTTTCATGCAAAAACGGTTGTTAAGATTTTGGAGTTGCCATTGAACTCAATGCGGGCACTAATCATCCATTTACTGATAACTTGTAACCCTCTGTTTATTTTTATCCATAAAACTCTACCGATTAAAATTGCCACTCCTACCTTTCGAATGTAGCATAATGCAACTCATATACCTCTCACATGCCCCAAGTTACACCTTCTGCTCCCTTGAATAATTAATCATTTAATAATAATTAATTGAAATTATTAACAGTTATTATACCTATTGTATGCAATTCCTCATAAGTGGTCTCATCTGGAGATGTGTTCCCAACTAAGCACCTTCCTTACTCATTTATTTATTTGCAATTCATCATTTGGAAATTGCAAATTGAAAACTATCATGCCCTCTTGATCCCTCCAAAGTAGCATCTATAATTGACTACGAAAAGGCATTTGGGTTATTGCCGCACGTGTTCTTATAAAGTTTGTTTCCTGTAAGAAGACGCCAACATCTCTACCTGGAAGTATGTGACTATGTAACTCCTTAGAGTGAGTGGGATAGTTCTTAAGTTGAGCATGTGATTCCATCCTTATGTTATTGAACGAATTATGTGTGTACACCCCCAGTGAGAAGAGAGGAGAGGACAAATACTTTTAGAAACAATCTTCTGACGGTCATTTTTCTGTTAGTTCTACCGAGGAGAACCTATTTGGAAGACCGTATGGAAATAGGGAGGTTTGAAGAAGATCAAATCCTTTATGTAGCTGTCTATCCATGGTCGACTTCATACTAGCCAGTTGAGAGCACAAGAGGTATTGCTGAGTTTGCTGAGTGCCCTTTTAGATGTAACCAGGAAGAAGACTCAATGCATCTTTTGCGGGACTACATCAATGCCAGAGAAAGATGGATTTCCATAGTTACACCAAGATTATGGGAGAAGTTCAGTAACTTATATATAGGGTATGGAGTGGCTTTAACGGAACATGAAATATGACGCTAGTAGGAATTTCTCCAAAAACGTTAGATGGCAAATACTTTTTGGGTATGTTTGTTGGGACATTTGGGTAAAGCAGTTATGGAAAGCTGTTTGGTGAGGATGAAGAGTTAGTTTATCAAAATGCTCATTCTAGCCTATTCAGAGCAAGTTGGGATCGGGATCTTACCTCCCAATACCAGTTCGATACACATCAACAGTTTCAAAATCATGATGACTGTTCCTTTTGCCCGGGGTTTATCACTCTTGAGGTCAATGGATTTGTCACACCCTCATCTTATTTTCAGTTATTTTAGAGTATTTGAGGAAAATGATATGCAATTTGGTATGCAACACTGGAAGAGCCTAAATATACTGATAATAAGTGCATGATTATAAAAATTCCCTATAGGAATTCATACTTGATAATTACAATTCATGTAGCCGCATAGGGATATTTCGGTGTCTAAACTCATCCTATTAAAATAGAGACATCTTCTCACCTTCGTTCTACCACGGCGATCCCCTTCGTACGGTTCTCTTCATTGTTCTCAGCATATCTTCTGTTTTCTCCTGTCTAAATTGTTAGTAGGGGAGGGTGAGATTTGAGAGAATCTCATTAGAAAAACAGTACCAATATGCATGTAAGATAAGTGCTTAATGCATGACATGCTTGTATTACATAACTCATGTTCGCACAATGACATATATACGTGCTCGATGTTTCAATCAACATATTTATGGTCATAGCATAAACAAAAATAGAGCTTAAATCATTCATATATGTTTCATATAATCAAGCAAAGCAATAACATGCATCAATACACTAGCATAAATATTAAATACATTTAGGAGAGGTAAGTTCCCTACCTCTGTTTTATCAATCCCTTTTTAGTGTGCCTCGTAAAACGTGTCACTTCCGGCTTCCGACTTGGTCCTAAAATATTAAATGTACAAGAAATAGGTCATAACCTTCCAAATATCATTTTAGACTCTTCCATAGTGTTTCTTGTGGTTATATTAGTCTATAGTGAAAATTTACCAAAATGCCCCCAGGACCCCGGCTCTGCCGTACCCAGACCGATGACACGTTTTTCCAAAATTTTAACTAGGGCTATTTTGATGTATTTTCATCTAAGGAATCCATTTCTGGGCTCAAAATCACCAAATTCAGTGTCAAATTATGAGAATGCCTTTGACAGCCCCGATTTAGGGTTTCAATGGCATTTTTGTAATTATGCTTTTTCGGTCTTTTCCGAAAAAAGTGACCAAATGTAATCCTACCTATTTTTGCCCACTGAATCCAATGGAATCTTCTATTTCATGAAAATCTAGCTCATACCCCCTGTTCTGACCCTGGCTGAAAGTTTCTCAAGAAAAAGGAAAAATGGAGTTTGTGTTTAAGCTTATAAAGCTTGTACTTTTCCACTTCTAATCCCTTATTAACTCATTTAATTACTTATTAACCATGATTCAAAGAAATTTGGGCAGCAGAACCCCTTAGGATTAGGGCTTTCCAAATTTACAAACTAGACAAAAATCACCAAAACCAAACACAAACCTTAACAACAACTTCATATAAGAAAAGATCTAAGGTTTGTAAGGTTACCTCTTGAGATCTTAAACCCTCTCTCTCTAGGCATCTCCTCTCTCTCTGCTTGAGCTAATAATGAGTCTTCAAAATCATGAATTCCTGAGGAAAAGGAGTTTAGAGAAGGTTTTCTAAGCAAGATTACAAGAAAAACTTAAGAAACCAGCTTCTTACCTTAGATTTCTTCTTCCTTCTCTCTAAAACTCCAAGTCTTCTTTAAGCTCTCTCTCACTCTCTCTTCTTTCTTGTCTCTTGGCCAAATGTGAAGGGAAGAGGAAAGGGAAATGTGTTTTATGAAATCTCTCTTCTTTCATTCTAGCCCTTGATTTCAAGATGCAACCTTGTGTTGACACTTGTCACAACCCATACCTCCACCCATACCTCCTTCCTATTTGTCATAATTACTCCATTTGGCTTTCCTTAGCATTGAACTAGTTTTTCTCCCTTGGTTAGCCTCACAAAACTGTCCCCCTCTCATGCTCTAACTAGCCAAATTGCTTCTTCCATTTACTCAAGCTCATTAGTACAAGAGTTGGCTACCTAACCTTATGACATAGTAAGGACTTATGACACAACAATTATCTCCATTATCTTTCATGTGGTGTTGACACTTGGTCTCATTGGATTTTGACACTTGTCTTCTCCTCCTTCATCCCTTAATTTCTAAAATAATTAAGAGAAAAAGGAAGATTAATTTATTTCTTCAATTTTCGTACAAATAGAAAATTTGGGCAGAATTTTCACCAATCTTTGAAAATTCATGACTAATTTTGTAGACATCATTTTGATGTGATGCCAAAGGCTATGGAACCCTTATTTAGTCTAGTTTCAATGAAAAATATGGAATTTTTATAGCTGGAATCATATCATTCCCAGATTTTTCTTCTTTGACCACTGCTCCAGAGACTTTCCAGATTTTTTGGACTAAATTCAAAAATTCATAACTCTTTGTATATAGCTTCAATTGATTAATATGACCTATCAAATTAAAGCTTAGGATGTCTACTTTCAACCTATAAAATTTCATAATTTTTTCGCAGCATTTGTTCTTTCAAAACCATATGATAAACTCACTTCCTCGCAGGCGATTTCACTGAAAATACTATTCAACTTTCAATTTTCAATATTTTATTCCTTTGGCTTTAAATATTCATCATTTCAATGAATATATAAAATAATCACAATATACTCTTGGTGAATAAAATTTGGTGTGTTACAGGTGTAACACCCTGCCTTTAATCACGTAATTATAATTCGAAAATGCACATTTAATTCGGATTAGAGACCATCGGATAACTTAAACTTATTTCAATTTCCTACTTTGTAGTAGGGTTTTCACAAAACATTCAAAATCTCTTCCTGTTCCTGGTCTCCATTTCAAAATTCGAATATAATTACCTGTACAGTTTATCTACATTCATGTATAACAGAGTGTATAACCAAATTCCCGACAACTCCCAGGTTCTATACATATATACTCTAGAGGTTACAAGTATCCACTAGGGGATTACACAACCAAAATCATATATGATATTCCTAATTCAAAATATACAGTAATCCCGAGTTTAAAGTAGATAACCAACATCTCGAAAATCCTTAGTATCTCTAAAGATCCTAAGTGCTTCGGGTTGGCCGCTTCTCCTTTGAGCCACATGCCCTGTCTGAAATGTTAGTCATAGGAAAGAATGAGATTCGAGCGAATCCCAGTAGTAACAAACCACTCACACAATGCATAACACAAAGCATGTATATAAATCACAACCAGCAACAGCAGCAGCAATCTCAAAGATACATGGTTTCCACCACAAACGACAGCACTCACGGCTGTATGCACAATACGACAGCTCTCGCTGTAATAATAATAATCACGACAGCTTACGCTGTAATCACAATAATGACAGCTTACGCTGTAATCTCAATAACGACAGCTTACGCTGTAAACGACAGCTTGCGCTGTAAACGACAGCTATCACCAGCTGTAATCGCAGCAGCATCGAAGAATCATCACATAACATGATAACACACACATACATAGCATTATACATAGTATAAGAGAGAGAGTCACTACCTGATCCTTTCCTGACGTCCTTTAGCGCAGTTGGCTCACGAGGGCGGCAAATATCGAATCCTACAATTCCAAATGCACCATTTAGACACTTCCATAGTGTTACTTGGGGTTATATGAGTCTATAATGAAAATTTACAAAACTACCCCCGGGGACCCGGCCCGGGCCCGCCGTACCCGGTCCGGCTATACTTTTCTTGAAATTTTGACATGGGCTATCCTGACATATTTTCGCCCAAGGAATCCATTTCCGGACTCGGAATTATCAAATTCAATGTTAAATTACGAAATTGCCCTTGGCAGCCCTACTTTTAGGGTTTTAGGGGCGTTTCCGTAATTATGCTTTCTCGGCCTTTTTTGAAAAAGTGCCCAACTGTAACCCCACCTAATTTTCGCCCCTGAACTCAATGGAACCATCAAATCATTGAAAATCCAACTCTAAGACCCATTTCTAGGGCTGGCCGAAATTTATGAGTTCTCCAGGGAAAATCGGGGTTTTACGATTTCGGCTCCGTAAACGCGTTCCTTTCTACTCCTAACCACTTTATTAACCATTACATTAGGTTACAACTAACATTAAGACCCAATTTGGGTAGCATAACCCCTAGGCCATAACATTTCCAAACTTTAAAACCAATGGCAATCCGGCGAAATTTCACCGATTAAATTGCCTACAACAGCCAGAATAAGCAATATACGAAAGTTTGGAAGTTACCTCAAGCTCCTAATAGCTTCTCCTTGACTTGGCTGAAAACCCTAGCCTCTTGAACACCAAATTTTGAGCTTCAAACACCTTAAATAACATAGAAGAGAAGCTTAGGAACAAGGTTATACGCGTTAGGAGCTAGATCGTCGGAGAAATCGGCTTACCTTGCGAGATTTCTCCTCTTTCTCTCTCTAAGAGCTCTCAACTTTCTCTCTCTATCTTCAGATGGAAATGGCGTGGAATGGCTGAAGAAGATGAGCAATTTGATTAATAATCCATGCTGACATCATCTTTTAATGAGATGATGTCATAATTCCCATTTTCGGATTTTCTGGCAGATTTTCTGCCCAAACTTTGGAAAATCATAACTAATTCTAGAAAAATCGAAATGAGGTGATTCCAAAGCTAAATGAAAGATATTTAAGTCCTCTTCATAGGAAAAATATTGGCCATTACTGCAAATCACCACAAAATTCCCAGAATTTCAATCTTTGCATACTGTTCCAGAAAATAATTAATTTCGCTGGGCAAACTTCAAAAATCCAAAACTCTTAGGTCACAAATCAAAATGATACAAATTATATGTCCATTTTGAAGCTTGACATGTGAACTATAAGACTGGAAAATTTCAGAATTTTTAGATACCATTTGGTCATTAAAAACGTTCACACAAACGGACTGCCCAGAATAGAATTTCACTGGACAGAATTTTAGATTTTGCATCTTTGCTTCCATTGGTTCCATTTTCATACCAAACATCATTCCCACATAAATTTTCACAAGGAATCCATTGGAATCATTAAAATATCCAAATTCGATCACACATTCTTCAAAAGTGTTTATTCAACAATAATTACATCCACTTTTGAAGTCATTAGCCCTTAATCACTTTGTGGGATATTACATTTCTCCCCCCGTAAAATAAATTTCGTCCTCGAAATTTGTCACACAACTTGAGCCATAAACTCTGGATAACGTCTTCGTATATCCGCCTCTGCTTCCCAAGTTGCTTCCCTCTGAGTCATTCCCTTCCAGATCACCTTCACAAATGGAATGCTTCGGTGTCTGAGTCGTCGTTCTTCTCTATCAATGATCTGTTCTGGCTCTATCGCATATGTGAAGTTGTCTTGTAACTCAACTTCTTCATATTCAACAATGTGAGATGGATCCGGTTGGTACTTCTTCAATTGGGAAACATGAAACACGTCATGGAGCCTACTCAAGTTCGGGGGTAGGGCTACTCGATAAGCAACAGGCCCAATCCTCTCAAGGATTTCAAAAGGACCTATATATCTCAGGCTTAGCTTCTTCCTCTTGATGGCTCGCCCAATGCCCGTAATTGGTGATACTCTCAGGAATATGTGATCACCAACCTCAAATTCTAGAGGCCTTCTCCTCTTGTCAGCGTAACTTTTCTGTCGACTCTGCGCTGCAAGGAGCCTCTTACGAATGATCTGAATCTGTGCTGAGGTTTGATCAACCAAATCTGGTCCATAAAGCTTCCTTTCGGATAGTTCATTCCAACATAATGGTGATTGACACCGTCTTCCATACAACGCTTCATACGGAGCCATTTGAATACTCGCATGATAGCTATTGTTATAGGCGAACTCAGCTAGTGGAAGGAAACGATCCCAACTTCCTTTAAAGTCGAGCACACAAGCTCGCAACATATCTTCCAGCGTCTGAATTGTTCTCTCAGATTGTCCATCCGTTTGAGGATGATAAGCCGTACTGAATCTCAGTTGAGTACCTAAGGCTTCATGCAATGCTTTCCAGAATCTCGAAGTGAATCGGGGATCTCGATCGGAAATGATATTCTTCGGTACACCATGGAGTTTCACAATTTCTCGGATATAAATCTCTGCTAGCTTATCCGGAGAGTAACCAGCATCGATTGGTATGAAGTGGGCTGACTTTGTTAATCGGTCCACAACTACCCAGATCGCATCATAGTTTCTGATCCTGGGTAATCCCACAACCAAATCCATGGTCACGCTTTCCCATTTCCATTCTGGAATCTCAGGACTTTGAAGTAAACCAGGCGGTCTCTGGTGCTCGATTTTCACTTTCTGACAAGTGAGACACCTTGCAACATATTTGGTCACGTCACTCTTCAAACCCGGCCACCAATACACCGATTTCAGATTCTGATACATCTTGGTCATACCAGGATGAAGAGTATATCGGCTCTTGTGTGCCTCATCCAGAATCTTCTGCCTCAACTCTGCCTTAAGTGGAACGCAGACTCTTTTCTGGTAACGAACCAATCCACGAGGCGATATGTCGTAGCCTGAAACTTCTCCCTGTTTGATTCGAGTCAGATTGCGCTGTATCCAGTCATCTCGACTCTGAGCTTCTTCAATTTCCACCCTTAGATCACTCTCCTCTTGAGAAACAGTGTAATTGGCATAGATGATCTGATTTGTCAAATTTAAATCACGAAAATCTTCAATCAATTTCCTTTCTTGTATCATCATAGCTGCAACGAGCACAGTCTTTCGGCTAAGAGCATCAGCGACTACATTTGCCTTACCCGGGTGATATTTTATCTCCAGGTCGTAGTCCTTAAGCAATTCCATCCAGCGACGCTGTCTCATATTCAGCTCTTTTTGATCATATAGATATTTAAGACTCTTGTGGTCGCAGTACAGTTCTACAGTCACACCATACAGGTAATGACGCCAAATCTTTAAAGCAAATACAATGGCCGCAAGCTCCAGATCATGAGTGGGATAATTCAATTCATGAGGTCTGAGCTGTCGAGAGGCGTAGGCCACCACACGTCCCTGCTGCATAAGGACACACCCTAATCCCTGCCCACTGGCATCGGAGTACACAACATAAGTCACACTGGGATCGGGTAAAATCAATACAGGTGCCGATGTCAACCTCTCCTTCAGCTCCACAAAGCAATTTTCACATTTCTCGTCCCACACAAATGGATGATCTTTTCTCGTGAGCTTGGTCATTGGTAACGCAATACGGGAGAAATTTTGGATAAATCTCCGATAATAACCAGCAAGACCCAGAAAACTGCGTATTTCCGCCACAGATTCTGGCCTCTTCCAGTTCAGTACTGCTTCCACTTTACTGGGATCCACAGAGACCCCTTCTTGCGAGATAACATGGCCTAAGAATTTCACTTCTGATAGCCAAAACTCGCACTTGCTCAATTTAGCATATAATTGCTTCTCGCACAAGATATTCAATACGATTCTCAAATGATGCTCATGCTCATCCTTATTCTTGGAATATATCAAAATGTCATCGATAAACACAACAACAAACTGATCCAGATATTGCCGAAAGATACGGTTCATGTAATCCATGAAAACCGCAGGCGCATTGGTTAGCCCAAATGGCATCACCAAGAACTCATAATGACCATATCGGGTCCTGAAAGCAGTCTTTGGAATATCTTCTGCTTTCACTCGCAGCTGATGATACCCTGACCTTAGATCAATCTTTGAAAACACACACGAACCAGAGAGTTGATCTAATAGGTCATCAATTCGGGGAAGAGGGTACTTGTTTTTTATAGTAACTTTATTCAGCTCTCTGTAGTCGATACACAAGCGAAGACTCCCATCTTTCTTCTTTACAAACAATACTGGAGCTCCCCAAGGCGACACACTGGGTCTAATAAACCCTTTCTCAAGCAAATCTTCTATTTGTTTCTTTAACTCCGCCATTTCGTTTGGGGCCATGCGGTATGGGGCCTTGGATATAGAACCAGCTCCAGGTACAATGTCAATTGGGAACTGAACTTCCCTTTCTGGAGGTAATCCGCTCAGATCGTCCGGAAACACCTCAGGGAATTCATTTACCACGGGTATATTATTCAAGGTTTCGCCATTTTCCCCTTGCACAGAGAAAAACACTACATACCCCTGGCAACCCTTTTCAAGATACTTTTCAGCTTTGGCTGCCGAAAGAAAATTCATACTAGCATCCACATCTTCAGCCCTCTGAGATACAGGATATACTATCCTCTTGTTTCCACAATCAAGCAATATATTATTTGCCATTAACCAATCAAAACCCAAAATGACTTCTAATTGACTAAGAGGCAAACATATCAAATCTACAATAGATTGATGCCCTTCCACAGTTATAACACAACTCAAACAAGCTTCTGTGGTCAAGGCCTTAATACCCATTGGAGTTGACACTACTAATTCAAATGGCAGTTTGTGCACATGCAATCCCAGGCGCTTCACGCAATCATAGGCAATGAAGGAGTGACTTGCACCCGAGTCAAATAAAACTTGCAACAGATGGCCATGAAGTAGAAGTTTACCTTGTATTAGCTCAGGAGATTTGCGGGCCTCCTCATGGGTCATAGTGAATACTCGGCCCTGTGTCCTCGGTCTCTGGTCTGGTCGTGGCTCTTTGCATTCAGCAGAAGTATGCCCCACACGCTTACAATTGAAGCATATTATTTTGCCATCACAAGTTTTGCCTTGATGTGGTTGGTTACACCGACGACAAATCCATGGTCCAGAATATGTTCTTTGCTGGTCACGGCTCCCAGACTGGTAGGGCTTCTTACCACTTCCAGACGAAGATCCTTGCCCCTTTCGCTTTTGTGAGGTAGCACCCTTATTAGGTTCATTACGGTGGCTAGTAGCTCTGGCAGGATACAAATCTCTCAAGTTGTTCTCTGTAATCCTGCACTGTTCAACCGCCTTGTTGAACTTGGTAAATTGATGAGTAGCTAAGCGCTTCCTCAACTCTCGCCTCAGACCGCGAATGAGCATATCAGAACTCCATTCTTCATCATCCTTGAACCGGAGATAGGAGGAGTATCGAGCCAATCGAACAAAACGGGACAAGTAATCGTCGAAGCTTTCCGCGTCCCCTTGCCTGATATTCAGGAATTCTGTCTCCTTCTCGAGCCTCACTGATTTGGGAAAATACTTCTCGTTGAATTCTTGTTGAAACAATTCCCAAGTCAATGGCATCTTGTTGCTCTTCAAGGTTAGGGCGATATTCCGCCACCAACGGTCTGCATCCCCTTCGAGTTTGTAAACGGCCAGTCGTGGCTTCACCTCATCCGGACAATTAAGCACCTCAAATATTTTCTCCAGTCTATTCATCCAATCTTCGGCTGCTTGAGGGTCAAACCTCCCTCTGAACGCAGGAGGCAGATGCTTGCAGAACCTGGTGACCCAAAACTGAAGGTCTCTTTCCTCTCTAAGCGGCATCCCATGAGATTCTTGATTTGGGACAATGTGAGGTGGGGACTCCAGGGGTCGTGCTGACCCTTCAGCAGTGTCCTCATGACGGGTTTCTCCTTGAGTTTCCTCCGGAGTGGACTGAACTGGACCTTCCTTGTTCTTCGCCTTCTCTGCTCTGAGCTCTTCTCTCAACTCAGTTATCATATCTCTTTGATCCCGGATTAGACCCATCAGCTCTTGCATAGGATCTGGTGGATTATCATTGACGACCTCCACCTCTGGGTCTACACGCGGAATATTGGGGCGTCCTCTAGTTTTCTTCATTCTACAAACAACTTGCCCCATTAATTTAGCAGAGATAGTATGCACATATAGTCACAAAACTCATATATATATCCATGTCAATAAAACATACATGTGCATACACAACAATCATTCACAGATAATCTTCTATCCCTACTACTATCTAAGGGATCTATCCTAGCAACCTCTACCCTTGCCAGGAACTACAGCTCTGATACCAAAATGTAACACCCTGCCTTTAATCACGTAATTATAATTCGAAAATGCACATTTAATTCGGATTAGAGACCATCAGATAACTTAAACTTATTTCAATTTCCTACTTTGTAGTAGGGTTTTCACAAAACATTCAAAATCTCTTCCTGTTCCTGGTCTCCATTTCAAAATTCGAATATAATTACCTGTACAGTTTATCTACATTCATGTATAACAGAGTGTATAACCAAATTCCCGACAACTCCCAGGTTCTATACATATATACTCTAGAGGTTACAAGTATCCACTAGGGGATTACACAACCAAAATCATATATGATATTCCTAATTCAAAATATACAGTAATCCCGAGTTTAAAGTAGATAACCAACATCTCGAAAATCCTTAGTATCTCTAAAGATCCTAAGTGCTTCGGGTTGGCCGCTTCTCCTTTGAGCCACATGCCCTGTCTGAAATGTTAGTCATAGGAAAGAATGAGATTCGAGCGAATCCCAGTAGTAACAAACCACTCACACAATGCATAACACAAAGCATGTATATAAATCACAACCAGCAACAGCAGCAGCAATCTCAAAGATACATGGTTTCCACCACAAACGACAGCACTCACGGCTGTATGCACAATACGACAGCTCTCGCTGTAATAATAATAATCACGACAGCTTACGCTGTAATCACAATAACGACAGCTTACGCTGTAATCTCAATAACGACAGCTTACGCTGTAAACGACAGCTTGCGCTGTAAACGACAGCTATCACCAGCTGTAATCGCAGCAGCATCGAAGAATCATCACATAACATGATAACACACACATACATAGCATTATACATAGTATAAGAGAGAGAGTCACTACCTGATCCTTTCCTGACGTCCTTTAGCGCAGTTGGCTCACGAGGGCGGCAAATATCGAATCCTACAATTCCAAATGCACCATTTAGACACTTCCATAGTGTTACTTGGGGTTATATGAGTCTATAATGAAAATTTACAAAACTACCCCCGGGGACCCGGCCCGGGCCCGCCGTACCCGGTCCGGCTATACTTTTCTTGAAATTTTGACATGGGCTATCCTGACATATTTTCGCCCAAGGAATCCATTTCCGGACTCGGAATTATCAAATTCAATGTTAAATTACGAAATTGCCCTTGGCAGCCCTACTTTTAGGGTTTTAGGGGCGTTTCCGTAATTATGCTTTCTCGGCCTTTTTTGAAAAAGTGCCCAACTGTAACCCCACCTAATTTTCGCCCCTGAACTCAATGGAACCATCAAATCATTGAAAATCCAACTCTAAGACCCATTTCTAGGGCTGGCCGAAATTTATGAGTTCTCCAGGGAAAATCGGGGTTTTACGATTTCGGCTCCGTAAACGCGTTCCTTTCTACTCCTAACCACTTTATTAACCATTACATTAGGTTACAACTAACATTAAGACCCAATTTGGGTAGCATAACCCCTAGGCCATAACATTTCCAAACTTTAAAACCAATGGCAATCCGGCGAAATTTCACCGATTAAATTGCCTACAACAGCCAGAATAAGCAATATACGAAAGTTTGGAAGTTACCTCAAGCTCCTAATAGCTTCTCCTTGACTTGGCTGAAAACCCTAGCCTCTTGAACACCAAATTTTGAGCTTCAAACACCTTAAATAACATAGAAGAGAAGCTTAGGAACAAGGTTATACGCGTTAGGAGCTAGATCGTCGGAGAAATCGGCTTACCTTGCGAGATTTCTCCTCTTTCTCTCTCTAAGAGCTCTCAACTTTCTCTCTCTATCTTCAGATGGAAATGGCGTGGAATGGCTGAAGAAGATGAGCAATTTGATTAATAATCCATGCTGACATCATCTTTTAATGAGATGATGTCATAATTCCCATTTTCGGATTTTCTGGCAGATTTTCTGCCCAAACTTTGGAAAATCATAACTAATTCTAGAAAAATCGAAATGAGGTGATTCCAAAGCTAAATGAAAGATATTTAAGTCCTATTCATAGGAAAAATATTGGCCATTACTGCAAATCACCACAAAATTCCCAGAATTTCAATCTTTGCATACTGTTCCAGAAAATAATTAATTTCGCTGGGCAAACTTCAAAAATCCAAAACTCTTAGGTCACAAATCAAAATGATACAAATTATATGTCCATTTTGAAGCTTGACATGTGAACTATAAGACTGGAAAATTTCAGAATTTTTAGATACCATTTGGTCATTAAAAACGTTCACACAAACGGACTGCCCAGAATAGAATTTCACTGGACAGAATTTTAGATTTTGCATCTTTGCTTCCATTGGTTCCATTTTCATACCAAACATCATTCCCACATAAATTTTCACAAGGAATCCATTGGAATCATTAAAATATCCAAATTCGATCACACATTCTTCAAAAGTGTTTATTCAACAATAATTACATCCACTTTTGAAGTCATTAGCCCTTAATCACTTTGTGGGATATTACAACAGGATCCATTCTAGATACAGGACAGAGTGGGTACGGAGGAGTGATTAAAACAGAGGACGATAATTGGATATGTGGGTATAAGTACAAACTCACTCCAGTGCCGCCTGTGATTGTTACGATTGTTCAGGGATTACAATTATGCTGGAAGAAAGAGCACATAAATGTTTTTTTTACATATTGCATTAAAGCTATTAATTTAGTAATGAGAGGGTGTGATGTTTCTCATCCCTTTAGTGATATCATAAAGTATGCAAGGTTATGAATGTCTAAAAATTGGCACGTATTGATTAGACATAGGTCTAGGGAACATAATGTAATAGCAAATTTTTTGGTCAGGTTAACTCATACCATGGTAGAGAATGTTGCAATCCCTGATCACCCGCCATCTTCATATCAGGAGGTCGTTGGTGCTGAAGGATAAGGTTGTTGACTTTGGATTGTAGTCTAATTTGTTTTCTATTATAGTACACAAGTTGTAACTCTTTTTTGAAATTATAATGGATATACAGTTTTCATTAAAACAATTAAGCAATAACATAAAATGAAAATAAGATAGTAGACAATCAAACATCCATATGACTTGAAGCAAACAAAATATAGATAAAAGGCATGTTGTTGGGGTGGAAAATTACTAATTTTTTAGACAAAACAATTTTGGCCAACCTTGAATAAGAAAATCATTTTTCCTATGATCTACCCATCAAATACTCAACAAAGCTTTGAAGTATTAAAGTATTTTCAACCTAAGATTTGATTTTAGAGACTCTAACCAAGGTATTTGTATGATTATCCTTCAACCACCAGAACACTGTTCACACTTTTTTGAAACAGAGCAAATAAACAATTCAAAAAATTTTACTTTTACAACTATTACCAATGACTTCTTATTTTGCTCCTTCTTCTCAAGTGAAACGAGATCTAATATCTCTTGAAAAATATGATAATTATATAAGATATGATGTTTTTACACCGCGCGAGGGGAAACAAAAAAAATCAAATATGAGACATATTACCATGAAAAAAACACCAGCCCATGCCACGCACAGGAAGAATCCCTAGTTCCTATAACTAAAGCATGTCAAAATTATTTAAAAATTTGTAGACGAAACAATTTCAGTCGAAATTAATAATAATTTTTGTATTAATGACTATTAGTTTAATGATTAAAGCATTGTAGGTAGGAATATTTTGTTATCATTTATCTACTTTAATAATTTGTTAGGAAGAATATTTAGTGATTATTGATTATAATGTCATTGCATGGTGGATTGATACTATAATATCAATATGTAAAAGAAATAGTAAAAAATGTTGGATAAATATATTATTATTTTGTTTGTGATACAAGGTATTAAATTGATTTTGGATGACATGTACTATAATGAGAATTTAAATTATTTTTTAATTTTGTATTCTTTCCCAATTTGACCCTTAAATTGACTTTGATCTGATTCACTAACTTTTGACTCAATGCCTCAATCCGTTCAATCAATGACCCAATAAAAAAGTATTTTTTAATCTAGTGAACATTTCTATAACTCTGAAAATTTTGGAAGCCCTTTTCTACATGCGGTACAAAACTCCACTTGGTCATGACCACATTTCCTCATTCTTCAATGGATTTGGGGCCTCAGATATGCGCCCCTCTGCTGCGCCTTCTACTGCCCCCTCATTTTAGGAGCCTTCCTAAATGTATTTTTTATGGCTCTTTGGATCATTAGATTCAACATGAAATAAGTAAAATTTTGATAACTTATGGGCAAAAAATAAATATGTTTTCAATTTTTTATGATTTTTCAAAGATATTTTAGAATAATTGCACTTACTAATTAAAAAAGAAGAAGAAAAATGGTACTTAAAGTGGAAAAAAAGGAAAAAAATAAACTATTTTTCTGAAATATCTTTAAAAAATTGAAAATATGTTGATTTTTTACCCATAAATATCAACATTTCACTCATTTCGTATAAAATTTAATGATTCAAAAAATCATAAAAAATACGTTCGAAAGACTTGAAATGAGAATGAAGGGGTAGTTGACGCTGCGGGTGGCAGACATCTGAGGCCCCAGATCCTTCTTCAACTCCTCTTGGCCAAAACACGAAATCATGGTTAACATACCAAAAGTGAAATGCTTTGTTTTCTAGCTCATTTTACGTTCCATGCATGACTGCACTCTATCTGGCTCACCGACGAACACCGTCTACTGTTGTCTCCTCCTTGCGTGGTTGCTCTCCGGCAAGTATTGAAGAAGGTTTAAACCCTAAGGCTTTGTCTTCTCCCAAAATTCGGTAAGACTGGTTTGTTCAATCTGATTGTGAATCTTTGAATTCTTTCCTTGTGTCATCTATCCCCTGCGTGTTTTCCCATACTGTTGGACGCCATCTCACCGCTTCTTGCTCTATTTTAAATTTTTCAGTTTTAATTTGGCTCTGAAGCTGGTCGTTTAACCGTTTGAATATTGACGGTTTGCAACCTGGGAATATTTACCGATTGAGTTTATTTTTTATTTTTAACTTTAATTGCTGGTTTTGGCTTGAATGTTCTGTAATTGGTTACTATACTTCTGCTTTCTTCATTTTCATTTTGATTACTAGCAACATATGCTTTGGATTGTGTTGTTGTGCCATGTTGGGTTTGTTATGTATTGCAGTTTTGCTTATTAATCTCTTGATATTATCATTAATTTAAAAAATTCTCATGGTATTTGTGATGGATGATCTTGTAAATGACTTGGCTCGATTTGTGTCTAGCCATTTAGAAGCTTCAATTTACATTATTTGCAGAAACAATCAATTGTACACCTTAGTCGCTCTAGGCAACATTTTTCATAATCATAAATTGCAAGACAAAATTGGAAGATCATAGATTGAAAGAGTGTTTTCATTTTCATTCTTTAGTGGCCTGGTGGAGTTGTCTGAATCAATTGGCTTACTAAGTCATCTCAGTTGAAGTATCTGAGAAAAAAGTTTGATAGGGTATGATATCAACTATGCTTTTTTTGAAAGATCTCATTGGTGGCAGATGGCCCTACTGAGTGTAATAGGTCCTCCTATGCTTCTTATATGGTTTCATATAATTAGTGCATTATGAGTAATGAGGTTCTCTTATTTTTCTTGAATAGTCATTTCATTAGGAAGGTTGTGTTCAATGTGTCATTTTGTTTTAAGCTGAATTATTTGCAGTTCTTTCAATAGACAAGGAATGGTCTGAATCGATGTATGAACCATGGGATGGAAAGGATGATCAAGAGGATTCTCCATTGAGGGAGCAATATGATGATTTGGAACAAGTAGGAACAGAGAAGTCTAGCAAGCATAGAAGCAAGGATAGGAAGAATAGCAGTCGAAGTGAAGACAAGGAGTATAGGAGTAAAACCCGAGATAAGTAAAAGAGAACTATGGAGGATGTTTCAAAAGAAAGAGAAAAAGAGGCAAGAGATCTAGAAAAGGATTGAATGGGAAGCCGGGAAAGGAAAAGGGAGGATAGGGATGAACGTGAAAAGGATAGGAGTAGAGATAGTAAATTAAGGGAGAAGGACTATGATAGAGAGAAGTATAGGGATAAAGACTGCGAGAGGGATAGAGATAAGAAGGAACGGGGTAAGGATAAGGATCTTGAGAAGGAAAGGGAGATAGAGAAAAAAACTAATAGATGGAGAGAGAAGGAGAGGGGAAAAGAGAAATCTAGGGATAGGGATAGAGAAAAGAAAAGGGACAAGGCGAAGGAAAGGGGGAGATAGAGGCATAGAGATCATGAAAAGGATAGGGAAAGCTATAAAGATAGAGACAAAGATAAGGGGAAGGATAAGATTCGCGACAAAGAAAGGGAAGCAGATCAAAGATAAAGAAAGGTCAAGAGATAGAGTAACCAGGAAGACTCTTGAAGAAGATGAAGATTACAAAGCAGACATCCATGACAAGAGAGATGAGGAGATTGGCAAGCAACGAAAGGCATCAAATCTTGATGGGGGTGAGCAAAATAGTGAGGCCTCAGCAAATACATCAGCAATGGAACTTGAAGAATGCATTTTGAAGTAAGTACAATGTCTTGTTTATCTTTTTATGCTTGCATTGCTCTCTCTCTCTATGTGTTTTTTTGTCCCTTTTTTCTTTCTAAACCATTGCCCCTATTTTTACTGGTAGACCCTGCAATTATTCTGTTGAACCTTGCTACTTCTTCCTGTGAGAAAGGTTATGAAAATTGTGATCCTATCTTATTAGGAGAGGGGCTTTGTGGGATTTGATCAAGAGATCCTATATTTATATGTTTAATACCAATATGGTGATAATTTTTATGCTTCCAGGACATGCGAGGTAATAATAAAAGTTAGAGAGAAAACTCAATGGTCCCTTAAGAAATTACTTGACCTCACTTGTTAAACCAAATTAATCTCCCAGAAAAACCTTTAAAAATAGGGGAATGACTGAAGACATCCAGTGATGCCTGCTCTGGTCATGTCTTATGTCTCCCATATCTTCCCCCTTTTATTTTATTTTTTTGAAAATTTTTGGTGTAAACGCTTCAAAGAATTGAATTTGTTTCAAAATATTATTGTAGCAAAATGCATAAAAATGTTAAGAAATGTCCTTGAAAGTAAACTGGAGGTTTAAAAATTGCATAGAAACACATATATTCATACTATAAATGTTACCATACCATACTTAATTTATTCCAATTATTGATATCTAAAATTATGACATACTGCACCCTTATTCTAATTTTAATCCATTTAAAAATTATTGTATTTACATGTTGTTTGGGTATTTTGATTACACTAACCTGTATCATAGATTGACAAATACTATAATAGTTGATATATCAATTACATGCATTTCAGCTAAAATTTCTGTTCTTTAAAATTGTGAAAAACATTTCTTCCAAATGCTTCTCTTCTTCTTCTTCTTCTTTTATATTAATAAATAATTATAGTGAAATCATTGAGCAAAAATTCAGTTTTTAAAATGAAAACGCATTTGTTTATGTCATTAAAAAGCCTTGGCCATGTGAAAAATGCGAATGAAACAAATGTGGAACATTGTTTATTATGAATCAAAACTGTTGATGGAGAAGCCAAAAAGATGGAAGAAAATGAAAAGACTAGGATTATTGTATGTTGACTTGAATCTCATATGGATTATTATATAACATTTACATATGGATTATTATGTAATGTTTATCATGTGTTGAAATGTTCATTTTTCTATTTCTTTTGTAAGTTTTATCTTTGTAGTATTTCTGTTTTGGCAGACTATCTCTACAGTTTAAAGGATAGCCCATTTATGCTTGTGAAGCTATTGATTGCCTATAAATTATTACTCGTACTATCCAATAAAACATATGAAGGAGATTGTCATTGTTTGTTGACACTGGAGAAACTAAAAGGGAAGAGAACCAAACCAGATTAGGTGAGAATGTGGTAAAGAGACGTTGGGCATATCTTGATTAAATGAGATCATTCTAGATCAATAGATGATCCAAACCTAGAAAATTATTTTTTTGATAAATATTCAGGATAACGCTAACAACGCTAAGAATTGAAAAGAAGACATGAATGTTGACTTGGAAAACATTTTTAGGTATTGGAGAGAAAATATGGAGTGACGATTGTGATTTAGAGTTTTCCCCGACTGGATGTTAGTAACCTTATCTTTATTTTTGTGTCTGCAGACCTACACAATTTACTTAACATGTTGCAATTAGGGTAGCTAGATTTTGGGCTCATCTTAATAATAAATAGAATCGATGTGCTTTATTGGTCGCAAGCCTTGACTAATTTTATTATTTACTGCATCCTTTTTTCTTTGTAATAGTACTTAGTCTTTTTATTTTAGATTTTGAAAGTAATATTATCTATAAAACATGCATAAATTTTACAAGAATGGAAAACATTCTATTATGACAATGGATGAGACTCATAACTAATCGTATTTTTCTATTTAGGGTTTGACATTGGATGAAAGGGGAAGATTTTCTAGAGAGGTAGAGAAAAAACTTGAAGAGGTTGGCCATTTCTTTTATATAGTATTTTGTAAGAAAGTATAGATGAAGCTCCAATTATTTTATGGTGATAAGCTTTTTATTATTGAATAAGAAATTGGGTCATGTCTTTGTTTTTGTGACTTCTTGTGTTTGTTCATCCTATTGCTAGCTTCGTAGAAAGTTAAGAGGTGTCTCCACAAACACCTTTAAAGATCTAAATTCTTCTAGAAAGCTATCATCAGATTACTATACTTATGAAGAAATACTTCAATTTAAGAAGCCCAAGAAGAAAAAATCCTTAAAGAGAAGCTAGACCTAAATGCCCTTGAAGCTGAAGCTGTCTTCACAGGATTAGGTGTTGGTGATCTTGGTTCTTGGAATGATGCTAAAAGGCAGGCCATCAAGGAAGAGCAAGAGAAACTAGAGGCTGAAAAAAGAAATGGTGCTTATCAGTCTGCATATGCTAAAGCAGATGAAGCTTCCAAATTGTTGCATCTAGAACAAACACTAAATGTCAAAACTGAGGAAGAGGAAGCTCTAGTTTTTGCAGACGATGATGACATCTTCATAAATCATTGGAAAGAGCTTGGAGACCAGCTATTAAAAAAGAGGAAGAAGCAGCATCTGGCCCCCAAGCGATTGCATTGCATGCCTCATCAAATTCTGGTAATGAGACAGTAGATGATCAAAATCCTGCGGCTAGTGAGTCAGAAAACAAGGTGGTCTTCACTAAGATGGAAGAATTTGTCTAGGGTCTACAGATTGATGAAGGTAATTTTTCATTTAATAATGTTTCAATTTCGATACAATTTATATTATGCGAACTTTCTGGGATGTGCCATCTTGATCGAATGAAAAATTTCTAAGATGTGCCATCTTGATCGAATAAAAAACGGAATTGTATTTTATTTCATGTCTATCTACTATTAGTAACTGAAAGTTTTGCAGTATAATGTATTAACTAATGATGGGACCTGGAATATTTTAAATTAATCCCAAATAGGTCTTGTGTACGGCTTAATGATAAAATGAGCACAATGAAGGCAAATTTACACCGATGAGTATAACCAGGTATAAAATAGTGAATGAACAAAAGAGATGAGAATAGCAACAGAAATAAATTCTTTTCTTGACTTTTGAGAGGTTATGACCTCTCTTTGCAAAAACTGTCTTCCTAGAAATGCTCCTACTCAGTTCCACCTTGGCTGCCTTGTTAAATACCAGCTCGACCTATGACTCATCAGCTCTACTTGTAGTGTCGTTATTCCTTTTCTTAGAGTAAACTTGGCCTGTAAATGAACCAGGCCCATAAGTTAATAAATTGTCTTTTGAATTGTCCAAATGCTTTTGCTATTTCTTTTAGTTCTCTTCCACTTCATTTTCCAATTTTTTAATCGATGTGCTCCCTTATTTTCTTTTTGTTCATTCTTGAGTCCACATCTGAATTAATGTTATATCACCCTCTTGGTCTATTGATTTTTTTTTCAGAGGCACGAAAACCAGAAAGTGAAGATGTTTTTATGCATGAAGATGAAGAAGCAAATGCTCCCGATGAAGGAATCAATGATGAGATTGGTGGATAGGCTAATGTTAAAGAAACTAGTGAAGATGAAAAACCAGATTCAAAAGACAAGGGGGAGGTTGTTCCTAATGAAGCTATCCATGAAGTTGCTGAGGGGAAAGGCTTGTCAGGGGCATTAAAACTTCTTAAAGATCGTGGAACACTTAAAGAAATTGTTGAATGGGTAACAGTTGAAGAAACTATTGAATGGGGTGGCAGAAACATGGACAAAAAGAAAAGCAAACTGGTTGGGATCGTTGATGATGAAGAATCATAGGATACACATAATAAAAAAACGATCCGCATTGATAGGATAGATGAGTTTGTTCCATGATATAAACACAATTATATGTCTTTTATTATTATAGAATTTCATTATGTTATGGTTGATGATCATTACATGGGCATGTTTGCAAAGAAAGAACCCTAGGGGCGCAGAATTATGTAAAATACTAAGTTTTCAGTGCAAAATCGAATATTTTATACTTCAAGCTCTAATTGTTACATACAGGGTGTGTTTGGATTAGCTTTTGCTAAATAGATTTTGGGTAGAATAGATATTTTGAAAATGATTTCAGTAGAATAGATTTTGTAAAAAGTGATTATTTGGAAGTTGTTCTCCCTAGCTTATACCAAACTCATGGTTTCTTTGGAAAAATAGATTATGGAAAAAATGAGTGTTTGGGTAGCTTATACCTAAACCTTGGTTTTGGTGGAAAGATGTATTGTCGAATTGAGTGTTTGGGTTGTTTTCTCCAAAATCATGGTTTTCACTCAAATAAGTGATATTGAGGAGCGTCATAACACACTTATACTATAGAGGTAAAGGGAGGCCTGTTCCTGAGAGATTTAATTGGTCTTCTATTGTGGGCTTTAAGGCAGCTTGGGTGTGGAGACCGTTTTATGGAGGGGGTGGGACTGTGATTTGGAAGATGGGTAAGGAGAAGTTCCCTACTTTGACAGATTGAATATACCCTTCATCCAAGCTTGCTGGTTTATTGTGAAGGATGACCTAAATTCTGATGAATGTTTATGATGAGTTTTTCATAATAGGTTAAACTTCACTTTTATCACTCCTGTCCTTAAGAAGGATTGGTCTATTGGAGCATGTTACTTTATAGCCTGTTGTTTAGTGTTTAAAAGATCATCATAAGGGTGTCAGGTCCGTTTAGTGAGTTTAGGGATACTATCTTTGAGAACAAAAGTTCCTTTGCGGCATGAAAGAAAAGCTTTATTGCTGGGCTAGTAGCAAATAAAGTGTCGGAGGGCAATAAATGTAAAAACAAAACATAAGGGTTTGGTTTGTAAGCTAGATTTGTGGGAAGATTATGATTAGGTCAACTAGGGAGTTCTTGATAAAATTCTTTGTCGCGGGTATAGGGTTAGATGAAGAAAATGGATTTACTGCTGCTTCTTGTTTGTTGCTTTTGTTATCATGGTTAATTGTAAACCAAAAGAGTGTGAGTTAAAAAAGTTGTAACTGTGAGGTAAAGAGATCCTCTATCTCCTTTCCCGATGAGTTCCACATCGGGAAATCTCACAAGTAGAGTGGGGGTTTATAAGTTCAAGGGGCTCTCCCTCCTAATAAGCCAGTTTTTTTAGGATGGGCTCTCCCTTTGAGCTTGTGATCATCACACTAGTTCTTTCATTGAGAGTCCGATGTTCACAGAAAAGGCTACTAACGGAGGGTTCTGACCGGTAGGGGGTCGAGTGCGGTGCCGTGGTGTGGAGCCGTCAGGGACGTCTGCTCTTAAGGGGGTGACTATGCTATGAGTCCTATATCAGGAAATCTCACAAGTAGGGTATAACATGCAACAAATGGAAAAACATGTCTAGTTTGGATTAAAATGTAGGGTATAAAAAGAAGGGGAAAATTAATCTTTTAGAAGTCTTGAAAGTTCCACATCAGTTCAATTGTTGAAAGGTGAGGTGGGTTGTGGTTTGTAATTTATGAAGGTGTGTAGGAGTTCATGGCTGAGCATGTGATGTGGGCTTGCATATTATTTGCTCCACTTGCAGCAAAGAATGAGTTGCCACTCTAGCATTTTGAGGTCGGGGTGGTCCAAAAATGGAACCAAACTGCAATAGTGACTGTCACCGGCCAATTTTTCTGATTTCAATTACACTGAAATAAAGAGTTGCTTTAGAGGGGGAAACGATGAAAGCAACAAGGAAGTAGATTCAATATCAGGATATGAATAATAAATGTTAGATATTCAGTGAAAGACAGACTAATATTAAACTATCTTCTTTTGCTTTATACCTTTGTACTGTGGCATAACTACATTTTGGAGTATACACACTTGATTTAAATGTACACTTGTTTTTTATTAGGGTTCATATTCTGTTGTGATATACTACTTCCAAGGACATGGGAAGACAATATCCTTTTATTGTTGGATAATATTACATATGGGGTCTCATTACCAAAACAGCTATGCGAATAATTTGTTGTGTTTGAAATCCTTTATATATAGTGAAATCATTTTTGGCTGGTCCAAAAGTAAGAACTTACCTACTCTCCCAGTATTGGTCTATGTTGATGAGAATCAGATTGCATTACAAGACAAGATACTTCATTTTTATTGTGTATTAATGGTTGTACTACGTCCTGAACAAGGGTGTTATTTGCATTTGGAGTTTTACTCAACTTGGTCTTTTATCTGTTCATATGGGTTCAAGGATGTGGTTATACATGTAGGGGTAGAAATGATTGTACAGGATTTTTCAAGTTTTAAGGATTTTTTAAATATTAAAATATTAAAGAAACATATAGCATCCCCCTTTTCTTTTTCTCTTCAACATTTCGATAAACCAACTGTTTTTTTTCCTCCTTTATAGACAAACTAGTGACCCTAAAAGCGGGTTTGCTACCGTTGAGAAGGATCTTCTAAGGGGCTTGACACCAATGCTTGGTGATCAAAAGGTAATTTATACTTTTAATTGAATATGCTGCTTTGACTACACAATCCTCACTTATCAAAATGTAGACAATCTGATAATTGGACGGTTTATTATTTTCTTAAGCATGTTTTGTGGACCTTCAATTTTAGATCTTGGGTTCAGGATGTACAATATCTTGAAAACTTAATGAGGTTAAATTTTCCTTGATAGTGCAGCAACAAGGCTTTCCCCTTCCCCTTTCTGTTTGTCTCATTTTTTGATAGTGATGTATGTATTGTCCCAGTACTTGTTGACAACAACAACAACAATAAAGCCTTATCACACTGGGTGAGGTCGGCTAATGGATCGCACAACGTCATTGTGCTCTGTCACAAACCAAATCTTTAGAAAAATTATTAACCAATAGATCCCGCTCTATAACCTCATTGATGGTTCACTTTAGTCTTCCTATATCTCTTTTTAGAGGGCTCAAAACTCCTTGATCGACCCTCCTCACCGGTGCACCCAATGGCTGTCTTTGGACTTGTCTAAAGCACCTCAGATGTACCATTTTCTCTTTAATAGATGCAACTCCAACTCATTTATGTATATAATCATTACGAATCTTATATTTTCTTGTATGACCACACATCCAACTCAGCATCCTCATCTCCAGTACCTGTTGACAAAAAAAAAGGAAAACACACCCCAGTGCCTGCTAGTTCTGAAATGATCTGGGCATTTCAATTTTTTTGTTTTTCTTTCACAAACACGGCATTTCAACTGTGTTTCACATTTTTCTATTATTGAAAACATATCTACTTCTTTCAGGTAGAGCACTTTCTGGGAATTAAGAGGAAAGCTGAGCCATCAAGTTCAAATGAACTAAAGAAGCCAAAATCTTGAGCCTTTTATTTCTCTGTCCTAAGGATCTTTAACCTAATATAACATGTAAAGCATTGGGAGAGCCACTTGGTATGAGATTGAAAATCCTCAAAGAAACTATTGAGGGAATTTTTAAACCATCGCTTTGAAGATGAAATAGAAGGCAACTTGATCATGCAATGGGTTGAGATCTTGAGTTTTGGCTACTGATACTAGAAGTATATGTATAATAATAGCTAATTGTATTTAATTTCTTTATACTGTATATTAGTTGCATTTTTCACCTATTTTTTACTATTTTCATTTGTCCTTCAAATTGGTATGCATATATATATATATATATATTATTAGTCAAATCAAGTTTTAACCAGAGTAAAAAGCTTTGTGCCCTTACTGTGGCTAAAAGCCAATTTTTGATATTCTTCTGAAATAAATCTCTGCTTTTTCCCCCTTTTTTTAAATATAGTTTAAAAATTTTCATAACTCTCGGTTTAACATGATGATTCGATGTTAAAGTAATTCCCGTTAAATAACTGATTTTGTCCATCGTTATTTTTTAAGAAAATAAATAATCATTTAGTTTTACTCAATTTCAAATAAATTTTTTGAGTCTTCCATCATTTTTTATAGTTAATCTCTATAATAATGAAACCTGAGCCCTTTTCCATGACTCATCCGATGTGACAATAACAGTGACTAACACTGTTAGAAGATGACATCCTGGTTGCTTCCACAACAGATTATGAATTAATAAAAACTAAAGCTTTGATTTTGATATTTGGGGCGTCTGAAACAACAATAATTAATTAATTTAAAGTTTCTTCTACTCTTCTCTTTTTTTAATGGGTCTAATGGAAAGTGAAAGTCCGATAGTTACATACTTGGGTCTTTAAAACCAATAGATGCTTCTCTTTTGAGGAACTCAGACCCCAGAAAACCTCTCTAATTCTTGGGTAAAATAATAAGGCAATTATAGGCATAAAAACACTAGTAGATTCTATACAATTTTCAATAAAATAAAAATGAAATCACTTTTTTCACATGCTGAACATTATATAAGCTCTCAAATTAATAATATTGGGATGCACTCATCCATTCCCTATCTGACAAGTAGGAAGAAAATCCATTCAAATCCAACTTTATATTCACTCGTATGATCGAAGCAATCAAGAGGGACCACCGCAGGTCCTTTATTCTTGAGAATTCATATATCCCTTATCAGTATATCTAAGTTCAAATTCAGAAATCGACTCACCTGATTTCATTCGAAGTAGATCGAATTCAGTGACCAAGGTGTTGATTCGATTCTCCTTTATTCCCGAAGTTCCTTCATGAGCTATTTCCAGAGCTTCCCACATTTCCTTTGCTGTTGGGAGTGTGCAAATTCTGAAGTATTCATTTTGACTCAAAGAACTTTGTAACATCAGAATTGCCTTTGCTGTTGAGAGTGATAAGTTTCTTGTCATTCTCATCATATTCCGCTGGCGTCTTTAGAATTTTCTGAGAATCTACAGTCTTTGTAGGTTGATAGTTTCCATTCTCAATTACATCCCATAGCCCATATTAAGTAGCCATCACGAACACTCTGAATTTTGCTTTCCAGAAAGAAAAGTGTTCTCCATTGAAACCTGGAGGTCTACTGATGGATGCTCCGTCGGGAAGAATTCCTTCACCCATGCTTGCCATTGGATCCTTCTTAGGTTGTTATACCTTAACAAGAAGACCTATGCTCTGATACCAAATGTTAGAGCAAGCGTTTCACACAAGAGGGGGGTGAATTGGGTGATACTAAAATTTCGTTGCAAATATAAAACCTTTACGGTGAATATAAAGTAATAAAGAGTAAGGAGAAATATCACCGAAGTGTACACCGAGAGTTATACTGGTTCGGCCACAACCACTTTGACCTACGTCCAGTCCTCAGAGCTTCTCTGAGAGTTTCACTATAACTTCCAAGATTCAGTGGGTTCTTGGCACCTCAGTACAAGCAAGTTCCTTTCACCTGGACACTCGCTCCCCCTTACAGGTTGTAATCCAATCCCAACTCAAGGTTCCACAACCTTAAGTTATCTCAATAACAAATATTGAGTTTGAATGAAATATCTCTCTTACAGAGTAAATGATAATCACTGAAGCATAGAAATACAAATATGATGTAAAACAGAGGAATGAGCTTGATGATACGTTTGAGTGTGTTCTTGATGTATTGGATTATCATTCTCTGTTTGGATGTTCCCATATATATAGATATGATGATGAAGACCGTTGGAACATTTTCTTCTCGTCCGTTGGAGAGTGCGCAGCCACTGTTGAATTTTCCATTATTTGAAAAATATCCGTTTCCGGTAGGTGGCGGTAGGTGTCATTTGAACGTTACATTTGACTTTCCTTATTTGGTAAGATCTCTACATTGTTTATCTGTAAATAAGCTAAGAATACTAATACAATGAAAGATTAATCATATAGGAAACAAATCAATGAACGTTTGAATGATTTCTTGATTTCTGGGTTTACTTACTCGAGTAGCTACTCGAGTATCCTTTGAAGTTTACTCGAGTACTTACTCGAGTATCATCGTGAAATCTTTGATCAACTGTAAGTCAATGAATAAATACAAGATTACTCGGGTAGTGCATGGAATAACCAATTTTCAAACCTTTGGAAATGTATGTTTACTCGGGTACCTACTCGAGTAATGCACTCATAACTTTATGAGCTACTCGGGTACCAACTCGAGTAATCCTTCAAATAAACTTTTGGTTACTCGATGCTTTACTCCAGTAATGTTGGCAGGATTTTAATGCCGAGAGCACTTACCTCATTACTCGGGTATGGACTCGAGTAATGCACTTACTGTTGCATAAGTTACTCGGGTACCACCTCGAGTAAATGTACTTTTTGTGCATGATTTACTCTGGTAATGACTTGAGGTTCACCTTGGAAATATTTCTGCATACTGGGGTACTTACTCGAGGAATCCACTTAAAATAAAGCATGAAAAATTTGTATACTAGAGTAAGTACTCGAGGAAGATTAAACAAAGAGAGATCAGGTTAATCGGGTGCCAACCTCAAGTTTTCACTTACTCTAGTATGTTACTCGGGTAGCTCCTCGAGTAACATTGGCAGTGGTACAAAGTGCCGAGAGTTACATATTTTCAGAACCAGGGTTACTCGAGTAGCTCCTCGAGTATTAAGGGAAAAACTTGAAGGCAACTAGAAGTTTTCACAGGTTTACTCGAGTAGCTCCTCGAGTAACATTAGCAGTAGTACAAAATGCCGAGAGGTCCATATTTTAACAAACACATTTACTCGAGTAGCTCCTCGAGTATCAAGGGGAAAAACTTGAAGTCAACTGGAAGTTTTCACTTGGTTACTCGAGTAACGCCTCGAGTAACATTGGCAGGCCGAGAGCACCTTAAAAATACTTACACTATTACTCGAGTACCTACTCGAGTAACGTTGGCAGGTTACTGGAAGGTGTCTCTGGTTACTTCAAGTTTTGTCTCATTACTCGAGTAGCGCCTCGAGTAATGCCTTAGAAAACTTACTTCTCATCAAGTTTCTCAGCATTTTCTCATGGCCTTTCTTCATTACTCCAATGCTTACTTCAAGTGATGCTAGTTCCTGTCATTACTTTGTTCAAACTTGTTTATTAATCATTTCCTTTTTAAACCATACTTTTGTTATCATCAAAACATAAGATCTAACATTTTCCCCCTTTTTGATGATGACAAAACTTGGTGATTTTGTACATGGTTTTTCAAATTGAATTTTTTTAATTAAATGTGTGTTATTAAGTTTGAATACACCTTGCATACACAACAACTTCATTAGTCCAAACATGTATCATGATTCAAAACTTTAATGAACTTAAGATTAAATCATAACACACTTGCATTAAACAGAAAACGTTCAAAGTAGAAGATAAAGTTCAAAATGAAATTAAAATGCTCCCTAAAATCCCATGTACACCCAAATACCCCAAACTAAACTAGGACACATCCACAAAATCACTCTCAAGCTCTTCTCCCCCTTTTTGGCTTCATCAATCAAGTGGAGGGCTAGGAGGTTTGACCATGGAGATTGGTGTTACTGGAAGGACCGTAGAATCAAATGAGTCCAAGGAATCAAATGAACTAGAGGAAACTGGGTCAGGCAGATGTACTGGAGGAATATGGATGTCATCGTCGAGAGGAGAAGGTTGGAAGACAACTATAGTAGAGGGAGTGGTCTGAATCTCAGGAGTAGTCTCAACCTCAGGAGTATGATGTTCAGGGGAGGAAGAGGAGGATATTTCCTCTGTTTGGGTAGGAGAGGGAATAGGTTTAGGAGCAGTGTCTGGCTTGGGAGGTGAATCATCGATGATAATATGTGTAGTCTCATGGGTTTCAGGGTCATCCACTGTGAATAAGATATCTTTCCCTTGGGGCTCAAGTGGATCAGAAACCAGACGGGTAGATGGTTCAACCTCAGGAATAGGAATGTCTGAAGGAGGGTCTACTGGAGGTGGTGGTGGTGCAGATGAAGAGGGACCGGCAGAAGGTCCAGGACCCAAGGAATCCAATCATGCCAGGATCAGTCTCAATGTCTCTCCCTGGGCACGTTGCTCTGCTAGCAACTCCTCATGCCTTCTATCCATTCTCTCAACCAATTCTCCCATTTTTGTGTTCATGTGGGTTATGAGTTCTGCATTTGTGTTGGCTATGTCAACATGAAAACCTCTGAGCATATTCTCCATGAAGTGCTGGAGAGTGGCATTGAGGAAGGATGGTGATGAAGTGGTAGCAGCTGGAGCCGATGACTGAGTGTCATCCATCCTACTGGTCTCTGCCTCAGGGGACTTCCTCTTCTTCTTGGATCCAGACTCCAAAGGCCCTTTGAGAGGGATGTCTATGTTCAGCTTTCCAATTTGGTTCCTTCCAACCGGAGTCAACCTCTCAATTGGCTCCTTGCTATCCAAATACCATATTTTGTTCTCTTTTAGAATTAGAGACACAATCTGGGGATATGGCATTGGAGTTGTAGCCTTCCCATCCACCTTATACCTTTTCATCTCTGAGAAAATGTATTCTCCCAGATCCTTCTTTTCCTTCAGAAGTAGTGAAGCAAACCATCTAAAATCCCTATCGGAGAAGTGAGTATAATTGTTGGCTTTGTTCACTAGGGACCTAGAATAAATGTACCAAAGGACCCTGTGATGATCACACATGTCACTGGGTTTAAAATTTAGAGGGCCAACTAGCTCACCAGGTTTGAGAATAGTGAAGATTTGGTTTGGCTCAATTTCAGAATAGATATCATCCAGGGGATTCTCAATTCCTAACCATAAATTGATCCTAGAGGGAGATATAAGTATCTTTTGGCCTCTCACAGTGGTGGTCATCTCTTCCTCGACTGAGGTTCGGTTAGGCTCATCAATGATTTCTAAGTTACAGTAAAAATGAGTGATTACCTTTGTGCAAAAAGGCAATCGAATAGATAACCAAGGCATAAAAGGATCAAAATAAGAACTAAGGTCATACTTCACTACCTCTTGAAGCAACTTCAGATCAATATAGTGTGTCTTGCACACTTTCCTTCTGGAGAATTGTGAAAGATACTTGGGGGACTCCACTAGTTTGCCCACATTGAATCCCTTGGTTGGGTAGTGATCTCTGCTTCCAGAATCTTGGACTTCTTGGAAGATTGACCCTTCTCCATTTGGTCAATGATCCCAGCCATAGTCTTAGCCACATTTTTGTCATATTTTGGCTTCTTGGGAGGCTTTGGAGTGAAAGAGGGTGTAGAGGAATCAGAGTGAGGAGGTGAGGGAGATTTAGCACTTTTGCCTCTTCCAGTAGATGTACTCTTTTTGGATTGAGCCCTAGTCACAATGGGCTCTTTAATCACAACTCCTTTGGGTTTAGGTTGTAATTGAGGTTGAAGAGGAATTTTGGCTTTTGGTCTTGGTGTTAACTTTCTTCTCTTTTTGGGAGGAGAAGAAAGAGGATCAGTATGTTGTTGGGAGTCAGAGGATTCTATGGGAGTAAGATTTTTGGTCCTCATTCTTCTGAAAGATTGAGAAATTGAGATTTTCAGAAAAATAGACTATCTGACGCGAATTTAGGGCAGAAAGATTCTGAACAAAATAGGAAGTTTTTGGACTTGAAATCAGTTGGGTTTTGACGGAAATGAGGCAAGGAATCGATTGAGAAAAGTTTTTGAAAGGGTGTATAATGATTTACTCGAGGAGATTTTGTAGAAATGACCGAGTTTGCGCAAGATAAAGACCTAAAACCCGACGTTACTCGAGGCCTTACTCGAGTAAACTTCATGATTACTCGAGGCCTTCCTCGAGTGTTCATACAGAAAAATTCAAAAATAATTCATTTAAATTGCGTACCTGGCATGAATAATATAGTAATTATCCATGGATGTTCCCTCGATCATTTATAGTCCATTTGGGTCAGATTTGAGTCATTATTCAATACTTTGAGAATCTGAACTCCGACATTACTCGAGGCCTTCCTCGAGTAAGCTTCAAGTTTACTCGAGGCCTGCCTCGAGTAAACAACTTTCTAACTTCTGACTCTTCATTTCTTTGAAAAACTGAACCGTTATGTTTGAAAATTAAGTAACTTGATCCGTTACTTCCAGTTTTGGAGGTCATTACTCGAGTACATACTCGAGTAAAGGGTTACTTTACTTCAAGTTGTTCCTCGGGTATTGCTTCACTGTGAGTCATTACTTCAAGTTGGTACTCCAGTAATGGTGTCCTCTGATAACCTCTGTTTTTGTTTCTCAAAATAGAATTTCTACTTTCCTGCAAAACAATTTTCTATACACTCCGATGCTTAAATTAATAATCATCAAAACATTTTCAAATGACTTCATCTAATATTATGAAAATCTGAAATAACTTACAACTCATTGGGATTTACCATTCCCAATTCTCTTCTAATGTATAGAAATTGATCTTTTGCAAGGGGTTTTGTGAAGATATCTGCTAGTTGAAGATGAGTAGGAATGAATATTACTTTCACATCTTTCTTTTGAACATGATCTCTGATGAAGTGATGTCTGACATCAATATGCTTGGTTCTAGAGTGTTGAACTGGATTCATTGCCAAGCTTATCGTACTAGTATTGTCACAATAGATTGGTATTTCTTTAAGATAAATACCAAGGTCTTGTAGTTGTTGTTTTAACCATATTACTTGTGCACAACAACTTGAGACTGCAACATATTCGGCTTCCGTTGACGAAAGAGACACTGTATTTTGTTTCTTGCTGAACCATGATACAAGAGATCCTCCAAGAAATTGTCCTTGTCCACTGGTGCTCTTTCTGTCTGTTTTGTATCCTCCATGATCCGAATCTGAATATGCAACTAGATATTCACTTCTTCCTTTGGGATACCACAAACCCAATTCTGGTGTGTCAGCAAGGTATCTAAAGATTCGTTTGACCGTTTCAGCATGTGATTCCTTTGGCGCCGATTGATATCTTGCACATATGCCAACACTAAATTGGATGTCTGGTCTGCTTGCCGTGAGATAGAGTAATGATCCAATCATTCCTCTATATTTTGTGATATTGTAGTCTTTCCCTTTGACATCAGCATCAAGCAGCGTTGTTGAGCTCATAGGCGTGTCCGAGCCATTTGCTTCATCCATTCCATACTTCTTCAATAGCTCTTTTAAATACTTTGTTTGAGATATGAAGATTCCATTCTTTCTTTGTTTGATTTGCAAACCAAGAAAGAAATTCAATTCTCCCATAATTGACATCTCAAACTCTCCCTGCATTATCTCAGAAAATTCCTTACACAGAGATTCATTAGTAGCACCGAAAATAATATCATCAACATATATTTGAACAATTAAAATATCATCATGTTTTCGATTTATAAATAATGTTGTATCAACTTTTCCTCGTACAAAACCTTGATCTATAAGAAACTTACTGAGCCTTTCATATCAGGCTCTAGGAGCTTGTTTTAAACCATATAAAGCCTTTTTGAGTTTGAAAACATGGTCAGGTTTAGTAGTATCCTCAAAACCTGGAGGTTGTTCTACATACACTTCTTCCATGATGAAACCATTTAGAAATGCACTCTTTACATCCATTTGATAGAGTTTGAATCCTTTGATGCATGCAAAGGCTAAGAGTACACGTATAGCTTCCAATCTAGCCACTGGAGCATACGTTTCCTCATAATCAATCCCTTCTTCCTGATTATAGCCTTTGGCCACCAATCTTGCCTTGTTTCTGACAATAATTGTGGATTCATCAAGTTTGTTCTTGAATACCCATTTAGTACCAATGATCGGATGATCCTTGGGTCGGGGTACCAAGTCCCAAACTTGATTTCTTTCAAATTGATTTAATTCTTCTTGCTTTGCTATAACCCAATCATTGTCTGATAGGGCTTCATCAATGTTGGAAGGTTCAATCTTAGAAATAAATGCAGAAAAACTTACTTCATTGAAAATTCTATTTCTAGTTTTGATCCCTTCATTCACATCTCCTATGACTTGATCTAAGGGATGACTTCTATTGTATTTCCAGGCTTTAGGTTGACCTAGAGATTGCTCTTCTTCCTTGGTTTCATCAACTTCTGGAATAAGAGACTTAGAAATAGATTGACCATTTTCTTGATTTAAAACAACTTCCTGTTCTTCATCAATGGTTTTGTTAGAGGATTCAAATTCATCAAACACACTATGAATTGATTCTTCAATAACACATGTTCTTTTATTGAAAACTCTATATGCTTTACTTCGGTTAGAATATCCTAGGAAAATTCCTTCATCAATTTTAGAATCAAATTTTCCTAAGTTATCTTTACCATTATTATGAATGAAACACTTACAACCGAAGATGTGTAGATGAGCAATGTTTGGCTTTCTTCCTTTGTACAGCTCGTATGGTGTCTTTCCAAGTTTTGTTCTGATATAGGCTCTATTTGAAATATAGCATGCTGTACTCATAGCATCAGCCCAGAATACTTGGGACACATTCTTTTCATTTAACATTGCTCTGGCCATTTCAGTAAGCACTCTATTCTTTCGTTCCACGACTCCATTTTGTTGAGGTGTCCTTGGAGCAGAGAAATTGTGATCAATACCATTAGTATCACAATATTCTTCAAAAGCTTGATTCTCAAATTCTCCACCATGATCACTCCTAATACTTGCAATGGACATACCTTTCTCATTTTGCACTTTCTTGGCAAAAACAATAAATTCTTCAAAAGTTTCATCCTTTGATGATAGAAAAATAACCCATGTAAATCTAGAGAAGTCATCAACAATGACCAATGTATATAGATTGCCACCAAGACTCTTTACTCTTGCTGGGCCAACTAAATCCATATGCAATAGTTGTAATAGTCTATTTGTTGAAATCTCATTTTTCAATTTGAAAGATGATTTAGTTTGTTTACCCTTTTGACATACGTCACAAATCAAATCGTTTTTGAAATTTACTTTGGGTAATCCAAGAACTAAATCCTTTTTGAGTAACTTGCCTAGTTGATGCATGTTGACATGAGCCAATCTTTTATGCCATAGCCAACTTTCATCGGCATTACTCAGAAAGTAGTTTTCAGATTCATTTCTACTAATATCTAAGGTATAGCAGTTACCTTCCCTTTTTGCTCTGAGCTTAGCCTTGATATTCTTCTTATCAAGTAGTAAGTCTTTCTTGTTGACAATCAGACATTCTTCTGAATCAAATATTATCCAGTTGTCTTTATCTGCACTTTGACTTACGCTCAGCAAATTATGACACAAGCCTTCAACGTAATATACATCTTTGACTTGTATTCCCTTGTCATTTTTGATTTCACTAATTCCTGCTATCTTTCCGGATTGATTTCCTCCAAATTTTACCTTTCCACCTTCCTTAGGTTGCAATGTGGTAAAACTTTCGAAATCTCCGGTCATATGTCTAGAACATCCACTATCTATGTACCATTTGCTATTTTTGGATGCTTTGAGACATACCTGCAATCAAATGACTAAGTCTTAGGTACCCACTTCTTTTTGGGTCCTTTTGGGTTAGTATAAATAATTTTCTGAACATATGAGCCTTTAGGTACCCATTTGTAGGTTCCTATGTTTCCTTTCTTCTTATGAATGCATGAAGATGTATAATGACCTTTTCTATTACAGTAATTACAAAATGCAACAGGATTTGATATATGCACAGAATGCTGGAAATAATTCAAATATGATTTACCTCCTACTTTCTTTTTACCTTTCCTTCTATATGTTTTTGGATCATATCCAATACCAGATCGGTCATTTACAAATCATTGTTCTTTTAAAATAACACTTAGCATCTCACTTCCTTTGGTAAACTTTTCAAGAGTTTTTGTGAGATCAATGTTTTTCTTTTTCAACGAAGAACAATTTTCACAATTCTTTTCTGAACTTTCTTTAAGTTCAATTTCAAGAGCTTTGTTTTTCTTTTTGAAAACAATTAATTCTTTAACTACTTTGATGAATTCAGAATGTAAAGCATTATATTCAGAGAGTAATTCATCATAGGTAGGTTCAGAATCATTTACCTCTTCTTCTGTCTCTTCTTGAGCAACAAGACATATATTGGCTACTTCTTCTTCATCACTTTCTTCGTCAGAGGAACTATCTCCCCATATAGCAGATACAAAGGCCTTCTTTTTGTTAAAGAATTTGCCTTTTCTCTTTTCTTTGCTTTTTTGATTCAGTTCTGGACATTCTGATTTGATATGTCCTGGTTTTCCACATTCGTAGCAAATGATATGGTCTTTGCTGCTAGTTCCTCCTTTTTGAAAGTGTTTGAAGCCTTGACCTTTCTTGTAGAACTTTCTGAATCGTTTTATGATCAAGCCCATTTCATCATCATCAAACTCCTCATCCTCATCTTGATTTTCTTCTTTTGCCTTTAGTGCTAGACCTTTCTTTCTTTGGTCACCAATGTCATCTAGTTCCCGTTTGAACTTTAGTTTGCTTTCATATTCAGAAAGACTTCCAAATAGAGAAGCAACTGATTTCATTGATTCTCCTTTTGCTTCTTCTATTGCAGTGACTTTGGCCTCCCACTCTTTAGAAAGAATATTCAAAATCTTTCGTACTTGGGTATGTTGATCATAAACTTTCCCAAGTGCTGCAAGTTGATTAACAAGATGAGTATATCTAAGTTCAAATTCAGAAATCGACTCACCTGATTTCATTCGAAGTAGATCGAATTCAGTGACCAAGGTGTTGATTCGATTCTCCTTTATTCCCGAAGTTTCTTCATGAGCTATTTCCAGAGCTTCCCACATTTCCTTTGCTGTTGGGAGTGTGCAAATTCTGAAGTATTCATTTTGACTCAAAGAACATTGTAACATCAGAATTGCCTTGCTGTTGAGAGTGATAAGTTTCTTGTCATTCTCATCATATTCCGCTAGCGTCTTTGGAATTTTCTGAGAATCTACAGTCTTTGTAGGTTGATAGTTTCCACTCTCAATTACATCCCATAGCCCATATTAAGTAGCCATCACGAACACTCTGAATTTTGCTTTCCAGAAAGAAAAGTGTTCTCCATTGAAACCTGGAGGTCTACTGATGGATGCTCCGTCGGGAAGAATTCCTTCACCTATGCTTGCCATTGGATCCTTCTTAGGTTGTTATACCTTAACAAGAAGACCTACGCTCTGATACCAAATGTTAGAGCAAGCGTTTCACACAAGAGGGGGGGTGAATTGGGTGATACTAAAATTTCGTTGCAAATATAAAACCTTTACGGTGAATATAAAGTAATAAAGAGTAAGGAGAAATATCACCGAAGTGTACACCAAGAGTTATACTGGTTCGGCCACAACCACTTTGACCTACGTCCAGTCCTCAGAGCTTCTCTGAGAGTTTCACTATAACTTCCAAGATTCAGTGGGTTCTTGGCACCTCAGTACAAGCAAGTTCCTTTCACCTGGACACTCGCTCCCCCTTACAGGTTGTAATCCAATCCCAACTCAAGGTTCCACAACCTTAAGTTATCTCAATAACAAATATTGAGTTTGAATGAAATATCTCTCTTACAGAGTAAATGATAATCACTGAAGCATAGAAATACAAATATGATGTAAAACAGAGGAATGAGCTTGATGATACGTTTGAGTGTGTTCTTGATGTATTGGATTATCATTCTCTGTTTGGATGTTCCCATATATATAGATATGATGATGAAGACCGTTGGAACATTTTCTTCTCGTCCGTTGGAGAGTGCGCAGCCACTGTTGAATTTTCCATTATTTGAAAAATATCCGTTTGCGGTAGGTGGCGGTAGGTGTCATTTGAACGTTACATTTGACTTTCCTTATTTGGTAAGATCTCTACATTGTTTATCTGTAAATAAGCTAAGAATACTAATACAATGAAAGATTAATCATATAGGAAACAAATCAATGAACGTTTGAATGATTTCTTGATTTCTGGGTTTACTTACTCGAGTAGCTACTCGAGTATCCTTTGAAGTTTACTCGAGTACTTACTCGAGTATCATCGTGAAATCTTTGATCAACTGTAAGTCAATGAATAAATACAAGATTACTCGGGTAGTGCATGGAATAACCAATTTTCAAACCTTTGGAAATGTATGTTTACTCGGGTACCTACTCGAGTAATGCACTCATAACTTTATGAGCTACTTGGGTACCAACTCGAGTAATCCTTCAAATAAACTTTTGGTTACTCGATGCTTTACTCCAGTAATGTTGGCAGGATTTTAATGCCGAGAGCACTTACCTCATTACTCGGGTATGGACTCGAGTAATGCACTTACTGTTGCATAAGTTACTCGGGTACCACCTCGAGTAAATGTACTTTTTGTGCATGATTTACTCTGGTAATGACTTGAGGTTCACCTTGGAAATATTTCTGCATACTGGGGTACTTACTCGAGGAATCCACTTAAAATAAAGCATGAAAAATTTGTATACTAGAGTAAGTACTCGAGGAAGATTAAACAAAGAGAGATCAGGTTAATCGGGTGCCAACCTCAAGTTTTCACTTACTCTAGTATGTTACTCGGGTAGCTCCTCGAGTAACATTGGCAGTGGTACAAAGTGCCGAGAGTTACATATTTTCAGAACCAGGGTTACTCGAGTAGCTCCTCGAGTATTAAGGGAAAAACTTGAAGGCAACTAGAAGTTTTCACAGGTTTACTCGAGTAGCTCCTCGAGTAACATTAGCAGTAGTACAAAATGCCGAGAGGTCCATATTTTAACAAACACATTTACTCGAGTAGCTCCTCGAGTATCAAGGGGAAAAACTTGAAGTCAACTGGAAGTTTTCACTTGGTTACTCGAGTAACGCCTCGAGTAACATTGGCAGGCCGAGAGCACCTTAAAAATACTTACACTATTACTCGAGTACCTACTCGAGTAACGTTGGCAGGTTACTGGAAGGTGTCTCTGGTTACTTCAAGTTTTGTCTCATTACTCGAGTAGCGCCTCGAGTAATGCCTTAGAAAACTTACTTCTCATCAAGTTTCTCAGCATTTTCTCATGGCCTTTCTTCATTACTCCAATGCTTACTTCAAGTGATGCTAGTTCCTGTCATTACTTTGTTCAAACTTGTTTATTAATCATTTCCTTTTTAAACCACACTTTTGTTATCATCAAAACATGAGATCTAACAAATATAACTCTCCAATCACTTTTGGAATCTCCCCATCAAATTCATTACTTGACAAGTCAAGAGTAGTGAATACTTTCAAGATCTTTACAAGCTCCATGGGATTACCTTTCATATTAACCATCACTGAAAATTGATACAAGGGATCAATTCTATTTTCCATGTATAGAGATCCTTTTTCAACATTGTCCATCTTCATCATTCCTTTAAATTCTTTTATGCATGCTTCTGGAAAGGATCCATTGAAATGGTTGTTGGAAATTTCAAAAATCCTCAACTTCAAAAAGGGATGCTCGGTTTTAGAACTAGTGATAGCTCCATTAAACTTGTTATTCCTTAAAATGAGTACCTCCAACTTTGGTAGACCTTCAAGGCAGTTGGGAAATGTGTCCTCAATCTTGTTATCTCATACATCCAAAATTTGCAGTTGATCACAAAAAGCCAAGGATCTAGGGAATAGTCCCTCAAGTTTCTTACTGTTGCGACTCGAAGTTTACAGTGAGCTATTCTTTGAAAAATTGTTAGGCATAGTTCCAGTTAGGCTATTTTTACATAGATCAAGATTAGAAATGGCTGGGAAGGCTACAAGGCATTATGGAATAGGGCCTGACAAATTGTTGTGAGAAGTTGAGTACCATAAGTAAGCTTGCATTGCAAATCAGTGCTGAAATTTACCCACTTATTTTGTTGCTAAAAACTGAGAAGAACACAATACCAAATGGTGAAACTGGTAGATTTCCTTACAACTTGTTGAAACTAAGATCAAGAATTTTGATATTTATCATTAAAAGATGCTCAACTAAAGTCAAAATATTGTGAGAGAAATCCAAAGCAGCCAATGACCCTTTTCCCTTATCATTGGACCATTTTGGGATTGTCTCTTGAATTTTGTTGTTGGAGAGAGATAAAATGATCAAATTTGGAACCTTCACTAAAAATTGGGGGAAGTTATTGATGTTACAAGAAGATAAATTTAACCATGAAAGATAGGTTAATAGTGGACCAACATTTTCATTAAAGCTAATTGAAGGAATAATATGAATAGATGGAGAGAAGAAACGCGTATCGGGTCAAGTTGAATCCAGGTATTGTGAGCTCATGCAAATATTAGACTACAAGAGCCTAATAGGGATTAGCACAGTAGTACACCAAAACAAGCAAAATGGTAGGAGAGAAGAGATTGCTAGAAAACTCAATAGCAGGGGTTAATTGTAACTGAGGAAGCACGCCCTATTTATAGTGGTTTATAGTGGCCACTAATTAGGAAAATGTGTGCACTCATTCTTGCCCTCTAAGTCAGTAATCAGATTAATTGATCCTCAATTAATTTTCTAATGTATGGTGACTTGTTCCTCAATTAACAATCCCATAATTAATACTGACTTGTTTTCTAACCAATAGTTAATGCTGATTAATTTTTGATTTGATAAGGCTACTTGTATCCTTAATCAAATAGTCTGACCCATCAAGGGAGGACTTAGACCCAAAGTCCAACATCTCCTACTCGCATTTGATGGGTCATCCATCATACGACTACTTCTTCTTCTTGTTTCATACTTGGTATCTGTCGTGATCACTTGGGCACAACATCTTCAAAAACTTTGGTGCTTGTGATACTAGAAATCCTTGATATTGGATCAACATCCAAGGACACCCTTTGTGAACTTGTAAACTGTTACTTCACATGCCTTAGGTTTGTCTATACACTCAACTCATGGTATATCTGATCCCTCTCAAGTAAGAGTTTCTTTTGTTTTCATTTTTGACCTAGATTGCCTACCATACACGTAGTATCCACACTTAATGGTTTTTCCTATAACTTGTAAGGGACATGTCACAGATGCCACAGTAAAAAGTGTACTTCAAGCTAGACCTTCCTTTTTGACTAAAAGACATCAATCTGTCTTGACTTGGTCGCTTTCCTAACTTTTACTTGTTCGATCAAATCATGTGTGATCATGGAGCTTCACCTAAAGTAGCTAGCCCCAAGTCAAGCTTTCATGATGCCTGCCTAAGTCCTGAGGGCATCGTAGAAGGATTTTTCCTTCCTGGGACTTACACCACAGTGAACCAGGGATCTTTCATCTACGTCCCATATTGCCGCCATTCTCTTAAGCACATGCAATATGGATTGCATGCTACGATGATTTTGTAATGGTGTATGTCGATTCTTATCTTTGTCTTTCACCGTACAAGATTTAGTTCAAAAGCACTCAGCATCGGAACCAGAACTTCCTTTTATAATCATTCCCTTTTAAGACGTCATTTGTAAAAGAGAGTCCTTTGCATGGCTTCAGGTTTGATGATACTTCCTTTGTAATCATGCTTCGATCTATGATGTATGTATATACATGTGGATCTCATCTCAGTTCAACTGATGCGACTCAAGCACAAAGATCTTTCTTACCCATCTCATGATGTTCATGGGAAGGCTATTGTTCTTGTAAGTGAATCAACCTTCCTGACCTGTACGACGTACAAAATTGCATACCTTGTGTCTATGTACTAATATATTCACAATATATTTGAAAAAAATGAAAATGCATTATTTCATTGATTTGAAAGATAATGTTCAATACAGTACATTCTACACATGCCAAAGCATTTACATGCTTGACAAGAGGATTTCTAGCAATGGGCTTTGTAAGGGGATCAACTAACATCTTATGAATAAAAAGGTATTGAACGGTCACTTTTTTCTTAGTGATCATGTCTCTTACGAAATGATATTTAATTTCTATGTGATTTTTCCTATTGTGGTCCTTAGCATAAGCTAATGCTGTAATACCCCAAATTTTGAAACTTGAGGCTAGAGAATAAGCTTGACAGAAGTGGACTGCTAAGCCCCAGTTTAGCAAGATCCCAAATTGTGAATAAGGGTTAATGACTCTAAAAGCGGACGTGGTTAGTGATAAATAACCCTTTTGGAGAATATGATGTGATTTGGGATTTGAATGTGATTCGTATGTGCTGTAAGCAGCGCCGAAATCCTGTATTTAAATTCAATTATGGATTAACCTCTAAATTGACTTAAAATAGAGGGAGGGCACATAATGTGGTGATATGGAAAGATATGAAGTGTTTGGTGGTGATCCAACAGAGATTACCATAATCAGGGGTAAAACGGTAAAGTTACCGACCAATGGATCGGTTACCGAAGAGGAAACTCATTGGTAACTTCAAGATCAATGGTTTGGATTGATTTGTGCAAGAGATCAAGGGGTGGAATCATGTGTGGATGTGCCTATATGAGCTCATGGTTGATGGATCAAGATCATGACAAGTGGCGAGATGTGAACCCTTGGATCTTGGTCAATTTGTCAACTCATTTTCCCTCTTTCCTCTCTTTATTTAGACGTTTTGGCATCCCAAAAACTGTTGCCTTTATCTTTATCTTCACTCCCTCTCTCTCTCAACTCCATTGTCGTCCATGAAAGGGAAGAAAGAGAAATCAAAAGGTGAGTTTTTGGTTGGCTTAATGTCCTCTAATGCTCTAATCACCTTCTATAAAGTTGTTCATAGTGATGAGAGCTTCATTGCTATGGTTTTATATTTTTGAAAGGAGGTGTTTGATGGCTTGAGGAAATTTGGAAAGATGAAGAATCAAGGAATTGGTTTGGGAAAGAGGAAGAGGTGAGTATTTGAAGCCTTTTGATCTAAGTTTTGTAAGTTTTGGTTAAGTATGGTGAATTATGAATTTTGCCCTGATTTTATGGTATTTTCATGTGGACTGTGAATGGTGGAATTGGATGGTGATTTTTGTTGAAAATGGTGTCATGTTGTCGTATTTAGTCATTGGAATTGGTTTGGATTGGATTGGATACATTGTGTGCAAAGTTTGGAAATTCTGTCCAGTGTGAATTCTGTCTGAGCAGTCTGTTCGTGTGGACGTTTGGACTGGGCAAATGATGTTAGAAAATTATGAAATTTCTAGTCTTAAAGTTCACATTCCAAGCTTCAAAATGGACATATAATTGGTGTCATTTCGTTTTGGAACCTGGGAGATATCACTGTCCAAAGTTTGAGGTCGAAAATGAACACTGTTTTGGGACAGTCTTGAGTTTTAGGGAATTCTGTATTTTTGTGTTCCAGTAATGGCCAATATTTTTCCTATGAAGAGTACTTGAGTAGCTTTCATTTGGCTTTAGAATCACCTCATTTCAATTTTTTTGGAATTAGTTATGATTTTTGGAAGTTCAGCCAAGAAATAGAATTTTCTTGGCCGCGGCCAGTGGATTTATGGGCCACGGCCAACCCCTAAAAATCATCATTTTGGACTTTTAAAAGGTGATCTTTGGTCAAATGTTTCCCAAGCCTTTAGTCATATGTCTAGGCTTTGATTAGCCACCTAAAGGTCATGAATGGTAACCAACTTTAAGTGTAACGAAAGTAAGGTTTTGGAATAGAAAATAACCCTATGACCTTGCTTTGATTATAGGGTTGATGTTCGCCCTGAACGTGGTTTGATATTCGTCTGGTCGTGAGTAAGCGATGCTGGAGCTTACGTGGAAAGACTAAGTGTAGGAACATATCTCTTCTGCATGTATTTGATATTTGTGTTAGTGTGTTGGTGCATGTCTTCACTTTGCATGATTATGTGTTATTTGAAGCTATGTTTCAATTAATGCTATGGTCATTAGTATGTTGTTTGAAGCATTGAGCTAACAAATTGTCATTGTGTTAGCATGAGCTATGTGATGCAAGCATGTCATGCATTAAATATTTATCATACGTGCATATTGATATTATTTTTCTACTGAGATTTTCTAGAATCTCACCCTCCCCTACTAACCATGTAGATAGGGTAAGAGACTCGAGGAGGGAGTAAGCACCCAAAGGCAATAATGGCTTCTTCAGAATTTGATATGGGGGTTGGTTATCATAGATGTTGGGATAATTATATATGATATGGATGTATAGTTGAGTATGTATTCGGATATGTATTTGAGATGTGTATTTGAGAAGACATTGTGTAATCCCCATATGAGGGCTTGTATGGGCGAATATGCCCTATAAGGCTTTGAGTTAATGTATGGAACCTGGGATTGTCGGGATTATTATTGTGCACTCTGATTTGTTATGAATGTGTATTCCACGTAGTAATTGCATTCAGAAAGTGAATATGAGACCAAGTTTAAAAATGATTTCGAAAGGTATTTGTGAAACCCCGTCATGTGATGGGTTAGTAAATGTTATTTGTTTATTATTGGTCTCTATTTCACTTTAATCGTATATTTTGGATATAATTACGGAAGGGGGTTACAATTGTGGCTTGACTATCGCAATGTATCAGAATAGGACCCTCCTTTCTGCCTTCCATTCATAGACATTCTAGAAATCTCTTAAGCCATACAACTTTTTGAACAGTGTCAAAACAAGCTATACATTCAAATTCTATAGATGACAGAGACATATAGGTCTGTTTCTTGCTGCTCAAGGAAATTACTCCATTGTTTAGGAGGTACGCATACCATGGGGTGGAGTGTCATTCACCTATATCTCCTACCCAATCGGCGTCAGAGTATCCTACTAGATGAATATCTCTACCTTGGTAACATAGCTCGTAATCCATGGTTACCTTCAGGTACCTCATGATTATCTTCACAGCTTCCCAATGCTTGTTTCCTGGGTTGGATTGAAAACGGCTCATAAGCCCGACCGTGAAACATATGTCCGGTCTAGTATATAGCATAACGTACATCAAGCTTCCAACTGCACTCAAGTATAGGACTCTTTTCATGCGCTTTATTTTGGATTCTTCCATAGGACATATGTCTATGCTGAGCTAGTATCCTTTAACAACAGGGGTATCCATAGGCTTACAGTCTCTCATATTGAATCGCTCTAATATCTTTGCTATGTATGTCTTTTGTGACAAGGATAGCAATCTTTTTGAACGGTTCTACTTTATCTTGACTCCCAAGATATATTCTGCTTTGCCTATGTCTTTTATTTCAAAGTCAAGGATAACTAGTCCTTGCTCGTTTTAACTTCCTTAAGACTTATTCTAGCTAGGAGTATATCATCTACATAAAGAGTCAAGATCACAATCATCTCCAAACCGCTTTATGTAGACAAAGTGGTCTTCTTCGATCATTTCAAAGTTGAATGAGGTTACTACCTCTTGAAACCTTAGATACCATTGTCTAGATTATTGTTTTAGTATGTAGATGGACCTTAGCAGTTTGCAAACCTTTTGTTCACTTCCCTTTTCTATGAAGCCCTCAGGCTGCTCCATATATATTTCCTCATCTAGTTTTCCATTAAGGAATGCTATTTTTACATCCATTTGATGTAACTCCAAGTCCATACTTGCCATTATGGTGAGTATAAGTCTTATTGAGTTAAAATGCACCACTGGTGAGAATGTATCTTCATAATCTATTCCTTCTCGCTGGGTGTACCCCTTAGCTACCAAGCGCGCTTTGGGTTCATCAATTGATTCATCTGCCTTTCTTTTGCATTTGAGAACCCATTTCTTCCTAATTGCCTTTTGGCTTAGTGGCAGGTCAACCAATTCCCAAACTTGGTTAGGTTTCATGGAATTCATCTCCTCTTCTAAGGCCTTTTGTCGTTTTTCCTTAATAGGTCCAGTCTTCGCTTGTTTAACACTTTTTGGATCTTCCTCATTATCTTCTAGATTGACAATGAGTACTTTCCCTTCAATAGAGAAGCATCTTCTAGGGATTTTATCCACTTGGCTTCTCTGGGGTGGGAGCTCTTTAAGATTATCTTCCTGTGATTGAGCATGATTTTTACGCTGTAAAATTGACTCATTTCTCTCACTCAGGTCAGTGATCTGAGGAGTGCCTTCAACTTTCTCACTCTCATATAGAGTTTCAGTTTGATTAAGGCTTCCTTTGCTACGAAAATATGCTTCGAAGAATACTGCGTCTCTTGATTCTACCTCAGTTATTAAGTTGTCCTCATTTTCACCAATAAAGAAATATCCTTTTGATTGCTTGGAGTATCTTATAAAGATACATTTCCAGCCTTTAGGTCCCAACTTTCCATGTTTGTAAGATGATATATAGGTTGCCGATCCCCATGGTCGTAAGATACTTAGATTCGGCTTATGTCCTATCCACAGCTCATAAGGTGTAGAAGTGACTGATTTGTAAGGCACTCGATTAAGTATGAATGTCGCAGTCAACAATGCGCCCCCAATATGAAATTGGGAGTTCTGCTTATGATATAATTGACCTAACCATATCGAGAAGAGTTCTATTCCTTTTCTCGGCCACCCCATTTTGTTGGGGAGTTCCAGGGATAGTCAGCTATATGACAATTCCCTTTTTATCACAGAGCATTTTAAACTATTCTGAGAGGTACTCTTGACCCCTATCAGTTCTCAAGGTTTTGACCTTGCAATTTAGTTGATTCTCAACTAAATTAAGGTACTTCCTAAAGCATTCTAAAGCTTCAGACTTGTGAGAGATCAAGTATACATGCCTATATCGTGAAAAATCATCAATAAATGTAATGAAGTACCACGATCCATGTCATGCCCTCACACTCATAGGTCCACAGATATCCGAGTATACTAGTTTAAGAGGATGTTCTGCTTTAGTTGCCTTTTCGAAGGGTTTCCTTGTGCTTTTCCCAACAAGGCAATGCTCACATAGAGACATTTCCTTTTTGGAACCTTCTCCTAGCAATCCTTTATTTGCTAGTTTGGTCATGCGTTCTTGACCAATGTGTTCTAATCTAGCGTGCCATATATCATAATTATCATTAGATGAAATCACATAGCAATAACTAGAATAAAAATGAGAATTCATTAAAACGAAGAAACCATCTGAAATACAACTAAATCTAAAAAAATGTGGACCCATTTGAAATGTCAACAACTTGATCATGAAAGTTAACATTAAAGCTGAATTTAACTAAAGAAATAACAGACACAAGGTTTCATCAGATCTCTAGAATGTAAAGGACATTTTGCAAAATTAGGGTTCACCCTCCTTGTAAAGTCAATTTACAGGTGCCGATCCCTTTGACTTCTACCATTGCATTGTTCCCAATGTAAAGCCATCTGCTTCTAGCTGGTAGCCTATGAAACTCCGTGAAGTTCCCATGATCTCTGTGCACATGGTTTATGGCCCCTGAGTCTACAACCCATATAGGATTAGCCTCAGTTATAAAGGCAGTACTAGAAACAAAAGAAAAATAAAAAGGATTATCACATAGTATCTTGTTCTTCTCAGGGCAATCTTTGGCAAAATGGCCTTTCTTTTTGCAAGAGTAGTACTTAACCTTTGAAAGGTCTCGCTTCTTTGCAGGTTTCTTGTTCTTCTTGAAGGCCTTCTTATCCTTTTTTGCCCCTGGGTTCCCCTTCTTCTTATGGGGTCCCTTGCCTTTATAGGGCTTCCACTTCTGGGATGAAGCTCTTTTTTCTTCAGTTAAAAGTGCTTAACCGTTGGTCTTTGTATCGTTCATTCGGTCATCCTCCAATTGGATGTGACGAGCAACATCAGCAAAGGTCTTGATGGTATTGTTGTGAGTTATGGTATGTTTCATGTGATCCCAACTTGCAGGGAGTGACCTCATAATAGCTTGCACTTGCTGTGCTTCAGAAAAGGTTCCTCCTGCCTCGATAAGTTCCCTTATCATGTTCTGCATTTTCCTCAAATGTTGCCTGATGGTAGTATTTAGACCCAGCTTATAATTTTCGAGCTTGACGGTAACTCTTCTGAGCCTCGCATCAGAACTACCATCAAACACCTCTTTGAGCGCTATCCACATGGCAAAGGCAGTAACATATCCTTCAAATTGACATATCACATCGTCGATCATTGCTGCAAGCATTGTTATCCAAGCAATGGTATCCTTTCTTTTCCAGGTCACAAAAGCTTCTTATTATGTTCGTGATGCATTAGCATCAAGCTACTGAAACACAATGGTCGTTATCTTGTTCCTCCAAGTCATACGAGATCTTACGGTGCCACATGCTGAAGTTCTCACCATTCAACATATCTCCTCTAACGAGATCAACAACAAAAATCTTACTTGTCATCTAAGCCATTTTTCTGTCACATAGACAACATGCATTATTCATTAAGTATGAAATTGCATTAGAGATACAATCTCTTATTTAAGTAAGAAAAGAAATTAATAGAATGAGGGCTTGCTAGCTTTATGTTCAGGAATCAACTAGGTTGACCCCCATCCCACTCGTTCAAGTTTACTGCTCATTTTTCTTGATTTCTATTCTTATTCAAACATTTCCGCATAAATTGAATTTTCAAGAAAACATAATTCCAGAAAACTCCCACTCAAACAAAACATCATAAGCAAGTAGAATAAATAATTCAAAAATAATTTATTCATGAAGCAGTAATCCATAAAAGGTTCATATAAGTTGCAATGAAAATCAAATTCAAAATAATCAAACTATAACATGGATAATCAAGTTTCAATAATGAGGTACATCAATGCCAAAATCTTGTAAGGTTCCCCTAGCCTTGGCTCTATGAGCTCCTACATCTATATTATTTAAGCCTCTCTTAAAAACGTCTTTCCAAAATTCTAGGCCATAAAGATGACCCCTATTTGTCACTTTCTCACGGTATTCCACCATAGCTCTTGCATAGAACTCAGCGTCACTCGCATTAGGGACTTGTCTTCTATATCCACAAATGACCCTATAAACACTCTTGATTTGAACATAATTATTTGCATCCTTGTCGGCAAGAGATTTGATTAGAAGACAGTCTTTGGCCTATCAACCTCTTCCTCTTCGAATTCATCAAATATGAACTTCGCTTTCTCTACTTGTTGTACCTCGTCAGGTCAGTTGAAGTCTTGTAGTGACAAAGGGTGACCTTTCTTGTTGGTGCTACCAACTCCACTTGAGGTCTTTTCCTCTTTTTCATCATCAGAAGTCGGGGAATACTCGAGGAGGACCCCATCAAAAGAACGGTCAATGTCAACACTTGCCATATCTGACAAATAATTGTTTAACACGAAGAAAACAATTTTCAGAAATTATGTTAAATATTTTGGGGTAAAAAACAACTCAAAAACATATATAAAATGTTCTGAATAATTTCCAAAAGTAGACAAATAGCATACCCATTTGAAGATCATGAATTTATAAAATTTTAGGGCCAAAAACATCCTAACAATACCCCTGCATGTGCCCCCAAAAGGTTTCTGAGTGAAAAAAAATACATGAACAATAAAAAATAGTACATTTCACTCTTAGACTAGGAGCGTGCAGTCAACGCACCTCCTTAGGAACCGCCAATGGTCACGGTAACCATATCTCTAGACTTGTATCGGTGCACTGAGTTTGATAATGTCTTCGTTTGGCCCATATGGCCTCTAAGTGGATCCCACATGCCACTAAGCCACGTTAATCAAATATTTTTTTAAAATAATAAAATAATATGTTTTTGGAAATCGGGTTGGGCCGCTTCAGGGCAGGTGAACCAACCCATTGTCCTTCCTGACCCGAAATGCTGTGTTTCATTTACTTGAAACACAGCGCCTCCCACGCCATTTCGGCCAGTGCAAAACGTCATCGTTTCACTTGGTGAAATGACACATTTAGGGTTTCTGGACAAAACAACATTATTTTGGTCCCCTTCCCCTTCTTCAACCTCTCGTCGTGTTGTCGTGACCCTGCCAGAGCTCCGATAGGTCCTTCCGTCTAGCTTCTTTCCCTGATATCTCCCTCATCCGACCTCCATTTCAAGTTATTCTAGCGCCATTGGAATAATCTCCTTGAGTACTTTATGTTCATCACTTTTATTCACACAAAAACTCTCATTTTTTAAGACCTAATTCTTGAAGCATGTCGGTCACGTTGGATTCACACAGAAAACATGGTCCAGCTCTTTCTTCTTACATTTTATGATCTCATGTACTTATTTATACATTCAAGTTGTTGTTTTTCAGATTCACACAGTTTCCAAAAGCAAGAGACACTCAGAAAAAAAACGAGAAGAGTGAGAAAAAGCATATAAAATGTTGATCTTTATAAATAATGGAACATGCATCATGGGAATAATCGAAGATTCATAAAAGAAAAATAAACGCAGTTCTTGATATGAATATAAATATGTGAGAAAGAGTGTGGCACAGGTTCATATATACATATAGAGTAGCAGCGGAACATGCAGATACAGAGTAGCAGCGGAAGAAGAAAATATGAACATGTGCAGAGAAGGAAAAAAATAGGATACACATGGCAGATCAGTATATAAATCAATATATTGATTTTTTTTTCATTTACATGCTTATTGATTATCATGGTAGAACACACATGCGATATATAGCCACAAGATCAAGGATGCTCTGATACTAATAAAGGAATAATATGAATAGATGGAGAGAAGAAATGCGTACCGGGTCGAGTTGAATCCGTGTATTGAGAGCTCACACAAATATTAGACTACAAGAGCCTAATAGGAATTGGCACAACAGTGCATCAAAACAAGCAAGATGGTAGGAAAAAAGAGATTGCTAGAAAACTCAATAGCAGGGGTCAATTGTAACTGAGGAGGCACACCTTATTTATAGTGGTTTAGAGTAGCCAGTAATTAGGAAAATGTGTGCACTCCTTCTTGCCCTCCAAGTCAGTAATCATATGAATTGATCCTTAATTAATTTCCTAATGTATGGTGACTTGTTCCTTAATTAACAATCCCATAATTAATACTGACTTGTTTTCCAATCCATAGTTAATGCTGATTGATTTCTTATTTGATAAGGCTATTTGTATCCTTAATCAAATAGTCTGGCCCATCAAGGGCAGACTTAGACCCAAAGTCCAACACTGATTAATGAAAGAAATTTGTTATTTGAAAGATCAAGAGTACCTAGTTTTTGGAGCTTTGAAAATTGGTACAAATCAACAAGACCACTCAAATTATTTGAGGATAGATACAAGGAAGAAAGAATTGTGAGACAAAAAATTGACTTTGAGAAATTGCCTTCCAACTTGTTGTTGGAGAGATCACACCCCACCAATGAATCACTTGAGAATTGGCCAGTGAACCTAATCAGATGATTGTCGTTGAGATTCAAAATATTCAAAGATGGTGAAGAATAACACCCTGGAGGAATTGTTCCATCGAACAAGTTATGAGACAATTCTAGCTTAACCAACTTAGAAAGTTTGCAAATTTCATTTGAAATTGCACCAATTAATTTGTTGAAGCTACAATCAAAAGAAGAGAGTTGATCTAGATTAGATAAAGATGGTAGTTTCCTCCTATGTTGTTTCTAGAAATTGATAAACTCTCTAGTTTGCTAAGCTCTCCAAACACATTTGTGATTTCACCATTAAAGTTACTGTCTGAAAAATCTAAGACGGTGAGATCTTTTAGTCTTGAAAGTGATTATTGTAACCCTCTTCACGCTTAGGCCGAGATTAAGTTCATAAACACGTAATTAATGTGGAATTAGAGACCGTAAATGATTTGGGACATAATACAACAAGTTTTGCCCAAAACATGCTTTTATAAAACCTTTTCTAAAACCTGTTAACAATGGTCTCCTATTCACATTTCAATACACAAATTGCCTAAATAATTTGATTCCATTTATAAATATCAGAGTATACAGTAAATTCCCGACACACTCAGGGTTCAATTACTAATTCAGGGTCTATACAAGGCACAAAGCCCAAGTAGTTTCCCATATAAGGGGATTACATAATTACTATCCAATATATACATGTAATTCCCAACAAAATATATCCAAATGATTTACAAAATGATAACCAAATTTTTCCCAAAATAAACTCCTATCAATGAGCTCTACCCTCTCTTTGTCATCCGCTTTCCCTTCGATCCTTCTGTCCTGTCTAAAATGTTTAATTTTGGGAGAGTGAGATTCTAAGGAATCCCCGTAGTGTCAAATCACTCATAATATGCATAACAATAAGGCATGAAATCAAATCATTATCCACACAAGCAACTACAACGGCAGTGGTTAGTATGACACATGTCATCCCTTACAATTGCTCACGCTGCATTGCACAACACAATCCACACAATATATTTCACCACAGTTGAGATTCATATAAATCATTTCATCACACAAGCCATACAAGCAAGATTCAAAACTCACAGCCCATGGCTGGATTAACAAACGCGCCCCCACGGGTCGAATTCATAAAGTTCCATGTCGATTACAATGGCAGTTCAACGGCTGACCTAAAGATGACCAACGTCAATCCCTACACGGCTCACGCTAACTTGCTCGCGCTGTAATGGACTATGGCACATTCACAATTCACAGTAAAATGATAAGTTATGCATACCAAAACATCATACACAACATGAGAGAAAAGTCACTACCTGGTTCGTTTCGTGCGTGCTTTGTCGTAGGTCTCTCCCGAGGAGGGCAAATATTGTATCCTATAATTATAATTAGGGACGAAGAGTTATTCTCTATTCCAATACTCAATTGACTTCACAATACTTAGATTTGGTTATCATTTATGTCCTTTAAGTAGTTACAATTGGCTCTAACAAAAGCCCTAAAGGATTGGAAAACATCGGGTTGGAATCCACTTTTCAAAATCACAAGGTGCTGAAAATAAGGGCTGGCTGCAGCCAAAAAACCTCTGGCTGCGGCCAGAAACAGCACAGAAAGTTTCTAGCTGCAGCCAAGAATTTTCTGGCTGTGACCAAAAACAGCCCAGAAGTGTTCTGGCTGTAGCCCAAAATTTTCTGGCTGCGGCCAGACAGTGGTCCGAAGGTTCTTGGCTGCAGCCAAGAATCTTCTGGCTGTGGCCAAGAAAATTCTGTTTCGCAGCTGAACTTCCAAAAATCATGACTAATTCTAGAAAAATCAAAATGAGGTGATCCCAAAGCTTAATGAAAGCTATTTAAGTCATCTTTAGTAGAAAAATATCGGACATTACTGAAAATCACCACAAAAATACAGATTTCAAGAAAAGTCCACCTTGCTTCAGAATTTATCCCAAATTTAACATCAGAATTTGGACAGTCATAACTCCCAGCATACCAAACGAAATGACATAAAACATATGTCCATTTTGAAGCTTGAGATGTGAACTTTTAAGACTGGAAAGTTTCATAATTTTTCAACATCATTTACTATTTTAAAATGTCCATGAAAATCCACTGCCAGAACAGAGCTTTTCACTAACCAAAACTTGCCACTTTTAAAATTAAGTTCCCAGTGGTTATAAATTCATATTCAACACTTCTCACACACAATTTTCCACAAGGAACACAATGGCAAATCTCAAAATGACCAAAATCCTACTCCTTTATCATGCTTTGGTTTTGGACAACACAAACATCAAAATTCCAATCTCATCTAAACATCAAATTTCAATCACCAATCAATCTATCTATCCTAAAATCATTCCAAAATACCATTCTCATGCCAAAACATACCAAATGAACAATGACACTCATTTTTGGATTCAAGGCCAAATTTCCAGAAATTACAAACTGATCCATTTGACACAAAACATAGATAGATAGATAGGTTTCACTCACCTTATCAACTTTCTCAAAGGGAGTTTTTGATTCACCACTTCCCAAAATTTTGTGTGGCCACAAATCAACACCAATGGGCACACTATAAACACCAAAATGAAGCTCTCATTCCATGGAACAACATTAATGAATGAAGTTTAGGCAATGGAGTCCAATTTCTCACCTTAATCACCAGTTTTTCTTCCTCTTTCTTGCCCACTAAGGTCACCAAAAATGGAGGAAAGGGAAGGAGAGAGAATGAGAGAGAGAAGAGTGAAGAGTGATGAAGGAAATGATGATTTCCTACTCCCTCCAATGTCCAGCCAAAAAGCAAGGGAAGAAGAGAGATAAAATATTGTTTTCAAATACCAATTGACTTTTCCAAGCCTTCTCTCCTCTTGCCAAGTGTCAGCCTCTTATTGGTTCTCACAAAGCAAGCACCCAATTAACCACTTTAACCCCTCCATTAACTATTTTAATCACACATCTCATTTTCTCTTAGTTAGCAATTAATTTCCCCATTAATCACCAACTTATGACTAATAATCTCATTCTTCCAATTGTTTTCACTAATTATGACATATTAATTAAAATAGCCATAAAACACATAATAATTCCCATTTAAATTCAAAATATTCACACTAATCCTCATTAGCCCTTAATTAAAAATTGTGGCATTACAACCTCAAGTTTAAATCTAACCACATGTTTTATTGTGTCTTACATGACATCTTATGTATGCTACTAATTTTATAAAACCTCTTGAACTTTGACCATTTGTAAATATATCTTACATTTCAAAATTTAAATTTAACCCACTTAAAATTTTAATTTTTAATATTCACTCCTACGGTTACTTTTCTTCTACTTTTTCCATACAAAAAAAGGCTATTTTTATGGATAAATGGTGAGAAAAGTTTTACTGAATTTTATTAAGATGACTAAAGTGATGACATAAGGTTTGCTATTAAAAATTAAAATTTTAAGAGAATAAATTTAAACTTTAAAATGTTGAGGATGTTTCTAATAACGAGTCAAAATTCAAGAGGTTTTATAAAATTAGTAACTTATATAGGATGTTCATTGAAAAGTCACATGTCTTTTATTCATCTAATATTGTAATTTTTTTTAAAAAAATAATGATAAGTTAGTGGCAAAAGGTTTATGATAAAAATAAGGGTTAAGGTTAAGTTAACCAAGCTTGGTTGGTCTAGTGGTTAGCTCACTAGGTCGCTTAAGCAAGTGTCAGGAGTTCGATTCCTGCCTTGTGTATGCAGCAACCAATTGGCCAGCGGCAGACCCTTAAATGGAGCTCAGATCCGCGGAGGATTAGTCCTTGGCCTGTTGGGCTGGGGGATACCTTGGGATTACCCAAAAAAAAAAGGGTTAAGGTGCAAAAATACACATAAGCTTTTCTTAAAAGTGCACCCAACACCAAATGCTTTTTTTAGGGGCAAAAGTAACTATGTGGTTACAAAATAGGTGCAAGAGTCATAGCTTCCGTTAATGTCAGAAAACCTCCGTTACATTTCCTTAACTGTGACAGCTGGAGCCCACGTGTAATTTTTTTTTTTTATCGATGCCCATGTGTAATTTACTCATCATTTTTCCCTTGTATAATTCATTGAGCTTAGCATGCGTCCGTACTGCATGAATCCATTGGAGAAAACAAAAATAAGTTGCCAAAAAGAACTCATAGGAAACTGAATATAGCCACCGGAAAATTCAGATTAACCGAAAAAATGGCCAACGGTGCTCTAGAAGATGGAGAAGGAGATGACAATGGGGGGCCGAAATAGTGATGGAAGTGCATGAGAGTGAGGGAATGGCGGAGTTGGATATTGACGGAAATGAAGAAAAACAGGGGAATAAAGGAATGGAAAGAAATAGAGAGTACCAATGGTGTAGTGTGTTCCAGCGACAAAGGAGATGACGATGATGGTGGTTGGTGGTGTTATGAGTCAACGGTCTCCTTCAGAAACTGAAGCTTCGCAGTTAACAGTGGAGTTGTTGGTGATGTTGGAAGTTGATCTAGAGAGGTTTTTACTTCTTTTTTTTTTTTGGTGTTGATGTCCCTTCCTTATAAAAAAATCACCAACATCTTTCTTCTTCTTCCTCCTTCCTTCTTTTTTTTCCCTTATCGCCGGTGGCACTCTCATATTGATGATGTCATTATGCATGGATTTGTAGAAGACACACAAATGGTTTCACGTTGGAAGAGATATGAGAACATGATGCATGGTGAATGGTACTGTGACTTCAGTATGGTTGGAAGATTTGGCAGCTCTCCTGTTCTAAGTTCTCAGCTCTGCAATTTTGTGAGGAAAAGAGGTCACCAGAACTGGAGAAGTTGGCCGGAAAACTCGCCGGAAATTTACAAACACCGTTGGAATAACATGAAAGGTGGCCAATGAGACTGATCTGATGGTTATTTCCGGGTGAGAACAATGATAATAGTGAGAAACAGGGATTAGAGGCTGTTGGAAGTGAGACTTGCCAGAAGTGGGGGCCGGAAAACTCAAGTAATCACCGGAAAAATGTAAAACTGAGCTCTATGGTCTGATCTTCACAGCTTTAGGAAGATAATGCTGGACTGTGCTTTTGGAGAAGAAATACGATGAGTTTGCAGTGGCTTACAACACCATCATATGGTTGTCGAGGAGTTCCGATGTAGAGGTGACGGTGGTGTTAGATATGGTGCCTTGAAACTAAAAGAAATAGAGTGGTGCAACTGTGGTGACTGAGTGGTAACCGTGTAGTAGGAAGGAGAGGTCAACAGTGGTAGTAAAAGAAAGACGATGAGTGGTGCTCTTACTCTCCCCGAACTCAAGCTTGTAGCGCTGTAACGTCTGAGCTCTGTGTCTGATAGAGATGAAGGTTTTGCTGGAGACAGAGAGACGGTGATGTTGGGATAACAAAGAGAAGATGGTGAAGCTGAGAATAGAGAAAGCCGACGATATTGTAAGAAGGAGGGTGACGATGATGTTGGTGGAGATTTTAATGAAGGTAGTTGGTGAGGAAGAAGAAGGGATGACGGTGGTGATGAAAATGGTGGCTAACATCATCAATTATTCCAGTCAGCAGCCTAGTCACCTGCCATGTCAGCAAAGTTAGTCAGAAACCTTGCTTGTATTGGTCAACTAACAGCTACTGTGACTTTTGCACCTATTTTATAACCATATAGTTACTTTTACACACAAAATAAACATTTGTTGTTGGGCGCACTTTCAAAAAAATCATATGTGCATTTTTGCACCTTAACCCTAAAAATAAAAATTTGGGTGTTAAATTTAAATTTTAAAATGTCATGAAAAATATCCAAAGTTGGGGAAAAACTTGTCTATTTTAGCCTTTCCATTTCAATGTTCCCTCTGCGGCGAAATGCGGGAAATTACTACCAATCACTTGACTTCTTCTTCTGTTCAATGATCAACATTCCGACGTTCTCACATCAATACAGTTACCATCGCACTAACATTCCCAAGTTTCAAAAGCTTCTTTTTCTCTGCTTATTCATTCAGCACACTCATACTTCCATTTGGGATTTTTTCCCCTATCTTCTACCATTTTTTTCAGCAGCACCATATACAAAAATGGAACCCAGATTGGGGTTTCCACTTCTTTTCTTCTTGTTATTCTCTGTCTGTTTCAAAGCAGAATCAAAATGTAACAAAGGATGCGAGCTAGCTCTTGCCTCCTACTATGTTTGGGTCGGATTTTCAAATCTCACGACCCTTTCGCAAATTATGCAATCCCCAGTTCTTCAAACCCCTCAAGATATCGTCAACTATAACAAAGATAAACTATCTGGCATAAATTATGTCCAAACCACAACTCGCGTGAACGTTCCATTCCCTTGCGATTGCGTGGGCGGTGAATTTCTAGGTTTCGTGTTCAAGTACCCGATTCAAGCAGGAGATACTTGTGTGAAGGTTGCAAATCAGAGTTATTCGAATCTCACCACTGCTTCGTGGTTGCAGAGCCTGAATAGCTATCCGTCTAATAATTTTCCTAATTCTGGAACGCCGAATGTGACGGTGAACTGTTCGTGTGGGGATAGCCATGTTTCGAAAGATTATGGGTTGTTCATCACTTACCCGCTTAGAGCTGGGGATTCTTTGGATTTAGTTGCAGACCAGACGAATCTTGATCGAACATTGCTGCAGAGGTATAATCCTGGTGTTGATTTTAGCAAAGGGAGTGGTGTGGTTTATATACCGGGGAAACGTGCACTAATTTATTTGATTGCGCGTAATCTAGTTCGATTGTTAAGTCACATAACCATAATTTAATATAAACTTATGATGGAATCCGATGTTAAGTTTAGAGCTCAACTACCTTTTTGTATAATAATAAATGACAGTCGAACACTTTTTGGCAAGTGAAAATAAATTCCATCTCATGTTTGGGTCCTCTTTTTCGACTTTAGTGAAAATTGCTTTATATTCTTATCCAAATGTATTTAGTTCTGGTAACTTGACTTCGAAGATTGCTTTTTGGCTGGGAAAACAGAGCTACCGTATTTTCTTACTGGAGCATGGTCGACGATCCGGTCTTTGAACGAAATTAACTCTACTTTTGGCATTAGTGATTGTGATGTCACAGTCAACTAATGTGAATCATGTAACAAAGATGATAAAATTTATTAATGATTTCTGATACTTTATCGGCGAAAAATGCTCCCAAGGAAAGAAAAGCATTGGGGTTTATGGCTAACTAACAAATATATGTTTTTTGCTTTTTCAAGTTGTTTCTGGGAGGGATATTATAATTGTTTCTGCATTTTCCTCACTTTTTTTGTTTTCATTTTTCAGGCAAAAACAGTGCCTATGTGCCCCTGCCCACCAGGTAACTGCCCTTCTTTCATGCGTACATGAAGCTGCATAGGTTTTTTCTTTCCTCTTATAAGATTTTTGAATAAATTACTGGAAGTTCCTCACTATTTTCAAAGTCTACATGTGCTTCACCTAAAAACGAGATGCACTGCATTTCTATTCAATTTTTTTTCCCGAAATGCCTTTCATTAAACTAAATGCATTTTTTTTTTGTTAAAAAATAGAGAAAACAAAGTCTTCTCTTTTTAATATTTATTTAGGGAAAGTTTCCCATAAAGACCTCGTTGGAAATTTATTTACGAAATGGGACCTGAAAGCATTTAAGAGAAGATCTTTTACACACGGGGAAGATTGTTTGAACACATGGGAAGATCTTTTACATATAGGGAAGATTGTTTGAACACAAGGAAAGATTACATAGGAAAGATATATTGAACACAAGGAAGATTGTTTAAACATAAGGGAAGATCTTTTGCTCATGGAGAAGATTGTTTAAACATAAGGTCTCATTTGGCCAAAAAATTTCCAATGAGGTATTTATGGGCAATTTTTCCTTTTATTTATGCCTATTTGGAAAAAAACCCATATTTGTATAATTTAGTTCATGGAGGGTACTTTTAGTTTAAAAAAATTTGAAATTGTAGTAAAGTTTATATTTGGTAATGGTTCTGTGAAATTTTAGTAAAATTCAGGGGAAAGTTCTTGTTATAATCCTAATGTGTGTTCTCTGTTTTTTTTTTCCAGTCCAAAAGGTTTGTCCTTTCTCCTCAAAAGGATGCTCATTTGGTGCACAGCTTGGTAAGAATACGCAGAAATCGAAAGGTCAATGCAACTTTGAACTTATACAGTGTTTCTTTCTTAATAAGCAGGTCTAAAAGGTATGGCTATTGCTGGTGTATCTGCTGGGGCAATAGTTGGGTTTCTGTTATTAACAGTTTGTCCTTATCTTGTGTATTACCGAAAGAAGAAGGAGGAAGAGCAAAAATTGCTTTCAGAATTAGCAGCATACTCTGCTCAATCTGGGAAGGGTACACAGATATCTATGTCTGCTCCTTTTTCCTTTACATTGTATTTCTTGTCAAAATATGGGTGAAACTAAAATGTAACAAGTTCCAAAGGATTAAACGGCTTGATAACTCTCATGTGACTCTAACATTCAAGTAAAACTGAAACAACCTTGTGACATGCTCAATTAGTTCATATTGCTTGTACAAAATGGCCTCCAATTGGCAGAAAGATTATTGATTGATGGAGAAACCTAGTTGGCATTTGGCAATCCATTCAATCAGCTCAAGTTCATGCTCTTGCTGCTGTAAATGGCAGTGAATGGGGGACAAGATCAAATTCTTTGATGCAAAGTTGAAAATTTTATCATAAGCTGGACAGGTTGTCCAAAACCTTTTGTCAATACTTGGAGCAGAAGTGAACGATGAAAGACTAAATCATTACCCTAAATATTTCCAAGTTTTGACAGTTTCTAGGTGGATACAGATCGTTCCAAAAGATCCGATAGCTGTGTCATTATCTGGAATTTCTCAATCCGTCATTGTATTTGTTTGAAGTAGAATAGTTTATTTCACTCACCTTTTTTTCTGTCAACATAGTTCACTGAAACAAACGGATGAAATGAATAAAAAATGACAATTTAATTGATTCTTTCATAAAGTGATTCTGAGTATAAAATTTCAGATTCCAACGGTTCTTCAGCTGCTGTTGATACTAGCATCAAAGGCATTACTGTGGACAAATCAGTGGAGTTCTCATATGAAGAACTATCTCAAGCCACAAATGACTTCAGTATGGGAAATAAAATTGGTCAAGGTGGTTTTGGGGCTGTCTACTATGCGGAGCTGAGAGGCGAGGTATGTAATTTTTATGTACTATTAAATTTGATTTAATTATGTGCATTTGAAAAAAAAGTTATGTTTCGTTAATATTCATAGGAGGACATTTTTATCAATGATGCATATAATTTTTTTTTGGCTGAATCTATCTTTTTACCATGAGTATGTGAAAAATATTTAAATAAGAGAGTTACCGTCTTGCTCTGTTGATTATTTATAGCTGCATTTGACAAAATATGAGAGTATTACATGTGGTGGATTTGAAATGCATCTACTGGAGGTTGAAAAAGCCTATAACTTCAGTAATGTATAATTCATCAATGAAATGTCGAATTTAGAATGGATGTGTCATAGTGTATTGGTATTTAAAATGAGGCTTTTCTTTGAATACGCATACTAGAGAAGATAGGTAACCTATGAGACTTGTGTTCACCAGATTGTCCTTGCGTCAAGTATAATTTCTTTGCTATGGGATGGGAAAGACAAGTAATGCTAAAAGGGACTAGAGAGAGAGAGTCACTTTCAAAGTGTTAATTCAAAGAGCTAAACTCTGACTGAATAGATACATGAAGATCTAAGTCAAGAACACTCCATTCACCTATGCTATTTTCTTTTTCTTATTACTGTTGCTAAAAAATGTTGTTCTTTCAATTACTTATTTATGTTATAACCCAAAATTTCAGATCTAACCCGTTACTTTTCACCTCATGCAGTATTACAATTTACATATAAGATTATATCATAACACACTTACGATGTCATTAAATTTGTTTGTTCTTCTTTGTGGCCATTTTATTTTTCTTATTATCTGATTAAATAAACCTCTTAGAGAGATTTTCCTTTGCAGAAAACTGTAATAAAAAAGATGGAGTCACAACCATACTATAGAGTTCTGATACCCAACCTCCCACCCCCTATTTATAAAAGAGCAACCATATCATTAGGCTAAAAAGTCATTGATAAATAATTTAATTCTTAGGTTTGGGTTTAACAAAAAGAGATAGTCTCTCATAACGTGACGAATTAAGGTTCAAATCTCTATTAGGAGAAGTGCTCACATTTAGTATCTGACAGTGCTTCCAATATGATTGCATCCAATAGAGAATACATGTGCCTAACAAAAAGAAATTCTTATACCTTCTTGTTTGAACATGGAAGAAATGTCTTATTCCAAAAAAGAGCCGAACAAAAATCCAATCATCCTTACCACCTCTATTATGTAGTAATCTAAAGGAAGTCCTATGATTTTAGCATACACATTTGCAGTGAAACTTGACTCATTTACAACTTCAATGCTAGGTTAAACTATTATTGTTCAGGTAAAATAATTTTTTTAATGATATAGTATTTGACATTAGGTACGCGATATTTCACATCAAATTTAAGTATTATTGGACCGAAACTCCTAACATATTTCCTTACATGATTTCATTCTAACTACAAAACTTTGCCTTTCAAATTCTTAGCCCACAGTTTTTTTTTCTAAAACAAATTTTAGATGAATAGGATTTCGAAAGTTTACCAGGATCAAGCATGCTTCTAAACTCAAAAACCATATAGAAAAATACTTACAAATTGTCTACTAACAAAATTCTCACATCAACAATAGTTGAATTGATTAGCTAGGCAAGCGTCTAGATTGAGGAAATCGCAAATTTGATCAAGAATTGGGTATTTTCCCCAAAATTTGCAATATACATCAGTATTTTCTTGTTATCCTTTTGTTAATTAATAAAAGAATAATAAGAATCTTCATAATGATTTTACCCAACCATTTATTTTCTGGCCATTTTGTTTTATAAAAAAACAGATGTAATTTTTCTGAAAATTTCCCACATCAAAGACAAATTTATGAATCTCCATTGATTAAAATGTGAAGGAAATTAAAGAACAACATGATATGCAAATTTTCATTTATATTTTAGTTTCACATGATGGCCTAAATGCGTAACTTATTTTTACCATAAGCAGAACACTAGCTACGTTTGAAGCCTCATATCATTCACGTAAGTTTAGAAATATCAAACCAAAATGCCACAAGTAAATATATTTTTTTTAATAAAAAAACAGATATAATGTTTCTGAAAATTTCCCAAAGACATATTTATGAATGGGTTAATATCCAATTTTGCCTTGGAAGTTATCCCAAAAAAGCAATTTAGCCCAGGAAGTTTTCAAGGGTGCAATGTCGCCCCATAAGTCTGAAATTAGAAGCAAGATGGGCCTTGGGTGACGGAACACTGATCTATCGTTTGCCACATAGGAGAAATGGACACATCGGAGTTCACGTATATCAGAGACGTTAAGAGGTAGATTTTTTTTAAACTTGTGTGTTCTTTATTTTATACATATTTGTTTTTCTATGTTAGGGCAAAAACGAGAAAGAGAACTAAACCCCACCAAATCGAGCATACATTAATGGAGTTTGAGGAGGAGTAAGTTTCGACGATAAAGGAGAACGGAGCAATGGGGGACTCAACCAGTGCATCTTCGTCAACAGGAAGAAAGAGGGGGGTTGCAATTCTTCAGCGCCATGCTTATAATGTCATAAGTAAATAGCTTTATGCCTTATGTAAATCAATTTACTTGTGACAACAAGATTTATGAGGCATTATAAGCAAAATATCATCGTTGATGCCAACCCACCGTTGGTTTATGACTATTTTCCAGATAATGCCTCATAAATCGATTTGCATGATATGCACTTCTTGGATTGAGTAAAATCCACCTTCGGGTACATTATATTTTGCTTATAATGTCTCATAAATTGATTTATGCCTTACGTAAATCGATTTACTTATGACAGCATGATTTATGAGGCATTATAAGCATCGAATCTTTGAACTTTCTCGTATTTTCCACAGCCATACAAGATTCTGAAGTCACATTTCCCACTTTGCCGACCTGAAGCTTTGCCCTAGTAGAGCAATTGCATTTGAACACTTTTTGGGATTCCATGCTCTGTTTTCACAATTGATCGTCTCTTTTTACGGTTTAAGTGTTTTTTTCCAATCTCTCTCCCCCTCATGTATATCACATGTGTCTATTACACTTAATGACTCCCTCACCACGTCTCTACCATTTAAGGTGCCCCCATGTTTTTTCTATTGCCAAGTGTACTCTTAACGGCAAAACGTTAGGTGTCCATCACCCGAGGTCCACATTGCATCTAATTTGAGACTTTCGGGGCGACATTGCATCCTTAAAAACTTCCAGGGCAAAATTGTTTTTTTGGGACAACTTCTTGAGCAAAAAGGCACCTTCACCCTTTATGAATCTCCATTGATTAAAATGTGAAGGAAATCAAAGAACAACATGATATGCAAATTTTCATTTATATTTTAGTTTCACATGATGGCCTAAAAGTGTAACTTATTTTTCCCACAAGCAGAACACTAGCTACGTTTGAAGCCTCAAATCATTCATGTACGTTTACAAATATCAAACCAAAAAATTGCTTTTTTGGGATAACTTTCTGAGCGAAAAGGCACCTTCACCCTTTATGAATCTCCATTGATTAAATGTGAAGGAAATTTAAAGAACAACATGATATGCAAATTTTCATTTATATTTTAGTTTCACATTATGGCCTAAATGTGTAACTTATTCCCCCTAAGCAGAACACTAGCTACGTTTGAAGCCTCAAAATCATTCATGTACGTTTAGAAATATCAAACCAAAATGCCACAAATAAATATAGATATAGAACAAATTGTAAATTTAGATATTTACTATTGACTCTAATATTAATACAAGAACTAACGATTTCAGTGACAAAAGTTCTCCAAATATGCATTTATGGTGTAAATAATCGAGGTACATTGCAATATTTCTCCATAGCTTGTTCATATGTTATTTTTAGGACACAATGGTAATAAAAATTAACGATATAATTAAAAAAATACCAATTAAATTTATCTTCAAATTGCATATTTCTTGTTTTGATAGAATTTCTTAAACCCTTAAACAATGTGGTTGAATCTAGCAAAAAGAGCTACTTCTTCATAATATGGTAAACTATAAGGTTTGTATTCTCGTTAGAATATGTGTTATGTTTAATATTTGATAATGCCTAGAATAGGATTGCCTCCTATTGGAGGATACTTATGTTTAGCATGAACAAAGAATTTCATATGCCATCTAAAAGTTCAAACATGTATATTAATATTTTTTAAAACATCCCGTTTAATCATTAAGAATATTTTTTAAGAAAATTATAAATTTGGAAACAAAAATGAATTAAAATATTACATTTATAATCAAAATCAATTTTTTAAATAGCTTCTATGTTTAACATCAAAGGATATGTCAGTGTCATTGCTTGATCTTATTAACACCAAACTATGAACTTGTATGTGTCATATGAACATGAAAGGGATCAAGCCCACCAAGATCCAAAGGTGAATTCTGATTTCAGCACATTGCCCATCTCTCCCCCTCAATCTTTACTCCTCAACATCATATTTGGTGCCTTACTCCTAATAGAGACGTTGTTATTAGATTGTATTAGGAGAGCCCAAGATCATACCCAATAGAGCGATATTTTGTAATCCTCAGTTCTTCAATTGAATTTTCAATCTACCAATAAGGTTAGGTTTAGCAAAAAGGACTAGTCATTCACAACATAACGAATTAGTGTCCAACAGTGTTTCGAATAAGATTGCCTCCAATAGAAGAGTACCTATATTTAGTACAAATAAATAAATGAATTTCCAACCTCTCTTTTTGGCTCTTGCCTTAACATTTCAACCATAAATGTTATTTTCCCACATTGATACTTGCCAGCAACAACGCACTAGAAAAACGGGTCAAGTCATGCACTTCTTCCGTGGGCTACCTTGACTCAGAGATTGGAGAAGTGCATCCCAATTTTGACTTTAATTTTCATTTTGCTAAATTATATGAAATTCCTCTAATTTTGATAATCCCTAATATTCCAAAGTTTAAATCTAACCCCTAAGCTCTTATTTTTAATAATAAATCTCCTACCACTAAGTTACCGTTATATTTTTAATAGAATTTGTCACGTTAAGTTTAAATATAATTTTCTACCTTTTTATTATTACCTCTAGTTTAAAATTTAACCTCACATCATGTTGCGTCTTAGATGATATCGTATGTAAGTTGCTGATTCTATAAAATCTTTTAAACTTTGATCATTTGTAAATATATCCGACATTTCAAAATTTAAATTTAACCTCCTTAAAATTTTAATTTTTAATATTAAATTGCTACTGTTACTTTTTCTTCCCTTTTTTCACACAAAAAGGCTATTTTTATGGATAAATGGTGGGAAAAATTTTACTAAATTTATTAAGATGATAAAAGTAATGACATAAGGTTTTCTATTAAAAATTAAAATTTTTCGAGAATAAATTTGAACTTTAAAATATCAAGTTAAATGACAAGAGGCTTATGATAAAAATTAAAGGTTAGGGGCTAGCTTTAAATTTTGAAATATTAGGGAAATATCTGCAACGGACCCCCAAAGTTGGGGAAAACATGTCCATTTTAGCCTTTCCATTTCAATGATCTCTTTGCGGAAAAACGCGGGAAATCACTGCCTATCACTTGACTTCCTCTTCTCTTCAATGATTAACATTCCGTCGTTCGCACATCAATACAGTTACCATGGCACTAACATCCCCAAGTTTCAAAGCTTCTTTTTCTCTGCTTATTCATTCAGCACACTCATACTTCCATTTGGGATTTATTTTTTCCTGTCTACTACTTTTTTTTTTCAGAAGCCCTATATACAAAACATGGAACCCAGAATGGGGTTTCCACTTCTCTTCTTCTTGTTAATCTCTATCTGTTTCAAAGCAGAATCAAAATGTAACAAAGGATGCGAGGTAGCTCTTTCCTTCTACTATGTTTGGGTCGGATTTTCAAATCTCACGACCCTTTCGCAAATTATGCAATCCCCAATTCTTCAAAACCCTCAAGATATAGTCAACTATAACAAAGATCAATTATCTGGCATAAATTATGTCCAAACCACAACTCGCGTGAACGTTCCGTTCCCTGGCGTTTGCATCGGCGGTGAATATCTAGGTAACGTGTCCAAGTACCCGATTCAAGCAGGAGATACTTATGTGAAGGTTGCGAATCAGAGCTATTCGAATCTGACCACTGTTTCGTGGTTGCAGAGCTTGAATAGCTATCTGCCGAACAGTTTTCCTAATTCTGGAACGCTGAATGTGACGGTGAATTGTTCGTGTGGAGATAGCCATGTTTCGAGAGTATGGGTTGTTCATCACTTACCCGCTGAGAACTGGGGATTCTTTGGATTCAATTGCGAACCAGACTTGCTGCAGAGGTATAATCCTGGTGTTGATTTTAGCAAAGGGAGTGGTGTGGTTTATATCCCGGGCAAAGGTACACTAATAAATTTGATGTCGCGTAATCTAGTTTGATTGCTGAGTCACACAACCATAATTTAATTCAAACTTATGATTGAATCCGATCTTAATTTTAGAGCTCAACTACCTTTTTGTATAATAATAAATGACAGTCGAACACTTTTTGGCTAGTACTAGTATGGTATAATAAATTCCTTCTCATGTTTGGGTCCTCTTTGACTTTGGTAAAAATTGCTTTATATTCTTATCGAAGTGTATTTTTTGAGTGGAAAGGGGTATATTATTCATATAACAACAACAGAAACTTCAAGTACATGTCAGGTACATGTTAGAACGTGTAACAGACTGCGTCTAAGAGACATCTAAATAATACAACAAAATCACCAGGCAAGTGTTTATCAAAAGGAGTTCAAATTGCTTAAAAGGTTCCAGGCTGGGGCTGTATGGGTTACCAGCCCTTCCACCTTCATGAGGAGTTCCTGTACAGTGAACGACTCCCTAGCGAATAGCCTTCTATTGCGAGCTTCCCAAAATTTCCATGTTAATAAGCCGAACTTGAGGATCGATCTTTGACTTGCTTGGCGTGGATTAATGTTGGTGATCCACCATTCCTGGAGTGGTTTTGACAGGAAACTTCGGAGTCGATTTGGTGGTATAAGGTGTTGCCAACATGCCACAGCAAGAGGGCATTTCCTGAATATGTGATCGATGTCCTCCAAACCATTTTGACAGAGTTCACAGGTTGCATCGGCAGTGAGGTGTCTTCTTGCTCTTTCCTTGTTGGTGAGCAGCTTGCCCTTGTATGCTAACCACAGGAATGATCGAACTCGTTGAGCTCCAGGCCAGGTCCAGATTAGAGTCCAGCTACGAGACTTAGCATCCCATGATTCCTCTTCCTTGAGCTGGTATGCAGATGACACTGAGATAGACCCAGATTTGTTGTGATCCCAAAAAACCTTGGCGGTGTTATCTGAAGGGGATGGAGGTGGGGTGCATGCAATTAAGTGGGTAATTGCTATGGGAAGCTCATGTTCAATGGTGTTATCGAAGTGTATTTAGTTCTGGTAAGTTGACTTCGAAGATTGCTTTTTGGCTGGGAAATCGAGCTACCGTATTTTCTTACTGGAGCATGGTCTACGATCCAATCTTTGAACGAAATTAACTCTACTTTTGGCATTAGTGATTGTGATTTCACAGTCAACTAATGTGAATCATGAGACAAAGATGATAAAAATTCATTAATGATTTCTGATAATTTATCGTCGAAAAATGCTTCCAAGGAAAGAAAAGCATTGGGGTTAATGGTTAACTAACAAATATATGTTTTTTCACTTTTTCAAGTTGTTTCTGGGAGAGATATTTTAAATATTTCTGCATTTTCCTCACTTTTTTTTTTTGTTTTCATTTTTCAGGCAAAAATGGTGCCTATGTGCCCCTGCCCACTAGGTAACTGCCCTTCTTTGACGTGTACATGAAACTGCATAGGTTTTTTCTTTCCTCTTGTAAGATTTTTGAATAAATAACTGGAAGTTCCTCACTATTTTCAAAATCTACGTGTGCTTTACTTAAAGAACGAGATGCACTGCATTTCTATTCAATTTTTTTGCCCGAAATACCTTTCATTAACCTAGATGGATTTTTTTATTAAGAAATAGAGAAAACAAAGTCTTCTCTTTTTTTTTTTTATTTGTGCCTATTTGGATAAAACCCATATTTGTATGATTTAGTTGATGGAAGGTACTTTTAGTAAAAATATTTTGAAATTGTAGTAAAATTTATATTTGGAAATGGTTCTGTGTAATTTTAGTAAAATTCAGGGGAAAGTTCTTGTTATAATCCTAATGTGTTCTCTGTTTTTTTTTCCAGTCCAAAAGGTTTGTCCTTCTTTCTCCTCAAAAAGTTGCTCATTTGGTGCACAGCTTGGTAAGAATACGCAGAAATCGGAAGGTCAATGCAACTTTGAACTTATATAGTGTTTCTTTCTTAATAAAGCAGGTCTTAAAGGTATGGCTATTGCTGGTGTATCTGCTGGGGCAATAGTTGGGTTTCTGTTTTTAACAGTTTGTCCTTATCTTGTGTATTACCGAAAGAAGAAGGAGGAAGAGCAAAAATTGCTTTCAGAATTAGCAGTATACTCTACTCAATCTGGGAAGGGTACACAGATATCTATTTCTGCTCCTTTTTCCTTTACAATGTATTTCCTCTCAAAATTTGGGTGAAACTAAAATGTAACAAGTTTCAAAGGGTTAAATGGCTTAATAACTCTCATGTGACTCTAACATTGAAGTAAAACTGAAACAACCTTGTGACATGCTCAATTAGTTCATATTGCTTGTACAAAATGGCCTCCAATTGGCAGAAAGATTATTGATTGATGGAGAAACCTAGTTGGCAATCAGCTCAAGTTCATGCTCTTGCTGCTGTAAAAGGCAAGGAATGGTGCACAAGATCAAATTCTTTGATGCAAAGTTGAACATTTTGTCATAAGCTGGACAGTTTGTCCAAAACCTTTTGTCAATACTTGGAGCAGAAGTGAACGATGAAAGACTGAATCAGTACCCTAACTATTTCTGAGTTATGACAGTTTCTAGGTGGATACAGATCATTCCAAAAGACCTGATAGCTGTGTCACTATCTGAAATTTCTCAATCCATCATTATATTTGTTTGAAATAGAATAGTTTATTTCACTCACCTTAATTTCTGTCAGCATAGTCCACTGAAACAAACAGATGAAATGAATAAAAAATGACAATGTAATTGATTCTTTCATGTAGTGATTCTTGGTATAAAATTGCCGATTCCATGGCTCTTCGGCTGCTGTTGATACTATCATCAAAGGCATTACAGTGGACAAATCAGTGGAGTTCTCATATTGAGAACTAGCTCAAGCCACCAATGACTTCAGTATGGAAAATAAAATTGGTCAAGGTGGTTTTGGGGCTGTCTACTATGCGGAGCTAAGAGGCGAGGTATGTAATTTTCTTATACTATTAAATTTGATTTAATTACGTGCATTTAAAAGACAAGTTATGTTTCATTAATAATTCATAAGAGGACATTTTTATCAATGATGCATATACTTTTTTTTTTTTTGGCTGAACCTCTCTTTTTACCAAGAGTATGTGAAAAGTATTTAAATAAGACAGTTACAGTCTTGCTCTGTTGATGATTTGCAGCTGCATTTGACAAAATATGAGAGTATTACATGTGGTGGATTTGAAATGCATCTATTGGAGGTTGGAAAAGCCTAGAACTTCAGATCTAAGCCGTTTCTTTTCACCTCATGCAGTATTACAATTTATATATAACATCATATCATAACACACTTAGGATGTCATTGAATTAGTTTGTTCTTCTTTGTGGCCATTTTATTTTTCTTATTATCTGATTAAATAAACCTCTTAAAGGGATTTTCCTTTGCAGAAAGCAGCAATAAAAAAGATGGAGTCACAAAAATCAAGGGAGTTTCTTACTGAATTGAAAGTTTTAACGCGTGTTTATCACCTAAACCTGGTATGATAACTTTTGAACAAAAGCATATGGTAAGGGTAGTTTATTGACTATATAAGTAAATATTTTGTTTCTTTTAAAGCTAAATTATGTATGATTTTGATTTTTTTTTTCTTTTTTCTTTTGACATCCCTTGAATGACACGCGCAGATGGTGATTTTTCTTAGTGAAGGGATTCAACATTAGTCAAAGCTTTGTCATGAAGATATCAATTTCATTATTTTGAACTTAGAGTAGTAAAGTATATGTCACGATAGAATTGGAAGGTTATCCCATTTAGGAATTAATCATGAATTTTTTTTTTTTTTTCACAGTAAGGTGAATGATATAATTCCCATGTTCGTTAGTTTCATTTTAAAGCATGATAACTTCAAATTCTATTCTCTTTTCCTTGTAGGTGCACTTGATTGGATATTGTGCTAAGAAGGATTCTCTTTTTCTTGTATATGAATATATTGACAATGGAAACTTAAGCCAACACTTGCGAGATTTAGGTGAGAAAAGCATTGCACCAATGTCTTCTTCTATGATGGTACACACATTTTTCTGTGCATTGCATAAGCACAAAGTCCAAGAAATGAGTCATATTTTCTATGGCTATTAAATAGTATGGCTTGCAATAGCTTTTCTATTTTATATTGATGATCAAGTCATTTTATAATAGAGAGAGAACCCTTACTATGGTCCATGCGGGTGCAAATTGCTCTGGATTCAGCCAGAGGCCTTGAATATATTCACGAGCATACTGTGCCTGTATATATTCATCGTGACATAAAGTCAGATAATATATTGATAGACCAAAACTTCCATGCCAAGGTTGAATTTTTTTCATTCAAAATCCTTAGAGCTTGTGCCTTTTTTCTCTTTTAGGATGACTTGTAATTCCTTAAATATTCATCTTTGCTGGTTGCAGATTTTGGGTTGACCAAGCTCACTGAAGTGGGAAGTTCAGCACATCCCACTGATAATCTTGCAGGTACATTTGGTTATATGCCACCTGAGTACGTCAACTTCTACTTTTCTGTTTGGGCAGTAGCTAACTGAATGAGATAGTTAGTTAACATTTTAATTATTTATCATAGGTGGATATCTAAGATAAGTTGGTAGCATAGTGGCACTAGAGGCTGTTGAACATCCTGGGTTCGAACTAATTGACATTTTACGTTAAAAATTATTGCTAAATCATGAGTTATAAATATTTATTTGGGAATTTTGAGACCCAAATTATTGGGAATGACCTGATTTGTAGATAATATTCTCAAACTTGTAACTTACTTTTCACCAAATTTTTTTTGGAACCTATTGTTTCCAAACTTATCTTTCGAGACCTAGGCGTCATTCTTCCTTTGAATAACTTGATTAGATATGAATATCAAGAAAGTGTGTTTATGTGAAACTCTTGCTTTCCTTGAAATGGTTTCTAGTTAAATCTTTTTTGATTAATGGAGGTACTTTCTTAGTATAAGTAAAAATGAGTTCATTTTTCCCCTTTTCTGACTGCAAAAAATTGAGTTCACTTTTGTGGGCTTTGGTTTGATTACTTTTCTCCCTTATGCAGATATGCATATGGTAGTGTTTCACCAAAAATTGACGTATTTGCTTTTGGAGTTGTCCTCTATGAACTTATATCTGCTAAAGAAGCTTTGTTCAGGGCTGGTGAATCTGGTTCTGATACAAAAGGCCTTGTCTCTTTGGTGATTCTTGACTTCCTCATTAAAAATGATTTATTTACTATTTTCTTAAAATACAAATCAAATGAATTTACTAGAATATTTAAGAGTTTATATTTTCCTTTGTTGGTACAGTTTGAAGAACCTCTTGAGAAGCCTAATCCAAAGGAACATCTTCAAAAGCTAGTTGATCCTAGGCTCGGTGATCAATACACAATCGATTCAGTTTACAAGGTGAGCAAATAAATTGAACTGTTTAAACTTTTGAGTTTGAAAACTACCTGTGTTCGCTGTCAAGTTCTAGGCTATAAAACTATATCTACCAAAACTAGAGAACTTGATAGCAACTGTATAAAGAACTCAGAAATCAAGATAAGTGTGTCAATGAAAAGAAAATACAGTACAGTTTGTGAGTTGTTAATTTAATTAAGTGCAGTTTGTGAGTTATTAATTTAATTTAGTCGTAAAGATATCATTCATGTATTTTGATCCAACAGCCATCTTTACACCACAAAGCCACAAACAGGTCCACTATCTCACCAATGTATTTGTGTTCTGCACAGTACCATAACTAATTTTAAGATATTAAGAAATTAATTATAGTTATTTGTAGCAAATGTATGATGATTTCTCTAAAATAGTCCCTTTAATCATTATCCCATTGATAAAACTCTCCTTAATACTTGTATCAGAAAACAACATCTAGCACCCTTGTGTTATTTCTCAGTTACATCCAACGCTCTAATCTTATTTATGGTGCATCCGATACTCTTGTTATTTATTTACAGTGCATTTGGCTCCCTAAACCATAAATAAGATTAGAGTGCCGGATGTAACTGGAAAATAACATTATGGGGTGCTGGATGCATCAGAGATATAACGTTAGGGTGATAAATGTACTATAAACAGGATTAGGATGCTCGATGCTAGTCTTCCTATTATTTTTTAGTGGAAAATTGGTGAAAAGTTTCCAATTTAAAATTTTATTGGTAAAAATGACTTAATAAAGTTTTATGCATAAAAAGTACTGGTATTATACAAATTTTGTGCACACAGGTACTGGTACTTTGATTTATGTTTTTTTAGTGAATAAAATTTTCAATGAGACTTTCCCCTAGTTTTCAAAAATACATGATTCTTTGTGTATAGTTCCAAATGACTTATATGATCTATCAAATTAAAGCTTGATAAGTCTACTTTTATTCTGAACAATTTCACATTCATTGGACATCATTTAATCATCTAAAAACACATGACAATCTCACTGCCACACAGGAAAACACACTAGCAGCAAATTTTGGGACCCTTGCTAAACCGGGGATTAGCAGTCCATTTGATTCAGGCTTATTCTCAAGCCTCTAATCTTGAAATTTGAGATTTTACATTAACTAACTTCTATCAAGGACCAGAGGGAGTAGTTTGTTTAGAGTGTGATTTCTTGGAAGTTATTATTGATTAGTCTAGTCAAAGATTAAATAAACACCTAAATTTAAACGTTCGGCAACTACGACCATCTATCACAAAATCATTCAACGGTTTAACATTTACAAAAAGAAATAGTTTATCCTCTACACACACACACACACACACTCACACACACACATCCTAAATCCTCATGGCTGTTATACACTTGATTTATTGTATATGTCTTAGATTGGGTGCAAATTTTCCAGAATTTGTTTGGCAGAATTCCAGACTCAGTAATATTCTATGCAAATAGCAATTTGCATCGAGGGTTTATCTAGCTCAAAAAAAGGACAAAGAAACTTAGAAAAATATGTTGTAATTCTTTTTAAATTGAGTCAATGAATGACAATCGTCATATGCAACTAATAATATTTCATGGAAATAGCAACTAGTAGGAGTTGCTTTATTTGTTTTAACAGAACTTCGAAAAATTCATCGTAATTTATTCAAAAGAAAATTCTGTTTGATTCACAATGTTCCGTGAACACGGGGTTGTGGAGTTACAGAGAACTTTCAAAACTTCGAAAAATAAGTTGATTGTCAATTTTACAATGGACACATTTTATAAAAAATTTTAGCAACCATACATTGCAATATCAAGAATAAGACGTGATAAGCAAACAAATAAAAAAGACTTTTTGATCATAATTAATTCAATCAACATTATACCAACAAAGAATTAGTTTAGTGATTTAAGGTCCTATTAGATCTCTCTAGGTTTTAAATTCGCTCCCCAAATTAAATGCTTGTGTTAGGAGGAGAATTCATGAACCCCTCGGATATTTAGTAATATGAGCCACAAAAGGTGTTTGATACCAGTTGAAGGTATAAAAAAAATTTTAATTAACATCATATTTAAAGTAATATATTTTCAATAAATTGAATGTCTTGCACCACACTTAGTAATATGAATGCATAGTTTTAACGAGAACTGTCATAATTGATAATTATATTATTAGTTACTTATTTTGACATCAATTTGTGAATATAAATGGATGATACCTTAAATAACAAGTTATGGAATTTTTTTTTCTTCTTATATATTTAAAATATGAGATAAAATATAATAATTTCATTATGGCTGTTATTTTGACAACAATAATCATACTAATTAATTATGACTAGTGACTTAACAAATTCCGTAGCCAACTAATTCTAAAACCATTGATAAAGGAAAAAAATGGAGAAAAAGAAAATGATCATGGAAACAATAAAAGTAGAGAAATGCAAAAAGAAGAATGGAATGAGGAGAAGACAAGTTAATAAGATTCATTAAAATTTATTCAAGCTTATAGAGTTACTTTTTTATTAACAAAATTTTAAGCTATGTTTGCTAATCATGCCTACTAGATCAAATTTGAACGGGAAAAAAATCATTGTATACATTTTATAGAACAATGTAGTACGTACAAATATAATTTTCTAAAAACAGTAGAATATTGCTCTTTTTTAAGACTTGACATTTAAGTCACCCATTAGTGCAAGACACAAGATTTTTTTAACCCAACATTGACCGAGTACTAAATTATGAATAGTTGGTTGATCGAGGACTGTGAAATAACAACCATCATTCGTATTTTTTATCTATGAATAACATGGTTTTTCAAATTTTTATATTATATATAAAAATAAATATGTAAATTGTAGATTTTATTAAGTTTGAAGTGAATCCGACTGTTGATCATTTATGAATAGTGTAATTTTTTATTTATTTTATATTATAATTAACATGAATTTATAATATATAAATATACACATTTTTTAATGAACTATAACATTCTATAAACTTTAAATTTGAACAACCTCTCCATGCAATTTATAGTCAGTCTCATGCAAATAAAAAAAAGATTCATTTAAAATAGATTTTGATTCAATATAGTCTTGCTCAATTTCAGCCTAGTTTTATTAGGTAAATATTTATTTTAAATCCTAATATGTTATTAATTTTAAAGCCACATTATTTGGTTCGATTTTCAAAACACGATTGGTTCATTCAGTGTAGTAAATGATATGGCCAAACCCCGTATGACAAAAACAAACCATTTATATATATACATATATATATATATATATAATGTAAAGTAGCAATGGTCAAGGTCTAATATATGATACAGGTACCAGGCCACAACCTAACAGACATAGTCACCGAGGTGTTCGCCGTCTTATACTAACACGGAAAAAGTGGCTGAGCTTGGAAGTCTTGGATTGAAATCAGAGGAAACTGCATTTAATGGAACTAGATACTTTCTCAATCCACATGTCCATCTTAAATGCTTCAATATGAATCATCCAGTCGGTGGAGAGTACTTGAGTTCAACTACACATGATAGCTCGCATTATTTTGATAACTTGGCTAGCTAGAACTCTCTTGGACACAAGGAAACAAACTAAAAAAACCAATGGATTAGCAATGGAATTTAGTTACGGAATTGTGCAATTCTGTCATTAAATAAACTGTCACTGTTTAGTTAGCACCAAAATTCCATAGCTAATTACTTGTATTTTTTTAGTTGCATGATCTTGTGTATTATATAACTCTAATGCTAAGAGGCCTATAATTAATCAGGTCAATTTACAAAGCTCGACTCAGGGTCATCAGGATTGTGTTTTTCGAATGCGTTACGTACTATAGGTGACGAAGTTTGGAAGTGGCTTGGGTGGCAGACAATGTCGAATGAAAAGTTAAAACTTGACTAGCAATGTCTTGGGTGCTTTTATCTTGCATCTCTGGGTTTGTATCAGCCTTCTGCCAAAAGCCTCATGTGGCTACGATATGGCACTTTGGGCTTCTTCCAATCATGGAATAATGGGTTTGCTTACTTCAAGCTACTCGTAGATTTTATTTTTATTGTTTGGTTTGTTTTATTTCTTGTGTGCTTGGTTTTCTTCTCTACCTAGTATGTTTGTTGCTTTATACATGGTTATTAATCACATTTGGATATTATCATGAGCTTTGTTGGTGGCTTTCTTTGCCTTTCTTTTTTTCAGATCTCTTGCTTTTGGATATTCTTTCCATTTGTGTTTTTAATATCCTTTGAGATATCTGAGCCCTTTACTCTAGTGGTGATCATTTGAGTGGTCATTTGCAACGATCAGCCTTTACAATGAAAGCTCAACACAAATAATAGCAAGATAAATCAAAAGCAAAGCCAACTGTATTTATATATATTTGCAACAAGTCTTAGAGTTACAATACTAAGAGATGAAGAAGACTAGAAACATTAATAGATGAGAGGGAAACTACAAAATCAAAAGAAAGGAAGAAGGAGAAAATCCACAATCATAACCATGGCCAGAGGGAAGAAGACGCAAGGAAGAGAGTCACCAAAATCATCCATACTTTCTGTTAACCAATTTCACTCTTATTATACCACCTCCACTGCCAGATCTCACTTGTTCTAGTCTTGGGCTTCCCATTGGGCTCCATCTTGGCCTAAATCCCTTATAATTGTTACATTACTCCCCTTCCGAACATTGACCTTGTCCTCAAGGTCAAAATAGGGATAAGTATTGGTTAAGGCAGTCAAATTGTACCGTGCTGGTGGGTCTAAAGCATTCCAAGAGATTAAAATAAAATGGACCCCAAAAACTTGGTATGGAATGCATAAGAGGTCCACAGTTTTGACAATTTCAATAGGCAAATGAACTAATAGACTAAAAACTTGTAGAATTTGGTCATGATGTGTTTCTTCAACAACAATACCATACAGCTCAATTTGGACAACCCAAAAAATGAAGATTTGCTCCCAATCACATTATAGTAAGTTGAGGAAATCAGGTGTAAAATCCCTCTGCATTATGAACATGGAAAGAAATGACTTGCATATGTTGGTCCTTGTGATAAAATAACAATATAGACATCATCTTGGGCTTCCAATGTACCATAGGATTGTACTAGCTTCTTGTGGAAAAACAAGGCTAGTAATGTAGTCAAATTAAGTACAATTTTAGTGATCATTGCCCTCATTGTCACTGTTTCATGATTTGTAGTGAAGTCCATCTCTAAGAGACATGAAAGAACCTGTAGTGGAATATAAGGAGAAGCAATCATTGGTCCACTATCTCTTTGGATGCCAAAAGACATCATAATATGGCATGACCCTCCATCTAAAGGTGATTGGGCTAACAGATATATAGCTTTATGCTTCAATGTGTGCACCATATAAAGTGGCTATTTTACATGTCCATCAGAAAACTGTACATCAACTAAATTTGCACATAACAAAGTAAAAAGATAGGTCAGATAATAAATCACTTGCACTCCTCCAAGGACTTTGTACTGCACTCTCCCCATATTTTGGTGCCAATAATAGGAAAATTGGATGAAGGCATGATATGTAGCAATGGAACTCAACCATTTGAACCATGTAGCAGTAACAAAAATGCACAAATCCAATTCATTTGCAAGTTGGAAAAGGACAAGAAATAAGAGTTTATCATTAGTAACAAATTTAGATGTAAACTATTCATCCGGTCAGCATATATAGTGTCCCCAACTATATAGACCACCAAACTAATGTATACTAAACACATTTTCACTGAGTTCACCAAGACCTTGTTCCAATTGTAAGGAACCAAGGTAAGAAGACCAAAATGCTGCTTAATAGCAGCTTCAATTATGATCACTTTAATAGCAAATTCAATCATATGATCATAACTTAAAGTCTCAAATGAATCCTTACCCATTAATTGTGGGTTAAGAATTTTACCATTAATAACAAGAAGGTAAGCATCATTAAAATGGTCAATATAGAACCCATACTTTTGCATCATTAGAACATAGCTTTTTATGAACTTGAACATAAGCCGACAAATGAAGCTTTCATAGTGCAGACTCATTCCCCTATTCCCAATTAGTGCATGCACAAAAGGCAAACGCTTGGCAACCAAAATTTAATTAGGCATGGCAATAAAACCAAAGTTGTGTTGCATGTGTACATCACTTAAATGATAAAGTGCATCAAATAAATGCAAACTCCAAAATCTCTTGACCACGCCTGGGTCAAACATCAAAAGAATAAGCACAAACAGAGTTGGAAGGCCAACACATGAATCAAAATTGGTGGGTGACATATTAACAAACACCATGTGCACAACTTAAAAGAAAAGCAATCAGAGTTTGCCCCAAATAAAGAACCATAATCTGATCACATTCCATTGAAGCCCAATCCAATGTAGTTTGGAATTCTTTATCCTTAGCATTTCCAGGGTCGAACAAAATGAAAAAGTAAAAGGCCAATAATAGAGATAAAAGTTGAGAGGTAGCCATACATCAAACACAAGATGGGAATCTCAATGACAAAATGAAGGATAATGTCCCTATTAGAGATGAACCAAAGAATTTCATTCTTATCTCATTGTGGCAAAAGTACTGAGATTATATTATCCAAAGTAGCTAGTAATATTTGAGAATAACAAGTAATACTGCGATAAGGCCAACCAAAATTTCTCACCAGGGTCAAACACAAAAATAGAATCACCCACTAGTACAAAAAAGGTGTTTTAGACCGGCCTATTTAGACCGGTTGTAGAGGATGCAGGTCTAAAAGAAATGCGCGGTGGCATTTTCGTTATTATAAACAAGTTGGGGGACCGGTTATTATTATAATAACCGGTCTAAAAAATATTATTTAGACCGGTTCCTTTCTAACCGGTCTAAAAAATTAGGGATTTTATTTTTTAGACCGGTTCTAAGAGAACCGGTCTAAAATATATTTTTTTTAGGCCGGTTAAGAGGATAACCGGTCAAAAAAATTTTTTTTTAAGACCGGTTAAGAGGATAACCGGTCTTAAAAGTGGACTTTTAAGACCGGTTGCTAGCAACCGGTCTTAAAAGTCCACTTTTAAGACCGGTTATCCTCTTAACCGGTCTTAAAAAAAATTCCCAATTTACTTCCTAGCCGTGCCTCAGCTCACACTCCCGCGCCTTTCCCAATCTGAAATCGGTCCCTTCCATTCTGAATCACCCAAGCAAGTTTGTTCCCAATCTTTTCTTTCCTCAGAGCGAGTCCCCGTCCGTTACCTAATCCCATTCTGAATCGAGTCCGTCGTCGCTCTTCGGCCGCTGTACTGTCGTGGGTGCTGTCGTCGAACATACCTCATACATTGCTTCAGCTGCTCGTGGGTGCTGTCGTCACTGCATTTCTGGGAAATCTTCGTCTTCAATCTCTTTTTTGAGGTATGTTCCTCCTCTGTTCTGAGAAAACACCGTTATGTTCCTACTCTGTTCTATATTGTTGAATGTGAATGCACATTAGGTGTTTGATAAAATGTTTGAAAGGAGAAATTGAAGACATTACTTATGAACTCTAATTGTTTATGTTTGGGTGCACTAGTCTCCATTGTTTATGTTTCTTCATCTTGACATTGAATAAGACACACTATGCTTTTCACTGCAATTTGTAGAAAACAGAACCTCCGGATAGGGCCATAAGCTTTATTGCTAGCTATATGTTTTTCCTATTTTTGGCCTGTAATTTTCTTTGGGTTTGTCCTAATCTTTTGATTAAGACAAACGAATTAAAAAAGGTGCAAACTTGACAAAATGTGAGTGCAAGTTTAGTAGGTTTTGAATTATGTCAAGCTAGAAACTGGACTACCAAGAAGATAGTAAAAATAGCATATAATTAGGTGTTTTTCAGAGGAATATCCGAAGCAGCTCATGTATTCTCTAATCGTTGAAGTGAAATCTCAAGATCCCTCACACTTGAGCAAACTGAGTAGAATAATCTACAATTAATCACTATTTCATGACAAGAGTCAGTGGAATAGTTGGTATAAAGAAGTTAATGTGGAACATCTTTGATCCTTTAAGTTCAAATAAAAACCGACAAAACAACCCTAAACTGTTCAGGTTGAGGATAGCCTCGATTTGATTCAGATGAACAAAAAGTAATGTCCCCAGTAAACAGAAAGAAGCACACAAGAAACTATACCATGCAAGAATGACTGCATCATTTGAGCTTTCTAGAAATAGATGAAAGCATAAATTAATTTAAGAACATCTACCTTCCTCTTAAAAATCATACCAGTTTATAAAATTTCTCAAGCTCAAACAGGTCCTTGCTTTCTTCTTGTGGGTCACGACTAAAAGAGGAATATGACGGTATTTTATATCCCCCTACCGCTTCAGTGAATTACCTAGCATAAAACTCCATGCACTCTAGACAATGAGCTCTGTCCAACTTAACCGCGGCAAAGCACACAAAGTTCCTATCAGGTGGAATTTGGAGAGGGATAGATGTATGTAGCCTTACTCCCACGTGTGAAGAGGCTGTGATAGGAAATATTGGAAAATTTACCAAAAAAAAAAGTATTAGTTTATTATAATATATATCTTTTTCAAGTATACAGCAAAGTGTCTTTTTGCAAGTAGACAGCCACTAGACAACTTGCTGATTACTTTTTTTTTATTTTGCTTCCTTCATGATTTCCTTTTTGCTAATCTTTAAACTCTGTTTCAGTTAAAACACAAACACATCAAGAAGTCAGAAATTAAACCAAAAGTGACTGAAAGTGTTGATAATATTCATATGCTGCTTCTTTGTGGCATTAAATCAAGCACATCATATTCTTCACGTTGTAATTCTGATTTCCTCTTTTGTTTGTTAAAGTCAAAACAGAAACTCATTAAACAAGCCATAAACCAGAGCCAACAAGTCACTAAAAAGCTAATAATTAATTAATGGGTTGTGCCTTCCCATGAGATGATCATCAAAATCAAATGTTGTTTCATTGTGACACTAAATCAAACACATTACACATTCTTAACATATATTGTTAAATGGGGATGACTCTGCGTGTATCTATTGCTTCCATGCATCGATCTCCCAAAGACATCACAACAACTCGAAATAAACACCACCTTAAAATCACAGCAAGCCTCACGATACATAAATATATTACTCTATTGTTTATACCTTTTTATTTTGTTTATACCTTTCCAAACACGACGGAGTAATTAGGATATATATGTGTTTAGTGAATTTTTCTTTATAAGGTTGGAATTGTAGGAAGCCATGCAAATGGTCCCCCATTAACTTAGTGACATGCACTTCTTTTCAAATAAGTAAAAAAGTCAACACTCTTGTTTATGCTTAAAGAAAAAAGATGACCCATTCTCATCATACTCCTACCTTTTCCAGGGGAAAAAGTAGAAAACAAAAAAAAGGTGTTCGAATATATGGATCGTAGTTGGATACAAGCTAAACGGACGAGTGTTGACTATGATATTGGGGTGAGGGGTTTTTTAGACTTTGCAAAAAGAAATGCCGATGATGATAGTGGGATGTTTTATTGCCCTTGTGTAAAATGTTTGAATGAGAAGCGATTAAGTGCTGCAGATATATATACACATTTAATTTGTGAAGGGTTTTGTAAGACGTATGTAGTATGGGTATGGCATGGTGAACAATTAGAAATGCCAAGTGCATCTCAACAGGGGGAAGTGACTTGTGATGATAATGACACGGATATGGATGATCGGATAGAGGACATTATTCGTGATGTAGGAGAAGAGGCTTTTGAACAATCACATGCATATGGTAATATGTGCAGTGATGCTGAGAAGCCGTTGTACCCGGGGTGTAAAAAATACCAATTGCTGAATGCTGTATTGAAATTGGTAAGTTTGAAAGCACGGCATGGATGGAGCGACAAGAGTTTTTCAGAAACGCTTGAGGCCTTTAAAGATATGCTTCCTGATGATAATGTGTTGCCTTGTCAATACTATGATGCTAAGAAAATACTGTGTCCACTAGGGATGAAGTATAAAAAGATCCATGCTTGCCCTAATGATTGCATATTGTATAGAAAAGATCATGAAGAAAAGGAGCAATGTCCGATATGTGAAACTCCAAGGTATAAATCAAATAAGGGCCCTGCAAAAGTGTTGTGGTATCTTCCAATCATTCCAAGGTTCAAGCGCCTGTTTGCTAATGAAATTGATGCCAAAAATTTGAGATGGCATGCAGATGAGCGGATTTCTGATGGAAAGCTGCGACATCCAGCTGATTCTTCTCAATGGAAAAAAATCGATCAATTATTTCCTACCTTCGGTGAAGAACCTAGGAATCTCAGGCTTGGGCTTAGCACAGATGGTATGAATCCTTATGGTAGCCTAAGCAGTATACATAGTTCATGGCCTGTTCTGTTGGTAATTTACAACTTATCCCCTTTGTTATGTATGAAACGAAAGTACATTATGTTGTCTATGTTGATTTCGGGACCAAAGCAACCCGGAAATGACATAGATGTTTACCTAGAACCCTTGATCGAAGACTTGAAAGAGTTGTGGGATAAAGGTGTCGATGTTTTTGATGCGAACAAGAAGGAGACTTTTAATATGCGAGCAATGATCTTTTGTACTATAAATGACTTCCCTGCATATGGGAACTTGTCAGGATATAGCGTTAAAGGCCACAAAGCTTGTCTGATATGTGAAGAAGGCACATGCTACCATCAACTTCAACATGGAAGAAAGACGGTTTACCTTGGGCATAGGCGATTTCTAAGACGAAGCCACCCTTATCGTAGATTAAAAAAAGCTTTTTTCGGTGGCCAAGAGTTTGAAGATGCTCCAGAGGCATTGACTGGGGAGAAAATTTATGAAAAGGTGAAAAATATCAATACTATGTTTGGTAAGTCATCAAAGAGTAGAAATGAGAAAAATATATGGAAAAAAAGGTCCGTCTTCTTCGATCTTCCATATTGGCGCAATCTTGACGTCAGACACTGTATTGATTTCATGCATGTGGAGAAGAACGTATGTGATAGTATTGTTGGGACACTGCTCAACATACAGGGAAGTTCTAAGGATGGCGTGAAGGCAAGATTAGACTTGCAAGAAATGGGAATACGAGAAGATTTACATCCAAGGCCATACGGTAATAGAACATTTTGTCCTCCAGCTGCTCATACTTTGTCTAAGGTTGAGAAAAGAAGCTTTTGTGAGTGTTTACATGGCGCTAAAGTTCCCTCAGGGTATTGTTCAAATTTTAAAAAGCTTGTATCGATGAAAGACTTGAAGTTAATAGGGCTAAAGTCTCATGATTGTCATGTCTTAATGCAACAACTACTCCCAGTAGCTATTCGAGGCATTGCCGAATATGATCTTCAACACATATTGACTAGACTTTGTTTCTTCTTCAATGCCATTTGTTGTAAAGTCATTGACATGGAAAGATTGGAGGAATTGGAAAATGAAGGATACATTATCTTATGCCAGCTTGAGAAGCTTTTTCTTCCGTCCTTTTTTGATATCATGGTACACTTGGTTGTTCATCTAGTGAGGGAGATAAAGTTGTGTGGCCCTATCTATTTCCGGTGGATGTACCCGATCGAAAGAACCATGAAAATACTAAAAGGGTATGTGAAGAACCCCAATCGGCCTGAAGCATCTATTGTTCAAAAATATGTTTCTGAAGAAGCTATGGAATTTTGTCAACAGTATTTGTCAAATGTACGACATATTGGCCTTCCTAAGCGTCATGATCAAGAAGGGGGTAGACGCGGGGCAACAGTAAAGAGCATAGATGCTGATGAATTGCAACAAGTCCACCTGTACATTTTGAACAATGTTGATGAAGTTCAATATTACATGAATGCCCATAAAGAAATTGTACGGAAACAAAATAGTCGAATGAGCGAACAAAGGTTAATCAGGGAGCATAACAGAACTTTCGCACATTGGTTCAAACAAAAGGTTGACGGAGAAGAATGTGTTTCTGATACAATAAATTGGTTAGCACGTGGTCCTGAAGTTGATGTCATAAGTTGGACTTCATTTGTGATCAATGGTTATACCTTTTACACGAAGTCCCTAGATGATAAGAGCACCGTCCAGAACAGTGGTGTTGTATTAGTGGCTGAATCTATACACTTCTCTAGTTCGAAAGATAAGAACCCTAAGTTGGCTGCCATACCTTATTATGGGGTGATTGAAGAGATTTGGGTGGTTGACTATGTTAAAATTAGATTTCCCATTTTCAAATGCAAGTGGGTTGATGTCAATAATGGTGTGAAGATCGATAGGTTAGGATTTACATTAGTAGATCTGAATAGTAGAAGTTTTGGAGATGAACCTTTCATTATGGCAGATCAGGCGCAACAAGTGTTCTATATCACTGATCAGGCAAATAAAATGTGGTCTGTAGCTCTCCAAGGAAAAAGGGTCGTTGATATTGACGAGAAAAGTCACTCAAATTATGATCTTCTTGAGACTCCTTCTTTTTCCAGGGGTCTACCAGAACTGAACGAAGAAGATGAAGCAGATAATGCGCACGGCACAAGAAATGATCATCACGAGGGAATATGGGAGGATATCTCTTTATGATAGTACTTTGACCTTAACTAACTAAAGTAATTATGATTATGATTATTATCTGAAGAATATGTTTAGTTATTTTATCGATATAGTCTTCACATGTCATAGCTTAGGATTTATCTTTCTTTGTTGTCGTTACAGGAAAATGACGGATCCCCAGCGTCCTAGTGTAGAGGATCAGCCACCTCCTCCACCTCTGGGTCAGTCACCTAGTGCTTAGGAGAGTCAGCAGCCACCTAGTGCTCAGCAGAGTCAGCCAGCTAGTGTTAACCAGGGCGAGCCTAGTAATGCTCCGAGCCAGGGTCGTAGTGAGCGCAGTAGCCAGTCTGTACGGAGGGGTAGACGTGCCACACGGTTGATAGATGTTTCCCTCAGTCGGAGTGCAGGCCAAAAGATACCGATTGAGTTTGATAGACATTGGAAACCAATCGGGCCTAATGCACAACGATATAGGAGTTTCGTCGGCCTCCTTGTACGTAACAAGCCGAGCATCTTGATAGAGGAGTAGAGAAATGTCGATCCAAAGGTGAAGCAGCATATTTGGGACACTATTCAGGTATACAATTCTCTTCTGTATGTAATTAATTATTATCAAATGTCACTTCATTTGTCACTTACTCCTTCAATGCATGCATTTCAGCTCACCTACGACGTTCCTCAGAGTGAGATCTTGTACAACAAAACGATAACGTATTGTTATGAGCGCTGGAGCAAGTTTAAGACAAGTCTGACCAACAATTACATTCATATTGAGGTACAAGATGGTCAGCCTCGTCCTAATCCGTGCAGCACGTATACATTTCTTGATCAAGCGACTTGGCAAGAATTTGTTAGGCTTCGGACTACTCCTGAATCTTTAGTTAGTTGACTTATTTTTTATTTTATTTACTTAGCAATTATCTTAATTGATTATAACACTTTCCTTTTGTATCATTTCTTATTCGCAGGCAAAAAGGCAAAAAGCACAAGAGAGTGGTAGAAAGAATGATTGCCCTCATACAATGTCTCGTGGGGGTTATGCAAAGGCTGAAAGAGACTTGTTAGCGGCCAAACGGAAGAGATTGGAAGAAGCATCTCAATCCGATCCTTCTGTTCTTCTTTCTCCGCCATCTCCGATTCGTCGAGAAGAAAAATGGCAATTTGCCCACCAAAAGAGGAGTGGGACTTATACGAGTGAACAATCTCGTATAGTTGGTGAAAGAATTGTAAGTATATATCGTTATTGTAGTTAATTACATAAGAAACGTACATTATTACTTATGTTTGTTATTTTGTATTATGTTACAGGATGAACTTAGAAAACAACAAGCTGAGGGCTCTTTTAAGTCGGAGGGCAGGAATGACATCCTCACAGTTGCTACTGGCAAACACGAGCATCCAGGCCGTGTCAGGGGAGTTGGAGGAGGGGTAGGGATACGGGATTACTTTGGAGCCCCCGTACACCATTCCTCAAACATCGTGACTAGGGAGGAATTGGAGACTATGTTGGCCATTGCAAGAGCAGAAGCAAAGGCCGAGGCTGAAGCATCTTTTGATGCATTAATAGAGACCCGATTGAGCAAGATGAAAGAGGAAATGATAGTGTTTATGAGCTCAAGACAAGATACCAGTGCTCTACAGCCACAATCGATTGATCCTAATAAGCAGAGCACTAAAGGTAGTTGTTGCAACATCGGGTAGTCATCAGAGGGTCCTAACCCGCAAATTACTGGGCTTTGTGATCTTTTTGTCGAGGATCCTCTGAGACGGTTAGTTGCACGGGGTAGTGTGCATAACCTGGGATCAACTGTCCACCACCGACAAATGGAGGGTGATCAAGTCCGGGTGTCAGTTGACGAGGTGATTATTGCGGATGCACCTGTCCCTATCCCTTCTGATGAATTCAAGGTCGTTAGCGATGTCTTGGGCACATTCATCTTGTGGCCAACGAACCTTGTTTCTGGTCGAGCCGAGGATAGTCCGATCAAAGGCCCACCACCAAGTCCGATCAAAGCCCCACCAAGTCCAGCTCCCTTCACTCAGCAAGAAGTTTCACAGCCTCCATTGAATATCATGCAGCAAGTGATTCTGATGGCATATGATACATCCTTCAAAACAAGAGAGTGGCCTACGGATTCAGTTGTTGGACAGTCAGGAGTGTCATGCTATCTTGAGAGGGATGATTTGATGTCCCTGGTAGCTCCTGGACAAAATCTTACGATTGGGATTGTCCAACTGTTCTTAATGTAAGTAGCTTCTGCAATTCAAAGTAAATATTTTAAAAGTTTCACCGTTTACCTTTTATTTATGTGCTTGCGTTATTGTAGGTACATGCATCGTAGGTTGGTCTCCTCTGGCAAAAGCGAAAAATTTGGATTCTTATGCCCCCATCACATCCAAGAGAAAGGGACCACTGCTGCTACTAGACATACATACTTGTCACAGAGGCTTAGTGAAACTGGAACCGAGTGTTTCTTGGCTCCATATGTGCATAGGTAAGAAACATATTGATATTTTATAATTTATATAATGTTTTATGTTTGCTTATTAATATTCTTCTGTTTTTTTCAGTGATCATTGGTAGTTGCTTCTTCTATGCAAGAGTAGTTACACTATCATCCTCTTATGTTCCCTCCACTTCAAACCAGGGAATGATTTGAAAAAGACCATTAATTCGTTAGTTTTCTTGCATTCTTACCTTTTGTATGCAAAGTTTATGGAATTTGTGTAAAACCAATAACCTTTGTCATTGTGATGATCATAGGGCTATGCGGACATTCCTACACAGTGCTTGTGGTAAGCATGTTCGTGACTTAAAGGACCCTACATGGATCATGCCAAAGGTTAGTACATATGGATTTGTTTACAGAATGTAATAAGACATGCCTTTTTATTTGTTTTAATGATATCATGTTTTTTCTCAGAGCCGTCGGCAACCAAAGGGGTCCAACTTATGTGGTTTTTATGTTTTGAGACATATTTATAATATTATCACTCTAGGCACGACTGATTTTACTCAAGAGGTAAATTTATATTTCAGAACTTTTGTTTTACTTTATTGTTTTTAAGTTACTAAGTCAATGTTTCGTCTGGTTTTGGTGTTACAGATGTTTGATCTTGCTGATCCCTTTCCTGAAGAAGATATTGATTTCATTCGCACATGTTGTGCTGAATTCATCCATGAGCTATTACAAAAATAGTGAGTTTTTGAATCCAATGTTCATTGTACATTATTGTAAAAATGTACCCATATTAGGTTAGATTATTATGTCCTTTGTGAAGCTTGAAGACCTTTTTGAGATGTTTTATCTCTAATTATGAATATGAATGTAGATATTTAATGACAGATGTTTCTAGCTGTATTTGGCATTTGTTAGTTTGTCCCTTTTTTTGTTTACAAGATGGATGTCAATGGATCAAATCGCATATAATTAAGCACTATTTGATTATTATGTATTTCATAAGTATCTCCAAGTAAGCTTTAAATGTTATTGGTTTGGGAGCTGTTTTTCAATTAGAACTGAGGAGGTCGCTAATATTTGTAGTTTGGTGTGTGATAATTAGTTGTATAACGCTGCAGGGAACTGATGTATGGTATTTAGTTGGTGGAATGAATCTTTCATTGGCAAAAAAAAATGTTATAAACAGGGAAGCATGTTCTTGAGGCTTAAGTAAGTAATTCTAGAGCTAGTGAGGGGGTTGAAGGTATTGTGTATGCCTCCAATTTCTGTGTATTCCTATAGAAGAGGCAATTAGAGGGACTTTTACATTATTCCTATTGGGTTTCAATTTTATGGGACTTTTACCAAAGGGCATGTTCATTGCATTTGTTTTATTGCTGTCATTTGGATATTGTCTATTGCAAATGAATCATCAATATATATATGACTGTACTGCCTGGTGATTTTGAATTTTAAAATTGAAATGAGTGATTGTCATGTACTGCTGTTTAAAATTGGAGCATTCTGTGCGTGTACATATAATAAAAGGGAAGTTTTTTTTTAAAAAAAATGAAGCTTTAAGACCGGTTGTAGTCACAACCGGTCTTAAAAATTACTTTAAGACCGGTTGTGGGAACAACCGGTCTTAAAGGTGGGACATTTAAGACCGGTTGTTACCACAACCGGTCTTAAATGTCTAATCTTTAAGACCGGTTGTGCCACAACTGGTCTTAAATTTGGAGTTTTTAGACCGGTTGTGGATACAACCGGTCTTAAAAGTTTGACTTTTAAGACCGGTTATAACAACCGGTCTAAAAAATAACAGACTTTTAAGACCTGCTGTATCAAGACCTAATACAGAACCGGTCTAAAAAGTCATTTTTAACCGGTCTAAAAAGTCATTTTTCTACTAGTGACCCAAGGATGCAAAGCCTTGAAAGGTGGGAAATGGAATGAAAAGAATATTAGGAGATTCACCCAGTGGAGATTCAGATAGCCACAAGGTTTTTTCATGATAAAGGGTTGATTGCGGCAGAGTCAATTTGTCATGGACAATAACCACCTTGGCCTTGCAATGCAGGGTATCGTCAAGCAACATATTAAGACTATAACGGCACGGCCAGGTACTCCACATTTCCCCGCGGTACTGGACATAGGTACTCCATATTTCCCCATGCCTAAGCGCACTTGGTTACCAAGGATCACATAAAGCTTGTACTTGACCCTCAGGTCATGTCTTCAATTCTTGGGGAGGTGACTCTTTGGGGGAAATATGGAGTACCCCAGAGAGTAAAATCCCTAAGCCTTTGAGAGGCGGAGGGTGGGGACAAATCCTAGCACGGGCAAATATGGAGTACCTGTGTCTTGCATCGTAGGGAATTGTGGAGTACTTGGTCGTGCCGTGGCAAAGATTGGCGCCTCCATTAATATAGTCAAAGACAAATGCGCTAGTCACCATTGCTGCAGGCATTAGGGTTGAATTTGTTACATAATCATCATAGAAAAGTTGAGTAGGACTTGAGATAAAGGGAACAGTTGTAACCATGAACAAGATTTAGATAATCAAACTCATTCATTACTCCATCTTCTTCATCTTCCCAATTTAGGCCAAGTTCAAAATCATCCTTTTTGGGTTTAGTTTTACCTGCATCGTCTAGCTCAATTTTATCTATATCATCTGAGTCGTCTATAGTCGGTGTGACAACTACCATGGTAATCACAGACAGTGAACCAGTAAAAGTTAGTGATGATTCATACTTCCGTATAGCACTTTGAAGTTCCACCCGGATCTTACCAAATTTAGGGTCCCGATTTGAGTCGCTTAGGTTGGATTATTCTAATCATCCTACCAAGGAATCGATAGCGTACACGAGCCGAAGAAGAGTGGCCTTGATCAATGGGTGAAGGGAGATCGTTAGCCATTAGAGGGGAACTCTCAAAGTAAGCACCAATTGTAACAACCACCCTTTATAATGAAAACTCAACACAAATAATAGCAAGATAAATGAAAAGCAAAGCCAAGTGTATTTATATATATTTGCAACAAGTCTTAGAGTTACAATACTAAGAGATGAAGAAGACTAGAAATATTAATAGATGAGAGGGAAACTACAAAATCAAAAGAAAGGAAGAAGGAGAAAATCCACAATCATAACCATGGCCAGAGGGAAGAAGACGCAAGGAAGAGAGTCACCAAAATCATCCACACCTTCTGTTAACCAATTTCACTCTCATTATATCGCCTCCACTACTAGATCCACTGCCATATCTCACTTTTTTGGGTCTTGAGCTTCCCATTGAGCTCCATCTTAGCCTAAATCCCTTATAATTGTTACATCATTGCTATGCGCTCTCTATAGTGCAAATGTACCTCTTTGCCATCTGCCTTGCTTCTAGCCATATTATTGGTATGTGTAATGTCTGAAATGCAATGGTAAACTGGTTCATAGTCTTTCATTCTTGTCTCTGTTTAGTTGTGATATTTGTTTTTATGGTGTTCAATTTTTGTTTGTTTTTTGTTTTTCTTTGAGTGGTTTGGGCTTTGTGGTAATGTTCAGTTTATTATCTAATATATAAAGGCCCAATTTTTATGTATCATTTTACATTATTTTAATAAATTGTCTTATAGATTTTAAAAGATTATAGGTCAAATTACTTCATGTTTTTTCAGGATGCCAATGATTCTTTAGCAAATAATAAACATGTAATTTTAATTTATCAGAGGATAGAAATGTAATTTAAACCTATATTGAATCACATTAATGTCTCATGTATAGCCAAAACAGTAACTGAAAAGAATGAATTTGACTGCTTACTACTATTATATATTCAACTTTCTTTTATATAAATATTCAACTTTTTAATAGTAAAGATAACCTTGCGAAAAGAAAACACAAGGTGTCAGGCTTGTCACATACATCGGGGATAAAGCTAATGGGCCATTATGCTTTCTTTCTTTCTTTGTTTTTTTTTTTTTGCCAACGGGCCATTATGCTTTCAGTCACAGAGTTAGACACAATCATTTTCTCACATTAAATATTATTTCAGTCAAACCAGTCCGATGAGCTAAATATATATATATATATATATATTTAATTAGTTAATCTAGACCCAGTTGACTAAAAACGACAACAGAAAAAGAGTAATCCCAAGCTCATGTCTTGTGGCACCCAAGTTGGTTTAGCTTTTTTTTTTCTTGATATTATTATCTGGGATCTAATTCAAAGTTTGTGGTTGTCTCTCTCAACTCAAGTACCTTATATGGAACTCAAACTCAAAATTCAGAGAAATCTAATGGGCCTTAGATCGTTATACCAACTATATGTTGGTAAGTTGGTTAACCTTTTATATTTGACCATTAGTTATAAATGGGAAGACAACAAGAAATGTGCAACAATTGGTGTACTGAATACCACTTTTACTTTTAGGGTGTTTGGTTTGAGGGGAGGGGAGGGTGGGGAAATTACAATTTTGGACAAAAGAAGCCCAAAATTTACCCTCTCATTTTTTAAAATTTTGGGTTCCCGCCCAAAATTTACTTTCTCATTCTTTTTAAATTTTGAATTCCCGCCCAAAATTTAAATTTTTTCAACCCAAAAAAGTAATTTACCCACCATCTCATTCCCTCCCACCCCTCCTCTCCCCTCCCCTCCCCTCAAACCAAACACACCCTAAAAGTAAAAGTGGTATTTTAGTCCATCCAACAATTTTAAAAGTCTTTTGGATAAACTAACTTTGAGTCAACCTCTGTTTGAATAAAAAAAAATTATTTTAGTCCATCCAACAATTTTAAAAATCAAAGAAAGGTCAATTTGGAAAACACAACTACGTAAGTAGAGGATGGTTACCATCTTGAAAGTTGTATTAATAATGTTTTTACTTTGGAAATGGTATGTACCATGTGGTTCATAACTTGGAAGCTATTCTCTTAAATTTTAGCAAGGCATCTTGATTTAAGTTCTGTATTGAAGTTTTAAAATGTGAAATGCTAAGGTATAAGATGATTTTCATGTACAGTAAAAATGGCTTAAGAAAAAAGAATATTATATATATATATATATATATGTATGTATGTACCGTGTGTTTCATAATTTTGAAGCTATGCTCTTAAATTTTAGCAAGGCATCTTGATCAGTGTTGAAGTTTTAAAATATGAAATGCTAAGGTATAAGATGATTTTCATGTACAGTAAAAATAATGGCTTAAGAAAAAAGAATATTATATATAGAGAGAGAGAGAGATAGATAGATAGATAGATAGATAGATATAAACCCTTTGACTGATCTGAATGTAAATTTAATTTTAGTAAATAAATCTTCTATATTATTTTCATTTTTATATGGTGTGCTAATTCAAATGGAATAATCAACAACTAACCCAAGTTGCTCATATGTGCAAACAAGAAAAACAATTTTTTTTTGCCTCAAAATTATCCTTCATTCAGCTTCAGAACACAAAACAAAGCAGTGATAAAAAATCACTTAAAAATTACATAAACAAAATAACAGGCTATTACATTTAAAACAAAACATAATACACCCTTATTGTTGCTAGAATATTTGACAGACATGATACAACAAGCCAAACAAAGAAACACAAAAAAAAAAAATCAAGAACTTGTAACAGAATACAAAGCCACATTCTCTAGGCAATTCATTCTTCAATTTGCAAGAGCCCTATTTCTCATCCTTTTGGCTTGTTTCTTGGCTTGACCTCCAAAAGTCCTGACAAGCCATTGAGGTTTTCCAGTTGTGAAAACAATATATCCCATCAAAATTCCAAATACCATTCCACATCCATATCCCAAGGCTACTGGCTTCCAACCAAATTCAAATCTGTCAATGGAATCAAACATTGATGGAGATGGTGTAGGCGATTCTCCTTCATCGGTATTGCAAGATTTTGACAATAGAGCACCACACAATCCTAAATTTTTCTCGTATGAATCATTTTGGAATGTATCAAATTGTTTACCTTTTGGTATCATCCCCACAAGCTGATTTTGTGAAAGGTTCAAAATAGCAAGAAAGTTGAGATTTATCAATTCTTGAGGTATCTCACCCATGAGCTTGTTGCAAGATAGATCTAATGATTCTAGATTTGTCAAATTTCCAGTTGATTTTGGAATAGAACCATTGATTCTATTGTGGGAGAGATTAAGCCCTTTTAGTGCATGTAGCTGTCCAATTTCTTTTGGAATCTCCCCATGAAATCTATTATTTGATAAGTCAATAGTGGTGAATATTGTCAAGATCCTTTCCAGCTCTATGGTATTACCTTTCCATGTGATCATAACTGAATCCATATATCCTGAATAATATTCTTCTCTCATGTATTGCGAACCAGCTTCAACATTGTCTACCTTCATCATTCCTTTAAACTCTTTGATGTATGTTGTTGGCAAAGATCCATAAAAATGGTTGTTGGAGATGTCAAAAATCCTTAACTTAGGAAATGGATGCTTGGTATTGGAACTCAAAATGGCACCATAAAACCTATTCTCTCTTAAAACAAGCACTTGTAACTCTGGCAAATCATCAAGCCAACTTGGAAATGTATCTCTGATCTTGTTGCGCCCAACATCAAAAATTTCTAGCTGAGTACAACGAGCCAAAGATAGAGGCAATGATCCATTGAGTTGGTTGCTATTGACATGCAAAGTTTGCAGGACATTATTCTTTGAAAATTTGTTTGGTAGAGTTCCAGAAAAGACATTCATCTGAAGATCTAGAACTGAAAGATTGGGGAGGCCAAAAAGACATTGTGGAATAGGTCCTGACAAGTTGTTGTGAGACAAGTTGAGTATCTCAAGTGACCTTGCATTGCAAAACAGAAAGGAAATATCTCCACTAAATTCATTGTTTGAGACCAAGAAAAATCGAGCTCCAGAGAATGGGATTGGGAGATTTCCTTGTAACATGTTGAAGCTAAGATCCAGAAATGTAACACTTGTATTTGAAATGGATGAAGGGAATTGACCACTGAAATTATTATAATTAAGTTGCAAATACTGTAATTCACTCATCTTCCCAAACACATTTGGTATTTCACCACTAAAATTATTTATTGAAAGATCTAAGGAGTAGAGATGTTCAAAGTTTGAAAGTGATGATGGTATTTGATCGCTAAAACTATTATTGGAAAGGGATAAGGAAGTGAGATTTACAAGTGTTGAAAGAAATGAGATCCCACCACTAAATTTATTTGAGGAAAGGTCCAAACCAGTGAGTTGAGTGAGTGTTGAAAGAAATGAGAGCCCACCACTAAATTTGTTTGAGGAAAGATCCAAATCTCTGAGTTGAGTGAGGCTCTTGAAACTTGGAGGGATGGGCCCTTCAAATTGACAATCTAAAAGATATAACACTTTAAGAGACTCCAAATGGCCCATGGAATCTGGTATTTCTCCTAAGAAAGGTATACCGCTGAGACTCAAAAACATTATTGAGCTCCAGTTGAGCTTTGAAAGTTGAACCCTAATATTTGTGTTCCATCCCAAATGTAGATGTTGAAGATTTTCTAACTGCAAAATAGTATTTGTTATATCACCTTGCAAAGAAGTTTCCCCAAGAGAAAGATAAATCAAAGAGGACGACAAATTCATGAGTAAAGACAAGGAGTTTGGTGTAACAAAGGACATGTTCACAGAACTTAACCCAAGCACCCTTAAATTGGTTGTGTTTAGAATCAGCTTTTCCCAAGTAGATGGTTCAAGTCTTAGTAATGAACTCCTCTTCATACCAAAATTAAAAGACAAGTCAAGTGAAACTAATTTAGACAATTGTGAGATTTTGGAGTGTATTTCACCAAAAAAATTATTGCCTTCAAGGTTTACTTGTGTGAGATGTTCCAGGTTTGAAAGGAATGAGATCTCACCATTAAGATTGTTCCAAGCAAGGTTTAAATAAGTTAGTTGAGTGAGATTGCTCAAACCAAGAGGAACCCGCCCTTCAAAATTGCAGGAGTTTAGATCCAAATGATTAAGATATTTCAAGTTGCTAATGGAATCAGGCAGTGCTTCTCCTGAGAAAGTTGTGTATCTGAGATTCAAAAATGACAAAGGAGAGCTCCAATTGGACTTTGGAAGTTGACCATTGAGATTCCAATTAAATGACAAATCTAGTTGCTGGAGGTTTTCTAAACAGAGAATGTCACTTGTCATATTCCCCTGCAACTCAGTAGCAGAAAGTTTAAGGGAGACCAAAGAGGATGACAAATTCATGAGCAAAGACAAGGACTTTGGTGCAATGGAAGACATATTCACATCATCCAAAAAAAGTTCTCGTAGATCAGTCATGTTCAGAATAAGCTTCTCCCAAGTGGATGGTTCAAGTCTTAAACCCAACCCTTCATCATATAGGAAAAATCTATTCCATGACAAATCAAGAGCGACTAATTTAGACAATTCTGCAATTTTAGAAGGAATTTCACCAACAAAATTAGAGGTGCTTAAGTTTAGATGCACGAGAGTGGAAAGATCACCAAATTGAGATGATATCAAAGAGCAATGAAAATCATTGAAAGCCAAGTTGAGTGTTTGAAGATGAGAAAGTTGGAAGAGAGTGCTATTAGGATGGAGTTGACCTTGAAGCCAACTGCAACTGAGGTCGAGGCCAATCACGTGACCAGAGATGGAGTCGCATGTGACCCCATCCCACAAGCAGCAATTTGAATCATTTCCCCATGAAGCTGTCTTTGGGTAAGATGAGTTCTTAAACTGAATTGTAACAGAGTAATAATCTGAGTCATCATAAAACTCATCACACAGTATTGAAGCAGAATGTTTAAGAGAGAAAGAGTTTTTGAATTGAAGAAGCACAGAGGAGTCATGAGAATTACATAGTGGTGGGTTGAGAGAAGAAGAAAGGGAAGAAGAAAGAAAGAACAAGTAGAAACAGATGATGATTCGAAATTCCATAAGTGAAGTTGGAAGGCTATGAAGTAGTGTAGGATTGATACATGGACTCTAACAAAAGAGGCCATATTTATAATGGTATCTACACAACAAATGGCGTGATGCACATGCAAACTCAAGATTTTTGGCTACCAAAGGAAACCAAAAAGAAAAAAATGAATGAATAATTGTTCTTTGAAAAAGGAGAAGCAAAAATTCTGGTCACTATCACAAATGGCTTAATTTTATACGTTGCCCACTTTTAGTCGATGCTCAAAACAAAAGAAAAACATGGAAATTTGCAAATGTTTTCTTACTTGACTTGGTCCATAAAAGAAAATAATTACAGAAAAAGATAATAAACGAAACTTGGTGGTTGTTTCTTAGTGGACTTTACTATTGATATTTCTCCAATATGAGCAGATATTTCTTTTTCATTTGACTTGAAAGATTTTCATTCTGTCACTCATTCTAAAGTAAATTTCTACAGAGACACACATGTTAAATGGCTATGGAACCATTTAAAAATTATAATTTTGTTGAATTTAAAAATTGGAAAAATAGCAAGAAATTCTCTAAATCATGTTGAAATTACACAGATATTTTATTTTCTATTTTTGGAATATATACATGCTTTTTCTTTAAAAAAAATTAGCATTCTCCTATGTTCAAATTGAAGCCAGACAAATTACAAAATCAAAGGAGACAAATTACATAAAAATATTTCTATACCATAAACCAATGTTTTAAAAGTCGGACCGAACGTCAAACCAGAAAAACTAGCAAGCCATGGTTCAAATAGTCAGTTCGTTTGGATCGTTTGATTGAACGGTTGACATAATAATTAAATAAAAATAATACTATTTACATATATAAAATAATATAAGTATACAAATAAAATATCAGAAACTAAATAATTTTACATAATCTAATTTTATGATGAGTTAATTATTTTATTAGTATTATACTTATGTCACATATAATTAAAAATAATATGTATATGAATGAAGTTTTATTTATTTGTTAAAAGTAATTTGAATATGAAATATTGTTTTGCTAAAAACGGTTGGAAAAAATAGTTTCTATTTTAAGTTCTTCTTTATTACTTTTAAAAGGGATAATATTAAGTAAAAGTGAATTCACGTGATGAGTGACTTTTGGGTTTTGGCAGGCTGAGAATAAGAAACCTGATACTCCCCTCTTTTGGACAATCAAATGCATCCCTCCCATCAATAGTTGTTGTTTCCTCTGTCTCTTGTTTTGCAATTTGCAGTCTAGCGTCTCTGTCTCCACTCTCTTTCACTTAAAACTCAACATACAGCTCCTATTTCTTTTTTATCTTTCTTATTGGAGTTTCAGCTTATATTTTTCTCACCTTTTATTTTTTTTTCTATCCGATCTCCGGCTCCTCTTCTCTTTTGTTTTTTGGTGGTTTGTTTCTAAGCTTTTAGACCGTTGGTTGTTGAATCCTCGGAATGGGTTTCGGCCAAAAAGTGGCCAAATTGCAACTTAAAAGGGCTGAACCCCAAAACGGTCGTCACCTAAAAAACGAGCAATCCCCAACTCCAACTAACTGTTTGCTCGGTTTTCTAAACATTGATACAAACTCTTATATGCAACAATCATCATATTTAAAATTAGTTTCTATTTTAACTTGATTTCATTTAAAGATGAACTTGCGTGTGAACTATTGTAGACAAAATATAATTGAATATCATCCAATGTAAATTTAAAAATTCAAATATATAACAGTAAATGTAACCCCCTCCGTAATTATATCCGAAATACGCGATTAAAATGAAATAGAGACCAATAATAATCAAATAACATTTACTAACCCATCACATGACGGGGTTTTCGCGAATACTTTTTGAAATCATTTATAAACATGGTCTCATATTCACATTTCGAATACAATTACTACGCGAAGATAAATCACATTCATATAAATATCAGAGTGCACAACTTAATCATCCCGGCAATCTCGGGTACATACCTTCGCTAAAGATATACAGGGCACAATTGCCCATTACAATTCTTCAAATGGGGATTACACAATCTCATCTCGAATGGGTCCTGCCACTCCCTCCACGAGCCACTTGCCCTGTCTAAATTGTTGGTAAGGGAGGGTGAGATTCGAGAGAATCTCAGTAGGGAAACATTATCAATATGCAGGCAAGATAAGTGTTTAATGCATGACATGCTTGCATCACATAACTCATGCACACATACAATGACAAAACTATAAGCTTAATGCTTCGAACGATACACATATGGCCATAGCATATATTGAAACATAGCTTCAAATCATTCATACATGTTCCACATAATCAAGCAAAGCAATAACATGCATCAACACATTAATACAGTTATCAGAGCATGCAGGAGAGATAAGTTCCCTACCTCCAGTCTTTTCTCCTCGATTTGCATGCCAGCAACTCGGGGCTTCACATTCGATCCTACAATGTCAAATGTACTATTTAGACACTTCCATAGTGTTTCTGGGGGTTATATGAGGCTATATTGAAAATTTACTAAAATACCCCCGGGGACCTGGCCCCGCCCCGCCCCGCCGTACCCGGTCCGGCTGTACTTTTCTTGAAATTTTGACATGGGCTATTCTGACATATTTTCGCCCAAGGAATCCATTTCCGGACTCGGAATTATCAAATTCAATGTCAAATTATGAAATTGCCCTTGGCAGCCCTACTTTTAGGGTTTTAGGGGCGTTTCCGTAATTATGCTTTCTCGGCCTTTTCCGAAAAAGTGTCCAACTGTAACCCCACCTAATTTTCCCTCCTGAACTCAATGGAATCATCAAATCATTGAAAATCCAACTCTAAGACCCATTTATAGCCCAAACCGAAATATATGGGTTTTCTAGGGAAAATCAGGGTTTTTCGGTTTCGGCTCCGTAAACACATTCCTTTCTACTCCTAACCACTTTATTGACTATTCCATTAGGTTACAACTACCATTTAGTATCAATTTGGGCAGCATAACCCCTAGGGAAACCCATTTTCCATTTTTACAACCAATGGCAATCCGGCGAAATTTCACCGATTAAATTGCCCACAACAGCCAGAATAGTCAATATACAAGAGTTTGGAAGTTACCTCAAGCTCCCACTAGCTTTTCCTTCTTGTGGCTGAAACCCTAACTTCAAAACACCAAAAGAGGAGCTTCCAAACCTTAAAGAACAAAGAGGAGTAGTTTAGAGTCGGAGTTATACGCGCTAGGAGCGAAATCGTCGGAGAAATCGGCTTACCTTGCGATTTTTCTTCTCTTTCTCTCTCTAAACTCTCTCAACTTTCTCACACTATGTTCAGGTGCTGTGCGTGAATGAGCAGCTGAAGATGATGAGAAGATGTTTTAATTCCATGCTTATGTCATCTTGCCTTTTGATGATGTCATAATTCCCAAAATTGGCATTTTCGGATTTTCTGGCAGATTTTCTGCCCAATCTTTGAAAAATCATAACTAATTCTAGAAAAATCGAAATGAGGTGATTCCAAAGCCAAATGAAAGGTATTTAAGTCCTATTTATAGGAAAAATATTTACCAATACTAGAAATCACCACAAAATTCCAGAATTACACAAATGTCATCACTGCCCCAAAACAGAGTCCATTTTCGACCTCAAACTTTGGACAGTCATATCTCCTAGTTCCCAACATGAAATGGCACAAATTATATGTCCATTTTGAAGCTTTGGATGTGAACTTTAAGACTGGAAAGTTTCATAATTTTCTGACATCATTTGCCTATTAAAAACGTCCACACGAGAAGACTGCCCAGACAGAATTCACACTGGACAACATTTCTAGTTTTGCAACCAATGTGTCCAATCCAATTTAAATCAATTCCAATGATTAAATACCACAACATGACACCATTTCCATCACAATACCCCATTCAATTATTCCCTCTATTCTAAGTCAATTTGGATGTTGATCCACAATTGAACTCAAATACAGGGTTTGGGCATTGCTCATAACACAAGCGACTACAATCCACTTTATATTCTTTAAAAGGGTTCATTAATCACTAACCACGTCCACTTTTGTAGTCATTAACCCCTAATCACAATTTGGGATCTTGCTAAACCAGGGCTTAGCAATCCACTAATCTCAGGCTTATTCTCTATCCTCGAGTCTCAAAATTCGGGGTGTTACAGTAAATAATGGTAAAGAAGTTTTATTTTTCTTTATTTGACTAGTGGATGTTTGGATTAGCTTTTGGAGTATAAATTTTATGTTTTACGAAATAAATATCTGAAAGGAATTTTGTCTCGACTTATAAAAAAAGGTTTATGAAACCATGATTTCAGACTCAAACATACACTTATGTGTGCTTGGATGAAGATAAAAAAAGTGCTTTGTGATGGAAACCATAGTTTTAGAAAATTTCATCAAAACATGGCAAAAAACATGGTAATCCCTTTTCTGAACAGAACCATGGTTTTGAATTTTTTTTTATTTTTTAGGTTAGTGGGCCCCACATCCTCAGCTTCTTACATTTTAGTGAGTCCCACACGCCATGTTTCTCTACATTTTTCAGGCTATGGGTCCCACGCATTTTCTCTCTCATCAGCCCTTTTTTTTGTTTTTGGAATTTGAAAATTTTCTTATCACATCTGTCGTTTGTTATTTTGTTTTTAATGTTATGAAATTTAAAATATTAAATAATTAATTAAGGTGCAAATTTAACTACTAAGTTTTTTATGAGGGGCATCTGATATAAATAAGTTTTGGAAGATGTAAAAATAATATTAAATAATTAAAAATTATACAAATTTAATAAAACCGTTAAATTTGACCTAATGTTCTTAGGGATTTTTTGCTCTTATAATTTAATATCGTTAGGTCAAATTTAACGGTTTTGTTAAATTTGCATCCTTTTTAATTTTTCATTATTATTTTTACACATATAAAACTTATTTATGTCAGATGCCCTTTAGAAAAAATTTGATTGTTAAATTGCACTTTAAGCCTTAAGTAATACATTAAATATTATCTTATCATTTATATGTAATTATTACAAATGCTAATATTTTTTTTAGTAATTTGACCATTAAAAACTTTATTATGCTCATAATATCCAAACACTCTCATTTTATCAAAATTATTTTTTTCTTCATAATCTATTCTCTAAAAGATATTCTCCATTCTTTTTGTTAAATTATTTTCTAAAAGCTAATACAAATATAATCTTAGAATTACTTAAAAACGTGCTTTATGACTAACATCAATTCTTGTAATTAATAGTTTCTCCTCTATTTTATTATTTGTATGACTCTTTTTCACTTGTTGTCATGCTCCCAACTTGGTCTCCCGCACTTATCTCCGTCATCTTTCAATCCTCCGACTTTCCATGCGTCATCGCTACACTCTGCTTTTGTCATTCCCCTTCCCTCGGTTCTGCAGGTAGATTTTAAGAATGATTATATGTGCGTTTGGAATAACGATAATACGATAATAAAAATGGAGTTTATTAATTTAGCTTTCGGTAATTTTATTTTTGGTAAAAGTCCGATTGTGTAACGTGATTTATGTTTGGAACAACGATTATATAAATGACTTTTGTAAAAGTAAAACTTGTTTGAATTGACTTAAACATAAATGACTTTTGTGATAATAATAAAAGAAAGTGGGTGGAAAAATATTTTAAAGGGTTAAAAGCATCACAAAATAGTTTAAAATAATTTTTGGAACTGAAAAAGTATATTAAGGATAAAATTGTAATTAGTCTAATAACACACTAGGTACAGTTGAAAAAATATTTTAAGGGTTAAAAACACCAAAAAATAGTTGAAATTAATTTTTGTAGCCGAAAAAATAAATTAAGGGTAAAATTACAATTAGTCTGATAGCACAATGGGCACAATTGAAAAAATATTTTAATCATTCCCACCCCCAAAAGCTAAATCAGTAAAAGCTCTAATGTTAAGCTTATGAAATAAGCTATTTTGATCATCATAAGCTCAATTGACAATTGGGGACACCAAACACTCTTTTTTTTTTTTTCCAATTACCAATTGAGATTTGGACACCAATTGAACTTTTGGAAGCCCAAACACGCCCCCCAAATAGACTCTATATTGTTCCAAACAAGTTTTTTTTTTTTTTTGTCAAATTCATTGATTTAAACCAATTGTCCAAACCGATTTTTTTTTTTTAACATAAATAAACAAGGCCTAAATATTCAGAAACTAAGATCACAAATAAAAATTTTCAATATGCGCGGATGAATTGATATATCGTGAACAAAGGTTTGTAGCGTCAACTTAAGAGGTTTTTCAAATTGGGTCCCATATTAACAAATTTATAGCCCACAAGTGATGAGCCCGGATATGCAATACTTTTCTTCCTAATTAATTAAAATCCTTTATTGCAAAAGTCTAAAAATATTTTCTTGGACACAATAGTTATACATTCCACTTCTTTGATTATGACGCAAAATTATTTCAGTGGAAGAAGACATGGATACACATAATGGCAGCATTTTACCACTTTTTTTCTTTTATTTTTTTTTATTTTTGAACAAAAATTTGATCCCATATAAAGTTGAAAAGTGATAATTATATTGAACAAATTCCATTTGCATGGATTTAAACTATTAAGCAACAAATAAACAGTTACAATTAATGGACCATCCAAATAATGAATAATGTGCCTATAAGTTATAAGGATTTTTTTTTTTGGACAATCATTATGAATTTTAAAAATGGTGTGAACTATCATTTTAAGAATTGATGAATGATGTTTGAAAAACCTCTACTGATCTATCATATTGAAGTTAAATTTGTCTTCTTAAATTTTAATTTAATGTTCCATAAGTTTTATTGTTCTACGTAGTAATTAATAATTATAGTATTAAAAAAAAAACTGTAACAGTTTTTTTGAAACACCAAAAACTGTAACAATTATTTATTATGTTAGTTACTTATTTTGAGTTCGGTTTATAATGCCAAACTTTGTCATATATGTTTGAGTGTTGATTCTTTGCCAATGGGATTCAAAAAATGATAACAACTTTAAAGTTAAGTTAAAAATGTTATTTTTCTGGCAAAAAAAAAAAAAAAAGAAATGTTATTTTTGTTTCATTAAATTCTATTGAAGTTTATAAAGTTATTTTTTATTAATAAATTTTTTAATAATATTACCTTCAATCCTTAATGTAATATATCGTTCACATAGTATATATAGTTGACACTACAAATGAGATTTCATATCAAGAACCAAAGGTGATATGTATTAATCATGCCTACTAACTGAAATTTGGAAGGAAAAATAATTGTATACATATATTTTTTAAGTCATAGCAACATAATTTACTGTAAAAGCCAATCAAAAACAAAATATAAAACAGTTAAAGTGAATTTTGCCTTAGAAATATTTTTGGTGTAACACCCCAAATTTTATATTCACAAAAAATATATTGTAATTATTTGAGAAATTCAATAAAATGGTGAATATTCATGGAATTTGGATCTTATAAATTTTGAAATATTCATATTCATGATGAAATGGGAAAATTAATTCAAGAAAAGAATTAAATTACAAAGGTGATAGCAAAATCATAATTTTGCCAATTTAGCCCAAGATTAATTATTTTTCAATTAATTAGAGCTGATTTCAATTAATCAAGGAAAATAAAGGAAAATGTATAATTGGATTATTCTTGATAGAATAAATCAAGAATTGTGAAATTAAAAGGACTTAAAATCAATTAAGGGAATTATGGAAATATTGAAACCATTTTTCTTCCCTTCCCTTTCCAAAATTTTGCCTAGCATAAGGTGTATGGGGGGAAAATTGATTAATGAAATCTAATATGCTAAGTACCATTATCATATGAAGAGGAGATTAAATGATGATTGAATTCCAAGAGCACATGTCAAAATACTACATGATGATGGTAATGATGACAATGGTGGAGTGTATATTACATGAAGTTATGGTTAAATGTATAATGGGAATTAGCTTGAGTGCATGTTGGAGTGTAGAATTGGTTTAGTTGGAAGAATAATTGTTTAGTTGGAGCAAGAGGAAGGGGGACGTTTTTTTTAAAAGCTAACCAAGGGAGAAGGCTAGTTCAATGTTAAGGGAAGTCAAATGGAGCAATTATGAAGGAAGTATGAGTGGAAGCATGGGTGGAGGTATGGTTGGAGACAAGTGTCACCATAACCCCCTTGATTAAATCCTATGGTGAAGGATTAATGGAGTCAAATTAATAAAAACACATCCTCTTCCCCTTCATGTATACATTTCGTCCAAGCCACAAGAAAGGAACAGAGAGAGTGAGTTCAAGAGGTCTCATGTTCTAGAGAAAAGGAAGAAGGGAAATCTTAAGGTAAGAGTTGATTTCTTAAGTTTTTCTTGTAGCATTTCCCTAGATCCTTCTCTAAACTCTTGTTCCTCATGAACCCATGGTCTTCAAGACACATTGTTAGCTTAAGGAGATGAGAGAGAGGACACATAGAGAGAGAGGAATCAAGAAGCCTAAGAGGTAACTACACCAAACTCAAATCTATACTTGTATGAAGTTGATTTTGAAGTTTATTATTAGTTTGTTGATTTTTTGTTGAGTTGTAAATTTGAAAAAGTCCTAATCCTAAAGGGTTATGCTGCCCAAATTTCTTTGAATCATGGTTAAGAAGTGTTTAAATGAGTTAATAAAGGATTAGAAGTGGAAAAGTACAAGTTTTGGAAGCTAAAACACAAAAGGACAATTTTTCCATTTTCTTTCAATATTTTGGCTAGCACTGTTCTGAGGGGTAGGAGCTGGATTTTCATGAAATAAATTGTTTCATTGGATTTAGTGGGCAAAAATAGGTAGGGTTATGTTGGTCATTTTTTCGGAAAAGGCCGAAAAAGCATAATTATAAAAACACCCCTAAAACCCTAAATTGGGGCTGTCAAGGGTATTTTAGTAATTTGATAGTGATTTGGTGATTTCGAGCTTGGAAATGGATTTTTTGGGCGAAAATACGTCAGAATAGCCCTAGTCAAAATTTTGGGAAAATGTGCCATCGGGCCAAGTCGAGGTCCCGGGGGCATTTTAGTAAATTTTCTCCATAGACTAATATAACCACAAGGAATACTATGAAAGAGTCTAAAATGATATTTGGATAGGTTATGATCTATTTTTTGTACATTTAATATTTTAGGACTGAGTAGGAGGCCGGATACAACACGTTTTACGAGGTGCATCTAAAAAGGGGTTTATAAAGCTTTAAGGTAAGAACATATCCTTCATACATCATGCCATAGTTATGTGATTGTGTGGATGTCATTGTTTGTAAATACGCTTTATTAATCAACATGGTTTGCCTAGAGAAGGGCATTTAGTGCTAGGGGCACTTACACTGAGAGTTGGTGGAAGTCCAACCGGTGTAAATTGTGGGGCTGTGTCACGCCCTTATCTCAATTTCAACCTTTTTTAGAGTATTTGTGGAAAATGATATGCGGTTCGGTAGGCAACACAGGAATAGCATAACTATACTGATAATATGTGCATGATTACATAAATTCCACATAAGGGTTTGTATATGATACTTACGATTAAAGTAGCCGCACAAGACTACTAGGGTGTCTAAACTCATCCCAATAAAATGGAGACATCTTCCCGTCTTCGTTTCACCACTGCATTCCTCCCATGTAGTTCTCTTCTCTGCTTTCAATACACCTCTTGTTTTCACCTGCCTAATTTCGTGGTAGGGGAGGGTGAGATTCGAGAGAATCTCGTAGGAAACAGATACCATAATGCATGCATGATAGATGCCACGTGTATGACATGTTAGCTTTAACTAGATGTATGACCCATAATGACATTTCTGCATGCTCAATGTTTCATGTAACAAAACTATGGCTATGGCAAAATAGAAATAGAGCTTCATTTATTCAAATATGCTATACATAATTAGGTAAAGCAATCACATACATCACTACACAAGCAAATATATCAAACACATGCAAGTAAGGTAAGTCCCCTACCCCCATCTTTTCTCCTCGATTTACATGCAAGCAACTCGGGCTCTCAGCTCGGTCCTACAATTCCAAATATACCATTTAGACACTTCCATAGTGTTTTTGGGGATTATATGAGTCTATCTTGAAATATTACTAAAATGCCCCCAGGGACCCGGCCTGGCCCCGTTGTACTCGGTTCGACCGTACTTTTCTTAATATTTTGACATAGGCTATTCTCACATATTTTTGCCCAAGGAATCCATTTCCGAACTCGGAATTATGAAATTTAATGTCAAATTATAAAAGTACCCTTGACAGCCCAGCTTTAAGGGTTTCAGGGGCATTTTCGTAATTATGCTTTTTCGGCCTTTTCCGAAAAGGTGTCCAAATGTTCCCCCACCTAATTTTCACTTCTGAACTCAATGCAACCATCAAAACATTGAAAATCCAACTCTAAGACCCATTTCTAGAACTGGCTGAAACTTATAAGAACTCCGGGGAAAATCGAGGTTTTTCGGTTTCGGCTCCGTAAACACGTTTCTTTCTACTTCTAACCACTTTATTGACTATTCCATTAGGTTAGAACTATCATTTAGTACCAATTTGGGCAGCATAACCCCTAGGCCAACCCATTTCCAAAAATTAAAACCAATGGTAATGCGGCGAAATTTCACCGATTAAATTGCTCACAGCAGCTAGAATAGTCAATATACGAAGGTTTGGAAGTTACCTCAAGCTCTCACTAGCTCTCCCTTGATATGGCTGAACCCTAGGTGCTCAACATTCAAATTTGAGCTTCCAAACCTTAAATCATATGAAAAGGAAGCTTAGGAATGGAGTTATACGCATTAGGAACCGATTTACCGAAGAAATCACTTACCTTTATAAGTTTTTCCTCCTCCTTTTCTCTCTCTAAGCTCTCTCTATGTTCAGCTGCTGAAACACGTCAATTTGAGCTGAAGGAAGAAGAAGGAATATGCTTTTATAATAGCTTATGTCATATTTTAATCATTTTTCAAAAATTCAGATTAATTAGAAATTCTGGCAGATTTTTGCCCAAATTTTGAAAAATCATAAATAATTCTAGAAAAATCGAATTAGAGTGATTCTAAAGCCTATAGAACCCTTATTGAGTATAATTTCATGGAAAAATATAGAATTTTGCTAGATAGAATCACAAAATTCCCAGAATTTCAATCTTTGCTTGTTTTTCCAGAAAATTTCTAGTTTTCCTGAGCTAACTTCAAAAATTCATATCTTTTTTTATTTAGCTCTAATTGAGTCATATGTCCTATCAAATTAAATCTTAGGATGTCTAATTTCATCCCGTAAAATTTCATAATTGTTTCTCATCATTTGATTATTCAAAATCACATGACAAGCTCACTACCTCATAGGCGATTTCATCGAAAACATAATTATATTCTTCAAAGTTCACCATTTTACTTTCTTAATACCCCAAAGATATAAGAATCATTAGGGGATAAATTTGGGCTTCTACTAAATTGGGGTTTAGTAGTCCACTTAATTTAGGTTTATTTCCAAGCCTCCAATTCCAAATTTTGGTGTATTACAGGCTGGGCCCTACTCATGTATATATGACAATGATGTGTTTATATTGTTCATTAATTAGTGCATACCTTGGAGCATATATCATATCTACTTTTCGCATTTTCTATGAACGATAGCATGTTTCTACTCTGATTCTTTGAAATCTCACCCTGTTTTTAAATAAACATCTCAGCGGGTGCCAGTGGGTCAAAAGGCAAAGGTGTAGACGCCGGGAAGTGATTGGCACGTGTCTCAAGGCAAGGACATGATCGTGGTAATAACTAGTTTATGTTTAGATATTTTGGGAAATCCTGTAAATATTAAAGTTTCCGCTGTATTCTTTGTATTTCGTTGACGAACGACGTTGGGATTGTAAATGGATATTTTTATCAATATAGTTGTACTTTTCTGTATGTCCACAGAATCTTGTCTTTATTATTCTTCGATTATCGAAATAGAAACGGGTGTTGACATTCAGCGAAGTTATCAATGCACTAAAAAATTGATAAAGCAATGTAGTACATATATAATTTTTTAAAATACAGAATAATATTGTTCTTTCAAAAAGGAGAAGCAAAAATTTTGGTCTACAATGCCCGCTTTTAGTTGATACTCAAAACGTAAAGGAAAACATGGAAATTTGCTAATATTTTCTCACTTGACTTGGTCCATAAAAGAAAACATAATTACAGAAAAAAGATAATGAACGAAACTCAGTGGATGTTTCTAAATGGATTGTATAAATTGATATTTCTCCAATATGGGCAGATATTAAAGCAAATTTGAAAGGATTTTGATGCGTTATATTTCTTTTTCACTTGACTTGGAAAATTTTCGTCCATAAAAACCTAATCAAGAATCTCAGTCGTTCAATTCAATCATAGTAAATATATAATTAAAGATATTAAAAAACTACATAACTATAAACGATACATAATTGTTAAATGATGTTGATAGTTCATGCGGCCAAGTCTTAGTCTTGTTTTTTTTTTTTTGGGCGCTCAAGTCAAGACTTAGACATAATATATAAAACAAATGGAAGTAGTTCATTCAATGTAAACTGAAAAAAGATAGAACAGTGATAGTTCAGTTGATTGCAAAATATTAAATATAATATACTATTTTTCTTCACAATTAAACAGAATCCACCGTTGTTGCTCGAATTATCAAATAAATAAGGACTGATAATTGGATAACAACCAAAGAAAATTTAAATAACTCATATATATATATATATATATATATATATGTATGTATATATAATAAAGAGGACTGAGAAGGCAAAGCAAGAAGTCTAGTTGGCTTAGGTTGCCAAAAGGTGCTTCCTTTTGAAAACTTTAAAATACCCAACGTCCTTCAGTGGAAATTTCTGGGAAACTTTGCCCTTGAACCTGACAAAGAAGACTCCTTTTTTTTATTTGGCATATCATTTAGAAGCATGCTTCATGACTAATATCATCAATTCTTATAATATATTTTCCCCATATTATTATTTTTGTGACTCTAAAATAATATTTAATTTGTAATTGTTTGCTGGTTATCATGGAAGCGCAGAAATGAACGAATTTTTGAGAATATTATTACTAACTCTCTAAAAGGATAATGGCAAAAATGCGACTAGAACGAGCTAACAACCGAGGAAGTTTAGCACAGTAGTGCTTTTTTTGCATATTAGTGGAAAAGCACTACTCTAGAAGGGGGCTAGGAGCCTTATGCTTCCTTCTAATGCTCTCTAATACCCTTTAAAATGTTCTAACTTCCCAATTTTTTTAATTATTGGATTCTATATAAAATAAGTGAAATTTAAGTATCTTATAAGTATAAAATAACACAGCTTTGAATTTTCAAAGATTTTTTTTTTAAAAAAAATCAAAACTTCGCAATTTTAGACTTTTTCTAATAATAAAATTCAACACAGCATCATTTTATGTCTATAATATATCAAAATGTTATTTATTTTATATAGAATCTAATGAGTGAAAGAAAAAAAACAATTTGGAAGTTTGGGCATTTTGAAGGGCATTAAAGACCATTAGAGACCACAAATCCATCTAGAAGCATTCATGCTTAATGATCTTGGTGATGGAGATCTTCTTCTTGTGGAACCATGGGCCTGCCTCTTGGGTTTAAGGCGAGCATGGGATGTGTCACGCCCTTATCTCAATTTCAATTTTTTTCAGAGTATTTGCAGAAAACGATATGCGGTTCGGTAGGCAACACAGGAATAACATAACTATATTGATAATATGTGCATTATTACATAAATTCTCCAAAGGGGTTCGTACCTGATAAATTCAAATAATGTAGCCACATAAGGCTACTAGGGTATCTAAACTCATCCTAGTAAAACGGAGACATCTTCCCTTCTTCATTTCACCACTGCATTCCTCTCGTGTAGCTCTCTTTTTTGCTCTCAACATATCTTTTGTCTTTTCCTGTCTAAATTGTTGGTAGGGGAGGGTGAGATTCGAGAGAATCTCAGTAGAAAACAGATACCATAATACATGCATGATAGATGCTATGTGATGACATGTTAGTTTTGTCTAGATGCATGCTCCAAAATGACATTTCTGCATGCTCAATGTTTCATGTAACAAAACTATGGCCACAGCGAAAACAGAAACAGAGCTTCATTTATTCAAGTATGCTCTACACAATCAAGTAAAGCAATCACATACACAATGTTCCTGAACCGGAACCGGACTGGCAAGTCCAGCCCAAAAACCGGTGAACCGGCTGGTAAACTGGTCCGGTCCGGGTTCACATTTAAAAAACATGTTAATTTTTTCTTTAGAATTTCATACTATAAGTCTAAAATTTTCAATTTCTCACCTGTTAGGTCCCGGTTTGACCCAATGACCCTTAACCCAGTACCCCGACCGGTTCAATGCCCGGTTCGACTTTTAATACCTTGCACATACATCATTACACAAGCAAAGATATCAAATACATGCAAATAAGGTAAGTCCCCTACCCACAGTTTTTCTCCTCGATTTGCGTGCCAACAACTCAGGCTCTCAGCTCGGCCCTACAATTCCAAATATACCATTTAGACACTTCCATAGTGTTTCTGGTGGTTATATGAGTCTATCTTGAAAAATTACTAAAATACCCTTGGGGACCTGGCCCCATCGTACCCAGTCCGGCTGTACTTTTCTCAAAATTCTAACCTGGGCTATCCTGACATATTTTCACCCAATGAATCCATTTCCGAACATGAAATTACCAAATTCACTACCGAAAGATGAAATTGCCCTTAACAGCCCTTATTTCAGTGTTTCGAGGCGTTTTCGTAATTATACTTTTTTGGTCTTTTATGAAAAAGTGCCTAACTGTAATCCCACCTAATTTTCGCTCCTGAACTCAATGGAACCATCAAATCATTGAAAATCCAACTCTAAGACCCATTTACAGCCCTGGCTGAATTATATGGGTTTTCTTGGGAAAATTGGGGTTTTTCAGTTTCGGCTCCGTAAACATGTTCCTTTCTACTCTTAATCACTTTATTGACTATTCTATTAGGTTATAACTAACGTTAAGACCCAATTTGGGCAGCATAACAGCCCCACAAACCCATTTTCCATTTTTAGAACCAAAGACAATCCGGCGAAATTTCATCGATTAAATTATCTACAATAACCAGAATAGTTAATATATAAGAGTTTGGAAGTTACCTCAAGCTTCTTCTGGTTTTTCTCAAGAGCGGCTGAAAACCCTAGCCCCTTTAACACTAAATTTTCTTCTTAAACACCTTAAATAACATAGAAGAGAAGCTTAGGAACAAGGTTATACACATTAGGAACCAATTCACTGAAGAAATCGACCTACCTTGTAAGTTCTCTTCTCTTTCTCTCTCTAAAAGCTCTCAAACTTTCTCTCTCTTGGCTGCTGGTTCATCACGAAAATGAGCTAAGGAGGAAGATGGAAAAATGATTTTATAATACTTTATGTCTTACTTTAATTATTCATTAAAGTAAAATTCCAAAAATCACACTTTAGGTACATAAACATAATGTTGTAAGCCCAAATAACATGTGCATAATATTTTCTCTTCTTGGCCTATGATAAAGACGTCCAAGAAGGTCCTTCCTTCAACCCAATTAAATTTTCCATGTATCTCATAATTTCAAGGTTATTTTCAAGGTTCTGAAACTCGGACCAGCCACTGAACCGGTCGAGGTACTGGATCAAGGGTCAGTGGGTTAGACCGGAGTCAACCCGGGGACTGAACCGGTGAGGTATAAAAAATTGAAAAATAATGTAATTTCTTATCACGCCATCCAAAATTTCAAATACTATATATCATTTCTACTCCTTAAATTGCTAGCAAAATAATCATATACTCTAATGCTTGTCACATATTCTTTACAATTTTCTTTACAAATCGACAGCATTGTATCAATTACCACCCAATGACACTTAAATGTGTAAGCAGTAATCACAAAATTTTATAGGCTTTGGAATCACTCCATTTTTATTTTACTAGAATTAGTTATGATTTTTCAAAGTTTGGCCAGAAATCTGCCAAAATTTTGTAAAATCCAAAAATAAAGGAAAATAACCATGGTTTGCAAACTCGGACCGGACCAAAAACCGGCGGTCCCGCCGGAAAATCGGTTCGGTTTGCTGATTAACCCAGGTTAACGGGTTAACTCGGGTCAACCCGGGTGACTCGGCCGAGTTGGCGAGTCAGCCGAGCCACCCTTATTTTTTTTAATGCTTTTATGGCAAAATGACGTCGTTTTGTATCTCTGTTTTTTTTTTAAAATTCAAACTTCAGTTGACCAAACCGAAAGGCGTGGGGCTCCAAATCTGAACTTCTGATATGATGATATCTATTAGTGATCAAAATATCAAATCAAATTACTCCTCCTGCACTATTCACTTCAGTGTTCCCTTGTTCAGTTTCGCACTCAAAGTCGAAACTTGGAAGTCCAGAGAAGGTGACGCCATTGTCCGCTCCTCCTCTTCTCCTCTCCGTCTCAAACCTTCTCCTTCTGACAGTCCGACTTCATCTAAGGTGGTGTTTCGCCTGTAAAGCCGTCGTCCTGGTTTTGCTACCGTTGGAATGCCGTTCTCATTTCACAGCTGTCGAAGCTTGAACGTCGCCGTCCTACTTCTGGAATGAGTAGCTGGTTACTGAGGTTGACTTCCCATTAGTTTTTCTGTGAAAGAGGTCGGTTAGTTTGTGTATATTATTATTGTTTTTATTTCATTTTGCCATCGTCATTTCTTTGTATTTTCTGACTTTGCCCTCACTCCATTGAAACCACTTGAAAGCTCTGTTTCTATTTTTAATCTTCGCCTTGTTGCCTTGAAAGGTGGAAGCTTTGGCCTTTGGGTTCTTTGGTCGGGTCCTAACTCCTGAGGCATTTTTCAATCTTTTGGATTGTGGAGCTCTGTTTAACTCTAATGCAACTTGTGTAGAGCGTCGGCAAACTCATTCGGCAGTTCTGTGTAGCTACTGGTTAGTCTGTATGCTAAAAGGTTGTTCATTGTTATAAAAGGCTGGTTGAACTTTCTTATTTTCTTCAAACTCATGTTATGTGTTTTTACAATGTTGGTGCTCTGGTTGAACTTTCTTCTTTGCTTCAAACTCATGTATTGCTGCTAGTGCTCTGTTTTAACTTTTACAATGTTGTTTATATTTAATATCAAATAGAGTATCCAAGGTAAATATCTGATTGCTGCTGGTGCTCTGTTCCTGATTATCAGATTATGAATATTTGATTATAAATATATGGATATTTTAGTTGATGATGATATTTGCTGGGGCGTGTGATACTTGCTCTATGATATTTGTTGATGATATCAAATATTTTGTTCTTGATTATGAATATCTTTCCTTGAAATTATTATTCGAAGATGAATATACAAGATTTATTTATTTATGTGAAATGTTTATTGACAGAACTTGTTGATTGAAAGGGTAATCTTGGTTTGCTTTCGGTTTGTTAATGCCAATGGAGGGAAATATAAATGTTAACAATGAAGGTGCTCAGAATAGTGAGAATACTGCCACCCCTAATCCTGAGTCCACCAATACTCCTAATAATAGCTCAAAACCACCACAATCAACTGTGAAAAAATAGACCCTGCTTGGGAATATGTCTCTGTTAAGAAAGAGGGGAAAGTAAATGTGTTTACATGCCTTTTATGTGGTTCAAGTTATAGGGGAGGTGGGATAAATAGGTTGAAACAGCATTTAGTTGGTGTGAGTGGTCAAGTGAGTTCTTGTAAAAAAGTTACCCATGATGTACGTGCTAGAATGAAAGCATCTTTGGTAGAAGGTTCAAAGAAAAATCCTGTTCATAATGATAATAAAAATGAACATGAAGTCAATGCAACTAGAGAAAGTGAAGAACCACTTATTTCAAAGAGGAAAGTTGGGGGGCTTGAAAATTATTTTGCATCTAGGACAACTCCTGGTGCTCAACCAAGTATTAAAAGTGCATGGGCAAGTCAAGAAGCCCAATATAATGCAAAAATGGTTTTTGGTCAATGGGCTTATGTAAATTGTGTTCCATTTAATGCTTTGACTTGTCCCTTATTTCAAAAAGCTATTAATGCTGCTATTGCAATTGGGCCTGGGTTTAAGGTCCCTTCTTATCATGAGTATAGAGTTAGCATATTGAGAGATTGTAAAAAAGAATGTCAACTTGTAATTGATAGCCATCGAGCTAAATGGAAAGAAAATGGTTGCACACTCAAGGCTGATGGTTGGACAGATGTTAGACAGCGAACTTCGATTAATTTCTTAGTCTATTCAGTATATGGCATGGTTTTTGTGAAATCTATTGATGCTTCAGATTTAGTTAAAGATACCAATACATTATTCTCATTGTTCAGAGAAGTGATTGAGTGGGTTGGTCCTGAAAATATAGTTCATGTTGTGACTGATAATGCTGCTAATTATGTAGCGTGTGGTAAATTGATAAAAGAGAAATATAAAACCATTTATTGGTCACCATGTGCAGCTCACTATTTGAATTTGATTTTAAAAGACATTGCATCTATGCCTCATATGTCAGACCTTGCAAAGAAGGCATCCAAAATCACTGTATTCGTATATAACCATTTGACCTTCTTGTCTTGGTTAAGAAAAAGACCTAATTGGAAGGAAATTGTGCATCCTGGTGTAATAAGATTTGCCACCATATTCATCACCCTTCATAGTATATATTCACAAATATGACTTACAGGCTTTGGTTATTGATGACCATTTTTTGCAGCACAAGCTAGCAACCATTGAAGCTGGGAAAACTTTCAGTGCAATTATTCTAGATAATCGATTTTGGAACGATTGCCTTCAAGTTGTAAGACTTGTGTCTCCGTTAATAAGACTGTTAAGGATTGTTGATTTAGATGAGAAACCTTCAATGCCTTATGTATATGAAGGCATGCAGAGGGCTAAAAATGTGATCAAGGAATTGTTTCAGAGGAAAAAGGAACAATACACGGCTTACACAAATATTATTCAAAGTCGTTGGGATAAGCACTTGAAAAATGAACTTCATGCAGCGGCATATTTGCTGAATCCCGCATTCTTGTATAGTCCTGACTTTGTTAGAAAGCATCAATGTCTGGAAGCTGTGATTGATTTGTTTGAGGCAAATTCACCTGACAATGCTGATTATTATGTTACAATGATGAAGCAAATCGATGTATACCGTGAGCGTAAAGAATCATTTGCTAAAGTTTCTTGTGAAATAACAGCCCAGAAACTAGTTCCTCGTAAGTATATTGAATTTCATATTCAAAAGCACCTATTGATATATTAATAAGTACTAAATGTCTTTTATTTTTATTATGCAGATGATTTGTGGTTGTACTACGGGGGTGCAGTACCGGAATTGCAAAAAATGGCTATACGTGTTCTCAGTCAAACTTCTTCTTCTTCTGGTTGTGAAAGAAATTGGAGCTTGTTTGAACGTATTCACACTAAAAGAAGAAATAGACTAGAGCATCAAAGGCTGGACGACTTGGTTTTCACTAACTACAATCTAAGGTTAAAGTTTAGGTAATCTTCTTCTTCATGACTTTTGAATTTTGATTACTTGTTTTATGATTTATAATTTCATTACATATATTACTACACATTTCATTAATCTTGATCTTCTATTATGTTGGTATTATAGGAATCAATTGAAGAAGAAAAAAGATAATTATGATCCCATTGATTATGAATCAATTGATAAAATAGACTTTTGGGTGGTTGAAGAAGATCCAACTCCTGAATTTGATGATGTAGCATCAACTTGAACAAATGGCGAGGGATTTTGGAGGTTTCTAACCTTCCCTTCTATTATTTACATTTTAAAATGATATTCTTGCACAAAAAGATATATGACTATGCTTTTTACATAAGTAACAACTCTATTCATTTCATAAATAGGTGATGATGATGTTAGTACTAGGCCTCCATCTTTAAGTGATGATCATATTGCTTCTACTGCCTTTACTGTACCTTCTATAGCTCCACCTCCTGATGTCTCAATACCTAGAGAGTTGAATGATGTTAAAGATTATTTCAATGATGCTGATTATTAGTTTGGTGATTAAAGGTGGAAATATTTTGTTATCATGTAGTTGGGAATATTTTGTCATCATATACTTGTTTTTAAAATTTAGCTACGATGAATATTTTGTGATTAC